>CM065463.1:35644717-38044717 GCA_032872475.1 Leptopilina myrica (nomen nudum)
CATGCATATAAGAAGTGGTGGGGGTAATGCGCAAGCGTAAAAGTAATGGTGGGGGTAAAGCGCATGCGTAAAAGCAGTGGTGGGGGTGATGCGTAATTTTGGGGTATAAATAGAGGCACCTTGAGCTGTAAAGCTCATTCTGTTTTGTGACATTACAAAGTATTATCTCTAAGAAAAGATGGATCTAACCAAAATCAACACCATTGGTCGCATGGATGCTTTCCTACCTACGAAGCCGCTATCCGAGCTGACTCCTGGACATAAGTATCCTATAACAAAGATCCAGGTCGTTAACACCAGGTATGGAGTCAAGGTCGTCGTTGAGGTGGATAAAAAGTTCAATACATTCCTACCTTCGAGATTTGTACCAATGTTCACTGATGACTCGATCTGCTTGGACCAAATGCAAGAAGCCATTAATTCTGGACAACTACGGCTGAAGTATATTGGTGGTCCATACAACCATATTGAATTCAAAATAAAACAAGTGTAAATAATGTATATTGATTGATAATATTGTTAAAATAAATGTATCAAACCAATATCCTAATGTTCTTATTATTGACTACAACCTTAGTCATACTTTAGATTTAAGGTTAGGTTAAGTAAAATATATTGTAATAACATTTACTAGCGCTATCTATTAAGCTATTGATAAAGTTAATAATGTAAAAAAAATTTAATGTCAGTAATAAATTTTGTTGACAATTAGTAGTTAGACTATGTCGGTAAAACAAGATGGCAGTCTTCTGACCAATGCAATTTAAATTATAAAAATTAATTTTTAAATTTTGCCGCCAAGCAGGTTTGAATCGATGGTGGCGCCATCTAGCGGTGGCAGCAGGAACTAAAAAACTCGGTCGGTAAAGTAGAACACCAACCGGGTTTGAATTCACCAAAAATTCAAATTTTCCCGCCACTCGGTTTGGAATTCGCTAGTGGCGCCATCTAGCGGTGGCAGCAGGAACTAAAAAAACTCGGTCGGTAAAGTAGAACACCAACCGGGTTTGAATTCACCAAAAATTCAAATTTTCCCGCCACTCGGTCGGTAAAGTAGACACCAACCGGGTTTGAATTCACCAAAAATTCAAATTTTCCCGCCACTCGGTCGGTAAAGTAGACACCAACCGGGTTTGAATTGGCCGATAAAGGAAATCTACCCTACCAACCACTGATAAAGTAGGAATCTACTTTACCGACCGAGCATCTGGAGCAGTATCCTCATAGCTATACTACTAAAATGTATAACGCCAGTCCACTAGATTAAGAATGGAGAGAACTAGCATATGTATAATTATTATCAAAAATTGGAGAAAAAAAATTTAGGTTTTCGCTCAAAACGTAATGAAGATCAATTCGAATCATTTCCACTACATTTTCCCTGTAATCTACACGTGAAAATACAAGTGTTACAATTTTCAGCTCTGTAGGTAAAAAACTGGGTGCTAGAGTGAAATACACGCTTTTTTGGCGCAATTTTTAAAAACTTTGAGTTTTTTGCTGAAGAAAATACAAATATCAAATCCAATCATGTTCGCTATATTTTTCCTAAAATCTACACACGAAACTACATAAAATAAGCCAAACTGCAGTCCAATAGATCAAAAATTGTAAAACCCACGATAGGGTACACACTTTTTTTTCTAAAACGAAAAAAAAATTATTTTTTGTAAAAAAAATGGAGATGAACTACAATAATTTTTTTGTACGTTTGTTGAAATCTGCACGAAAAAATAAATAAAAATGTATAACGCCAGATCACTGGGTTTAGAATTGTGAGAACCAGCAAGGGTTAAATAACACAGTCACACAAAAAAAAGTCGTGACCCAAAGGACACAACCCCCTACCCCTATGTTTTTGGGGTCGCTAAAACCGAATATGACCATGAAAAATTTTTTTGCTTGCCCATTTTCCCGCTACCACCCAGTCACGAGGGTTGCAATTTCAGATATAAGAAAAAGTCGAGTAGGATGTATATTCCTATGTTTTTTGGGTCGCTGAATCCGAAAAAGTCATCTAAAAACAAAAACTTCCCTCACTTAACCCCCTAAATACCTCCTAGGAGGGAGTTGGAATTTTAATTTTGACGAAAAGTTGAGTAGGGTGTCTATTCCTATGTTCATTGTGGCACTGAATCCGAAAAAGTCGTCTAAAAACAAATACTTTCCTTCCCTAACCACCTAAGACCCCCTTAATACTCCCTAGGAGGGGGTTAGAATTTAAATTTTTACGAAAAGTCGACCCACGCTTAGAAAAAAAATTATTTGATCCAAACAAATTTTGTTTCAATCAAACTTAAAATATTTTTGTTATACAGTCAAATATTTTTAAGCTTAATTCAAACATATTTTCTGTTTCTGTTTAAGAGATTATATATTTAAATCAAACATAAATTATGGTTGATTTTAAATTATCTGTAGTTAACTTTTAAGTTTGATTCAAACATAAAATTTTTAACATAAGTTTTGTTTAAACTGTAACAGAAAATATGTTTGAATTAAATATAATTTTTTTAAACAAATAATACTTTTGAACTAATGCAGTAGATATTTTCTATTTATTGAGATTAAACTTACAAACTATTTTCAATTAAACAAAATCGTCTAACATTATTTTTGTGTTTTATTTAAGTATAATGTTTTCTCAGTGCATGATTACACAAATACACACCTATAAAATTGAAAAGATATTTATTTTACTACACTTAGCGCAACCCAGAAACAACGGCGTGGATGTGGTAGTTTTTAGTTATTTCAGTTTGAGCACCCCAAAAAACATAGGATTGGGTACAATACTCGACTTTTTGTAAAAATTGTAATTCCAACCCCCTCTCATGAAGTACTAAGGGGGTTTTAGGGGATTAAGGGAGAGAAGGATTTTTTTTCGTGTTTTTCGGTTTTAGCGACAAAAAACATAGAATTAGATACCATACTCGACTTTTCGTCAAAATTAAAATTCCAACCCCCTTCTAGGAGGTATTAAGGGGGTTTTAGGGGGTTAAGTGATGGAAGTATTTGTTTTTAGATGACTTTTTCAGATTCAGCAACCCAAAAAACATAGGAATAGACACTCTACTCAACTTTTAGTTAAAATTAAAATTCCAACCCCCTCCTAGGAGGTATTAAGAGGGTTTTAGGGGGTTAAGTGGGGGAAGTATTTGTTTTTGGTTACTTTTTCGGATTCAGCGACCCAAGAAACATAGGAATATACATCCTACTCGACTTTTTCTTATATCTGAAATTGGAACCCCCGTGACTGGGTGGAAGGGGGTGGTAGCGGGAAAATGGGCAAGCACAAAAATTTTTCATGATCATATTCGGTTTCAGCGACCCCAAAAACATAGGGGTAGGGGGTTGTGTCCTTTAGGTCACGACTTTTTTTGTGTGCCTGTGTAATTTTCGACTTTGCAAAAAGAGATTTTAGTTTTCGTTTTTACGAAAAACGATCAAAATTTGATGTTTTTTGTTAAAAACAGTATGAAGATCAACTCTAATCCCGTTCGCTATATTTTTCGTGCAATCTACGCATAAAAATACATACGTGTATAAATTTTTAGCTCTCTAGATTAAAAACTGTGAGCGTTCATTTTCCGTAACCGTTTTAATAGGGTTCCTACCGGGGTGCGCAACCCAAAAAATAAAATAAATTACAAAAAATTTACGTTTTGACAACATACTTTAACATTTCGGAAGAAATAATTGTGTTTCTTATGTACCTGCCGTTTGTGACTTTTGGTTTTTGTTTCTAAAATCTTACTGTAAATACAAAATAATCATCTTTCTTACTTAGAGAACTCATGAATGTTTCCTATAAGAAATCCCATTAATAAAAAACAATCACTTTGAGATGTTAAAAATGAAACAACTTACATCGGCAATCAAATGTTTTCGACGTTTGAAACTTCACTAAAACACAAAAAGTCACTTACAAGCTACTATTGTTCCCCAAATAATAAATAGTCACAATTATTGCATTGAAAATTAATGCTAGTTGCTGCAGCAACAATTTTTCAAAAGCAAGTTACACGATTTATTGATAAAAGGTACCGTCAGCATCAACTCTATACCCGAAAATAGAATATTGTTCCTAATAGCCCCAGTTTACGGTATAAATAATTTTTAATTTACAAAATTCTAGTTAAATGATTTATTTTTAATATAAAGTAATTTATTAATTTATAATATTAATATTATCTTTATTTTGATTACATGTTAAATAAATTACACGAAATTTAATTAGATGATATTTCACAAGGTATATATCAAGTTGAATTGTTTTAAAACTTAACTAATATGTTATATATTTGAAAATGTAATATAAAAAAATTAAGAAAATCTTAAAAATTATAAAATGTTAATTACACTAAATTAGATTTTAAATTACAATTTTTAATAAAAAATAACTGTAAAATATGTCTAAATTTTAGTTATATTTATATAATCTCGATGGTTTGCTAGTCGGTCGTACAGACCATTTTTAAATCTCTAATATGGTTGAGATTCACAAATGACGTAAGTTTTTTTATAATAAAAGGCAATTCTTCCTTTTTATACTGCATTAATTTCGTTCTTGAGTTCCCTAGATTAATTTTATATCTTTATAAAATTTTATATTTAATTTTTTACATTTTATTGTTCGGATTTACCCCAAGATTTAGGAAATTTCTTTAAATTAGGGGTAAATCCGAACAGCTCAGTTTCTAAGAAAGGTTTAAGATAAAGTTATCTTAAGTATACTACTCTATTTGGGGTTAGAAGTAGTATCATAAATGTTAATAAATTAACCATTCAAAAAGTAATAATCAAAAACATATATAGATTTAACAAATTTAATGGATTTTAATAAAACTTGATAAAGAAAAGTTTTTGGGATAATTGAATACGAATTGCTTTATAAATTGATAATCATACTGGTAAAGGTCAAGAAATCTTTTCAAAAAATGCTGCAAATATTTCCACACTTATGTACCAATGAAATAGTATGAGAAAATAGTGTAGACATCTGATTTGCAAAATCTAATTCTCAAGTTTCGATTATTTTATTCAAAAATTGTATATTTTTAAAAGTTAAAAAAGAAGTTTTGGGATTTCTACTTCCGAAAGGAAAAAAATTTAATTGAGAGTATAGTAAACTTAGTTAGAGTATTATAAAGTGACATATTAAGTACAATAATTATCAAATAATAATATTCTAGGCCTAAAAATAAATGGTCAGAAACAAATTATTTAGAAAAGATTTTTTATACATTTAAACCTTTTTAATGAACAATTTAAGCATAAAAATTCTCAAATTAAAATTAATTCATGAAAATGTACAGAATTTCCATCAAAATAATGTGTATGTTTAATCAACGTAAATCTCAAATAGATTAAAAAAATATTCGTTCTAAATTTTCACAAAACAAATACCGAAATAAAAAATAACTACTACAAATTTATTGTGTGTAAAATATTAAAATAAGTTTGTATTGGGTCATTTTAAAAAAAAATGGTCTGCCATATTGGATCCGCCATTTTGTATTTGTGAAAATTGTAGAAAATCTCAACATGTTTTGATTTTATGAACCTCTAGCACTCTTGGGGATCAATATAACGGCAATTCGAACATTTTTTTCTTTTTAAATGATGTTTTAACCCATTTAGTCCCAAATGTCCGTCTTTCTTTGTACAAGTTCGAGCTTTCCGTTCTACGAGTTACGAATTTGGAAAAAATCGGGACATAGTTTTTTTAGATTTGAGTGCCCTCTTTTAGAATCTGAAAGAAAATTTTAATTTCAATTTAATCATAAAAAGTTGTAATTGTTTAAACAAAAAAAAGCACTTTTTAAGTGTTTTTTGTCATTAAAATTAGATTATTTACTCGAATTCGGTTGGGAAATATCCGGGACAAGAAAATATCGCGTCCAAAATGTTAGGACTATCAAATAGGCATAATGCAAAAAATTTTTGTTTCTAATTTCAAAATGGCGCCTCCAAAATGGCCGCCAGAATATTGAAATTTGGAAAAATAATGTTAAAAAATATTAACATTATTTTCTTTTAACTTTTATGCTTTATTTAAATAAAAAAATGTTGTTTCAACAAAAAATATTGTTATCTAATTTTATTTAACAATAATTTAAACATTTTTTATAAACAATTTAAAATCTGTAGGCCAAAATGGTAAACAAATTTTTATTTTTATAAATTCTCAATTCTTTTTGCAGTAAAAATGAATAATAAAAGTTAATAACTTAATTAAAACTTTTTTACAATGTTTAATAATGTTATAAACAATTTGCAAAACATGAAATAGAATCCTAGAAAAAAATTATTTTTTGATTACATTACGTTCTCTTGTAATCAAAATGTTGTTAAAGGTTTAAACTTTCATTTAACATTATTTAACAATATTTAAAAATGTTATAAACAATTTTTATAAAAAATTGTTATAAAAAATATTTTCAGAGTGGAAAATAACTTCTTTTCTATCCCACTAGCTTTTTTTGTCATTAAACAGGAAACTAAAGTATCTAATGCTTATAAAACAAGTTGTTCATTTTATGACCATTTAGCTTCCTCAATATATATTATTATATATAATTTTAAAAGTTAAATAATTATATTAGTTTATTAAAAATAATTAATAAACCGGGTAAAGTACCCTGAATAAATATTAATTATTCAATTTTTTATTATAGAATAATTATTTTAAAGTGTTATGATAAAATGTTAAAAAATACAAAATTTTAATTTTTTGTGAAAAATTAAAATATTTATTAATTATATAAATTTTGATAAAATATATACTTTATATACATGAATCGATTCGTTTTTATGTCAGGAATGCAATTTTGACAAGAATTATTAAAAATTTTAATATAGAAAAAAGTTATTTCAAAAAACCAAAAAATTAATTTTTTCAAAAATTAAAGAGATAAACTTTCATTTAATATTATTTAACAATATTAAAAAATGTTATAAACAATTTTTATAAATAATTTGAAATTCGTAGACCAAAGTGGTATAAATTTTTTTAATTTTTATCAATTCTCATTTCTTTTTGCAGTTAAAATGAATAATAAAAGTTAATCACTTAATTCAACATTTTTTACAAGGTTTAGGAATATTATAAACAATTTTTACAAACAATTTTTACAAACAATTTGCAAAACATGAAATAGAATCCTATAAAAAAATTATTTTTTATTTTATTACGTTCTCTTGCAATCAAAGTGTTGCTAATGGTTCAAACATTTATTTAACGTTATTTAACAATATTTAAAAATGTTATAAACAATTTTCATAGAAAAAACAATACAGGGATGGAAGAATATATGTTTTTTCACTTTTTGCTTGGTTTTTCATCAGAATAGATATTTGAAATAAAAATCTTCGTCTGAAATTATTTACCATTTTTTACATTTTTATAAACAATTTTGATAAAAAAAAGGATTTTCTGAAATTAATTTAAAAATTTTGTCAATAATCAAAAAATAATTTTTTTATAGGTTTCTATTTCATGTTTTGCAAATTGTTTATAAAAATTGTTGGGGTGGTAGCGATTCTACGCAAATAAACCCTACAAAATAAAATTCTACACAATTAACTCTTCACCAGGAAATTGTACACACTACATTTAATAAATTTGATTAATTCTACGCAAATAAATTCTACAGAAAAAAGTCCTACACATTAGAATAAAATAGAACAAAATATATCATTAAAATCTTTTAATTCTACACAATTAAATACTACATCAGAAAATTTGACACACTTTATTTTAATTAGAATAAAATTCTAATAATAATTTTTTTATTTTAATTTGTAATTCTACGCAGTTAAATTGTACCCCAGAAAACTCTACACATTTGAAAAATTTTGATTAAATTAAGTTTAAAAAAATTCTAAATAAAGAAATTCTACAAATAAATACTCTACACATTAGAACTAAATAAAATGTAACTTTAAATACAATTTATTTAATTTTGCACGGGTAAATACTACATAAAAAAATTATACGCAATATAACAAAAAAATAACAATTATTTTTTAAATTAAATTTTTAATATTCTGCACAGTTAAATTGAAAACCAAAAAACTTTACACAATGAAATAATTTTTTAAAGAAACTTTAAAACTCTAGTCAAATATATTCTTCAAAAAAAAATTCTACACATTAAAATAAAATAAATATAAAATTTTTAATCTAATTTGTTTAATTCTACACACTTAAATTCTATATTACAAAATTGTATACAAATTATTTTTAAGCAAGGAAAAATATTTTCTTTATTTTTTTAATTTAATTTTTAACCCTATACATTTTAATTCAACTCTGCAAAACTCTACACATATGAGCTTTAAAGTCTTCGCATATTATTTTTAGATAAGATGAAATTATTTTTTTAACTCTACGTAATTAAATTAAACACAAAGAAACTCTACAAATGAATTCATTTAATTAGATAAACGATGAAAATAAAACTCTACAAAATAAAACTCAACACAAAATTAGATTAAACATTTTATATTTATTTTATTTTAATGTGTACAGTTTTTTTTAAAGAATATATTTGACTAGAGTTTTAAAATTTCTTTAAAAAATTATTTCATTGTGTAAAGTTTTTTGGTTTTCAATTTAACTGTGCAGAATATTAAAAATTTAATTTAAAAAATAATTGTTATTTTTTTCGTTATATTGCGTATAATTTTTTTATGTAGTATTTCACCGTGCAAAATTAAATAAATTGTATTTAAAGTTACATTTTATTTAGTTCTAATATGTAGAGTATTTATTTGTAGAATTTCTTTATTTAGAATTTTTTTAAACTTAATTTAATCAAAATTTTTCAAATGTGTAGAGTTTTCTGGGGTTCAATTTAAGTGTGGAGAATTAAAAATTAAATTGAAAAAATAATTCATATTTTTCTTCGTTTAAAAATACATTGTGTAGAATTTTTTAATGTAGTATTTAACAGTGCAAAATTAAATAAATTTTATTTAAAGTTACATTTTTTTAGTATTATTATTGTGTAGAGTATTTATTTGTAGAATTTATTTATTTAGAATCTTTTAAAACTTAATTTAATCAAAATTTTTCAAATGTGTAGAGTTTTCTGGTATACAATTTAACTGCGTAGAATTATAAATTAAAATAAAAAAATTATTATTAGAATTTTATTTTAATTAAAATAAACTGTGTCAAATTTTCTGATGTAGTATTTAATCGTGTAGAATTAAAAGATTATAATGATATATTTTGTTCTATTTTATTCTAATGTGTAGGACTTTTTTCTGTAGAATTTATTTGCGTAGAATTAATCAAATTTATTAAATGTAGTGTGTACAATTTCCTGGTGTAGAGTTAATTGTGTAGAATTTTATTTTGTAGGGTTTATTTGCGTAGAATCGCTACCACCCCCAAACAGAAATGAGAATTGTTAAAAATAAAAAAATTTATACCACTTTGTCCCACGAATTTCAAATTATTCATAAAAATTGTTTATAACATTTTTAAATATTGTTAAATAATATCAAATGAAAGTTTATCTCTTTAACAAAGATTTGGATTAGAAGAGTGCAATATTTAAAAAAAATTCGTTTTTTCTATTATAATAATTCATATTTAACTAATTATTTATAAGAATTGTTTATAACATCTATAGGGGAGAGCTGTTAGGGTTGGACAGGTGTTAGGGTTGAGCCATCGTGTTTATTTTGTTTTATCACACTAGCGCCATCTGTTTTTGTACTTAAATTCTTGCTATTGTTAAATAATGTTAAATGAAAGTTTAAACCTTTAGCAACATTTTGATTACAAGAGAACGTAATGTAATCAAAAAATAATTTTTTTCTAGGATTCTATTTCATGTTTTGCAAATTGTTTATAAAAATTGTTTATAACATTATTAAACATTGTAAAAAAGTTTTAATTAAGTTATTAACTTTTATTACTCATTTTTCCTGCAAAAAGAAATGAGAATTTATAAAAATAAAAATTTGTTCACCATTTTGGCCCACAGATTTTAAATTGTTTATAAAAAATGTTTAAATTATTGTTAAATAATATTAGATAACAATATTTTTTGTTGAAACAACATTTTTTATTTAAATAAAGCATAAAAGTTAAAAGAAAATAATGTTAATATTTTTTAACATTATTTTTCCAAATTTTAATATTTTGGCGGCTATTTTGGAGGCGCCATTTTGAAATTAGAAAAAAAAATTTTCGGCATTATGCCTCTTTGATAGTCCCAAAATTTTGGACGCGATATTTTCTTGTCCCGGATTTTTTCCAACCGAATTCGAGTAAATAATCTAATTTTAATGACAAAAAACACTAAAAAACTGCTTTTTTTGTTTAAACAATTACAACTTTTTATGATTAAATTGAAATTAACATTTTCTTTCAGATTCTAAAAGAGGACACTCAAATGTAAAAAAACCCAATGTCCTGATTTTTTTCAAATTCATAACTCGTAGAACAGAAAACTCAAACTTGTACAAAGAAATACGGACATTTGGGACTAAATGGGTTAATGATAACAAAAATGGCGTCGAAGATGCAAAAGTTTGGGCGGTATAAAAATTTGTCCAAAATCCAAAAATGCTCCAAAATAGAAAATGAAATTATTTGATTAATCACAACAATCTATTGATGTTGATGAGATATACTTGAAAATAGTGGAATGATCAATTATTGTGAAAATTCATCCAAGCAAAAAAAATCCCGAGCAGAAAAGACGACTGACGTCACGTCCGCTAAGTTTTTTATTACTTTTAAACAACTATTAAACTGTTTCCAACGCTAATTAGATTAGGTAACAGTTCAACAATGTTTCATTATGTAAGGATTTTTTTCGTTCACAATTATTTAAAAAATTGAATTTTTTAAAAATTTAATAAGGAAATATTAAAAAGTATAAAAAAACTATTGCCTTAGACAAATAACGTCAAATTAGCCGACGTGCGAAAACGCCGGTTCTCGTCGCCAGCCGGTAGAGAATTTAGAGGCTGTCTTCGGCATTCAGCCGGTGTTAACCCCGAGTTAATCCTGATTGGTTAGTTCCAACAGAATGTTTATAAATATTATTAATGATTGGACTCTCGTTAACTCGGTGTTAACACCGGTTGAACGCCGAAGACAGCCAGAGAGAAAACTTAGCGAAAACAAACACGACGTGTTTTCCATCTTGCTGCAACACGATAACGACTTCACGAGTGGACCATTAAGAATAGACTTCCCTTAAATATAAAAAAATGTAGTGTCATTTCCTTCTCGAAACGTGTGGAAGTAATAAATTTTAATTATTTATTTAGTACTGAGATGGTTTTCAGGTATATCCAGGTTTGCGATCTCGGAGTACTCTTGGACTCTGCATTAGATTACAGAAATCATATTCAGAATGTTGTTAATAGGGCAAATAATGTCTTGGATCGTATTACTACTAGCGCTTCTCGCTTTAAAAATATTTTGGCACTAAAAGCTTTATTTTTCTCATTGGTAAGGCCGATTATTCAGTTTGCAGCATCAATCTGGTCCCCTTATCGGGGGACACGCTCTAACACAATGATATAATCAACATAGATTTTTATATGCTGATTTAATTTTTATATTCAAGATCATAAATGGTATTATTAATTGCCCGTCGATTTTATCATTACTACAGATTATTCTTCCTTTCAGGTCAGTAAGAAACCCTTCTGTGTTCAAACAACATTGTTATCGGACTAACTCTTGTTCCAATTCGATATTAATAAGACTGTGTAGAGAGGAAAATCAATACCATGATATTATTGATTTTTATGGTATCTTATTAAATAAGTTTACTATTGATCTACGTAGGCTAATTCTTGATAATACTAATTAGATTGTCATAACTTCGCATTATATTACTTTCTATTAAATTGTAAATCTCAGTACTCTATGTACAAAAGGGCAATGCCCGTTTATATGTATAAATAAATAAATATACGCGCGTTTTTTATTTATAACAAGTGTACAATATCTGTTCATTAAAATTTAATTCTTATAACTAGTGTCGTTACAGTTAAATAATATTATTATTGGATTCGTCTCATATCTTGCGGCTGTTCAACTGAAGCTCGGACTCCTCGTCGTTGGTAAAAGTTCTTTCTTTACCCCTTGTGAGCAGCATTCGCGTGTCGACACCCACTCTTTAAAAATAAATTAATAAAATACTAAATCTCAGGAAAGTCGCCACATTTTTGGCGCCCAACATTATAAAAAAAATTTCTTTTATACAAAATTCTAACCTTTTAAACTACGTTTTCCTTGCGAATCTTTCACAATGGCGTCCTAAATACAGCACGCTACTGAAACATTCTTATTTTCGAATAACGTTTTCCCCTAGTGTTTACGCTACGAAGAAAATTGCTTCAATTAAGAAATAAATAATATTATACTAAATTCTTAAAATTAAGATATCTTTTTTTTCTAACGCGTAATAAAAAAACAAGAAAAAGAATTTTTGCATATCAATCGAGGATTTGATTAAAAACGAAAACGTTTGCTTTTCTCTCTCACCTTCGATGAGATTGGTTATTATTGCTCAAATTGCTCATTGCTTATAGTATGATTGTATGCCAGTATGCCTGCTTTATTGTTGTGAACATATAATTATTTATTGCTCCGATTAACAACAATTCGTTTTCAAATCCATTTAATTCAAACTCGTTTCTTTGTTATTATCGCTTATAACTTAAAAGTTGTAAATAATTACTTGGATTTTTTCTTCTTTCTTTCATATAAACGCAATATTTTCAGCTCCTTTTACTAAAGATAAAACTGTATTTGCGTACAACAATGAATTGACTACCTTGGGAGAAAATTAATTGATCTCTCTTTGCAAAAAAAAAACGCGTACTCACACACACACATATATACACACAAACATAGATCCGGACAATTGTTCAGGGTCGTAAATAACATAGTCCTATATAGAAGAAAATTTATTTAAAGGATTTTTAAAAATTTCATAAATTAAACGACTACAAAGCTTTCTCACAAGAAAGCAAAAGGTGTTTTTAATCAGAATTTCTCTTATAAAAAAGGGGAGTTGGAAATTTTCCAGTTTTTGTGATTCCACTTTTAGGCATGATGACGCTGAATCAAAAGCCGTTGGATTTTTTTAAATCGCTTCAGAAGAACTCCAGATATCACTCTTACCATATCAAAAAAAAAGAAATTTTGAGAAAAACGTATTTAAAGCTTTTGTTCATAACTTTCGACATTTTTTTTAAATCATCGAATTTGCTTGAAAATCGTTACTCGGGGTTTTTTTAAAATAACAGATGCAATATGGTGTAAGAAAAAAAAATTAAAATAAAAAAATTTTCTTTTCCGCCATATTGGATCCGCCATTTTGAATTTTGAAAATTTGATATCTAATTTGTGAGCAGCAACACCCAATACATTTTTGTTTGTCTTTAATAAAAAATGCAAATGAGAAAACATTTAAATCATTCGGTTGCCTATCTGCATACAAAAACATCTTTGAAACGGAGACGAATAAAAATGTATAACTTTTGTTTTACTTGGAATTTTGAAACAATATTTTTAGAGAGTATTTCTTTGTTTCTTGATGTACAGAAAAGTGACTATAGTAAAAGTTGTTTGTTTTTGCTCAAATTTTAGGAAAAAAAATAAAAAAAAATATTTTTTTAAAATTGTCAAAAAATCAAAATTTTAAAAATTTAAAAAAAAAATTTTTTTCTTGATGTTCAAAAAAGTAACTAAAGGAAAAGTTGTTTTTATTTGTACAAAATTTAAAGGAAAAAATTTAAAAATATATTTTTTTAAAATGGGCTGCCAACGAACTCAGGCTTCATTTTTATGGACTAAGAAAGTGTTCCCGATTTCAAGTCAATTCATAAATATTTATTTCAGTTATCGTAAAGCCAAATTTTTATACAGACAGACGGACAGACACTTTTCTAAAAACCATTTATTTTAATCAGGGGGTCATAAAACGTAAAGATTTAGCAAAATTAGACATTGATCAAAAAAGAACATCCAATAGCATCAAAAAAAATTTGTCGAACAAATGAAGTTTTAAAAATAATAATCGAAAAACTTAAAAATCCGAAGATCATTTTTTTTGCACTTCCAAAAACAATTGACCGTCTCTGAATTTATGACGAATTCATGAAAGGAATCAAAAGTTCGTCAACATTAGTTGTATGTTAAGTACTATTCACAGTTCAAATATCTCCATCTTAAGTTGAGTTTATAGGGTTAAATCGCTAGTGAGCGGGTTTACCCCAGTCTCCCCTACATAACTTTGGAACTTCTTAATATTGTTAACTTCTTTTTTTGTTAACTTAAATCTAAATGATGTACTTTTAGAAAAAAAATCGATTTTTAAAAAAAGTTTATTGGTTTACAAGAAAAAAATTCTTAAAAAATGTCTATTTTTTGACGTTACAATTTCGATTGCCCCCTTAAATTAATTACTACAAATTTAATAATTTTTTTAACCTGACTAAATTGACTAATAATTATTTTTTCTAAAAATTCAGTAAACTACTAAATATTAAAATGCACTAAAAATGTCAAGAAAAAATAAAAACGCAAATAGCGGGATAATAACAAGAAGTAAAACTAACGCGCTTCTAGCCGAAAACAACATGTTGCGAACACCACCCTCTGGTGCCCAACAATTAAATACACAGCGAACAGAATAATATTTCTGAAACACGTTCTGATCTCCCACATTTCGGCACTAAACAAAAAACATTTAACACAAATCGCTGAAGAAAAAAAAACACCCATAATGACAACCTAATTAAAATTTTTTTTGCGAATCGAGTTGACCGCAGCAAATCAGCAACAAAAAAATTGCGAATTTAAAGAGCAAATGTACACCACATTTACTCAACACCTAAGAGAATCATGCGAACCAATGCAACAGTTGCATGAGGAAAACCATCACGAGATAAATGCATTGCAAAAAGAGACATCAAAAGCGATAGAGGTTCTTTAGTTAGAAAGTATCTCAGCTGCAAACAAAACAAATACACTTGCATTAGCATAACTCCCAGTGGGCATACAACGTCGGCGGTGACCACGTTACCATATCAACGTTGCTCCCCACGACGAGTACCACTACCACGGTAAGCACCGAGTTTACCACCACTCAGACTACACAGAGTACGGCAAAAGCCCCTCATTTAGCTTCGCCCCCACTCTCCTTTTTGACACCTTTGGTAAGAGCTCCTTTTCCAAATCGCACTCTTCAATTCAAAAACATACTAAATTTTTTCGATCCAACCCCTGCGCAAAATCTTATCCAACCATTAATTCCCTAACCACTATTGATTCCCCCATCACAGGTAGAATCCCCAATACATCTAACACGTAATCATGTCACAGTCATAAAATTAAAAACAAATGTCACAAGTGTTTTTCGACACAACCTATACATGGTTTTCTACATTTAGAAATACCTTGCAAACGTGGAACGAATTTTTATTGAAATTCAGTAAAATATTTATTGATTCTAACGATGATCAAATAATCATAAATAAAATACAACGCGCTGCACAACTCAAAACCGTTATCGAATTCGTCATTCGGATAGGATCTCTTTTTAACAAACTCCAAGAAAAAGTCCCCGAAACAAACCAATTGGACAAAATTTACTCTACACTTCATTCCGAATTAATGTTGCAATTCGATCACGATAGTTTTTCAACATACGACGGTTTGATTGACAAAATCCGGAAATATGAAGAAAAATTGCAACAATGCAAATAACAACATAATTAAAAGAAATTGATTCAAAAAAATCTCGTAACACGCGTAATAATAATCACCTTAAAGCGGTCGAAACAACATCACCTCCCACCGCTGAAAACTCACCAACCACCCCCGTTACATAACCAAAAAAAGAAGCGAAGCAAAAAGCAACGAAAAATTTAACAAAGAAAAATAAAAGCGAAACTTAACAAACTTGAACAATAGTTGTATTGCGAAAATCCTAAAACCGAATATCAGAAATCAGACCCGAAAATAAATCCAAAAAACCAGCTTCCGTGTTCCGTGCAACCTTCTAAACGTACATCGCGTCACCGATCTCCTTCTCGATCTTCGTACTCCTCAAGCTCTGCCTCGTCGCAGAAGGAGGGGGTTATCAACGCGGATGTTACAATAATCACGTTTATCACAATCATGATTATTATCAACACGGTTCCAATTTTTTCCCACATTGCCAGTCGAACTGTCAGTGTAACGCGCAAGGATCTCTGCTAAATTTGCTGCCGAATGCATCTTCGCCGCAGCACCCGATGCAGTCTTGGTACGGGAATACCAACCATAATTATCCAGAAAATTTCGGACATAACTCTCAAAATCAATGCAACCAAAAAAACGAGAAGGACGCCAGGAGAGAATAAATCTCTCTAACGAACCTGTTTACAAAATTGAAAAACCGGAAAACCCTGTAAAATCGACTATTGATGGAGACATACAAATTCCGACAACCAGCTGTCATAATAATGCCGATAAATCCACTATGACGACTGTTATTACTCGGAATCCGAAACAGAATACTTGGCCTCTGACAAGGAACCTCCTCCCACCAATTCTACACGACTACCTGGTTCGAGAATTCCCTCACTATCGTCATTGCCTTCGAATAATTTTTCAAACCACTTACTCGCGTTAGAAAACAAAGTGTTCAAGGGCCCAGCATTGCCTTCACCGTCTCAAGAATGTCATATTATCTCAACTACGGTAATAATAGGAGAAAACAAATTCCCCTCTCTCCTTGATACAGGCAGCGATCGCACCTTCATGTCAGGAGAATCTTTCGATAAAGTAAAACAATTTTTAAAAGGTAAACCCGTTCATTACGAGATATCCTGCGCTGGTGAACAACTCGCTAACCGTGACCACGTCAGGGAGGTGACACTCCGAGTTGGGAGTTGTACATATGTCGTTATTCATCGGCTGATGGCGCCACGTATGCGCTGGCCCTATATGAGGCATTCCATGTCAAGTGATCCAGGTAGAGAAAATTTTTTCTTTAATCGTAGCAAAACTTGGGGCATTTGCAGTACTAATAGATAGTAATTTTTCGTGAAAATATTTGTTTACCTAGTCCAATATTTTTCGAGGGGGAGGGGGTTAAATTTTTGGGTTTTTCAGTACAATGCTTATTTCGATAATTTTATACTCTTAAACTATTAAACATAAAAATTTGGCAAGGTACATTTTGGAAAGGATTTTTCATGCTCTTTCGATTGAAAATAAGCATTAAAACAAAATTTTGACCCAAAAAAATCAAAATTAAGAATAAATTTTAATTTTTTGGAAAAAAGGTCCTTTTAGGTCCTTTTAGGAAAAAAGCTCAGCTTTCGGTTAAAAAAATGAGACTTTTTTTCCAAAAAATTAAAATTTATTTTTAATTTTGATTTTTTTGGTAAATTTTTTTTTCACATGCTTATTTTCAATCAAAGAGCACGAAAAAACCTTTCCAAAATGTATCTTGACAAATTTTTAGGTTTAATAGTTTAAGAGTAAAAAATTATCGAAATTAGCATTACACCGTAAGACACCTGGATCACTTGACATGGAATGCCTCATATATAATATTTACGTTGTTTATAACGGTTATAAGCGTTTAAAGAGAATGAAATGAGTTCGCAAATTTGTTGAAAAGTATGTAATAATAAAAATTTGAATAAATTTAAAGAAAATGGTGAAGTGTGTTGCTTTCGGATGCAAGACGGAGTACAGGAGCAATAAAGAAATAGACAGAACTGAGAATATAAGTCATTTTAGTGTACCGAATAATCCCAAAATTATTAAACTGTGGCAAGTGGATATTTTGCGAGATGAAATGAAATTAAAAGCAAGACATGCAGTTTGTTCAAATCATTTTAAGGAAGACGATATAAACCCTATAGACGGTATATTTTTTTAAATAATATTTAGTTACTAATCCAAAGTAGTAAATTTATCCTAATATTGACTCACTTAATAACGCAAACAAAATTCTAAAGGATTATTCAGAATAATTTTTTACTGAGAATTCGGTTATTTCTTTTTTTAATATAAATTTCCGTATTCAGAACATGACAGTGATTCTTCTATCCTTTTCATTATTATATGTTTAACCCCTTAAATGTGTAGCTAAATCTGGTGTTAGCTTTTAAAAATTAAAAATAGCGGATTCAATTTGGTGGACACGTTTTTGGAAAATTCATTGGATTCGCTTAAAACTTTTGTCGGCCATGTTGGATTAAAAATTAATTATTTTGAAAATCTGACTTTAGAATCGTGATCAGCTACCCTAAAAACTCCCAAGTAACAATTTTTGCGAATAGATGTGAAGATGTTTCCTTGTTTTGGCCATGACGTGTATACACGTCATCCACAATTTAGGCCAGTTTTTTTCATGACGTGTACACACGTCATCCACAGTCAAGGGGTTAATAAAATACTAAAAGTAATTAAATTTTATTTTAGTTCTTACATTTAATTTAAATTATTATTATATATTCTGAATTGTTCTAAATATAAAAATATCGAGAAATTTATTTTCAATTAGCTAGAATGATGTTTTCTTTAACAAACTCAGTAAAATTTCTTAATTTAATAAAAACTAACTATTCATGAAAGCAGTATTAATAGAAGTTAAAATAACTATTTATCAAGGGTGACTAAAAAGAATATTTTTAAATATAAACAAAAAAATTTCATCTTTTATTGCATACATTTTGAAACTTTTTGAATAATGTGGGGTCAATGCATAGGTGGCGCCGCCCTAATGGTGAATAACGATTTTCATGACACCTTTCTAAGCCTTCCAAAGCACGAGTGTCACCCCTCTGGCCCACGTAGCCACTCCCCATTACTCAGCCAAATTCGAAATTCAAATAAATGACCCCATCATTTTAGGTATGAATTTTTCAACTACGTGGAAAGTCATAATTGACGCCTCTAAGTGTATTGTTCCATAAAAGGTTATAAAATACAAAATCTTTTGAGTTCAGTAAACAATACGTGTAACTCTCTAAATTTAATTCAATTAATTAAATTGAAAGAAAGTGTAAAGAGCGATCCTTACACAAAAGAACAAAAATCACGAAAACCTAATTACGTGCGTGAGCAGACTACTCAGAGGTGCAGAATTAAACTACACCACTACTGAGAAGGAATGCTTGGCCGTAATTTTTGCTATCAAGAAACTTCGTCGTTATCTTAAAGCCAACGAGTTTACAGTCATAACTGACTACTGAAGTTTGATTTGGCTTTAAGGTATCAAGGATCCTCGCAGCAGGATCGCCCGTTGGGCTTTAGAATTCTCCACGACAATTACTATTACAAGCCAAATCCCCTTAAAGAATACACAGGTGATAATAATGCATGGAAAAATGTTTTACGCGAAAATGAAATAATTCCAATTATCAAGAAATACTACGATACCCCACAATCAGCGCATCAAGAAATTTGTAAGACGTATTTATTAATTCTTAAGCATTATTATTGGCCTGGTATGCGTGAAGACGTGTAAAGGTACATTAATAAATGCGAAATTTGCATCAATTGAAACCAGAGAATTCACCGCCACAAGGCTTAATGTGCCCTCGCAAATTTTCCGAACCTTGGGATGTAGTTTCGTTAGATATTATTGGCCCATTGCCTCGGTCAAAAACAGGAATCTTATATATTCTAGTATGTGAAGATATTTACACGCGTTGCTTAGAATGTTTTCCATTATCGAAAGCCGACGGCCCTAAAATAGTCAAATCTTTAAATACCTTAGTAAATAAGTGGGGTACACCGAAAAGCTTTATTATGGATAACGAAACGGAATTCGTAAACCGTACGATCTCAAAATTTTTATTAGAAATCGGATCTGCTCAACGAACCACACCCGTAGACCATCAACAATCTAACCTCGTGGAGCGCGTTTTTAAAAATTGAAAATGGCGGATCCAATATGGCGGACGTTAAAAATAAAAAATTAATGAATTTCAATGAAACATCGTATCTAGGGGTTTTCGAGATCGCTAATTACGAATCTAACGTTAGTTTTTAAAAATTGAAAATGGTAGATCCAATATGGCGGACGTTAAAGTTAAAAAATTAATGAATTTCAATAAAACATCGTATCTAGGAGTTTTCGAAGTCGCTGATTACGAATCTGAAGTTAGTTTTTGAAAATTCAAAATGGCAGATCTAATATGATGAAGGTTAAATGTAAAAATTTAGTGGATTTTAATAAAAAATTATAATTATTTATTTATAACATCGTGAAAATTACTTTAAAATTTCATTTACTTTTTAGATTAATGTTTTTATTTGATATTAATAATTAATAATAATAGAAAAAAGTAAATTAAAATTTAAGTGATAAAATATTTTATCTGAAAAGATTTTACACTTATAACATCACACAGAAAAAGTGATTACTGAACTGCGTTGTGGTTTTCTGCTGAAGGTTCGATTATAAGCAGTTGTAAAACTTCTTGAGGAAGTTCATGTTTTTTCTCTTTTGGAGAACCTCTAGCTTTGGTTATCACTAGGTCCGACATTGCAAGCATCGTAAGCATTAAATCTGTTGTTGTTGTAGTACGGTTCATTTTTCTTGCGTGTGTATTGCGAACTTGTTTGTACACTTTGTTGCTAGCTTCTTGAGCTTCTTCCGCCCAGTCAAAAAAGTTCTATAGAGCCATTCTGTAGAGAATTCTATAGCAAATTCTATAGCGTATTCTATAAAATATTTTATAGAATTTGTAAAAAGAAATATTTTTTGTGAATATCTGCACGAATTCTGTAGACTTTGACTAGAAATATTCTATATAATTCATGTTGAAATTAAAAAATATATTTTTACATAAATTCTACAAAATCTCTATAGAATATTCAATAGATTTCGCTATAGAATACTTTATAGAATACTCTATAGAGTCATTTTATGGAATCATTCTTTAGAACTTTTTTGACTGGGCGACATCATTCCAACTGGCAACATAATGCTTTGGGCAACAGCTGCGTCATGCTTAAGAATTTTGTGGACACTGACTGGAATTCTGTACCACGGATACTTTTTGACGCACAAAACATAAGTTTCGTTTGCGAAGTTATCATAGTTTTCAATTTGTAAATGATGCCCACTTGATAATGCGATCATGATAATCCAAAGGCGTTTAATTAATTCCTCGTCTACGCCTGTAATTCTAGAATTCTCTTTTTTCGAATTTCGATATTATTGAGATCTGCTTGACTTATACCTCTGACTATTGGTTTCTGCAATTTCATTTTATAGGCAATGTGCAATCTATATTCTAGACATTTTATCCAGGCGTCCATAGTTGTAAGTCCGTATTCTAGATAATCGGGATCTACCATTAGATGATTCGAATTGGATAAATTGTTCATTTGAGTTGGTGTTGATTTACACAGATAACAGGTCTGGGAAGATTTGTTGTCTGTTATAGCATTTATCGCTTTCCCGTCTAGCATGGTCAAATGCATCATAAATTTGCATTTGACAGTCTGCGCATCGTCGATAGTAACATTGGCATCCTTCAAGTTCAAAATTTCCTTTTTCATTAACAGAATTTCGGTGCGGATGAATTCCGTGGTTTCTTTCTGATATAAAAACTTTTTTAGACGACATAATAACGTTGAGGAAGGATGTGGATTTTGCCATAATAATACTTCTTCATCGTTATTGCGCAGTCCAATGATACGCAATGGTACAAATGTCAGCAAAAATAAATTGGAATCCTTTATTTCTACACCAATATGTGATTGTGGATTTTGCATAAACTCTGTATGTCTTGAACTACCGTCTGCTCCCCATTTAGAAATTAATGTCATTGTTGTGATATTTGATGAAATTTCTACTGTTGAGACTAGGGTCAAGCTTAGCCAAACGGATCGGATAAATATAAAAAAATTTTTATGAAATATCTTTTATTCTTATCTTTATGTGATAAAAATAATGTCATAAAAAATTTAAAGCAAAAAAAAATTGTTATAGTTATTAACAATTAAAGTTTTTAACAATATTAAATGAAAATATTTTTCCTTGAGTTCTTTTTAACCGATTTTAAAAACCAAATAAGCGTTTCTTTCGTCTTGAAGCGTAGAATTTAAAAAAATATGTTGTTTAAATAATAATATTAATTATTTCTGTCGCCGTGTAAGCCGTTTTGATGGTGTTCGCTGCCGCTGCGCTGTTTTCGCGTTATACATCCAGTTTAAATTTAAGGTTCTTTTGTTTTTTCTAATGTTTGTCTGCGTTGCAATGACTTGTTTATAAAGCGAACCCCATAAAAACGGCTTGCATGGCGACAGAAATAATTTAATATTATTTCTGGTGGCGGGCCATTTTTTCCTCAATTGTTTCTTACTAAAAAATGTATGCAGAATACGATAGTATTTTTTAACTTTAAGTATAGCGTGTAGAAGACTGTTTTTTATTATAATATTATAAATAAATAACTTAAAAAACAATAATAAATAAATTTTTTTTTAACAAAATATATTTTTAAATTCTACGCTTCAAGACGAAAAGAACGCCTTTTAAGTTTTTAAAATCGGTTAAAAGGAACTCAAGAAAAAATATTTTTATTTAATATTGTTAAAAACTTTAATTGTTAATAAGTATAACAAAATTTTTTTTTGCTTTAATTTTTTTATGACATTTTTTTTATTACATAAAGATGAGAATAAAAGTTATTTCATTAATAAAAATTGTTTTTTAATTTATCCGATCTGTTTGGCTAAGCCTGACTCACTAATCTTGTAACGCTGTGAGTGAGCAATTCTTACAGCGAAATTTCAGAACCTGTAATTGTTAAAAATTTCATTTAGTAGAGGAAATGACTAAAATTTAAATAGCAGATTTAATAAAATACTTATTTTTAAAATTTATTTATACTCAACATATTCTGTTACGAGTACACCTTCTGGGTAACATTGATTTTTGCGACAAGCACTTTCTCGTATGAAGGGTATATATATCTGCATTCCGCTGTTTTGCTCCCAACCCTGCTTGAACGTATGCTTCTTTAGACATTCCCGTGTTCAGAATAAAAGCTAATGCTTTTTCTGAGGTATACGCTACAATTTTCTCCTCAAATCCGGTCTTTTTCATTATACGACGTACTTCGATGGCTGCAGATAGTGACTTCTCCGTACGCCCCAAAATATCTGCTGCAAATCTTTGTCCATCCTGGTATAGAGAGGTTTTAACCGCAAAAACAAGTTCTTCTATAGGAACAGAAGATCGCAGTTCTTTAGTTTTTCTCTTCTTTGTTTTTAAGCTACATACATTCAGAAAATGCCTTACGTGGACGTCCGCTAATGTTTTCCAATTCATTTTGAACTTTCGGGGTTAAAGCAAGTGTCAGATTTGAAACTTTTGGAATGTGGAATTAGAGTATTTATGGATAATTATTGCACTATTATAAAAAATTAAATATTTAAGAAAATAAATTTACCTGCAAGATTTGGAAAATGAAATGTCATATTTAGTCAACATTCTTTTTTCGAATGAAATCTCGATTCAGTACGATTAATTCCCTTTTCATTTCACTTTGACGCAAGGTTAAAGCAGAATTTGTCAATTTTTGATTTAAGTTTTTCTTCAATAGACTGATCTATTGATGTAGAAGACGTCATTAGTCCACTTCACTAACAAAATATAATAGTGATTACAAGAAATTTTTGACAACGTTAATAATACAGAAACAGAAAATGAATAAATTAATAAATTCCAAGAACATGATATACTTGCCGTTTAAGCTCTCTTCCCAAAAATTGGCAAAAATACACGAAACAACTTTATTTACATGTTACGACACAAATATTGCACTCAAAATATAATTTCAGATTTAATAAAGTATAATTCGATTTTTCTAATGAATTTTCAATTTTTAATATAAAATTGTATTCTATATTTTATATTGTATATACATTAATATATGAAATTGTATTTTCCTTAAATATGTTAAAGAACTTTATCTTAATAACTGTAATTGATTGTCCAATTGACAGTCTAATATGCTCCAATCGATTTCACTTATCATATCCAGAAGATAGATTTTCTTTTATTTATTTTGAATTTTCATAAACTAACTTCAGATTCGTAATTAGCGTTTTCTTGAAATCGAACATTGAACTAACTTTATTTCTTAATTCCATTAAAACATCATACTGATCGAATATAGTTAAAATTTTAGATTTTATTATTTATAACGGTAAGTTTAAATTATTAAATTCATCAATTATAATTTGTTTATGTTTTCCGGTAAAACATTGATGCTATAAAGAGATGTTATAAAAGTGCATTTGTTTTTCAAGTATATCGAAAAGTTTATCGTCAGTGGGTAAATCGCAAGAAACGTCTAAATCATTTTCTTTAAAATCATTGGTACTGCCACTAATGCTGTCGTCAATTTTAAGGGAAGGACTAATACAATTCTTTAGTGATGGGCCCGGTAGAAATACTGAAATTGCATATAGAGTTCTATTTCGACTTTTAGGTTCTGTAGTTGGAGCAGAATTTATTTTCAGAGAGTGATATTTGTGCAAATGTTTTTTAAACGAATCAAGTAACTAAAAACTGCGAGTACAATCATTTTTTACAAACAAATATGTACTATTTTTTTCCAATTTATGAATAATTCTATAATGGAAAAATAAAAATGTTATCGAATAAAAAGAACTTTTACATAAGTAAGACTTCATTTTTAGATCTTGTAGTGAAATAAATTTTGGATTGATGAATATTTCGAAAAGCCCTTAAATATAAGAGAGTAAAATTTTCTTATACATATGTAAGAACAAAATATATTATTTTTTAAAATATATTAAATTATCTTGATTTCTTTTCCAACTTCAAACAGACATTTAAAAGTCTCAATATTTGTTAAATCTCAAAAAAGCTATTAGTATTCTATCACGAATATGTCGTTGATAACGACGTAGATTCTGGATGGCGAGCTTAGTTGTCCGATGCAGACAATAAATGGCTGAATAGTATCTCCGTATTTTAATAATTTAGTTTGCCGTCTGTCCAGTTTTTTGACATAATCACTCTCATTCCGGAAAAGTACAAGTTGTAAAAAAATGTAAAAAATTTTAAAGATAGGTCCAGATATCCACTTCTTTCATGAATTTAAATTTATATGTTTAATGCTAATAAGGTAGTGGCACCAGTAAAAAAACTTGAAAGAATATATAATTTCGAAAATTTTTACTTGTAATTGACATTTTTAAATTTTGTTTTAAACACATGCATTGAATAGAAAAATTTCTGTAGAATTAAAGCCTATAATTTAAATTTTATAAATATAACAATATTTCAAATTTTAGTCAATTCTAAATAATTATAAGCAAAATATATAATCGAAAAATATACTTATACATACTTCAAGGTGAAGAAAGAAACTTTTCTGGCGTTCCAACCGTGATGGTCTCCAACATTTTTTCTCTTTATCTTTTGGGTTACCTCAATTTGTAGAATGTGGAAACAAATACGTAAAATTGTTCAAAGCGATAACATCTGTACAAATAATAAAAATAATACATTATTAAAAAATATTGTGAGAAGTTATTACTACTACATGATTATCACTAAATAATAATAATAATATGTGACGGTCCACGACAAAACGTGCCTTATCTCCCATAAATTAATGCCGATTTTTAATAGTAGTCTATAGATTTTGAGTTCCTCTTTCTCCCAAAAAAGTAAAAAATACTTTTTACTTATAATTTTTTGTTATTAATGTTCAAACGTGAAATTTGATAACTTGTTGCTCGTTAATACATCGAAGTTTTTATCGAAATCTAATAAAAGCAGTCTTAAACCATCTTGTATTCGAAGAATGGGAAATTCTTGCATGTAATCAGAAATAATTTGATTCTGTAAAATAATGCATCTTTGTGAACAACTTTTTATCCAATGTTTTAAAATATCTTCGAATAGTTCCAAGTTACTTTTTAAAAAATAAAGAGATGCATTAATATCTGCATTTATTTCAGGATTTTAAATTTCAGAAGTGTTTGTCAATGACACGATATTTTCTGGAGAATTTTTCACTAAGCTTTTTTTGTATTTATTGAATCTAGTCCATAATTTTCCGCAATTTAATGTTTTAGGCGATATTTTTGTTGCTGGCTTATAAGGAACAAAATAAATTTCCTTATTTCCCTCTGGAAATAAGTGCACTATTTCTTCACTAGCTTGTAGGTAACAGTAATATTGCAATATTGAAATAATTACGTGTTTCACTTATTCAAAAAGTTCAGCAGTAAATAGTAAGTTGATTAAATGTTTAATATATTTTAAATAACTTTTCTTGTTATTCTCCTGTCCTTCCCGTTTTCCCTAAATATATAATTGGAACCACGGGCAACCAATTATAAATTGGCGCCCAACGAAAAAATCCACCTTTACATTCCTTCTATACAAAATTACCAAAGAAAACTCCTAGAAAATTAAGAGAAAATATTTTTCACCTGTCACCTCATGGCCACATAACCTCCAAACCAAATCTTTTCTTTTCCTGTTTCCCATATTAACTTGAACATTATTCTATTTTGTGCATGAAAATTATTGAATTTTATTATTATTGTACATTGTTATATTGAAATGTTTTTGACAAATGTGACAAATTTTCTTTGTGACGGACGCAGACATTGACAGAAACTGTGTGAAAATAAGTGCGCGAAAAAAGCCGGTAAAATTAATCCAGAAAAATGCGTAGAAATCTTGAAATATTTTGTGAAAATGAGCGAAAATCAGTGAAAATTGTAGAAAATAAAATTTTAAAAATACAGAAAAAGTGAACTTATCGATTATTTTTTGAGAAATTTCGTAATAAATAAACGCCGTTATAACTTTGTTTTCATTGTCAATGTCGTGTATATCTATTTAGAAAATAGAACTTTGGTGGAAATCGACGCGTAAACCGAGTGACTCAAAAGTTCGGTATAGAAAAAACTTAGAATATAGAGACACAGTGATCAACTAGCAATAGAAATTTTTTCTCATTGGAAGTTCATGACGATGAAATGAGTAAAAAAATTTTTCTTTTTTTCTGAAAGTTGAAAATTATAGAATAAATTAAATGACGATTTAAATTTAATTCTAATTGTTTTAATAAACAGTCTTAAATGGCGTCAATACGTGTTTTACGATCAGAGACGAGAATTTTGGAAGCCACAATCCAGAGGGCAGAAGCAATGCTTCGTGCTTTCATGGAAATCACGCGAAATTAGGGAAAGAAGACAGAATGTCCAGTTTAAAGGAATTAGAAAAAATCAGAAACTTTACTATGAATTGCCAAATGATAGTGAAATAGGAATCGTTTACGAACCCAAAAAATTAGAAACCACCCCAAAAGAGAAAAATAATATTTTTCATCGGGAAATAAAAAAAATCAACTGAGTCAGATCAATTCAAAAATGAAATAACCATACGTGATAAAGAATTAGATAAACTTAGAGTAGAAATGGACCGAATAAAAATTGCGATGGGAAATTTAACGAAAAATAGAAACCAAAATTTGGATGAAAATTTTACGAAATGCACGAAAATTAAAAATTCAAATGCCCAAGTCGACAACAATCGACATTTTGGAAATTTCAATAACCATTTTTCTTTTGGCATGTTACAAACACCTTTTCAAATCATGTAAAATTGGCCAGTTAAATTATTCGGAAAACTATAATACCCGCGAAAAGGTTTACACTGGGAGTTACGTCGCGCTTATGAAAATATGCGAATAGAATATAAAATGTATATACAGAGAAACGATTTTAAAACGTTTGAAGAACTAGAAAGTTTAGGCAAAGAATTCGAGATCGAGAGAAACAAATCAAAAAATCGTGGACAATATCGATCAAAATCTTCCGTTCTTTTGCAGGGAATGGTAATACTACCAAGACGAACAAAAGTGAAAAAAGTCACCAGAAAAATTTTTCAAATTCACCAAAAAAATTCTACAATTGCGGAAAAGTAGTTCATATTAGTAGCGATTGTAAGTCGGAAAATCAGGGAAACGAGTATAGGGGGTACTGAAAAATCAACTATCCCCAAAAAAACATATAATTACCAGAAAGTAGCGAAACAATGTCGAAAGATTTACGATTTTTCAGGAACATAAAATGCCAGGATACAATTTTCGAAACGTTAATCGACACAGGCGTTACGAGTTCATTTTTTGGCCACGAAAATTCGGTATATTTACAATTATACGGTGTAAAGTTAGAACCAGTGAAAAAAAAACTCGTGACAGCAGCCAACAGCAAAAGTTTACAAATAATAGGAAAAGTTACGATACCAATAGAAAGAGGTAACATATCGAAAAATATGACTTTCAGAATTGTTCCAGGATTAAGGCAATACGCAAATTTAGGAATAGATATGCTACGCGAATTAGGTATGAAATTAGATTTCGAATCAGACACGTGGTCAATGAAAGACTTACCTAACGTACGTTATAAAATCATAACAACGTTTCATAATAACGTACAAGCAGGACATCTTGGTGTAGAGAAAACCTTCCATAGAATTTCCGAAAAATTTTTGTGGCCTGGAATGTATACGGAAATAGTAAAATATATTTGAAAATGTAAAATTTGACAACAGACAAAAGCAAATAACAAACAGAAAATAGGACCGATGGGTAAAAGAATCGTGGAAGAACCATGGACCAAGGTTTGCTTCAGATATAATAGGCTCATTACCCTTATCGAAAAATCGAAATAAATAGATTTTAGTATTTCTGGACATTTTCACAAAATGGGTGGAAATATTTCCAATTAAAAAGGCAGACGGAAAAACTATCGAAGCAGAATTTCACAAAAGAGTCATTTCAAGATAGGGAACACTCAGAATTTTAGTTTCCGACAATGGCACCGAGTATGCCAATCCAAACACTGAAAAAAGATTTCGAAAATCCAGACGAAATTGAATATCAGGAAGTTAACAAATGGGCAGAAAGACTAAGAAGATTACAAGTAATAAAGAACGAAGTTCAGCGAAATTTAGACAAAGCGAACAAAAATCAAGCGAAATATTACAATTTGCGAAGAAGAAAATTAATATTCGAAGTAGGAGATCTAGTCTGGAAGAAAGACATTTGTCTTTCTGTCCAGCAAAGATCTAGAAATCGCGCGAAAATTGAAAAAAGATTTCGAAGGCTCATACAAAATCATCAGAAAGATTTTCCCCACATTGTATGAATTAGGGAAAATTCGTGGTAAATCGATAGGATCGTGGAATATAAATGATTTGCGAAAATTCGTGAAAAATGAAAATTAGAGAAAATTTTCAGGAAAACCTAGGAAATTCGTAGAAAATTAGTGGAAAATTATAAGAAAATAAAAAGAAAAGTAAATAAAATTAAACGAAAAATGTAGAAAAATTAACGTAAAATTAAAGAAAATTTTCAAAATAATTAAGTAATTTAATCTAATCTAATCAATTACCGAGATTAAGCTGGATATCCCCAAAATGGAAAGTTGGCACTTAGATTAGAAAATCCATTGTACCAAGCTCCAGCTTGCTCGTTTACAACAACCCATTAGAGTCTTGTTTTTCTCCAGAAGTCCAGTATTTCCTCTATAGATAGGTTGCTCACCTGCATAGGGTCTATAATTGCTTGATCCGAGCTGGAAAGTCTGATCCTAGCTAATGCCGGGCATTCAGATAATATGTGAGACGACGTCTTGTCACTCGTCTCACACAGTCTACACATAGGTGAGACTTTATTTCCTATTTTATGCTGATAGTAATTTAAAAGCCCATGTTCTGTAAAAAGGCAAACAATGGTTCTAACTCTGATCTTATCGAGTTTTAGGAGATCGCTCGCTCGCCTCTTGTTGGGCACTAAACCCAACAAGCCTTTGCTTGCCTTCCCACCCCAATGCCCGCCCAATACTTGTCATGTTCCCTTTGACCCCATCTTTCAATGGCTCCCTTAACCAGACACGGCATTTATGCCACTGCTGGTTCAGGACCTAAAAATACCGTTTCAGAACCTATTTTTGCCAAAACGTCCACCCTTTCATTGCCCCTGAATCCCGAGTAGCCCGGTACCCAGATCAACGAAAGTTTATTTACTGAACGTAACTCGTCTAGTACGCTACGGCATTCCCAGACAAGTTTCGATTCTATTGTGGGATTCTTTAGAACCCTTACGGCCGCCTGACTATCCACACAAATACTAATCCTTTTGCCCCTTGTCCCTTTTTGAATGGACATTTGGGCACAAGTTAAAATCGCGCAGACCTCGGTCTGCCAGACCGTGGCATATTGTCCTAGTGACTCAGCCACTTTAATGCAGCCAGTTTTTCGATATATTTCGAAGCCTGCACCGCAATCCATCTTGGAGCCGTCCGTGTACCACACCTCGTCCCCAAGTGGAAACCCCTTCTTCCAGTCTAATCTGGAAGGTATTATTATTTTGAAGCGAGGTTTAAATTTCACCCTCTTGATCATCCTATCTTGCACCATACTTAATTCTGGAATTGATAGGATTGAACGTGGGACCTTGGTGTGTTTACCACTTGACTTCCACTTTCCCTGCGCGTTTAGCCTGCTCATAGTAAGGGCCGCCTTTTTCACCGCAATAATATATAGAGGTACTTCAGCCAGTATGAATCCCAATGCCGCTGTAGGCGTGGTCCTTATGACGCCTGTAATACCCCTAAAAACCATTGCTTGGAGTTGGTCCAGTTTCTCTTTGACCGTGATCAATTGAGTCCTAGACCACCAAACCACCACCGCGTGAAGAAACCTGTGTTTTAGAATCATCTGATAGAGCCAATTGACCATATTGGGTCTCAGTCCCCACGATGACCCTATCGCCCTTCTACACGCCCTGAACGTAGTACAGAATTTCCTATACTGATAATCGAAATGTTCTTTCCAACTCAGCTTCTTATCCAGAATTACACCTAAGTATTTAGCCGATTCGGAAAAAGAAATCTCTTGCCCATAAAATACCGGCTTCTTTAAACTCGGTACTTGTATTTCCTAGTGAAAACTACTATATTCGTTTTCTCTGGATTCACAGAAAGTCCAGTCTGACTGCACCAATTCTTAACAATCTTGAGTGCACTTTCCGTAAGCTCTAAAAGGGTCTCAATTGAGTGCCCTCTTATAATTATAAGGGAATCATGCGCATAGCTTTGCGTATAATATCCCTGCCAGTTTGCTCCTCTATTCTACCTACTGCAGAGTGGAGCGCTGATTCTACTGAGAAACCTGCTCTATACGCATGTTGTCCCGAGTACAAGGGATAATCCCTCAGACATTCTTGTCTGATAAAATTATCCACCAGTTTCTCAAACGCCTTTAATATAAAGGAAGTTAGACTAATTGGTCTAAAGTCCTTTACAGCAGTATACCCTGTGCGACCGGCCTTCGGGATAAATACCACCCTCGCCCTTTTCCTGGACTCAGGTGTATAACGCAATACACGCTCTCATAATTTTACACAGGGGTAATCTAATACAATTCAATCCTCTTTGTAAACGGACCGGATATATACCGTCCCCCTTGAGGCTCGCAGATATTCCGCTGCGAGTTGTAACTCTTCGTACGTTCCGTACGAGGTGGGAAAGTGACCCATGGAGGCCTTGACGTCCAAAGTAAATGAGTCCCAATCAGTACTGAAAAAAGATTTCGAAAATCCAGACGATATTGAATATCAGAAAGTTGACAAATGGACAGAAAGACTAAGAAGATTACAAGTAATAAAGGATGAAGTTCAGCGAAATTTAGACAAAGCGAACAAAAATCAAGCGAAATATTACAATTTGCGAAGGAGAAAATTTTTATTCGAAGAAGGAGATCTAGTCTTTTATCGGAATCGCTTAAAACTCGTTACTCGGAGGGTTTTTAGGGTCGCTGATTACGAATTTGAAGTTAGATTTTATAAATTCAAAATGGCGGATACAATATGACGGACACGTTTTTTAAAAATTTATTGGATTCGCTTTAAACTCGTAACTCGGAGAATATTTGTGTCGCTGATTACGAATTTGAAGTCAGATTTCAAAAATTCAAAATGGCAGATCTAGTATCGCGGACACGTTTTTTAAAAATTTATCGGAATCGCTTAAAACTCGTTACTCGGGGGTTTTTAGGGTCGCTGATTACGAATTTCAAGTCAGATTCCAAAAATTCAAAATAGCGGATTCAATATGGCGGACACGTTTTTAAAAAATTCATCGGATTCGCTTAAAACTCGTTACTTGGTGGTTTTTGGGGTCGCTGATTACGAATTTGAAGTTAGATTTCAAAAATTCAAAATGGCGGATCCAATATGGCGGACACGTTTTTTAAAAATTTATTGGATTTGCTTTAAACTCGTAACTCGGTGGTTTTTGGGGTCGCTGATTACGAATTTGAAGTTAGATTTCAAAAATTCAAAATGGCGGATCCAATATGGCGGACACGTTTTTTAAAAATTTATTGGATTTGCTTTAAACTCGTAACTCGGGTGTTTCTGGAGTCGCTTATTACGAATTTGAAGTTAGATTTCAAAAATTCAAAATAGCGAATCTAATATGGCGGACACGTTTTTTAAAAATTTTTTGGATTTGCTTTAAACTCGTAACTCGGGTGTTTGTGGGGTCGCTGATTAACTAATAATCGTCTGCTACTGTTATTGTAGATTGTACAGTGCAGTTGACATTTTTATAAGTTAGTGTTGTTTTGAAGTAGTTAACAATTGAGGGGCTGGATGCTATAATGTGTTACGCGCCATGTTAAGTGAATGGCGCGTAACACATTATAGCATCCAGCCCCTCAATTATTATTATTAATTAAATTATAATTAATTATGTGTTGAAGTTATCGATCACTCCGAGTCAAGTGATCTTGACTCGGAGTGATCGATAACTTCAACACATAATTAATTTGGAAACCGAGTGATAGAATCATTATTATTTTATTACATTATAATTATAAGGCATTATTATAATATATTCAATATACAAAATGTGAGAATTGTTGCGATTAATATTTTGTTTACATAGTTTTAACAAAATTCAATTTATTTTTATTAAAATTATGTATTATTATATAAATTTAATATTTTAAATTGAATTTATAATAAGAGTTAAATAAATATGACATTTTTATTACTGTTTTTATATAAGTACTTTTTTCTCAAGGTACATATGCGAATAGGACATCAACTTATTTTGTATTCAAATATAGTGATATTTTCCTCCACGAGAGGAGCTTCAATCGATGTTAGTGAGCCTAGAGAAATTACGGTCATTATAAGTGCGGCCACGTTTCACGCGGATTCTCACGGGCGTTAGGTCTCCTTATAATACTACATGTATTAAACGCATGTAACAATATAGATGTACCGTCGGCATTAGCGTTACCCGATGTACATCACGAGGAGGTTGCACAATCGGATTTTGTACTTCATGTGGCTCTTAGAAGGGATGATTGGTATTGCTGTTGAGAAACATATATATTATTTTAGTTGTTCTCCTTCTTTGAGCTGTATCAAGTTCTATTTTCTTGGAATGATCTATGTATAGGATTTCTTTTTCGTTTGGTACCTTGTCCAAGTGTTTCTCTTTTTAACATACAGCAAAAATCTGCAAGCATATTATCATCCCAACGTCCCTGGTAACGAGTTTCAATAACTTTAATATCTTGGTGAAAACGCTCCCCCTGTTCTTCACTGAAGTGTCCCAGGTTTTCCTGGAATTTATCAAGATGCGAGTGCAGAAAATGCAGCTTCAAGTTCATCAAGAATCCTAGTTTTTTATAGTCTGTGAAGAGCTGCAGTTGTTGGATGACGACACCTAAAAGCCTGCTTTTGTCACCCTCAACCGCCGATAATGGGGTTCCGAGTCCCTGCATCGTAGCACGTTTTTTTCGTGTGTCTGTCATGACTACATCAAAGCCATTATCCAGGACTTAGCCGGATAGCGGACAAACTCCGTTGCCCACCGTCACCACGTAGAGGTGTCTTAGATGCAGGCACACGTAAGATACAGAGTAATTCCGGATGAATTGGATCACCTAAATCCTTCATTCCTTAAAGGAACATATTTATTGTATCCGCTATTTTGAATTTTTGAAATCTGACTTGAAATTCGTTATCAGCGACCCCAAAAACCCCCGAGTAAAGAGTTTTAAGCGATTCCAATGAATTTTGAAAAAACGTGTCCGCCATATTGGATCCGCCATTTTAAATTTTTGAAATCTGACTTCAAATTCTTAATCAGCGACCCCAAAAACCCCCGAGTCACGAATTTCAAGCGAATCCGATGAATTTTTCAAAACCGTGTCCGCCATATTGGATCCGCCATTTTGAATGTTTTAAATCTGACTTCAAATTCGTAATCAGCGACCCCAAAAACCCCCGAGTCACGAATTTCAAGCGAATCCGATGAATTTTTCAAAACCGTGTCCGTCATTTTGGTTTTTTGAGGTTATGTCAAAATCCTGATCTGATGGGGTTGAATGGACTTTGGATTCGGATTCAGCGATCAAAAAAACATAAAGTCTACATAGTGTGCCCCCAGATCAGAACTTTTTTTTGGTGTGGCTGTGTAATGCTTAAAAGACGCAACAATATAGTGCTATACATTATAAAAAAATTTTTAAATAAATAAAAAAAAAGTAAAATTAAATTATTCATTTATGAATTTATTTAAAATAAATTAAAAATAATAATGATTATTAATTATTTAATTAATTAATGAGAATGATGAATGAATTAATGAATAATTAATTATTATTAATTTAAAAATTAAAAATTAATTCATTTATTGAAATTATTCATTTCATAAGAAATTTTTTTAATAACATTAATGTCAAAAAGAATATAGAGGATTACTGAAGTATACACATTTTTTCTGTAAAGTTATTAATTCAAACGATGCTAACGTGGATGTATCTGTTAATTTATTCATTACTCCTATTTCTTTAATAACGAATGCACATGATAGTGTAAAGGAAACAAATTCTTTATTTAAAACTGTCTGAAAAAGTGCAGTGGAAAATTAAAGAAACTATCGTGCCAAAATTTTTTTTTTAATTAATATTATTATTCATTCAGACAAAGTAGATGTTTTATCTGTAAAAATAAAAAAGAGCCAGGTAAAATACCAAAAAAATACAGGGAAAAAAAGAAATTAAGAAAAGAAAATAAGCTTTTTATTTAATGATTCAACAAATGTAATTTCTAATAAATTGCAAAAAGGAAATGAAATAAAATCTTTGTTTGATGATAAAAATTTGTTCAATCAAGTTAATGATTCAAATGATGATAACATAAATGAATCTGTTAATTTAGAAAATATCTTTGCGTCTATTCTTCCAATAACGAATGATTACATATGATTACATTTATATTACATTACATTACTTATGATTACATGACAGTGTAAACGAAACAAATTTTTTATTTAAAACTCTCTGAAAAAGTGCAGTGGAAAATCAAAGAAATTATTTTGTCAAACAAAAATTGAAAAAAATTAATATTATTTATCATTTGTACAAAGTAGATGTTTCGTCTGTGAAAATAAAAAAGAATAAGGTAGAATACAAAAAAATATAGGGAAAAAAGAAATTAAAAAAAGAAAATTAAATAAGCTCTTTGTTTGATGTTTCGAAATATGTTAATTCTTATGATTTAAAAAAATAAAATAAGCTCCTTGTTTGATGACACAAAAAATGTTAATTCTAATCAATCTATTTATTTAATAAATAGATTTAGTTTACAATAATCAATTTTTTCTCTGCCAAGCATATCAAGTGACAAAATTATTTATAAATCAAATTTTAACGAAAATTATCTGGGAATAATAAATTATTAATGTAATAATTGTCAAGCAAAGCATTTTAAAGGTGAAAGTGTTAGTGGCAAAAAATACGGTTTTAATTATTGTTGTGGTCATGGTGGTATTTTATTGCCTTCTGTGCAATATCCAGGGGGTCGATTCTGTAACTTTCCCACCTTCCACTCTCACTTTCCACTTCTACTTCAACTTCCCACTTGCCACACTCACTTAAACTTTCCATTTTCGACTCTCACTTAAACTCACTCTCTTTTGTGTTATCTTTGCAAAATAGTATGAACAATAAAAGAAAAAAAAATTTCTATATTTTTCATCGTGTCATTGATATTTTCCAGAGTTCTCTTTGTTTATTAGATTTTTAAAAACCCTGAATACTTTACTAAACTTTACTAGAGTAATTTGAGACCTAATTATATAATGAAAAAAAAATATTATTATACAAGTAAAAATGTAATTTAATATTGTAACAACATAACCTTTAGATTTGGAACAAATGGAAGAGTGACATTAAGTTGAAAATTCGAGACGAGAAAAAGAATTTGAAAGCAACGGGTGGTGGATCGCCAATTCCGATTGAATATGAATATTTAGACGATCAATTTATGATTCTTCTCTCAAAAGATAAAAAGTAAATTTTCGTCTAATACGATTTATTATTATTATTATTATTATTATTATTATTATTATTCCCCCCCATGGTTGGCACCTTGTCGTGGTGGGTGGGCTTTAGGGCAAACTGAAGGACTTTCTCTTCCCCTTCTTTGGGGCAGCGAAGATTTACCGGTTTTCCTCTATCTAAGATCAACTACTGACATGGAGAACTGATAAGTAAAAAAAGGTATTAAATAGTGGACTGTTCTGGGACCATTCTTTTCTCTGGCTGACACAATTATTGATGACTTTGCCTTTCCTTGCTCCTGCATTTCTTAGTACTGATGAGGATGGATTGCTAATCTGTGCGGAGAATCTTGAGTTTTACTCGATTCCCAAACGGAGGCGATGACTGCTTGCGCGGGTTAATCCCCGTTGTCCTTGTGGTTCCAGCAACCTTAGAAATGAATGATCGTTTGTTCGTTCTTCCGGACTTGGGACTCTGGCCATCCAACTCCTAGGAAAAGAATTGTAGGACTCTCGGATGGGTGGAGCGCCAGGTTTTTGTTCTGCGGTCGATAAGAAATGGCAACCTGAGTAGTCCTTCCTTCATAAGTTACTCCAAAAGACACGACACGAAGATACAATTTGTTTTTTCATACACGCATGTGAGTTTCACACAAGGACACAAAACACACACGAGATCACTGCGCACCCTGCAAAAAGCAGTACATTGCAATGATCTCACAGTACACATAACACATGCACACATATTACATACTCACATGCTAAGGGAAAGATCCCCGAAAATAAATACAAAATTAAAAAAAAAACAATGAAATGTTCAGAAACAGAAATTAAAGTTACCTATCAGGGGAATTCGGAAGCCCCAGTGGCGGCGGCTAAGGGTGCGCAAGCAGGCCCGAAGTTGTCGAGATCCCGTGAATGCAGTGATTCATCGGTGGCCCGCTTGGCCGATGAATCATTTAGGACTACAAGTGCTAGTGAGATGATGGAGGTAGAGGGAGCAACCTCTTATGCCTCCGTCACAAAAATGGGTAAGGCGATTCTAGATCACCGGACTGTTTCGCAAATGGTTGAAGAGTGGAGAGTTATACTCGGCCTATTGGAGAAGCAGTCCGAGGTTATCGAGCATCTCGTCGAATCCCAAAAAATAGTCAGGGATGGGATTCTAAAGAATAATGCCAAAGAGGTGAAGATCAGTGCCAGAGTGGCATTGCAATATGGTGAGAGCCTCAGAGGCATTACAAAAGATTTAATAGAGGAGGGGGCCAGCTTCTTTCAAAATTTGAAGGAGGCTGAGCGCCTCCCTGAAAAGAGTGTTCGAAGCCGCCAAGGAGTAACACCCTTGGCGACTCCGAACCCGGATCGAAAAGGTAAAAAGAGAGATGCCTCTGAGACTCCACCAGAGAATACAGGAAATAAAAAGGGTAAGACAGACGAGCTGTCCTCAGGGGAAAGCAAGCTTGTCGATGAAGAAACAGAAAACTTGAACTCTCTGCAGGAGAAGGAAAATTGGAGAGAGATCAAGAAGAAAAAGAATATAGAGAAAAAGGAGGAAGAAAAGGAGAGAGAGTCGAACAGAGAGACCAGTCGACCCTCCCGCAAAAGAAAAGAGAGAACGACCGATGCGATCGTTATATCCACCAAAGATCCGGATATAATGAAAACAATGAAGGCCCATGTCAGATCTATTCTTGCTATAGTAATTCGAAAATGGCCATTCTGCGGCTTCCGGAAACGGAGGCGGAATCGCTGTTGAATGCCAAGCGGGATAAGATCGGATGGGTCAACTGCAGAGTCCATGCCAGGGTGGATGTAGAGAGGTGCTTTAGATGCCTCTGCTACGGCCATCTGGCTGGAGAATGCAAAGGACCGGATCCCCTGGCAGGGGAAGCCAGGTGCATTGATTGTTCTGATCGTGGGTTGGAGGACACAAAGCACTCTTCAGGGAGCAGGGCCTGTCCGGTGTACTGGAAGATGCTGGTAGATCTGAAGTCCAGAGCTTAGGTTTCTCCAGATAAATCTTAGGAAATGACGTGTCGCGCAAGATCTCTTGATGCAGACTGCCAGAGAGAGAAGTGCTGATGTACTGCTTTTCAGTGAGCAGTATAAGAAGCCGGACTCCACTGTCTGGTTTGAGGATGCATCAAAGAGAACAGGTATCCAAGTCTGTAACCCGGACATTGCCATTGGTGACTTTCTGGAGACGGACATGGGGTTCGTTTGGGTAGATGTGGCGGGGGTACGCGTGTACAGCTGCTACTTTTCTCCGAACGATCCCATTAAAAAATTCGATGCCGAGATTCAGGCTCTTGACGAGAGCATCAAGGCTTTCGGCGGGGATGTCCTCATTTCGGGAGACTTCAATAGTATGTCGCCGGAATGGGGAGAGACTCGTTTAGACAGGAGGGGAATCTTGGTATCGGATATGGTTGCAGCAAACGATCTAGTGGTAATGAACCTGGGTCGAGAGTTCACGTTTAGACGCGGGGTAACAGGGTCTATCATTGATTTGACAATTGCGTCACCTCGCGTTGCTCGCAGAATGAGGGGGTGGGAGGTGCTGGAGGAGACGACCATGAGCGACCACCAGTACATAGAGTTTATAGTCGCTGAGGAAAATCGGAGAGGATACAAAAGCCAGCATGTTGGTCAAAAGAGACCCTCTTGGAACCTCAGACGGCTAAATAGGGAGAAGTTGGCAGAGTCTCTAGCTGATGCCCGAGCCAAACGTGAGCTGGGCTGGATGACAAAGCCAACTTCTGTGGATGACAAAGTGCGTGAAGCGAGGCGAATAATTATTGCGGCGTGCAATTACTCGATGCCTCGCTGGCAACAACAAAAAAGAACTAGGAAGGTAGCTCTGTACTGGTGGAACGACGAACTAGCCCGCCTTAGAAAGGAATGCAATGCAGCAAGAAGAAAATACACCCACTCTAAGGGAGACCTTCAGCTGCAAGAAGAGTGGCATAAAGCCAGGCATCTTTTTAAGCGGGCTGTGAAGGGCAGCAAAAAATCGTGTTGGAAGGCACTGATGGGAGAAGCGGAAAAGGACCCATGGGGTTTAGCCTATAAAGTCGTTACTAAAAAATTAGTTTTGAGGCAAAAAATCCCTGGTCTTGACAATCCGATTTGGGTCCAAAAAATTATAAAGGCGCTGTTTCCCCATGTGGAATCGGTCCCCAGGGAGAACTATACCTCAAGCAAGTTGTCGATGTGTATCCGGAACTACTTCTCGGCGTCTTTAATACATGTCTTGAGAGTGGAGTGTTCTTCTGTGACTGGAAAACACAGAAGGTGGTCCTCCTGAGAAAAGGGGATAAACCTTTGGATAAAGTCTCATCGTTTAGACCAATATGTTTGTTGGATACGATGGGAAAATTTATAGAGGGAATGATTCTGGAACGACTTCAGGGAATCCTGATAGGCGAAAATAGCCTATCAGAGAATCAATTTGGTTTTAGGAAAGTCCGATCGACAGTAGAAGCGATGTTAGCGGTTCTAGAAAAGGCGAAAAAAGTCAAAGACAAAGTTAAATAAGAGTGAAAAAAGGGCTTCTGCGCGCTCGTTACAATAGAGGAAATGACATGCGGAGCTCCCCAAGGATCAAAGGTGGGTCCAACTATTTGGAACGTTATGTATGACGATTTTCTGAGGTTGGACTTACCTGAAAATACGTCCATGTCCGGGTTTGCGGACGACGTGCTTTTGGTATGCTACGACGAGTGTCTAGAACTTTTGAAAATAAAACTTGACGATAGTTTGCGTCGAGCTGAGTTTTGACTTTACCGACATGGTCTGCAAATGGCTTTCGAAAAGACCGAAGCTCTACTCGTCACAGACAGGACACTTTACACAGCCCCGAAAATCGAGATAGGAGGATCTGAAGTCGTATGGGGAAACACGCTTAAGTACCTGGGAGTGTGGTTGGACAAACGCTTAAGTTTTGGCCAACATATTAACATCTCAACGCTCAAAGCCACTGAATGCATGGGAAACCTTTCGAGGATGATGCCCAATATCGGTGGCCCCAGGAAAAATAAACGAAGACTAGTGGCGACTGTGGTTCAATCAAAGCAGCTATATGCTGCCCCTGTATAAGCCTCAGCCCTTAAGATCCACAGCATCTCTGACAGACTCCTCTCGGCACAGAGAGATCCAGCAAGGAGAATAACGTCAGCCTTCAGAACGGTGTCTGACTGCGCTCTCCGGGTGCTTGCTAGATTACCACCAATGGACTTGTTGGCATAGGAAAGGCAGGAAAATTTCCAGCTCTCCAAAAATCTGGTGGGCAACCCGGAGCGTAGAGAAAGACTCAAAGCTTTAATCCGCACCGAGTCAAGGAAAAGACTCGTTCTGAGTTGGCAGGAGAGATGGGATGGGGAATTAAAAGGCAGATGGACTCATCGCCTGATTTCCCACCTCGACACATGGTTGGAAAGACAACACGGTGAAGTGAGCTACTACCTCACACAGGTTTTATCGGGTCATGGTTGTTTTGGCCAGTATTTTTGTCGGTTCAAAATAGACGAAGACGCGAAATGTGTGTACTGCATCGGTCCGGGAAACGACGATGAAGCAGTACACATTGACGACGCGGAGCACACGCTTTTCTTTTGCGAGCACTGGCGTGAACTCAGGGAAGCCATGTTTTCGGCCGTGGGCACTGAAGTCACGGTCGAGAACATGGTCTCAATTATGTTACAGGATACAGATCTCCACTGGCGATGCAAGCTTGACGGCAGTTCCGCCAGGGGAGATATGTCTCAAAAGGGTGTGGTTTTTAGTGGGTCGGCCAGAACAAGAGCGATCATCCCCACATAACCTAGGAGTGCGGGCTCCAGGTATCTGCTTTGGAAGTAGGCCTCCAAGGGTTAGCAGATTTTCCACTTCCCACGTAAAAAAAATTATTATTATTATTATTTTTTAGCTTTCTGTTGGGTAGTTAACATAAACTATACAACCGAATAAATTCAATTGGAAAGGTTATGAAAACAGTAAAATCTTTTATAGAGAAACAATCTGTTACAAATTGAATCATGCAGGACTCTGTCGATTGCCTAGGATGCATTAAACTCCATGGACTCACGTCGACCATACCATGCTAAAAACCCAATGATATTAGACCTTTTATTCACCTACGGAACTACCTAGTGGCCTTAAAATTCGTAGATGAATGGTCCTATTTAGTCGCTGGCGCGACTCTTCCGTGCCGCTCTTGTTCTGGCCTTATTTTCTCCTTGTTCTTGACAAAGTCTTCTTGGCTTCCTCTAGGGCAGATATGAAGACCTTGCATCCTCCTGATCTGGCGACATGTTGGATACTCTCCTCCTCGCCGAACTTCGCCTTGCATAAGAAGCAGCATGGGCTCTTCTTACAATCTGCTGCCTTATGGCCAGCTTCTCCACACTTGAAGCACGCAGCCGACCTATCTACTGCTTGGCAGTCTCTGCCTATATGGCCATAGTCAAGGCACTTGTGACACCTTGTAACCATAACTCTTCTTCTAATTCTGCAGGGCACAAAACCGATTTTGATGTTCCCTATCTTCTCCAATCTGGTAGCGTCTTCCTGGGTGGTGACCACGACAGCGAGCTTCATACCTCGCTTATTTGGCCCAAGGACCGTCGCCTTCCTGCTTCCTGCTGGTACCGTAGAAACTTGCTCCAAGGCACCCAAGACGTCTTCTTTCTCAGTAAGGCTGTCCATATCGCGGATTTCCAGCGTAGTTTGCCGGTCCGCCATCTGCACCTTACCCAGGTCACCGATCACCTTAGTCACCTCCTCGGTGAACAGCTTCTTGTTTGAAGACCTTCCAATTTTAATGAGAAGGTCTCCCTTTTTAGTGGGTAAAGCTCCCACAACCCTTGTCTGGCTGGCCTCCAGGTCAGCTTCTCTTCGAACTTTCGCCAGCACGTCGGCGAAAGTATTTTCTTCGGCCACTTTGACGATGACTGTGGCTCTTCCCTTCTTTTCTGGAACTGGCTTTGGTACCGTTTTGGTCCCCTTGCCTGCAGTCTTTTTGGGAGGTCTCTCCTCCTTCTTCTTTTTAGGGTCCTTCGCAGACTCAGGATCACTTCGCTTCCGCTTCTGACTCTCCAAGACAACGTTTCTTAGCATTGCTGCGTTGAAACGGTCACGTCTCGTCCTACGGCCTTTCCGTGCTTCTTCTGACCAAGTTAATCCCTGATAGAATTTCTCATCTTTTCTGGCGGCTGCATGCTTTTCTTTCACATCCCGTATGAGCGACGTCAGACTTCTCAGTCCATCCTTGATCGTCATGTTGACATTCTTCTGGACCTCACAGGATTTCAGCATCTTGCTGATCTCTTCCTCCATTTTTTGAATGCCTGCCGCCTCCTCTTCCCGCAGCCTAATGCACGTGCTTCCTCTTCTCTCCACCTGGTCCACGATGATCTTTGGAACTTCCAACGCGTTGTTGCCCTCCTGCATCCGTTGGCCACTGGCCATCGCCCCCGCGTTAACCGCTTGACGATCGGAACCAGTGAGGGATTTAGCCGAAGCATTACCCCGCAGGTACTCTTCCATGTTTTTACAATCGCTCATGATGGATGTTTCCTTTCTGCTGGTTTTGGTCCGCGTCGAGTATTTGATTTCCTCGATACCACCTATTCCTCGAAAGAAATAGGAAGCGTTACCTATCCGCGACCTGGCACGCGTCCGATGGAGGACCAGCAACCCCACGCATAGAACAAGTTCCATGCGCCCCGGTGAAACCAAAATTCCAACCGGGCACGGATTTATTATTATTATTATTACTATTAATATTATTATTATTCCTATTAGTTGTGATTTGGTCCTCCCAAACCCTAAAAATTGGAAAGTAAATGCTTTGAAGCAATTAATGTCAAATGAAGGCATAATGAAAAAGAGCAGTTTGACAGAAATAGTGAAAGTGAGTAATTAGTAGTTTAAAACAATTTAATTAATTTTTTTATAAAATAAATTTTTATTTACATATATAATTAAAATAAATATGAATTTTTTTGTAGACTATAAACTCTAAGAAAAAAGTTACATCTAACGAGAAAATCATCATTAACAATTCTGAAGATGATGACGTAATTATTGTCGAAGACGATGATTCTTGTAAAGAAGAGCATGATAATCTTAACTTATTTAAAGAGTTTGGGTTAACGGTACATGAACCAAGCCAATCCAATAAAGCAACAAATGCTTTGAAACAAAGTATAATATCTAATATCTTCATTACTTAAAAATTCAAGGTTTGTTTTTGGAATGACCTTACCAAAATACTAAATGAATCGGATCCAGATGTACAAAAAACGTCATCCTTGTGGAAAAAAGTAAATACTTGACACATTATTCCTTAAAATACCCAACACATTTACTATTAAATTGATCTAAATATTATAATTCTTGATAAAGACTGAAAAATAAAATTAAAAAATATATAAAGCTTACAAATACTTTATTTAAAATTTTAAATAAGTAAAATAAAACTATTGAATCATTTATATTTTGATTATTTTAAATTAGATCATGTTTAAGAATTAGATTTTTTTCATAAATTACTACATTTATTTATATTATTATTCTACATTTCTTTGATTTTAATTAGTTATTGATTTAAAAAATGTCATTAAAATAAATAACTAGTATAAAAAATTAAAGTAAATAATTTAATTACTTTTTAAAATTACTTATTTAAATTCATCAAATTGCATTAATCAATTTTAAAAACTAGTCATGGATTGATTGGAAGATTTATACTACTCAAAAACTGGATATAATAAAGAAAGAAGAGGAAATAGGAGAACGCAAGTCAAAACAATTATCCTACTTAGAGCAGATACTAATCGACAATTTAATTCCGAAAGAAAGTTTTGGTGCTGATATACAAGAAGGAGGCTTTGGAAACACTTCAAAAAAAGATCTGCTTGATAAAAAAACAAAAAAGGTTGTTACTTATAGAAATTTTAAAAAATCATAAAAGTTTATGCTTTTTAATATAGTTAAAAACGATTTAGAAATTAACGTTTAAAGAAATAATTTTCCCATTAAAATAATGTAAATTAAACTTTTTGTTTTAATTAAAAATTATGTATTTTGACTTAGTTTTTTCTTAGATTACCTATATCATTTAATAAAATAATTTATTTCATTTAAAAGTTTTGAAATTGTACACACAAACAATTTTTCTATAAAGAAACTTCATTAAGCAATTAGAAAATGATTTGATTGAAATTAATTTTAATATTTAGAAAACAATTTTTCTGCGGATGTCATATCCAAATTTTTAATCGTAATATTCTAGTACATTTTATGATCTTAAATTAAATCACAAAAAATTGTAGGGATTATATTGTTTCAAAATTTGTATATAAATATATTATAAGCTGAAATTAATTGTTAATGCAATATAAGAGGAAATTAATGATGAGAAGATAATTATTGAAAATAGAAAGAAAATAAGTAATAAAAATAAAAAGAAGAGAATTGTAGAAAGCGAAAGTGAAAAAGAAATTGAAATCAAGGATGTCGATTATGCACTTGAAGACAGTGATGAACTGAGTTTCACTCTCAAATCTGGTGAGGGCTAATTGTTTAATTAATAATATTAATCAGAGAGATGGAATATTTTTTTTAAGTTATGTGTTATTATGGTTTAGGCTCTTGGCTACGAAAATCGAAAAAAGTTCAGATCCATAAATTACAATATATTTTTAATTTTAGAAAATACTACGACTGATTCTTATGAAAAAGAAAAAAATGATGATTATGATTGCAATGATGTTGATGATAGTGAAGATCAGGGTGGAGATACAGTAAAGGAAGAGGAAGAAGATAAATTGAAGAAAGAAAAAGAAGATGAAGGAGAAGTGAAGGAAAATAAAACTCTCAAAAAGAGACGTAATGAAATTGACACAGAAAAAAATCGATACCTTAAGGAATTTGAAAATCAATATGGAAATTCTGAAAAACCGAAAAGGGACGCAGAAATAAAAAACTCCAAAAAGGAAAAAGATTATGGTACATAATATAATATAATAAATAACAATAAACAACAATTAATAACGTAATAAACCATAGCAAAACAATTCTTTTTTAAATCTATCCATCACATTGGATTTTCTTTTGATTAAAACGTCATTTTCACTAAAAAGTCTTGAAAAGCGACTCCCAAAATAATATAAAATTTATTGTCACTAAAATATATTAGTTTTAAACAATAATAATAATAATAATAATAATAATAAAATATTAATCAAAGGATATTTACGTTATAGATAAAGTCACTGAAATTAGGGCAGTAGAAGTATTTCAGGATAAATTGAAATTTCAAAAACAACAATTTTTGGAAAGAAAAAAGGAAAGCGAGGTAACTGCAAACTACAGAGCCAAAAAATTAATAATAATTACAGAACATTTTAAATTCATGGAAGAAATGGAAGTGAAGATTTTGCAAGAAACTAGAGATAAGTTAAAAGCGTAAATTTTTTTGCGCCATGTCGTTTCAGTGTATTTTTCGCAAAATTTATTGAATTTACTAAATATGCTTTGTGTTACCATATTGCGAACATTATGTTAAGAAAAATAATTTTTGAAAATAAATAAATCTTTTTAACATATAATCAAAATAAGTTACTTAAATTTATTCGTAACAAAATAATTAAATTTATTTACCATGGAAAAAATATAAATAAGTTTCTGAAAGACAATAATAGTTCGCCAATAGTATTCGTATACGGGTTTTTATTTTAGTATAGAATAAAAAATGGTAATAAATAAATTAAAAAGAATATTGCTCTTAGTGTTAACATACAGTCAAGATCATTAATCAGATATTTTCACATAAAAGTGGAAGGTGGGAAGTGGGAAAGTTACAAAATGTGGGAACTAGGAGTAGACAGTAAAAGTGTAAAATTAAAGATTAGAAGTGAGATTGAGAAGTAAGAGTGGAAAGTAGGTGAAGGAAGTGGAAAATATAAAAATTACAAAATCAGGGAAGTAGGAGTACAAAGTAGGATGTGAAAGTGGAAGTTAGGAGTGAAAAGAGGGAGAGAGTGGAAAATGGGTGTGGGAAATTAGAATCGGGAGTGGAAAATAAAAAGTGGGTGTGGGATGTGAGAATGGGAAGTATAAGGTAGGAAGTGGTAGGTGGAAAGTTGGAGGTGTGAAGTAAGAGTGGAAAGTGAGAGTGGAAGGTGGGAGTGGAAAGTGGGAGTGGAAGGTGGAAGTAGGGGTGAAAAGTGGGAAGTGGGAGTGGAAAGTGGAAGGTGGGAAGTGGGAGTGGAAGGTGGGAAAGTTACAGAATCGACCCCCAGAAGACTTAGGAATATTGCTAGATGGACTTCATACAAAATCAGGTCATTTTTAAAAAGAATATAAGATTGTCTAAAAATTATTTTTATTTTGCATCTTTAAATGCTAACCTAATGAATTTAAATAACAGAAGAAGAGGACTATTTTGTTACAAAATTCAAGATCAAATTTATTACCAAATTAATAGTGCTTTATATCCTGATAAAGGTGAAGACCCATGTTTTGGTCAATTGTGTATTTACGATCGTGAAGTAAAAATTCGTTATAGATTAAAAATAACAAAAATTTGGATAAAGAACTTTTACAAACTATAGAAAACATTATGAGAACTTCTAATGCATACACAAAATCTTTTATGATAATGACAGAAATAATTTAAATAGAAACTGAATTAGCAAGACAAAAAGAGAAAAAAAATCCTCAGTTACAATTGTTGTTTACGTTAAAAAAAGGTTTTGATAAAAATAGATACAATGTTCGAAGTTTTAATGAAATTGCTATTTTTAATACTACACTTTTACTTTCACTTAAATTTTTGATTCACTTTCACATAAATTTCCATCGTAATAAATTTTCACTCCACATCAACATTCACATAAGTTTTCACCTTATTTAATTTTCATTCCACTTTCACTTAAATTTTCACCCTATTGCCTATTTAATTTTTACTTTACTTCTCTTCCACTTTCACTTAAATTTTCACCTAAATTATATTTTACTCTAATTACAAAATGGCAGACTATTTTTTGTTTAAATGGCCCAATTTACTCGAAACTTGTTAATCAGGAGATTTTAACACTTTTCCGGAGATCCAGGAACAGGATAAAAATTCGGAGAAATCCGTAGGGTTGGAAACGTTGCTTTAGAAAGTGAAGAAGCTGATCCAAGTCCAGAAAATCTAACTAGTGAGCAGATCAATACTATAGAAAGGACAAAATTAGTCAACGCTCAAAGAGGATCTGCTTTGAAATTACGATCAATTTTCTTGTGACCTTACAAATACTTCTGCTACGTTCATGCTTTTGATATAGTCAAATACTTAGGGCCGCTTTCACCATGGAGAATTAATATCGTGATTAAATAATTAGGATTATATTTTAAACGACGATTAACAGTTACTACTATTCCACCACCTTTAATTAATGTAATATTTCTTGATTAAACAATCTAAATTATAAGAATGCGTTCCACCATAATTCTAGTGGTGATTAAAGGAAAGTAATCACCGTTTAACTTAATTGCCTAAATTTGACCGTTTAATAAGTTAATGAGCGATTAATACAAAGATATTGACATGGAAATTATAACCTTCAAATCGAAATGGTTTGTAATCATTAGAAATGGCCGAATTTAACGATTAAATTTTGTCATCATTTTCGATGTAAATTTTGTTGTGCGCTTCCGTTTAACACAGCCCATAGGTTCTCTTGAGTTGAAAGTGTGTTGAATGTTGTCTGAAAACTGAAGGGGCGCTGAATGTCATCTAGGCCAAAATTAAAAATAATGCATAGGAAATTTTTCAAAACATATTCTCCTGGATTGAAGGACTACTTGTCTACATATTTTCTGATTTTACGTTAGACTGTAGAATTTGTAGCAATTTTTGAAACCATTATATTAATGAGAAACATTGTATAATTCCACTTTTTTACAATAATAGAGTTTTTAACATAACCTCCAAATACATTACAGAACTCATTGCGCAGACTCGGGGTAGTCGATTCTTGACTTCGATATAATTCTCGAGTCTTAGTAGTGAGTTTTTAAATATATTTTTAGGTTATGTTAAAAAAATATTATTTTGAATTTCAGCCTAGAGCACATCCAGCGCCCCTACAGGATAAAAAGAAATATACCACCTGGAAATCTGGTCACTCAGTCGACTATTTTCGGTTGGGTTTTGCCAGGTTCAATTCAACGATCTTCTGTCCCAAGTTATCATATTAATGTCCACTTTTCTATGGAAAGCAGATTTGACGAGACTTTGTGTCAATTTTGGAAACTGGAAGAGTTGCTATTTTCTAATTTAATGACCAAAAAAGACGTTGAATGTGAGAATCATTTTGTCGAGACTCTTTCCAGAGACTCTCTTATAAAATTAGATGATATTTTTGATATTGCGCTATCTTCTCTACTCAAAGTAAAAAAGAAATTTATTCGTGATCCTCAACTTGCTGATCATTATCGAGACTTTATGAAGAAATATGAAGAAACAGGACAAATGTCTCCTGTTGACAAAGACACGGATAATTCTTCTCGAGTATTTATTCCGCACTTCTCCTTTGTTTGTGAAATCAGACTAACTACGAAAGTTAGAATCGTATTTAATGCTTCGAGTCCCACGTCCAATAAAATCTCGGTTAATGACATTTTGCATTCTGGTCCAAAATTACAAATTGACATTCGTTCTATCATTTTGCGATGGGGTCAATTTGCATTTGTTTTATGTGCAGATATTTTAGTTAACAATATTTTTGACAAAGTATCCATGATTTGGGAATACTTCTAAGAAGTGATCTCTCTTTTAATGAACATATCTATGAGGTGGTTTCAAGAGCTCTGAGGTCTCTTGGTTTTGTTATGAGGCCTGCATCAGTATTTCATAACTTGAATACACTCAGAACTCTTTACTTTTCATTAGTCAGATCTATATTTGAATACGCTTTAATTATATGGTTTCCATTTTATACTTTCAATATTGTTCGACTTGAGCGTGTTCAGAATAGATTCTTACTTACGGGATGTCGTCTTCTCCATATTTTGCCATCCATGTTTTACAACAGCTGGGACATGACGAAAAGGATACTTTGCCTTCATCAGTTCTCGTGCTTTCAAAGCAGACCTACGTTAATGATTTTTTTCTTGGAGGATCAGGTAAACCCTCTTCCCTCGAATTGAGAGATCAAGTCATTTATATGACAAACGCTGGTGGATTCCCATTACGAAAATGGTTCATTAATTCCTTAGAATCCCGTTTGACGATTTATCAGGTTTCAAGGTCCTTGGGATTTTTTGGAATCCGTCCGATGATGCATTTTATTTCAAAACTTGTCAGCTTCCAGAAAACCTGTAACGAAACGATCAATATTATCGTCGTATCGATTAATTTCGATCGTTACTGTATGCCTTGTCAAACCTCTTCATTCCGAGATGGACTCATTATGATCCTGATACAGTCTCGATACAAATACACGGTTTTTCTGATGCTTTGAGTGTCGCATATTCTGCAGTCGTACAGTACCGTCCGAAATTGTCAGTCCACCCATTTTTAAAGGAATGAAAAAAATTTTGTAACATTAATTTTATGAAAACTTAAATTTCATTTGGTTTATATTTTGAAAGACGATAAAATTTTGAAAAGAATAAGACCTTACAGAAGTCATTTGACAAATATTTTTTCAAGATATTCCTAAAAATCGTAATTTTCAATGTTTTACATAAATTTAAATAACTTTTAAAATAATAAACGCTTTTTAATAATCTTAGGCTTATTTTAAAGGTCATTTTCTACGGAATAAGAATTACTTATAGTCATTAACCTGCAATTTTTTTCTTGGAATAAGCATGACGTCAAAATTGGACAAAAAATTGGAAAAATTTGTAATCTTTTTTTGTACTAAAAACTATTCTAAAACATATATAAAACATGATATGATGTAGATTTTTCAAGAAAATTTAATAAAAAAATTTATTTAAATTTTACAAATTCTTTTTCTTTTAATAATATTATTTCAAATTTTTCAAATTTTTTTGTCCAACTTTGACGTCATGCTTATTCCAAGAAAAAAATTGCAGGTTACTGCGACTATAAGTAATTCTTATTCCATAGAAAATGACCTTTAAAATAAGCCTAAGATTATTAAAAAGAGTTCATTATTTTAGAAGTTATTCAAATTTTTGTAAAACATTGAAAATTACGATTTTTAGGAATATCTTGAAAAAATATTTGTCAAATGACTTCTGTAAGGTCTTATTCTTTTCAAAATTTTATCGTTTTTCAAAATATAAACCGAATGAAATTTTAGTTTTCATAAAATTAATGTTAAAAAATTTTTTTCATTCCTTTAAAAATGGGTGGACTGACAATTTCGGACGGTACTGTATATTCTCAAATACAGTCATCTTCTGGTAACATTTCTGTCAGTCTTCTTATGTCAAAAACTAAGGTTGCTCCGCTGAAAACAATAAGCATTTCTCGACTTGAATTATGTGCAGCCAGCCTTTTGTCAAAATTAATACGCTTCGTGGTTGATTCTCTTGATCTAAAAGATTCTCAAATCTTCTTCTGAACTAATTCTACAAATGTTCTCAGTTGGCTGCAGAAGCAATTAATTTCCTGGACTACTTTTGTAGCCAATCGCGTTTCGAGTATTTTATCTAAGTTACCTTCCGCTCCATGGAATCATATTCCTTCCAGACGGAATTCCGCTAATTGTGCTTCGAGTTGATTTTCAGTAGAGGTTTTGTCAAACGCCTCTCTATGGTGGTTTTATTATGTAACTGAAAGAAATAAAAGTACAATTAAATTTCCTCAGAACAAAAACATTTCATTAAACATAATGAAACAATTATTACTTTTAAAATGAGTGAAGACTATTGTATTCTCGTCATGCGTTTTTGCATAATTCTTCGACATTTTTATACTACTCTGACAGAATTATGAAATTTTAACCCTTCATTTTATACACAAAAAACAAAACATAACTTTTAATAAAGACAATTTCAGCCTTTCTCATATTATAAAACTTTTTTCAATCTCCAGAGACGAGAAATTTAAAAAAAGTGAATTTTAATAAAAGTTTATAAAAAAAAGTAATTTTTAAAATATCATAATTTTGATTCTATTGAAGATAGAAAGCTGACCCTATGACAGATTTACTTAAAATTAAGTCTGCTCCAATTTATCTCTGATAACATATTTGCCTCAGATGAACACAAAACTACTTGTTTTGCAAAAACTAAAATAAATTTTTTTTAAAGGAATTTTCTGTTAAAATCTGATTTTAAAAGGTCTTGAAAATTTTATAAGCTTTAATTTCTCTACAGACATTTAAGACCTGATATGCACGAGAAAAGAGTAATCTTCAGAAAACTAAATTTTGTGCCGATTTTTCACAAAATTTCGTCAATTTAGATGTGATAAAGTTACTGCAAGATATTCAGCACCTAGGGCCTTCTTTGTTATGTCATTTCTAATTGCTCAAATCGATATACCTTCTATTTAAATGTATTCTTTTAAAAATATGTTAATTAACCTCTTTAAAAAAATAAAAAAATTAGTTATTTCAAAAAGGGCTCAACCGATTTTTTTCATTTTGCCTTAAAATCATCGGGAGGCATCCCAGAAACAATATTAAAAAACCAAAATGTGCAAGCACTTTTGGGTTGAAGTGAATTCAGACCCACTGTGGAGCTTGTCCATGCTTACACATCAGACTTATTTCTCGCGGCTTTCAGTTGCTTTACGTCACGTCGGGGTTTGCCAACATATTTTAATTGGTCTTGTCCTCTTAAAAATCCTGTTTGTTTGTAAAAATATTTTAAATCACGAAAATAGGAAATGGTTTTTGGAAAATAAATAGGATCAATTTTCTTAATAACACCATCTTTTTTATCAAATTTTTCTTCAAATTCTTAAAATAATAACAAACAATTTCTATGAATTTCAAGTGGGCTAAATCATTCTGGCATTCAGGAATTTTTGTGTTCAATGTTTATTTTTATAAAATTTCAAATTGTTGACGTGCATTTTTTAGAACACCTAAATCGTTTTAACATGAATAACGTGAAAACTTTCAAAAATAAATAAAATCTTATAAAACAAAAAATTCTCTTGAATGCTAGAATAGTTTAGCCCGCTTAAAATTTATGGAAATTTTCAATAATTATTTTTATGGTAAAACTTTCATAAAAGGTAGTGTTTATGGGAAAATTGATCTTTTTATTTTTCAGAAAATCATTCTCTAATTTTTTGTCATAGTTTATTTAAGATTTACCACTCCCCACATAGCACAAAAACTTCCAGGAAACTTCCAGAAAGTTTCTAAAAATCCTCAAAGATATAATGAGATATATAGGGGCGTTCCATAGCTGGAAGAACTTTTGAATCTCAGATTTTGTTTATACTTGGTTAATTTGTTGTGTTTAGGGTGCTTTTAAAGTACACTCAAGGATTTTGCAAAATTTTAATTATTTTGCAAGACATTGTTAATTAAACTTTTTGGTCACTTTTTTCAGAAATTTTTATCTTGTAAACTATTGGTCATAGAAAAAAATGTTTTAGACAAAAATTGAAGAGAATGTATAGAATTTTAATAATATTTTATTAAAAAATATTTTTTTTAATTTTTCGACTAATTTTTTTAAACAATTATTTTTTAAAGTTGTTTTTTCTCATGAAGGGAATAACCAATTTTTATAAAAAAATATTTTTATTAACCCTTGGAATGTCCTTAAAAAGTACCCTAATTTGTAAAGATGTGTTTTTTTATATTTTCGAGAAATTAATTTTTGAATTTTTTATTCCTCGATTCGGGCCATACGGCTTGCGTCACCTTTTTTCAGAAATTTTTATCTCGAAAACTATTGGTCCTAGAAAAAAATGTTTTCGACAAAAATTGAAGGGAATGCATTGAATTTTAATAATATTTTATTAAAAAATAATTTTTTAAACTTCTTGAGGAATTTGTTTAAATAATTATGCTTTTAAGTTGTTTTATTCATGAAGGGATTAACCAAATTTAATAAAAAAATTTTTTTATTAAAACTTGGAATGTCCTTAAAAAGTACCCCAATTTGTGAAGGTGTGTTTTTTAGTATTTTCGAGAAATTAATTTTTGAATTTTTTATTGCTGTTTGCGAACGTTGCCGGGCAAGCCGTATGGCCCGAACCGAGCAATAAAAAATTCAAAAATTAATTTTTCAAAAATATCAAAAAACACATCTTTACAAATTAGGGTACTTTTTAAGGACATTCCAAGGGTTAATAAAAATATTTTTTTTATAAAAATTGGTGTTACATCCCAGATACATTTTTGTTTTTGATAAGATTGTAAGGAATATGTTTGTGTGTCTGCAATGTAACCAAAAGCTAAAGGAATGCAATTATCTTATTTTGACATATAATACGCGTGTTAAAAAGACTTGAAAATCCGAAATTGAGATATAAGCAAAATTAAAACATTATACTTGCTGTATTGTCTCAATTTTAAAATAGAGAAAAACAAAGCAAGAGGTAGAAAAATTGATAAAAATAGAGAGGAATGCGTTACATCGACATTGCGTCATGTAAGCTCGAACTCGCTCGCTTTGACCTAATTGCGCAATCCGAGTTCCAGGAATCATGGCATGTAACTCGAGCATCACTCTTTCCATATAAGAGGTAAAACTTGACCAAAATAGGAAGGAATGCGTTGCATCGACGTTGCGTCATGTAAGCTCGAACTCGCATGCTGTGACCTACTTGCGCAACCCACGTTCTAGGAATCACTGCCTGTAACTCGAGCTTCACTTTTCCATATATGGGGTAAAAGTACTGACCCATTGTCGATGGATGTGATTCTTTCTTCGAAGCTTGATTATAAATAGAATTATAAGGAATAAGCATTATTCTTAGGAATTGACACCTTTTACCCCCATAATTGTCTACAAACTCTCCCACTTTTTAATAATTCATTAGTATATAAGCCAAATCCTTTTCAACAAAAATTGTCAAATGTTTCGGTGCGGTTTTATAGACCAATAGTCATTGTAGAGCGACCCTTCAGTTTTTATTTGATTTTATTAGGTTCTTTCTTTAATCGGCAATTGCGGTTTAGAATTGTACTCGATTAAGGTGCAAGTCAACTTTGTTTTTCACTTAGAAACAAGTTTCTTTCCCTAAGGGGTGCAAGAAAGGCAATTTGACACTTAGAATTTATAATTTCAATATATTAACTGTCGTATTTTGCGTGTTAAGTCTCATTAATTGTAGTTTTTCACTAATTCTTTCTTTAATCGGCAATTGCGGATAGAATTGTACTCGATTATTGTGCAAGTTGCTTTTCTCACACTTAGAAACAAGTTTCTTTCCGTGATAGGTGCAAGTGACGAAAAGTAACACTTAGAAGCGGTATTAACTCTTGAAACAAACGCAAAAGTCTCAAAGTTGTGAACATTACATAAGTGTAACAAAACAAACTTTCCAAGTTTCATTCAATTGAAACAACACCTTGAAAACCAAACTTATACCGACCAGCGCTATAACCTTAAATCTACGACTAATCTGTAACTAAAAGTAAGTAACATTTATGTAACTATTTGTAATATAATTATTGAATCATTAAATAAATGTATTAAAAGGGAATATTCTTTTGTTTTAACGCAAAACCCGTAGTTTTGACAAGTACAAACGATCCTACTTAAAAATAAAGGTCAAGCTTTACCAACTTGACCATAATCAGCCTACCATTCCTCCAAAAAGTTATTAACCTAACCTTTTAACCTCGCCTTCCGCTCGGGATGTAACAATTGGTTATTACCTTCATGAGAAAAAACAACTTTAGGGTCAGTCCATTATATTTCACCTAAAGCCGTTGCGGCCTATTTTTAAAAAAATCTCATAGTTTGTAAAAATGATGTTTAATATCCGTAGATTTCATTTTTGAGAATTATTTTATAAAATTTTTTGAATTAAACTTAGAATTTGAATTTTTAAGTTGAGTTGCACAGTAAAAAGGTTAGATTGACAGTTATGAAAATTTAATAAAGAAGCATGAAAATAATTTAGATAATACAAATTTCTTGATTGATATTTGTTAAAAATGAGCTAATTTACTTGTATAAATAGATTATTATGTAAACAAACCCAAATTAGTAGATAAAAATTGATTTTAAAACTTAACTATAAAATGTCAAAAGTCACTACATTTTATTTACACTTTTCTAAAAAGTATATAAATATTAAAAAATTTATTACTATTTAATGTAAAGTATTTTTAATGTACTTTTATAATATGTGCTAACTTTTTAATTTTATAATATAGAAATATAAAAAATTTTACCTTTAATATTGAGTGTTTCATGATTTTCAGTGATTTTAATCACTTATTTCTTCTCAGGCGGTTAATCAAAAAATTCAATTTTTGTCTTAATATTTAAGTTTGGCCTTCTTTTTCATTCTATTAAATTTTCGTGATGGAGAACGAACTATTTTTCAGTTTAAATTCAGTTTAAAAAATCTGCTGAAAAAACGCATTTTTTTGGTTAAATACAAGTAGATTTTTGCAAGACTATTGAGATAGCCAACTTCAGTGTTATAAAAATACTTGCATTTTAGCCAAAAAAATGCGTTTTTCAGCAGATTTTTTAAACTACATTTAAACTGAAAAATAGTTCGTTCTCCATCACGAAAATTTAATAGAATGAAAAAGAAGGCCAAACTTAAATATTAAGACAAAAATTGAATTTTTTGATTAACCGCCTGAGAAGAAATAAGTGATTAAAATCACTGAAAATCATGAAACACTCAATATTAAAGGTAAAATTTTTTATATTTCTATATTATAAAATTAAAAAGTTAGTACATATTATAAAAGTACATTAAAAATACTTTACATTAAATAGTAATAAATTTTTTAATATTTATATACTTTTTAGAAAAGTGTAAATAAAATGTAGTGACTTTTGACATTTTATAGTTAAGTTTTAAAATCAATTTTTATCTACTAATTTGGGTTTGTTTACATAATAATCTATTTATACAAGTAAATTAGCTCATTTTTAACAAATATCAATCAAGAAATTTGTATTATCTAAATTATTTCCATGCTTCTTTATTAAATTTTCATAACTGTCAATCTAACCTTTTTACTGTGCAACTCAACTTAAAAATTCAAATTCTAAGTTTAATTCAAAAAATTTTATAAAATAATTCTCAAAAATGAAATCTACGGATATTAAACATCATTTTTACAAACTATGAGATTTTTTTAAAAATAGGCCGCAACGGCTTCAGGTGAAATATAATGGACTGACCCTTTAAAAAATAATTGTTTAAAAAAATTAGTCGAAAAATTAAAAAAAATATTTTTTAATAAAATATTATTAAAATTCTATACATTCTCTTCAATTTTTGTCTAAAACATTTTTTTCTATGACCAATAGTTTACAAGATAAAAATTTCTGAAAAAAGTGACCAAAAAGTTTAATTAACAATGTCTTCCAAAATAATTAAAATTTTACAAAATCCTTGAGTGTACTTTAAAAGCGCCCTAAACACAACAAATTAACTAAGTATAAACAAAATCTGAGATTCAAAAGTTCTTCCAGCTATGGAACGCCCCATAATGTATAAGTGTTAAGTCAAGTGACGATTTGGTTGAGCGCATGAAGCCCTATCCCAACAGCACACTTTTGAGGCCTATGATAGTTCGAGTTCCTTTTTTAAGTAATAATTTTACTAAAAAAAATTTGGAAACTTTCTGGTAACTTCCAGGAAGTTTCTATGGGAAGCTTCCTGGAAATTTCCAGGAAGTTACCAAGGGAACTTCCACGACCTACAGAAAACTTTCTGGAAGTTTCCTGGAAGTGTTTGTGCTATGTGAGTCAAAGTTCAAATATGCGAAACTTCATTTAATTTAGTTTTATTGAAAAATAAAAAAATACGTGTCTATTTATTTTTCAAGCAGAATAAATATTTTAGCAACAGGTAAATTTATAACTTGAAGATAGTCGAATTCACTGACTTAAAATAGATCCAGTCACTTAAACATTAATGTATTAGGTTTTTCAAAAAATTCAAAGTGAATATAAATAATTAATATATATTAATTAAAAGTTTGAAAAATTAAGTATTAAATTTATTAATGACTATTAATATGTTTTCAGTCACAAACTGAACACTAGATAAAAGCAATTTAATTTTTATTTTCAGGTTACTGCAACCGTGGCAGTAAGCTAATTTGTCGCATTGACAATTTTATTTATGTAAATGAAGTTGCTATTCACTGACATTATAAAAGGTAAAAAGACAGGTAAATACAGAAAGCGATATTTAGGATCTACAGTAAGGCAAGAAGTCGCACAAAAGTTGCAACAAAATCTTGATGAATTAGCGCACAATAGTGATATTGACTAAGAAAATTATGAACAATGAACAAATCCTGAAGACTCAAATATCTTTGATGAAAACTTTGAAAAATATAATGAAAATTAATCATATTATTTGTTTACGTGGTCTCAAGAAAAAATGAAGAAGCTAAAGAAATCGCAATCTGTGAATACGGAGATTATGATAATTCTCACTATCTTCCACAGTTAGCGAATCGACTATTGAGAGATATGATATCATTCCCTTTATGGTCCTGCATATTAAGAGACAAGTTTGGTTTTGGCAGAATCCCTGCTACGAGTGCAGCTGTTGAGAGCTAAATCAAAGACATCAAGAAAAATTGTTCAAAACTAATGAGGCTAGACGACTTCGTAAACTCTTTCCTCTTTTAGAAACTAGGTTGTTCGAATGTTATTGAAAATAAATCAATGAATATAGATTTGAATGGTAGTCTTGATTCTGCTAAAGCTAAAGAAAATCTTAAGTTAAATATCGACAATATTCATGATTTTGCATCCGAAATTGTTACACGAAATGATACATCTAAAGTACAGTAACATTATTTCATTTATTCATTCTAAAATTAATTCTAATTCCTACTGGAAATTTCAGTCACGCATATTTGGTGAAAATAAAAATTTTCAGTAAAGAAGAATAGTTTATCATGACTTTTATTGTATAATATTTTATTATACAATTTTTTATTTTAATTATTTTTTACATTGATATTATTGTTAAATAATTGATCGTGGGAAGGTGGAATACTGACTAAAAAATCCAATGTGTATCGTCAATATAGCGACATTTCGTTGGCTAAGGTTTGCTAACATCATCAGGCTGAATTTACTAAACAAAAAACACTTCAATATTTATAAAGATCTAAAGCACTATTTCTACAAAAGTAATAACAATGATAATATCCTACCTAAGTCATTAAAACATGAAAACACGTTTTAATTTGTCAAGAAGTAAAAAGCAATAAATAAATAAACAAAATACAACACATGTTCCACATAAAGTAAATAAAAAAACAGAGTTAAAATTTAAAAAGGAAGACATCTCTTTACACTGTCTTAGTGTCAACGGAAATATAATTAAAATTTCAGCGATATAAGAAAGTCAAATTGATAGAAACGAAAAGAGTCAATGAACTGTTATATAAACACAAGTTATGTTATTGTATTGTCATTATAGGCAAGAGTCTATACGCCTGAGAAGAGGAAAGAATGTTTTGTTTAGAGTGAAAATATCTTCCTTTCTATTAATAGTGGAACGATTAGTTTTAATATGGATTATTTCAAATATTCGTCGTTTTGTAAAATTTTTTTCATTGTGTCAAGTGAGATGAAAGTATAACTATCGTTCATAGTAACAATATTTAATTTATTTTTAAGTTCTAAACTATTGTTAATATGTGACTGAGGTAAGGGTACTTATTATAACAAAGCAATAATAACAAAAGTGCTAATGGAAATGCTGTCGTTTCGTTTACATAAAATTAAAGATTTGATTTCTTAGCTTATTAATAAAAGTAGTTAATGGCATACCGCAGAAATCAATAATATTATAAAACTCATTAGCCTTCTAGTCATTCTAGGTACTACGGAATTCAGCATGTAATCAGTTCTATGTATTGACTGTTTGAGTAGAGTCGGATTTCTGGAGGGTTTAAAAGGAACAGTAAAGTTTAACAGCGATAACAATGGTGAGCAATTTATAATACCATTTAATATTTTAAACAAAAAAATTAAGTCGGAAAATAAGAATCGGTTACTTAATAGTGGGATACCCAAAATCCGTCTCAAGTCAGAATAGTCATGACTATATGTATCAAACGATATCCCTATCTGTCTTGCCACAAAACGCATAAATTTATTTTGTATTCTTTCTAATTCTGTTATTAGGTAGTCCTGGTAGGGTAAAAAGTGAAAGTATTTGACTATTTATGAAAAAGTGTTTTTTATTTTCTTTTTTCATTTATAGTACAATGTTTCAATTTTATTCTATGTAACAAAACTAAAAAATAATATTTAAACTGATATTAACATTTGTTACATTTAAAAATATTTCATAGTCATTTTCATTTTAGTTTGTAGTAATAGAACGTGTTTCTCATTCGTGCTACAATTCTTGCGCTTATGATGCACGACTTCAAATATTCAATGTCGCAGCCTTAGATTTTGCAAACGTTAAGACATTATTTAACCATCTACGTCGTACAAATTTCTTCTTTCTTATTTTGAAAGATTTAATAACAAAAATTGACGAGAATGTAAAAGACGAAAAATAGAAAAACAATTTAAAAAGTTAATGATAATCAACTAACAATCGAATGCTCCTTAAATGTTTTCGCAATAGCACAAGAACGTTTGAAGGATTGTACTGTAACTATAGCAATTGAAAAATGTAGCAACAAAAAGTGCAATTAAAAAAAAGATTACGCAATTTATGTTACCGAACTCGCTTGTTGAAATGCCGTGCTCAAGTAAGATGATTTATGAACATCTGATGAAATCGACATGTTCTATATTAAAACTTAAAACCAGGGTTGTTTCTGAACACACGTTGGATGAATTCAGTAGCATTAAATTCTAACTGGATCAACTTCTGAATTTGGTATGTTTTTGAAGTATGATTACGGCAGCTGAACTGTAAGATAGCGTAATTAAAGGTTTTTCTTTTTTAATTAAGAGCATTAAATTTATCAATATGGCATTAAATTAGCATTTAATAAGCAGTAATTTCTGACTAAGTCAATTTTTAAATTTGATAAGTTTTTAATGTATGATTACGTCTGCTTAACGTTAAGCTAGCGTAATCACGATGTTTCATTTTATAATAAAGAGCATTAAATTTATCAATCAAAATAAAATGAAATAATAAAATTTTTTGGAGCCCAAAAACACTCTAAATGAGGAGATGTAAAGCACATATTCTTTCATTTCTTAAAAACCTAAACCCCTTTATTATAATATAAAATAACTTTTTATATTTCCACAGACCCTAAAATAAAATTAGAACTTTTTAAACATTTCACTATTTTTTAGTTTACTAGCAATGACACACTTAATATGTATATAAATTGAAGGGCCAACGTCAGTTAAGTCAGTCGAAAGTTTAATTTTGTACTAAAAACACATGTTGCAAAATAAGACAAACTTGATAAACACGTTTATCTTTTGTATTATTAAAATATCTACTACTGTAGTAGCTATACTACAATAGGCGGCAACGCCGACAAACTTTGCGCATGCATTAATTAATCTGGACAGGATGAAGTTTATCTGTCATATAAAGTAAATACTTTTATGCTATTTTAGTTTTAAAAAACATGTTTCGAAATTACGTTACGAAAATTATTTACTATAATTTTTTATTGGTTTTCTGATTGTTGTAATTTTTGGTGTGAGTGTATGTTGTCGCACGTTTAAAAGCAAGGAGAACCTTTTGAAGTTATAAAGGTATACATTTACAAGATTAAAGAATCTATGAGTTATACTAAATTCATACTACCTAAGTATGCCTGACTTATTTTATTAAACATTCTTTGGTTACATTTTGATTTTTTTATATTCGCTTACAATTTGGATCACGTATTTTTTTCATCTACACTTCTAGATAAAATATTAATGTATTCTTTCCACAATTTTACAGCTCTTTCGGCGGTATCATAACTACTTATAAATTTTTCGCAAATTCTAAGCCTCTTAAATAACGAATCTTTCGAAAAATTGCAGAGAATTAGCATTAATAAAATGATAAATGTTTTTATTTGTAAACCGTTTAAAGTTATCCAAATTACAGACGAAGCGATTAGGAGTAACAAATGGATCTTTATTATTCAATTTTAGTGCTTCAACCATTTTTCGCTTATCACTAAAAGATACATTTTTATCAAAGATTTGATAAATACAAGGTCTTCATTTGGTGCAGCTACAGCTTAAGGTGCAGTGTATCAAAATGGAACACACACAAAAACAATAAATAAAAATAAAATAAATAAAGAAAATATATTTCTTAAATTTTTTTTTCATTTGCTGCGCATATCTTGAAACTGTCCCGGAAAATATACATGTTTAAACAATAAATTGCTTTGGACATCCATCGAGCTTGATCAAATGCCTCTCAAGTTTACGTTCAAGTATCACGGCAGCTCCTTTTCTCCAGCCCAGATTCGAATTGGTGGTGTAACAACAAATCGCTTTTACAGCCGCGTTTAATCCCTACTCGCAAATTGTATTGTAGATTTTCTTAGCTTGAGTAGAACCATGTCCATCAGAGAATGCAGGTCCCCCAAGAAGATTTTCTTGTCGTTTAAAACTGATCACGGGAATCAGTTCCTAGGGCTGGTGCCAAAGCTGAGACCAAGCGAACCGATCCTCGGTAAGAAATGGTACAAGTCCTCTAATATTTTTGCGTTCATAATATCTTCCAATTTCCTCAAATTCTGACACTGATGTTGATTAGGAGTTACTCACAGTATCCGGTCCACTAGACTTTATTTCGCTTACAGTTTGTAAACAGCGCGGTGTACTTATATCTAGGAAACAAAAATATTTAAAGGTCATTACAGACCATTGTCTGTACATCTTATAAACATCCTATCAGCGCTAAACAGTCGTTTTGAAATCATTTACTTTATATGAAATAAAAAATAATACTTTTAAAACATAAAAAAAATTTTTTAGATGTTACCAGACGTTATATCGTTTTCACTTTGCACAACATGATTTGCTGATGTAAAAGTATCAACTGGAGTAGCATCTCCGTGTTCATCGTTGGTTTGAAAACTCTCAGAATTATTTTCATTAGACAATAAAAGCTCGCCTATAATTAAATAATTAAATTTAGTATTTATATGGGGCAAAATTCTTCAACTGTTCCCACCTAAAAAAAAAGTTTTGGGATCGGGTTGATATTTACCAAAATAGTAGTCCTAATAGACCTACACTCAATTACTTAACGGTGGGACTCTACAACTATGCGTTTTAAAGATAGAGGAGATCGAATTTTTTACTTTCATACATTATCATAAAACTTCGTCTTTAAATAACTTTTACAAATCTGAACCGATTGAACTTTTATTATATATTTTTGAAAAGGTTTTTCCTCTTTTTTAAGAATATAAAATCAAATTTAAAATATTTTAAAAAAGGGTCTTATTTTAAATTTATGGAAAAAAATCAATTTTCTTCTCTTAAGGCCGGATTACAAAATTTTTTTTTCAAAAAATAGCATATTTTATGTACATTAAAACCACTCGTTAGTGAAAATGGGATCTGCACATTATAAAAGTCAAATTTAATTTTTTCTTCATCGAAAATTATTTAATAAACTCTATTTTATCAAATTTAACCTTAAAAATTGATTAGTCTTTTTTTTCTTATATATAGATTTAAAGCACATAAAAAATATCTTTTTGTACGCGAAAATTTTTTTTAGTTGTTTTAGTTAAAAAAACGAAAACTGTTTTTTAATTTTCAAAAAGTTTTTATAAGAAATAATTTAGTCGAACAAAACAACTGAAAACGCAACTTGTTTATTTTAATCTTGCTCTTTTGTTTTATTTTTTCTGTAACGATGTTTTTGCATATTTCTGTATTCTTCGTAAATACCTTTTAATTTATTTACACAACGTGAATTAATTTGAATTGAATTTGATGCTTTACTTTAAATTTTTGTAACTTCACGTATAACAATTGAACAACTGTCATCGATCGATTTATTGAGATTTCTTAAGTAATGATACAGTAGTTGCAGAACTTCTTTATTTGTTGTTTCTTCCAATCAGAAATGTATTTTGTTTAAGATCCATTATTTGATTATCACTCATAAGAAATTAGTCAAATGAAATTTTTTATTGGTTAGAACTATATATGAAATACAATACATAAGGCGCCACCTGAACTATACTCGTTGTACTACTTGCGCTTGCGTAAAGAAGTCCGTATGTTGGCAATAATGATTGTAAGAATAATTGTGAGTAAATTTTTCACCGAACTGTCATTAACTTTAACTTCAAATAACTTTTAATGGAAATGATTTATCGAAAAATCATAAAAATCGTTTTTTTAAAGCGATAAATTTCCCATAAGAATATATATTTGTCATTAGTTTACAATAAAATATTTAACAAAAAAACCTAATTGTAAAAAGTAATAAAATCCCATGTATTTTAAATGGAAAATGTATCTTCTTTGGAGCAAGGTTTATTGTCAATATTAAGGGCTTATTTTGGTCTGACATTTTTTTAAATGATAGACTAAAACTTTAGGGGGCGTCGCAAGCAAAATAAACAACTTGGTAAATACCGGACACCCAAATAAAGAGGTGACAGCAGAAAAGATTACTAAGTCCATCTTAGGATCAACAAAGAAAATTTCTGAATGTGACTCAGAAAATGCTCAAAAAAAATTAAAAAAAGATGATTCTTCGGTAATATCTGACGATGTTAAAAATTCAATGGAAAAATCTTTCGTTCTCTACACTTGCAACGTAACTATAAATTATAATATGTAAACGATATAAGAAATTGTGATAATTAACACAAATTTTAAGACTGTTACTAACTTAAAATAAATAAATGATATACCGTTGCAGTATTTAAAGTTTAAAAGATTCTCTTAAAGTTTTATAAATAATAATTAAATACTTAATCAATAATATCTATCTAATTTATTTTCATATTTCAGAAGTTTAAAATCTTACTATTTAAATGAACTTTAAATAAATTATTCAATTTTTAATTTATCAGAAGCAGTGAAAGTTAGTTTATTATAATATATATTATTATCAATATATTAACCACTTCACTGGAAGGGCGTTCCAAGTGGCGTTGCACACGCCGAGGCCCAGACTGTCAAAGACACTGAAATGGCGTTCCTAAATAACTATTTTTTTAAAGAGAGTACACCACATTTAACTATTGTAAAGCAATGTTTATATAGTTTAGACATCAGGGAACAAGATTACAACAACAAAAATTTTAGTTTTTGTGATTTTCAACGTTTTTCCGAACTTTCAAATCGGCTATTTTTAATAATTTTTAACAAATGGCGTTCCACTTTTTTCAATTTTTACACTATAAAAACTTGTATTTTTATTAAAAAAAGATATTTATATTACAATATTATAATATAATAATATAATTATTAATAATATATATAAAAATAACATATATAAATAACTATTATTTATTATTATTAATGGTAATATTATACGTATATGTTTTTGCCAGTCTGGGCCTCGGCGCGTGGAACGCCATTTGGAACGCCCTGCCAGTGAAGTGGTTAATAACTAAAATTTTCTATCTACAGTACCGTCCGAAATTGTTAGTCCACCCATTTTTAAAGGAATGAAAAAAATTTTTTAACATTAATTTTATGAAAACTAAAATTTCATTCGGTTTATATTTTGAAAAACGATAAAATTTTGAAAAGAATAAGACCTTACAGAAGTCATTTGACAAATATTTTTTCAAGATATTCCTAAAAATCGTAATTTTCAATGTTTTACAAAAATTTGAATAACTTCTAAAATAATGAACTCTTTTTAATAATCTTAGGCTTATTTTAAAGGTCATTTTCTATGGAATAAGAATTACTTATAGTCATTAACCTGCAATTTTTTTCTTGGAATAAGCATGACGTCAAAATTGGACAAAAAAATTGGAAAATTTTAAATAATATTATTAAAAGAAAAAGAATTTGTAAAATTTAAATAAATTTTTTTATTAAATTTTCTTGAAAAATCTACATCATATCATGTTTTATATATGTTTTAGAATAGTTTTTAGTACAAAAAATGATTTCAAATTTTTCCAATTTTTTTGTCCAATTTTGATGTCATGCTTATTCCAAGAAAAAAATTGCAGGTTAATGACTATAAGTAATTCTTATTCCGTAGAAAATGACCTTTAAAATAAGCCTAAGATTATTAAAAAGCGTTTATTATTTTAAAAGTTATTCAAATTTTTGTAAAACATTGAAAATTACGATTTTTAGGAATATCTTGAAAAAATATTTGTCAAATGACTTCTGTAAGGTCTTATTCTTTTTAAAATTTTATCGTTTTTCAAAATATAAACCGAATGAAATTTTAGTTTTCATAAAATTAATGTTAAAAAATTTTTTTCATTCCTTTAAAAATGGGTGGACTGACAATTTAGGACGGTACTGTATGCTGGTTAATTATTATAATTGCTAATATTAGGACGTAGATCGGCCCAATAATGGACGATTAACCAGTAGTATAGCTTACAAGAACCTTTCGGCTCACTCGACTTCACGTCAGCGTAGCATAGTGGTCAGAGTATTGGGCTGTGGTTCGTCAGGTTGTGGTATCGATCTCCGAGAGTTGTAAAAAATTTTTAGATGTTTGTAAGATTTCGTTTAATTCAAGGAAATAAGACATATAAATATTATAAATTAATTAGTTAATTAAAATATATTATTCTTTTTATAATTTTTGCATATTGACTATATTGAGAGAGTAATGGCATCGAATATTGGGCCAGTAATGTATGCGGAATGTCGACCAATGCTCAAAAACATCCATAGAGCAAAGAAACGGCACGAATATTGGGACAATAATGGTTTCCGGTTGTCGGCCGCCGACGTTCAATCGTGGTTAACTCACCAAGAGTCGGCGTAAAGTCGGTTCAATATTGTCTGACAAGTCTTGGTGCAAGCTTTGCCAATACTGGACCAGTGTTGGACCGCCGCATTGGTTTTTGCACTTGAACACACTGAAAATACGACACTCAAGAGAGGAAGTTTTTCATTACATCTTTTTCCGTAAGGGGCAGTGTGCAATTTAATATACAGTAAGATCACTGTTGATTTTCTGAAAAATCTACTATTCAAACTGAACAACTTTTCTGAATTGCACCAATTGCAATCTCAAACAGGAATGTTATCAAAGCGGACTAATATTTACACAAATTAAGTATTATAAGTGACTACTTTACCTACCAAATGTTTCAAAATTGTATTCAAAAGTGTTCTTCTGAAAAAATTGATAATATGTTCTTCTTTAAAAAAAGTCAATAATATTATTTTCTCTAAAAAGAGTAAAAATTATAATTTAAAAAAAAATTCATATACCATTAAAAAATTTAAAAAAACCTTTTGTTAACACAGGTCAACAATTTATTTTAGTACACTATTTATTTATAAAGATAATGAAAGCGATAATTTTTAAAATATGAATTTAGTTAAAATCCAGCTCATCCGCTATGAGATGTAATCGTTTTTATCTCATTGTCCTTGGGCCACTGTCACAACTGGGTAAATTGCGAGCTTCTCCCCTACAGACCGGAAAAAGCGACAGCTGAGCCACCGGAAGTAAGATGGCGTCTACATTGACGCCTGTCGTCGCTCAAGAGCTGTCGTCAAGGATGAAAATAAAATTATCATCATTGTGAACTCGTAATGTGCAAAATATAAACACACATAAATAGAAGTTTTTAACATAAAATATATGCTAAAAGTACATAATTATTAAAATTGAACAGTTACCAACCTAGTTGGAAAAACTGAAAAATCATTAACATAATGAAAAACCAGTAATAAATTCCTTGATCTGTTGATTATAATCTTAATACTAATTACACAAGCCTGCAAAAAAAATTGCCGTTGTCAGAGGTCGAGAAGTGATTTCCCGCAGTAATTGGTGCACTGAATCTGAATCTGGCAACGAAAATCTCCCATTACGTCATGATTTTGAGAAAAGTAGGGGTAAATTTCCAAAAATCATGTTTTTCGCTGTTTTTGAAAATTTCTACTGGGTGAATGACGTGCTAGAGACTTGTCATAAGAGTCAAATTAAAACCTGAACCCTGTACTTTAAGAAAATAAAGCAATATTGTTGACAACAAACTAAATTAACCTTAAAAAATGATGTTTTTAACAGTTGTCAAGCATAATAATTGACTAAACACTATCTGTAAATTAAACTATTTTGAAAAATGATTGGATTCGCTTAAAATTTGTTACTGAGGGGTTTTTGGGGTCGCCGATTACAAATATGTTGTCAGATTTTTAAAATTCAAAACGTCGGATCCAATATGGCGGACTTATTTCTCAAAATTGATCAAATTCACTTGAAACTAGTTACTCAGGGGTTTTTGAAGTCGTTGATTATGAATCGAACTACAGATTTTTTATTTTTACATCACATTTGTAATCAACGACCTCGAAAACCCCAAAGTAATAAATTCTAAGCGAATCCAATCATTTTTAAAACAGTTGTATTCACGAACTCTGGGAGTCAATTTTTTATGCTTGCCAACTGTTAAAAAATTATTTTTGACGGCTAATTTGGTTTGTTGTTAACAATATCGCTTTATTTTCTTAAAGTACAGGGTTCAGGCTTTAATTTGACTCATATGACAAGTCTCTAGCACGTCGGATTTACCCGGTAGAAATTTTCTAAAACAGCAAAAAACATAATTTTTGGAAATTTTCGCCCACTTTTCTCAAAATCCTGACGTGATGGGAGGTTTTCATTGCCAGATTTGGATTCAGCGCACCAAATACTGCTGGAAATCACTTCTCGATCTCAGAAACGGCAATTTTTATTTTTTTGCAGACTTGTGTTATCGATATCGCTTATCTTTAAGTAACTTTTGTTTAACAAAAATAAATTCATTAAATTTATAGAAAGTGATGCTATTAAACTCTTACAGGGTTAGAAAAATCTACTTTAAAAAATGCATAACTTAACTTAACTTCACGGAAAGAAAATATCTTAATAAAATTTTTAGAATCGTATTAAAAAGTTTTACGAAGAGATTTCTTAAAAATTCTATTACTGTTTAAAAATCTAACTCTTACAGGGTTAGAAAAATTTACATTAACAAAAATGCATAACTTTTTTAATTTTTTGTAAGTTCATACCAATTTAATGAAATTTCTCAAACTTTGCATTGATAAAAAGTTTAAATTATTATAATTAATTACTTTTTGACGGGATTGCCATGTGTTATGTTTCTTCCTTAAGGTGTAACTAAAGAGAAAAACATTGTCCGGCCTAAAAGTTAGTTCGTGTTCTCTTTTTACAGGCTTGATGGGGGGTGAATTTTAAGAAACAGATTTTTATGTAAATTTACTTAATTACATAACAAAAACTCAGGGGTTTTTCGGGTCGCTGATTACGAATCTGACATCATATTTTCAATATTCAAAAAAGCGGATCCAATATGTAGGACAATATTTTTTAAAATTCCTCGCATTTACTTAAAAATCGTTACTCTGGGGTTTGTGGGGTTGCTGATTACAAACACACCAGGCTCCTGAGAATTTTAGGTTTAAAAAAAATGAACCCAAAATTTGTAAGTGGGGTTTGATTTGTGCCTGTTCAGAGTGGTAAAATCCGTTTAGAACATAATTCTAGCTGATTGGGTTTGCTAGATATTCAAGTTTAACCATATCAGCGCAAAATAGTTAACTTTTTAATATGTTAACGTCCAAATGAAAAATGCCTATTCAGGCACTATTAAACTTATTTATATAGTCAAATTCCTTGAAAAACTTTAAGCGCACTTATTGTTAGATCGTTTTGGGATTCGATGAGTTACAGAATTTCAATGTATAGACAGCTAAAAACCTTATTTCGAGAGAAACGAAATTAAAGATTGTGATATCTCTGTTTTTCTGGAAAGTTACTAAGATAATCATTGTTTCGAGACAAGACAATTAATTATAATAATTCACTAATATTACACATTTTTAAGCTTTATAAAATTCCAAAATATATTGTTATATAAAAATCAATAGGTTTTTCTATTTGTTCAATAAATAACTTGATAAAAAAGAATATTTTTTTAAAAGAGTTTAAACGGATCCTTGTCATAAGAGAAAACGACACCAACATTGTATTCATTAAATAAATTTTTTTTAAATATTGCAGCTGATTAACATACGGGAGACGCATTATTTTGGCCTAAAATCTAAAAGTTAGAATGTTTATTTGTTAGAATTTTAAAAGTTAGAATGATTATTTGTTAGAATTATAAAAAGTTAGAATGTCTATTTGTTAGAATTTCTAAGTGTTAGAATGTCTATTTGTTAGAATAACTAAAAGTTAGAATGTTTATTTGTTAGAATTTTCAACTGTTAGAATGTCTATTTGTTAGAATTTCTAATTGTTAGAATGGCTACTTGTTAGAATAACTAAAAGTTAGAATGTTTATTTGTTAGAATGTTCAATTGTTAGAATATTTATTTGATAGAATTTTCAAATGTCAGAATGTCTATTTGTTAGAATTTCTAATTGTTAGAATGTATACTTGTTAGAATTTCTAATTGTTAGAATGGCTACTTGTTAGAATAACTAAAAGTTAGAATGTTTATTTGTTAGAATTTTCAACTGTTAGAATGTCTATTTGTTAGAATTTCTAATTGTTAGAATGGCTACTTGTTAGAATAACTAAAAGTTAGAATGTTTATTTGTTAGAATGTTCAATTGTTAGAATATTTATTTGTTAGAATTTTCAATTGTTAGAATGTCTACTTGTTAGAATAACTAAAAGTTAGAATGTTTATTTGTTAGAATTTTCAATTGTTAGAATGATTACACAGGCCGACAAGATTTACTTTCCAAGAATCAGATAATACTTTTCGGAAGGTTTTCGAGGCGCTGAATCCGAATCCGGCCTCAGAATAAACCCAGCACGTCAGGTTTCGGAGATATTCTAACCTAAAAGTGCAAAAAACCCGTTTTTTAGACATATTTCAAGTCATATAACATAACGAGATAATTTTTTTTCAAAAAAGTCAATATTGCATCTAAAAGTGCTACTTTCCCCCTTCCAAATCCATTTTAAAAATTTAAAAAATCTTTATTTGTCTCTGAGTAATCGTTCATTCAATTTTCGGAGTTTGTCGAATTCTTCAAAAACTAAGTAAAAGCAGACAAAACTTCGATAAAGTACAAACATATAAATTTCAAATAGTTTTGCTGCTCTTCGGTATAACTGAATACAAATTCGATGACAGATTTACAAAATTCAAAATGGCGGACCAATATGGCGGACGACTTTTTTTTAAATTGATTGTATTTTCATAAAATTTGTTACTCGGGGGTTTTTAGAGTTGCTGACCACGAATTCGATGTCAGATTTTCAAAATTCAAAATGGTGGACCCAAAATGGCGGACGATTTTCTTAAAAATGGTTGTATTTGCTAAAAATTTGTCACTTAGGTGTTTTTGAAGCCGCCGACCACAAAATCAATGTTTGATTTTCGAAATTCAAAATGTCGGATACAATATGGTGGACGATTTTTTTAAATGATTGTATTTTCTTAAAATTTATTCCTCAGGGTTTTTTGAGGTAACTGAACATGAATTAGATGTCAAATTTTCAAAACTAAAAATGTCGGATTCAATAGGGGGAACGACATTTTTAAAAATGATTGTATTTGTTTTAAAATTTGATACTCATGGGTTTTTGAGGTTGCTGACAATGAATTCGATGTCAGATTTTCAGAATTAAAAATGTTGGGTGAAATAAAACAGCCATGCCATTTTGAAATTAACTAGAATCGGTTGTAATTTGTTACTAGGACGTTTTTTGGGTTTTTTGAACCAGAATTCCACTCTTTGCCGAACCCGGAGTCACGAACGAGGACGTGGTGGTAATTGACTCCATTTTTTTTGTGTTTTAGTATTTTTAAATTTTTTTTTTGTGTTTTAGTATTTTTAAAATTTTTTTTGTTTTTTTTGTTTTAGTATTTTTTAATTTTTTTTTCGTAAAAGTCGGAATTAATATTTAATATTTATAGAACAAATCAAATTCAGAAAAACTTATAACGTGTATGTGAGACATAATATCTTTACACTTCCTTTTAACTTTGTTAAATGTCGTTCCTTTATTTTATTTTTTTGTGGAAACGTTGTCTTTTTTCATCGAAAGATCTTTTCAAGGGTTTTCGGTTACTTCTATTAAGAGAATCGTGTCTTTTTAAACACCAGCAGTAATCAGCCATCATGTTGATGTCCCACCTGCCCTGATAGTGTTTTTCTTTTTGTTTTAAATCTTGATGAAAACGTTCTCCCATTTCTTCACTGAAGGCGCCAAGATTTTCTGGAAAATAATCCAAATGGGAAAACAGAAAGTGAATCTTCAAGCTCATCAAGCAACCTAAATTTTTAAAATTTTGTAGCATAGTGGAAACTATTTGCTTGTAATTTGGGTCTCGTTCGTTGCCCAAAAACTTTTCAACAACCTGTTTAAAGCTTAACCATGCTTCTTTCTCTATGTTTGTCATCGTATCAATAAATTTTTCATCTTTCATTAAAGCTCTAATATCAAGACCGACAAATACTCCCTCTTTAATTTTAGCTTCAGACAACTTGGGAAATTTTGACAAAAGATATTTAAAACAATCTCCTTCTTTATCCAAACCTTTCACAAACTGCTTCATTACACCAAGTTTTACATGAAGTGGCGGCACGAGAATTTTCTTTTGATCGACAAGTTGAGCATTTAATACGTTCTTTGATCCGACGATTAATTTAGATCTAATTTTCCAATTTACTTTTGTCCAATGGTCTTTTCTTGCACGACTGTCCCACTCACAAAGGAAACAAGGAAATTTTGTAAAGCCAGATTGTTGTCCTAAAATAATAGTAATCATCTTAAGATCACCACATATGAGCCAATTATGTTCTGAATATTTTATTTTTTCGAGAAGATGCTTAAGACTTTGATAGGATTCTTTTAACGTAGTCGAATGAGCAAGAGGAATAGCTGCATATTCATTGCCATTGTGAAGTAGTACAGCTTTGAGACTGATTTTTGAAGCATCAATGAAGAGTCTCCAATTAGCAGGTTCATATAATCCAGGTATAAATTCATTTATTAGTCCGTTCACGTCATTGCAATAAACAAGAGATTCATCTTTTGAAAAATATTTTCGAAATTCGCTTTCTCTGTTTCTATATGCTGATACTTTAGTTCCAGGAGTTAATAAATTTCTCTCTTTTAGCCTAGATGATAAAAACTCAGATGAATCTTTTGGAAGACCGAGGTCACGAATAAGATCATCTAAATCGTTTTGATCATAAAATATAGGTTTATTAGCATCAGGGGGTTCTTCAAAATCGCTGTCATTAAAAGTATCTTCATCTGCTGATATTGATCCGTCATGAAATTCCATTACATTTTCGTTTGATGTAAGACTTCCAAATTTGACTGGGGTTACTGAGCTCACACTTGCATACACAATTTTGCTTTTGTTTTTTTTATTATACCCTGTAATGTCACAAGCACAGAAATAACAGTCATCATTGTGATTTTTAGGCTCACGCCAAATCGTAGGTTCGAGAACGACTCTCGACATTGAATCACTTTTACCTGAATTGCATAACATTATTCTACATGAATTGCATATACTGGTAGGTGCCCAAGGTTTATCCAAAATCATGGTCATTTTGAAGTAATCAAAATATTTTTCCTTAACAGCATCTGATATTATTCTACGACCATTGGCGGGTTCATAGTGACCGCAAATATAACAAAATTTATCTATTTTCATCCTACATGGTAACCTCAATGACATGATTGCATTAACACAATAAATTAGAAACACATCTAAAAAATCTTTTTGTTTGAAAAACCCAGCAAAATTTAAACAACTATGTCATCTACTAATTAATTAAGAAAAACAACTTTTAAACAAGATGTAATACAATTTAAACAAACTTTTCAATGTTTATCGATTAATAGAAAAAATGTCAGGATTATCAAGACACAATGACTTGAAGAAACGTCAATGTAAAGATAAATGACAGTCGTACAAATTTGATTTTCACGACTTTCAGTTCGTCCTTTCTTTTGTTTTTATGTGGCTTTTTGGAAAGCTTTTGTTTTTTTCACATAAAATCTGCAAAATAAAAGAAACGACGATCGGAATGTAGTGAAAATTAAATTTGTACTATGCAGAGTCATTCTCGAACTCATGATTTGGCGTGAGCCTAAAAATCACAATGATGACTGTTATTTCTGCGCTTGTGACATTACAGGGTATAATATGAAAACAAAAGTAAAATTGTATATGCAAGTGTGAGCTCAGTAACCCCAGTCAAATTTGGAAGTCTTACATCAAACAAAAATATAATAGAGTTTCATCACGGATCAATATCAGCAGATGAAGATACTCTTAATGACAGCGATTTTGAAGAACCCCCTGATGCTAATAAACCTATATTTCATGATCAAAACGATTTAGATGATCCTATTCGTGACCTCGGTCTTCCAAAAGAATCATATGAGTTTTTATCATCAAGGCTAAAAGAGAGAAATTTATTAACTCCTGGAACTAAAGTATCAGCATATAGAAACGAAGAAAACGAATTTCGAAAATATTTTTTAATTGATTCTTCAAAAATCAGTCTTAAAGGTGTACTATACTTCATAAGCAATGAATATGAAACAATTTTCTTGGGCATTCGAATACGTTAAATGAATCCTATCAAAATCTTAAGTATCTTCTCGAAAAAATAAAATATTCAAAACATAACTGGCTCATAAGTGGTGATCTTAAGATGATTACTATTATTTTAGGACGACAATTCAAGTTTACATAATTTCTTTGTTTCCTTGGTGAGTAGGACAGTCGTGCAAAAAAAGACCATTGAATAAAAATATATTGGAAAATAAGATCTCAATTAATCATCGAATCAAAGAGAAAATATAATCGATTTCTAAAAACAGCACAGTAAAAAGAAAGTCTTATTTTCAGGCATGAAAGCTGCCTTAAATTAAGATGCAACATTTTAAAGTCAGTCAATGTTGAATTTACGCACGTATTTTGTATCATTTAACATTATAGCAGATAGTGTTGAATTTAAGGCGGCTCTTAAATTAAGATTTACTTTTTACTGTGAGATAGAATGAATATATCTCATTTTGAATTTTGAAAATCTGACATCGAATTCGTAGCCAGCGACTCCAAAAACCCCCGAGTAACAAATTTTAAGCAAATACAATCATTTATAAAAAATCGTCCGCCATTTTGGGTCCGCCATTTTGAATTTTGGAAATCTGACATCGAATTCGTGGTCAGCGACTCCAAAAACACCCGAGTAACAATTTTTATGAAAATACAATCATTTTAAAAAAAAGTCATCCGCTATATTGGTCCGCCATTTTGAATTTTGTAAATCTGTCATCGAATTCGTATTCAGTTATACCGAAGAGCAGCAAAACTATTTGAAATTTATATGTTTGTACTTTATCGAAGTTTTGTCTGCTTTTACTTAGTTTTTGAAGAATTCGAAAAACTCAGAAAATTGAATGAACGATTACTCAGAGACAAATAAAGATTTTTTAAATTTTTAAAATGGATTTGGAAGGTGGAAAGTAGCACTTTTAGATGCAATATTGACTTTTTTGAAAAAAAATTATCTCGTTATGTTATATGACTTGAAATATGTCTAAAAAACGGGTTTTTTGCACTTTTAGGTTAGAATATCTCCGAAACCTGACGTGCTGGGTTTATTCTGAGGCCGGATTCGGATTCAGCGCCTCGAAAACCTTCCGAAAAGTATTATCTGATTCTTGGAAAGTAAAATGAATCATATTTTGTTGGCCTGTGTTATTTGTTAGAATTTCTAATTGTTAGAATGGCTACTTGTTAGAATAACTAAAAGTTAGAATGTTTATTTGTTAGAATGTTCAATTGTTAGAATATTTATTTGTTAGAATTTTCAATTGTTAGAATATTTATTTGTTAGAATTTTCAATTGTTAGAATGTCTACTTGTTAGAATAACTAAAAGTTAGAATGTTTATTTGTTAGAATTTTCAATTGTTAGAATGATTATTTGTTAGAATTTCTAAGTGTTAGAATGTCTATTTGTTAGAATTTTCAAGTGTTAGAATGTCTTTTTGTTAGATTCCCCAACTGTTAGAATGTTCATTTGTTAGAATTTTTTTTGAGCACTGAGTTTCCTTTCTATGTTACTGTTATATCTTGAGTTTATTTACCATTTGTTCCAACAGTGGACATGTTTCTGCGTTTATATGTTAGATGGCGGCAGAAGTATTACTATATTTAAAGAATTATATGTTGAAAGCTGTTCCTTTATTTTGACAGCATTTATAATTTACAATTAAATACCCTTTTTTTTTAAATGCTGAGAAATGTTTAATTAAAAAGAATGAGTTTTTTTGTTAGAAATATTTTTGGTCATACTTCCAAGTGGTTTAAAAATGATAAATAAATTCATATGGTTTTGTTTTTTATTTTAAATAAATAGTTTTAATTTTTTTTCTTTACCAAAAGTTAACAATGTTATAGAAAATAGTTTTAATATTTAAATAAATTAGGAACTAGAAGCCTTATATGCTTGTTATCTCGCGGGACTTATTTTGACTTTTTGGATTTTTACAATACTCACTTAATTAAAATGTATCGTAATTGTAAAAAATTAAAAGGAATAATAATAATAATAATAATAATAATAGTTTTTAAAAATAAAAATATCGCAATAATTTGAATAAAAATACCTTTTGTATTATAATATACAAACTAATTTAATAGTAAACTAGTATCACAACAATAAAAAATATTTCATTTTATTATAATAATTTGATATGTCTCCGAATATAAAATAATACTCTTTGATGAAGTATTGTAAGGCAATTATTATCAATCATTTATAAATTACAGTCAATTCTTTTTTGCCACTTTTGCTCTTTTTTACAATTTTAAAAAATTTGTCTTTAAATGTGTAGATCTAACTTACATTATTTTTAATTTGTTTAACCCTCTCATTACTATTTATTTTGTAGTTTGTATTTTGTCACTATTATAAAAATTACTAAAATTTTGAATATTCAAATAAACGAAATTTTTGTTGTGTCTAAATATTTTTAAGTTATTGTGCAAAATGGAAAAAGAAAATAATTTCAAAATTTATTTAGTTAAAAATTATTTTTTGTAGATATATATACAAAGTATTTTTTAATAAAATATAAATTAAAACTAGTAATAATAATATCGGCGTAAATTTAAACGTTTTAAAAATTATTGATACGAGCCGCGGAAATACCAACATTATAAGAAATAGATGTTTCTATTATCGTGGCTGTAAATATTTAATAAAAATTAATGTTATTTAAATAAAAAAAATTTTTTATAAGGATTAATAATATATTTACCGAAATATGAATAAAGAATCATTCCCCAGCGAGCACAAAGCCAAAAAACGTTCTTTGAACGTCTGCCAATTTACGTTCTAAGAATGTCCAAACGTTCCGAAACATTTTTAGAACATTCGGACGTTCTTAAAACTTAAATTGGCAGACATTAAACGTTCTACAGACGTTCAAAGAACGTTTTTTGTCTTTGTGCCCGCTGGGTCCTTACAGCATTATATAAAATATCATTTTTGCCACCACTGCAGAGTTGAATCTTAAACCAAGATGAGCCATTTTGAAACTTTTTAGAAAAGAAATTTTAAAACATTTTTAATAAATTTAATTTATATAAAAACAATATAAATTATGATAAATATTATAATCTCTTAGATGTCAGGTTCAAGGAGGAACTATTTTATAAAAAGTAGACAGAATTTCATTCATATAAATTAATTATTATTAAAATTTTAATAAAAAACTTTTTGTACCACTGTATACGGAGTTTTACACAGTGGACAAAGTTTTAATGGATTTGTTTTATAAATATCCCAGCATTGTTGGCAAATTCGCAAATGTCCGCATGGGATAAATATATAAATTGAAGCGTGCGACCAACAAATGCAGCATTTGGAGACTGATATATCTGAAAAAAATATATTATTAAATTTATAAAAATAATTAAAGGTTTGAGTACAATTTTATTGAGATTTATTAAAAATATTTGTATGTATTGTGAAATTTTTTAAAATACGAGATACTTTAAATTATTCAAATGGTGAAAGTTTTTGGAAAATAATTGAATTTTGAAGAAGAATTTTGTAATTTATAAAAATAACTGATTTTCACGAATTTTTTTTTTATTTTGACCAAATTGAAATATAGTAAGAAAAATTGTATTATTTTTGAAAATAATTGAATTTCTGCATTCATTTGTAATTTCTCTAAAATTCTATTTTGTTAAATGTTTTTAACTACAATTTTTCTATAAATCTATTATTAATTATAATTAATCGTGATGATTTTATAGTTTACGAGGCAAAGAAAAAAGACAGCAAAATATAGAATTTTCTTTTGTATTCTAAAATTTTAATTTTTCTAGTATTTTCTCTGACATATTCTTAAATCTCCTTTCTCATAATACCTATATGATTATTACGATTATAATTATAAATTCATTACAAAAATTTAATAATTTTCAATAAATTTATTTCAAAATTAAAAAGTTATATTTAAAAGAAATGTTATTAAAATTTTTTTAAACAAAAAAGCAATCAACAACTAACTTTAAACTGCGAACAGATTAGCAGAATATAACGAATATTCGTTGCAATAACTAAAAATTTCGCTAATGTTGTGAAATTTGTAGTTGTTCCAGGCAAAGATTTTATTTTCGTGTATATCATTCATTCCAAATTGAATGTTTTTATGTTTAAAGAACATTTTAGAAGTAACGTATCTTCCAAGAGTCGTTTAGAAATCACATATCTTTCTATTCCATGCATAAACTACGTATCTTGGACAGACGCTTAAGAAATTTCTCAATGTACTCAACGATATTCTAATATTTTTTAGAAAATATTTTTTTATAATCAAAAATGTAGTGTAAAACTTTCCTGAAAATTAAAAAAAAAATTCGTGAAAATCAGTTATTTTTATAAATTACAAAATTCTTCTTCAAAATTCAATTATTTTCCAAAAACTTTCACCATTTGAATAATTTAAAGTATCTCGTATTTTAAAAAATTTCACAATACATACAAATATTTTTAATAAATCTCAATAAAATTGTACTCAAACCTTTAATTATTTTTATAAATTTAATAATATATTTTTTTCAGATATATCAGTCTCCAAATGCTGCATTTGTTGGTCGCACGCTTCAATTTATATATTTATCCCATGCGGACATTTGCGAATTTGCCAACAATGCTGGGATATTTATAAAACAAATCCATTAAAACTTTGTCCACTGTGTAAAACTCCGTATACAGTGGTACAAAAAGTTTTTTATTAAAATTTTAATAATAATTAATTTATATGAATGAAATTCTGTCTACTTTTTATAAAATAGTTCCTCCTTGAACCTGACATCTAAGAGATTATAATATTTATCATAATTTATATTGTTTTTATATAAATTAAATTTATTAAAAATGTTTTAAAATTTCTTTTCTAAAAAGTTTCAAAATGGCTCATCTTGGTTTAAGATTCAACTCTGCAGTGGTGGCAAAAATGATATTTTATATAATGCTGTAAGGACCCAGCGGGCACAAAGACAAAAAACGTTCTTTGAACGTCTGTAGAACGTTTAATGTCTGCCAATTTAAGTTTTAAGAACGTCCGAATGTTCTAAAAATGTTTCGGAACGTTTGGACATTCTTAGAACGTAAATTGGCAGACGTTCAAAGAACGTTTTTTGGCTTTGTGCTCGCTGGGGAATGATTCTTTATTCATATTTCGGTAAATATATTATTAATCCTTATAAAAAATTTTTTTTATTTAAATAACATTAATTTTTATTAAATATTTACAGCCACGATAATAGAAACATCTATTTCTTATAATGTTGGTATTTCCGCGGCTCGTATCAATAATTTTTAAAACGTTTAAATTTACGCCGATATTATTATTACTAGTTTTAATTTATATTTTATTAAAAAATACTTTGTATATATATCTACAAAAAATAATTTTTAACTAAATAAATTTTGAAATTATTTTCTTTTTCCATTTTGCACAATAACTTAAAAATATTTAGACACAACAAAAATTTCGTTTATTTGAATATTCAAAATTTTAGTAATTTTTATAATAGTGACAAAATACAAACTACAAAATAAATAGTAATGAGAGGGTTAAACAAATTAAAAATAATGTAAGTTAGATCTACACATTTAAAGACAAATTTTTTAAAATTGTAAAAAAGAGCAAAAGTGGCAAAAAAGAATTGACTGTAATTTATAAATGATTGATAATAATTGCCTTACAATACTTCATCAAAGAGTATTATTTTATATTCGGAGACATATCAAATTATTATAATAAAATGAAATATTTTTTATTGTTGTGATACTAGTTTACTATTAAATTAGTTTGTATATTATAATACAAAAGGTATTTTTATTCAAATTATTGCGATATTTTTATTTTTAAAAACTATTATTATTATTATTATTATTATTATTCCTTTTAATTTTTTACAATTACGATACATTTTAATTAAGTGAGTATTGTAAAAATCCAAAAAGTCAAAATAAGTCCCGCGAGATAACAAGCATATAAGGCTTCTAGTTCCTAATTTATTTAAATATTAAAACTATTTTCTATAACATTGTTAACTTTTGGTAAAGAAAAAAAATTAAAACTATTTATTTAAAATAAAAAACAAAACCATATGAATTTATTTATCATTTTTAAACCACTTGGAAGTATGACCAAAAATATTTCTAACAAAAAAACTCATTCTTTTTAATTAAACATTTCTCAGCATTTAAAAAAAAAGGGTATTTAATTGTAAATTATAAATGCTGTCAAAATAAAGGAACAGCTTTCAACATATAATTCTTTAAATATAGTAATACTTCTGCCGCCATCTAACATATAAACGCAGAAACATGTCCACTGTTGGAACAAATGGTAAATAAACTCAAGATATAACAGTAACATAGAAAGGAAACTCAGTGCTCAAAAAAAATTCTAACAAATGAACATTCTAACAGTTGGGGAATCTAACAAAAAGACATTCTAACACTTGAAAATTCTAACAAATAGACATTCTAACACTTAGAAATTCTAACAAATAATCATTCTAACAATTGAAAATTCTAACAAATAAACATTCTAACTTTTAGTTATTCTAACAAGTAGACATTCTAACAATTGAAAATTCTAACAAATAAATATTCTAACAATTGAAAATTCTAACAAATAAATATTCTAACAATTGAACATTCTAACAAATAAACATTCTAACTTTTAGTTATTCTAACAAGTAGCCATTCTAACAATTAGAAATTCTAACAAATAATCATTCTAACAATTGAAAATTCTAACAAATAAACATTCTAACTTTTAGTTATTCTAACAAGTAGACATTCTAACAATTGAAAATTCTAACAAATAAATATTCTAACAATTGAACATTCTAACAAATAAACATTCTAACTTTTAGTTATTCTAACAAGTAGCCATTCTAACAATTAGAAATTCTAACAAATAGACATTCTAACAGTTGAAAATTCTAACAAATAAACATTCTAACTTTTAGTTATTCTAACAAGTAGCCATTCTAACAATTAGAAATTCTAACAAGTATACATTCTAACAATTAGAAATTCTAACAAATAGACATTCTGACATTTGAAAATTCTATCAAATAAATATTCTAACAATTGAACATTCTAACAAATAAACATTCTAACTTTTAGTTATTCTAACAAGTAGCCATTCTAACAATTAGAAATTCTAACAAATAGACATTCTAACAGTTGAAAATTCTAACAAATAAACATTCTAACTTTTAGTTATTCTAACAAATAGACATTCTAACACTTAGAAATTCTAACAAATAGACATTCTAACTTTTTATAATTATAACAAATAATCATTCTAACTTTTAAAATTCTAACAAATAAACATTCTAACTTTTAGATTTTAGGCCAAAATAATGCGTCTCACATACGGTAAAACGACTAATTTCGTGGAAGAGAAAGGTTTTTTGATATTATTATCGTTACCATTGTTATTTAATAAAATTTGGTAACGTAAATTAATATATTTATTTAAAAAAGTTACAGGGTAATTATTTTCAATTAGAATATCGTGAACAAATTTCAAATTTTCATTAAAAAATTTATTATTAGACAATTTAATGACTCTGTCCACCAAGCCATAAATAATGGAAATTTTATCTTTAACAGAAACATTAGCATTAGAATTTAAACATCTACCAGAAAAAATATCTTTGTGATACCAATGAGTAATGATAGAGTTGTTCTCTCTTATTAGAAGGGTGTCCAAAAAAATAATGCGACCGTTATTTTCAATTTCAATGGTAAATTGTATATAATTATTATAGCTGTTAAAGGCATCAAGAAGACTATTAACTCTATCTTTGTGGATACATGTAATAACATCGTCCACATATCTAAAATAAAAAATCTGCCTGCGCTCCGCGCGGACACATTCGCGCTCCGCGTGTTGTTGCGGGCAATTAGCTCGCTTCGCTCGCGATGTGTTCTTCGACTGCTGTTCATTATATGAATTCTTATTCCTGTTTCAAAAAAATGTTTCAAAAAAAACATTTCTTTTTCTTGAAGTTACTACGACTTTAAGGATTACATTCTCATCACATGTTTTTGGTTATGATTGCGAGATTAAGTAGACTTAAATGTATATTTTTGGTGTCTATGAGTAAAATTGTCAAATTTCTGCTAACTCTTTTAGCAGAAACATGATTTGCTGAAGAAGCTATAATATTCTAAAAGTATTAGAATTTAGAAGAGACTAATGAATACACTTTTTATGAATTAAATTGCAATATGGGGGGAGGGTGTGAACACAAATAAATCAAATTATTGTTTACAAAATTGTTATTAAAAATGTGTAATTTTTAAATTAACAATTATACAAATATTTTTATTTAAAAGAATGAACAATTTCATGTAATCAGTGTGTGTTTAATTAATTTACTGTGAAAGCATTTTGAGATATTCATTATTTTTATGATATAAAACAAATATGAAACAATTAATAACTAATATGCCGTATACATTAAAATAATAAAACATACAATGATTACAAAAAAATGTTCTCACTTCTAAATAAAAACAATTGCAGGATTGTAAATTAAAAAAACTTCGCAGGAGGAAGCAAATTTTTTAGATGAACATAAAGAGGAATTGATTTTTACGTTTAACAAAAATTATGAAAACACCAGAAGGAAGCAAATTTTTTTTGACGATCCTAATAAAGATGAAGCAAAATGTCTATGAAATAAACATATAGACTTAAATCTTGTTATACTCTAGAACACAGTAAACTGAAATTCAGGTGCTGTAGATATAAAATGTATTCATCAGTAACAGACTTGTCATTCGAATGATACTGCAAAGGCGAAAGAAACGAAACCACAATATATATAAAATATTTAACATATACGTCTGCAATAAACATCGAACTTCTTTTACAGAAAAATATGACGATATTACAATATCCTAAAAAAAGTAAGTCTGTGGAACAAAAAACTATATAAACTAATAAAATAATGAATAATAACGGAGTCCGACCAGACCAAATGTATTAAAAAATTTCATTGATTTTCTAAATATTTAAAAATTTATTAAAATCAGTAGTTTACAACAAAACCAATCAAAATTTTAAACGTTTTTAAAAATTTTAATTATTTTTTGCATTCACTAAAAATTACAACAAATATAAAAAAATTAATAGTTAAAAAAAATTTCACAATAAATTAATGTCATTTACAATGTCTACACGAAATTGTTCACTTCTTTAAACAAAAACATTTACATGATTGTAAATTTCAAAATTCAATATTTTTAATAACAATAATGGTACAATGGAGTCAGAATATGTGGGAATTAATGTAATAATTTTTCTCTTTGAGAAATTTTGATTTTTACCCTTATTTTAGGATTTTTAAGTATTTTTATACTGTTTAAGAGCCTATAACTTCGAAATTTGACTTTCTATGAAAAAATGTTCTAGAGGAAAGTTGTTTGTATTAACCTAATCTAATGTAATATAAAAATAAAAAGCCTGAAGTTTGAAAAATTTGAATTTTCAAAATTTTGAAACTACCGTAGTTTGCGTAGTTTTCGACGAAAATGGCTGGCTAACGAACTCGATCTGTATTTTAACAATATTTTTGTGCATGCAAAGTTGCAAGTTGATGCAATAAGTTTTTCAAGAGTTGTGGCAACACCATTGTCTACAGACAGACACGAAGACACACATACAGACAGAAACTTTTTCTAGACCATGCTTTTTGGACTCAGGGGACCCCACGTCGAGATTTCATGAAATTAGTGAAAGTCAATTTTCGACCAAAACTAATACTTTCTCATGTGATGAGAATGTAAAAATATATTCAAAATCTAATTTATTAAGAACATCGATTCTATTTTCTCCATAACTAAGTCAGCTATGGTACCTGATAATGGAGAACCCATCGGAGTACCAAAAATCTGTTTATAATATTTACAATTGAAAAAGCAATACGCACTGCCAATACAAAATTCTAAAATGTCTAAAAATAAATTGTCGGGAATATCTGTGTGTTGCCTGATTTCTCTCCATTTTAATTTGGTGCATTTCAAACTTACCTCTCTGGGAACGTTTGTAAAAAGTGATTTAACATCAAGTGAGACCAAAATGAAGTCATTAGGAATATAAAAATCTTTAATTTTATTTGCAAACTCAAAACTATTTTTTACATGAAACTCTGAATTTCTAATAATTTTCTTTATAGGCGTACTAATGAATTGTGACCAGTTTCAAGTTGGTGATCCACAAAAAGAAGTTACTGGTCTCATTGGAACCTGTGGTTTATGAATTTTTGGCAGACCATAAAACTTAGGAGCTACCGAATTTATAGGAATTCTTGAGAAGAAAGTCAACTTTAGCATTCATTTGTCTGTGGACAGTTTGAGTAGGATCTTTATTTACTTGTTTATAAATATTACCATCATTTAAGAGGGTTAAACATTCTGGGACGAGATTAATCCTCTCCTTAGTCATGGTCAGAGCATCCTCAACAACAGCAGATTTTTCCGATGGATTAATATAAAATTTATCCCCTGGACTTAAAAAGTATGAGACATCTTGTGGAATGGTCACACTTGATAAGTTTCTTATCCATTTCGGATTTGGTTTCTTATCATAATGAAAATTGTAATATTTCTTATTTAGACACTCAAATTTAGAAATACCCTTGTCAATAAGCAGTTTTTTATAACCATCCAAAAAATGTTCTTGAAAGGTAAAGAAATTATGACAAATTTGTTAGTCATTAATCAACAAGGATATTTTTCTCCTTAAATTTACCAAGAAGGATTGCAAATTTGATATAGACTGATTTATATCATTAATTTCAAAATTAGGAGCACTAATTTTATAGTTAAAAGTTACTTCATTAAACTGTTTTTTTACCAAAAAATTGTTAAAAGATAAATTAGTCTTTAAAATAATTAAATGAGTCGGTATCAAAACTACACAAGAAATTTAAAAAAAAATGTTATATTTTACAAAAAATAAATGTTGATATTTTAACATTTGATTTTCTTAAATAAGTTTTTTTAAACAATTAAATTTTTATGGAAAATAATTTTTTACAATCGAAAAAAATGTAATTTTTTATTGTTATTTTTTACAAAAAGATTTCGTGTCTTTACGTGTTATTTTTTACAAATTTTTATTTTGTCATTTTGTACATAAAGAAAAAATTGTTTGTTATTTTGTACATAATTTTTCTGTTTTTGGTATATTCTTCTTTTTTTTGTTTTAATAATCTTATATACTCAAAAATTGTTTAAAATTTTAGGAGAAAAATAAGTTGACTACTTATTGATACCTACACTGAAAAAAAAATTTATTGGATTCAAATAACCGATTATTTGACTATTATCAAATAAATATTTACTTAAATCAAATAATTTTTATTTGAATCAATTAAATAATATTTGTTTCAAATACTGAAATATTTGATTCAAATACAATTTATTTGATTCAAATACAAATTATTTGATTCATGATGATTAAAAAATCACCGAATATTGTTATTTAAGGAATAATAATCACAAAATAGCAAATTTAGCAATTTATAAAAATTTCTTAAAATCACTTTCGGTAAATTTCCGGAGACTTTTTCAGGTTTTTGTTGTAAAAACTAATTAACTTATTTATTCGCTGTTACACAAAAGATTAGGTATCAATAAGTAGTTAACTTATTTTTCTCTTAAAATTTTAAACAATTTTTGAGTATATAAGATTATTAAAACCAAAAAAAGAAGAATATTCCAAAAACAGAAAAATTATGTACAAAATAACAAACAATTTTTTTGTTTATGTACAAAATGAAAAAATAAAAATTTGTAAAAAATAATACATAAAGACACGAAATCTTTTTGTAAAAAATAACAATAAAAAATTACATTTTTTTCGATTGTAAAAAAATATTTTTCATAAAAATTTAATTGTTTAAAAAAACTTATTTAAGAAAATCAAATGTTAAAATATCAACATTTATTTTTTGTAAAATATAACATTTTTTTGAAATTTTTGTGTAGTTTTCATACCGATTCAATTAAATGAGGAGGAAGAAACCAACTTGATTTTTATTTCTTAGTCTCCTAAGACGTTTTTGTTCTTTAATCCATCTTTTCATAAGAATTACAAGTGTTATGCCAAAAAGCGTTCTGATATTTCCAAAAAATCCATCGCGATGAATGTCGTCCATTATGTGCAGTATAAAGATTATAATGAAAAATTAGTGAAGTCCACGTTGAAAGCAAAACGGTCGATATTTTTGTATAATGTCATAAAAATTCCAAAAATCGTTAAGTCCTCCAAACATTATTAAGTCCTCATAAATAACATGTGAAATCAATTTTTAAAAAATCCTAAGCAGGAAATATTTTCTGCATAAGTATTGGAAGTTGATAAAGTCGATAATATATATAACGATGTTATTTTGTTTGGATTAGTAATTTTAGAGACATCAAATTTTGTTATTTTTTGAAAAAATCCATTCATATAATTTGATAATTATTATTTATTAGCTTTCTTTAAATTAATATTTTTAATATTTACTTCAAAAATGTAGAAAATAAAAAACGTTGGGTCCGACATATTGGATCAGGTAATTTCTTAAATAAATTTTTGACCCACTTTAAACATCCACCATTTAAAATTTTTTTGAAAATTAAATATTTTTAAAGTGCTATATTGTAGTGCAGCTAAAAATGAAGATATTTGTGTATTGGTTTTTTAAAGCACCACAACATTTTGAGATTGCAACTTTTCCTCCACTATTACCCCCTTAACCTCCCCCAAAACCCCCTAAGTAAGAAGTTTCAAGGGAATCTGAACAATTTTTTTAAAATCCAATATTTCATTTTTTGAGAGCTCGTTTGAAAGATCATTCAATTGCGTAACTTTTTCCCAGAGACATCTATACTTAATTTTTTATTAGTTAATTGCTGTGTTAACTTTTAAAAAATTTTGCTTTTTTTGCATTTTCCCCCCACGGGGAAAACCGGAGCGTTTGGTTTTTTATTTAAAATATTGCATTTACATAATCTACAATAATAAAAAAATAAAGAACCATGTTGTTATATCGAGATTTATTTTAAACTTACACAATTTCATAAAATTTCGTAAATTAATTAACTGATTAAACAAAAATTATAAATGTAATATTTAAACATTGTACAAAGACACAGTTCAAATTATTACATTTCTTAAATCTACTTTTAAAATAGTAAGGCAAGAAACAGAAATCATAATTAAATGAGTCAACGAACTATGTCTTCGTGACAACTGTTAAACCATGAATGAAATGATGACGCATGATTAGGAGAGTTGATAGAAGAACAAATGCAACTTTATAAAAATATTTTCATAATTAATTATTTAATCAATCTAAATAACATTCAAACATTGTTAATTATCGTTTATTATAAGACCAATAATGTAAATTCCTTTAAATTGATTGAATCGAAAATTAATCGATAATCAAAAATCGATTGTCGATTCGATTAGTAGAATAAAAACGCGTATCAATGTTTGAATTCAAGAGATATCAAATCAAGCATTGATTATAAGTTCGAATAATAGATAGATAGCAACTAGAAGAAAATACAAAAGATCATATAATATCCCACACGATACATGGACCAAAAGTCCTATATAAACCTGTGCAAAATCAAGAGCGATTGTCAAAAGTTCTTGTGTAGTTTAATGCGGACAGTATCATTGTAGAGCAACCCTTCAGTTTAAACGCGAGTTATTTTATTATTTTCCGTAAAAAGGTGCAAGTTATATTACTTATAACTTAGCAACAAGTTTCCTTCCCGTAAAAAGGTACAAGACAATAATTTAACACTTAGAATCAATAATCGTATTGTTTTTACTATCGTATTTGTTATATGCAATTAATAGTATAAATTGTACTTTATTAACGAATATTGTGTAATAAACGTAAGTAACAAATTGTAATAATTTCAATTGTTGTACTTTTAATTAACATTATTAACAATAAAATTATAAAAGAATTATTATTGTTGTTTTTAACGCAAAACCCATAGTCTTTACAAGTGATCACGATCCGACAATAAAAATGAAGATCAGGCCATACCAACCTGATGAATCAGCTAACTGTTTTTTAAACCAATTTTAAATAAATAATTAAAATTGTTTAAAAGCCATGCTCTTGCTCTAAACGTAACAGCTGATTTGGTACCAGCAGTCGGATTGTCACTTTTGTTATAAACAAAGAAAATATTTTTAAAAAAATTAATAAAAATTAAAAAAAATGTTAAACAAATTTTAATTTAAGAGTCAAAACTAACTCTAAACTCAAAATTCACATTCAAATCATATTCAACCAACTCTTAATTATTTACAATTTATGAATAATTTTCTAATTTCCTCAAATAATTCTGTATTTGAGCTGTCCTGGCGCTGTCCAGCGAATTTTAGCTCGAAATTGAGAATAGTTTGCGCCGCCCGGCGGGACCGTTCAATTAAGGATTCCCTTTCTTTTAAGGAAAAACCCTTGCAGCATAACAAGTCAAAACAATGCCCATTTTAATTTTTATTTGAATCACGTAGTGCTAATGCAATGCTTGGCAACAGTACATTTGTATCACCCATTTTACTTCGTGTCTCTCACACATTTAACTTCCTGTCGTCTGCAAATGTTTTTATTATCATGTCGGAATTAGAAGAAAATTCTGTGCAAGAAGCAAAAATTTATCGTTGGAAGGGTAAAATAGTTACCCAAAGAGTTTATGAGAACCGCCGCAGGTTGCAGGAGGTGGGAAAAAACCTTTGTGCTATTTATGGAATCAAGAATGATGAAAAACCTAACCTCAAAAGTGTAAGCAGTGAAATGAGTGAAGGCAGACGAATAATTCATCTGAAAACATTGTCAGAACAATTGTTTTGTGGAAACTGCAAATCAATTTTGTCCTTAACAGACGTTGTTAAAGAAAAAAGGTTCGGTTTGGCGTCTGTGTTTACTGTAAAGTGCAGAAAAAGTTGTTTATTTACTCAAGTGTCATCTGATAAACAACATACTGTTTCCGGACAAAATAAACATTTTGATGTTAATACAAAAGTTGTTGTTGGTTAGTATAAATAATTATTAGTTTACTTCCACTGTTAAAAAAAACTACTAACTATATATTTTCAGTAACATTAAATGCAGGATTGGGAAATACTCATTTAAATAGAGTTTTAACATCGGTAAATATTCCCGAATTCGGATGGAATATTTTCAAGACTTACGAAAAAGAAGTGGGAACTGAAGTCGAGAAAATGGCACACAAGAGTTGCTTAAAAGCAGCAAACGAAGAAAGAGAATTAACAGTCTATTTTTCTTATATTGTCTTAAAAATATTTTATACTTATATACCTTCTATTTATAATAAATGGATATATGCGTTTTGTTCTTTGTAAAATGTATATCTATCTTTTAGTAAATAAATTGTAAAACTTTTTATTATGCCTTTTTTACTTAAACATTAAATGTTATTTCAGGCCGAAAAATTTGGATATTCACTTTCTTTTTCCTGATATTCCGAATAATGTAGAAAATTTCCAAATGGCGACAAACAATAAAGTACGTGTTGCTGCTTCTTTCGATACGGGTTGGTTTACGCGAGGAACGGGTCGATCTTACGACAGTATTTACGGCACTTTGTCGCTAATGGGTTATTTTTTTTAAATGTTATTTCCTATGCGACTTTTAGTCGAAAATGTAGGATGTGTGAGCGCGGACATCCCAAGGATGACCACGGCTGCCGATTAAATTTTGAGGGAAGTGCAAAAGCGATTGATCCTCAAGGAGCAATAAATCTAATCGCAAAAAATCCCATTTTGAACGAGTGCAATATTAAGGTTGGTGTTATGATTGGAGACAATGATAGCACTGCAATTTATGCTGCACGAAATGTAAGCACACATGACATTATTAAACAAAGTGATACTAACCACACAAGTAAAGGTTTGACAAATAAACTCTACAAAATTAAAAAAAATATATATAAAGAGCTTAATACTACTACGATAAATTATCTTCAAAAGTGTTTTAATTATTCTATTGTACAAAATAAAGGAGATTGTGAAAATATGTCAAAAGCGATTCGAAACATACCGTATCATTGTTTTAATAAACACCAAAACTGTGGGGCATGGTGCACTTTTTCAAAAAATCCCGAAAATTACGAACATTCAAATATTGGCGATAGGTTTCAAGATCCAGATTTATTCAAAGAGTTTAGAGTGTCTTTTTAATATTATGGCTAAAAATGCGAGTCGATATTCTGCAGGAGCTTCTAGCAACCCAAACGAAAGCCTGAATGCTACGATTGTCAGTAAGGCACCAAAACGTTGTGTATACGAAATAACAACATCTAGTGATGTGCAAGTTGCTTGTGCAGTTAACATAAAGAATGAAGGAGAAAAATATGTTCCTCAATTATTGAATAATTTAAACTTATCTCCCGGGGTGCTCACTGAAAAATACAGCTATAACCTCGATAAAAAAAATATATTTAGTCCCCCGACTAATTTTGGCGACACAAAAAGTATTCATGACAAAGCATTTTAAATCAGTCATAGAAGGATTTTCTGATACATTGCCCTTTATTGCTAAGTGCACTGGTAAAAAGGGGAAAGGGCACAATAAATTGGAAAATCTTGCAAATAGTTTTGGTATTAATGCATACGAGGCGCACAATGCAATATTTGATGTTCAAATCCTTCTACAAGTTTTAATGAAAGCAACTTTAAGTTGGGATACAATCGAGAAAAAATCAATTGTGTCAAAAGGTTCATCAACATCTATAAAGCAGCTGGATTCATTAAAGACATGCACAACATACGCTACTAGGAAATCATTTAATTGTTAAAACGTATAAATGTAATTTACGATTTTTGTTAACAAAATTTAGAATTAAATGTAAATAGAACAATGTAAAAGTTGCCAAGTAGCAAATGATGCTTACCAAATATTGTTGACTTCATAAAAAAATTATCTTACCAAATGTTACTTATAAATAGTGTAACTTAAATTATTTAAATTGATTTTACTATGTTATGTTTCATTGTGTATAAAATGTTCAAAGCAAAATATTTATTGACTCTATTTAAATCAATAAGAAGTGGTACTGTATAAGAAATGAATGTGATTTAACCAAATATACTTTTAAGAAAAATATATTTCTTAAAAAATAAATACTGATTTTTTATTAAAAAAACAAAATAAAAACTTGTTATAAAATATAATAAAAAATATTCTTTTACCAGAGAAACATAAAAATTTAAACAAATAATGTATTATGAAATTAATAATTTTTTCTTATTTTATACCAACCAATTCAATTTATTTATAACTTAAATAAATTTTCAAATCTTGTTAACCTTATTTATTTTTTGATTTATTATATTTATTAATATATTAATTAAATAATTCGAACTCATTATTTGCAAATTTATCCAATTTTTTAAATTAACCCGCGCGAGTTATTTTTTCCACGAGGAGTTAGCATTTGAGTGTTAAATTTTAACTCCCTTTATTTAACTCCCCTGGCATTAAGTCCCCAATGAGTGAGACTTTTATAGAATCCCCTGGGGAGTTAAAATTTGACTCCCTTTTTTACAGTGTATACAAAATAATTAATTTTGAGTCTCACAGGTTGTGTCTGATCATTTTTTTGGACAATATTTAAACATCAGTTTGTTAGCTTCAACTGTAAAAAGTTAGGGGAGTGTAAGGTATGGTGGCGCACACTTTATTTTTTGCATCTCTCTCTCTCAAAAATCAATATTTTTTAAAATTTCAAAAGCAAGCAGTTGCTGACATCTATAGAGCATATTTCTTTTTGTCGCGGTTGTTAAAATTTAAATGGAGTGAAATTTTACAGCTCTTGGCGCAAAACACTGATTTTTTTATTTTTGAATGTTGTAAGGTATGGTGGCGGGTTGGTGTATTCAACTAACACATTATCTAGATGTTAAATATTATTTATTAAAACTACTAGAAATGATGAAAAATAACAAAAAGAAAAAGTACTGATGATTTAAAGTTTTAGAAAAAAATGTTTCACTTCATTTGTCTCAATTTGGACATGTGAAGTAGTTGTTCAATGTTTTAACGCAACTAGCGTAAACTTCTCGACCGCAAGTATCACATATTCGTGTATTGTTGCGGTTGAGCACAAGAGGCATTAGTTCCAGGCACAGAACACAAAAATCTTGATCGACATCTTCTTCTGCTTCATCCTTTTGCTTGTCGATTGTGCTGATGGTGTTTTTCCTTTTGATGCTGTTTTTTCTTTCCAGCTGTCGTTTTCTTCTTTCCGGCTGACATTTTTTTGATCAAATCGACTTTTTTCTTTTGGTTGTCCAATTTTTTAAGCTTGGCATCATGTTTTGCAAGTGTCGTGGATACATTTTCAAGCGATGTCAAAATAGTGGACTTCATCGGCTTTCGACTTTTGTCTGGTGTTCCTAACTTCAACGGTCCAACTGATTTCAATACATCACGTAGAGATGATGTAGAAGTGTCTACGCTTTACATACTTACCAATGTCGATGCACTGGTCAAGCCCGATGTACCGGGCATATCGCGATCTGTTAAAACAACGATACGGCGCTGTTCTTCCGCATTATCGTCTTCAACGCCAATTAGATTTTCCCCACTTGATTCGGCAGCTACATAATCACTTTCAAAAAAACATTTGGATTAAAGGGGAAAATACCGGTTGTTTTGAAGCCCGACTTGATGTTTTTAGGCGTCGCAGCAATATCTAATGCTTGTTCGGCGATGAGAGGGATGTGATGCAGGTCGTATTTCACGCCAACGTTGTTCTGTTAAGAGATCACACTCTTGAAAGAAGAGAAGACTGAAACGTCCAGTGGCTGCATTTTATGTATACAATGCGGTGGAAACGATAGCATGGTTATGTCGTATTCAACTGCCAAATCAAGAGCCGCAATTGACAGGTGGGATGCATGGTTGTCGACCAAAATAAGTGTTGGCGACCCTTTTCTTGTACCCGAATGTTCGATAAAATGATGCAGAAATTTCAAAAACTCTTCGGCTGTCATCCACCCACCGCCGTTTGCATAGCTACAAATAAAAAAAATATTTTCATAGAAAGTAATTACAGCAAGAAACACAAAAAAACAGAAATATTTACAAAAGAAGTATTAACAAAAAATACTAACCCCACTGCTTCGGGGGCCGCATGAGCCATGTATATTTGTTTCATATTCTTTCGCGGAAAAAGATACATTAGCGGCATAATAATAAAGCGAGCTGGCGCGAAGGAGATACTTTACTAGTTCCTCTTCTTGTTCATTATTCAAAATCTAATTTATAGACAAAATCAAAAATAAATTAATATTTTATATAAAAAACATTTAAGACAAGAAAGAAAAAGAAATAATTAAATGAAATCAAAACTTACCGGCTTTGGACCAATCTGAGACAAATTATTCAAATATCCTTTAACACATCATCAGTTTCTTTTAAAACATCAACATATGCTTTGTCGATTTTACCTATATAACGTCTAAAGGTGGTTACCGGGATTCCATTTGCTTCAGCAATAAACGTCTTGGAATTGCCATGAATTTTTACCATTTTGATTGCCTCCAACATTTGGTCGAATACAATTTTTTTTTTAATTTTCCTTTATGTGACGGCATTTCTGAAAAATTTTAGAAACACGAAAAAACCAATAAAATTGCCACAGAATATGTTATTTGCTGATAATATACACTTCTGTACACGAAAAATGCAAATACAATTAAAACTCGTGCAAATAAATGATCTGCCACTATACCTTACAAAAATAACGCCACCATACCTTACAAGCTATTGTTGAAAATATGATGGTGTTACTTTCATACAGCACGAATTGAAAAAAATTAAAAATATAAAAAACTGTTATCCAAGGTCTAAATAATACGTTTAAAATATTTACCTGACTCAATTTTCAATAAATCTTCACTTTGGCACAGTTAATACACATATCAAAAAAAACTTTTTAGTTTCTTTTTCACTACTTTTTTACTAAAAATCACTTAGAGAACAAAACACGCGTTCTCTCATTAATAAAACTGCATATAAAATGTCAGTACGATAAAATACATCGACTACAGTGATAAAATGTTTTAGATGTGACGTTAACTGTCAAATTTGACAAGCCCGCCACCATACCTTACACGCCACCATACCTTACACTCCCCTACATCAATATCTCACTGTCATTTTCCTTACAATTAAATTTTAAAAATCATGAGAGTGCATTTTTCCATAAGACACAATGTAAAATGTGAAAACATAAAATTGTTTATAACTTTTCTTATACATTGTGCAGGCCACTAAAAATTTAACTACATAATTTTTAAACCAACATCTACCATTATTCCAAGTTTCATCAAAAACTCGCTGTGAATTCTATTTCCGAGGGTACTTCCTTAATTAAAAAATTATATATACTAATATACATATTTTGTGAAATTATTATTGCGCCGTTTGTCGAATTTTAATCGATCAAGCGACAATTACGCCGTTCGGCAAATCTGTCAATTTATTTAAGCCCTTTACAATCTCCAAATGTTTCTTTGACTGGTTATAATAATTGTAAATAGTTTTTTAAAAATATTTTGAAGTATTTATAAACTAATATTTAAAGATATTAAATACATAAAAATGTCATTAATTTGCAGTTAAAAAAAATTATGTGTGATAAAATTCCGACAACAAAGAAAAATAGAAATCGAGGAGGAATCAAGGCACAAAGAAGATTTAATATTGAATCATGATTAGAATCAGAAAAATTTGTAGAAAATTTCCAATCAAAAAACACCATAAGAGAATTAAAAACACAAGAAGAATTTTCTAATTTTTTCGAAAAATTATTAAATAAAACTGAACAAATTAAAAAATAATACTAAGTGTAATCAAAAATCAATAATTAACAAAATAAAATCTCATTAAAATTGATGTGTTTTGTTTATTGTTGTATGATAATAGTATACCAATAAACTTAATTAATGAAGACAAAATTAATCCTTTCCTAGGACTGTAATAGAGGCACGAAATCCTCAAAGACTTAAAGATGCCTTCGACATTGCCTTACAATGTGAACAACGTCATGAAAGTTTTAAACCTGATTAGAATGCTTACCATTATTCACGACATCATTCACAAGATTATCGATATCGAGAAAGAAGCCCTAGTAATAGAGTACAATTCTCGTATGCTTATGAACAAACAAAATATCGTTCTCAATCACCTACTCCCACTGGAATTTAGAGAAACCCATATCCTCCATATATGCAGAATAATCATTACCCACAACCATATCCTAATCTATCCATATCCACCTCCAAAAGAAGGATATTTTAATGAAAATCAAGATGGAAGTAGAACACCACCCCGTTCTCAATCCCTACATTCATTTAAAAATAATAATTTAAACTTAAATACGACTCGACGGACAGACGCGACGACAAGTGAAGATCACAAAGAGCGTCCAGGCAACGCGAGAATTCTCTCATTACAAAACACATCTTCCACGCCAGAAATTCAAGAGAATCTCCATTAATAATTATAAATTCCCTAAGTTTTCAAACATCTTCAGCAACCTTGTTAATAGATACAGGAGCTAATATAAACATAGATTTCCCTATAGAATGTGACGGTATATTAGGTCGAGAATATCTGCGCGAAGAAAAGGTTGAAATTTGTTTTTGGCATAACACAATTGTCATACATTCAAATCCTATGAAACCAATATTTTTCGCAGATAAAGAATCAACTGAAGCCAGAGATGCATTAACACAAAATAAAGCTAATAAAAGAAAGAATGTACCTATTAAGGCCAGAACTAGAACTCACCAGACAACTCACCATTGCGTATAATTCCAAACAAGATTGATGGAAGTGGTAAGAAAAAGTGGAGAATAGTAATTGATTTTAGAGCAATAAATGAGAAGACAATTGGTGATTGCTATCCATTGCCCAATATTGCCAGTATACACTACCGGTCAAAATTAAGAGACCACCCATTTTCAGATAATTGAAAAACATTTTAAAACAAAAATTGTATGAAACCTAAAATTTTTTTATTTTTATTTTTTGAAAGATGTTAAAATTTTAAAGAGAACAAAATGTTTTAGAAGTCATTTGGCCAATATTTAATTTAGATATTTTTAAAAAATCGTCCTTTTCAATGTTTTACAAAAATTTGAATAACTTCTAAAATAATGTACGCTTTTTAATGATCTTAGGCTTATTTTAAAGGCCATTTGTTACACTATAAGACTTACTTATAGGCATTAACGTGTAATTTTTTCTTAAAAAATGCAGGCCGTCAAACTTGGACCAAAAAAATTCAAAAAATTTTAAACAATTTTTCTGTACTAAAAACTATTCTAAAAAATATTTAAAACATCATATGGTGTAGATTTTTCAAGAAAATTTAATAAAAAAAATACGTTTGAATTTTTAAAATTACATTTCTGTTAATAAGAATGTTCCAAATTTTTTGAATTTTTTTGGTCCAAGTTTGACGGCCTGCATTTTCTAGAAAAAAAATTACACGTTAATGCCTATAAGTAATTCTTATAGTGTAACAAATGACCTTTAAAATAAGCCTAAGATCATTAAAAAGCGTTCATTATTTTAGAAGTTATTCAAATTTTTAAAAATCATTGAAAATGACGATTTTTTCAAAATATCTAAATAAATTATTGGCCAAACGACTTTTGAAATATCTTGTTCTTTCCAAATTTCATCATCTATCAACAAATGAACAGAGAAAAATTTTAGTTTCAATAAATCTTATGTTTTAAAACGTTCTTCATTCGCCTAAAAATAGGTGGTCTCTCAATTTTGACCGGTAGTGTAATGGATACCATTGGAGGCGCTCAATATTTCTCCGTGTTTGAATTAGCCAGCGGATTTCATCAAATTGAACTAGATCCAGTTGATAGATCAAAAACAGCATTTTCTACCACACATGGGCATTATGAATATATAAGAATGCCTATGGGATTAAAAAATTCACCTTTAACTTTTCAAAGATTAATGGAACAAGTTCTAACTGAAATCCAAGGAATTGAATTATTTGTATATTTAGACGACATCGTAGTCTACGCAAATGATTTAGAAGAACATGGTAAAAAGGTTAGAAGATTACTACAAAGATTAAAAAGTGCTAATCTTTCATTACAACCAGAAAAATGCGAATTTCTTTACAAAGAAGTAGCATATTTGGGACATATAATAAGTAGTGATGGAGTAAAACCTAACCCAAAAACTGTAGAAGCAGTAAAAAAATTTTCCAACCCCCAAAACACCAAAAAATGTCAAACAATTCTTAGGATTAGCGGCATATTACCGAAGATTTATCAAAGACTTTTTAGCAAAAGCCAAACCATTGTCCAATCTATTAGAAAAGAATGTAAAATTCGAATGGAAACAAGAACAAGAAGATAGTTTTAATGAGCTAAGAGAAGCTCTATGCACAAATCCAATTTTACAGTATCCTGACTATGAAAAACCTTTCACATTAACAACAGATGCATCTGATTACGCTATAGGTGCAGTACTAAGTCAAGAAAAATATGGATTCGACCCACCTATTGCTTATCTATCCAGAGTATTAAATGCACCAGAAATAAACTATTCTACAACTAAAAAAGAATGTCTTGCCGTTCTATATGCAGTTCATCATTTTAGGCCTTATATTTATGGTAAGAAATTCACTCAAAAAAATCAAAATAACAATCTCCAAAATCAATATTAAAACCATCTACTTTAAAACCCACTTTAGACCGAAGTACTATTGGTTCAAGAGTATCCCAAAGAAGAGCATTGCAACCCAGAATAAAAACAACAGACGAAGATACATCTGAAAGTAGCACTGACCAAGAGAGAGAGAGAGAGAGAGAGACGACAATTCCTCCTATTCAAAAGGCAAGTAAAAGCGTACTCCCCAGTTTGAAACTTCCACCAGCGGCTATCCAGAACATATCAGATCCAAAAAGTGCACCTCCAGAAACGCAATCCAAAGTTGTAAACTTTCAATACTAGGAACAACTGTACTAACGATAGACCCACCAATTAGTGCAAGCGAAGAAAGTTTAATAGAAGAATATAACGCAACGAATTTAAGTAGAAAAGAAATAGCTAAAGATCTAGGAAATTCACTATCTCGTTTTAATCAATCCGTAGAACAACATTAAACAACCCATTAAAGGACAAATTCTTGTAACCCCCAGGGGAAAACACAATGTATATTCTGTAATGGTAAAAGACAAATACTACGATCCATTATCAAAGGAAGACCTAATTTCAAGAATAAAAATCTTAAAAATTCTTCTACATAAAGAAAAGGTTAAAGAAATAAGAATTTCTCGACACGGATCTCGGTAAGTTATAAAATGGTGGAGGCGCCGGGTATACAAAAAAAATGTGTATATATATATATATATATATTTCTACGAAAAATTAGAACAATAAGTCGTGAAGAAAACAAGGAACATAATTATTAGTATTATTAACAATTACACAGCCACACAAAAAAAGTTCTGATCTGGGGGCCACACTATGTAGACTATGTTTTTGAAGTCGCTAATTAAGAATTTGAAGTCATATTTCAAAAATTCAAAATGGCAGATCCAATAAATATGTTTTTTTAAGGAATGAAGCAGCAAAAATTTCTTGCACCACGTACGAAGGTATCTGTGTATCGAAATCGAGAGTCCTGCCTCCTCCTCTTCATTTAAAAGTAGGTCTTATGAAGCTGTTTGTCAAAACTCTTCATAAGACAGGTAAATGTTTCAACTATTTACAGAAGGTTTGCTCTAAACTGTCCGATGCTAAAATTAAAGAGGGGATATTTGATGGTCCACAAATTCTGAAAGTCTTCAGGGATAATAACTTCATCGAAACAATTAATAATAGGGAGAAAGCAGCCTGACAGTTTTCGATTAGTTGCCCAAAACTTCCTAGAAAGCACTCGCATCTTGATAAATTCCCGGAAAACCTGGGACAATTCAGTGAAGAACAGGGATATCACCAAGATATTAAAGTTATTGAAACTCGTTACCAGGGACGTTGGGATGCTAATATGCTTGCAGATTTTTGCTGGATGTTAAAAAGAGAAACGCTCGAAAAAGGTACCAAACGAAAAAGAAATCCTATACGTAGATTATTCGAAGAAAAAAGAACTCGATACAGCTCAAAAAAGGTGAACAACTAAAATCATATATGTTTCTCAATAGCAATACCAATGAGCCCTTTTAAGAGCTACACACTGAGAAAATTTTGGGGACGCTGCGCAAAAGGGAACATCTACTCCTCACGGGGCTGATTCTTACTTTTGAAAGGTAAGAATCAGTTCCATGAGCACGGAGTAAACTCCATGAGAACAGATTCTTACTTTTTCCGGGCGGCTACGAATCGTACGTAAAGTTGCGCTCCAGCTCTTGATTTAACGCAACAGTGACTCCTACCGGAGCAGCATTGTCCCTAAAATTTTCTCAGGACATGATGTACAAAATCCGATCGTGCAACCTCCTCGCGGTGTACATCAGGTAATGCTAATGCCGACGGTACGTCTATATTGTTACATGCGTTTCATAGCACAAATTGTAGGTTTTAGGATTAGGACAAAAGCATTTTCTGATAAAATTAAACTGATTTCGGTTTCTTAATCAGCGACCCCAAAAACCTCCAAGTTACGAGTTTAAAGCGAATCCGATAAATTTTTCAAAAACGTGTCCGCCATATTGGATCCGCGATTTTGAATTTTTGAAATCTGACTTTAAATTCGTAATCAGCGACCCCAAAAACTCCCGAGTAACGAGTTTTAAGCGAATCCGATGAATTTTTCAAAAACGTGTCCGCCATATTGGTTTTTTAAGGTTATGTCAAAATCCTGATCTCAAGGGGTTAAATGGACCTCGGTTCCGGATTCAGCTACCCAAAAAACATAGTCTAAATAGTGTAACCCCCAGATCAGAACTTTTTTTTGTGTGGCTGTGTTATTATTCGTTTTTACACATTATTATTGTTTAAATTTAATTATTATTTTATTATTCTTATTATTACTATTTTCATTAATTAATAATTGCTTATAATTGTTAATAATATGTTTATAACAACTGTTTGTTGTTATTCCCATTATTATTACTATTAATATTGAAAAATACGTTACAATTTTAATAGAATTCTTTGTAAAATTTAATTATTTAAAAAAACTTTTCGTAATTAAATGATTTTTAATATCTACGTACTATTTTATAAAATTTCCAAACAGAATTCAATAATTTAATTTTTTTTTGTAAAAACAGAAATTGGAGGTTATGCAAAAATAAACAAAAAAGACATGTTTCTACTAAGTTTGACCTCAGCTTTTCAGAAAATACTTAAACTAATTTAAATAAATGTAAAATACTAAAATAAAGTACTTGAATACCCATTGTCAAAAGTTTGACTGTATTTTTGACAGCTGTTACCTGTCAAATTTATTTTTTACTGTAGACTTGGTTTTAGTAAATTCTCAACTGCAAGTATACAGAGTTTTAAACCAAAAAGTCAATAAAATAAAAAATTAGAATAGAAAGTCTGAAAAAATGCACTAAACTTATGTTAAACCCGATTTAAACATTAATCCTTTACAGACACGGGTTAAAATTCATTAAATGAACTTTCCTTGTGCACAGCTCATTTCTATCACATTTAAACGCGAATTAAAGAATTTCAAGACTTCCCATATTAACGACCACTCTAAAACACATATGTATATTTATAAATAGTCACATACATACATACATGTAATTAAAAATATGTCTTTATAGTATATAAAGATAGGTTTCACATTTGTGCGAATGTGGCGAACCACATGCCAGACGTCCATCAGTTACATCGTTGCCCGAAGTGTTCCGAAAAGTTTTTCATTTGGAAAGTTAACTTTACTCAAACCGTACAAATCCAATGTCCATGCTGAAAACTGCATTACCGAAACGGACCACGTATCTTGATGGAAGAGATTTATCGTTGAATGAGATTTATTTGCGTTCGACGCTAGTTGCCTAGGGCCGATGGTATGGAACCGAAAAGACACGACTTCATAAAACACTTCTATAAACTCAATATAGCAGCTACTGATATTATATTAAACGAAACTAGTTAGATTAAAAAATTAATATTTCATTTTTACAAAAATTATTTTTTATTTAAAGAAGAAACACATATTTTCATGCAAATTAAACTACTTTTGAAATTAAAGAGATATAAATGGGATCAATTTCTTAAAAGTTATTTGCCTTTTAACATTTTTTTCTTTGACATGAATGATTTTTAAAATTATATAATTAAAAGAAAATAATAACAACGTAATATTACCTCCAGGCGGACATATTGATATCTCAGTAATATTACGAATTTCCAATGTAATATAACAGTGATATCAGTATAAGCCTACGAGCTGCTTAGGTTTTGTGTAGCATTTGTAGTATTGTCAAATGTCAGTCAGAATGGAAAGATATAATTTTTTTATTAAAGGAAGAAAATAAGTGTTCTTTAATTGACTTTAATTTAATTTACCTTCTTTAATAAATAATCAGATCGTTTTAAAAAATCCTGTAATTTACTGGTGATTCTTTACTCAGTGGTCACTTTTGCTTCCCAGCTATTCTCTATTTAATAACTTTAATAATTATTTTCTAATCTGCTTTAAACTATTTCTCAATTAATATTCAGCATGTTTTTTATTAAAATTTTAATCGAAAAAATTATACTAGAAATCATGTTTCTTCTAACTATCACATAACAAACAAACAATAAAATTTTCTGTAACATTGAACGTAAAAACTCGTATTTTTACGCACACGTGTGCGCGGAAAGAGCAGAAAACTACTTTTCACGCACATCTTATCTCATGGTAATTGCTCTTGAGCACTACTGTCAACTTCGAAATACTAACATCTTCTTAACTCTAATACAATAATAAAGGTACTGCTACAGCTCACTCTCATTGAATCTCAGCTGCCTGCGCACGCAGCAGCGATCTGTGGCAGTACCCTAACGTACAATAGCCAGCGCATCATTGATACGAATAACGAGTAAACGAATTCGACAGAGTTCACGTCATAATTTTAAAGAAAGTAAAAAATATTAAGTAAAAAATTGTTGTTTTTACGAAAATGTTACAGAAAATAATGTGTGTGGCGCGGCACACAAATAACTATTTTGCCCTAAAAAAACAAAAAAAATTGTTGAACCTTTTTGAGCAAGCGGGATTGATTTTTGAGTTTTATCGTCAATTAACAAAATATTCCTTTTAATTTCACCTTTTATTTAAAAGAAAGAAATCAATGAAGACTTAAATAGTTTTCGAGACATTGCAATTTTTGTGGAAGAACGACCACGTTTCAGTGTCAGTGCCCGGGACGCCACGCACAGTAGAATTCTTACACTTTACAGTTCAAAATTGTCTAGATCCTACAAATTTATCCGATTTTGATGTTCTTGACCTTACATAAAAGGAGATAAATTTTCTAAGAATTTTCTCTAAACTGTTGTTTAAATTTTTAATTGATTATATATTTTTTGTTACTCAAAGTTAACAATTTACAAGATTTTTGAAAAAAATTGTGTATATTTTTTACTAGCTCTCGTACCCGTCTTCGACGTGTTTTAGTTTCTTTAAATATATTCAATAGTGTGTCTACTAGTCTCCAAAAATAGGAAATAGTTAGGAATTTAATTTGACCGGAAAAAATCATAATTAGCTACCATTAACTATTTCATTAGAAAAATATTACTATTTTAAATCAGTGATTGATTTTTTATCATCAAATAATTTATTTTTAATTAATTAAAATGCAGAAAACAATGTTTGTCAATTATTTGTAGAAATTTATTTATAGTATTATAAGTTAATTTAAAATTTCCACTAATTTTTGGAGTTATAGTAAAGTCGAATTCGAACTAATTGTATCATAATTGCTAAAATCGAAAATAAGACCTATATTGCAAGCTGAATTCACAGTTTTTCCCAATTAAATTAAATTCCTGCATATTTCGCTCAAGGATCCTCCTTCGGGTCACTTTTGTTCAATTTATATGTTAATGATTTAATTCTAAACTTGCATTCTTTTGTCCTAATCTATGCTGACGATGTGAAGATTTTTCGTGTTATTCACATTAGAATCAAATTTGCTTATGGTCTAAGAATAACTTACTTCCTCTAAATGTTAATAAATGTCATGTTTTATCTTTTATGAGACGTAATTAACCCCTTTTCCATAATTACAAACTAGATGAAACAATGTTGGACAGAGTATATTCTACTTGTGACCTTAGAGTTGGTTGGTTTTCTCATTAGATCATCAAAATGTTTTTGAAACATTTCAACTTTATCAACACTTTTTTAATCTCTAGTTCTTTCTTGTTTAACTTTTGGTTTTACTATCGCTAACCCTCTTTTCCAACAATACAATGATAATCTCCAGAGAATTCATAAGAGATTTTTAAAAAATTTTGTCTTTTAAAAAGAATGGTTTCTATCCACCTCAAGGTTTTGATTACAATTGTTTGTGTAAACGTTTTGCCTTCCGCTCAATAGAAAAAAGAGGTATTTTGAGTGCGACTATGTTCTTGTTTAAAGTTCTCAATTCTCAAATTTATGCTCCCGAAATTTTATTTATGATCAATTTAAGAATTCCTCGTCTATCTTCGCGTAATTTCGAACCATTTTACCTTGACACTCCAAAAAAGCAATTGGCACAACTGCTTCTATTTTTTTCGCATGCAATCATATCAATCAATTATTTTTACGAATGGCTCCGGACTAAGATTTATTTTCGTCATCAGCAAAGCTTTCACAACGGCTCTTAATATGTACATCGATTCTTTATAATTAGTCATTTATATTATAAGATATCGTTTCTCCTTTTACTTTAGTTGTATACTACCCGTGTAGAAATTGAAACATGGTCATCCAGCCCTGATCAGGTTAAATCGGGCCCTGATTTGAAAATGAAACACTTTTTCTGATCTGGCCCTGAAGTGGTGTTTTCAAAAAGGGGCCAAATCAGATTGTGATCAGGGCCTTACTTATAAAAATTGGGTAATTTTATCTGCAGTTAAAATTTATTTCTGTCATTTTTTAATAGTTTATTTTCAATTATTATTCAATATTAATAAAATATTTATAAGAAATAACAAGAATATTAGTTTTAAAGGACATAATGTCATAACCTGAAAATGGAATGTTAATTTCAATTTACAACTATAATTTAAATAAGTATATGTAGGTATATTTAAATTGTAGATAGTTTTTAAAAGTTTGTTACTTGAAATTTTATGTATTATTATTAATTCTTCAAATATAAATAAAAAGACCACAAATGTTTTTCTAACTAACATAATACATTTTAAATAAAATCTTTGATCCATTTATTTCATGAGAAAACATTTTTTTTCTTTAAACTACAATAAAATTATTTATCATTATATTATTCAATTTTTCAATATGAAAAAATGTACTTTACTTTTCTAATTTAGTAGGATATTATTTTTGTAAAATCGTTAGTGTTTTTATTTCATGTACAACATAATAAAATTAAATATAATAATTTATTCATTTTTTTAATGTAAAAGAAAGGAATAATAAATAATATTTGCAATTACTCAATATTAAAAAATAGTATATTTTGTAACTTGTGCGAGCAGTTGACAATTTTTTTGAATTTCGCCTACAGTTTGTTCCAAAAAAGTGCTCGTTCAAAAATTAGCAACTGCTCGCACAAGTTACAAACGATATTTTTCATAACAAGATGCAAAAAAGTGCCTTTTTTAGCATCACGTTATAAAAATTTATTTTTATAATCACTTGAATTTAGTATTCCATCCTTAAAGTCATCATCGCTGTCGCTATTACCGGAATCTAAATTTTCAATAAAGAAAGTTTTTTGTTAAGACTTTGTATCTACAAAGACAGTTATTATATCTAATAATTATTTTTTATTTTTTAATTAATTAAAAGAATGTTTATTAATTTTTTAAAGTGTATTGTTTTTATTTATTATTATGTTATTAAAACCGCTGCCAAGTTATAAATTTTTGTTATACTTTTGGTACTCATTTTATTCGTTTTCGTAAATCTTGTTGTGTTTATTTCATGAACACTTTGCTTCCTCATAGAGATGTTAATAACAATAAAGTATAAATTTTGAACAATTATTCTTAAGTGCTGTAATATTTTTTTCTCTTTATTTAATACTTTCACATGAAAAAAATTTTTTTTTCTCAGTTTCTGTTTTTTAAAATATTAATAACTTCTTTATTTCTAATCGAAATAGCTTCAAAAGTAGGTCAATCGAAGGGTTTTTTAATGCTCTACAAAAATATAATCTATCTCAAAGTACTCTCATTTTATGTCCGCAGGTGAGACCTACAATTTAAAAAAAATCCAGCCCAAAAGCTCTTTATAATTTGGAGATATTTATGAAAATGTGATGTTTACACACACACACACATACGGAATGACATTTTGCAAAAATGTCATTTTTGAACTCCTGAGGTCAAATAACATAAAGATATGTTAAAAAATCGAACCAGAAAAATTTTGGTATTACAATACTTCCTCAGTATGAGGAAGCAAAAAAAGAAAAATATTTAATAAAAATTAAAATTTTGTTATATTTTTAAAGAAATATAGAACATTAAGCAAATTTTAGCAAAAAAAGAAAATTATTTGCCTTATTTCTATTTTCAAATCATAATTTTGAAAAAAATTTGGAGTTTTTTTAAAAAAGGAAAAAAAATTTTGTAATTAATTACAATTTTAAAAAAATGCCACGTTACATATTTTTATTGTTTTAGTCTGACTTTAAACTCAAGTATTTCTTAATAAACATACTATTTTCTTTCCGGACAAAATTTTTTTTATGTATTGGAGTGTCTTCTACCCGAATATCATGTTTAAACAAGAAATGTGCACTTTGTATATATCAATCGATTCGTTTTCTTGTAAGGAATCTAATTTTGAGAATAATTTATGAAAATATTAAGAAATAAAAAAGTTATTTGAAAAAATACAAATTTTTTTTTTAATTTTGAAAAAATTGTATAAAAAAAATTTTGTGGATAAATTTGAAAATTCTTGTGTCAGATTTTAGGTATTAATGACTGCAATAAACCTTCAGAATTTCAGGGCAATTTATTAAAATTTGTTTGAGATAATTTGTACACAATTTTTTGTGACGTACACACACATATATCTGGACATTTGCTCAGAATTTAATATACATATATCCTAGATGAAAATGAGTCCATATAACCTTACCCCATTAACCTCCTTATGAGGAAGCAAAATTATTACTAAATTTTTTAACAATATTTTTTTGCATGTAAATAATTAAAAAATTACACAATTTTTTAATCATTTTTTTAAATCTTAAATTTAAATGTCAAAAAAAATTTTAACGGTTTACATTTCCATAAATCGTGCACTCGATTGTTACATTTTCTAAATATATATCGTCCTTTTGTAAATAAACTTTTTATTTTTTAAAATGGCTCCTAAAAATTAAAAAATTTATGAAAAGGACCCCGCACCAAATACATGGAAATAAAGGTCTCGGTGAAATTTTTTTATATTTTGTAGTTTATGACCTATTAAACAAAAAATGTTAGTACCAAAACTCAAAAAAATGGACAGTTTTTGAGTTACACGACTTAAAAGTCACGAAATACACAAAAAATCGAAATATACAATGTAAAGGAAACAATGTTCTTTATAAGAGCAATCTATAAAATTCTTTAACAACTCTTGGCATAAAAAGCAAAAAACTTGAATAATGATATGTTAAAAGATAGCATATTGTAATTATGGTTGTAACAAACAACCATCGATCAACCATATTCGGATGAAAATAATATTATCCAGTTCCTAAAGATTTCAACAATGGTTGTTTAATGGTTGTTGGTAGTAACCATAATCACCATTGAAGAACTGTAAGCGTCTACAGTTATATGTTAAATGCTTGTTAAACATAATTATTTAAAAATCATGGATTAGTTGAAATCTTTAGGAACTGCATAATATTATTTTCATCCGAATATGGTTAATCGATGGTTGTTTGTTACAACCATAATTACAATATGCTATCTTTTAACATATCATTATTCTAGTTTTTTGCTTTTTATGCCAAAAGTTGTTAAAGAATTTTATAGATTGCTCTTATAAAGAACATTGTTTCCTTTACATTGTATATTTCGATTTTTTGTGTATTTCGTGACTTTTAAGTCGTGTAACTCAAAAACTGTCCATTTTTTTGAGTTTTGGTACTAACATTTTTTGTTTAATAGGTCATAAACTACAAAACTACAAAATATAAAAAAATTTCACCGAGACCTTTATTTCCATGTATTTGGTGCGGGGTCCTTTAAGATTTATTGTCCGAAGTACATTTTTTTAAAAATTTGGCTTGAAAATGCTTACCTGCGGGTTTTTGGGATCGCTGATTACGAATTTGAAATTACTTTTTCAAAATTAAAAATGGCGGATCCAATATGGCGGACAAAATTTACAAAAATCAGTCGGATTCTCTTAAAAATCCTTACTCGCTGATTACGAATCTGAAATTACTTTTTCAAAATTAAAAATGGCGGATCCAATATGGCGGACAAGAATTTCAAGAATCAGTCGGATTCTCATCAAAATCCTTTCTCGGAGGTTTTTGGGGTCGCTGATTACGAATTTGAAATTACTTTTTCAAAATTCAAAATGACTGATCCAATATGGCGGACACGTTTTTGAAAAATTTATCGGATTCGCTTTAAACTCGTAACTTGGAGGTTTTTGGGGTCGCTAAACCAGTTGCTAAACTGATGTTTCAAATTCTCAACACGTGGAGGTAGATAAACAACGAGAATCTTATTTTTTTTGCTTTTTTAAATTTTTAATTGTTTTTGGATTTTTAATTTTTTTAATTTTTATAAATTAATAAATTGTATTTAAATTAGAGTTGTCCAACTTTTTTTATTCTTATTGTTTCTCTACTCTCCGTGTGCCTGTTTAAAACATTTTTCACAAAAATATTGAAGACAGGTGCGGCAAAATTTTCGTGTTCTTATTGAACATTTATTTGATGTGCAATATTTTTGTGATTCGCTTCTTTCCACAACAGGATTTTTACACTTTTTGTTTACGAGATAACTTTTGCTAATGCTTATAGAAAACACTTTTATTCCAATTTTTTCGATTCGCTGTTTACAGTGTTGTGTAAAATTACCGCATTCGTTATTGCTGATTGAATTAATCGCTTAAATATCACCCAAGTCCATTTTTTCGATCTGATGATTGGCAACACGCGACTACAATACTGGTCATGAACATCAACACCGCCCATGAACTTATTGTAGTTACCAAAAGCATTAGGAAAAGAGATGTCAACCTTTTCTTTAACCTCTTTATTGTAACGTTTTACAGATGTTAAAGGGGTCACACCTGCCGCTGTTGAAAAAATTGATGCTTGCTTCGAGTCTTGAACGGTTATAAAATTAATTCCACTGTTTTTGTCATATTTTACAGCGTGCGTTCCCCTGGAAGCATTTTTCGCAATATCATTTTTTTCTCTTGTTCTGTTGTCTCGGACTGTACCATTTGCACGAAGACCCGCGTTTTTCAAGTGCACCAGTAAGTAAGGACAACAGAATAGGTTGTCAAGATACACATGATACTTTAACAGTTTTTTTGAAAAGATTTTAAATAAAAGAGGTTCAAGCATCTGAAGAACTACGCGACTTCCCAGAGTTTATGTCACAATTAAATAAAAAACCAGATGCACTACACAAACCCCACATCTTAATTCCAAATCTAATCGGCTTTGTTTTCATGCATTGTTTCAAAATACTTCTGCCGAATCATTAGCTGATAAAAGTACATCATTTTCCAAAGATTCATTTTTTTCACCCTTTACCCAATCATAATCATAAACATGATTATTTTCAAGTTTCTTTTGCGAAACAGAATAATTTTCGTATTTTTGAAATTAAGATTCTTTAGGAATTGATATGTCATCTTCACAACTGTCAGTGTCACTTAAGCCGTCTTCTTTACTGAATTCATTATCAGATTCATTGGAATCATCTGAATCAGGAATAAAACCGGTAATGTAGAATTATCTGAGGATACACCTCTTTTTCTTTTTGATGACATTATATGACGTCAAAATACACGGTGTCAAAAAAATTATAAAATGTCAGGAAAAAACTTAAAAATTAAAAAGTACAATTTAAAAAAGAAAAAAATCTGAAAGAAATAAGAAAAAAATTCCACTTACCTTTGAAAAAACGAAAAATTCGTAATATTTGAATAGAAAAAGTCTTCTGCTTTTATATATTCTACAACGCGTTTACATAGCGGGAGAATTACAACTCTATCACCTAGCAGACGAAAAGAGAACTTTAACGAAAAACGCGCGAATATTTGATTATATGAAAAAAAATTTACTTGTAAAAGAGTGTAAAAATAAATTTAATGAATATCAAACAATTAATTCGTCGTTATTAATATTCATAACAAGTTATTATTATTGTATTAATTTAAAAAAAAATTATTATTAATTTTATAATTTAAATATTTTGTTATTATTACAAATAAATATAATAAAATATAATAATTATTATTATCAAAATAATTAGGAATAGTTATTAAACTATTATAAAAATACAATTTTTTCAAATTTTTACATATTTCAAATAAATATTTTACTTTATAGTTCTAAAATATGTTATTTTATTTATTAATATTGATTTTTCCCCCAAAAAATCAGATTTGTAATCAGCGACCCCGAAAACCCCCGAGTAAGGATTTTGATGATAATCCGACTGATTTTTAAAATTTTTGTCCGCCATATTGAATCTGCCATTTTGAATTTTGAAAAAGTAATTTTAGATTCGTAATCAGCGACCCTAAAACCCCGCGAGTAAGCATTTTCAAGACAAATTTTAAAAAATGTACATCGGACAATAAATTTTAAATTTTCATAAATTTTTGAGTTTTTAGGCGCCATTTTAAAAAATAAAAAGTTTATTTACAAAAGGACGATATATATTTAGAAAGTGTAACAATCGAGTGCACGATTTATGGAAATGTGAACCGTTAAAATTTTTTTTTGACATTTAAATTTAAGATTTAAAAAAAATCATTAAAAAATTGTGTAATTTTTAATTGTATGCAAAAAAATATTGTTCAACAATTTTGTAATAATTTTTAAACATGATATTCGGGTAGAGGACACTTCAATACATAAAAAAAAATTTGTCCGGAAAGAAAATAGTATGTTTATTTATCGTTAATGCTTATCAAGAAAATTTATATTTGATAAAAAAAGATACACCTGGAAGAATTTTAACAAAGCTGTAAAAAACCGGATAGTTTTTTAAACAAAAATAATAATAGGCAACCTGTTTAACTTTTGCCTTTACATGCATAATGCAAGTATCGTATCATAGGTATTCTTGAATTTCTGCAGTATCAATTTTATCATAAAAAATCTCAATTTTTAATAATTAGAAATTAATTTTAATGCTATGAATTAATATTATTTAATATCATTTACAATTGTAAATATTTTCGAAGTTTTGCAATTGAAAATTTTTTCATTTTTGATCAAAACATTCTTATATTTACTTCCATCTTATAGATACTTATAGGACAGTATTTTTTCAAAATTAAGCTAAAATAGGACTAAATAATATGTAATATTTATTAACAGAAAGTTTAAAAAATATAAAATTTAGAAATTTTCATACCTCCCGTTCTAATTAATATGTTTAAAAACTGTAAATTTATTGTTTATATATATATCTTACAAAAGTCATAACTGATTAGTTTACTGCAATCTGTCAAAATTAAAAGAAATTCATTTCTTTTTGGAAAATTCATATTTTTTTCATATTAGTGTTATGTCAACTAACCTTATTATTATATCCCTATTTATTCCCGAATTAACTTTAATTTAAAGAAAATTAAATTTGGGTCGGGGTTGAATAAATGACAAGAAATAATTTATTTGAACAAAATGTATTTTAAATAGTATGAATATACGTAAAGATGAAATAAGCAGAACTTTCTAAAAGTGAGTCTATAGTGGTGTCCTTGTTTACCTTGAAACAGCGGGGGGTAGTCCTTGCTAGTGTAGCTGAGATACAATGGGTTGTTCGGTAATGAGTTGTTAAGTGGTGCAGGTGGATGATTTACGAGACTTGTAAATTATCCTTTTCATTGAATAGATATTGTCTCCAACTCGAGTAATGTTCCAAAGGGCGATGTCCAAGATAGTCCCGTGAGGGGAAGCAGCTTACCCCCACCATGCGGCACACCAAGTCGAAACTGAGTCCCGTGCGACCCTCGCAGCGGGGGCTCTCGGACCCTCAACCCTCATTAAGAAAAAATCTTAATGAGTTTTTATATAAAAATATAAATTTTTTAAATATTAACATTTTTAATTTTTTATTAACATATTCAAATTTCTTATTTTCTCACGATTTCATACATATGTTATGATACAAAAAAATGTTAAAATTCAAAAATTTCTTTTTTTTATCAATTTGATGCTATTTTTTAATATAGAATGGGAGTAAAATTTACTTTCTACTTGGTACCAAAAGGTACCCAACCCATAACCAACCCCCCCTACAACAAAAAAATCTTTTTTATAGATTTTTTATCAATTTGATGCTATTTTTTAATATAGAATGGGAGTGAAATTTACTTTCTACTTGGTACTAAAAGGTACCCAACCAATAACCAACCCCCCTACAACAAAAAAAATCTTTTTTATAGAATTTTTATCCTAGTTGGTACTGGAAGGTATTCAACCCATAACCAACCCCCCCCCCCCTACAAAAAAAAATCTTTTTTATAGAATTTTTATCCTAGTTGGTACTGGAAGGTACCCAACCCATAACCAACCCCCCCTACAACATTAAAAAAAATCTTTTTTATAGAATTTTTATCAATTTAATGCTATTTTTTAATATAGAATGGGAGTCAAATTTACTTTCTAGTTGGTACTGGAAGGTACCCAACCCATAACTAACCCCCCCTACAACAAAAAAAAATCTTTTTTATAGAATTTTTATCCTAGTTGGTACTGGAAGGTACTCAACCCATAACCATCCCCCCCTCCAACAAAAAAAATCTTTTTTATAGAATTTTTATCCTAGTTGGTACTGGAAGGTACCCAACCCATAACCAACCCCCTCTACAACATTAAAAAAAATCTTTTTTATAGAATTTTTATCAATTTAATGCTATTTTTTAATATAGAATGGGAGTCAAATTTCATTCCTAGTTGGTACTGGAAGGTACCCAACCCATAACCAACCCCCCCTACAAAAAAAAATCTTTTTTATAGAATTTTTATCCTAGTTAGGATCCATCTCGACAGGTTTAAAGTCATAAACAGACTGACAGTTGTCAAAATGTAGGTTAAAAGGTACCGAACCCAGAACCAACCCCCCTCCAAGTTTAAAAAAAATTCTTTTTTATAGGTATTTGCTTAAAATACTCCAATTAAATTGATAAAAATAATGAATTTGTTAAATTTTAACATTTTTTTGTATTACAACATATGTATGAAATCGTGAGAAAATAAGGAATTTGAATATGTTAATAAAAAATTAAAAATGTTAATATTTAAAAAATTTATATTTTTATATAAAAAGTCATTAAGAGTTTTCCTTAATGAGGGTTGAGGGTCCGAGAGCCCCCGCTGCGAGGGTCGCTCGGGACTCAGTTTCGACTTGGTGTGCCGCATGGTGGGGGTAAGCTGCTTCCCCTCACGGGACTATCTTGGACACTGCCCGTTCCAAATAGCAATTTGACTTTAAGATGAACTGAATTTAGAAAATCACGTAATGTAAGGGCAACTGTTATACTGGGTTAAAAACACAATGACGTAGAGCACCACGTGGAAATTTTGACTATAACTCACAACACCACTCGTTAAAGATGAAAAATTTAGACTGTAGTCCAGGTGACTAATACTGACGATTACATTTTTGAGACTGCATTTCTGTTGATAGTCTGGCCCTTTTGCTTCCTCATAAGGAAGCTTTGCATTCGTGACGATTTTCAATTTTTCAAAACATGGTTATATGGACTCATTTTCATCTAGGATATATGTATATTAAATTCTGAGCAAATGTCCAGATGTATGTGTGTGTGTGTGTGTCACAAAAATTGTGTACAAATTATCTCTAACAAATTTTAATGGATTGCCCTGAAATTTTGCAGGTTTATTGCAGTCATTAATACCTAAAATCTAACACAAAAATTTTCAAATTTATCCACAACATTTTTTTTATACAATTTTTTCAAAATGAAAAAAAAATTTTTTGTATTTTTTTAAATAACTTTTTTATTATTTAATATTTTTATAAAGGATTCTCAAAATTACATTCCTTACAAGAAAACGAATCGATTGATATATACAAAGTGCACATTTCATCAAAAATTTATAAAATTAATCAATATTTTTCTTTATCACAAAAAATTCAAATTTTGCGTTTTTTGAAATATTACCTTAACATATTAAAAAATTTAAATTAAGCAATTGGTTTATGATATTTTGAGGAAGCGAAATGGTCATGAAATGAACAACTAGTTTATACTAAGTTAATGTATTTGCGAATCGTTCAATCAGCCCCTGTATTTGCGGATCGTCCATTTAGACCACACCGAAAAAAAATATTCTTGTTTTGAGAGGAAAATGCCTCTTGCTAAATCCTCTTAAATTTTATACTTAAATAAAGAATATTACTTTTCATCGGAGAGTATTTTCCTCTCATTTTAAGGGGATTGAAATAAGAGGACTCCTTTTGCACATTTTTCTTGTATTGAGAATAATCTTCTCAAAACGAGAATAATATTCTCAGAATGTAGAATAATCTTTTGTTTCAATAATATTCCTCTTAACTTCTAAGAGGATTTCCTCTAGAAATTCACACGTACGCAACTTTATTGCATTATATTAAATATGGCGTCGCGAGTCGCGAATCTCACGAGTGTTTTATGGTTATGTAGATGAAAAAGGTGAAAATGGATACTCCTCTGTTAAAATTTTTTAAAGATTTGGATCTCGAAAACTACGTGCCTATTTTTGAACGTAAGTACTTTTAAATAAATTATATTTATATCAGTGATTTCTTTTCCAGACAAAAACACAACCTATTTTCTGCATGATACTTCAATGTACATTGTGTTTTGATTTTACCTTTACAGAAAACAATGTTTTATCTCTAGAAAGAGTTAAATTAATAATGAGGATGCCTAAACTCATAAATAAATTAATTGAACCCGTCGGGGATTTGGCCATTTTTTAAAACTTTTTGTACAATTTAGAAACGAAGAATGACACTGAGGTATTTCAATTTTAAAAAATCAAATCACGAGAAGTTTTAATTTCAAGAAATACTTCATTTTTTCTTATTTTTGTTAGTTCTCCTTTTTATAAATAAATATTGTGGTATTTGTACATATAGGACTCGAAAAGGACTTCAACAAAACCAGAAATTGCTACTGGAGATGAAGATAGGGTATTAATATACAAATAAATTTATATTAATAAAATTTTATATTTTGTGAAATTTCCAATCCTAGCAAATTTTTGTTTATTGTTGATCAATTTTTCTTTTGACAAATTTGAGAATTTAAAATTATATAATGTTTCGAAAAATTAAAAATATTAATTAGTTAATAATTCTTTAAATAAAAATAAAAATTATTTAGAAAATAAAAATTTAGACTACTCTTGTAATTTGTAATAATTATATCATTACCCATTTCTTTATACCCTTCAATCATGACTCTGAACAATCAATCGTGATAATTTTCAAAATTTTCTATTTTTTTAAAAAATAAAATTAAAAAAAGTTAAAAAAGTTAATTACTTAAAAATTACTGTTATTAATTTTATATAGTATAATATTATTTCAGGTACTGACTTTTGAAAACGATAAAAAAATTATTTTTAATTTTAAGAATATAGAATAAATTTACCTATAGATATAAAATAAGACTAGAAAAAAATTGACGTACATAAACAACGTAAATATAAAATGCTTGAAATTTTACTGGTCCCTCTCCTAAGAATAATGTATTTATAATATCTCTTTTTGTTTTAGGGGATTGAAGAAAACAATCGCGAAAATTTATCACCCTCGATCCCTGACGACTCGAATGACGGTCTTGCTAGTCACGAAGAAAAGAGCACTGAAACCAAAAATACAGTATTACAGACACGAAAATCTAAACGCCTCAGTTCTTGGACTGGAAGTCAAGAAATAAAAAATATTGTAAGTATAGGCAACATATCAAAACCAGTTTCTATTTGTCTACATTAAATTATCACTTTCATAAATAAGTAACATTGATTTTTTTTATTTATATTATTAGAATATTGTAGATCTTCTAAATGATTCAGCCAAGGGACGAAGTGTTTGAAAATGTTATTCTAACAATAAATTGATGAATCAGAAATGCCGTTCAAAACTAGTTCAAATAGTAGGAGATAAATTACTTCAACTGCAACCAAAGTAAGCTTAAATATTTTTCTTCCTGTACATAAAATTTAACATCATAATAATGTTTTACAACAATGGAATATTATTTTTATCCAATCAAGATATTTAAAATCATAATTTTTAAACCATTTTATAGAAATACTAAAATGTTGTTAACAAAATTTGTAACTTTTTTAATTAAATAAGTTTGTATTATCATTTTTATTTATTTCTATTTATTTTCTCTTTTTTTTATTTATATTTGCTACTTTTATTATTTTTAATATTTTATTTATTGTTTATTCAATAAAATGTCTTTAAATTAATATTTATTAACAATAATGTATGTAGTCCTACAGCAGCTGACTACGCCGAAGTTGAAGGAAAAATAATAAATCTCTTCCCTTCAGAAAGTGAAGTAAGTTAAAATATTAAAAATAAGTAATAAAAATTATTATTAGAACGACTTTTTTTTTACTTCAGTATGTTTACTTCATTCCTGCTAAAACAAATGGGAAAGATCAAAAGAACCATGGGGGTAAGATTCCGAACTATTTGAGAAACATTAAATATCGGTTAGCAAAGTCGGAAAAATCAGCCAATAAAGCAGAAAAAAGTTCTGACGAAGAGAACGACATTCCTCAAGAGACAACGGAACAAGCAGGTATAAAAAAGTACCTAATTTTCTTGAAGAAAGGAAAATTGTATAAATAAATAAATTTATATAAAAAGGGCCTAGCGGGCTAAGCATGTAAAAGATCCCCCCGCACTTAATAAGTGGATATTGTAAGGTGTTCATTAATATGTGTATAAATTGAAGGTGTCACTTTAAGAAATGTTCAAAAAAACTTTTTTGAAAATATTTTTAAAAATTTTTGGGGGACTATATTTTGAAAAAAATCTGAAATTTTTTCTTGATTGTCTTTTTCAGATTTATATCAAATTTAAATTTGATTGAAATCAGCCAAGTGGTTTTTGAGAAAATTGGATTTTCTTTTTTTTCTTTATCCCTCCACAGCTCCCAAAGAAAGTCGAATTGGGGGTTAAAACTTACAAAAATTTATTCTCATATAGGTAGCAATATATGTCATCAATATGAGATTAACCTGTGCGAGGGCAAATTTTGCATACTTAGCCCCTTATGATATTTGATTTAAAAAATTGAAGGAAGTTTAAAATAATAACCATAAGTGTACTTTTAGAATCAATAGACGTGCTAAATGCTAATGGCTGGTTAAAAAGTAACTGTGAGCCTTGGACGGACGTAACCAGAAATTGGTTATTGACACACAATCTTCGACGAAAAAATTTGATGTCAACGCAGAATGCAGAGAAACCAATCTATCAATATTACGAAGAATATAAGGTTTTAAGACTCGTCTGCGGATACAAATTGGTAAGTTAATAAGTTGATAAGTTAATAAGTTAATAAGATAATTGACCAGTGCAATAATTTTTTTTTAAATTCATTCATTCACCGTGAAATTTTCATTCAAAAAATTTTTTTTATTAAAACATTTTTTTCCGAATTGTAAATGAAAAATAAGTAAATATCTGTTATTTATTTTAATCAAAATAGCGGAAGTTATGACTTTTTTTAATTTAACATGTACATAAACAGAAGATTTTTAAAACAAATTTTTTGTTATACCAAAAGATACAAAATAATATAGTATATGAAAACTATTCGTGTGTTCTTAAATATTTCAATTATTTAATAGAAAAATAACAATAATATTGTAAAAACTAAAAATAAATTGAAATTTCGTCTAAAAAGTGACTTTTCTCAAAACTGAGGTAATCGATTTTCGATTTTTTTCTTTTATTATAATGACTGATAAATATGATATTTAAAAACTTCTTTAAAAATAAGACAAAAGACAAATAAATGCAAGGGAGAAAACATTATATTTACAAAATAAATGCTTGAAACTCTATGAATGGAACTAAAAAAATTATAATTAGTATTTTAACGGTAAGGAACACCACATTCGCATAAACGATAAAATATTCCTTATTTATCAGTGATAAAAATAAAAGCAAAAATCAAGAATCGATAACTCTACTTTTGATAAATGTCATTTTTAGACGGAATTTCAATTTTTTTCGTATTTCTGTTCAATTAACAATATTTTTTATTACATATTTGAAATATTCAAGGAAAGGCGAATAATTTTCATAAATTATATTATTTATTTTCTTTTGATATAGTAGAGAAAACAGGGTTTTAAAAATCCTCTACTTATGAAGATGTTAAATTTAAAAAAAAATGTTATTTTTCATGCATATTTTGGAGAAAAAAAACATATATAATAAAAATAAAAAAACATTGAATGACAATTTCACAGAAAAATGCTTATATTTTTATGTATTTTTTTATTCTTTCACTACTTAAAAATAATTTTGTCGTTGCATCTTTTATAGTTAGAATTGGATTTCCAGTTAATATATCCAATCGCAGTTGATCCATTTGCTTCAAATTGGTGCTTAATAAGAGCAACGATTTTACAGCTTCTAACCCTTGAATGCAAGTCATCACCAGAAATCGTTGAGTTCATAAAAACTTTTGAAGAACTTACTGAAGGTAATGTTATTCTTGGATCCTTTAAATTTAATTCAATTGACACAAAAAAATTATTATTTAACATACTTTTCAGATGAAAAGGATAATCTCATTCTTCAGTACATTCCAGATTTATTTCCTAGTACGCCAAAAAGAAAATCAGGAAAAGGTTTGGTTGTTCAACGATCGAGTGCAATTGATTGCAAGGAAGCATTTATTCAACACGTGACCGTAAGTTTAATTTTAATTAAATATTGAATGATTTCATTAATTTGGGTTATTAACTGCTTTCATGATATTCAGTTCACAAAAACAATTTTTTTTTATTTTAGTCGATTAACGATATTGATGCTGCAATCAGTAGACGCCTAAAACGAATGGAAAACAGAAAAACACTACAACCTTTCGTCTTGACTGTTGGAAAAACTAAAAGGGATTTGCATCGAAGTTACTGCGTTATAGACAGTATAAAATATGATTTCGATACTCTAAAACGCGCTTTTGAAGTATGTTTTAAATGCAATGCGAAAATTAAATTCCCAGAGTTTGTTTTAAAGTTTATTTAAAACGCGTGTTTGAATTTAAAAAATTTTTATGTGTTTAGTATTTTCAGTTACTATTAAAAATGGTTTTCTCGTGTTTTTTATGTCCCACTAGGAAGTACGTAGATTTGGATAGTTTACTCAATCACTATCAAATCGTACATAAGTCTATTGATATATATAGGTGCACAGCACCAACTTGTTTGAGCTCATTTCAAAGTTTTCACATGTTTAAAAATCATTTTAAAAATAAGAAAAATCACCCCAGTTCTTCTGTACCTCTAACAGGTCAATTTCATTCAACTTCTGGAAGTAGCATTCATCTGAATAATTACATGACCGACTCTCCTTCTTCTTCAAATGAAAAACCCTCGGAAAAATCAAAAGATCAAGAATCTAAATTGAGTAGTACAAATCTTCGAGAAACAGTTACAGATTCTGCACTTCGTTTTATTTCAAAATTGTATTCGTCTCCTACGATGAACCGTAATGGAGTTGAAGAAGTAATTAATGGTTTTAATTTATTGTTAGAAGATATGCAAATCCAAGCTGTTCGGAGTAAAGTTTTAGAAATTCTTCAAGAAAACAATGTACCTATCCAAGAAATTTTACAAGTTCAATCATATTTTGAAGCAATTACTAATCCCTTTCAAGATTTGGAGACGGATTTTTTAAGATTAGAAGCATTGAAAGAATCAAACATGTACATCGAACCTAATGCATATGTTATTGGTTCACAATATGTAACCAAACAAATAAAAGAAAATGTAGAATTAACATTAAATAATGTGACTGGTCAACATTTTCCTATGAAGGAAGTCTTAAAAAGGGTTTTAGAATTACCAGGAGCACTCGATAGTACTTTGGAAAACCTTAAAAATCTTCAAGAATCTCCTAAACCGTTCGTAAATATAGTTCAAGGAGAAATTTGGCAAGAAAAAATTAAACAATTTGAAAATAAAACCGTGTTACCTTTGTATGTATACTTTGACGATTTCGAACCTGACAATGCATTAGGTTCTCACGCAACTGAACACAAAATTGGCGCTGTCTATTATTCTATTGCCTGCTTTCCTCCAGAATGTCTTTCATCTATTCAAAATCTTTTTCTAAGTTTACTTTTTTTATCAGAAGATAAAATATTCACTAATGAAAAAGTTTTTAAACCTCTAATAGATGATTTAATTGACTTAGAAATAAATGGTATTGAAGTGAATGGTCAGCGAATTTATTTTTCTCTGTGTATGATTCTTGGTGATAATTTGGGGATGCACGAAATTTTAGGATTTATTAGAGGATTTGCAGCAAATTATCCTTGTCGAATTTGTAAAATTTATAAAAATGTTCTTCACACTCAAACCGTGGCTGATAAGTCACTATTTCGTATTTCTCGAGACTACTTTGCTGACGTTCTTAAAAATAATCCGTCCGAAACTGGAATTGAAGAAATGTGTGTTTTTAACAGAATTCCTAGCTATGCGGATCCAACAAAAAATCCTCATGTTGATCTGATGCATGATATCTGTGGAGTCGGAGCTTATGATATGGGCGAAATTTTTCACTATATTGTCCAGAGAAAGAATTACATTGATCTTTTTATTTTAAACGAGCGTATTTGTAATTTCGATTATAGTTTAACAGAAACCGGTAACGTTATTCCACCAATAAGTGAGGATCATTTAAGACAAAAAAAATCAAGTGTTCTGCAGCAGAGATGCTGACTTTAATAAGATATTTTTCTTTATTTGTCGGAGATTACAATCCAGAAAATGACCCTGTCTGGCTTTTCTTTTTGACATTTCGAGAAATTGTTGACATTGTCACAGCCCCCTATGTTGACAGACAGGCAACTGAATACTTGAGAACTTTGATTTCTGAGCATCACGAAATGTTCATCTCTTTGTTCAATTGTAAGCTAAAACCGAAGCACCATTATATGCTTCATTACCCAGATTTGATGCTAAAATTGGGCCCTCTGGTAAATTTTTGGTCCATGAGGTGGGAGTCGAAACACAGGCCTTGTAAACAAGGTGCACATGTTGTAAATTCGAGAAAAAATTTGCCATTAACTTTAGCGATGCGTCATCAATTACAACAATGTTTTCGATTTTATAGTAATGAACCATTTATTTCTGTTCCTGTTTGTGGGCCTCACCAATGTAGTTTTTCGGAACTTCGATCTCATCTGGGTTACTCAGAATTTTCCAGACATGTACCAACAGAATTAAAACAAGAAAATGTTATGACTGTACGGTGGAGGGTCATAAAAGGAACAAAATACGAATCAAATATGGTTGTACATTTAGGATATAAAAAAGAACTACCTTTTTTTGGTTTAATAAATTATATTGTCCCTTCGAGTACTGGAGACATATTTTTCATTGTCTCATTGTTGAAAACCATTGGTTTTAATCAGCATTTTTATTCTTACGAAGTTGAAAATTCCCAAAAATGGAAATGTGTTAAACAAAAGGATTTTTGTTTATATCAACCTCTGAAGCTAACATGTACACCACGAAATGCATTAACATTTGTAATACCTAGATTTAAATTGTAAAAACTGCGAAAGATTATTTTTTTATTTTTGATCACATCAACCTCTAACTTTGATATGATCACCAAGAGATGCTTTGAGATTTGCAGTACGTAGTTTTACATTGTAAAAGGTGCCAAAGATTACATAATAAAATAAATAAAATTATTTAAAAATTTTAAATAGATTTTAAATTTCAAAAGACAATTCTATATATTATAAAAATCCTTATATTATAAAAAGTAATCACAATTTTTTAGTAGGAATAATAGAATAGATTTAAATTAAAACAAAATTATTTTTATTATAATATATAATAATAATGTGATTTATTATTATTTAAAATATATTTATTTCGTTATTTATCATTTCTAGAAATAATTTTATGGTTAAAAAAGAAACAATTTGTAAAGTATTTGATTTATAATTTCATGTAATTAAAAAATATAAATAAATAATGTTAGTAAACGATATACCTATGTAACTTCTTATTAATTTTTACTAATATTTTTATAAATATTGGTAATTTTAAGTATCGTTTTTTATTAAATAGAAAAATTATACCCTTCAGGAATTAAAATTCTTTAAAATCACTTTTTCAAAATATTTATTTCCTGTTTTGAATATTAAGTCTATAAAACTTTAAATTAATAGAGCTTATAAAAGTAGAAGAAATTTTTGTGAGATTTATATGATTAAGAAATATATAAAGTCTTGCCAAATTATTTATCTCAGATTTCTTCTGATAATTTGAATAATATTTAGGTTATGTACAAAATAATATAATAATACTAATATTTTACACAGTACTTTTTTGCAGAAAATGGAAATAATTTTGAGATTATGCATCTAAAAGTTAATTGGCTTATATATTTTGGCTAAGAAATGTATAAATTATTGATTTTTTAAAAAGAATTTAAAACGATTAAAATTTATTTATACTAATAAAATAAAGAACATAAAATTTTATTTCATTTAATTTCAGAGATCCTATATATATATATATATATATATAATATATAAAATAAAATTTAGATAATTGTATTTTTATTACTTTACACTTTACACTTTTTGATCGGATAATTCCTCTTGATTTAAGAATATCCTCTCATTTTAAGAGGAATACTCTTAAGTAGAGGACAATCCTCTTGAAACAAGAGGACATCTTTTTGCTCCATATACAAAAGGAAAATATGCATCAAAATGAGAGGATTCCTCTCAAAACAAGAATATTTTTTTTTCGGTGCATGTATTTGAGAATCGTTCAATTGATCCATGTTTTTTAGGATCATTCAACAGGCCCATGTATTTGAGGAAAACCATTGTTATAGGAATACTTGCATTGACTCATGTATTAGATCGCACGTGTTCATTCCATCTTTAAAATATTATTTATAATTTGTTATTACAAATTTGTTATTACAATTTGTTATGTTATTTATTATTACAATTTGTTGTTATTTATTATTGCAATTTGTTATGTTATTTATTATTACAATTCGTTATGTTATTTATTATTACAATTTGTTATGTTATTCATTAATACAATTTGTTGTGTTATTTATTATTACAATTTGTTATGTTATTATTATTGTTCAAGTTTCTGCAATTTATTATGCTATTATCTATTTATTATTGTTAAAATTGTTATTACATATTATTATAATTCTAATAATATTGTTATTTAATTGTTATTACAATTCATTATTAATAATTTATTGTTGTTGTAATTTATTAACAATAATATGTAAATAACTTATTATAATTATTGTTAATATTATTATTACTACTACTTTTATTATTATTGTTGTTATTGTAATTTATTATCAATAATATGTAAATAACTTATTATAATTCTTGTTACTATTATTATTACTATTATTATTATTATTATTGTTATTTTATTATTGTTATTATTTTTAGTATTTATTATTCTACATATTATTGATGTTCATTGAAAATAGGTTACGGTGACGTAACATTAGTATTATTTTTTAATTAAATTTATTATTATATATCTTTAAAATCATTTATGTTATTAATATATTTAAAAATTTATGCCAATCTGCAAAAATTGAAAAATATTTTTTTTGAATTTTTTGAAAAATTCATAACTTTTGTTCAGCTTAATATATTTTCATCAAATATAGCTAATATTTTAAGTCAGTCCAATACTTAAAAGATTGCCAAATTTTATTTTAATCGGGTAAGACGTTTTCAAGTTATACGCGAACAAAATTTTGCAGACATACATACCCACATACATACACACATACATACATACATACGTTGTTGGATACAAAAATTAACTTATTTTATGAAAATTCTTTTTGACGGGTTTTTGTTTTTACTAATACTTTTAACAGGGGTTCTACCAACCGGAAAAAACGAGAAATATGCAGGACTTTAATTTCATCGGGAAAATTAGTGAATTTAGATTGCAATATAGGTCTTATTTTAGATTTTAGCGTTTGTGATCCAATTAGTTCGAATTCGACTTTACTATAACTCCAAAAGTTAGAAATTTTGGATTAACTTATAATACTATAATTAAATTTCTATAAATAATTGACAAACATTTTTTTCTGAATTTAAATTAATTAAAAATAAATTATTTGACGATAAAAAGTCAATCACTGATTTAAAATAGTAATATTTTTCTAATGAAATAGTTAATGGTAGCTTATTATGATTTTTTCCGGTTAAATTAAATTACTAACTATTTCCTATTTTTGAAGACTGGTAGACACACTATTGAATGCATTTGAAGAAACTAAAACCTGTCGAAGACGGGTACGACAGCTAGTACTAATTAAACTAAATTAACTTCAGAAATCAAATCAAGGGCGTTAGACTTTAAATTTTTTTAGTTTTTATTGTTATTTTCATCATACATGCAGGAAATTTTCTATTACCATTTTTGGATTTTCCGTTGTTCAAATAAATAAATTATGCTAGAAAAAATTAATCTCGTGCAATGTACAGACAAAAGTCTGATTTTATTAATATAGATTTTTTCTTTCTTTATGATAAAAATCAATTTAAATTAGTCTAGCATGACCACCCGATAAATAATAATGCATAATTTAATTAATTTAAATGGTTGAAAAACAATGTTAATTAACAAATAGACAACTCTGGTCCTTCTTGAAAAAAAAATTTTTTGCAGACAAATTTATATTTATTTAAGTGATTTATGTCTATTTTGTTAAAAAATAATTTTAACCCATTAACGCCTAAATGCACTGAATTTTTAGTCTGACTTCAAACTTAAATATTTTTTAATAAACTTATTATTTTCTCTTTGACAAATAATTTTTTTGCATTAAAGTGTCCTCTGTCCGAATATGATATTAGAAAATTAATAAAAGTTGTTTAACAATATTTTTTTGCATATAATTAAAAAATTGCACGATTTTTTTAAGGTTTTTTATTACAAATTCTTAAATTTTAAAGTCAAATTTTTTTTTAAAGCTTACATTACCATAAATCGTGCACGCGATTGTTATACTTTCAAAAAATATATTGACTTTCTGAATTTAAACATTTGATTTCAAATCTGATATTAATTTTAAAAAATTAAAAATGTCGGATCCAATATGGCGGACACAAATTTTAAAAATTGGTTGGATTTTCTTACAGTGGTTTGAAATTGAAAAGTAGGGTTCAAAATAAGTTAGAGCCTACAAATCTTAACCGATTTTAGATTTTCTTTTTTCTAAATAATTTTGATTAAATTCCTAAGAGATCGCTAGAGCCCGATTTTTATTCTCAATTTGCATAATTATTTACATTTGTATAAACAATTGAAAATAACGCACTTTTTACATATTTATTGTTATATCGAAGATATGAGTATTTTTTTGATCGCTAAGTATTTTAACTTATACCTATAGGTCTCTGGATTGTAAAATGGTGTTTATGACCCATTTCTTAATTGTTATAAACAAATTATATAAACAAATAGACACTTTAGACGATGGATTTCAGAAAGCTTAATGAAACTTGTTACTCGAGGGTTTTTGTGGTCGCTGATTACGAATATGACGTCACTTTTTCAAAATTCAAAATGGCGGATCAAATATGTCGGACAAATTTTCTAAAAATCGTTCAGATTCGACTGAAAGTCGTTACTTGGGAGGTTTTTGGGGTCGCTGATTACGAATATGACGTCACTTTTTTCAAAATTCAAAATGACGAATCCAATATGGCGGAAAATTTTCTAAAAAAATCTATATTAAGACTGATCTCATTTTTTGTCCAGTTGTATCGATAGGAATATAAAAATGGATCAGAAGATAAAAGAAGTTTATGAAGAAGATATTTATTCGTTTCGAGGCGACCCCATTTTCGAGTGTTATACTCCCGGAACCTTTTAAAATCTTTATTTCGCGCCTCTTGTGCTTCTTCGGACAATTGGCCAATAGGTTTCAAGAACGATTCAATCACTTCTGCAACGTGTAACAGAATCTTTTATCTTCTGATCCATTTTACATTCCTATCGATACAACTGGACATAAAATGAAATCAGTCTTGATAAAGAAGCTATCGAATTGTTAGATCTTTCTATTAATAAATATTGAAATTTTAAAACTATTTAAATAGAATTATTTTCAATCAGCCCTTTTCAGGGGTACAGAAAGGGCATTGTCTTTAATGAGATTTTTTCAGTTATTTTATTGACTGTTCACGAAATTTTGAATTTTGAAAATCTGATTTTAGATTCGTAATCAGCAACCCTGAAAGCCCCCAAGCAGTAACAAATTTCAGGCGAATCTAAGCGATTTTGAGAAAAATCGGCCGCCATATTGGATCCGCCATTTTGAATTTTAAAAAAGTGATGTCATATTCGTAATTAGCGACTCCAAAAACCCCTAAGTAACTAGTTTCAGTCGAACCTGAACGATTTTTAGAAAATTTGTCCGCCATATTTGATTTGCCATTTTGAATTTTGAAAAATGACGTCATATTCGTAATCAGCGACCCCAAAAACCCCTGAGTAACAAGTTTTATTAAGCTTTCTGAAAGCAACAAAATTGCAAAACTTGATAGATTTCTTTAAAATTTAACAGCTTAATGTTTTTGATGTCCTTGATCACAAAAACAAAGTCAGAGTTTAAAAATTCAAAATGGCGGATACAACATGGCGGACGAAATTTTTTGAAAATCTGTGGATTCGCTTTAAATTTGTTACTCGGGAGTTTTCTGGGTCGCTGATTACGAATCCAAATTTACATTTTGAAAATTCAAAATGGTGGATGCAATATGTCTGATAAAATTCAATAGGGCGAATAAAATGGTTTAAAACTAATTGGATTTACTTGAAAATTGTTACTCGGGGGTTTTCAGGGTTGCTGATTACGAATTCATAGTCAGATTTAGAAATTTAAAAATGGCGGATATAATATGGCTGATGGCTTAGTTAAAAGTTGATTGGATGTGATTGACATTTGTTACTTAGCTGTTTTCAGAGTCGCTGATTACGAATCTTACATCCATTTTTTAAAATTCAAAATGGAGGATTTGATTACAGTGTTAATTATTAGTTTATTTTAGTGTATAAACAACTTTTATGAAATAAAATAACACATAAACATATTACTATTTTATAATACTTGTTTATACACTGAAGTAAAATGGATTTCATTAAAATAACCAACTAACTTTTATTTCACATTTTATTTCAGTATATCACGGTACCCTAGAATCAATCTTAACCCTCAACATTGTCCCTTTCAAAGATTCCTGTTGCAACTTGTTCGGGGTAACTCACTAAATATTTTCTGACAAGAAAAATCAAAATCCGTCTAGCGCTTTTTTTTAATTTCAATTTTTGTGTTTTTAGCTCCAAATTTTAAAAAACTGATTTTTATGATCATTCAAAGAAAAATTCAACTTCAAATGGTCAAATTTTGTTCAAGAAATTATACAAAACCATAATTCTGGTAGAAAATTTTCCATAGAATCGGAATCTGACGTTGGCTTTCGAAATTAAAGTAGCAGAATCCCAAAAAATCCGGAAAACTGTAAATATTCTAAAAAAGATCTCACCGTCGTTTTCTTCAAATTATCTGTAAAGTATTATAAAAATAACGTTAATTTTAAAAATTATAAAAATTTCCCAATAAGTTACAGTTACGTTTTCAAATTTTCAAAACAATATAATATAAAATGAACATCTTTTTTTATCAGTAATTAAAATTTTGAATTTAAAAGTTAAGAAAATGTAGGGTCTGTTTGCAACGTTTCTAATGATTTTAAATTTTCTGATTTAAATTTTCTTTGAGTTATTAATCAAATAAGTAGTGAAAATTCTGTTATTCGATTTTCATTAAAATTTTTAATAATAAAAAGTTTCATGCACTCGGGTCGTAAAGTTTAAGTACATTTGGACTGACTACATTTGAATGCTCGCTTCACTTTAAACTCAAATATTTCAGTAAAAATTGATTTAAAAGGTATATCAAATTAGGAACATTTTAAAGTTTAATAAATTTAGAGTTAAATGGGCCAAGATATAAACAATTTAATCATGTAAATGTGTAAATATAGTCCTTTAAAGTAAGAGATTTTTTGTGAAAATTTAATTTTTGAAATCTTGAGTTCAAGTCAATGCCAATTGAAGAGAATTTTTTTTTGAGAATTATCAGTTAACCAATATGTAGTAAAAATCCTATTCTTTAATTCTAGACCAAAATCATTGACAAATATTTGGTATTTTTTTCAAATTATATAAAAATAATTTATCTTGCACTCTAAATTTCTCAAAGGATATAAATTGCAAATTCGTCTATTCGTTCATTTGTTTGATAAATTAACCACACTTTTAGAAAAATATATAACCCTTGATTGGTACAAAATTATAACTGTGCAATAAAATAATAATTATTATTATAACATTATAATATATAATAATGTAATATAATATAATAATAATTAGCAATAATTATTGTAACTATCTAATTTAAGTTTTTTTCCTAATTATTGAATAATTTATTAGCATAAATATTAGTATTACAATTATTTATTTTATTTAATTACAATAAAATACAGAAGTTAATAAGTCTATTCAATTTGCTAAAAAAAGATAATTGCAACTAGATTTTTTTAACAAAATAACCGACTTTTGCTTTAATTACAGCTTGACAAATTCGAAGCATTCTGGCAAATAGTTTCTTGAGCTTGTATCAAGGGTTATAAATTTTTTCAAAAGTGTGGTTAATTGATAAAACAAATGAACGAATCGACGAAATTGTAATTTATATCCTTTGAGAAATTTAGAGAGCAAGAGAAATTATTTTTATAGAATTTGAAAAAAATACCAAATATTTGTTAATTAATTTTGGTCTGGAATTAAAGAGTAGAACTTATACTGCATATTGGTTAACTGATAATTCTCAAAAAAAGTTCTCTTCAATTGACATTGACTTGAACTCATGATTTCAAAAACTAAATTTCCACAAAAAATCTCTTTTTAATTTTGAATTCTCTAAATCTGACTTTAGATTTGTAATCAGCGACCCTGAAAACCCCTAAGTAACAAATGTCAATCAAATCCAATCAACTTTTAACTAAGCCATCAGCCATATTGGATCTGCCATTTTTAAATTTCTAAATCTGACTATGAATTCGTAATCAGCGACCCTGAAAACCCCCAAATAACAATTTTCAAGTAAATCCAATTAGTTTTAAACTATTTTATTCGCCCTATTGAATTTTATCAGCCATATTGCATCCGCCATTTTGAATTTTCAAAATGTAAATTTGGATTCGTAATCAGCGACCCAGAAAACCCCCGAGTAATAAATTTAACCACTTTAGTGGCGAGGCGTTCCCATTGGCGTTCCACGTCCCTGGCCAGAAGTGGCGAAAATAGCGAAATGGCGTTCTAAATTTTTCTAGATTTTTTAAGAGTATAATTAATTTTAATCTACTGCAACAATATAATTCTATGTTTTCAATATCAGGGAACAAAAAAATAACAATGAAAATTTGTTTTTTTAAGATTTTCATTGTTTTTTTGGACGTTGCAAATTGTCATTTTTAATACTTTTCTACGAATGGCGTTCCACTTTCGCTCAAATATTGATAAATAAACTAAAGATCTTTCTGTGGGAAATAATATTTATTTATATCTTAGAATCTCTGAATCGTCGAATTGTGTTATAGAATCATTTGTAAATTGTTATAAACAAATTATATAAACAAATTGTTAATAAAGACGATGCGTTTACTGAATTTTAATAAAAATTGATACTCGGGGGTTTATGGGGTCGCTAATAACGAATCCGATGTCAGTTTTTAAAAATCCAATATGGCGGATCCAATATGGCGTACTAGTTTATAAAAAATTGATTGAATTCGCTTGAAACGTTTTACTCGGGGCTTTTTGGGTTCGCTGATTACGAATCCAATGTCAGTTTTGCAAAATTCAAAATGGCGGATTAAATATGGCGGACGAATTTATAAAAAATTAATTTTCTGACGTATTGCTTTGAGCGATTGGTGTCTTCGCCCAAATTCCTGCTTACGTCAGACAAAATCTAACGCTTCAACATGCAGAATAAAACAAGAAATTTACATAGATAAATTTCGCCGTCAGGCGCTAATTAATTTTATAGGTAATTAATAAACTACTCGGCTCGACAACAACACCAGAAACTCGACCCTCTGAGATTCTCTATCGCCCAGAGGAGATTCTGCTCGAACGATTGGCAAGCAGAAAATACCAACGGCGAGACACGACTGGCACAATACTGGAAAACGACTTACCCACGACGACTCGACTTTCTCACACTCGGCGCTCTTCTTCCTCGGTCCCTCGTGGCAGCACGGAGGCGGTGATTTCCTAGGAACTCGAAAAGGGGTGGAAAAACAAATTAGTCACACACACTATCACTATTAATCCTTCTTTATTGGCTCTAAATAACATCGAAAAACAATCCTGAGCTTCACGCTCCACTATTCCACTAAGGAAAATTGCACACGAACAATTTCTCACGGAAAAAAATTCGAAAATCCTTTCGAGCGGCGACGGGCTGTGTACTGGCGCGGCAATACAAATTTTCGTTATGGCGGCGAAAGCATTAGCCACCTGTAGCGTCTCTTGAATTTTCCTCGTGGCTCGTCTTCTTCCTCGTCTCGTTCTTCAAAAGTGGTACTGGCCCCACCATCTACCGCTTTCCCTCGTTATGCTAGCCGCGCGACCTACTTTCCCTCGAGTAGTGGGTCAGCTGGCGGTACTAGCTTTTCCTTAATTACCATGAAAATTTGGGGCCTGTTGGCTCGGGCTTTTCTGACAGATGGCGCGACGATGTCGGATTTTCAGTACTCATTGCACACGTGAAAATTCACATCGTCACAATTGAATTCGCTTGAAACTTTTTACTCGGGGGTTTTTGGGATCGCTGATTACGAATCCGATGTCAGTTTTGAAAAATTCAAAATAGGGGATCCAATATGGCGGACGAGTTTATAAAAAATTAAGTAAATTCGCTTGAAACGTTTTGCTCGGGTTTACTGAAAGTTTTGTGGTCAATGGTTATGCGCCTAGTTAAAGCACCTTTTGCAAAACGGTTTATCGCATTTATTACATAGCCATGGAGTGTCCGTTCTAATTTTTTTAAAACAAATTTCGCTTTCCAGGCGCTTGCTTTTAGTATGTTTGGTATGTCTGAGAAACAGGTTACCACTGCGTTGCGCGGGAGTTGATTCAATTTCATGTCTTTCGTAATTGGCATATACCTACGTGTTAATGATTAAAAGGTTTGATATATAGTTATAGGTTTCACTGCAATTGTTTAATTTTATTATCTAGGTTCGTTTATGTTATAAAGTTTGTTTATATTGTTTACTATTCTCGCTGGTTTATTTTGACCTGAACGATGGGTTTATAATACATTGGCGCCGAAAAGGGTCGATGCCCTTCGTGATAAAATTTTTGTTTGCAGATTCTCGTGGAAGGGGAAATGGAGAGTGAGGGTAACACCTCGATTTGCATTTTGGCAGTTTTCCTTTTCAGTTACGTTCGTGATACTAAAGGTTGGGGATGAAGTCCGGAGGGACACGTGGAATATCCTAACGGGGGGATGACGCCGAGTGGCACCTGAATATCCCAACAACAAGTTTAACGCCTTTTCAATAACATTTATGTGTAAATAAATCAATTTGTCAATATTGTAAATCAAATAAAAACATTTTCTACCAAAGTTACTACCTTATTTGACTCCTTAACCACCGACGAGCTTTGACAATCGTTAACACTACGATTAGTTCGAACAAATGTCTAATGACGTTTTTTTCCTCATATAATTTTGCGAACAAAAAAAATAACTGTATTAGTTATCTAAAAGCAGGGCAGGAGAGCGTGGGGTAATAGGAGCTTTTAAATTTCATGTACTTAGAATACCTAAATTTCGCTGCAATCCCAATAAAATCTTCGACAACCTTTGTTTCTGTCATTCGAAAAGAAATGATCACATTTTTGGCGTGCTCTGGGTAGAGAACATTTTCTCTATCGAATGCAGGTTGGTCGTTGAAATATAAGCAAAAACAAAACCTTGGCTCATTTTTGTTGCAGCTCATAATAAGTTACTTTCCTGAATCATTTTAACTTTTGCTTTTCATGTTAAACTCATATTAAATTCCTAATCAGCGTCTCTAAAAACCCCTGAGTAAAACGATTCAAGCTAATTCAATCAATTTTTTATAAACTCGTCCGTCATATTAAATCCCCTATTTTGAATTTTTCAAAACTGACATCGGATTCGTAATCAGCGATCCCAAAAACCCCCGAGTAAAATGTTTTAAGCGAATCCAATTAATTTTTTATAAACTCGTCCGCCATATTGTATCCGCTATTTTGAATTTTTTAAAACTGACATCGGATTTGTAATCAGGGATCCCAAAAACCCCTGAGTAAAAAGTTTCAAGCGAATTCAATTAATTTTTTATAAACTAGTACGCCATATTGGATCCGCCATATTGAATTTTTAAGAACTGACATCGGATTCGTTATTAGCGACCCTATAAACCCCCGAGTATCAATTTTTATTAAAATTCATTGAACGCATCGTCTTTATTAACAATTTGTTTATACAATTTGTTTATAACAATTTACAAATGATTCTATAACACAATTCTACGATTCAGAGATTCTAAGATATAAATAAATATTATTTCCCACAGAAAGATCTTTAGTTTATTTATCAATATTTGAGTGAAAGTGGAACGCCATTCGTAGAAAAGTATTAAAAATGACATTTTGCAACGTTGAAAAAAACAATGAAAATCTTTAAAAAACAAATTTTCATTGTTATTTTTTTGTTCCCTGATATTAAAAACATAGAAATATATTGTTGCAGTAGATTAAAATTAATTATACTCTTAAAAAATCTAGAAAAATTTAGAACGCCATTTCGCTATTTTTGCCACTTTTGTCCAGGGACGTGGAACGCCAATTGGAACGCCACGCCACCGAAGTGGTTAAAGCGAATCCAGATTTTCAAAAAATTTCGTCCGCCATGTTGTATCCGACATTTTTAATTTTTAAACTCTGACTGTTTTAGTGATCAGGGACATTAAAAACATTAAGCTGTTAAATTTAAAAGAAATTTATCATGTTTTGCAATTTTGTTCACATGGCTACGATATTGTAAATAAAAATTCACTTTCGACGCCATTTTGTGTCCGCCATTTAAAATTTTTTTTTTCGCTATACCCCTATCTGATAGGGAATATATTTTTGACGCGTTATTTAGGACTTTTAGATGTATTTTCCAAGATAAATACCTGTACTAAAATTGAAAAACTTAAAAACAAAACATAAAAATTTTATGTTTTTTTAAAAACATATGTAATTTGTATATTTATAAATTTATAAAAATTTTTGGAATTCAATTCGAAAGAGTGGTTTTTGGCCAATAAAAAATTTCTATTGCGGAATTTTTACTGTTGAGTTTTTATGTTAAAATATAGTATCAAACTTTGGTCCAAAAAATTGTACATTTGGGCGTTAATGGGTTAAACATAATTAAAACCAACAATTCGCACTTTTAATAGAAATATATTTCCTTCTGAAAAATCATGTTGCCTTGTAATAAAATGTTACTCTTGACTTAAAAACAAACTGAAAATCTTCATTTCAAAATTTAAATTTATTTCTTTTAAATAAAAAATAACATTTTATTGTACAATAATACAATTTAAAAAAAAAGAAAAAAAATTTAATAATAAAGTGAATTTTTTCATTTTATTTTATTCTATTAATGCTAATAATATATATTCTTTTATACATCAATCGATTCGTCTTGATGAAATAAAGAAAATTTTTTTTTGAAAAAAGTAAAAAAAAAAATTTTTTAATAGATTTTTTAATGTGTATCAATCCATTCCGATATATTTTTATGATAAATATGCCTAGCAATTTTCAGCCGAATTTGTTAAAACCTCATCGAGTTATCGTGTTCACGAAAAACGGGATTCACACACACATACATTCTGGGTATTCTGGGTCTTAAATAACATAGTCCTATATAGAAGAAAATTTTTTTGAAGGATTTTTAAAAATCTTATAAATTAAACGACTACAAAGCTTCCTCACGAGGAAGCAAAATCGTGCAATTTTTTAATTATATGCAAAAAATATTGTTAAACAATTGTTTATTAATTTTCTAATATCATATTCCGACAGAGGACACTTTAATGCACAAAAAAAATTATTTGTCAAGGAAAAAATAATAAGTTTATTAGAAAATATTTAAGTTTGAAGTCAGACTAAAAATTCAGTGCATTCAGGCGTTAATGGGTTAATGTTAATAATTATCATTGTTATTAACAATTTTACATACATAAAATATAAATTAAAAATTAATTAATTAAATTTTTATTATTTATTTATATCTTTATTTATATAAGCACAGATTTGTCTGCAAAAATTCAATTATTTTAATAATTGTTAAAGACAATGATAATTATTATCATAAAAATTATTTTTTAACAAAATAGACATAAATTACTTAAAAAACAAAAAATTTGTCTGCAAAAAATAAATTTTTTTAAGAAGGACCAGAGTTGTCTATTTGTTAATTAACATTGTTCTTCAACTATTTAAATTAAATGAATTATGCATTATTATTTATTGGGTGGTCATGCTAGACTAATTTAAATTGATTTTAATCATAAGGAAAGGAAATATTAAAAATGTACACGATTTTCTTTTAATCTTGTAAATTGTTAACTTTGAGTAACAAAAAAATATATAAACAATTAAAAATTTAATGAACAGTTTGGAGGAAATTCTTAAAAAATTTATCTTCTTTTATGTAAGGCCAAGAACATCAAAATCAGATAAAATTTGTAGGATCTAGACAATTTTAAACTGTAAAGTGTAAGAATTCTACTGTCGTGGCGTCCCGGGCACTGACACTTAAACGTGGTCGCGCTTCCATAAAAATTGCAATATCTCGAAAACTATTTGAATTAATTACTCGGGGGTTTTTGGTGATGCTAAATGTGAATCGATAATCAGAATTCTAAAATATAGAATGTCGGATTCAGTATGGCGAACATATTTTTAAAAAATTCAATGGATTCGTTCATTAAAAAGTTTATTTAGAATCATGAAAGTAAAGATTTGCGGAAAATTTCTAAATCATTGTTGGTGAAGTTTGAAACAGTCCGTGTCAATTCAATTATATACTACAAAAGATTGTCATTTTCACATTTTTATTCGTCTAGTTATTCAAATTTAAAAAATACGGTAGTGAAATAATTAATTAATATTTTAAATATCGGTTAAACCGATGAAAATTTTTTTTATAATAACAAAAATTTGCATTATTTACATCGAATGATCTAACCAGAATCGCATTTTTAACAGTTTTACCTTTATATTGAATAATTAAACAAATTTAAACAGATTCAATATCCGGATTAAATCTATTAGAAATGTGGAAGAATGAAGGAAATTACACGGAACTCTTTCAATAGCATCAATAAAAATTGCAGATGATACCACACTAACAGTCGAAATTGTCAGCCTTAAAAAAATGTTCAAGCAAAAAAGATTAGTTTTCTTTAATTTTATATTTTTGAATTCTGATTACAGATTCGAATTTAGCGTCACCAAAAACCCCCGAGTAATGGATTTTAAAAGAATTCGTTGTATTTTTTAAAAATACGTCCGCTATATTGGTTCCGCCATTTTATATTTTTTTATTCTGATAACAGATTCGTATTAAGCAACTTCAAATTACACCTAAGCAAGAACATTCATTTAAATTTAGTTGAATTTATTGAACTTGAAAAATTTTCTGTCATTTTGGATCCGCCATTTTGTTTTTTTACATTCTGTCCATAAGTTATTAATCAGTGATCTCAAAAACATGCAAACTGAAGGTTTTTTAAATAATTTTGGACAGGAAATGTGAGAGATTTTACAGCTCAAAAGATGAAAATTATTAACTTAAGCCATCTATATGACTGTGGTGGCCGCCATTTTGACAATTTTAAAAATTTCATTCGATTCTGTATAAAAAAACTAAATTTAAAGCCGTATACCGTTGCAAGTGATTCAGTCTACTAGTAAACAAAGTGTTATGAAACATTATAAAAACTGCCATTTTTCCGAAAAAATGATATAAGTTTGATAGTGGGAAGAAAATTGAAAACAAAGTAAGCGGTGCGCAAGGGTTCTGTGCGTTACGCCGGCGCCACGCCGTTGAGCGACATAAATATAACTGTTTCAATAAAAGAAAGAAAGAAGTTTTACAAGGAACAATAATTATTATCGATTAAGATAATTAACTTTGGAAAAAATATTGATGTTTGTAAGTTCTTATTTAATATTTAAATGTTCCTTTGGTTTTAAATATTTCCGCCTTTATTAGTTTCTCGAGTTCTCCCTAGATGGTTGTGGCTTTTTCTGAAACTCGAAAGTGACATTGATCTCTGTAGGTATAAGAGGCAGACTGTATTCATAATTTTTTTCGCAAAATATATTTTGTGAATGTTCTTCTTCAAGGCAAGATAAGCCTCTCGAAAAATAATTTTTGTTCAGCTTTGCTTTGTAGTTTACGTTGTATTTTCAATCGTAATTTGCTTATAAATTATATTTGACTTGCAAGTAGTACGCTGTATCACCTGAGTGTCATGGCGATATCTATCGGGGATATTCCTGTGATATTGAGGAAGTATCATTATGTCCGCTTTTTTAATATTCCTGTGACATTCCTGCGATATTGAGGGCATATTTCAAAAAAATTTCGCTATAATATTAAATTTGAACTTATAGAAAAATTCTGTGGAATATCCTTTCAATATCGCAGCAATATTCCCCTAATATCACAGCAATATCCCGCCTCGATGTCACAGCAATATCACCTTATTATCGCAGAAATGTCACAGGGATATTAAAAAAGCGTACATTATGATACTTGCTGCTGGTTCGTTTTCATGTTTTCATGTGTCAAGAGTGTCAAAGAGTACTGCAGTAAATATTCGGTGAAATTAAAGTAAAAAAAAGTGCTAAATAATAAAACAAAATATTGTTAAATTTAGATTTTTGACCCTCCTCCAAACTTGGTAACGTAATTTATGAACCACCCCTTATTTCAAAATTTTAATTCAATTAATATTCTTAATGATATTTGTTTATAAATATTACTGTATATACCAAATTTCCTACAAATTTTTAATTTTTAAATTACATATTAAACTTTTAAAAAACTTATGTAAAATTTAGTATAGTTATTAAATTTACTGTTAATGGTTTATATAATTAAATGCTTTATTATTTCTGATAAATTATTTATTATTATGTTTTCAATCAATTTCAATTAATTTTACACTAACTGTAAAAATTATGTAAATACTACATTTTTTAATGCTATAATAATTTTTTTCATTTTGTACAATGTATTAATTAAAATTTTTTCCATCCAAGACACTAAAGCTTAATATATTTTTTTAACAATCAAACTTAAAAAGAAACATAATTGATTTTTTAGAAACATTTGAAAAATTGTTGAATTTGACTTGTTTTATTCAAAGGTTAAACTACATCCACTCAGATTTATTGTTTATTTCCGTGATCATTTCGGTCTTACCGACCCAAAAATATAGGCAGAGACACCCTAATAGCCTTTCTTTAAAAACTGTAATGCAATGAATTCTAATTTGATGACCATTTGTGAAGGCTAAATTGATGATCCAATATGTCGACCAAATTTTTTTAATTTTGCAGAATTTGTTTAAAATGATTATTCGGAGGTTTTCAGGACCAATAAATCCAAATTATATGTCAAAAATTTATAATAATTAAATCTGATAACTGTCTAAAAAATACAAAATAATTCGAAACTACAACTTGAGTAAATATTTTTAGACAAATCCGTCCATTTAAAAAAAGATATACTCTTTTCATCCCAATGAAACCTGAATTCCAGCTTCATTATTTTTTTAAAAATTCAATGTGCAGAAGCGTCGGTTTTATAATAATGGTTAAAAAAAATCGACTACCTCACAACTGGAGGAGTCTCACAACTAGACACACTCCCCTAATAGTTTTCAAGTGGTTCATTTTCTTTGAAAAAGGTATTAAAAATTAAATTATTAATTAGTATGTTTCGTAACGAGTGCGAGCAGTTGCCAATTTTGTAATGAGCACTTTTTTGGAACAAACTGTAGGCGAAGCGAAGCTTCGCCTACAGTATGTTCCAAAATAAGTGCTCGTTCAAAAATTGGCAACTGCTCGCACTCGTTACGAACGATATTTTTCATAACAAGGTGCAAAAGAGTTGCCTTTTTGGAACCGCGTTATGAAAAACTTTTTAAAAAACTATTTACAGTTGCTGCTTTTAGTGTTATTTGCCTTTAAAATATTGAGTTTAAATAAAATTAAGTTACTCTTAGATAACAATTCGTATACTTCATAAAGCTTTACCCATTACATTAAATAATAATTTGATGTAATGTACATTACTTTAATAAAGATGTAATAAAAGTATAAAAATAAATATGAAAAATCACTAATTTTTGCGGCTAATAAGGTATGTAACCCCTTCAACATATGAAGAAAGAGTACCTCTATTAAATGAACTTAATCATGTACCCGAAACGAAAGTTGAGGTAGAAACATTTAATAGTGGTTTTGTAATATTATTTTAATATTAAATACTAGCTGTCGTACCCGTCTACGACGGGTTTTAGTTTCTACGAATATATTTGAAGATGTGTCTAATTTTATTGTAAGTGGACCCTACGTCACTACTGCTGAAATGAAAAATAAGACCAATATTGTAGACTAAATGTACGCACAACCCTCCTCAGCCAATTCAAGTTTCAATAAAGTGGTAACTCAAAATTATGGATGGATATTGTTAAAGACATCGAAAGTAGTCAAATGCAAGTTTGCAGAAAATCCCAGCTGCCCCCTTTACAAAATATCGACGAAAACGTTTATTTTTAATAAAAAATACCAAATATGCTAATAATGTATTCATATATTTTTCAAATATATTTTTAAAAATATTCCTAAATTTATAAAAATTTTATTGTAACCTATTTTTACAAACAGAAATTTAAAAAAATTGTCTGATACATTAAAATAAAATGATATAAGAAAAAAAAAGAATTTGAGATGAGTTCAAAAATAAGCTTGATTCATTTGTTGACGCGTATTTATTCAGATAACTTAATGTAATGTAAAATTATATTGACTCGTGTATCTTTCGATACTCTAATAATTGATTTATTAAGAATTTTACTAGAATAATAATATAATTAGAAAATACGAGGTAAGTAAAAAGACAGCAACCATCAAAATTGTTTCTTCTTTTTTAAATGTTATTTCACGCATTGTGCAAAAAAATATTTTCAAATCGTCATAGATTTTTCTGTCACGTGGGGTTAGAAAAATCAATGTTTCAAGTATAGTTTGTATCTCTTTTAATTAGGTAATTATATTTTTTAGGTTTTTAAGTCACCCGTTGTGGTTGTATCTACTCCAAAATGCCGACGAATTTCTGCGATCACAAAAATAATAGGTTAAAAGTTTGCGGTCCATGCGGAAAAAAATAGTTTGTGGTTCTAAAAAATTGAGTTATTTTAAAATTAGTAAAGAGAATTAAATTCTAATACAGAAAAACGTTGATAATTCGTTTAAGTTGGATAACTCGAAATATTCTTTATCTTGGTGTAATACCTGTCGCAATACCGTTCAAGAATTCGAAAAAAAATAACCAAGAGGCCCGGAATAAGAATGCCTAACTATAATGATGTTCAACTGCAGAAAGAAACGAGGAATGAAAAAGGACCTTGCAATTGTTTTATTTGTCTAACAGCAAGACCTACCACTCATTCAAAAGTTATTACAGGTCGTGGTTGTGAAAGAAAATTCGAAATCGAGATAAATGCGGAAAATGGTCTTTATGCAGCTTCGACCTTAGAAAAAAGTTTTAATTCTACAAACGTTTCTGAAACACCTAAAAAAAAGATATTAAAATTTGTAAAATTTGTTGTGGAGAGCTCGGTAAAGGCTTGCGTCATGAGTGTAATAGTAAACGTATTTTGGTGGATAATTTACGAAATATAGTAATGAAGTTTCCTAAAAACGTCCAAGATAAAGTTGTAGTATATATTTTAAAAGAAAAAGGCAAAAATAATAAATCCTTGCAGTCATTAGAACCAGAAAAATTGAAACTGCAGAATTACGGCCGACATGACACAACAATTGTTCTGAATCCTAAAGAAAGTAAAGAACGGATTTTTAATACTAAGAAATTGGATAATTTACAAAACAATTTGGGATTACCTTCAAATAAAATGAGAATTTTAGAAAATTTCATTCCTTGCAACGCTGGAAAGAACGCGATTCCGAAGAATTATAGAAATCACGCGAATGAAAAAGGCAAGATTTTAAAAGATATATATAAAGTAAGTAGTCACGATTTTGATGTAGAAGGAGTAAATGTGAAATAAAATAGACCTATCGTGTATGCTGATTGCGAAGAATTACTAGAAACTGTCGTAGACCATCGTAATCTAGTTGGTAATTATTGCATAAAAGTTATGGCCGATTAGGGACAGGGCTTTTTTAAAATTTCAATGTCGGTGTTTACTAGAGATGAAGATGATTCTGATGATGTTCCTACGCCAGCCAAAATATCAAAATATTTCGAAGGAGGTAGAACTGGTAGAGGCGCTGCGTTGACTAGTGTAAACAAAATCATTATGATTTATATAGTGCCTAAAATTAAAGAAAGCTATGATAACCTCTTTTACTTATGTAAATTAATAAATTTGAACAATGTGACATTCAAATTCGCATGTGATCTTAAGCTTCTATTAACCATAAACGGACAACAAACCGCTAGCGCAATGTATCCATGCCCATTTTGTTTTATTTTATTGCGAGATTTGAAGTCAGTCTGTAAATAATTTGTTGACGCCGATAATCTGGTTTTAGTTAGCTCGTCTTAATTAACATCAGACACATAAAATGTAGCCGACAAGTTAAAAACTTACAGCTGCCTTAAACAAGAACACGGGAATTACGTAATCGACGGCGAAAAAAAGAAAAACGCGATGAACTTTCATAGTACAATAAACAAACCTATTTTTGAAGAAGATGATGATCTTAAAGTAATTGAGAAGTGCGTAGTTTCAGAACTGCACTTATTACAAGGTTTTGTTAACCATATTTTCTGGAAAGGGTTAGTACCATTACTAGGACGTGAAACTGCTCTTCTATGGCCAAAAAACTAAAAATAGCGCCAAAAAATTACTAAGGTGAAATATTCGAAGGCAACGCTTGCAGAAAAAATTACGAATCGAGTCTTTTGTGGCACCTTTCAAAGAAATGAACGAAATTGTTCATAACTGCTTTTCAACTACCAGAAAAAATGAGGCTGACCTTGCAAAAAATATTGAGGATTTAAAGAAATTTTTTGATGCCACTGACGTATCTGAATCACTCAAAATTCATATAATTCTAAATCATGTTTTGCAGTGTATATTATTTTTGGATGATAACGATGGCCTTGGCCTGTGGTCCAAACAGCACGGTGAAACAATTCATAAGGAATTTTTATTGTATTGGAATCGTTACAAACTGAATTCGATGAAAGACCCATGTTATGTTATTCAACTGCAAAAGGCCGTAGTTGAATTTTCCTCTCGACACCTCTAGTTAAAATAAGTTATTAACTTATGTCTATATATATATATATATATATTTGAGGCATTCCATGTCAAGTGACCCAGGTGTCTTACGGTGTAATGCTTATTTCAATAATTTTTTACTCTTAAACTATTAAACATGAAAATTTGGCAAGGTACATTTTGGAAAAAATTTTTCATTTTAATTTTTTGGAAAAAGGGCAGCTTTTTTTTAAAAAGGAAAGCTGAGGTTTTTTCCAAAAGGACATATAAATAAAAAAGTAGGACAAGAATGTTTAAACATTTAAAAACAGAGGTTTCTATTCACCGGAGCGCTCTAAACCCGGTTTTACGAGAAAATTCATTTTTTCAATGTTTAAACATTCTTGTCCCACTTTTTCATTTATATGTTCTTTTAGGAAAAAATCTCAGCTTTCGGATTTGTAATCAGCGACCTCAAAAACCTCCAAGTCGTAATTTTTATTAGATTATTAGCTTTATTTTATTTTCGATTTTGTAATTTTTTGTTGTGTATATTGTTCTGTATTCTTGTTATAAACATACTTTTTTTATTATTGTGAGAATTAAAAGATTGTTAATTCTTTATTGCACTATAAATTTTTTTCACAAAGTAGAATAAAGGGCTTAGGGGGTTAAGTATTCAAAAAATGCCCTCGCTTCTTAAAATTCGCTTTTTTGGGGGAGTTATGGAGGGGGAAAGCAAAATCAAAAAACTTATTTTTCTCTAAAACTACTGAACCGATTTTAATGAAATTTTAAGAGGTTGTAAATATTGATAAGACGATTTTAGAAAATAAATCCAAATTAAAAAAAAAAATTTGAAATTTTCAACATTTTTTTTACGTTTATTTTTTTAAGTTGACTTTCTCTTTTGTTGTAAAAAGTACCTTATAATGTCCCCTTTAACATTTATTTTTTTCATATTTTTTCAAAATATTGTTTTTGAGTAAAATGTCAAAAACCATGGTCATGCTATTTGTCACGTACGGTAAGGCACATATATATATATATAAATATGGGCCATGTTAATGTGATAGGGTACAGCTAAATAAGTATGGAAAAAGTGACCCGAATATATTTTTCCCATTCATTCCTACCCACTTAAAAATAACTTTTTCAAATTTTTAACTCAAAGTTTTGAGTTTTTTGGAACTTATGGAGGAGAAAAAATCGAAAAACGCATTTTCCTGAAATTAGGTCTTCTTTCATACCTCCTTCGTGTTAGTCAGTTGCAGGTATACACCTGCAAACATTGCATAGTGCATTTACATGCTTAGAATATAGGAAAACGGCTCTTCACGATTGGTAAATAAAACTCAGGTACATCAGATGCATGCAAATGTGATCAATTTTTAAAAATATTTTTGGGTTCATCCGGCGTATTGGATCTGCCTTTGCAAAATTTGACCCCGAGTAGCCGGATTAAAGAAAATTTGATCAATTTTTAACAATATTTTATGTTTGACAGACATATTAGATCCACCATTTTGAAATTTATAAATTCGATTTTAGATTCTTATTCAGCAACCTTAAAACTTTCTTTTTACCAAGTTGAATGAAAATCTATTAAAATTTGTTGAAATTATTCAAGTTTTTACATTACTAATTTTGTAATAATTGATTGTTTATTTCATTATACATTATCAATCAATGTTACGACCCGAGCTAAAGTTAGGTTAGTTTACTAATTTATTAGTAAAATTGGAGACAAGTTGCTGATTAATCAAGTTAGTAAGACTTGATATTTATTTTTAGTGTGGATTCGTTAGACTTTAAAGAAACTACGGGTTTCCGTTAATTAATTACACAGGCCGACAAATTTTAATCAACTGCATGTTGCCTAAAATATTACTGCCGATTCTTACAGGATTTTGTCCGTAGAATACGAATCTGACCTTGAAAATATTGGATTGGCTCTAGTTTTTAATCAATTTACGTTTCAATATACAAAATATGCATTTTTAGCATTTTTTGAATGAATGTACAACAATACACCGAATCAGTAAATCTGTCCGCATAGCACAAAATGAAAGTTTAAACACTGCTCTTCAATATCCAAAAACAAAAAATGTAATTTATGTACACTTTAACCTGTAATGTCAAAAGAGACATTCGCTGTTCCACAAGCATATTGAAAACAACAGTACTTTTGACCATGTAAGGTAATTTAAATAACAATTAGTCTCTCTAGGGGTTTTTATGGTCGCTGCTTACTGATCTGTATTTAGATTTTAATATTCAAAATGGCGAATCCAATATGGCAGAATTTTTTTTAAATTTTAAATTTTTATCATAAAAGGCGTAAATTATCTTTAAAAATTTGGTCCGCCACTTGTAATTTTTATATTTCATAGCAGATTTGTAACTAGCGATTATAAAAACGCCAGAGACACTAATTTTTACTTGAATTACCTTACATGGTCAAAAGTAATATTAATTTTAATACGTTTATGGAACAGCGTATGTTTTTTTGGACATTATAGGTTAAAGTGTACATAAATTACATTTTTAGTTTTTGGATATTCAAGAGCAGTGTTTAAGCTTTCAATTGGTGTTATGCGGACAAATTTACTGTTTCTGTGTATTGTTGTACAATCATTCAAAAAATGCCAAAAATGCATATTTTGTATAATGAAACGTAAATTGATTAAAAACTGGAGCCAATCCAATATTTTCAAGGTCAAATTCGTATTCTATGGACAAAATCCTATAAAAATCAGCTTCTATTGGTTAGGCCACAAAATTTTGTTGGCCTGTGTTATATGCATATTCCTTTTATATGATTGTTTATTAACAATATAATATAAACAATTACATTTACTTACAATTTCGAAGTTCTATTGTCGATAAAGTTACAATAATGTGACTGCAACCAGGCTTGCGTCACTGTGTTACTAGTAGTATGTAGATATGAGATTTTTAGTTCGTATTATAGCACTTTAAAGCACTAGAACGACTATTTTAACAGTTCTTTCACAAACTCTAAGTGTTCTTTCTGTCACTGTACCTTGATACCAAAAGAAAACTTGTCTTCTTAGTAATCGGAAAGAACTTGCACTAATTTTAAGAAATTAGAAAGAGAATAGTAATTTTGAACTGTTATACGACGAAAGTAATAATATAACTGGATAATAGTGCAATTTAGTTCCTTACAGAAAACAATTATTCTCTTGGTGTTTAGCACTGACTCAAACTATTTAATATTACAATCGAAGGGCCGACTCAACGATACCGTTCGGGCAGAAACACCGGAGTATTTGACAAGTGAAGTGAGAAAAACGGGGATTTATATAGTAACGATCATAGACTCATTGAACTCCGATCTGAGAAAATTTGTAAGAAACACGTTCTTGCAAATTCGTAAAATCACATACAATGAAGGTTTGTAATAATCGCGCGTTTGATAATTTGTTATAATCACGTACTTGATAAATTGTTATAATCACGTACTTGATAATTTGTTATAATCACGTACTGTGAAAGTTTGTTATAATCAATTCATTAACAATTGTATTTGTTATTTATCAATAGATTAACAATAAAATTGTTTATACTAATCGTTTATTAACAAACTTTATAATTATTCTTATAATGATTTACTATCAATTGACCATTGATTGTGGACTGATTGTCTTGTTTGAATCTTTAAGTTACTAACAATAAGGATTGAATTGTCTATAACAAAATTTGCATTTGACGTTACAGTTTATAAGATTAATGATTTTGACAATAACGTTATTATGAATTTTTGAATTTATTGGATTATCGACTTATTTATCCTTATAGTAATATTCTTCATGACACATTAATCTTATGATAATGCACCGACTGTTGATTAGTCATTTATATAACTACAGTCGTTGTCTTATCATATCTGATTTGGATAAAAGATCGACTGCGATTTCATGAGATGCTAAATCTTAATCGAAATTAAACCTATTTTACCTTATGTAGGTGATTAACTTTTAACAGTTAATTTACATAATTTTATACCGAATTAATTATTATCTTTAATGTCATGTATAAAGCACAAGCACATGACAAAACATTTTTAACCAGCAGATACTCGTCAAGTGGTACACATGATTGCCTAAAAAAATGTTATATGGGGATGTAACAGTCCTCCCTCCTTAATTTATTCTTTGTCCCCAAAGAATTTAGGTGTTGTTGTTATCAGGTATATAGTTTGTTAAATTTTTATAAGATTTTGCTGATCTAAAAAATTTTTTCTCTTTTTTTTTACATATTTTTGCTATTGTGACTTTTATACTTCTTTGCGTGCCCCACAATTTTGTGGGATAATCTTACAGGAGGGGATGAGCCTTTAGACTTGTCTGGTTTTTCTGCAGCTTCAGTTGGTTAGTATTAATTGTTCAGTCATTTAATTAGTCTCAAGGATGGACTCCTTTTTAAACAATTGGTCTGATGGTGACAGTGCTTCTCTTATTGCCTTAATTTCCTCAAGTGGTGAATCTGAATCAGTTACTGTGGATGATTTTGTTAATATGGACATTGATGGAACTCTTAATAATTTTAATTTACCAGTTCCTGAAACTAGTAATAATGCGCCGGTTTCACTTGTTTTGGATATAAATGAGGATGCAGTGCCAAGATGGAAGGCTCTTTCTCTTCGCATGTTTCGAATTGAAGAACAATTGAATATTTTTTACGTGGCGTTTTGGAGAGCTGCCCCTGATACTGCTGTAGAGTGCATGGTTAATTTTTGCAGAGGAAAGCTTGGTTTGTCTGTAACAATTAATGAGTTCAAATTTGTTCAAAAACTTGACAGTCGTCGCAGAGGAGTTCTTCTTCGCGTTTCTTCGATGGCATTGCGTGATACAATTTTATCCAATAGTGTTTATTTTCGAGCCGAAGATTTACATGTAGAAAAGGAATGATTGAATGTTTCTTTTTCCTTTTTGCACATAATATCATATTCTCTCTCTTTTCTTTTTTTTGTTTATTTATAGGTGATAATTACCTTCGAGTTAAAAATTCTTCTGCTCTTGTTAAGCTGAGACAATTGCAATCCTTGACGATGGATGTTGATTTAGATGTTCAAATTCTGGAAAATTTGCATTCACTGTGTTCTTCTTCGATTATTGCTCCTATTCGTCGACCTCGAGGTCGTCCTCGAAAAATACCATTAGTGTCTTCTTTCAATCAATTAACTGGAGTGCGTCATCGACAATTGGAATCCACTCATAATCAGATAAAGGACAATATAAAAAAAATGCAGAATTTATTAAATGGACTGTTGGCGCCATTGCCTCCTTTATTATGTGCACATTTTACCGAAAATTCATCCGTTTGTTTAGGGTAAGTTTTCTTCATTTTATTTATTTTTGCTTTTGTTTCTTAAAAATTTTTCTTACTCTTATTTATGAATTTTCTTGTTACAGAGTGACTGGTGGTGAATTTTGTTTTTGCGGACGCTACAAACTTCTTGGAATTTGTAGATGTGTTGAAGAAATTAATACTACGATTGTGGAGGTGTCCGAGCCGTGTAATTGTGAAAGAAGCAGTGAAAGTCCTGATAATGAGTCTGAATCGGACGATAGTACTATTGATGTTGTTGGTGACGTCAAACCAGTCTTGGAAAATGGAGATTTTGATTTTTTATAAAATAAAAATTTGTTAATTAATTGTTTTAAAATTGCATTATATGTAGAATTCTTGTTTTTCTTTAGATATATAAGCAAACACATGTACATGTCTATCATGTGCTCGTGCAATACACATATACTTATTATTTTATTTTTGTCTTAACATTTCAATAACTTTTAGATTTAAAATTTTAGTCTTGTACCTATTTACATAAATATAATTTTTTGGGTGTTAACTATTATTGCCTTTTGTTTTTGAAAATTTCAATCATAACCTATAATTTTATTGTTTATAAGATAAACTTTTATTGATCAACTTAATTTTTAAATCCCTCTTTTCTCCTTTTTTTAAATAGTTTTATAATCTTGAGCATGCGCATTCGTTGTAATATTTTCATGGGTCGAATTTATTAATTTTTTGAAGTATAATTTTAAAATTTTATATTATTTTATTATTTGTTATTATTATTTTTACTAATTATTACTAATTATCAAGATTAATTAATAAATTTAACCTTAATTATGATAATAGATAAAGGTTTCTGTTTTGACGCTGTGTTCGTATTGGACAATTTTTATTAGTTAATTTTTTGGATGTACAGTCATGCGCTGCGATCGATGTTCATGGTCAATGTACGGTCGAAACTCTGTAGTGTGGTAACATTCGAATGACGTATGAAGTCGATGCGCGCACGGTGGTACTATCGTTACGGTACAGACGGGGAGCGAGACAGAGAGTATGCGACGCGTGATCTCTCGCTCGAGAGAATCGATAGTAGCGGTCGATACACAGATGACGTCGAGCATAGATGTAATATTAGGCTCTGTATGCGGTTTAACGTAGCGTTTGGTATTCTTGTGGTAAGAAGGACATAAAGTTTGCATATTTAAATTTTTTGTGGACAGTCCTCCCTCCTTAAATTATCCATTGTCCTCAATGGTCGATTTAAACATGGGATGAGTTATTCGATCGGCGTCTTCTCATCGATATTACTTTGTAGCATATGTATAGATTTTTGATTACTATTACTGCCAATAATAATAGTAGTAGTTTGAAAGCTATGGAAATGTAGTCCATTGCTTCAGAAATAGAACCCAGGATTGGAATATTCATCTGTGAATTGAATTTTTAATTAATATTTTGTAATTTTTAGAATTGCTTTGTATGGGGAATTTTTGTTTTTCTATTGATTTTTGAATTATTATGGTTATTTGTTTCTTGTTGTTATATTAATTAATTAGCTTTTTATATTAACGATTTTCAATATTTTGTACGGTATGTACATATACTCAATCAAGAATCTCGATCGATATATCGATCGATATTGGTTGTAATATTAGCAACAATGTACAATTTGTTAATTAATTGTATAAAAAATTGCATTAGTAGTGAATTATTTTATTAATTTCATATTTTTGTGAATTTGGATTAAAATTAATGCATTTTTGTCATTTTGTTGAAGCATATATCGATGTGGGTATCGATCGATATATCGATGAGCGATATGACATAAAGGCTATCTGACTTTTATTTCTTTTATTAGTTTATAACGAATTGTCTTTTATGTGAGTTAGTTCTTAGTTTATTGTTGGTCAATGTTAATTATTATTATTTTAGATTTTTACTTTATTGGAAAATTTTAAAAATAAAGAGGAAAGAAGAAGGCGACCTCCAAATCCCCTTCCTTCATTTTCTCTCGTCTTTATTATAATATTTTATTTACGTTTATTTGATTATGTATTTTTATTACATTTTTGTTATATTTATTATTATTTTATTGTAATTTTATTTGTTTATAATAACATGAACATGGTATTAATTTATTACTATTTATTAACTTAATTTTATTAATTTTTGTATTATTATTTATTTGTTTTTCTTTATATATATATATATATATATATATCTGCGATTTTGATTATTTGTTATATAATATACAGTAATTGCCATTCTTTGTTTTGATTTTTACATTAATCGAAAAAGGCTTTTGGAGAATCCCAGGAATCTTCTTTTTCTGGTTTAAGATTCGCGGTTTCTGGGATGTCCCAGCATTCTTTTTCGTCGACAGTGATAGGTTTTCCTGGGATGTTCCAGAACTCGTCGTCTTTTTCATTTTTATTTATTTTTTGTAATAATCTTTTATTTCTTATGGGCCTTAGGCATTGAGTTTTTGTGTGTCCTCTTAAAAAACAAAACTCGCAACAGTTTGTCCATTTATATAATTTTAATTTTAGTATCGTAGGGTTTTCCGTAGTCATTACATAAGTTAGTCCTTTTTGATGGGGTTCTTTTTCCAATTCGCAAAAATAATAAGTTTGATCTAGTAATTTTAGGATTTGTCTGGCGGTTGTATGTTCTCCGTCTTTAATTCGTCTTTCGTTTCTAGACCTAGTAACAAAAGTGTTATCGTTATTTATGTCTCTAACTGTGCATTTAATGTCGTATCGTCTGTTGTTAGGGGGTCCAGATACTGATTCTACAGAGTAATTCGGTTTCGACAAATCGTATTCGGCAGTGAATTCTTCTAGGATTCCTTTCGGGAATTCAATAGCTTCAATATTTCCTTTCGGAAATATATTCACGTTGATGAGCTCTCCATTTATTGGAGGTGTTTTGAGGATCATTTCAGCCATGTAAAACATAAAATAGTGTTATTATACTTATTCATAGGCAAGTTTCAATTTGTCAATGTGTTTTTGAAACCTTTGACCCTCATTCGTTATTAAAATCGCCGTATGTTTGTCTAATACATCCACAATTTCGTAGGGCCCATGATAATATGCCTCGAATTTGCTTTTCTTTACTTCCCTTAAAACGTAAGCTTTATCTCCTATTTTTCCAAAAAAGGGTTTTATCTTTTTGTCGTAATTTTGTTTAGATTTGAGTTTAGATTGTATGAGGTTTCTCGCGGCCATATTTCTAATTTCCGTTAGTCTTGATATTAGTTCTATTAAATATGAACTGTAAGTTTCGAGTTTTTCTTCTGAAGGAAAAGAACTAGGAGTTCGGGCTGTTTTTCCGAATACTAGTTCAAAAGGAGTGAAATTTGTAGCCTCATGAACTGATGTGTTATAGGCAAACATACAAAAAGGTAGCAATTTGTCCCAATCATCGTAGTTCTTAGAGTATTGTTTTAGGAAATCTACAAGGACTATATGGCTTCTTTCTAGGCTGCCATTTGTTTGGGGTCTATATCCTGAAGTTGTTACTTGCTGTACTTCAAAAATTTTTGATAGTTTTCTCATGAGTTTACTTATAAAACCTCCACCTTTATCGGTTAAAATGGTTTTGGGGGCTCCGTATTTGGAAAATAGTTCTGCGGCTACTGCATGAGCTATTGTTGTTGTTGAAATGTCAGGAATGGCTACTGCAATGCAATATTTTGACAAGTGATCTTGCATTGTAAGTATATGACAATTACCGTCAGGAGTTGTAGGAAGTTTTCCTACTGTGTCTAAAAATACTTTGTCAAAAACGTCAAGTGGGGTATCCGTAATGAGCATTGGTTCTCTAGTTTTTACGCGAACTAGTTTTTGTTCTTGACAAGTTGGACATTTTCTTATGAATTCGGTTACTTGGTCCTTGAGACCAGTCCAAAAGAATTTTTCACGTATTCTTCGATAGGTTTTTGTGACTCCTTTATGTCCTCCTACCTTACTATTATGATATTCTTTGATTATCTCTTCTCGAATTTCGTCTTTTGGAATTGTGATTTGACCATAACACATAGTAACTTTTATGTTACTGTTTCGGAAAACTGTATCTATAATTTGTAAGAATTCTCCCTTCATTAATTCGTCTGTTAAATCACCTTTTCTTGAAATCCTTACTTCCTTTAATTTTTCTTTTTGCAGAATGATTTTTAAACTCTGTAGGGCTTGAATGATATCATCTTTTAATAAGGGATCAAAATGGTTATGTTTTACTATTAAAGTGTAGATGTTATATTGTCCTCGGGGGGTAATTAATATTTGTCCCTTTTGTGGATTTTTTAATTTTATTTCTTGTGGATCAATAGCTCCAATATCAATGAGTAATCTTCCTATGGGGGTTATGAATTCGGAATCTGCAGATAGAAAATGGGCATAATTACTTCGATAATATGTTAAACTCTCTCTACAACTGTTCACGTTTGAAGTTGAGAATAGTGTTCTATCTTTCTTAAATTTTTGTATTTCTGGTGGTATACTATCGATGGATGTTTCCATCTTTCGCTTAATTGTCGTTTGCTCTTTTAATGGTTCATTGTCAAATGAGTGATCATCTAAATCTTCTTCTGATGAAGATATTTCTTCTTGTATTATTGGGTGCGAGAATGGTGTTGATGTCGCAAGAGGCTTATCAAAGCTTAAAGGTGTTGTTGATCTTCTTGGTTGGTCTACAAAAGTCACATTTTTTCCTTTGTTGATATTCTCTGTGATCTGTGTCTTTTTATTTACATTTTCACTTTCAATACTTTGAATCATATCGGTCAATTCTTGTATGTCTTTATGAGCGTCTTTTAATATTTCGTTTAATTTTTCCGCAAACTCTAGATGATCTCCAGGTATATGTTCATTTGCTGCTTCGTGAATTTCGGGGTCGTTATCTCCAACGGAGGCATTAAGCCAATCTCTTGGTGGTAGTTCTTCTTCTTTTAACCAATCTTCGTGTTTAGCCATAGATTCGTCAAATTGAGCTATTGATTTTTCTAATTCTTTGGCTATTTCTTTCCTTGTTTTAGGTAATTCTTGGTCTTCTTCTGACGAACTGTCTTCACTTCCACTTATGGGTGGACTTACTATTTTAACTACCTCATTATTTATCGTTGCTGGTTCTGTGATAAACTCATATTGTTCAAGGGGTGCAGTAGGAGGTGTGCTTTTTGGAGCATACGGATCATAAAGGGGTGTAGGTATAACAAGACTAAGTAAAACACTTGTACTCTTTTTACGTATAGGTGGTTGCTCACTTTCATCAGAATCGGAGCTTGAGGACGTATCTTTCGTAATTTTTGTTTTTAAGGGTCGTGGTTGTAGTTTATTTCGTTGAGAGACGCGTTGTCCAATGGTACTTTTCTCTAATAGTTTTGTATTTGTGGTTGTTTTCTTTGTAGGTTTCATAATGCCTTTAATTTTCGTTGGTTGTTTAAGGGTTTTTTGTTTTTGCGTTGAAGTGCTAGCAACTCCTGAGCTTGTGGATGGAGTCGTAGGTTTAGGATTTGTAGATTGTCTAGTTTGTACAAAAATTCTTGCTTGTTTTTTTGTATTTGGCTCTTCTACTATAGTTTCAATTGGATTTCTTGATAAGGCGTCTGCGTTGTGATTTAATTTTCCTGGTTTATATTTGAATTCGTATTCGTAATCTCTTAGTTTTAATCTCCATCTGACTAAACGTTGTCCTGGATCTTTTATTGAATTTATCCATTTTAATGGTTCATGGTCACTAACTAGTGTAAACTTTTTGCCGTAAATGTATGGTCTAAAGTGGTTTACTGCATAAAGGACTGCTAAACATTCTTTTTCGGTGGTAGAATAATTTTGTTCAGGTGCATTTAATACACGCGAAAGGTATGCTATAGGTAAATCTATTCCATCCTTATCTTGACTAAGAACGGCGCCTATTGCAAAATCTGAGGCGTCTGTTGTTATTGTGAACATTTCAGTGTAATCAGGGTATTGTAGTATGGGGCTATTGCATAGCATTGACCTAAGTTCCTTAAAGCTTTTATCCTCTTCTGGTCACCATTCAAATTTTACGTTCTTTTTTAATAAGTTTGAAAGTGGTTTTGCCTTTGCAGAGAAGTCTTTTATGAATCTATGATAATAGCCTGCAAGGCCGAGAAATTGTTTTACATTTCTAGGAGTTTTTGGGGTCGGAAATTGTTCAACTGCTTCTATTTTCTTAGGATTGGGTTTAACGCCATCGCTGCTAATTATGTGTCCTAAATATGCTACTTCTCTACATAGAAATTCGCATTTTTCAGGCTGTAATGTTAAATTTGCTCCTTTTAATCGTTGTAATAATCGTTTTACTTTTATGCCGTGTTCTTCTAGATTTTCCGCGTAAATTACTATATCGTCTAAATAAACAAATAGTTCTACACCTTGCAATCCAAGTAATACTTGATCCATTAATCTTTGAAATGTTGCTGGTGAGTTTTTCAATCCCATTGGCATTCATACATATTCATAATGTCCGTGTACTGTTGAAAAGGCGGTTTTCTGTCTATCCTCTGGGTCTAATTCTATTTGATGAAATCCACTCGCTAAATCAAAAACTGAGAAATACTGAGCTTGGCCCAAGGAATCGATTACACTTGTAATATGGGGCAGAGGATAAAAATCTCCTACGGTCTTATCATTAAGGGCTCTGAAATCAATAACTATTCTCCATTTCTTCTTTCCGGTTCCATCTATTTTCTTAGGTATGATAAGTAGTGGAGAGTTATAAGGTGAAGCAGATGGCTTTATTGCTCCTTCTGATGTCATTCGATCTATTACCTTGTCTATTTCTTCTTTTTGAGCCGGAGAGAATCTATAAGGTCTAGTATGAATTGGGATTTCGTCTACAGTTATAATTTTGTGCTTCACTCTGTTGGTTGGATTTAGAGGTTCTCCCGTTAAATGAAAACTTTCGGGAAATTCTCTTACTATGTCCTTAACATGTTCTCGTTCTTCCTCGTTTAAATGATCTAATCTTAATTTATCAATAATAGCTGAAATTCGATCTTCAGGTTCTTCGTCAGAAATTTCTTCATCTATCTCTTCTCCTGGTAATGGATAATATTCGAAAGGAATAAGTTCTTGAGGTGGAACTTCTATTTCAACGTCTTCTACTGACGTGTTTATAGCAAAAATGTGGCATATTCCGTTTTTATTAGACACGATTCCTTCTCCTATTATCAATCCTTCTTCTGTTTTTATTAGTGGTAAATATCCTTCTTTTACTTCATTGTTAGATACTTCTATTGGTATCACCTGTCTACCTCTAGCTTTGATTGTTAATCCTCGTCTTTTATTTTCTTTATTTTCCACTAAGTTTTCTCTAAATTTGATTGATTCTACATCTTGAAAGAATATAGGGTTTACTGGGTTTGTATGAGTTACAATAGAATTATGCCAAAATGAAATTTCGGCTTTCTCTTGTCTAAGATATTCTCGACCTAATATTCCGTCGGAATGTAAAGGAAAATCTGAAGAAACTACATGGAATTTTATGGGTTTTTCGTTTACAATTATCTGTACCGTTCCTAGCGTAGGTATTTTTATAGGAGCGATTCCCTTAAGTTGTATGGCTTCGTTTATTGTCACATTTAATTCGGGTTGTAAAACGTCTAGTTTTATTAAATTTACGTCTGCGCCAGTATCTACTAACAATGATGCCTTTGATTTTAAGAAATCTGGGGACTTTATGATTATTACTGGGGATTCATTGTTGTGCTGGGCTTGCAAGATTGTTCTTGTTTGCGCAGTATCATCACTGTTGCTTGACGCTCTTGTTTGTCCTGACTCGTCGTCGCGTCTGTTCGTCGAGCTGGATAGGAGTTTAAATGTTTTTCATTAGATGGGGCTGGAGATTGAGCGCGTGGGGGCGTTTTAGCACCTCCATATGCAGTATTGCTTTGTCCATCCATTCTTTGTGGTGGTGGATAAAATTGATAAGGGTTATAAGGCATGAAAGGTGGTTGATTAAATTGAGTAGGATAATAAGGATAAGGTGGATAAAATCCAGCAATTTGTTGTTGAGGTTGGGGCTGAGGTAAAGCAGGTTGTTTTAGAATTCCTATAGGAATGGGGGAATGAGAACGTGGTTTCGTTGTTTCGTCTTCGGGGTTAAATCTTACTCGAGGACTAGGACTCCTGTTTCTAACCTCATAATTGGCATTATATGTCTTATTTTCGCTCGGCTGTTGATACCTTGAAACATGATAAGTACGGTTATATTGTTCACCCTGATATTGATGCCTAATTTCAAATTTTGTCGCGACATCTACCGCATCTTTCAAGACTTTTATATCTCGTGCTTCTATCAGACTGAAAATAGAATCCGGAAGACCATTAATAAATGCTTGTAAAGCACAATCATCTAAGGGTTCTATTATATTATTCATTTTTGTTTCTCCATAAGAGCTAAGTAATGCAGCCTTTGCTCCGGCCACTAAAAGGGTTAATCTATCATAAAATTCGCTTACGCTTTCGTTTCGGGCCATACGAATTGTGGATATCTCCTGAAGATACCATACATAAGACTTTTTCGGGGCATATCTTTGTTTTAAATGTGTAATAAGGTCGTCAAGAGTGTCAAAGGTTTTTCCATAGGTACTGTCACGAGCAACACCTTTTAATTTGGATAACACAAGTTTAACATATTGTTTATCACAATTAATAGGAATAGAGGATTCTCCACTTTTTACGTCTTCGAGAAAGTCTCTCAAAGGCATGTTTTTACCATCATAAAAAGGAATATGCATAGTTCCTTGTTGTAATGCAAAACATTCCGCCATGGTAGTAACCATGGGGTCATTGGAAATGGATTCATTATCGTCAGGCATTTTGCTTATTTGATTACCGATTTTCTTAAAACTTTCAAGTAATTTATTTTTAGAATTCGTTAATAATATCAAAGTTAAAAGGTAACCCTAACACGCCGGTTATATCCGTAATCCCTGTATAGTTAATAGGGTGAAATTCTAGAACTGTATGATTAACACAAACCTTAGTTTGTCCTAAGGTATCTATAGTACCTTCTCTGAGTGAAAGAGTTTTAGTGTAATCGATACCAAAATAGGAATGTAATTCCTTGCTTTTTATTAAATTTATAGGTATTGAATAATCGATGATAAATTTTGCTTCAAAATCCTTAAAGAATGTGGATTTTAATAAGATAAGTGGGTATAAGCTATTATATCTTTCTATAAAATAGAAATATGAACTCATGAGGAGGTTCGATGTGAAGACCGCTTAAAGGCTTAAGCCTATTAAGTGTAGTTGTTTCCGCGGTATGGGCGTCCGACTTGACTCGACTTGAACTACTGCGAGTGAACCGCGCGCGAAGTCAGTGAGTAGTTAGAATCAATCGTATGATTTTCGCGCTATATTTGAATTTGGTTTTATTAACTTCTTTCTCAATTTTCGTTTAATATGATTTATTTTGAATTATTATTAATTATACTCAGCGCTGTTGGACTGTTAGCTATTGCTTCAATACTTTTTAAGATTATTTTTCTTTTTGTATCTATAGTCCAGTTCTCGCCTCGAGAATTTATTTCGTTTTGAAAATAATTAAAATGGCAAACTTGATCAAGACTAGCAGCTCCCAAAACTGCAATAATGTTAGAATCGCTTTGGTAATCTACCACTTCGAATTTAGTTAAAATTTCGCCAATGATTTCCTTTTCACTAGTGAATGAGTTTATTACACAGGCCGACAAATTTTAATCAACTGCATGTTGCCTAAAATATTACTGCCGATTCTTACAGGATTTTGTCCGTAGAATACGAATCTGACCTTGAAAATATTGGATTGGCTCTAGTTTTTAATCAATTTACGTTTCAATATACAAAATATGCATTTTTAGCATTTTTTGAATGAATGTACAACAATACACCGAATCAGTAAATCTGTCCGCATAGCACAAAATGAAAGTTTAAACACTGCTCTTCAATATCCAAAAACAAAAAATGTAATTTATGTACACTTTAACCTGTAATGTCAAAAGAGACATTCGCTGTTCCACAAGCATATTGAAAACAACAGTACTTTTGACCATGTAAGGTAATTTAAATAACAATTAGTCTCTCTAGGGGTTTTTATGGTCGCTGCTTACTGACCTGTATTTAGATTTTAATATTCAAAATGGCGAATCCAATATGGCAGAATTTTTTTAAAATTTTAAATTTTTATCATAAAAGGCGTAAATTATCTTTAAAAATTTGGTCCGCCACTTGTAATTTTTATATTTCATAGCAGATTAGTAACTAGCGATTATAAAAACGCCAGAGACACTAATTTTTACTTGAATTACCTTACATGGTCAAAAGTAATATTAATTTTAATACGTTTATGGAACAGCGTATGTTTTTTTGGACATTGTAGGTTAAAGTGTACATAAATTACATTTTTTGTTTTTGGATATTCAAGAGCAGTGTTTAAGCTTTCAATTGGTGTTATGCGGACAAATTTACTGTTTCTGTGTATTGTTGTACAATCATTCAAAAAATGCCAAAAATGCATATTTTGTATAATGAAACGTAAATTGATTAAAAACTGGAGGCAATCCAATATTTTCAAGGTCAAATTCGTATTCTATGGACAAAATCCTATAAAAATCAGCTTCTATTGGTTAGGCCACAAAATTTTGTTGGCCTGTGTTATATTTATAGGTATATTCACTTCACCAATAGTTTGAATTTCGTTGTTACAAAGTGAATAAGTTATTTTCTTATTGATATTAACAGAAGTGTCTAGCTCTGATCTTTTGATTAAATTTTTAGATATTGTAGGGTCAAGAGCGTAATATTTATCTTGGGAAACAATATATCTAGAATTAAATTCACCAGTTGGGTAAATGCAAGGCGTTTCAGTGTACCTATGCATGTAATTGCCTGAATTTATTTTTCTTTTAATGGTTTTATTATTTGATGTATTAGACTTTTCTATTAAATATACTTAATGTTGTTGGATTTTGAGCTATTGCTTCAAAACCACCTTTAAATCTATCTATTATTATATCCTTATTCCAAATTCCGTCTTAAGCAATTATTTTGTTAGCAAAATAACTAAGTTGACAAAATTGATCGAGAGTAACAGCTCCCAAAATTGCAATTATATTAGAATTGGTTTGATAATTAACTACACCAAATTTTAACGATACTTTTTCACTTAATTCGCCTTTTGTGTAATATTCGCCTGTCGTGTGAACCGGTAAAACTACTTGGCCAATAGTTTGAATTTCGCCTTTGAAAAGCGAGTGTGTGTTATTTTTGTCGATTTTAACAAAATGTTGTAATTCAGATTGCTTTATTAAGTTAATGGATATAGTAGGATCAATGAGAAATCTTTTATTTTGAGATACACAATGATAGGATATAAAATGGCCACTAGGATAATTAAAAGAGGAATTAATGTAATTATTCATGAATTTATCTCGATTGTACTATTTATTAAACCTCTTTAATTATTATTTGCGCGTGTTATCCACCAAATAGAAACAAAGAAAGCAATATACATTAAAACGAAACTTAAATAAATGAAACACATTAGTGATTTTTATTATTTACCGAAAATTATTTTTCAAATGTTTAGTGTAATTTTGGTGTCTGTTAAGATTCTGAAATAATGTTGTGAGAATAAAATTTTTATTGTATTTCTATATCTATATATATTTGTATTGGCCGTGGACCGCCAGTCGGACTTGAGTTAGTTTGAACTACTGTAAGGCCGTCGTCTAAAGGCGAAATACAGTAGTTTAAGTAAATGAAATGTCTTGTCCAAGAAAGACACGCGCGTGATTTGAATCAAAACTAATAGCAATTCCCTTATTCGAAAGCCTTCAAAGTAATGCTATTAGTAGTTACAGATTCAATGTCGATGTCTGTTACATAGAACGCCAATTCTTTCATGAATCTGTCACCTACAATTCCTGATAATGATAAATTCGATTCTATATCTATAATATTAAATTCGATTTCTTCGCACAAAATCGGAATAAGAATGTTATCAGAATTATAATTCTTAGATTGGATAAAAGGAACCAATTTGTTTCTTTCGATTAAATTAAATTCTATAATAGGAACAAAGAGGAAATCTGCGGATTTATTTAGTAAATAATCAGAGTAAATTGTTACTATTTTATTTTTGTGATTAAAAGATAACATCCGTAATTTGAGTTGTAATTATAATTATTCTTAATTTTCAGCTTTATTTTGATAATAGTATGCAATGCTTAAATTTTTGTTCCTATAATTTAATTATTCTATTGGTTTATTTTTGTTGATTTTTAAGGTTTCTGTATTGTTTAATAGTTTTTCGAAAAATTCCGAGAATTCTTGTTGTGAATTCAAAGTTTTTACTTCTAATAACTTCTCCGTGTTTTCTATTGATTTTTCCTGAAATCTTCTTTGTGCCTTCTTTCCTCCTCTACGTCTTGGTTTTTTGAAAGTTTGATTGTTATTTTGCATGATGAATTATGACTGAAATGAGAGACATTTTGTCTATAGTCTCGTTTGTATATGTATTATTAATGATATAGTATAAGGGAATTCAATTAACGAAACAAAGCAAAAGAGATTCTCGCCGATCGGCGTAAAATTTCAGGTCATCGAGATCGAAAACTCGCCGAACGGCGTAATAGTAATCTCGATTATGCTTTGATCACAATCAAATTCCTATTGTTTTCTTTAATTAACAATATCGCCGAACGGCGTAATTTGTTTAATTCAAGAAAGAGTAGTGTAATTGTATAAAATTGTCTTAATTGATATTTCTACAAGAAACAAAATTGTTACGGTCAAAATTCGCCGAACGGCGTAATCTAACTCTTAAAAACAATTAGTGTAATGTAATTAAGTGTATGTAGTTTATTCGATTGATTTTATTAACTAATAAGTTATCCTAAGTGTAATTTAATTTTTAACTTGCACAATAACCGAGTACAATTCTGACCGCAATTGCCGATTAAAGAAAGGAATGATTTATTAGCTTTACGCTACTAAAATTGAATAACAAGGGTGTTTTTAATGAAACTTGAATATTTTTGGAATAATTAATTAATTATTAACAAAAGAATTAATCCCACCGCTGCCACCAAATCAGCTGTTACGACCCGAGCTAAGGTTAGGTTAGTTTACTAATTTATTAGTAAAATTGGAGACAAGTTGCTGATTAATCAAGTTGGTAAGACTTGATATTTATTTTTAGTGTGGATTCGTTAGACTTTTAAGAAACTACGGGTTTCCATTAATTAATTATATGCATATTCCTTTTATATGATTGTTTATTAACAATATAATATAAACAATTACATTTACTTACAATTTCGAAGTTCTATTGTCGATAAAGTTACAATAATGTGACTGCAACCAGGCTTGCGTCACTGTGTTACTAGTAGTATGTAGATATGAGATTTTTAGTTCGTATTATAGCACTTTAAAGCACTAGAACGACTATTTTAACAGTTCTTTCACAAACTCAAAGTGTTCTTTCTGTCACTGTACCTTGATACCAAAAGAAAACTTGTCTTCTTAGTAATCGGAAAGAACTTGCACTAATTTTAAGAAATTAGAAAGAGAATAGTAATTTTGAACTGTTATACGACGAAAGTAATAATATAACTGGATAATAGTGCAATTTAGTTCCTTACAGAAAACAATTATTCTCTTGGTGTTTAGCACTGACTCAAACTATTCAATATTACAATCGAAGGGCCGACTCAACGATACCGTTCAGGCAGAAACACACCGGAGTATTTGACAAGTGAAGTGAGAAAAACGGGGATTTATATAGTAACGATCATAGACTCATTGAACTCCGATCTGAGAAAATTTGTAAGAAACACGTTCTTGCAAATTCGTAAAATCACATACAATGAAGGTTTGTAATAATCGCGCGTTTGATAATTTGTTATAATCACGTACTTGATAAATTGTTATAATCACGTACTTGATAATTTGTTATAATCACGTACTGTGAAAGTTTGTTATAATCAATTCATTAACAATTGTATTTGTTATTTATCAATAGATTAACAATAAAATTGTTTATACTAATCGTTTATTAACAAACTTTATAATTACTCTTATAATGATTTACTATCAATTGACCATTGATTGTGGACTGATTGTCTTGTTTGAATCTTTAAGTTACTAACAATAAGGATTGAATTGTCTATAACAAAATTTGCATTTGACGTTACAGTTTATAAGATTAATGATTTTGACAATAACGTTATTATGAATTTTTGAATTTATTGGATTATCGACTTATTTATCCTTATAGTAATATTCTTCATGACACATTAATCTTATGATAATGCACCGACTGTTGATTAGTCATTTATATAACTACAGTCGTTGTCTTATCATATCTGATTTGGATAAAAGATCGACTGCGATTTCATGAGATGCTAAATCTTAATCGAAATTAAACCTATTTTACCTTATGTAGGTGATTAACTTTTAACAGTTAATTTACATATTTTTATACCGGATTAATTATTATCTTTAATGTCATGTATAAAGCACAAGCACATGACAAAACATTTTTAACCAGCAGATACTCGTCAAGTGGTACACATGATTGCCTAAAAAAAATGTTATATGGGGATGTAACAATCAACGGGTTGATTTTTAGATTTGCATCCCTTATAATGTTAAAATAGAAGTATACTTTGTGACCAACAGAAATTTCTAATTAAATTTATTTAGTAAAACTAGAATTTTAATTTTAAATAAATTCACGATAATTTCCTTAGACTTTATTTGCTATCAACCACTTCGGCGACATGGCGTTTCAATTGGCGTTCCATGAGTAAGTGTCAGAAGCGGCAAAAAGTGCTAAAATGGCGTTTCTACTTGAACTCGATTTTAAAAGTCTGTAGTCAAGTTAAACTTGTCAAAATAAAATATTCTTATTATTTGAGATAAATGAAGATGAATAGGACAAGAAAAAATTATTTTTTAGAGATCTTAAATGGTTTTAAAAAGGTTTTAATGTAGCCAATTTTTAATACTTTTTACGAATTGTGTTCCAATATTCACCCAAAATAGTTCACAATTTTGAATCCGACTATTTAAATTCTTGAAAATCCATTTAAGATTCATAATCTCAAATAATAAATTACATATGGTTTGGTAAGCTTAATTTGTTTATAGAGTTTAGGAGTCAAGTTTAAATAGGAACGCCATTTTTGCATTTTTTGCCGCTTATGTCACCTACTAATGCGACGCCAATCGGAACGTCATGCCGCTGAAGTGGTTGATAATTTTAATTGGTCAAATAATCTTTCAGTCTAATCAGCATTAGTACTTATGTTTCTCACGAGAAATTTAACCAAAAACAAAAGCTCAGTTGTGCGCCAGTTATTTTAATTATTTATCAAATTACTAAAAGAACAAAATAATTTCTTACTCTACTCGTGACTCTAAGAAAAAAATTTAAACCTCTCTTACTCTACGGGTGATATTCTAATTGAAACCATCATGGAAAGCGCATGGCGTAAAGCATCATTTAAAACACAAATTTTAGGTTAATTAACACTCACCAATTTACAAAGGGAATCGGGCTCAAAAATCAACGCTTGTAGTTTCCCGAGTAATAAAATTTATTTATTGAACCAGTATACGCTGGATTCAATAAATTACTCGATTTTCTCCTTTATGAATTTACAAATGGCGAGAATTTGCCACTCCGTACAATACATCCAACTTCCTCGTCACTCCAAAATTATTATTATTTTCTTGTCACAATACAATTTTAATTCCACTCAAAGTTATTTACTTCAATAAAAGTTTAATCAATTAATTCCGAATTTCAACCTTTGACAAAAAAAACTTCTTTCTTTCGTCGTCTAATCTTCGACCGTTTTCACTCACGAACACACAACAACCTTTCTTTACATCCAAAAACGACTCTCTCTTACAATGTCCAAAAACACACTTTTCTTCTTTACAATCTCCAAAAAACACGCTATGTATTACACGCTGATGGTTTTCGAATAGCGTTTCTCAAAATTCGTCTGCTCCCAGGCCATCTCAGGCGCGATCAAACACATGTCGCGGCAATCGGAAGTTCAATCAAAATATTACTCCGAATTAAACAATAAAATAACATTCAATAAGAAACGTTGAAAAAGATGCCGTTTCAAAAAGAAAAGTGAAAAACATTCCATTTCGCGAAAGCGCTGAGAAACATACCTTCTTCAAACGAACGGTGAAGAACATGCCTTTTCAACCGTTAATATGTAATATAATATTATAAAATAAATAAATAATATAATAATATTAATAATTATAAATTAATCAATTAATTAAATTAATTAATTCATCATTAATTGCTTATAATATAAATAATATTATTAATTATTTATAATTAATATAATATTATTAATATAATATTAATATTACATATTAACGGTTAAAAAGGCATGTTCTTCACCGTTCGTTTGAAGAAGGTATGTTTCTCAGCGCTTTCGCGAAATGGCATGTTTTTCACTTTTCTTTTTGAAACGGCATCTTTTTCACCGTTTAGCTGAGTCGGCATGTTGCTGCCCCAAAGCGACGAATTAAACTCTTAAATAAACAAAAATATTAAATAATTACAATTCATATTTAAGCACAAAATAAACAAAAGAATTCTTTTAATTTTAAACTGAACGGAAAAGTAACTCTCATGGTGCAGCGGCGGAACTGTGACGGGCACTAGGGTGTCAATTAAAATTTTCAGTGTCAGTGACGAATCACTTTGAAACAACTTGAAATAACTTGTTTTTTGAATCTCGCTTAACTACAGTAGTGTTTACATTTACCCCGAATTTAGGAAAATTTTAAAATCTCGGGGTATATGTAAACAGTCAGTTTTGGGCGATTCAAGTGCATCAATATTTGTTTGTACCTCATAAAATTTTTCTAGGGAAGCAAAGTAACAAGTTTAAGCCAAAGAAAACGGTCTATTTATCTTTTAAAAAAAGTAATGATTTTGGTGTAAAATACAGTACCGTCTGAAATTGTCAGTCCGCCGATTTTTAAAGGAAAGAAAAAAAAATTTTAACATAAAATTCATAAAAACTAAACAAAATTTTGGTTTATATTCTGAAAGACGATAAAATGTTTAAAAAAAAGATCTTATAGAAGTCATTTGGCCATAATTTGTTGATGATATTCTTTAAAATCGTAATTTTCAATGTTTTACAAAAATTTGAATAACTTCTAAAATAATGAACGCTTTTTAATAATCTTAGGCTTATTTTAAAGGTCGTGTTCTAAGGAATAAGAATTACTTATAGGCATTAACCTGTAATTTTTTACTTGGAATAAGCATGACGTCAAAGCTTGACAAAAATATTCAAAAAATTTTAAATAATACACAGAGAAAAATTGATAATACAATTAGGAATATAGAAAATAAAATCATACTGAATAAAATCTAATTATTACCCTTTACAATCTTTTTACAACCTTTTAATGTTTTAGAATTATTTATGGTTTTCGCAATATATTATAATTGAAATCTATATATATTGTAACGTTGATTTTAAATAATCACGTTATAAAAACCGAATTAAGGTCTCGCCGAAACTCCGTCAATCTATCCTTGAATAATTATTATAAATTAAATACGGTAGCTAGAATCGAACTCAACATTTTTACTTAATGATTATGTCTTTGAATTATGTAGAATCGATATATCCCATATATGTTGAGTTGTACAAAATTATATTATTTATCTCAAGAGAATTCCACACGTTACGGTTGATTATAATACACCAATTTATTTATTGTTATTTAATCATCAACCGACCGAAAATGTGTCAACGATTTTTACCAATCAGTACAAATCTACTGTCAGCCGGCAATCGCCTGTCATAGATGTTGGGACCGTGATCATGCTGCAGGGGCGAACCCACAGTGCGCATGACCTATGTATGGGACCGAAGCAGGAAGCCAATTTGCCTAATTTCGACAGTTCGTGCCTGGCATGGCAAGCCGATACGACGCCGCCATTTTCGGTTGTCGAGTACATAGACCGGCGTGTGGAAGTTCTCATTCTTTGACAAATAGAATTAAAGTGTGGAAAAATAAAGTTACATTATTTCGATTAATTAATTAAATTCTCTCTAGTCAAATTTGTTAATTGAGTGTAAATTCATTGTGTCTGTCTCTCTCTCCTGTGTGCGGTACTCACGCCTGATAGATTATCGTCACTTAAAGTTAACTTCGTTTTGAATAAAATAGTGAGCTCGGTTTTGAGCTAGTCCGGGAAAGTTCCTGTTTTGTTTCTGCTATCGTGATCCGGGTAGTTCACCTACCTGGCGCCGGGGAAGTTCCCTAAAACAGGTCGTCGATGGTGTATTATAAATTCGAAGTGTGGAGTTTATAATTCGGTAATCGGGAAACCGATAGTTGCCATTTTTGTAACGATTAATGGGTAAAATCCGTAAGGAAAAGTAAATATCATTACAACAGTGGTGCCCAACTCAAGGGCCGTGACAGGTGAGAGAGACGATAGAGGAATATTCAGTGTAATTTTGTAGTGAGAGAACTGAATGAGAGCCTTCACTGCTGGGAAGTAATTGAATTTTCTTTTCTTTTCAAAATTGATTTCATTCTTGGTCGACCTGACGGGTACTACTTATTTTTCTTCTGGGGAAAATTTGAAAATTTATTTTTATAATAATCTTGTAGTTGATGTTTGAAAATTGTGTTTTATTTGTTGTATATTTTTTTCAGCATGAAAGAAGATTTTTTTTGTACCTGCAGTGTCCCCTACCACCCTCGAGAAAAGTAAAATTTTTTTTTTGGTTATTAAAAATTGAAAAAAAACGTAAATTGAAAAATTTCCCAAACTAATTTTAAATTCAATTGAAGGTTGATTGGGTTTCAAGATAACTGAAGTAAAGAAATTATTTTGAAAATAGATTAATAGGATAGAAAAGAATTTTCACTCTCATTTAACAGGCACGAACCCAAGTAAAAGATAAATAATAATTTCTCAAATTATTTTCCCTTTGTAGACATTTGTAATAAAGGAGAAAATTACCAGAATTTTTTGGAAATTTAAGGAAACGTAAGAAATTTTCAAAAACAGTTAGAGAAAATAGGACTAAATAATTGCAGCTAATCCCGAGTTTAAAAAGAATTTTTTTTTATTTGGAAAAATTACCCGTAATATTAGGAATTTAAGAAATTTTGGAAATATTCCCATTTAAGTTGAAAATTTAGTGAATTGAAAGAGAAAAAAAATTTCTCAAGTGACAGTAACTAAATTTAGAGTCAGGAAAGTTACCCAAGTAGTAGTCTCGGTAGTTTTGACACAGTTCGTTCCAGACTAGAAAGACTAATTGCACGTATGCAAGCCGAATCGGAAGTACCGTGGTACGACAGCGACGTCGCGTATCCGAGACCCGGTAACGAATTGCAAACGTCTACGCCTCACACACCAGGCTCGGCTAGAAACTTCGAATTACCCGAAAGTCCTATTGTAATTTCAGCAGAAAATAATTTTTCAAACAACCTAAATGGAATTAGTAGAATTCTCCGACCAGAAAATTTCCATACAAGCTTTCCCCCACCTCACCCAAAGTATTTACACGTAAACAATGATCGAAGGGACAGGGTAGCCATAGATCCCCGATTAGAATTTTCTGACAAATCGGAAACCCACGAACTGCGCGAGTCTATTTCACTCATGCAGAAACAAATGGATGCGTTGGCGACACTGGTACAGAAACAGACAGAATTCATGACGTTGGTTCAGGGACAGATTCTGAAACAACCAAAAGCGAATAAAATCTGTCCAACGTGTAGCTCCACGACAATATGTCAAAGTCAACCGATGCAGTCAAGACCGACACATAGTGCGTTACAAAAGAACACATGGGGTCAAACATACGGACAACCGAGTCACACATATCAGTTACAAAGTTCCGCGTACGCGCTACCGAATTCGGCGTACCTACAAACCGTACCCGTATGTACAACAATGACAACGGTAACAGCCCCACCGATGATTCCAACGGTAACCACAGGAAACCGATACACAAGATTCGACGGTTTTAGTTGGAGCCACAACCAAGAACGCCACACGATGACCGGAGCTACACCATGGGGTTTAGGCCCTGGGAAACAGACCAACGTTAATTCTACGACAAAAAAACGAATTTAGACAACCTCGAGATGTTTCTAGGATTGTGGGAAGTTGGAAGCTCTAATTTAGTGGACACAAGGACGCCAGCATCGAAAGATTCTTATGGAGAGTGGAAGTAGAAATCAAAGCTTCATCAATGACCGATAAAGAAATTTTAGACTACGTGGCAAAAACGATAGAAGCCTTGGTAGCAGCTTTAGTAAATAATAAAACAGCAAACCAAACTCCATCAGAACAGACTCAACAGGAACGAGATCAAAAATGGGTCAAGAAAAAGCCACATCCAGAAACGAAAACGGACAGAAAGAACACAGATGGAACCCCCAACCGAAACGCAGAGACCAAACACAATTCCGAGCAAAAACCAGTGGTATGTTGGAATTGTAAGAATACAGGACACTTCCAAACGGGCTGCGCAGCAAAAAGACGACAGGATTACTGTAGACGATGCGGAAAAGACGGGGTAACAACCAAAGTTTGCGAAAGTTGTCCGGGAAACCTGAAGAAGGAGGAGAAGTAAAGGTCAACTCCTCCTTCTCAGAAACTGATCAGACCTCAACAACGGTAACTGTAAAAGCCGCGGAAAAATCCGTACCCGTACTCATAGAAAACCGGATATCCGCGGGGATCGTTAACAAGAAGTCGAAAAACCGGAAAGCCACCCGAAAATTAGAGGCCAACCAAACTGTCTTGTTGAACGATCGCGTTGAGGCAGTTAATGGTGCATGTCTATAGGAGAAAAACCAAGCGATCATGTCACTTTTGAAATCGGACATCGAACCGAAGTTAGAAACGAAAGAAAAACCGCTACGATTAGAAATTAGGGAACCGCCAAAATTGTATCTACTGTTATGTCTTACCTTATTATTATATTCCCTAGTGTTTCTCGATTTAACTTTAATTTAGAAAAATTAAAGTTGGGACGAGGTTAGATAAATGACAAGAATAAATTTATTTGAACACAGTATATTTAAAAGAGATCAAAATTATGGAAAGATGAAATGAGCACTAGCTTTCTAAAAACGAGTCATAAGTGGTTTCTCTGTTTACCTTAGAACAGCAAGTTTTTGATCCTGGCTGGCGCCGATGAGATACAATGGCAATTGTGCGTTAATGGGTTACTAAGTGGTGCAGGTAGATGATTTACGACACTCGTAAATTAGGCAGTTGAATAGGTATTATGTTTCTTTCAGCTTTTGTCACAACTCGAACGATATTTAAAAACACCAAATTTGACTTCAAGATTCACTGAATTTAGAAATTCACGTAAAGATCAGGACAACTACTATACTGGGGTTGCGAGCACTATCACGAAGAGAACCACTTGTTATGATGAAAAAGTTAAGACTGTTGTACCGGTGACTTCTATTGACGATTACATTTTTAAGACTGATTGCTGTTGATGCTCTGGCCCTTTTTATATCTAAATTTTCCTGTGTATTTTACAAACTGCTTACTTTCCCACGTATTTTACGAACTGCTTACTTTTACATGTATTTTACGAACAGCTTACTTTTCCATACATTTTTGGAAACCCTTTGTTAGAGAAACACTTGTGGTGACTCACTATTAGCTCGCACGTGTTCACATCTTCTTAGTCATATGTTTTTACAATTTAATATTATATTTTTATGTTATTTATTTATAGTTATTACAATTTGTTATTATTGTTTACATTATTATAACTTGTTGTTAATTATTATTTTATAACAATTCATTATTATCTTGTTTATATTAACCATTAATTGTTGTTATTTTGTTGTTACAAATTATTATTAACTTATTATTATTAATTATTATTTTGTTGTTACATTTTATTACCATCTTGTTACAATTAATTATTATTATTGTTATTAATGTTACAATTAATTATTATTATTGTTATTAATGTTACAATTAATTATTATTATTTTGATATTATTTTTAGAATTTGTTATTATTAACTATTATTATTGTTACTTTTATTACTATCTTGTTATTATTATTACAATTGCTTATTATTCTTATGTTTTTATTATTGTTACATTAATTATTACTATTTTGTTATTATAAATAATTATTCATTTTTAAACATTATTATTGTTTAAATTTAATTATTATCTTATTATTTTTATTATTCTTATTATTACTATTTTCATTAATTAATAATTCCGTGCCCGGTTGGAATTTCGGTTTCACCAGGGCGCATGGAACTTGTTCTATGCGTGGGGTTGCCGGTCCTCTATCGGACGCGTGCCAGGTCGCGGATAGGTAAACGCTTCCTATTTCTTTCGAGGAATAGGTGGTATCGAGGAAATCAAATACTCGACGCGGACCAAAACCAGCAAAAAAGGAAACATCCATCATGAGCGATTGTAAAAACATGGAAGAGTACCTGCGGGGTAATGCTTTGACTAAATCCCTCACTGGTTCCGATCGTCAAGCGGTTAACGCGGGGGCGATGGCCAGTGGCCCACGGATGAAGGAGGGCAACAACGCGTTGGGAGTTCCGCGATATGGACAGCCTTACTGAGAAAGAAGACGCCTTAGGTGCCTTGGAACAAGTTTCTACGGTACCAGCAGGTAGCACGAAGGTGACGATCCTCGGACCAAATAAGCGAGGTATGAAGCTCGCTGTCGTGGTCACCACTCAGGAGGACGCTGCCAGATTGGAGAAGATGGGGCACATCAAGGTCGGTTTTGTGTCCTGCAGAGTCAGTAGGAGAGTTATGGTCACAAGGTGTCACAAGTGCCTTGACTATGGTCATATAGGCAGAGATTGCCAAGCAGTAGATAGGTCGGCTGCGTGCTTCAAGTGCGGAGAAGCTGGCCATAAGGCAGCAGGTTGTAAGAAGAGCCCATGCTGCTTCTTATGCAAGGCGAAGTCCGGCGAGAAGGAGAACATCCTTCATGTTGCTGGATCAGGAGTATGCAAGCTCTTCAGAACTGCCCTAGAGGAAGCTAAGAAGACCCTGTCAAGAACAAGAAGGAAATAGGCTAGAACAAGAGCGGCAATAATATGTTAATAACAATTATTTATTGTTATTGCTATTATTATTATTATTTATATTATTATTAATATTGAAAAATACGTTACGATGACGTAACACTACATTTTAATTTTTTCTAAATAAAATATTATTTAAATTCACAGTTGCAAATCATAAGACCTATACTTATTATTTAATAATATTTATTGTTTATAGAACTCATAATTTATCATTAATAAATCATACTGAAGACGGAAATAAGGAGAAATTTAATATATACAAAATGAAACTGTCGGGATTACCTTAAATTTTTTTAAAAATCAAGTGATCGGGTTTACTCCGAGGGGTGAGCGTATTTACCCTGGAAAATTGTCATTTTGAAATTTGGTATATGTGTATTAAAAATTTTCCCTAAGTAAAACTAAAACAGATAAATCAACAATTTTGTTTATTTTGTTAGTACAAATCCTAAGCTTTCAAATTATATAAATTAACTTGGATTTAGAGAATAATTTACTAGGTTTTTACCGTTCTGAAAAAAGTGAGCGGGTTTACCCGAGTCTTCCTTATATAATAAAAGTTGCTTCGCTCAAAATATTAATGGCTCGAGACATTATAAATATTACTCGGCTTTTATTAACATTTATTAATTTTATTAATAACATTTTAATTTAACATTTAACTTAATTATTCATTCATTGCCAACTTTTTCATGAACTCAATATTTTCAGACTTACAAAATATAGGGAATATATATGTATATATATATATATATATATATATATATATATATATATATATATATATATATATATATATATATGAGCCGCCGGATAGTAAAACCACGCATAAAATTTTGATGGTCATTTTAGTTGGCCTATGAAATACACAAATACAATTAATAAAAACTTTTTTCTTGAATTTCTGTCTTACAGAAACTTAAAATAATGTAATTAATTTTTTTTTAAATTTTCTAAGTTTATTTGTGCGTGACAAAGGCCAACTAAAATGTCCATCAAAATTTTATGCGTGGTTATACTATCCGGCGCCTCATATATATATATATATATATATATATATATACTAGGGGGGCTCCGCCCCCCCGCGCGCCAACCCCCTATTTTAGATATTGGTTTTAGTAAACCTCTATATTTCATCTTGTAATCTTTAAATTTCTGAATATGAAAATAGAAAATTAATTAATAACATAATAAAGTTTTGAAGTATTTATTGATTGGTTTTCAGCCAAATTCTTTATGAAAAATCTAAACATTTTCTTTAAGAATTTGTTTCCAAGATGCACCACGGGGAGGTGTAATAAGCTTTACAGTTTATTACAAACCAATCTTGCATCTCACCTAGACTAAAAATTTATTATAAAAAGTTAAATGGTTTGAATAACATTAATTAAAAAGTTAGGTTAATATCAATATTTATTCAAAGACTTCTTCCCAAACAATGTTTTTTATGTTTTCAAATTCTTGTGAATCAATTTCAATGTAAACTTTACTTTGATTTTTGCATCTCGAAAGCGCCACATATAGTTGTCCATGTGAAAATAAAGGCCTTCGTAAATATATTCCAACGTTTTCAAAACTTTGCCCTTGAGATTTATTTATAGTTATTGCAAATGCTAAAACTATAGGAAACTGTCTCCTGTATAAAATGAAAGGTATTGAAGAGAATTCTCCAGAATCTAAAGTAATTCTTGGAATAAAAGCAGTACTGACAGCTTTTATTCCAGTAATTAACATAACTTTAATATTAAATTTATACAATGTAATAATTTTCATTCTTGTTCCATTACATAAACCATCATCAATACTTAAATTTCGAATAAGCATAACAATTGCTCCTGTTTTTAAAATTAATTTATGAACAGGCATACCCGGAAATTTCAAAGAATTTAAATATTCTATTGGATAATTAAGTTGTATATTGTCGTCTGTTTGGTCTAATCCTTTAGCTTTAGCATAATCAATACTATAATAAATTTTTTCTTTGTTGTTAAATTTTTGTAATACTTTATAATTTAATTTATAAATGTCTTCATTGTGGCTCGAAAGAATTACTCTATTTGACAGATCAATTTCTGCCGAAATTACAGTACCATATATTTTTGTACAAATATCGTTAGTCTTCCAAGATTCTGGGATGCTAAAAGAATCAATTTTGCCCTCTCCAATTTTTAATAATAATTCTGAAAAATTTTTATTAGAACATCTCATATTTCTTTTTAAATTCATTACTTGAAATTTATTCCACAAACGCGAATATTTAATAGACTCTTGAACTATACTTGTTCTACACCCATGTTTTAAAACCGGCAAAATTTGTCTAAAGTCTCCCCCCAGAATTATTAATTTTCCAGCAAAAGGTAAATTTTCAATTTTACAACAATCACGTAATGTTTGGTCAACAATTTCTAAAGCTTTTTTGGGTATCATGGATGCTTCATCCCAAATTAATACATCACAATTCCTTAATTTTTCTTTGTCTGATTTTAATTTTAAAAATGTTGTTTCTATACTGGATAGATCTAAAGGTAATCTGAAGGTTCTATGACTGGTCATGCCACCGGGAAGTAAAATAGAAGCTATCCCAACCAAAATCATCCAGTAATTAAATATTGTATCCAGTAATAAAAGTGAATACAATAAATGAAATACAACAAATGTTTGGTAGATAAAAATTTTTTAATTACTGGATGAAATTTTTATCTACCAAACAACATTTTTATATTTATATTTAACATTTAATTATTCTTTATTAAATAATTTTATATTACAACAAATTAATGAAGAGCCATTACCATTGTATAAACATTTTTTAAAATTTTATTATATACTATTTAATTTAGGTGAGATGTTAGATTGGTTTATAATAAACTTTAATTTTTTTAAAGTCTATTATACCTCCTCGTGGTACATCTTGGTAACAAATTCATTGAAAATAATGTAAATATAAAAGAATAATAAATTGAATGAACTTATTTAAATTTCAAAGAATTTGGCTAAAAACCAATCTATAAAAAATTTTAAATACATTCATATTAACAGGGTTGTTTTTTCAGAAATCAAATTATGTTCGCTCATAGTCCTCTGAAGTTGTTCACACATGATCATAAGACCTAATTTTGAGGTTATGTTCTCCTTTTGTTCTCTGAATTTGACCGCATATGAGCTTCGAACCAAATTTTGAGGTTATGTTCTCCTTTTGACCCCTGTAAGCCCTGTACCTTGGAATGTGTAGAGGGGAGAGGACATTTAACCTTTAGACCTAATTTTGAGGTTTTGTTTATCCTCTGAAGTTGGCCGCATATAGCTTGAGACCTAATGTTGAAGTTATGTTTGTTCTTTTTTGAGGTTATGTTCGTCTTTGACAGGAAGTTATCTTAAACATACTATAGCCATTTGTGGCCAACTTCAGAGTGATGATCTTTCACCTAATTTTGAGGTTATGTTCGTCTTTGACAGGAAGTTATGTTAAATATACTATGGAATCTTGAAACAGCGGCGGCGGCGGCGATATCTTTTTGTAATATATATATATATATATATATATATATATATATATATATATATATATATATATATATATATATATATATATATATTAATATATATGTAAGTAGAAATATTTGTATTTTATAATTAAACAAGTTGTTCATTTCATGACCATTTAGCTTCCTCAATATATATTATTATATATAATTTTAAAAGTTAAATAATTATAATAGTTTATTAAATATAATTAATAAACCGGGTAAACAAAAAATACGAAATTTTAATTTTTTGTGAAAAATTAAAATATTTATTAATTCTATAAATTTTGATAAAATATATACTTTATATACATGAGTTAATTCGTTTTTATGTCAGGAATGCAATTTTGACAAGAATTATTGAAAATTTTAATATAGAAAAAAGTTATTTAAAAAAACCAAAAAATTAAAAAAATGTTGAAAAAAATTTTTTTTTCATATTTTTGAAAATCCTTCTGTCTGTTTCTTGGTATTTATGACCGCAATACACCTACAAAATCTTATCAAAATCCATCAAGATGTGCAAGAGAAAATTTGTCCACAAGAATCGGTGACATACACACACACACACACATACATCCGGACATTTGTTCCTCTCGACGAATTATATATACTACACTTGAAAATTTGTAAAAATAATTGATTTTAAAAAATACGTAAATCGACATCACTATAAAGCTTCCTTAATGAGGAAGCAAAAATTAATACTTTAAAAATAATTACAAGTAGGTAAAAATAAAATATCAATATTTAAAATAATTCAATCTTAATTTATGAACAAATATAAATGTCGAATAACAAATATTTCAAAACAAACATAAATAATTTTTAAAAAGAAAATAAAAAAAATTATTATTTGCATGCACATGTATATTCACACATAAATACAACATATATATATATATATATATATATATATGGGGCATTTCATGTCAAGTGATCAAGGTGGAGAAAAATTTTTCTCCAATCGTAGCAAAACTTAGGGCTTTTGTAGTACTCATAGATAGTAATTTTTCGTGAAAATATTTTTTTACCTAGTCCAATATTTTCCGAGGGGGAGGGGGTTAAATTTTTGAGTTTTTCAGTACAATGCTTATTTCAATAATTTTTTACTCTTAAACAATTAAACATACAAATTTGACAAAGTACATTTTGGAAAGGTTTTTTCATGCTCTTTCGAATAGAAATAAGCATTTTGAAAAAAAAAATTTTTTTGACCCAAAAAAATTAAAATTAAAAATAAATTTCAATTTTTGGGGGAGAAAGAACCAATTTTTTTTTTTTTTTTTTTTAAACGAAAGCTGAGGTTTTTTCCTAAAAGGACATATAAATGGTAAAGTGGGACTAGAATGTTTAAACATTGAAAAAAAGAATTTTCTCCTAAAGGGAGCTTAAAACCGGGTTTTGAGCGCTCCGGCGAGTAGAAACCTCTTTTTTCAATGTTTAAACATTCTAGTCCCACTTTACCATTTATATGTCCTTTTAGGAAAAAACCTTAGCTTTCGTTTAAAAAAAAAAAAAAAAAATTGGGTCTTTCTCCCCCAAAAATTGAAATTTATTTTTAATTTTGATTTTTTTGGGTCAAAAAATTTTTTTTTCAAAATGCTTATTTCCATTCGAAAGAGCATGAAAAAACCTTTCCAAAATGTACTTTGTCAAATTTGTATGTTTAATTGTTTAAGAGTAAAAAATTATTGAAATAAACATTGCACCAAAAGACCCCTTGATCACTTGACGCGGAATCCCCCATATATATATATATATATATATAAAAATTTTTTAAATATATATATTATCAATGGAGATGCTATTTAATAAATTTATATAAGTGGAAATAAACAAGAAAAATCTCTTCCGAGCGAGGACAACGACGCTAGTTCATTAATTATAAAGAATTTCTACTCTTTCTGGTGGTGTTTCTTGTTTGATGTGCAATGCAAGTTATCATAAATCGTGCTCGAAAGTTTGTGGTCCATTGTCGGGTGGCGCTTTTACAAAATGCTGTAACCCGCTTCCCCTCTGTTGTCTGCTACTGGGCCATCGAATCCACCACTAAGTGTCTCTAATTTTGAAAGAATTGTTGGAAAAGCTGTTATCTCCCTTAAATCACAAATGGCTAAAGACTCAGTTTCACTTTCTTGTAAAATTGATAATATTGCTGCAGCTATGGAGGGTAGGATTGCTGAAACGGAGAATAAAATTGTTGACCTTACTGATCGTCTTGCAACAGTTGAAGGTACTTTGAAAAAATTAACCATTGTTTGCAAGGAAAATGCTAGCCGTGTTTCACGTGATTGTTTAGCTGAACTAGAAAATAGAATTGTTAAGAAAAAAAATCTTATGTTGTTTGGAGTTCCCGAGCATGATAATTATCTTGACAAATCTGCGAATACCGTCTCAAACTTATGCATGTGTTTGTCTCAGTATTTTAAGGATTTTATTCCATCAGATTTATTTACTAACACACGCATATATAGAGTTGGTGTTCCTTCACAGACACAACAGCGAGCATGACCAGTGAGAATTGTTTTTGAATCAGAGGAAAAAGCCCGCTCTTTTTAAACCATGTTTCTCCAGAAGAAGAAGAGCTCTCCCCATTCGATTTTGAGCGACGTTTGGTTGTCCCTAGATAAGACAAAGACCCAGCTGGACGAGATCCGAGACTTGCGTATGCAGATGGAAATTTGTCGTCAAAATGGAGAACTGAATGTGAAAGTCTCTTATCGAAAAGGTTGTCCAGTGATAGTGTCAACTTCTCCACTCACAGTCCCTCAACCTTAAGTGGTCTACACGCGGATGTCAATGGCTCAACCATTTTTGCCCTAGACACTCTCTCATCTTCTCTACATGCTTCAAATCATGACCTTACTTCGTCAGCTGTTTCATCACTCTCTGTTTACTTTCAGAATGTTCGTAGACATAGAACTAAACTATCTGCACTATGTATTTCTGTTCCATTGTTAATGTACTCAATTTTCGCTCTTACTGAAACTTGGCTTGTTAGTGGCATTCTAACTTCTGAAATGGGATTTAATAATTTTGATGTTTTTAGACGCGACAGAAGTGTAACAAAAAGTGTTTATTCACGTGGAGGTGGAGTGTTAACTGCTGTTAACCGTTCCTTGCATAGTGTTCAAATTGATACTAAGATAACCTCTATTGAGCATGTTGTTGTTAAATTTAGATTTCACTTTGACACAATTATATTTGGAAATTTTTATGTGCCGCCATATGCCACTGCTGACCAATATTTTGACATGTGTCATATTTTAGAGGAAATGGCATTTATTTATCCTTCAGCGAAGATGATAGTTTTGGGTGATTTTAATATGCCTTATGCAATATGGAATCAGTCACTTGATGATAACCCATGTTGTTCACCCAAACCTGGTTCTCTTAAATTACATTGTCAGATCGTTAACACAGTAAGTGATACCTTGGATTTTCTTAATTTTGTGCAGATTAATAATAACACTAATACTCACGGATCCTTATTAGATCTAATTTTTATAAATTTTTCTGATTCCAAGAATTACAGTATAAACTTGACAAGTGACAGTCTCCTTCTGGTTGACATCTTTTACCCCCCTCTATTATTTGATTATAACCCTCAACCTGCAAGCGTTCCTGAATTTCGTAAAAGAATTCTTAAATATGACTTTTTTAATGCTAATGTTTTTGCTATTAATAAATATCAAGACAGTGTTGATTGGTCTAATTGTTTATTGACTTGTGATATTGAGAGTGCAGTTGACATTTTCTATAATCATATTTATTTTGCTATTGAACTTTTTGTTCCTGTTAAAGCTACAAATACTTCACATTATCCACCTTGGTTTAATAGTGAATTAAAAAAATTAACCCATGATAAAAAAATTGCTCATTTAAACTATAGGAAAAATAAAAGCTTCTCAAATTACCAGTTATTTTCTACTTTACGAACTCAATGTAAATCTCTCTCAACATTTTGTTATAATGCTTATATCCGTAAAAGTGAGCAATCTATTGTTAATTGTCCAATAAACTTTTGGAAATTTATCAAATCTAAACAGAATGACCGTTGCATTTCAAACTGTATGACACTTGACAGTAATGCTGCTACTGATCGTGATAATATATGTTCTTTTTTTGCATCTTATTTTGAATCTGTTTACGAGGTTTATGATAATAATATTGTTACTACGCCTTTTCAAGTGCACGATTCCGTTTATCTTAACTCTTTTCATATTAATAAAAATGACATAGCTAAAAAGATATTATCTTGTAATGTGAATGTTAGTGCTGGTCCTGATGGTATCCCTCCTGCTTTGATTAAGTCGTGCTGTTCTTCTCTAATCAAACCCTTATATATGCTTTTTACTAGGTCTGTGCGGGAATGCATTTTTCCTAAACAGTGGAAAATAGGAATAGTTGTTCCTGTTTTTAAAAATAAATCAAAAAATGATGTAAAAAATTACAGACCAATTACTATTCTTAGCACAATTCCGAAGATTTTTGAGAGTATTATATATGATGAACTTTATTTATCTATTTCCGGAGTGATTATTGACGAGCAGCACGGATTTCTTAGGGGTAGATCAGCTTCTACTAATCTTGATATTTTTTATGAATATTTGGTTTCCGCAGTCGAGGGTGGTCATCAGGTTGACGCCGTCTACGCGGACTTTGCTAAGGCATTCGATAAGATTGATCATGAAATTCTTCTTAAAAAGCTAAAATTACTGGGCATTGGCCCTAATATTCTTTCTTGGTTTCGTAGTTATTTAATTGATAATTGCCTGTGTGTCCGTGTAAATGGTGTTTACTCTGAGATGTTTACGGCAACTTGTGGTGTCCCTCAAGGATCTCACCTGGGTCTCCTATTATTTCTTTTATTCATTAATGACATAAATACTGTATTTAAATTCTGTTCTTTTTTACTTTTTGCCGATGATCTGAAATTATATATGACTATTGGTTCTCATGAAGATTTTATAAATTTTCAGTCTGACTTAGATCGTCTACATCAATGGTGTATTGGTAGTAAATTTCATTTTAACATCAATAAATGTTCTGTAATTTCTTTTTCTAAGAAAAAAGTTACTATTAATCATGACTATAAACTTGATAATTTCTCTTTAAATCGAGTGACCCAGGTGAGCGATCTGGAAGTTGTCTTCAGTGAAGATTTGACCTTCTCTAACCATGTTACTGTTGTTGTAAACAAGGCTGTTCGATTATTGGGTTTTATTATACGAAATGCATATAATTTTTAAAGTTTGATTTCCCTTAAAGTTTTATATTATTCCTTTGTTTTATCAGTCCTTGAATATGCTTCTGTAATATGGTCGCCTTTTTACCTCATTCACATTGTTAGACTTGAAAGAGTCCAAAATCGTTTTTTGCGCTTTCTGGCTAGGCAGCTTGGTATTGGTTATGATTTTTTTCCATAACTATGATGCTTTACGTTTGCAATTAAAAATTCCTAAGATTCACACAAGGTTTCGATATAATGACTTGCTTTATTTGTTTAAAATTATAAACGGCATCGTGTATTGTCCTAGAATTATCTCTCAGGTTTATTTTTATACTCCAGTTAGAGTCTTAAGAGGCTATAATTTGTTTTATATTAAGAAACACAGAACTAATTATGAAAATAATTCTATTATTGCTAGACTCTGTAGGCAAGCAAATCGTTGCCCTATTAGCCTTGATTTTTTAAATACGAAAATGGAGAGATTTGTCGCCGCATTGTCTTAAATGAAAATGTTTAATTACAATTTTCTGTTCTGGCCGAAGTTAAATTTATATAATCTAAATATTACTTATATGTATATTAAATTATGTAAAGGGTATTTTTCACCCGTTTATCTACCAAATAAATAAATAACAATAAACACATTCTTCATAAATTTTTCTAAAAAATAACAAATAATTTTTTTTTAATTATTAACAATAACAAAATCATTTTTAAAAATTTTTATAAAAAAATAATAACAAATAAATTTTTTTACTTTTAAAATTTAAATAAATTTATATAAATAAAAATTGTTAACAATAAAAAACTCATTTCTATAAATTTTTATAATAACAAATAAATTTTATTTAACAATTCAAAATTAAATAAATAAATAAGTATATAATAATAATAATAACAAATAAAAAATTATAACGGTTTAAATTTAAAAATAAAATATTAACAATAATAATAAATACATTTTTAATAAATTTTTAATAAAATAAATTAATAAATAATAAATTATTATAATATTTTTATAAAATGGATTTGCAAATAAAAATATAATTCAATAATTCAATTCAACAAGAATTGAATAATTTTTATAAACTGTAATTATTTTTGTTTAATTAATTAAAAATTAATAAATAAAAAATAATAATAACAATAAATAATTAAGATATAAATAATTTTTATTTAATTTTTGAAAAAACATTAACAAATTTTTATGACATAGTAATGATAAAAAAAATTAATAATAAAAAAATAATAAATACTTTTTTTAAATAAATTTTATATTTTTTACAAAATAATTTTAACTAGTTTATTCAGACAGTACAGTCTATTACATGAAAAAAAAGTATAAAATCTTTACAAAAAAAAGTAACTCATACATTTGCATGCCAACATTTTACATTCTAGACACACACTTGCAACATTTCCAAAATCATTTTAACAAAATCCTTACAAATTTTAACATCTTCTGAAGACAAAATCGCGCGCCAAAAGGTTCCTTGATTTGAACAAGCTGTTATTTGTGGAAAGAACTTGCTTTTGATATTTGCGAAGTGGGGACATACATTAAGAAAATAATTTAAATCCACGCTCTCACCAAAGCAAAACATACACCGATCCGAATTAAAAATCCTATATCTTTTCATAAATAAATTGATAAAGTCTACATGACTATTGGCAAGACGCAATTGGGCAAAACCTCTTTTATAGTTCAGATTCATTCTCCTCAGAAGATAAGGTTGCACACTTTGATGTAAGTCAAGATGTGGCCAGACCTGCAAGCACCTAGAGCGAGATTTAGCATCTAAGTCACTTTTTAGTTGTGCTCTCATGTAGGCACTCAATACCTCCCCTGCACACCGAGCCATGTCGTTCAATGAAGCTTGTTCCCATAACTTTAAATGACCACTTGTTTCAAAAAAATGCTTTAATTGAGAAAACCAGTTTAAACGACCAGAATTTTTTGTACGCGACAAAACTATGAGTCTCTCTAGGCACTGTCTTGGAAACCGTGAAGAGACCATATGAGAAATTTTTTCTATCCAAGACAGTATCCTAGCCAAAACTACACAAGAAAATGGGGGTCTACCCACTTCTAATCTTACCGCATAGTTCGGCGTGCAAGATGGTAAATGAAGCAACTCTTTAAAAAACCCAAATTGGATCTTCTCCAGGTTACCCAGACAGGACATCCCCCATATCTGAATACCGTACGAACTTGAACTATTTACCAAACTTTCCAATAATTTAATGTAAGCTGCCCAAGAGTCAATTTTAAGTTCATTTATAATTTTCATAACGGCACATTTCGCTGCATTATCTGAGTTAGTAAATTTTTTCGAAGCGAATTCGTATTTACAATTATCGCTGAAGATCACGCCTAAATAATTATAGCTCTTCACCACTTCAATTTTTTCCTCTCCCAATTTAAACGACTTAAACCTTCCCGCCTTATTATTGGCGTTTGTACGAAAAATTACTACCTTCGTTTTAATAGGATTAATATTCAAACCGTTCAACTCGCAATACCTTCTTAACGCCTCTAACTTTTTGCTAAGCTCCACAGGAGTATCCGCAAGGAGCACCAAAACGTCCGCATAGGCTAAAATAAGAATCTCTAACACTCTATTTACTGAAAGACCCCTGCAACCGTGTTCCCGCAAATATTTTTCAAGATCACTAATGTATGAAGAAAATAACAATGGACTCAAGGTGTCACCCTGCAGAACACCCTGAGAAACCCTTACAAATTCAGTGTTGCCTGTCTTAGTCTTGATGCAAGCGTATGTCTTCTCATAAAAATCCCTTATAACATTAATTAATTTTGAACTCATTCCCAGAGTACTCAATTTAACCCATAATAAATCGTGCGGGACTGACGGGAAGGCGCTTTTAAAATCGACAAAGGCAGCGTATACTGCTCGTTTCGGATGTCTCAAATGAATCTGGATCAATGATTGTAAAGTAAAAAGATTATCCAGACAACCTCGCCCCCTTCTAAATCCCGACTGAAATTCCGGAATCAAATCGCCTGCTTCACTCCAGCTAATCAGCCTTTCCGATAAAATTTGAGTAAAAATCTTAACGATATTATTTACCAATGTTATTGGCCTATAATTGTCCGGATTACCGCTATCCCCTCCCTTGGGCAACATGGTCGTGGATAGAACACCCCATGCCGACGGAATTTTTTCTAAATATAATATTTTATTAAACATTTGTTCTAAGTAGAATATCCAATTTTCTGGCAATCGTTTATAAAAACTACAACTATAAAACTCAAATTAAATCAAAAATCTTTCTTTTATATTGCAAAAGTTTCAAATATTCTTTTTTACTCTTATTAAAAGCTTCTCTTACTATAATATCATCGTTCTTCTGAGAATTTTGAAAATTCACCACCATGTTACTCCTAGCAGAATGACATTCCGAATCAAACCATACTTTATCCTTCAATCTAATCACATTTCTATCATTATTCTTTTTGACATTAATCATATTCAATTCTTTTGCGACGTCTACAATGGTATCAATTAAATTTTTATTTAAAACATCAACATTCTCATCTACCCTTGATACTTCATCTCTCCATCTCATCTTTTCCTCAAAATTCAAACTACAATCTACATTAAAACGAAGACTAACACATTCTGAAGTAAAATCTGATTCATATTCACTATTCATTAACTGCTTCTCCCAATTCATATACATAACAATAGGTTTTTTGTCATGACAGGCGCCGATGAGATACAATGACAATTGCGTTAATGGGTTACTAAGAGAGGCAGGTAGATAATTTACGACACTCGTAAATTAGGCAGTTGAATAGGTATTATGTTTCTTTCAGCCTTTGTCATAACTCGAACGATATTTCAAAACACCAAATTTGACTTCAAGATTCACTGAATTTAGAAATTCACGTAAAGATCAGGAGAACTATTATACTGGGGTTGAGAGCACTATCACGAAGAGAACCACTTGTTAAAAATTAAAAGTTAAGACTAGTAGTCCAGGTGCCTACTACTGACAATTACATTTTTAAGACTGCCATGTGGTAACTCCTTCTGTTGACTACGTTTTAAGACAGAAGATCGTTTGATAGTCTGGCTCTTTTTATACCAAATTTCCCTGTGTATTTGAACAATTGTTACAATTTGCCATGCATTTGACGAAACTATACGTTTTACCATGTATTTGAGGCAACTATACAATAATTAACAACTATATGTTGTTAATTATTTAAAGTTATTACAATTTGTTATTAACATTTTGTTATTAACTTGTTATTACAATGTGTTATTAACATTTTGTTATTAACTTGTTGTTAATTATTATTTTGTTACAATTTATTATTATCTTGATATTATTAACAATTATTTGTTGTTATTTTGTTGTTACAAATTATTATTAACTTATTATTATTAATTATTATTTTGTTGTTACATTTTATTATTATCTTGTTACAATTAATTATTATTATTTGTTACAATTAACTATTATTATTTTGATATTATTGTTATCATTAATTATTATTATTTATTGCTACAAATTGTTATTATCTTGTTATTATTAACTATTATTATTGTTACTTTCATTACTATCTTGTTATTATTATTACCATTCCTTATTATTCTTATTTTGTTATTATTGTTACATTAATTATTACTATTTTGTTATTATAAATAATTATTCGTTTTTAAACATTATTATTGTTTAAATTTACTTATTATTCTTTTTATTACTATTTTCATTAATTAATAATTGTTTATAATGGTTAATAATATTTTAATAACAATTATTTATTGTTATTCCCATTATTATTGTTATTCCCATTATTATTATTATTATTATTATTATTATTATTATTATTATTATTATTATTTATTTTTTTTAGCTTTCTGCTGGGTAGTTAACATAAACTATACAACCGAATAAATTCAATTGGAAAGGTTATGAAAACAGTAAAATCTTTTATAGAGAAACAATTTGTTACAAATTGAATCATGCAGGACTCTGCCGACTGCCTAGAATGTATAAAACTCCATGCACTCATGTCGACCATACCATGCTAAAAACCCAATAATATTAGACCTTCTATTCACCTACGGAACTGCCTAGTGGCTTCAAACTTCGTAGATGGATGGTCCCATTTAGTCGCTGACGCGACTCTTCCGTGCCGCTCTTGTTCTGGCCTATTTTCTTCTTGTCCTCGACAAGGTCTTTTTAGCTTCCTCTATGGCAGTCCTAAAGACCTTGCACCGACCTGATCCGGCGACGTGTTGGATGTCCTCCTTCTCGCCGAACTTCGCCTGGCATAAGAAGCAGCATGAGCTCTTCTTACAATCTGCTGCTTTATGGCCAGCTTCACCGCACTTAAAGCACGCAGCCGACCTATCTACCGCTTTGCAGTCTCTACCTATGTGGCCGTAGCCAAGGCATCTATGGCACCTTGTGACTGTAGCTCTTCTTCTCACCTGGCAGGACACGAACCCAATTTTAATGTGTCCTATTTTCTCCAGCTTATCTGCATCCTCTTGGCTGGTGACAACGACAGCGAGCTTCACTCCTCGCTTGTTTGGTCCAAGGACCGTCACCTTTCTGCTCCCTGCTGGCACCGTAGAGATTTGCTCCAGGGCATCCAAAACGTCTTCCTTTTCAGTAAGGGCGTCCATATCGCGGATTTCCAGCGTTGTTTGCCGGACCGCCATCTGCACCTTACCCAAATCGCTGATTACCTTTGTCTTCTCCTCGGTGAACAGCTTCTTGTTTGAAGACCCTCCAATTTTAATAAGAAGATCTCCCTTTTTAGTGGGTAAAGCTCCCACAACGCTTGTCTGACTGGCCTCCAGGTCAGCCTCTTTTCGAACTTTTGCCAGTACTTCGGCAAAAGTTTTTCCTTCAGCCACTTTAACGACCACTGTGGCTCTTCCCTTCTTGACCTGATCTGGCCCTGGAACCGTTTTGATCCCCTTGCCTCTAGTCTTTTTAGGAGGTCTCTCCTCCTTTTTCCTTTTTGGATCCTTTGCAGACTCAGGTAGAAACTCTCGTCCTTTTTTGTAGCTGCTGCGTGCTTCTCCTTGGTCTGCTGTATGAGCGATGTTATGCTTTTAAGTCCATCCTTGATTGTCATATTGACATTTCTTTGGACTTCGCAGGACTTTATCATCTTACTGACCTCTTCTTCTATTGCTAGAATGCATGCCGCCTCTCCCTCTCGCAGCTTTATGCATTCATCTCGGTCCTTGTTGCAGCTAGCAATGTCATTCGCTGAAGCATTACTGAAGACAGAAATGCAGCTAGCCTGACTTGTCACACTGCTCGTACTCCCTCGTCTCTCCACCTTCTCCACGATGATCTGTGGAACTGCCAACGCGTTGTTGCCGTCCTGCATCCTTGGGCCACTGGCCATCATCCTCACGCTAGGCGCTTGATGATCGGAACCAGTGAGAGATTCAGCCGAAGCATTACTCCGCAGGTACTCTTCCTTGTTTTTACAATCGCTCATACTTGGTGTTGGTCCCGTTTCGAGGGACAGTCGGGCCTTAACAGGCTACTACCATCTGGCCAGGATGGGCCCTGAACCGCCTCCGTTAGTTACATAGACGTTATAGCATTGCCGAAGCATTGATGCGACGTCTATGGTATCCAGTGCCAGGTGAGCTCGGAAGCTCGGACCTCGAAGGGCGATGTATCTCTCACAGAGGACAAAAAGTAAACTTTAGGTCATGATCACTGAGTAGACACCATTATTATTATTATTATTATTATTTTTTTTTTTTTGCTTAGGGAATTTTTGGAAATCTGCCTACAGATACCTTGGATTCCGCACTCCAAGGTTATGTGGGGTTGGTATAATAAAACAAAAGAAAATAAAGAAAAAAAAATAAATAATATAGTAAATTTAGAAAACTGGCGACCTACTGCCAGCCCGACCCACTAAAACCCGTAACCCTTCTTTTGGATCCCTTTACCCTCCCTCGGAACTGTCGTAAGACTTTAGCCTTCGAGGGTGGCACTCCAACTCTGTCGCTGCTGCGACTTTGTTCTTTACCTGCGGTTTTCCTGCGTCAATAGTTAAAAAATTCAAAACTATTTCAATATAAAAGCGGAATTAACAGCACAACAAAAGTAAAAAAAAACAAATGTTAAAATAATTTAGAAGGTCAATAGATAAAATATTAAACGGGTCTAAAACAGAAACATATAAAATTAACAGATATATAATGTCAAAAAGTAAAAATTGTATAAGGACAAATAAAACACAAAATCAATTAGAAGTGTATAAGGACAAATAAAACACAAAATAAATTAAAAGTGTATGAGGTAAAATAAAAATAACAAAATAAATTAAAATTGTAAAAGAACAAATAAATCACAAAATAAATTAATAAAAAACAAACAAACAAATTAAAAGCTGTTTAAATTACGCTTTTTGGCGGCCGTCGAGATCCTTTCTCGACATAACCGAGATTATAAAGTTCTCGACATGCCGCCAATTTTCTTCTGACTGGGTCATCAGCGATACCATGTTCTCTGGTGTAACTTGACTGCTTACACCTTCGAACATGGCCTGCCTCTCCAAGTCCCATTTCCTGCATGAGAAGAGGGTGTGCTCTGCGTTGTCAACGGGGAACTGGCAGTACGTACACACCTCATCCTCGCGTAATTTAAAGCGACACAGGTACGAGTTAAAACACCCGTGACCAGTGAGCGCCTGCGTCGTATAATAGGAAACCTGACCGTGTTTCCTATTTATCCAGGTGGCGAGTGCCGGGATAAGGTGATAAGTCCATCGACCTTTTTCCTCACCATCCCATCTTTCTTGCTATCTTTCTATAAGCCTGTGCCTCGCTGCTTTGCGTATCAGGCCTTTGCTTGGTCTTATTTCCTCATCCTGGAAAATTCTTTCTTTAGAAAAGAGAAACATTTCTTCCCTTTCCCTCGCCAAAAGATCTGCTGGCGGGACACTTGCAAGGACCTGCACAGCACTCGTAGATACCGTCTTATATGCAGAGATGATACGCGTAGTTATCGATCTCTGCGCTGACAGTAACTTTTCACAGATGGTCAAACATCTTTTACTCCTCAGGGATGGGGCCCACGCTGGTGCTGCGTGGATTTTAGCGTGGGCGACACTTGCCACCAGTCTTCTTTTTTGTTCACGGGGTCCGCCTACATTTGGCATTAACCGTGAATGATTAGCCGCACACTCGATCGCCTTATTTGACGCCGTAGCCATGTGGTGGTGGAAGTTTAACTTTCCATCCAACTCCACACCAAGATATTTAATTTGCTTACTCCACTTGACCTCGAATCCGTCTATCACGATTCGTGGGAGCTCATAACCACGTCTGTCAGTGACAAGCAGTGCCTCGGTCTTTTCCAGGGCCATTTCTAGACCTCTGGTATCCAGCCAGCTTTTTGCTCGTCGCAGACATGCGTTCACCAATGTCCCAAGAGCCTTCTCGCTTTCGGCAGTGCACACGAACAACGCGTCATCCGCAAAGCCGATGATCACCGCACCTTCAGGCAGATCCATCCGCAGGAAGTCATCGTAAGATACATTCCATATAAATGGATCCACCCTCAAGCCTTGAGGACCCAATCGAGACTGTCCAGGCCAGGGGTCTTTTGCCTCGTTCCTAATTTCTTAGTAACGATTTTAAAAGCCAAACCCTATGGGTCCTTATCGACATCCTCGATTAAGTCTTTCCAGCAACGGCGTTGTGACGCACGAATCTCTTTCTTGAGGTTTTTCTTGGCCTCCTTGAATGCTTCCTTCAGCAAAGGATCTCCCTTAGAACGGGTATAATTCCTTCTAGCTTTGAAGCACGCTTTCCGCAAGGAGGCCAGTGCATCCGACCACCAGTGCACCGAGCTTTTACGTGAAGCGGTATCGCAGGCCGCGGTGATGGTTTTCCTTACCGCTCGTACCTCTGCATCCAGGGTATTTGGCCTCTGCACCCAACCCAATTCCTCAATGAGGCGGGATTCTTCCAGGGATCGGACAAACTTCTCCTTATCGATTTTCTTCACATTCCAGGAGTGGAATGGTTCTTCACATCACCGGTGACGAGTACATCCAACCTGGATTCTCTAAGGCTCGATTCGAGTTCCTGAATGTCGGCTTCGAAGTCTGTCAGTGGATCGTTCGGCGAGAAGCAGCAGCTGTACATACGTATGCCGGCAACCTCCGCCCAAACGAATCCACTGCTCGTCTCCAGGTACCTGGCAACCCGCAGCTCAGGATTGCACACTTGGACAGCGGCTCTACCTGATTTATCCTGGTACCAGGGAGAGAGATCGTTCTTCCTTTGTTGCTCACTGCAGAACAGGATATCGATCCCTTTTTCCTTGACCGTCTGCATCAGGAGAGCCTGCGCCGTCCTGCAGGTGTGCAGGTTGACCTGCAGAAACTTTAAGGGTTTGCCTTTTTAAGCCTCTGCAGCAATTCTCTGTAAACCGGGCAAGAGCTTTTCCCGGAGATATGGACAATATCTGTCTTCCCTAAATCCGTGCATGTTAAACACTTAGGTTGTTCGACAGAACAGTTCTTCGCCATGTGACCCTCACCGCAGCATCTCCGACAGTTTTTAGTTCTGTCGGGGCCTTTGCATGATCGGGTCACGTGTCCATATGTAAGGCATTTTAAGCACCTTACAACTTCCAGATGCTCTCGGACTCGGACGTTTAGCCATCCTATTTTTATTTTGCCGATCTTGAGCAGAGACTGACTATCAGACTCTGCTAGGCGGACCAACGCGACTTTTGTGCCACTAAAACGTGGCAAAAGTCTACACACTATGTCCGTGTCAGGCTTTCCCAGTTTCTCTCTCAAAGCCGAAACCACATCCTGCTCGGTCGTAGTTTCATCAAGGCCTTTTAATTCAAGACACCTCTTATTTACAAGAGCTGTAACCTCGGCCCTACCTTGTGAGGCCGAGTCCAGAGCCCCCGCAAACTTCAAGGTGTCACCTCCTTTTTTCAAGACCAGGAGTACATCTTTATTGAGTGCCCTCCTGATCCTGAGGACCTCAACATTAGACTCTTCCGGCCTCACAGAGCGTTTCATTTCTGTCAGGATGTCAGCTATAGCCTTTGGGCTTTTTGCCGAAATCCTGACTGCCTCTGTATTTCTCGACTTTGAGGGATACTTTTGAATCTCTCTCTTCTTTCTTTTTTAACGGAAGGGTTTGCGCAGGTACGTCCTCGCGCTTCCTCTTCTCAGACTGGCCATCAAGATGTGGACTTGCTTCCGGACCATTTCCGCTTCTCCGGCGCTTTCTATCCTTTATTGCACCGCTCGGACTCGCCGCAGCACGACTCTATGATAGTGATACAGAGTTTGCGTTTGTTGGCTCTGGGACACTTTTAAATGGCTCGGGGAGCCATTTATATATATATATAATTATTATTATTATTATTATTATTATTATTATTATTATTATTATTATTGAAAAATACGTTACGAAGACGTAACACCTCCCCCTTCAGAAATTTGGAAATTAAAAAATAAAAGTTAACAATTTCCAAATTCTAACTCTTACATTTAAAACTAATTTACAAAATTTACAGTCGTATTAAAGTTAAGCGTGCATTTTTAGAAAAATGTTTTTTTTGTTTATTTTTATTGTTCTATACATATATTTTTTGTTTATTATTATTTTTGTTTGTTATTATTAATAAAAAAATTTAATCGTATTCGTAAATAATTGTGTCAGAGTCAGAGTCGTTATTTGTTGGTTTATCAAAATACCTAGGGTCGTAATATAGTCGTACATCTTTAAATTCTTCAACTTTTTCTCTTTCTGTTTCTAAAATATTAAGCGTACACTTCATGCATTCGTTTGCTTTTTGCATACTATTGTATAAAATAATTTTGCAACCGTAACATTCTGTTGTCGCATCAACGTTTCTTACATATTGTAACGTTGATTTTAAATAATCACGTTATAAAAACCGAATTAAGTTCTCAACTTCCTCGTTATTTGGGAAAATCACCGGTGTACGGTGTAACCGAGAAATAACCTCGAGACCAAGGACCGCATGGCAAGCCGATACGACGCCGCCATTTTCGGTTGTCAATTACATAGAACGGCGTGCGAAAGTTCTCAGTCTTGGATAAATTGAATTAGTGTATAGAAAAATAAAGTGATTTATTTGATTAATTAATTAAATTCTCTCGAGTCAAATTTGTTAATTAAGTGTCAATTCATTATGTCTATCTCTCTCCTGTGTGCGGTACTCACGCCTGATAGATTATCGTCACTTAAAGTTAACTTCGATTTGAATAAAATAGTAAGCTCGGTTTTGAGCTAGTCCGGGAAACTTCCTGTTTTGTTTCTGCTATCGTGATCCGGGTAGTTCACTTACCTGGCGCTGGGGAAGTTCCCTAAAACGGGAACTATTAAAATTTACTAGTTCAGAAATATCTAAAATAAAAAAAACAATTTTGACAAATTATTTTATCATCCGAAAATACTATTGCACCATTATAAACCCTTTTTACACACGCATAACGTTTTAACAGTTCTTTAATTAGATATACTTTTTTATATCATTTTCGCATTTAGAAGATTCTAACGGTTGGTTGTCAGTCGGTAGCATTTTTGAGAAACAGAAAAAATTTTAATTGATTTATTTGTATTGTTTAAAAAAAAATTTGTTTATGCTTTTTCTACTATCTACTGGATTTTACATGCAATGATTATTTTTAAAATTTTCACATGCAAGTAAAAGAAAATTTTATTTGACTTGACTATGTTACTTCCTATTTTGTCTTTTAAAAGTGAAACTTGATCCTCTTTTCATTTTAATGTCTTTCTTTGACACTCTTGTTTAGACAAATATTAAGGGTTATGCTAATGTGTATACTCTTCTAGTGTTGTCTATGGTCTGTCTGTGGTAGGGTTTTCTTTTGACAAAAAGATCAGGTGAATTTATGCGTCAGTTCAGTTTCTTTTTGAGTTTTAAACAGAAAAGTTCGAAATGTCTTCGAGCAGTTTTGAAAATATTATAGAAAATGTGGATTCGTTTCCTGATCCCATTGAGTTTTTTAATAAGGCTTTAGAGTCCGAAAATTGGAATATAGATTCGTGTAGTGTAAAGAGTGTTGAAGAAGATGTTGAAATGAGCACAAAAACGGGTAGTGGATGTTTAAAAGAATTTGATAATATTTTAGAAAAAGAAGATGTAGTGATTTTGAATGAAGAAGAGCTAAATGACATTTTAAATAAAAAAAATGATGCATCTTTGCAATGTTCAGAAAAAGATTATGAACTTACGATTTCAAGTAAGTAAAGTGATGGTGTACCTTTGGAACAAGTTTTTGTACAAAATGTTTGGGAAAAAAGAAGATGTAAAGATAATTTTTTTATAACATTTAAAAAATTATTAATTAGTGGACCTAACTGGTGGAATACTTTCCCGATTAATCAACAAAATGATTTAAGGAAAACTGTTGTTGATTTAATAAAAGTTGACAATTTAAAAGGGGTTTATCACCTGGATAATACCTTTTTGTAGTAAAAGGACGTTGCCTTGAAGTTGTAAGTAAAAAAATGTATTAAATTGTATATATTTTATATTACGCATTTATGAACATATATATATATATATATATATGGGGCATTTCATGACAAGTGATCAAGGGGTCTTTTGGTGTAATGTTTATTTCAATAATTTTTTACTCTTAAACAATTAAACATACGAATTTGACAAAGTACTTTTTGGAAAGGTTTTTTCATGCTCTTTCGATTGGAAATAAGCACTTTATCATGTATATGTCCTTTTAGCAAAAACCTCAGCTTTCGTTTTAAAAAAATCGGGTCTCTTCCCCAAAAATTGAAATTTATTTTTAATTTTGCTTCAGGAAATCATTGTAGCCATCAACGAGAGTTTTATTATTCTTTAACGTAACACGATGCCTCTGATCACCAATAAACCACATATGAAACAAAACTTATTGCGATTATCAAATAATTTTTTTTTCAAAAATTGAAGCAAAGCAATAAAACTTAGACGTTTCAATAAAGTTAAATTACAATAACACTTTTTTTTTATTCAAGATAAACAAGATATAGTGTGAACTTAGGTTACAACGCTAGAGGAGACAATAGGAGCATACAAAAAATTGAAAAAAGTATTTCGTTTCATAAACTACGCTACATATGAATAGCAAATAATAATCAACGACTTCATAGTACTAATGAATAATACAAACAAATGAGATTAAACAAATAATTTTGAATTAATGAGCATTTCCTGGATATTTTTTAAAGTAATTGACAGTTATGTTGTGTACTGCATAGTTCCGTACTGCACTGTACTATGAGTAAAAAATTTAATAGTCTTAAAACTCACATAACTCGATCAATTTTTATCAAATTACATTTAAATATAGCTCATTCGACGCGAAATCAAATTTATTATAAAAATGATGTACTGAAAAAATCCCTAATATTGGATAATATTGTAAAATTGTCTTCAAAAATGAAAAAATGGAGAAAAAATTCAAAAATTATAAATATTTTCATCTACAGTTTCGTCAGTTCTTATTTCAGCAAAATTTTCAACACACTGTCGAAAAGATTTGTTTTTCCCCTTTCGAACTAAAAAAAAAATTGGAAATTGAATGGAAATTAACGAAGCTATGAGTGACTGTTCACATCGACCTACAGAAAAACGTGTTTTTGGCCATAAACTGCGATTTTGAAGGTGTATTGGAAATTTCTCCTATACCATTTTTCTTAGTTTTACTAGACCTACAAGTTGTACTAGGTCCGCAAAAAAGTATATTTAAATTTTTTTTTCGCACAGTGTAATATGTAATTTTTATTAGATTCTTGGATTTGTGTTATTAATATTAATTTTTCTTCTATTTCAGATGCTGGGATAGATGTTTTTTATACTTCAATAATTTTTAAAAACATTAAATTTGAATTTTCAATTAATTTAGATAATGTAGGATGAATATTTAAAGAAATTTTTTTTTAATGTTGATATGTAAGAAGAAGTGGAGTTGCTCGCAGGCATTCGAGCAGATAAGACGTGTTTACGTGTCGCTCTGTTCTTAATATTTTCGCATTCGTTTTGCTTACACGTTTAATTTCATAACTGATTTAATTTTTGGTTAAGTATTGTGTTTTATAATTAAATAAATCCAAAATGACAACTAATGATGAATTGAAAGATTTGTTAGTGTCTTTAATTAAAAAAATGGACTCTGTGGAAAGTGAAATTAGTGGTTTAAGACAAGAAAATATTAAAATTTCACAAATTGTCGCAGAGCAGAATGTTAAATACCAAAAATTAAAACAAGAGAATAAACTTCTTTTAAATAAAGTAAGTGCATGTGAGAGTAAAATAGATTATCTTTTAAATAAAGAGAGAGTAAACAATATCTTCTATTCAAGGTCAAGGACACTGCAACTGAAAATTTGAATCTTAAAGAAACGGTGAGATTAATCTTTGAAAAAACCGAGATAAATATCCAAGAAAATGATATCACAGACGTAAGAAGATTGTGTAAATTGGAGGGAAACAGACCGATCCTCGTCTCACTCGCAAATCAATATTGTAAAAAATAAGTTTTTTTGAAAGCAAAAAATTTCAGCAAATTGAATATAAACTTCGCCAATGATATGACAAGAGAGCTGAGGGGAAAGAAAAAACATCATTATAATAAACTCCGCGAGGCAAAAACTCGTTTGGAACAACTAGGGAAGGTGGCTGTAATCAAGGGCCCAAAAATATTAATGGATAACGCGTACTATGACATCGAAGAACTCCACAAACTCCTACAGTCTTGTCAAGTTAGAGAAAATGGAAACGATGACAACTACATGAAAATAGTGACGATTCTACCATTTCAAGAGCATCCACTTCAAGCCGAAAAAGGATTAGAACACCTGGACCCAAATCTCTGTTGAAGAATAAAAAACCGAAAGCTTCAAAGACGGAAAAAAAACTCGAAGAATTTTTCCGTCCAAAAGATGAGTCTATTATGCAACCTGTTCAATCTACATAGCAATTTTCACACAAAAGTTGCTCAAAAATTACATTTTGGAACGTTAGAGGCCTTATAAATTTAACTGATTTGATTCCTATTGTTAGAATTAATGATATTATCTGTCTTAATGAGACATGGCCTGTGAACGGCCCTTCTGTCACCTTCAAGAGACACTTTAGTGGTTTTGATGTTCTATACTCTCCAGCGACGAAGACGGCGACAAGGGGAAGAGCGAGGGGAGGAATCATCGTGGCCTTCAATCATAATAAATACAACAAGGAAATTATAGGCATCACCGAGGAATGTATGATTGTGAAATTCGTAAATCGATATTCTAAATTTGAATTCATAGTATGTACTGTTTACATTTCTCCTACCAAGGACCTTGATATTTTTTTGTCAAATTTTGAAGTTTTAATTGATCAGATAAGTAATAAATATCCTAAATTACCTTTTTGCTTCCTCATAAAGGAAGCCTTATAGTGATGTCGATTTCCGAATTTTTTAAAATCAATTATTTTTACAAATTTTCAAGTGTAGTATATATAATTCGTCGAGAGGAACAAATGTCCGGATGTATGTGTGTATGTATGTGTGTGTGTATGTATGTGTGTGTGGGTGTATGTGTGTGTGTATGTCACCGATACTTGTGGACAAATTTTCTCTTACACATCTTGATGGATTTTGATAAGATTTTGTAGATGTATTACGGTCATGAATACCAAGAATCAGACAGAAGGATTTTCAAAAATATATTTAAAAATAAAAATTTCAACATTTTTTTAATTTTTGAAAAAATTAATTTTTTGGTTTTTTGAAATAACTTTTTTCTATATTAAAATTTTAAATAATTCTTGTCAAAATTGCATTCCTGACATAAAAGCGAATCGATTCATGTATATAAAGTATATATTGTATCAAAATTTATAAAATTAATAAATATTTTAATTTTTCACAAAAAATTAAAATTTTGTATTTTTTGACATTTTATCATAACTTTTAAAAATAATTATTCTATAATAAAAAATTGAATAATTAATATTTATTCAGGGTACTTTACCTGGTTTATTAATTATATTTAATAAACTATTATAATTATTTAACTTTTAAAATTATATATAATAATATATATTGAGGAAGCTAAATGGTCATGAAATGAACAACTTGTTATATTGGTGGCGATTTTAATTCTCGCATTGCTGATTTAAATTAATTGACAAACGAAATAATTGATGAAAATTGTTATGTCAACAGTGAAAGATTTAACTTAGATAAGAAATTAGATGTACGGGGTAAAAAACTGGTAACTTTTATGGAAAAAAACGCCTTTATTGTTTTGAATGGTAGAACTACGGGAGATAATCCTTCACGATACACACATGTAAGCACTTTGGGGAAATCTACAATAGATCTCGCTTGGACTAATCTTATAGGTCTAGAAGGGGTGGAAGATTTTTCGGTTAATTATATTTTTACGAACTCTGATCATTTCCCGATATCAATAAAAATGTTAAAAGCAAATGATAAAATTATAACTGTTAAGGATGTGATTCGTTTAAAATGGAAAAATGAATTGAAGGAGGAGTATACATCTCTTATGAGTGAAACACTGATAGATATAGAAAAAAGAGAATATTAACGATTTGTCGAACGCTTTGGTTGAAAATATTTGTGATAACGCGATTAGTTTGTGTATGCGGGTAAAGGATTGCTCGATAAAATCTAAATCAAAACCTTGGTTTGACAGCGAATGTGTTTACTTTAAAAATAATCTGAAAGAGTCATTAAAAAATGTAAGAATAATTACTTTGCTACAGTAGAAATGGTTCAGGATTATAACGATAAGAAAAAAATGTATAAAAGTCTTCAAAAATCAAAAAAGGAAGAATATAAAAATTCGTTGTTAAGCCAATTATCTTCGGTGAGAAACTCTGCTAATTTCTGGAAAATTATAAACAAATTCAGAACCCGCTTGTCTATAGAGGAACAAATTGATTTAAAAGATTTATATTGCTATTTTCAATCAATATTCCCATCGAACTCGAATATTCTTTCAATTGTCATCCCATTGACCAACCCACTTTTAGAGGAAGTAGTTACTTATTTAGAAATAAAAAAGAGCTTGGGAAGATGCAAGGAGGGTAAATCTCCGGTCTCTGATGGGATTTTATATAAATTTTTAAAAAATCTTCCAGATTTATGGATAAATTATTATTTAACTTTGTTTAATAAAATCATGGAAAGGGAGGAAGTACCAAATTCATGGGCAAATATATTAGCAAAAATGATCTTTAAAAAGGGTGAAAAATCGAACCCGGATAATTACCGTCCAATCGCACTCGTAAACATCTCTGCTAAAGTTTTTACACAAATTCTCGCGACGAGATTAAATAAATGGGTTGAGGAAAACAACCTTTTACCCGAATGGCAGGCGGGATTTAGAAGGAATAGAAGTTGTGTTGACAATATTTTTTCAATAAATTCATTCTGGTATTTCAGAATATACAAAGGTTACTATGGGAGTATTGCAGGGGGAGGTTTTGAGTTCTTTGCTCTTCTCCTGTTTCATCGCGGATTTCGAGGAATTTTTAAATTCCTCGAAATTTCTCTAAGTCACCTCACTGAAATAATTTTATTTGCATATGCAGACGATATCGCGATTCCTGCTGATTCCTACGTAGAAATGAAAAAAATCCTAAAAGCTTTAAAAAAGTATTGTGAACTTAATAATCTTGAAGTAAATATGAAAAAAACCAAGATAATGATTTTTAGAAAAGGTGGCCATTGCCACAATCATAAATATAATTCTTTCATGTACGACGATAAAGAAAAAATTGAGATAGTCTCGAGATATGATTATCTAGGTGTAACTTTCTCTAATTCCGCAACCTTTTTTAATGCAGCTGATGGTGCTATCAGTAAGGAAAATATGGCTCTCGGTACCACAGTTTCGTTAATTAATCGTTTAAACTTTAAATCGTGGGAACCAGTTAATAAATTGTTCAAAAGCCTCATAGTAAGCAATTTAAATTACGCGATACAAATATGGGGATTAAGATATTTAGAAGATGTTGAGAAAATACAAAACTCATTTTATAAAAAAATATTACATTTACCCCAGAATACACCGAATTATGCTGTGAGGCTGGACACAGGAGTCGCAAATTTGTCAGTAGTAGTTTTTAAATTAACCCTAAATTATATCGAAAAAATTTTGTTAATGGAAGATAATAGACTCCCTAAACTATGCTATTTACGTTTAAAAAACCTTGCTGACGGCGGTATCGACTGCAAATATAAACATAAACATAAATTTAATTGGTATTAGCAGGTGGGATCTATATTTGACCTCATAGACGAAAAAACAGAATGGGAAAATCTTACCGTTGTACGACTACAATTTAAAAAAATTATTTATTGATAAGTATGAAAATTTTTTATATATAGAGGATTTAAAAGACTAAGTGAGTCCAGCTCACTGCAGATTCTACCACACTTATCGCTGCTTAGAGGACCCCAAGAATTTTTAAAAAACAATTTCCCCTTAGATCATATTAGAGTTTTCAGTCAAATTCGTCTTCTAAACAAATATTTCACTAGAATCAAAATTAATAAGAAGACATACAAGTTGAGTGTGGCGGGAACTTGCGGCGGGTGTGGAATGAATACTTCAGAATTGTCTTATCACCTTTTCATGGAATGCCCTTCTCTATTAGAAGAGAGAAAAAAGTATATTTGTGCGAATGAGGAAGAGTCGATTGTTAGAACCGTTTTCATGGGTTTCTTAGAACAACCTCAACAAATCAACATAATAAATATGTTTCAATTTATAAGAGCTATGTGTGAAAAATTGGATACAATGTAAAATTATTATAAATAAAATGTAAAATAGTATGTATCACGAAGTAGTATAAGGAGACCTCACGCCAATGCTTAGCAGCGGCAAAAATCAACACATTTTAGGGGGGTTAGAGTTATGAATATTTGCACCACTAGCAGAGGTTGCGCCATTACGGCTGAAATGTAAACCATGGTCGCCATTACACTTCGTCGTATTTCTTTAATTTGTAGGTTATGTTCATATACAGTAGCAGACGAAAAATGTTAGTACAATACTTTAACCCCTTCACAGTGTTTGACGTCTATAGAAGCAAAAATAATTCGTGCCCCCAGTGTGTATGACCGCTATAGCAGCATCGAAAAAACTGATATTTAAAAGTTAACGAATCTTGCTAAAAATGCCTACTCGGGGGTTTTCGGGGTCGCTGAATCCAAATCCGTTATTGAAAATTCAAAATTAAAAATGGCGGTTCCAAAATGGCGACCAAAAAATATTAAAAGTTTACGGATTTTACTAAAAATGCTTACTTTGGGGTTTTTGGGGGTTGCTGCATTCAAATTTTTAGTCAAAAATTCAAAATTCAAAATGGCGGCTCCAAAATGGCGACCGAAAAAATTTTAATGTTTACGGATTTCACCAAAAGTCTTCACTTTAGGGTTTTCGTGGTCGCTGAATTCGAATCCGTTATTGAAAATTCTAAATTCAAAATGGCGGCTTCAAAATGGCGACCAAAAATTTTTTAAGTTTACGAATTTGGCTGAAAATTCTGATTGGGGGGGTTTTGAGGTCTCGAAATCCAAATATTTAGTCAAAAATTCAGAATGGCGGCTTCAAAACGTCGACCAGAAAATTTAAAGTTCTGAAATTAGTTCTTAAAACTGAAAGTAGAGAAATTGATATGTCTTAAGTTTTAAAACATTGTGAAATATTCAAAATCAATCTATATTAAAAAATTTAATAATAGTAATTAAATAAAATAATAATACATAAAAAATATTAATTAATTACTAATTAATTACTGAAAAAGTAAAAAAAAAATAAATGGAGTTTTTACCGTCACGTCCTCGTTCGTGACTCTGGATTCGACTAAGAGCGGTGTTTTAAATAGCTTACTAAAAATATAATATATGTAAAATATAATGTATATAAATATATAAAAATATAAACATATAAAACCCCAAAAGTTTCAAATAACTATTTATAACCACATTCGTAAACTTTTAAATTTGTTGGTTGACATCTTGATGTCGACATTTCGAAATATAAAATTTTATCCAAATATTCTAATTCAGTGACTTCAAAAAACCCCAAATGCGCATTTTTAGCCAAATGCGGAAACTTTAAAATTTTTTCGGTCGCCATTTTGAAGCCTCCATTTTGAATTTCAAAATATTAACCAGATATTCGAATTCAGCGACCCCAAAAACCCCCAAATGCCCCTTTTCTGACAAATCGGTAACTTTAAAATTTTTTTTGGTCTCCATTTGGAACCGCCATTTTGAATTTTGAATTTTCAATAAGGAATTTGGATTCAGCGACCCCGAAAACCCCCGAGTAGGTATTTTTAGCAAGATTCGTTAACTTTTAAATTTTTTTGGTCGCCATTTTGGAGCCGCCATTTTGAATTTTTAAATTTTGATCAAATATTCGGATTCAGCGATCCCGAAAACATAAAATAGAATCATATGAAGTAATTTAAAAAACAAAATTTTTTTGCACATTTGTGGCACGAAAAGCTAATTTTGACTACACTGCTAAGGGGTTAACCACAGAGGCGCAACCTCTGTTAGTGGTGCAATCTCTGAGATCTCTGTCCCCCCAAATATGTGCAGTTTTTTTTTGCCGCGTGAGGTCTCCTTATACTACTTCGTGGTATGTATATATATATATATATATATATATAAAAAACTGCGGCAACCTCTTTGTATTGACTCCGGTCATAAAACAAATAAAATAATAATAATAATAATGTAAGAAGAAGTGTTTCAAAAATTATATTATTTGTAATTTTAAAAAGAATATTAGGTTTAAGATTGTTGTGTTTGAATGTAAGATTATAAATAGTAAGAATAGTAAAGAAAAGTAGAGATAAAAGAGTAAGATAACTTAACCTTAACATGTTGCTTTCTTACTTTCCCTAAAAGAAATTTCAATTATATTATTTTTATTTCTTTCCTTGTTTTTGGTCAATTATTAATAGATTGATGTTAGATCGCTACAACAGAAAAATTTATATTAGTTTAAATTCTAAAAAATATTTATATTGAATGATGTATGTTTTTTATGCATAGGTATAGAAAAGTGATTTGTTCGTTAGTTTATATAATTTGTATGGTATATTTAAATTACTTTTTAATAAATAACTATTCTTAGCATTGCATTTTATTTGTAAGGTGAAATTTTTAGTTTGTTATTAATTATATTTTATTTTCTGTTTAATATACTCAGGATAAGATTCAATTTCATTAGTATAAGTTTCATTATAAAGTTTCTTATTTTTTGTATTACATTCCTTTTTCTGTCTTCCTCTCTTCTTTTTTAAGGAAGTATTAAAACGTGTGCTTTGTTTCTTTGGTCTACCACGTTTCCCTTTTATATGTGCTTCTTCTTCTTGAATTTCTTGATTCTTATTTTCTTCTTGAATTTCCAGTGTTTCTTGAATTATGTTTCCTTGTTCCTTCTTCTTCATTATTGTTTTCTTGTATTCCTTGTTGATTTCTGGTAACAACATTACAAGCTTCTTGCACACACTTATTAATATATTCTTGAGTAATATTTTCCTGAGATTCTTGAATTTCTTTTATTTTTATTCTTTGCATTTTATTTTCAATAATGTCCTCAATAGGTTTTATAGATAAGGTGTCAGAGTTCATGTTTTTTGTACTTGTTTTGTAGAACACGTTAACGTTATATACTAGTTCCCTGCAGTTTGGACAAAAAATTATGTTTGTATTAGGGGCGCAAAGGTGATTACGACTCCGACGAGATTTCGGGACCTCGGGGACACTTTCCCCGAGGACACATTATCAAACAATGTTTGATATAATAGACCGTTTTTTCCACAAGATGAACAAATGCTTACATTGTCTTGAACCATATTAATTTTTGTTGTGTTTGCAAAATTTTTATTATTTTTAAGATGGGCATTATACTCAATATTATTCTCACTTCTTCGTAGTTCAAATTGTAAAACAATCTTCTTTCTATTTCTAAAGCTTTATTGATTATCCTTTGAAATGTATCAGCTGTTCCAATTCGTTATTCTATTTCTTGTGTAAGTCCTCGCGAAAAGCAATCGATAGTTGCTTCATCTAAACTTCTTCTAAATGATTCATCTACTCTATTCCCATTACTAATAATATTTCGGGACCTCGGGGACACTTTCGCTACCTCGGCTTCGCCTCGGGAGCGAAATTGTGTCCCCTTGGTCCCTTCATCTCACCATCGTCGCAATCACCTTTGCGCCCATAATACAAACATAATTTTTTGTCCAAACTGCAGGGAAAATATGGCATTGAGGGCACGCACGATTAAACACTAATTTTAGTTAAAAATTAAACTATATAAATGTTGACTCTTTGATGTCTATAATGATAAACCTAGTTTCGTGTCGACTCAGAAACTAAAACGAAACTAAACTTTGAAGACGGTCCCTGGTTGTATTATTTTCTTTTTTTAGCAATAAGCTCTATATTTATTAATTGATTCTACAAAAAAAAAAAATTAACAAGCGGGCGGAAAATACTTTACCGCCCGCTGACGTCACACAAGCGGGCGGTAAAGTATTTTCCGCCCGCTTCCCCTACTCCCGGGCAGAATGACAAACTAAAACTTTAACTGACGAAATTGAAACCGACAATCCTTACGAACACAATTCTTCTAATAATAGTGAAAATAGTAATAATTTTGATGAAAACATGGCCCTACTAAATAATGAACAAGTCTCATTACGAGATGCTATAGAAACAATACCTATGTTTGACGGAAAAAATATGCCATTATCAATTTTTATCGAAAGTTGTTTAGAAGCAATGACTATGCTTCCTGAAGTAGCACAAGTTCAGACAAATTTAGTTAAATTAATTAGAAGTAGAATTTCGGGAGAAGCAAGAAGAATTATAATAGGCAATAACTTTAATACCGTAGAAGAATTAACGGAAAGACTAAAACAAATTTACTCGCCAGAAAAATCAGTATATCAGATACAAGGAGAATTAGTCGCAATATTTATGTGGGAAAATGAAAATGTAATCTCATACGGTGCCAGAATTGCAGAAGCGGCAGAAAGAATATTAGATGCACATAGAATTAGCAACGACAATGCAGTAGATGATGCGTTTAAAGCAAGTTTCGATAGATCAAGTATAGACTGTTTTTCGTGAGGACTTAGACCAGAAATTGAAATACGAATAGGAACAGCTGAAACATTCGCAGGGATAGTTAACAGAGCAATCGACATTGAAAGAAGATTATCATCACACAACGATTTAAGAAAAAGTAACAATAATACGGAATATAATTCACACCCTAAAACTAACAAAGAATTTGCTAAAACAACAAAAATTAATATAGCCCAAGATAACGTAATAAATTGTTTAGCTTGTAGAAAACAGGGTCATTTTGCAACAAATTGTTTCCAACTTAACAAAATGTTAGGATGAAGACAAGAAAATTCCTTTAATTCAGGTCCAAGACAAAATTTTTCAAACTAGTATCAAAATCGATTCAACAATCAAAACCCTTTGTTTAATAAATTTCAAAATAATTATTCACAACAAAATCAAAGACAAAATCAATTTAGAAATATAACACAAAATCAATTTCGTACTCCATTTTTTAATCAAAACCAAAATCAGCGTCAAAACTTTTCGCAAAATCAACGCCCAAATTTTTTATTAAATCAACAAAATGTTTTTTGAAATTTTTCTCAAGAACCTCGAAACGACACTAGAAACTTCGCAAATAGAACCCCAAACAGAACACAAAATCAGGGAAACTCCAAAGTTCCTCTTCAGTAGGATGTTCTGAGAAAGAATGCAAAAAAAGTTACTACGCGTTCAGAAACATTAATTTAGCAAAAACAAACTCAATACCGTACATACGAATAGATACTAAAGAATTAAAAATCCCAATAACTATGACGTTTGACACTAGGGCAGGGCCTAATTTATTGAAAATTCGCACATTAAATTCAGAAGTAAAAAATTATGAAAATAAGTGTTTAAAATTAACAAGAATTAATGATCACCGTGTATATACGTTAGGACAAATTGAAATAAAAATTTTCGGAATACTAACAACATTCAATCTACTATCCGACGAGGTCCCAATCGAACATGGCGGAATTTTAGGAACATAATTTTTTGTAAAAAATTAAGTAAAAATTAACTACGAAGAAGGTCATTTAGAAATAAACAAACAAAAATTTAACTTTGATTAAAAAAATTATTTTACAATACCAGCAAGATCAATTTATAATATTCAAGTAAAAATTTTAAACAAAGAGAAAAAAGAAGATTATATTCCAAGGTTATAAATAAAAAAAAAAAATTCTGACTCTCAAGGAAATAAAAAATGGCGATTAGTATTGGACTTCAGAAAACTCAATAAACGCACGGTAGGATAATTTTACCCCCTCCCTGATATTACGAACTTACTAGATAAACTTGGAAATGCTCAATATTTTTCAGTTTTCGACTTAGCTTCGGGTTTTCATCAAATAAAAATAGACCCTAGAAATTCATACAAAACAGCATTTCCAACCCCTTTTGGACATTACGAATTTGATAGAATGCCTTTTTGATTAAAAAATTCACCTAGCACATTTCAAAAATTAATTGATCAAGTATTATTAGGATTGCAAGGATCAGAATTATTTGTTTACCTGGATGACATCGTAATACACGCGGATACACCAGAAAAACACGAAGAAAAATTTTCAAAACTCATGGACCGGTTACGTTTTGCAAATTTAAAATTACAGCCGGTTAAATGCGATTTTTTAAGATTGGAAGCAGGATATTTAGGGCATATTATTGACACAAATGGTGTACAACCGGACCCAAAGAAAGTAAAAGCAGTGAAAAAATTTCCAACACCAAAAAATGTGAAAAATATTAAACAATTTCTCGAACTAGCAGGATACTACCGCAAATTTATAGATAATTTTTCGAAAATAGCAAACCCATTAAACCAACTTTTAAAGAAGGATATATCGACGCCTCCCGTTCATATAATGCTTATTGAAAAACGAATGCAAAATGATTCTTATTTACTTTTTGGTGCAAGACAATGCTTATTCGATTTTCCGTGCAATAAAATGCTTATTCAAAATTGTGTGCAAAACAATTGCCACTGACAGAACAATAAATGTAACCCTAAATCTTCCTATTAATATTAAATTGCAATTAAATATCTGAGAATTTCAGTACGTGTCTATTGTTATAAGAAACTTTAAACACGGATCCTATCACACGTATTAAAAAATAGTTTTTAAGCAATTGCAATTATAAATTGTACTGAATTGAAAATTTTATAAAATTCATAGAATAAGCTATTTTCATAATGTACATTTTTGCATAGAATTTTGAATAAGCATTTTATTGCACGGAAAATCGAATAAGCATTGTCTTGCACCAAAAAGTGAATGAGAATCATTTTGCATTCGTTTTTCAATAAGCATTATATGAACCGGAAGCGTCGATATCTTTTTTCTGGATCGATAGACAACAAACAGCTATTGACATGTCAAAGGATAAATTATGTGAAGAACCACTTTTGAGAAGACAAGATTTTTCTCAACCATTAATATTAACAACAGACTCATCAGGTTTGGCAATAGGAGGCATTTTGTCGCAGGGAGAAATTAATAAAGATCAACTAGTCGCTTATACTTCTCGAACATTAAGTGAATGTGAAAAGAAGTATGACACCTATGAAAAAGAAGCTTTAGCAATCACATACAGTGTACAACATTTTAGACCATACCTTAACGGTAGAAAATTCACGTTAGTAACGGATCATAAACCGTTAGTTTGGTTCCAAAATTCAAAAGATCCATGTTCAAGTATTACAAGATGGAAACTAAAATTAGTAAAATACGATTTTAATGTGGTCTACAAGGCAGGAGAAACAAATGTAAATGCTGATGCTTTATCAATAAATCCAATCGAAGATGTTACTGAAACTCAAGAAACTCAGGAAAATATTACTCAAGAATATATTAATAAATGTGTGCAAGTGAAAATCGAAGAATACATAAATTGTGTATCAAGTGAAAATAATTACTCAAATTGGGAGGTAAAAAATCTCCGCCATATTAAAAAAATGTTATATAATGGACACTGCAAACCAGAAAATTATGATACACGTAGTGAAGCTTGTAATGTTGTGACAAGAAATCAACGAAGAATACAAGAAAAAAAATCAAGAAGATGAAATACAAGGAAACAAAAATCAAGAAACACTGGAAAATCAAGAAGAAAATAAGAATCAAGAAATTCAAGAAGAAGAAGCACATATAAAAGGGAAACGTGGTAGACCAAAGAAACAAAGCACACGTTTTAATACTTCCTTAAAAAAGAAGAGAGGAAGACCAGAAAAGGTATGTAATACAAAAAATAAGAAATTTTATAATAAAGCTTATACTAATAAAATTGAATCTGATCCTGAGTATATTAATCAAGAAACAAAACTAGAAGAACATGAAGATATCGATCAAGGCTATGAAAATTCTAATTCTAAAGAATCATCTGAATACGAAGACAACTTATTCGAGAAAGAAGATTGCTAAAATTTAAAACAAGAAAAATACATTATCGACTGCAGTCGACTGCAGAGATTAATTAACGATGCGCAAAGACAACTTAACTTATTATAATTCAATTAACGGTGATCCTTTGGATAATGGTTCCAGGGGTGCGTTCACGTAACTCTCACTTTCACTCAAAAAAGTCTCACTTTCACTTTTCACTTTCACTCTCAATTTACTCAAAAAATGCTCACTTTCACTTTTCACTCTCACTTTCACTCAAAAAATTCTCACTTTCAATTTTCACTCTCACTTTCACTAAAAAATTCTCACCCTCACTTTCACTTCAAAAATTTCCACTTTTTATTCTCTCTGTCACTTTCACTTTCATTCATATATTCTCACTTTCAATCTCATTCTCACTTAATAAATTCTTACTTTTCACTCTCACTCCAAAAATTCTCAATTTTTACTGTACTGCATTCTATAAAATATTCTGTAAAATTTGACTGGAAAAAATTTATAAAATTTGTGTAAAAGTTGAGAAATATCCAGGTATATTCTATCAAATATTTTATAGAATGTTCTAGAAAGTTATTCTATATATGAGGCATTCAATGTCAAGTCATCCACGGTCTTACGGTGTAATGGTTATTTCGATAATCTTATACTCTTAAACTATTAAACATAAAAATTTGGCAAGGTACATTTTAAAAAGGTTTTTCCATGCTCTTTCGAATGAAAATAAGCGATTAAAAAAATTGTTTTGACCCAAGAAAATCAAAATTAATGGTTATGTCCTAGGAATAAGACATAATTACTTTTATTTTTATTTATTAAATAAATAATTATTTAATAAATAAATGTTGTGATTCGAACCTAGGCTCTCGCCCAATAGTTCGGGACACTTCGAATCTTACCCTGTTGAATATTTTAAAAATTTGAGTGTTTGCCCCGTTAAAGTGCAAATTATAAGAAAGGTTTAGAAAGAAATCAAGTAATTTCAAATTAGTACTCACTTTTTATTCAAAATTAAAAGTTGTTTTTTCCTCAGACGTGAAATAATATAAATTTTTGTATTATATTGATTTTGTAATATCGATATATCGAAAATCGAGAAATCGATATTAATGATGGATGTATCGCTTTATACTTTAACAGAATAGTTGTAAAATTTATTGTTTTCCATTTCTAACAAAAAATTAGAGTTATTTATTAACTTTAATAATTTTTATTTAGAAATTATTTCAAATGTATGTTACTAATGGTCAATGCATAGATTTCTCTACTTAGGTTTAAATCACACAATTTATGATGCTGTAGTACAAAGGTTATTGTACAAAAAAACCCTTTGAGTTTTAAAAGATAAAGTTATTTACAATTTCGGTGATATTTCATTTCTGTTTATATATTGCGGGAAGTTTAGAAAAAAATATCAAGGTCTCGGAGTTTATTTATTTAATTTATTTCTATTTAATCTATTCTATTTTATTTAATCTATTTTACGTAATATTTGTGGGTCATGTATTTTCGTGGGGGAAAAGAAAAAGAAAAAAAATAAGATTTCGGAAAAAGTACAAGATGTAACATAATAAAAAATTTTAATTTTTGGGAGGTGAAAGTACGATTTTTTAAACGAAAGCTGACGCTTTTTCTTAAGGCTGTGTCCACAACAGAAGTTTTAGTGAATAACAACGCGAAAGTTGCGTGTAACTGTGCACGTAATTGCCAACCACTAAAAGTAAAATGCTTGTTGGTTCGTTACGCCTGCTTTGAATTTGTATACTTTTGCATAACCTCCAATTTCTGTTTTTACGAAAAAAAATTTAAATTATTGAATTCTGTTTGGAAATTTTATTAAAATTCCTGAAAAAATTTAATTTTGGGAATTATTTTGTTATTTATCGACATAATTGAATTCTTTCGAATAATTATTTATGCAAATAATTAAATTTTTAGAAGAATTTAAAAAAAACATTTTTTAAATAGTTGATTTTTTGAAAGAATTAAAATTAATTTTTTTAACTGAATTATTTCGAAAAATGTTATTAAAAGATTAGAAAATAATTGAATTCCTGTAAAAAATTCTAATACTTTTAAATATTTGATCTTCCGAAGAATTGTAAAAAAACATTCTTTTAAATATTTTATTTTTTTGAGAAATTGAAATTAAATTTTTAATAATAATTATACTTTTTGAGCAATTCCTGTAAAATTATATTACAAATAATTAAAATCCTGCGATGAATTTTATTATTTACGAAAATACTTAAATAGTTGCTAATTTTAATAAAATTTTCAAAAAGTAATTGAATTTCTGAGATGAAATTTATTATTTATGTAAACAATTGAATTATTGCCAAGTATTTTATTCAATATTTACAAAAAAAAATTTTAATTTTTATTAAGATTTAATTTAACTGAGTAAATATAGTAAAATAATTCGTACCAATCTAATTGTTTAAAAAATTGATCATAAAAGTTCCATTATTTCCAAAAATTATAAAAATTTTGCAGGAATTAAATTATTTTCAATAAAATTACTGGAAAAAATTCAATTATTATTAGGATAATGAAATTATTCTCAAGATTCAATCAATTGTAATAAAATATCTTGAAGAAATGCAATTTTTTTAGAAATAAAAAATTCTTGGTAATAATTCAATTATTTACAAAATAATTGGATTTAGGTTTTATAAAAAATCAATTTCTTAAACATATTTTATAAAATTCTTCGATTTCATTTAATTATTTTCATAAATAATATAATTTCTTGAAGGGATCAATTATTTTCATAACTATCAAAATTCTATTTATGAATTTAATTTCAATTATTTTTAATACAATTTTAATCGAATTCCTCAAAAATTGTAACTAACCTTGAACATTTTTTTAAAATTTGTCAAAAGAATTCAATTATTTAAAAATTTTAGGATAAAATTCTTTGTGAGAATTCACTTTAAAAAATTAATTTTAATTCTTCCAAACAATCAATTATTTAAAAATGTTTTTTTGAAATTCTTTCCAAAAATTCAATTATTTGCATAAATATTTCTTCGAAAGAATTCAATTATGTCGATAAATAAAAAATAATTCCCAAAATTAAATTTTTTCAGGTATTTCAATAAAATTTCCAAACAGAATTCAATAATTTAAATTTTTTTTGTAAAAACCTTCCAAAAATTAAATTTTTTTATTAATTTTGATTTTTTTTGGGTCAAAAATTTTTTTAAACGCTTATTTTCAATCGAAAGAGCATGAAAATACCTTTTCAAGATGTACCTTGCCAAATTTTTATGTGTAATAGTTTAAGAGTAAAAAATTATCGAAGTAAGCATTACACCGTAAGACCCTGGATGGCTTGACATTGAATGCCTCATATATAGAATAAATTTATAGAACATTCTATCAAATATTTTATAGAATATTACTGAATGTTTCTCAACTTCCACACAAATTTTATAGAATATTCTATAGAATGCACTACAGTGAAAAGTGAGAATTTTTGGAGTGAGAGTGGAAAGTAAGAATTTATTAAGTGAGAGTGAGATTGAAAGTGAGAATTTTTGAATGAAACTGACAGTGAGAATAAAAAGTGGAAATTTTTTGAGTGAAAGTGAGGGTGAGAATTTTTGAGTGAAAGTAAAAATGACAGTGAAAATTAAGAATTTTTAAGTGAAAGTGAGAGTGAGAGTGAAAAGTGAGAATTTTTGAGTGAAAGTGAAAACTACAATTTTTGTTAGTAAAAGTGAGAGTGAGAGTGAAAAATGAGGATGTTTTATTGAAAGTGAAAATAAGAATTTTTTAGTGAAAGTGAGAGTGAGAGTGAAAAGTGAGAATTTTTGAGTGAAAGTGAAAATTTTTAAAGTGAACATAATATACACCTAATTTGACATAAATTTCATTGCACACAAAAACCAGTTAACATAAATATCATTTCTCATAGAATTCGTTAAACAGAAAAATTTTGTTACATAAAACTCAGATAACTTAAATTTTATTTGACATAAAAATTATGTAACATCAAATTCTATTGACATAAAAATCATTTAACATAAATTTCTTTTGACTTAAAATTCATTTATCGTAAATTTTATTTGTTATAAAATTCATTAGACATAAAATTAGCTTGACATAAATTTCATTTGACGTAAATATTATTTAACATAATTATTATTTAACGTAAAATTAAATTTATATAAATTTTATTTAGCATTAATTCCATTTAACATAATTCTCATCAGGCATAAAATTTACTTGCCATAAATTTCATTTGGTATAAATCCCATTTAACATAATTTTCATTTGACATAAAGTTCATTTGACAGAAAAGACATTTAACACAATTCTCATTGGTCATAAAAGTCATTCAACAACATTCTTATTTGACATAAAAATCATTTTACATAACAATATCGGCGCGAATTTTAAAAGTAACCAATTAGATATTATCAACAACATTGTGATTCGCCAATTTTGAAATTCGCGCCTATATTTCCATGTCAAATAATCTGTATGTAAAATAAAATCTATGACGACTGAATTTTATGTCAAATGAGAATTATGTGTAATGAGTTATCCGTCAAATGAAATTTATGTCAATCTAATTTTATGTCTAATGATATTTATGTCAAATGAGAATTATCTGTATGTAAAATAAAATCTATGACGACTGAATTTTATGTCAAATGAGAATAATGTGTAATGAGTTATCCGTCAAATGAAATTTATGTCAATCTAATTTTATGTCTAATGATATTTATAACAAATAAAATTTACGATAAATGAATTTTATGTCAAAAGAAATTTATGTTAAATGATTTTTATGTCAATAGAATTTGATGTTACATAATTTTTATGTCAAATAAGAATTAAGTTATCTGAGTTTTATGTAACATAATTTTTCTGTTTAATGAATTCTATGAAAAATGATATTTATGTTAAATGGTTTTTGTGTGCAATGCAATTTATGTCAAATAATGTGCATATTATGTGAATTTTAAGTTAAGTAGTTTTATATCAAATACCTATTTGGTCAAAAAAGATTTCGGGAATAAGCATGCGTCTCGAAAGTGAGACATGCTGCTTTCGTAAGTTGCCTGAAAGTAATTTTAATTATTTTTATTTCTTTCCTTGTTTCTTTGTGAGTTATGAATAGATTGAAATTAGATTTGAGAATTTACCTAACCTGAGTCAAATTGTTTTTATATTTCTTCGTGGTACTCTTGTATATGTATTGAGAACACTTGTTATAGATAATGAAGCCAATATTATGAAATTAAACAGGAGAAAATTTTATGAGTAATAAAATATCAATTTTTATAATTATAATAATATATGTTTAAATTTTTATTTTATTCTGTTAATGAAACAATATAATTATTTTTATTTCTCTTTTTTTTATCAAAATAAAAATTATTATTAAATATATGAATTATTTAATTGTTAAATTGTTTCGACAAAAATAATTTTTTTTTAATATTTTAAAAAAATAACTCATGTGTTTGTCAATTTTCAATCAATATGTAATATAAACGTAAAATTTCTAAAAGTCAAAAGGACTTTAACCCCTATTTATTAATATAACATAGGAATTAATTTGATGAATGCACTTTGCAATAATTTTTAAGTTAAGTGGACTCGAACCTCTTTCATCAATACTCATATAGGATGTATATTTATAAATGCACCACGCGACTTTAATCTTGAATAATATGATTAATTACACTGTAAAAAGTCTGGGGAAATTTCTCTAAGGTTTCTTGTGGAATATTCCACAAATATATAAGGAAAAGTATTTTTACTACGATTTTGTGGAATTTTCCACAAATTAGTGAAATTTTCTACAAACTTAGGGAAAAGTGATAAAAACGTAGGAAATTTTCCACAAAGTGGTGGGGAAAAAAATTTTCACTACAATTTTGTGCAATTTTCCACAAAATTGTGAAAATTTCAACAATCTAATAAGGAAATTTTTATAAAATTTTAAGGAATTTTCCACATAATAGTAAGAAAATGTATTTTCACGAAAGCTGTGTGGAATTTTCACAAAATAAATGAAAATTTCCACAAAGTAGATGAAATTTTTGTAAATTTTATGAAATTTTACACAATATAAAAAGGAAAATAAATTTTATTACGATTTTAAGAAATTATTCTATAATATGATAATTTTGACTAAATTGCATGTACAAAATTTATAACAATTTTTCTAAATGTATGTTTTAAAGACTAAAAAACTCAACTAATGTTAGTTTTATTTTGGGACGGATATTTTAATATTACTGTAATGTTGCTAACATTACATGTAACATTACTTAAACATTGTCTAATTTAGATTGAAAAACCAGTTTCATAACTATAGAAAAAATACTTAGAAGAAATGAAATTAATTAAACTTTACAATTATTGTAATAAATAAATTATTTAAATTTTTTGTTCTATTTATAATGGAAATTATTTCTTAAAAATACAATTAGTTCTTTGGTAAACAATTTCTTACTGAAACATGTTTACCAAACAATTATAAACTTTTTTTCTACTTACAAAAAGCATTGCCATAATTAGTTAAGTTTAGTAAAAGATGTATACCATGGGCCATAAAATTTTTTTATCTTAGGCAAAAGTATAAAATTTTGTGAAGAATTTTCTCGTTTTGAACCGTTTGGCACGTCTGGTTTGTCTTAGGATGACCAACATCAATGGTTTCTCGTTGCAAGAGTGAGTGAAAAAAATTAAAAGTTATTAAATATATAGTGATGGTTCTACATATAGTGAAGTGAACAATTCGCAAATATATAATATTCTGGAACGACATTGAAGGATTATAAAAAAGGTAAATAAAATTTTGATTTAATATAATATATATAATGGGTTACATTTTCTCAAGTGGACCATAAATTTTTTAAAGTTGATATTTACCAATGTAAATGTACAAAAAGATAAATTTTCTAGAGTTTTTTTTATAAACAATTGAAATTTTATGTATGAAATTTTTAAAAAATGCATATCTTTAACAAAAATTGACGAAACTTCATGATTCTTTTTGCAAATTAATTATGAAATTCCAAATTTTATAAAAATAATTTTTACTCTATCGAAATTTTTTATTTGTTATTAAAAAGAATTGTTTAATATAAAAATATGAAAAGTTAAACGTTATAATTTTTAACCTAAAAAGAAATCCTATGATAAAATTTTTAAATAATTTTATGTTAATTGTTAAATATAAAATGTTTATTTTTGCAGTATGTTGTTGGACATCAATTCTCCTGAAGGAAATAAAAGGAAAAAGTTCAGTGGCAATACTTTCAATTAATATAATTCTAAATTTTATTTGCATTTGATATAATTTAGAAAATATTTTTGTTCACATACAATAAGATAATAAACAATATTTTAAAAATATGTTCAAGATTTTTTCAACCTTACTAACCAATCTTCCTAATTCTGGAAATTATATGGAACTTTCAAAAAGAAAATTGACAACAACATTGTAAGAAAAATTCTTTAAAATGTTACAGTAAAAATATCTCAGTGTTTTAAGGGAAAAATTCCACAAGATTGAAGGGAAAATTTACCAAGGTTTCAAGGGAAAAATTCCACAATAATTAAGGGAAAATTCCACAAAAATTAAGGGAAAATTCCCCAAGGTTTCAAGGGAAAAATTCCACAAGATTGAAGGGAAAATTCACCAAGGTTTCAAAGGAAAAATACCACAAAAATTAAGGGAAAATTCCCCAAGGTTTCAAGGGAAAAATTTTACAAAATTTAAAGGGGAAATTCCCAAATGTTTTAAAGGGAAAATTCCTCGAGATTTCTTGGGGAAAATTCCCCAAGTTTCCGTAGTGAATATTTACCTTTTTGGTTAAAATTGCTTCACCAAGATTTTGGGGAATTTTCCCTAAAATTTTTTTACAGTGTATCGTAAATTGTATCAAATTTAAAAGAATTTTGCTAATAAGAAAAAATATATATAATTGGTAGATTTATTGATTTTTATTAAATTTGATTATTAAATTTTATGAGTTTTACAAAAATTTGACTAAATTATGGCTTATTGTTTTTATAATTTCCCTGGCCGATGTACCAAAATTTAAAAGGGCTTCTGTTATGTCCAAATAAAGGCCGTCTTCAATAATTCCCTAGTTTCCTCCTTTTAAATTGATTTTATTTATGAACCCATTTGGGATGAGGTATAAAGTCAATAAAAGAACGGTGATTACAAAATGAGAGAGAAGTTTTATCGCTTGATGAAAATTGATATAAGTTATTTTTATTGTATCTATTACCGTTTTCGAAATATAAGGAAAAAACTGTTTTTTAAAGAGCGAAATTTTTATCGTTTTTTTCACTTCAACTCGCGATTACTCAGTCAATTTTACGAATTTCTTAATGACACAAAAACGAAAATATGCGTTATTTTATCCTACGAGTGACTAAAAAAGAAAAATGATGTTTTAATCCAATATGGCGAATTTTTTTGAAAAACACACAAAAAATCAATGATTGTTTTGTTATATATATTTTTAGAACTAACAACATTTTTTAAACCTTTCTAAAGTATGCTATTGGTGGACAAAGTAGTTATATTTTCAAAATGTAGGGGAGACCGGGGCTAAACCGGACAATTCAAATATTTCCGAAACCGTGAAGAATTTCAAATCGTGTAAATAACCTATAAACGCGCAATTTCGTGATGCATATGCTGCATAAGGTTTAAGGGACGTGTCAATTTTCTTGTAATAATAGTTGCCGTTAATATGTAAAAATGTCATTTCTTGAGGTAAAAGTAAAAAAAAATTTGCTTCAATTATATGGAGGCCCTATCAGGTGTCTTCCATTATTAAAATTGAAAGGGTTCAAAACAAGTTTTTGCGTTTTCTTGCGAGACAGATTGGTTTGCCTGTTGACTTTCATAATGATGATTATACTGCACTACGTTCTACTTTTGATATTCCTTTATTATACCATATATTTTTATTTGCAGACATGCTCTTTTTGTTTAAAATTATTAATGGACTATTAAATTGCCATGAGTTGTTAAGCTTATTCGGTATTTATGTATCTACAAGATCATTGAGAAATTTTCCACTATTCAGAATGCCTCTTTCCAGGACGAATTATCTTGACAACTCAGTGGTCAATAGACTGGGTTCTCAGGCAAATCAATTTAAAAATAATGTTAATTTCTTTGGAATATCTTTGAAAGATTTTATTAGTGAATTGCGTAATTTAGTCTTAGATAATAATAATAACACTAACGCAACCGAAAATATAAAATAACATTAATAGTTTCTAGTACTTTGTACAAAAGGGTTAATAGCCCGTTTACACTTAATAAATAAATGAATTGAAATTTTTTGTTGTAACAACAAGATATACTCAACATTTAAAAAGTTTAAACAATACAATAACTTTCATACATAACTACATAAGTTAGTTCACTTTAAAATTATTTGTGCTTAAATATTAAGAAAAATGATGAAAATAATTATGCAATAGATTACAAAAGATAATAACATTACAGAAACTGTGAATTTTTCGGTAATCGGAAGCTAATTACCAACACATTGTATAATAATTATGTGCGTAAAAAACTTGCACAATGCGGTGTTAAAAAAATGAAATGACGATTACTTTTAATAAACATTATTGTTTCAAAACAGTTTTTTAAAAATAATAGGTAGTTTATATTATATGAGAGAAATTAACTGTGAAGAAATACTCGAATCTATTTGTAGAAAATTCTCTGATTCATATTCTTAAAAAGCAATAAAAAATTATATTGTGAATTTTTTTATCATTTCAAGAATGGAAGGAAGCAATTCTCTTTGACCAGATAAAGGAAGTGTTAAATAATCCTCTTTTATTATATTAAAATGCCAGTCATCTTTTATTTCTGTGTTATATTTCAGCTGAGACTTTATTAATTCTTTTTTATATCAAATATAATCTTTCATTTCAGATGAAACAGATGCAAGATTAGTCGAAACTTTGATGATAGAATTTGCAATAGTTTCACGTTCCTCATCTTTCTTTTTCATTAAAGCAAACTCGTCTTAAGCTGGAACAATTTTATATTGGATTTTCGATTGATTTGAAATTTGCATTGGTTTCTTTGACTTACTACTACAGGCTTCTGAGGAATTTCTGAAAGAAGTAGTTGGACATAAAAATGAACGATATGTATTTTCTATTTCCACCTCAGGACCATTTTCCAAACTTTTAGTTAAATACATAGATGAAACAATATTTCGATGTAATTTCACAGATGCGCCTGTAGATATAGACGAAGCAGCAGAGGAATTTCTCGAAGATGTAGTTGGCCCCAAAAATGAATGATGCGTACTTTCTACTTCCACTCCAGGACCTTGATTTGATGAACAACACATTTGTTGAGCATTTAATTGCTCAGACACGTATAAGGTCTCATCTATTCCATCGATATTCATACTTATTACTTCATTTAAAGCAGAATTATTATAATTTTCGTTGTCTACTTCCATTCCTTCGATCATTATTTCTTCTTCGATCAAATTCCTGCTTCTACAAGAACTTTCTTTTCTCCAGTGCGTCTGAAATAATTACATTTATTTGTACTAATATAAAAAATAAAATAAAAATTAATGTAGAAGTAATTTTTAAATTTAAATGTAATACTCTCTGTGGTTAAATTAAATTAAATAAATTTTCATTTTTTAACAATTTTAGGACTTTACTCTAAGGCTGTCACGAAAAGAATGAAAATCTTTTCCTTTTGTTTATTATTTTGCTTGGTTACCATGCGATTTGAAATTTAGTAACAATAAAAAACAGAACTCTACATTTTCAAATAATCGGAATAATTCAAAATTAAATACAATTAATAAATTATCTTTTCTGCTTTTTCTTTTTTATATACTTTTTTTTACGTTGAATTTTAAAGAAAGTCTCTAATTAAATCTTGATTTTAACCAATTTCTTCTGAATTGAATAATTTTCTTATAAATTCGGTCCAATTGATGGTAAACCAGCACATTCTCTTCCAAAATTAGGGTTATAAAACATAATGCTGACTGAAATCGACAGAACTTGGTCCAATAATGAAATCTAACTATTCCAAAAAGATATAGTCTCAATTGTATAAATAATTCGAAATATGGGCCCATGAGCAATAAGAGTTCCATAGGAAAATGGTGAAGCCTTCCAAGGTTAATTAATTCTTAGATATCACTCCAGGTGACGAAGTCGATATTTAACACAGGACAGAACAGACAGACTCGACGTACAATTACATAAAAAAATAAATGATTACAGTTTAATTTCTTAAATGTTAAGTTTACATAATTTTGACCAAGTCTTGGAATGTCGTGTTACCTTAGAGATTAATTAATAATATATATTAAAATCTATTTATTTATTTATTATTATTATTTTTTTTAATAATTTAAAAGTTTGAAACAAATAAACAATTTGTGAGTTAAAAAATTAAATATTAAATTTTATAACGTCACAACACTCCTTTCCCTAAGGAGGACCGAAACGGTATAAAAATTAAAAATATTTGAAATTAAAATTAAATAATTTAACTTTACTTGATGAAAACAACCAAAATTGAATGATTCCTTATATATCCCTTAACAAAATAGAATAATTCACGATATTTCAAGACTGGATCTCTTATGATAACTATTTATCAAAAATAAAGAATGAATGAATCTTCAAAATCTTTATAGAGTAATTATAATGAAAAAATATTTTATTTTAAACATACTTTATAGAGAAACAATCTTTATATATATAAAAAATTTAATATAAAACAATCTAATTAATAATTGACTACATTATAAAATTAACAAAAACAATTTTGTTTATTAATAAAATTTCTAATTTAAGTAATATACGATTTTAAATCTTGGATATGGACTTTAGATTGTTTTGTGTTATCAAAATTTGACACTAGATAAACAATGGGAGACAATGTTTTTGAAATTCAAAAAGGACCTATATATTTCGGAGTTAGTTTAGCAGAAATGTGCTTTTCTTTGGAAGATAGTTCTCTATTTCTTATAAGGACTAGATCTCCAATAGAAAATTGTAATTGACGACGTTTATTAATATAATATTGGGATTGTTTTTCAAAGGCCTTGTCTAGATTACTTATTACCCAATTTTTCATGATCTGGATTTTACTCATTCTTTGCTTCCAAGATTCGATTGGGGATGGAACTACATTTAAATCATTTAAATCGATGTTATCTTTAGATTTACGTGAGGAATTCATCGGCTTCGGATCTCGAAAACAAATCTTGCATCACGAGAACGTACAGAAAACCGGATTTACTTCGCGGAAATGGACCTATGATATCTGCTGCTACTATTTGCCATGGTTCATCAACAAACCTATTTCCCATCATGCCTGGAGGAGACTTTTGTTCAACTTTACATCGCTGACATATGTCACACCTCCTAATGTAATTCTGAACATCGATATAACAATTAGGCCAATAATAATCGAGTGAAATCCTTTTATAGGTCTTTTCCGTGCCCAAATGTCCTGATTGAGGGGAATCGTGAGCTTTGGAAATGATGGCATCTTACTCCTTGTCATTCGAGACCAGTTTCCAAGAGTTTAAATCAGTAACTACAGTCGAAATCAAAGGGTCTGGTTTGTAACGATATAATTTATTTTCTATAATTTTCCAGGTGGGACAGCGTTCAGGATAAACAGAAACCGAAAGAAAACGTCTAGTATACCACGAGGACATCTTTTGCACAATATTTAAGGAATCTCTATTTTCATAAGCGCGTGACGAGGCATCAGGAACACAGTGGAATTTCCCTTTTCTATGAATAATCTCAAAATCGTATTCCTGAAGAGACAATGCCCATCTGGCTAACCTACCTGTAGGATTTTTGAGATTATTTAACCACCTTAAACTACTGTGATCTGAAATAACAGTAAAATGATATCCCTCTAAATAGGCACGAAACTTTTCAATCCCCCACACTACAGCGAGACATTCCTGCTCTGTAGTAGTGTAGTTTCTTTCACTTTCTGATTATGATCTACTCGCGTAGGATATAACATTTTCTTTATTATCGATCATCTGGGTTAGGACAACTCCAATACCTGTACCACTAGCATCGGTTTGTAGAACGAAAGGGACACTGAAATCAACAATTGGAGCAATTTTGTCAGGATCAATCAGTAAGCCATCTGCATTAACCAAGAATCCAAGGTATTTCACTTGCGAACAGCAAAACTTGCATTTAGAAATATTCAATGATAAATTAGCTTTTTTAATTTTAGAGAGGACCACACTCAACCATTTTAGATGATCAGCGAAAGATTCTGTAACAACGCTTATATCATCTAAATAAGCAAAAATGGTTCCATCTTGGGACCAATAATTGAATCAACCAATCGTTGGACATTAATAACATGCTTTGTTAAATTAGTCAGGCCTGGTTTACCAGTATTTTCCGGTAAGTTTTCGCTAAGAAATTTTTGAAAAGCGTCTGTCTGTTCAATTGATAATTCGCATAGACCATTACACAAATCAGGATCACCGTCTTTTAAATCAAATTTGTATATTTCGAAAGCATTGTCAGAAAAACTCCAATTTTTATTACCATAATCAATATTAATTTTAAAACTTCGAAGAAAATCTAGGCCGACAATAAACGGAACTGATAAGGATGGTAAAATTCTAAAATTTATTAGCCTGCCTTTCTTTTTTAGAGTAACAGGGATATTAACTTCTTGTGAGACTAATTCAATATTTCCATTAGCGACTTGTATAAAACTATTATTATTTTTAATATCAAGATTCAATTTCTTAATCAATTCTAATTCTTCTGCTCCAATAAAGGATCTAGACGCACCACTATCGACCAACGCTTGAACTGTATTACCAAAAATATTAATTTTCACGAATGCGTTTTGAAATTTAGTAACAATAAAGAAATGAACTCTACATTTTCAAATAATCGAAATTACAAATCGGAATAATTCAAAATTAAATACAATTAATAAATTATCTTTTCTGCTTTTTCTTTTTTATATACTTTTTTTACGTTAAATTTTAAAGAAAGTCTCTAATTAAATTTTATTTTTAACCAATTTTTTCTGAATTAAATAATTTTCTTATAAATTCGGTCCAATTGATGGTAAATCACCACATTCTCTTCCAAAATTAGGATTATAAAACATAATGACGACTGAAATCCACAGAACTTGGTCGAATAATGAAATCCAACCATTCCAAAAAGATATAGTCTCAATTGTATAAATAATTCGAAATATGGGCCCATGAGCAATAAGAGTTCCATAGGAAAATGGTGAAGCCTTTCAAGATTAATTAATTCTTAGATATCACTCCAGGTGACGAAGTCGATATTTAACACAGGACAGAACGGCAACAGAGATAAATTCGGCATTCCATAGAACTAATTAAATCCTCGGGTTCGACTAGAAAAAATTTAAATCAGGAAAAGTAATTTTGTAATAACAGAAACAGGAAAATCCAAAAGTATTCTTCTGAATGGAATTTCAGTTTGGTAATTTAAAGACACAGGAAAAATCTTCAGCAATATTCTTACTTCTTCAAATTCGTAAAATATTGACTCGACGTACAATTACATAAAAAAAATTATTACAGTTTAATTTCTTAAATGTTAAGTTTACATAATTTTGACCAAGTCTTGGAATGTCGTGTTACCTTAGAGATTAATTAATAATATATATTAAATTCTATTTATTTATTTATTATTATTATTTTTTTAATAATTTAAAAGTTTGAAACAAATAAACAATTTGTGAGTTAAAAAATTAAATATTAAATTTTATAACGTCACAATGTATATTGGGTTTTTTCACAGCAGACAAAGTGATTAATAAATAGGAATATTTTAAAACAAAATATATGGAGCAAGTTAAGGAAATTGCATCTTATATTCCATCAGGGTCTGCTACAAGTAAAGATAAAGAAATAACATGGAAATATTACAATTCAATGTTATGTTTAGATAAATATGTTCATCATCGAAAGTAAGCACATATATGGGGCAAAATTTCTGAAGCGGACCCCCCCCCAAAAAAAAGTTCTGGGATTGACTTGATATTTTGGTAATTTGTTGTCCTCTATAAGAGTAATAAATTTTTAAAAATATTGGTACATTTGAAAAAAAATTGTAAAAAGTAGAGGTGGTAAAAGTTTTACATTTTCGAAAACATTGACATTTTCAGATCACTATAAGTCGGATAAAACTTTATGGATTTTCATTTATGAGGAACGGATTTTGAAGTATTTTTCATGTACTTTCTGATGCATATAAGAAAATTTTCAAAAACAAAATTTTAACAACTTTTTTTTAAAATTAATTTTTATTTTTTATTTTTGACCGATTTGGGTATTTTATTATTTTTTTTAATAATTTCATTGGAAAGCTGAGGTTTTTTCCGATGAAATATGTAATTTTCAGAGTATGACAGAAAATAGTTTAAGAGAAATTTAAAAAAAAAGTAAAGTTGCGCGCGCGTCGCGCGCTGTTGGTGCGCCTTTCACGACTGCGGTTTCTGACTGCATCTTATTCAGTAAAAGCTCTCTGCATTGTTCAGGGTTGAGACTGTCATTATACAATAATGCCTGCATTACTGTTACTGAAAAAATTTTGAATAACCTGTTTTGAAAATTTCATTTTGAAATTGATTAAAATTATAAAAACACAGATTTAAGTGAAACAAGCAGAAATATAAAGGGGATAACATATACTATCGTTTAGAATTAGAAACTTTTTAAAAAGTTTATTTTTTAATAATTATTTAATAAATTTTTTATAAATAATTAATTTTTTTAATGTTCTGCGCATTTTAGAAATTAAAAAAAATATTTACATACACTTAAAACTCTAAAAAATTAAAATCCATTAAAAATTAAAGATTTATTTTTAACTATGAAATGAACAAAATACTGTCGAATTAACATTTTTATTCATTTATATAACCATAAAAAATATCAAAAATTAACTTCAATGTTGATAATAATATTAATAATTATTAAAAAATAAACTTTTTAAAAAGTTTCTAATTCTAAACGATAGTATATGTTATCCCCTTTATATTTCCGCTTGTTTCACTTAAATCGGTTCATTCTTTTAGGAGAGATAACATTTTTTTCAAAAATTTACAAAAAAAAATCATTTTGAAATAACTTTTATAAAAAATAATATATTTTTCGGTTTTTTTGGTGGACACATTCCTAAGACCAAATAGAAATGTTTTTTGTCATTTTGATTTTAAAAAAATACTTTGTGTTTTCTCTGAAAATTTTAAGAATTCTAACCCATATTGCAAATTTTTTCTCTTTTAAAAAACAAATTAAAATTTTGTAACAAAAATTATTATTGACTTATAGAATTAATACAAATTTTTTTTATTTCTTTTGAATAAAAAAATTAATGATTGTTAAAAATTTTTGTTTATTATTCAATCTTTCTTCGAGACAATTTTTCTATTTCGGCAAATAACAGTATAATAATTTATAATTTTAATCAATTTCAAAATGAAATTTTTAAAACAGGTTATTCAAAATTTTTCAGTAACAGTAATGCAGGCATTATTGTATAAAAATCCGTTCCTCATAAATGAAAATCCATAAAGTTTTATCCGACTTATAGTGATTTGAAAATGTCAATGTTTTCGAAAATCTAAAACTTTTACCCCCTCTACTTTTTACAATTTTTTTTTCAAATGTACCAATATTTTGGGAATTTATCACTCTTATAGAGGACAACAAATTACCAAAATATCAAGTCAATCCCAGAACTTTTTTTGGGGGGGGTACGCTTCAGAAATTTTGCCCCGTATACTTGATAAATTAATATAGGAATCAAAAATTTCTCAAGTGTATACCAACCTCAACATTCATGTGACTCCCTTACTAAAAATTTTAAAAAAACCTAGATTTCAATTAAAAAGAACAATTTTTTCACTTTTTCCAGTCTTGAAAAATAAAACTAGGAAAGTAAAGTTTCAACAAACGAAAAAAGAAAACTGATGTTGAATTTTTTTCTCAAACATTTTTCTTATTAAATAAATGAGAATGAATTTACAGCTGAGTAAAAATTAATAAAAAATACTTTATATATTAACCTTTATAATGTTTCATTCAAAAAAACCCTTACTTTTTTGTTTAGAAGAATTATATTTTTTTATTGATTAATAACACAGGCACACAAAAAAAAGTTGTCTGTTTTTTTAACCAGACATACATATGAGACGTTATTTACCAAACGTCCCAGCCCAAATTTAAAAGTCTTGCGATTGGCTTGATTTTTTGGGAAATTGTTGTCCTTTAAAAAAGTAATAAATTTGTAAAATATCAGCTCTTCAAAAAAAACTTGTAGAATGTAGTGGGGGTTAAACTTCTGACATTTTAAGTAATACTGCCATTTCCAAAACCATATAACTTTTATAAAACTTTATTAATTTTTAATGTATCTGTAATGTATTTAAGCCATTTTCATCTACTTTCTAACTATTTTACAAAAAGATTTTAACTCCATTTAAAAAAAAATATTGTTTATTTTTTAATTTTGACTCTAATGGGTATTTCTAATTTTTACAAAATTTTAATTCGAAAGCTGACATTTTTTCCGAAAAAATCATATAATTTTGATAGTGGAATGACCAGAACTTTAGAAGAAAATTGAAAAATAAGGATAATTATTATTCATTGAAATAATTAATTTTATAAAAAAATATTGATGTTTTATAAGTTTATATTTAATATTTAAATGTTTCTTTGGTTTTAAATATTACTGCGTTTATTAGTTTCTCGAGTTCTCCCTAGATGTCTGTGGCATTTCTGAAACTCGAAAGTGACATTGATCTGTGTAGGTATAAGAAGCGGACTGTATTCATATTTTTTTCGCAATATTTCTGGTCATCCCACTATCAAACTTATATGATTTTTTCGGAAAAAATGTCAGCTTTCCAATAAAAATTTTTAAAAAAATTAAAAATACCCATTAGAGTCAAAATTAAAAAATAAACTTTATTTTTATAAAAAATGGGGCTAAAATTTTTTTTAAATTCTTTTTGTAAAGTTGTTAGAAAGTAGATGAAAAATGCTTTAAATTCATTATAAATACATTAAAATCGATAAAGTTTTATAAAAGTTATATGGTTTTTAAAATAACAGTGTTACTAAAAATGTCAAAAGTTTTACCCCCACTACTTTCTACAATTTTTTTTAAAGAGCTAATATTTTACAAATTTAATACATTCATATAGGAATTTGGGCTTTGTTTTTTATTAAATCGAAAAAACTACCCCTAAAATGTAAAAATTCAAAATTATAATATTAAGAGTAAAAACCCACATTGGTTTTTAAAACAACAAAATAAAGTTATGTACTTATCTTTCAACATTTAAAAAGCAATATCAAAATTACTTTATCATCCACTGTGTTTTTATATTAAAAAACTATCCCTAATATATAAAAATTCAAAATGTGTAATAAAAAACAATTAAAAACCACATTTTTATTCAAAATAAAACAATAAATTTATGTACTTTTCTTTCAACAACTTTTAAGCAATGTCAAAATTACTCCATCCCCCTGTTTTTTTAGAAACCTATTCTTAAATCTTCAAAATAAAATTTTAATGTAAAAAAATAAAAAACCACATTGTTTTTCTAAATAGAACAATTAATTCATGTACTTCTCTTTCAACAAATCAAAAGCAATGTCAAAATTGCTTCATCATTACATTGCCTGTAAATTTGTCTTCACATTGCTTGAAAATTAAAAAATTCTTTTCTCTTGTGCGCAGGACAGAAAGTACTTTTAAATTGTTGAATGTGGATAATGAAGACTCCAGCGATAATTCTAATAAAGAAAATAAAAACTCACGTGATAAAAATTACGGAACATCAGATGAAGGTACTCTCTCAATTTGAATAACTTAGACGTGGTTTTAACTGACAATTAGTGGCTGGCTTTTTCCTTCTGAATCAGTTGAATATAATTGATTTTTAATAATAAATAACTTATTTTTATTAAAAAATAACGAGGAATTTAGTTTAACTTGTTTAATTGAATCACTTAAAGAAAATTTACTAAAAATTTAATGCTCGTAAATCACTTCCTAAATCTCAATATGTGGAATATGTTAATTTGCACATATTCAGATTTAGAAAGCAGTTATTTTTAACTGATTCTAATTTAGAGAACTGAGAACAATTGAACTGCAATTAATTTATTTATCTGTGCTATGATTCTGTAATAGATATACTAGAGGTGTGCAAAATTCGAATCGACAGAAATTCGAATCGAACTAGCTAATTCGAAATTCGAAGTTTCGAATTTCGAATTGGCCGATTCGAATCGAAAGCAAATTCGAATCGAACTAGCTAATTCGAAACTTCGAATTTCGAATTGGCCGATTCGAATCGAACTAGCTAATTCGAAACTCCGAATTCGAATTTCGAATTGGCCAATTCGAATCGAAAGTAAATTCGAATCGAGCTAGCTAATTCGAAACCCCGAGTTCGAATTTCGAATTGGCTGATTCGAATCGAAAATCGAGTCGAGTCGGCCAATTCGAAATTCGAATTCGGAGTTTCGAATTGCACAGCTTAACTCGGTTATTTAAGTAGCACAATTATTTTGACAGAAATCCTAACCTAAAATTAGTAGGCTGGTATTCATAATATAGCTATCTAGTACTTAGAAACTTGTTGAAAGTGAAGGAAATATTTCGCTTATTGTTTCTATTACATAAGGAAAAAAAACTCATTTTGCAAATCTTTTACACAATTTTTAATAAATAAATAAATTTAATGTTTCAAGAACAATTGAAGAATTTTTTGATAATTTAAAAAAATCATTTTTTTGGGAAATTTTAATTTATAATTTTGAATCTTGTTTGTGTATGTATTTGAATTTTCGGAAATATTGAAAATATTAAATATCGAACATATTGGAAATATTTAAATTCTTTGCAAGAATTCAATTATTTTCCTAAATAATATCAATCTTCGTAAAATTAAATTATTTTTAAACAAAATTTTAATAACATTTTACGAATAAATACAATTATTTTCTAAAATTTTAATAAATACTTCAAAAAAATTTAATTATTTTCTTAAATTGTAAAATTTTTGAAAAAATTCAATTATTTTCAAAAAATTCCACGAAAAAATTCAATTTTTAATTCGTTATAGAGTATATCTAATAAGACATTAGTTATATTCTAAAATTTTAATAAATCCTTTTAAATAATTTTTTTTATTAATTCTTTGCAAAAATTGAATTATTTTTAATACAATTTTAATCGAATTTCACGAAAAATGTCATTATTCTTAAAATTTTTTTAGAATTATCTTATAAAAATTGATTTAAAAATGAATTTCAGTTAAAAATTTAGATTACAATTAAATATTAAAAGCAATATAGCGCAAATTTTTAAAAACAATTCGATTTTGAATAACTTTAATTGAATTTTGCAAATATTAATTTAAGTTTTTATTTTCTAATATTTATTTAATTGAAGAATTTAGGAATACTTGAAATTTCGTAAAATTGAATATTGTAAAGTAATGGATTTGAAAATTCTCAAAGAACAATCGATTTAAAAAAGAATTTTAGTTAAAAATTCTTGCAAAAAATAGTTGAATTGATAATGATTGTATCACTCGTTTATTTTTAATTATTAGAGACACCTTATTTTAACACATTATTGGTATTTGTATGTTATTTATATATTAAAATTATAGAATTAATAAAAAATATATTGACATTTTTAAGAAAAAGTTTTTAAGTACTAGATAGATGCACTGTAAAAAAATTTTTTTGTAGATTTACAGTTTTATTTAGAATTTTATAGAAACTTATAAAAGTCTTTAAAAGTAGTGAATTTAAAATTCCGTCTGTAAAATTAATACTTTTAATGTGTCAATTTTACAATTTTCTGTAAATTTACTACTCTGAAAGTAGGTAATAAAAAGACAAAAATATTACCTACTTTCAAAGTAGTAAATTTATAGAAAATTGTAAAATTGACACATTAAAAGTATTAATTTTACAGACGGAATTTTAAATTCACTACTTTTAAAGATGTTATTTTATAAGTTTCTATAAAATTCTAAATAAAACTAAATCTACAAAAAAATTTTTTAGTGTGTATTATGAATACCAGCCTACTAATTTTAGGTTAGGATTTCTGTCAAAATGATTGTGCGAATTAAATAACCGAGTTAAGTTGTACAATTCGAAACTCCGATTTTCGAATTGGCTAGTTCGATTCGAATCGGCCAATTCGAAATTCGAAACTTCGAATTGGCTAGCTCGATTCGAATTTACTTTCGATTCGAATCGGCCAATTCGAAATTCGAATTCGAAGTTTCGAATTAGCTAGCTCGATTCGAATTTACTTTCGATTCGAATCGGCCAATTCGAAATTCGAATTCGAAGTTTCGAATTAGCTAGCTCGATTCGAATCGGCCAATTCGAAATTCGAATTCGAAGTTTCGAATTGGCTAGTTCGTTTCGAATTATTCCCGACTCGAGTTTTCTGTTGTCGAGTCGAATAATTTTCGATTCGACTCGATTAAATGCACACCTCTAAGATATACATTTAAAAAATATTCTTTTAAATGAGGAAGACAATGATGAATTAATAAACTACAATAGTCAAGATTACTTATTGGCTATTGAACAATTATGGGACAAAGTATCTGAAGAAAACAGGAAACAATGTTTCCTACAATTGCAGCAACTCATGAATGAAAAAATAAGCACATACAGTAATAAATAAGCATGAATGTATGTTGTCAATAATAAAATTAAAGTTTTAAAATTTTATTTCATTCTATTGTTTTATAATATATTATGTAATTCTTAAATCTGCCGTAAATAAAAATAATTACCTACTTAATTTTTCTCTTCATATAATTACAAAATTAATAAATAAATAGTGAATTTAATTATGAGAATTTCAAAACAAATTGTATAAAGAAATAGTACTATTTTTGAGTTAGTTTTAGTTATTTCAAAAAAATTAAAACGTAATTTCATATTTTAACAAAAATGAACTATTTTTAAAACTGATTTAAAACAAAAATTAATTATTAAATTTCCAGGCTTTGGCTCATTCAAACTTCCAGTATTTTTCCAGGTTGGAAAGATACATTTTTAAGATCATAATTTAATATTATAAGGATTATTATAAAATTTCTCAATTAAATGTAAATTAGAAAATAAAGATTTCAAATAATTTTAAAAGATATCCATTAAACTTTATAAAAAAATTTATTGTACACAATTCTATAAAATTTTAATTTAAAAATTCATTAATTAAAATACAATAATAAATAATTTCTTGCAAATAGAATGTATCTAAAAATTCAATTTTCATACAAAATTTTATCAACAAATTTTTAAATAATTTTATTTTATTTTACCAAATCAAATACAATTTTTAAGAATAATTACAGAAATTCGATTAAAATTGTATTAAAAATGAATGATATTCTGCTGTGATTTTTATTATTTATAAAGATAATTGAATTCTTGACTTTAAATTTTTAAAATTTTCGAAAATAATTTAATCCTTTAGAAGGATTTCAAATAAAATGATAAAGAATTGCATTTGTTGAGAAATATACAGTAGGAAAAGCTATACGTCAATTACCGCCCATGAGTGCGAGTGAGACAGACTTATGCGATTCCCATAATTTCCTATGACTGACCGATAGCTTCTCTTACTGTATGTCAATTATTTAAAATTTTAACTGGAATATCATGTTTAAATCAATTTTTATTAGAAAATTCAACGGAAATTCAATTATTTAAATACAAAAAGAAATAATTTATTGGATATAATTTAATGTTGATTAAATTTTGTACTTTGTGAATTCAATTATATAAAAATAATTTCAATTTTGTGATGAGTTTTATAAATATTAATATGAAAATAACTGAATTCTAGTAGAATTTTTATTATATTTTACAAAATAATTAATTGATTATGTAGAATTTTTATTAAAATGATTATTTAAAAAAAAATTTAACAAAATTTCATCTAGATATATAATTATTTTTGTTTAATTTTATTAAAATGATTGATATTAAAAATTATTAATTTGAGGAACATTTTTGAAAATAATTTTATTGTGAAGCAGAATTTTATTATTTTAAAAGGTTATTAAAATTCTGACAAAGATTTGTTTAAAAATTGTTCAACATAATTAAATTTCTGTTATCATTTGTAACTTATTTTGTAAAAGAAATACAAATTTTTTTAAATAACTGAATCATAAGCTGCACCATTTACAAATATTTTAATTTAATTTTTTTGACATTTTATAAATTTATATTAATAATGATAATAATAATTATTATTACAGTAATTATAATCAAATAATAAAATTTATTATTTTAATAATGTTATTAACCATTATTCTTTTATTAAAATTACAATAAGTTACATAATCCAGAAGTATTGTACATACATTCGCGACAGTTGGTACTAGCGGGCTTGTGACGTCAGCACGTTCACGTCGCGTCGTGCTAACGTGCTCATTGTAGACCCTGCTTTAATTGGTACTCATACCATAGTACAAACGGTACCACGGAGACCGGTCCGAGCCCGGGGGGCTCGCCGAAAAGCTTGTTTTCTTCCGGTCATTGGGTTGGATGCGCTTGAGGCTAGCGGCGACATGAACAGGCCGAAGCTTCAGCAACGGTCTTAGTACTGGTGCTTTGACATGTGAGTTGTGGTGCCAACTCGGGTGGTTACCTGCAGAGTGACCAGGGATTGGAAGGGTCCCGCCCCTCGCCGAGGGGCCGCAAAAGTTCTTACTCAACTTTGCGGGATCGGCAGATAGCCACAAAGGGTGTTTTCGGCAAATGCTCGGCTCCAGATTACTTCAGTGGTGCTCACATTAATTTTTGAATATGGCTTCGATTACTGTTTAAGTAACACGTTGTAATTGATTACTTCGGTAAGCTCTTAATTTTCATTGGTTCAAATATTATGAATTGTCACAATCTGTGAAATATCCCTTAGGTTCTAGAAAAATTGTTTTAAAAACCAACCTTCCGTTTGGTAATTTTCTTGAAATTCCCTAGAAAAATGTTACCTGATAAACCAGATTGTGCTCTTACTTCGAATTCCGATTAAACTCTGGTTTATCTAGTAACATTTTTTCTAAGGCATGGAAGGAAATTACCAAACAGGAGGTTGGGTTTTGAAGCAATTTTTCTAGAACCTAAGGGATATTTTATACATTGTGAAAATTCACAATATTTGAACCAATGAAAATTAAGAGCTTACCGAAGTAACTAATTACAACGTGTTACTTAAACAGTAATAGAAGACATATTCAAAAATTAAAGTGAGCACCACTGACGTAATCTGGATTATAATCCGTAAAGGAACTAATTTATATATAAATATAATAAATAGAGTAAATTTAGTAAGATTAATATGTATTAATTTTAAATAATTTATTAAAATAACATGAATGAATAGTAGGGTTATTTATGATAAATGTAATGTTTTAGCTAAATTTACAAATTTAAATATTTAAAAATAAGTGCGACCTCAACATTTTTACCTCAGCTCACCTACAAGATCAAATATTTTATTGAATATAACTGATAATTTTATTTTTAATTTTTTAATCCTATAGAATGCACTACAGTGAAAAGTGATAAATTTTTGGAGTGAAAGTGAAAAGTGAGAATTTTTTGAGTGAAAGTGAATGTGAAAAGTGAGAATTTTTTTAGTTAAAGTGAATCTGAAAGTGAGAATTTTGTAGTAAATTAAGAGTGATTTTGAAAAATTAGAATTTTTTAAGTGAATGTAAGAGGGAAAAGTGATAAATTTTTGGAGTGAAAGTGAAAAGTGAGAATTTTTTGAGTGAAAGTGAGTGTGAAAAGTGAGAATTTTTTTAGTTAAAGTGAATCTGAAAGTGAGAATTTTGTAGTAAATTATGAGTGATTTTGAAAAATTAGAATTTTTTAAGAGAATGTAAGAGGGAAAAGTGATAATTTTTTAAGTGAAAGTAAAAATGAGAATTTTTTGAGTGAAAGTGAGAGTGAGAATTTTTTTGAGTGAAAGTGAGAATTTTTGAGTGAAAGTGAGTGAAAAATGAGAATTTATTAAGAAAGAGTGAGAGAGAAATTGAGAATTTTTTGAATGAAAGTGACAGTGAGAATGAAAAGTGGAAATTTTTTGAGTGAAATTGAGGGTGAAATGTGAAAATTTTTTGAGTTAAAGTGAGAGTGAAAATTGAGAATTTTTGAATGAAAGTGAGAGTGAGAATTTTTTGAGTGAAAGTAACAATTTTTGAGTGAAAGTGAGAGTAAAAGTGAGAATTTTTGAGTGAAAGTGAAAATTTTTTGAGTGAAAGTGAAAGTGGGAGTGAAAAGTGAGAGTAAGAGTTACATGAACGAACCCCAGGGAGTTTCTTCTTTAGTTTATAACAAGCCGTTGCAATGGAAGATAAGTCCTCCTTCTCTGCTTCGACAGTTATTTACGAAAATTGTTAACAGGGAGAAGTGTTTTCAACCATGTCAGATGAAGCTTGTTTTCTCTATTTATATTCTATATTTACTTCTATGAATAATATAAAGATATCAATTGTTTAGTCCCGCGGTGGTCCGGGCGCAGAATAGGCAAATAAATGATATTTATCATTTCTTAAGCAAATTTAATGTTTATTACTTATTAAGTAAATAATTAATTATCACTGCTTTTTTAAAAATTGTAATGAAATTCTTCACAGGAATTAAATTATTTTTATAAATAATATCATTGTTTGGAAGGATTTCAATTATTTTTGTAAATAGTAAAATTCCTTGCAGAAATTCAGTTATTATCAATAGAATTGTAATAAACTTGGAAAAGAAAATTTACAATTATAATTATAAAAAGACAAGATTATGGTCCTTTCGTGCATAAAATACTTAAAATTCTAAAAGTAAAAATTATTAATTATTAATGACTATCTTTTTAAAAAAGAAGCATAAAATATGTCTCAATTTTCATATATACATGTATACATTTTTTAAACACATCTTTTTATAACAATCATAAAATGGTAGAACATATTTTTTGAAACGGTTACAGAAGTTCTGTTTTCAAGTAATAAAGTGTTGTCAAAAAAAGTCATAAAACTGCAACGTAATAAAGTTTTTCGTGAAAAAGTCGATAAACTACTATTGCTTGTGAAGTGTTATAAAATGAAAATGTCCTGTTTATTGATACACACACAAATAGATTTTTTATTTAGGAAATTTATGTATCTTGTATGCTATGATATTGTAGGTTCATCAATTTTTGAAGCAAGTTCGGGAAAAAGTTAATGAAAAAAGCCAAGGTGGAGGCATAAGGAAAAAGGGATCATAAATCGTTCACGAGGAAAATAGCGGCGAGACAGCATTTTCTTACAGATGGATTCTTGTAAAATACTTAAGGCACACTTTGCGCATCCCGTTCTCATTCCTCCTTCGGGACTTGGATTGAGATCGGCTTTCGCTGAAGCTGTTATACTGATAGAAAAGAAGAAATAAGAAACTTGATGAAATATTGGAGAGCGGCTTACACGGGACAATATTCCGTTGCAAACCGCCTCCTCCTTTTCTTACCCTGCACCTTACTCTTCCCCAATTTCTCCAACGCCAATATATACTGTACGTCATGTAAACGTGTGTCTTGAGTATGTGTATCGATATTTTGCCAATGTACTAGGCGCACAAACATGAACATAAAGAAAAAAGAGGTTTGGGTAGAATATCTATATACGAAGTAGGGCCAATCTTTTGTGAATGAGTTGTTGAAAAAATTAAAAAAGCAAGATATTGGGAACAGATTTTTTAATACTTCAATAACAAACTTATATAAAGGTTTTACTTGTATAAAAGTATTTTACTATATTAGTTTCTTTAGTCATAAATATGGTATACTTTCTTTGAAAGTTGTAGGTGCCTTGTAAAAAATATATTAAAGTTATTTAGGTTAAAAAATTAATACATAATTAAAATATATTAAAAAATAATACGCTTAAGTATACAGTAAAGTAAAAATTAATTCTTTTTAAAGTGAAATAGCATCAGGAAGAGAAGAAACGAGTTGAAAGGCAGGGATTAAAAATCTAATTTCGCTTAAGAAACAACGACTGTTTTTTAGAATTGCTATTTATTTCAAGTCGCCTGCCTCGTTGTAGGTTGTCCGACTTTTTCAATTTACCAATTTCTTTTATCTTTATGGAAAATTTTTTTCTTATCATTGCTGTCTTCTCAACAAAATATGCAAGTGGATTTTAATCTTCTCCCTCTTCTAAAAAAGTAGGTCAAGAGTGATATCAGAGACAAAGATTCTCGTGTTGAGTTCTCGATTAGCACCGACTCTCATATCAGAATGGTTGAAACTGCTGGAGGATGAAGAAAAGGCGAGACAACGACTTCAGTGGTGACCCTTGTTACCTGTAGTTTTGCGACGGAATAACGGGGAGAAATAAAAGGACTATACGACTTGGTTCGCATGACGTTTATTAGACATTAAGTAGTAATACCGAGGAAGGAGAGAAGGTACGGCATAGTCCGGATAATATAAGAGACCGGTATGAGCCGTTATACTAATTGTAGTAATTCCAGCATTCACTTCGGATATTTAATTAAGTTTCCGCTGACAAGCATCCACTTTCCGGTGGTGCTTGCTGCTCCCACTCCAAGTATACTTGCAAAGTTTCTGCACGACTCGACAAGCTACCTTCAGTTGGTCACGATTGTCCTATACACTTCTCGAACTTATTTGACCGGAAATACCTTAAGACTTCGATTCTTTGAAACGAATTTACTCTACCTAATTTTATCTCTATGTCTTTAAAGTATTTCAATGTGTTCAAATTCTATGTTTCTTGAGGCCTCCCAAATTACCTTTAAATAATGTTAAAAAACTACTATCCCTATTATTAAAATTAAAATTATTTGTTTTTTTTTAATTTTTAGAATCTAAAGATAATATTTAATTGTAGATAAGAAATATGATGTGTTGTCATATTACGATTGTATTTTAATCAAATTAAACATGGTATTGGCATTCCGAAGGAAATTTAGATTTATTAAAGATAAAGTTTCGTCTCAGGATATAAAGTGTTCCTTACGTTCTCTTTACTTTCGGTATCTTTTTATCCATTGTCCAACCCAAGATTTTAGTCGTGCAGTATATAAGAAAGGTAGACATGAATGCGGTCTGTAATTCGATTTCGTAACGTATGAAGCTATCCAAAGCCAATGGTCTGAAAAGCCAAACGCAATTACCAATAACTCTTTGACATGCTCTGTCTATATTTCTTCTATAGCATTAAATAATACTGTAAGAATTGAAAATTTTTACAATTGTCAAAACAATATCAATGTCAGTAAAATTATAATTTTGAGGTATAGGTATATCAATTTTAATGTCCTATCTAATGAAAATCTAAAATGTATACTATATTTTTGATTAATTCCTTTAGAACAAATCTATGATCATTGGTTCAAAATAATGCTAAATAAATAAAGAATATTATGAAAATTGAGAAAACTAGGAAATAACCCATAATCTCATTTTTATGAAAATTGAGAAAACTAGAAAATAACCCATACTCTCATTTTTTGAGCTTAAAACGGTGTCAGAATCAATGAGATTTTACCATTGAAGCTCTATGTAAAAATGTAATCAACTTAGACATCCTCTTAAACGCATTTGAATCGTACAGTTTTTTAAGAATTTTTGTTGAAGAAAATATTTAAGATAAGACATTTGTATTGTTATTTAATACATATTGTAAGCTATGTAAATACGAAATAGACTTTTTTCAATTTTACATGAAGGAGATACACTCATTTCAGTGCAGCACTATATTTTTTTATGATGGACATGATTATCGTTTTAATTTTAATCTAAAACAAGTAAAAAAACATTTTTCTAAAAAGTGACAAATTTTGAACAGAGTAGTGTTGCAGCAATACGAGACGAGGCGATAATTTAAACTGTATCGTCTTGTCTCGTTATTGTGTAGGGCTAATTATCGTCTCGTCTCGTGTTTCGAAAACATTACACATTATCGTCTCGTTTCGAGTGTTAAGAATGCTACACATTCTCGTCTTCTCTCGTCTATTTTCTGTCTTTTTCAGCTTTTTTATAGAAGTATTGTAAAAAATTTGACGTGTTTGCACATTACGGAAAAATGACTTGACGATTAAGGTGAGACGGTAGTCTTTCAGGTATTAGTCTGGTTTAAAATTTTAGCCATATTGGAATAAAAAATCTTAAGCTGAACAATAGATACAATTTATTTTCCAATAATCAAAAATGCAAATTTTTTTATTTTTTGCATTCAAAAAATATTTTATTCTCAAATAACTGATTACTTGTTTTGTTTATTATCAAACATCAAATGCTGAAATGCTCCTGTGCCTTCATTTTTGGTTCCAGTGCTCATTAAACAAATTGTTCATTCCATGAAAATTTAGCTTCCTCAATATAATATCTACTAATTTTTTAATCTTTTATTGAAAAGTAATTATTTTAAAGTAAAATTTTAACAATCTCAAAAAATTCAAAATTTTACGTTTATTTGAAAAATATAAATAGCGATTACTTTTATACATTTTGATGAAATATATACTTTACATACATCAATCGATTCATTTTTATGTCAGTAATTTTCACCAGAATTAATAAAAATAATAATAAATACAAAAATAAATACAATATTTTTTTCTTCAAATTTTGAAAAAATTGCATAAAAAAATGTCTGTAGATGTATTCGGATACACTTGTATCAGATTTTAAGTACTAATGACTGTAATAAACCTGCAAAATTTCAAGACAATCCATTAAAATTAGTCCGAGTTATTTTGTACATAATATTTTGTGACATACATACACACACATACATCTGGACATTTGCTTAGAATTAAATATATAGGGGAAAATTTCTAAATTCTCCTAACTTAAAATTGAAAGTCTTCACATCGGACTGATTTTTGCACAATCTTTAGTACTATAGGAGAGTACTTTATCCACAAAATATTAAAATATTTTATTAAAAATTGTAGAGGGGGGAGGGGGTTAAAGTTTTTGGTAACGTGTGAACAGTGGATTTTTTTAGTTAATGTTGCTAAAATACAGTAGAGTGGACAAAATTATGCCCCATATGTTTTCGAAAGGTTTTTTCCTCCTCTTTCGAATGGTGTAAAAAAAATTTTTTAAATTAACAATTTAAGTTAATATTTTCAAAATAAAAATATTTTTGACTTTTTTTTTTAAATCAGCATTTTTTTATCTTTCTTTTGCCTTAAAATAAAGCTTATTATATGTACTTTCTATACCCCTTTAGTAAAAAAAAAATGCCGTTTTTTTGTTTTCGAATTATTAATTAATTAATTAAGAAAAATCAGTAAGAAATTACTAAAAAATGAAATACTTTTCAAGCAAATAAACTTTTCTCAATTATAAGCTGATCATCGTAAAGCTGATTAAATTCCGCATCTAACGAGTATAAATACATCTATTTTCGTAAATAATTGTTAAATAAATAAATAATCAAAAATTTATTTATTAATTTTTTGAAAAAAATTACATTTCTTTCTTCTTTTTTGCTTTAAAATAAAGCTTGATAAATGTCTAAACTCAATACCGGTTTAGGAAAAAATGCCGCTTGATTGGTCTTCAAATAACTAATTATTTAATTTATTAATTAACTAATTAATAGTAGTAAGAAATTACTAAAAAATAAAATACTTTTCAAGCAAATAAACTTTTCTCAATTATGAGCTGATCATCGTAAAGCTGATTAAATTCCGCATCTAACGAGTATAAATACATCTATTTTTGTAAATAATTGTTAAATAAATAAATAATCAAAAATTTATTTACCTAATAATTATTTATAAAAAACAGTTGAGTTTATGATTGTTGGAAGCGGAATTTGGTTAGCTTTCCGCTGATAAACTCGTAATTAAAAAAAGTTTATTTTCTTGAAAAATATTTAATTTTTTACTACAATTAATGAGTTAATTAAATAATTAATTATTTGAAAACCAATCAAGCGAAATTTTTTCCTAAACCGGTATTGAGTTTAGACATTTATCAAGCTTTATTTTAAAGCAAAAAAGAAGAAAGAAATGTAATTTTTTTCAAAAAATTAATAAATAAATTTTTGATTATTTATTTATTTAACAATTATTTATAAAAAATAGATGTATTTACACTCGTTGGATGTGGAATTCAATCAGCTTTACGATGATCAGCTCATAATTGAGAAAAGTTTATTTGCTTGAAAAGTATTTCATTTTTTAGTAATTTCTTACTACTATTAATTAGTTAATTAATAATTCGAAAACAAAAAAAACTGCATTTTTTACTAAAGTGGTATGGAAAGTACATATAATAAGCTTTATTTTAAGGCAAAAGAAAGAGAAAAAAATGCCGATTTTTAAAAAAAGTCAAAAATATTTTTAATTTTGAAAATATTAACTTAAATTGTTAATTAAAATTTTTTTACACCATTCGAAAGAGGAGGAAAAAACCTTTCGAAAACATATGGGGCAAAATTTTGTCCACTCTACTGTATTTTAGCTACATTAGCTAAAAAAATCCACTGTTCACACGTTATCAAAAACTTTAACCCCCTCCCCCCTCTGCAATTTTTAATAAATTATTTTTATATTTTATGGATAAAGTATTCTCCTATAGTACTAAAGATTGTGCAAAAATCAGCCCGATTTAAAGACTTTCAATTTTAAGTTAGGAAAATCGTCACGAATGCAAAGCTTCCTCATGAGAAATTAAAAAAACACTGAAAAATGAATTAAATTTCAACTTTTAGTTGAAAAAGAGTGTATTTACTAAATAGTATGTATAAAAAATATGATTTCTATAAATTATTTATAATTTCTTATATTTTGTTTAAAAAAATATTAAATGCAAAGTAAACCATAAAATATTTTAGTTTACGGATCAGAATTTCTCAAACGGATCACCTAAAACTAAAAAATTTTATTTTTGAACCAAAATACTATAATACAATTTATTTCAATTGTTGCAAACAATGTTAATTAACAAATAGATAAGTTTGGTTCTTTTTAATAAATAAAAATTTTCTTCTGCAGACAAATTTATATTTAGTGTGATATTATATTGTTTGATTATCTCATATATTCCAAAACAAAGAAAATTCTTTGCATATGTTTTGGATAATTTTTAATTCGATATAATATGTATTGTACTGTTTTATTTTGTTTGTATATGGGTAGCTCCATGCCTAAAAAATCTAACTTGTCCCCTAGTTCTTCGATTTTGTTAAAACTTCAAAATTTTGAAGTGGAATACATGCTAGTAAAAAGCCTAAATTCGATCTTGAAAAATTTTGGATTTACAAACAATTTGAAAAAATATTAAAAAAAAAAAAAATTTTTTTAAACAAATGATTAAAAAAAATAATTTTTAAATAAACAATTTCTTGAAAAGTGCCATTTTTTAATAATAAATTGGCGGGTTCCGTACAAAAATATAAAAATAATATTTGTGATATTGTAACAACAATTGGTAGGATTTTTTTCATTTTTGTATTATTCAGCGGTTTTGGAGAAATCATGCAGACCGTAACAGTAGTTTTAAAAAATATGATTAAGAGATAATAGCGTTTAAAGTTTCAAGTTCAGTTCTGATCTCTGAGGAGTACCGCGCTAAAAATATCAATAACTTTGGTTCTAATGTACCGATTTCTGGTCCTTCTTAAAAAAATTGCATTTTTTGCAAACAAATTTATGTTTATTCAAGAAATTGATGTCTATTTTCTTAAAAAATAATTATACTTTCGTTTAGAATTAGAGACTTTTTAAAGAGTTTATTTTTGAATAATTATTTAATTAAAAAATTTTTTTTTAATGTTCTGCGTCTTTGAATTAATTTTTGAAAATTCTAACATAAAATTAAAACTATTATGTTTAAACAGTTGCAAAAAAAATTCATTTAGCAATAACTATTATGAAAAAATAAAAAAACATTTTCACTGAGAAAACAATATATTTAAATCAAATATAATTATCTTAGTCATACAGTCAACCAAAAATTATGTTTGATTTAAACAAACTAATTTTGATTTAATGCATAGTAAATTTCGTTTGATAAAAATAAAAATTAATTCAATAACAAAATATGTTTAAATTAAACATATATTTTTAGTTCAAAAAGTTTTTTGATTTTATCAATTTTATATATAAGGGAAAATTTCTAAATTCTCCTAACTTAAAATTGAAAGTCTTCACATCGGACTGAATTTTGCACAATCTTTAGTACTATAGGAGAGTACTTTATCCACAAAATATTAAAATATTTTATTAAAAATTGTAGAGGGGGGAGGGGGTTAAAGTTTTTGGTAACGTGTGAACAGTGGATTTTTTTAGCTAATGTTGCTAAAATACAGTAGAGTGGACAAAATTTTGCCCCATATGTTTTCGAAAGGTTTTTTTCTCCTCTTTCGAATGGTGTAAAAAAAATTTTAATTAACAATTTAAGTTAATATTTTCAAAATTACAAATATTTTTGACTTTTTTTTTAAAATCGGCATTTTTTTTCTCTTTCTTTTGCCTTATAATAAAGCTTATTATATGTACTTTCCATGCCACTTTAGTAAAAAATGCAGTTTTTTTTGGTTTCGAATTATTAATTAACTAATTAATAGTAGTAAGAAATTACTAAAAAATGAAATACTTTTCAAGCAAATAAACTTTTCTCAATTATGAGCTGATCATCGTAAAGCTGATAGAATTTCGCATCCAACGAGTGTAAATACATCTATTTTTTATAAATAATTGTTAAATAAATAAATAATCAAAAATTTATTTATTAATTTTTTTAAAAAAATTACATTTCTTTCTTCTTTTTTGCTTAAAAATAAAGCTCAATATGTGTACATTCAATACCGGTTAAGAAAAAAATGCCGCTTGATTGGTCTTCAAATAACTAATTATTTAATTTATTAATTAACTAATTAATAGTAGTAAGAAATTACTAAAAAATGAAATACTTTTCAAGAAAATAAACTTTTTTTAATTATGAGCTTATCATCGTAAAGCTAATTAAATTCCGCATCCAGCGAGTGTAAATACATCTGTTTTTTATAAATAATTGTTAAATAAATAAATAATCAAAAATTTATTTATTAATTTTTTGAAAAAAATTACATTTCTTTCTTCTTTTTTGCTTTAAAATAAAGCTCAATAAATGTCTAAACTCAATACCGGTTTAGGAAAAAATGACGCTTGATTGGTTTTCAAATAATTAATTATTTAATTAACTCAAGGTCATGTTATTCAGTGGGAAGTTTTTCCATAGTAAATTAAATGGTGCACGTGACCACTGAATAACATAACCTTAATAGTAGTAAAAAATTAAATATTTTTCAAGAAAATAAACTTCTTTTAATTACGAGTTTATCATCGGAAAGCTTACCAAATTCCGCTTCCAACAATCATAAACTCAACTGTTTTTTATAAATAATTATTAGGTAAATAAGTTTTTGATTATTTATTTATTTATTTAACAAGTATTTACAAAAATAGATGTATTTATACTCGTTTGATGCGGCATTTAATCAGCTTTACGATGATCAGCTCATAATTGAGAAAAGTTTATTTGCCTGAAAAGTATTTCATTTTTTAGTAATTTTTTACTGATTTTTATTAATTAATTAATTAATTAATAATTCGAAAACAAAAAAAACTGCATTTTTTACTAAAGTGGTATGGAAAGTACATATAATAAGCTTTATTTTAAGGCAAAAGAAAGAGAAAAAAATGCCGATTTAAAAAAAAAAGTCTAAAATATTTTTAATTTTGAAAATATTAACTTAAATTGTTAATTAAAATTTTTTTTTACACCATTCAAAAGTGGAGGAAAAAACCTTTCGAAAACATATGGGGCAAAATTTTGTCCACTCTACTGTATTTTAGCTACATTAGCTAAAAAAATCCACTGTTCACACGTTACCAAAAACTTTAACCCTCTCACCCCTCTGCAATTTTTAATAAATTATTTTAATATTTTGTGGATAAAGTATTCTCCTATAGTACTAAAGATTGTGCAAAAATCAGCCCGATTTGAAGACTTTTAATTTTAAGTTAGGACAGTTCAGGAATTTTGCCTCATATATATAGAGGAAGGTGGTCCCATACCGACCCCCTAAAGTGTCAAGGCTAAAAATGTGCCAGAAATGTGTTTCTTTGTTTTACTCAAAAATTTTTTTAGTAAAGGAACTATTTTTTAATGTTTTCTGAAGATTGTCGACGTTTCTAATTGTCATTAATGAAAGATCTAAAGAAAAAGCGAAAATTTACATTTTTAACTTTCTCAAAATGGGTGGTCCGAAACCGACCCCCATTTTTTTTGGGGGGAGGGAATCTAAAAAAAATTAATATATCAAATTCTGATAGTAATTAAAATAAAATTCAACAGTCTGTAATGAACTGTTAAATTATTTTGACTCAATTTAAATACATTTTTGAACCTTTTTCTGAACAAAAAGGTAAATAAATGAATCATTAGTAACTTTATTCTGAAATTATTTATGTCTATAAGTTTTGTTGACATAGTTAAACTTAAATTAATATTATTACTTTATTTAAATAAATTTTAAGGCCTTCTTTGAAATTATAATAAATATAAATTGTTAATCAGTATCTAAATTTCCAATATAATAGCAGCAATGGTTTTGCCTGTTTTAATTTTCGCCCATTTTTTAGGAAAATATATACGAAATGTGTTATTAATCTTTTTTCGTTTCTGTACTTAACGAGGTTCTTCGGCAAATCAATTTTCTTCGAAATTTTACCAAATTTTGGGAGAATATTTATTTTTGTATACTTTATAAGTGGCAAAAACCTCAACACCCCTTACCATGCTAAAAACGTAAATATTCAGGTTTAAAGTTTCAACATTTGCATAGGATTCCACATGAAGCATTTGAAAATGTGACATTTTATTTAATTGCTGACAAACTTTTCTTACAAATTTTTAAAAAAACTAGTATATTGTAGAGTCTAATTAATAGAATAATATGAAACAGTTTCAAGAGGGTTAACCATGCTTAATTTTTTAATAGACTACTTTTAAGTAGAAAAGTCAGGTTGATTTTTCATTACGCGTCAAGCGGTAAGAGAGACAACTGCTGTCACACGCTTGAGAAAAAAAGAGAAAGCACAAAATCGTTCTCAACTAATACTTAGGTGGCGGGAATGGTCGATTCGTATAAAATGTGTCGCGCGCAACTGAGCACCACTGGAGCCGGAGAACCTCCTTAATTCATATCGCCTTGTCAAGAATATTTTACAACTGACAATGAATAAAATATTTAACAAAAAAAAATTCAAATTAAGTATTATGTGCTGTGATTTCTAGTAAAATATTTTATAAATTCCTAAAAAATAAAAGTAAATATGCAAAACCTATCCTCACTTTATGTAAACAATAAAAAAGACGAGAATAAACAATTACAATGTAAAAATATGGGGGTCGGGTTGGGACCACCCCTTGAGGGTCGGTTTCGGACCACCCCCACTATTTTCACAAAATGTTTTGCCAATCACTTATATCAATTGAATCAATTTAATTTGAATGTTGTGCGTTGAAATTAAGGTCATACACAATCAAAATTAATTTCGTAAAAATTTTCCTGTATTTAAAAAACACTGTTAGTTCGAATTCCGTATAGGTCAAAAATTAATCTTACCAATGCTAAAATCTAATATTGCTTGAATCTCCAAAATGAAATCAAACGCATTGACAAAACCTGTGGCCCAGTTGTTGGTGTTGTAAAAGTGTTCCATTTATGGTACTGAGGAATTTTTTAGTGGTACCATCTTTAAGAAACATAAGGGGGTCGGTATGGGACCACCCTCCCCTATATATATATATATGGGGGATTCCGCGTCAAGTGATCAAGGGGTCTTTTGGTGCAATGCTTATTTCAATAATTTTTTACTCTTAAACAATTAAACATACGAATTTGGCAAAGTACATTTTGGAAAGGTTTTTTTATGCTCTTTGGATTGAAAATAAGCATTTAAAAAGAAAAATTTTTTTTGACCCAAAAAAATCAAAATTAAAAATAAATTTCAATTTTTGGGGGAGAAAGACCCAATTTTTTTTTTTTTTTTTTAAACGAAAGCTGAGGTTTTTTCCTAAAAGGACATATAAATGGTAAAGTGGGACTAGAATGTTTAAACATTGAAAAAAAGAGTTTTCTACTCGCCGGAGCGCTCAAAACCCGGTTTTAAGCTCCGTTTAGGAGAAAATTCTTTTTTTCAATGTTTAAACATTCTAGTCCCACTTTACCATTTATATGTCCTTTTAGGAAAAAACCTCAGCTTTCGTTTAAAAAAAAAAAAAAATTGGGTCTTTCTCCCCCAAAAATTGAAATTTATTTTTAATTTTGATTTTTTGGGTCAAAAATTTTTTTTTCTCAAAATGCTTATTTCCAATCGAAAGAGCATGAAAAAACCTTTCCAAAATGTACTTTGTCAAATTTGTATGTTTAATTGTTTAAGAGTAAAAAATTATTGAAATAAGCATTGCACCAAAAGACCCCTTGATCACTTGACGCGGAATCCCCCATATATACAATATATAATATATTCAAAATTTTTCCCATTACATTTTCGAAAAACCCAAAACATTTTTTTTAATTACATTATATATGCGAGTATACATGTGTATGTCTTTAGTGCATATGTGTGAGTATACATGTGTATGTCTTTAATGCATATGTGTGAGTATACATGTGTATTTGTTTAGTGCACATGTGTGTGTTATATCCCGATTTATTTTAAACTTATATAATTCCATAAAATTTCGTAATGAAATAGTAAAATGAGTCAACGAACGATGTCTTCGTGACAAGTGTTAAACTATGAATGAAAAGATGACGCATGATCAAAAAGGATGATAGAAGAACAAATGCAACTTTATAAAAATATTTTAATAATTAATAAGAATAATTATTTAGTCAATCTAAATAACATTCAAACATTGTTAATGATCGTTTATTATAAGACCAATAATGTAAATCCCTTTAAATTAAATGAATCGAAAATTAATCGATAATCAACAATTGATTGTCGATTCGATTAGTAGAATAAAACTGAACAAATTTAAAAAAAATAATAAGTGTAATCAAAAATCAATAATTAACAAAATAAAATTTCATTAAAAATGATGTGTTTTGTCTTGTCGAAAATACCCCTGAATGGCTACATCAAGAATACTAAACTCATATATTTATATATCATCACCCAATTTAAAAAAGAGGTCTTTTCTTGATACATGAATTTCGCGCGCGCGGAAGCTACACGTAGTACGCCGCAAGGCAAGTCAGACGTACACCTTAAAGGCAACCCTGACACGTATCTTAAGCCGGTCGCGACTCCTTCAATAAACCGCCATCTTGAACTTCCTAATGAATTCATATTTACACTTTTTGATAAAGAATAACGAATTATATCCTCAATTATTACTAAACTCATTGTTCTTTATCGGTAACGATGGTTGATTTATACTAGATCCTTCTTTACCAATAAACTTGATTAAATAAGACAAAATTTATTTTTTCTAGGAATAACACGTGTATTCAAATACTTTTTAAGAGACGGTACTGTACGAACACACGGGGAAGCGAAAATTTGTATTAATCATACAGTAATAGAATTTCAAACCATAATTTGTGACGACAGATCAGATATTATTGGAATTTTAGGACTACCATTTTCATTCGATATTATTAACGAATTATTCTAATCAACAATAAAATGACTCGTAGAAATAAACATCAAAAAGATTACAAAAACAATAATGATGATGATGATAATAATACTGCTCCAGCCAACGATGCAACCCTTGCAAACTCTATATATATAACCCTTAATGATATCGAGAAAGAAGCCCTAGTAATAAAGAACAATTCTCGTATCCTTGTGAACAAACGAGATATAGTTCTCCATCACCTACTCCTACCGGAATATTGTAAAATCCATATCCCCTATATATGCAAAACAATCATTACCAACAACCATATCCCAATCAACCTAATTTTCATCTTCTTAACGCTTATATGCCTTACACATCATATCTTTTCTATCCATATCCTCCTCAGCAAGAAGGATATTTCAATAAAAATCAAGATGGAAGTAGAACACCACCCTGTTTTCAATCCCCACATTCATTTGAAAAGAATAATTTAAACTTAAACACGACTCGAAGGACAGACGCGACGGCGAGTGGAGATCACAAAGAGCTTCCAGCCAATGCGAGAATTCTATTATTACAAAACACATCTTCCACGCTAGAAATTCAAGAGAATCTTCATTAATAATTATAAATTCTCCAATTTTTTAAACATCTTCAACAACCTTGTTAATAAATACAGGAGCTGATGTAAACATAATTAAGGAAAACATAATACTACCAGATTTAAATGTAATTCGAGAAGAAGCCATACACATAGCCGGAATCGTTCCTATTGAAATTTCAACAGTGGGAACCGTTCAAATTAAAATAAATACAAAACAAATAACTTTCCAAGTAGTACCCATAGATTTCCCTGTAGAATGTGACGGTATATTAGGTCGAGAATATCTGCGCGAAGAAAAAGTTAAAATTTCTTTTTGGCATAACACAATTGTCACACATTCAAATCCTATAAAACCAATATTTTTCGCAGATAAAGAATCAACTGAAGCCAGAGATACATTAACAGGAAATAAAGCTAATAAAAGAAAGAATGTAACTATTAGGGCCAGAACTAGACAAGTAATACCAATCGATGTTCTGAATACAGAATTGAAAGAAGGATATTTACCTTTAATAAAAATAGCAGAAGGCTTACTAGTAGGTGAAGGAGTAGTAACTAATCAGGATGGAAATTGTCACATCTATGCTATAAATATGACATATGAAGACGCCGAAATTGACATACCACCTCAGAAATTAAATCCTTTCGAATTTTACAAATTACCAGGTGAAGATTTTGATGATTACTCCACAGAAGAAGAATACACACCACCTATAGATAGAGTTGCAGCGATATTAGAATATTTAAGATATGATCATTTAAATGAGAATGAAAAAGAAAATAGATAGAATGAAATCAGAAGGCGCTATAGGTCCTTCCTGATCAACAGACAACTCACCATTGCTTATAATTCCAAAAAAGATTAATGGAAGTGGTAAGAAAAAGTAGAGAATCGTACTTGATTTTAGAGCACTGAATGAGAAGACAATTGGTGATTGCTATCCATTGCACATTAATAGCAGTATACTGGATACCATTGGAGGAGCTCAATATTTCTACGTGTTTGATCCAGTTGATAGATTAAAAACAGCATTTTCTACCACACATGGGTATTATGAATATATAAGAATGCTTAGGCGAATTTCTTTACAAAGAAGTAGCATATTTGGGACATATAATAAGTAGTGATGGTTGTCTTGGATTAAAGATCCAGGACAACAATTAATAAGATGGAGATTAAAATTGAGAGATCATGAGTATAAATTTCAACACAAATCGGGAAAACTAAACACAAATGCCGATGCTCTATCCAGAAATGTTATGGAAGAAGATGTCGACGAAAGTTCCCAAACCAGCGTCGATCAAAAACAAGTCAAAATTTTTATCAACAAACGTGTTGATAATAACCCTAAAAATCCAACTAAAACCTCAACAACCATTTCTCTAATCCTCAAAAATCGAAATTACAACCTCCAAAATCAATATTAAAACCATCCACTTCAAAATCCACTTTAGATCAAAGTACTATTGGATCAAGTGTATCACAAAGAAGAGAATTGCAACCCAGAATCTGAAAGAAGCACTGACGAAGAGAGAGAGAGAGATACACCAATTCCTCCTATTTAAAAGACAAGTAGAAGCGTACTTTCCTGTTTGAAACTTCCACCAGCGGCTATCAAGAACATAGCAGGTCCTAAAAGTACACCTCCAGAAACGCAATCCAAAGTTGTAAACTTTCCAATTGCAGAAACAACTGAACTAACGATAGACCCACCTATTAATGAAAGCGAAAAAAGTTTGGAAGAAGAAGATAACACAACGAATTTAAGTAGAAAAGAGATAGCCAAAGATCTAGGAAATTTAATATCTCGTTTTAATCAATCCGTAGAACAACATGAAGATTAGTTAATGGATTCACTACAATCCCCTAGAGATTTGCTTACTTTTTCTGATGGAAACAACGACGAAGGTATTCACAAAGCAGCCAATGAATTAATTCCAGGAGACTATACAGATTTTTCTCATAAAATAGGTTTCCAATGGGATTATGCTAAAGGCGAATCCTGATGGGAAAATGATCAAAAAGAAAGTTCAGATAGTAAAGCATCGATTAAAGAAATCGAAGAACCAGAACAAGAAATACACCAAACACCCAAAAAAATCGACACGGATTAGATTAATGCTAAAAATGTAAATTTTAGGTCCACATCGTTAGAACCCAACACACCTGTAGTCTTCAAAACTACAAATGCCATGTCAACACCTTATCACACTTCATTACATGAAACAGATGTCGAATGAGAAAATGAAACAGACGACGAAGAAGAAAGCGACACAGCTGATAATGAAATTAAAGAAAATAAAACTAAGTCAAATTCCTTAAGAACAACATTCCTAGAAAGTATTCCTCCAAATTTACCCTCATGTTATTCAAAAATACCAAAAAAACCCGTTGAATATAGCCAGTCACAGAGAAAATCTAACTTATTACGAAATAATTACGTGCATTTTCTATCTGCTGATTGTGAATTTACCACTCCAATAAGCAGATTACTTATAGATATTGCAGTAATAGATCCAGAAGAAATCAAATGTAAAAAGCCCATTAAAGGACAAGTTCTTGTAACCCCAAGAGAAAAACACAATGTATATTCTGTAATAGTAAAAGACAAATACTACGATCCATTATTAAAGGAAGACCTAATTTCAGGAATACAGAACTTAATAATTCTTCAACATAAAGACAAGGCAAAAGAAACTATCTGTTATGGTTAAGTATCTGTCTCAAAAGAAGAAAACAGAGAAGATATTATCAGTGAATTTCATAGATTTAAAATAGCGGGACACAGAGAAATAATAAAAACTTACAGAAGAATTCGCAAAAAATTTTACTGGCCTAGAATTAAAGAACAAGTAACAGAATTTGTAAGAAGATGCCCCGCATGTCAAACTCAAAAATTAGTTAGAGCAAAAACCAGAGAACCAATGATTATAAAAGATACACCTGTAGACGTGTTTGACAAAGTTTCCTTAGATACTGTAGGGAAACTCCCTACATCCCCAGACGGAAATTGTCACATTTTGACTATGCAAGATCACTTATCTAAATATTGTATAGCAGTACCAATACCCGATATTTCAGCAACTACAATTGCTCATGCGGTTGCCAAAAAATTATTCTCTTTTGTTGGAGCTCCTAAGGTAATTTTAACCGAAAAAGGTACTTCATTTATTAGTAAATTAATGTCAAAATTATCAAAAATATTTAAAGTCCAACAAGTAACAACTTCTGGTTATAGACCTCAAACTAATGAAGCCTTAGAACGCAGCTATGCTGTATTAGCATGTTATATAAAACAATACGCCACAGACTGTGACGATTGGGATAGATTATTGCCTTTTGCAATGTTCGTTTACAATACCTCTGTACATAAAGCAACAGATTTAAACAATAACAAACATTTCAAGTAGAATTATCGCATATCGATATATCCAACATAAAGGTAGTAATGAGAGACTGCTCAGCGCGAACTTACGTAGGCTTACGCCACACGATCTATATGCATATAATCAATGACCATCACATTCATTTAAAAACCTAGTAACCGATAGGTTAAAAACAACTAAAAACAAAATTCCCTAGATTTAACAAAAATTAAAAATCTCAAAGTAAATTTAAGTTTATGCATACACGTGCATCTTTTTGAAAGTGATTATATGAAGACCATAAATATGGGCCCAGCTCACAAGGCCCATAAATACCGGCATGAATAATCATGCCCATATTTATGTGCTCCTCTTGCGGACGGGCTATTTAAACAAAAAAAACAATTAATTTACATTAAAATTTATTTACTACAAAAACTAAAATACAAAATAGAAAATTCTTAACTACAACAGCCAGGCCCAAAACGAGCCTGTCCTGGGAACAGGACATACAGGGTTCCGTCCCCGGCAACAACAATTTTTGAATTTACCTGTTTTCGATTTCCACTTACAATTTTTCGTACTTTTTCTAAAGGTCCTTCTTAAGTTTGGTAATTGTTTACTTATGCGGCTTTTCCAAATTTTGCATATTTTTTTATTATTCCTTTTGGAAAAGCTTTCAATCAGCTAGAAAATGAAAAATTCTTTGGGGGAGGACGAAAAAGTTTATTACCGGATGCCAGGGATGGGAAACAAAATAAAAATTTTCGTTTTTTGCATATAACTTAGTCAAAACAAATAATATCAAAAAAATTCCTCCATAAGAGTTGCAGATTATGTCAAAATGCATTTTTTATATTCTACTCATTTTTTTCTTAATTGAGTATTTTTCGAGAGAATTAAAAAATTCAAAAATCGGTAATAATGATGTACGGAAAAATAAGGTGCCTCAAGGAAAGGTGCCTTTCCTTTTATATTGCAGAAAGAGAGTCAAATTGACATTCTAGTTAATACTAGAAGGTACCGAACCCAGACCCGACCCACCTACACCGTGTCGCCAAAAAAGACGTTTTTTAAGGGGCCTCAATGAGAGACCACAACAAAGGCTTTTGGAAGTGTTACATTTAGGATGTTCGATACTCAAGGAAATCGTTTCACATTTTGGCGGTGTCACACTTGAGATGTTCGATACTCGAGAAACTAGTTTTTTATTTTTGAGGTGTCAAATTTGAGAAGTTTAATACTCACTGAACAATCTTGTCTTGTCATGCTGAAGATAGCGACAATTTTCACTTATATTCGTTTCAACCATTCACTGTCAAGGTAGTGAATTTTTGTGCGTTGAATTCTTAAACTTCTGGATGACGACAAATGCAATCTAAGCTGATTTGTTGTGGTCTCTCCTTGAGGCACCTTAAAAAAGGCTTATTTTGCTTACGTTAGAGGGGGGTAGGGTCTGGGTTCGGTACCTTCTAGTACCAACTAGAATGTCAATTTGACTCTCTTTCTGCATTAGAAAAGGAAAGGAAATAAGTTGCGGCGGGCTCCGGCGGCCTTTGTTGTGTTCTCTCCTTGAGGCACCTTATTCTTCCGTACATCATTATTACGGATTTTTTAATTTTTTAATTTTCTCGAAAAATACTCAATTTAGGGGAAAAATGAGTACAATAAAAAAGATGTATTTTGACATGGTTTGCAACTCTTATGCAGGAAATTTTTTGATATTATTAGTTTTAACCAAGTTAAATGCAGAAAATGAAAATTTAAATTTTGTTTTCCATCCCTGCCTTCAGGCAATAAATTTTTTCGTCCTCCCCCAACGAATTTTTCATTTTCTGGCTGATTAAAAGCTTTTCCAAAAAGAATTATCAAGTAGTTGCACCATACATACCATATTTCGTTTCAACCCTTTATTTATTCTTTTTATTTTTAGTTCATTTGGAACAACTTTTTTGTCGTGTTTAATTAATTTTATTAACCCATTAACGCCCAAATGACCATAATTTTAACTAAAAGGAAACTCAAACTTCAACATACGATTTAAAGTATTTTCAGGTAATGAATTATAGCAGCAATGAGATATAGAGGGTTTTGGGGATCGCTCTTCAAAATTCTGGGGTCAAAATAGCGATTCGATCAACACAAAGTCCAATATGGCCGATTTTTTGGAAAAACACCCAAAAAAATCTCTGATTTTTTTAAAATATTTTTTTAGAACTAAAAAAATTTTTTAAACCTTTTTAAAGTATGCCATTGGTGGGCAAAATAGTTGTACTTTCAAAATGTAAAATAGAGAAACTTTAATTTCAAGATGGTGGAATCGAAATTTTGAAAAAGTGAATGCATTATTTTGAAAAAAATAAAATTTTACATCAATATTCAAAAAGTATCCAAAGTCGATTCAAAATGTATACTCGAGAGTTTTCGGGGACGCTGATAACGAATCCCATGTCAGTTTTTCAACATTAAAAATGGCGGATCCAATATGGTATTTCCAAGTTTTACTACGTGGAGGTGTACAAACCGAAGTGTCTTATTTTTTGTTTTTAATTTAAAGAATATTTTTTGAATTTTTAATTATTTATTTATAAGAAATTTAAAACATCTTTTGAAAAATTATTTTTTTTACAATGCTGAATTTTCTGGCTCTCTGAGAATAATTGTCAGAAGAACTTTTGGTTTTGTTTATAGCAAGCTTCGTGATTTTATTTTGGGTACAAACAACACGAGATCATATTGAAATTTTTTGAATTTATATTTTATGTAAAGTTTCTTTGTCCTTCAATTATGTTCCGTATCGATATTCATTTGTTTTTTACCACTATTCAAATAGTCAAGTACACTGATTTAATTCCATCTCTATCCTATTCTTTTTCTACACAAAACATAACTTATAGTTATGAATAGAATAGGATAGAGATGGAATTAAAGCAGTGTACTTGACTATTTGAATGGTGGTAAAAAACAAATGAATATCGATATGGAACACAATTGAAGAACGAAGAAACTTTACAAAAATATAAAATCAAAAATATACTTTAAACTAAAAACAAAAAAATAATACTCTTCGGTTCGTACCGAAGAGTATTAGATCCGTAATTTTAAATTTTGATAAACTGTCATTGGATTCGTCATCTGCGACCTCGAAAACCCCCGAGTGAGGCCTGTGCCTCGCTTCTTTGCGGATTCGGCCCTTGCCCTTACGTCAATATTATGCGGTAAATAGTAAATAAAAAATTAGTATCCAAATTTCAGTCCTGTAAAACATAAAGAAGTCGCAATGGCAAAATACGTGCATAAATCCAAGTTATTAAATTAAAAATTTTATGTTAACAACTGAAAGTGCGAGCGAAATTCTAAGATACAAAAACATAGACTAAGAAATGCATTAAGCTAGATGCACATACAACAACTTGACAATAAATAAACATTTTGTTGTAAAAATTTTCGTTACAACAAAATGCCGGAGGACATTAGGTTGCATGTATATGTGTACATGCATTACTCAATATGTAAAATGCATATACAAACAACTTATTAAATGCAGGAATAATATAATGACAATAAATAAATTATATTTACTGAATAATAATTTTATTAATTAAAATAATATAATTATTATTTATTTCTAGGTTATTTTCAAATAATGTCGCAAAAAGTTTTATTTTAATAGACCGTTTTCGTTCTCACGGACCTACCGTGAGATCCAAAACGTCAGAAAAATGCATAGACCAATGGGCCCATAACTTACTCCTACTTCTAAAAATCTTTCCCCACTTTTGTCATGAAGGTAAGGGTTTGTGGCTTGTCGCGAAATTTCAATCATGGCAGTTCGATTTGTCGCTTCTTCTCGAAGACACGTCTCTGGGCCGATGGAGTACAGTGCGGGCTGAATTTGGTGATATTTTAGAATAGTTAATTGAATTAACAGTTCTCGATCTTGTTATTAGTTTAACCGACCGGTTGCATAGATATTGCCTGCGTCCGTTCACACACAGGTGCAATCTCGCAAATAAAAGAAAATTGTGCATGCTTAACGTCAATAAATTTTCTATTATATAAATGTCAAATACAGTATAGCCAACGTAATATTTGCCTGGCGGAGGTTTTTGTGATTCCGAAAGAAGCAACTCCCATCGGTAGTTGTAAGTAAAATATGTATCGTGTCAGTCATAAGTAAATTTTTTTAGCATTACACTACACTTTTCCATACTTCTTGTATGGGTATTGATTTGGGGAAATAAACTAAAAAATTGAATTTAATTACATCCTATTTTTTTAATCAACTGTCTAAATTATATCTTTGCTTCTCTTGATTAAAAATAAACGTAGCAGAAAGGTAACATTTAGAAAGGTAGGATATAATCCCGCAGAAATTAACAGAGTTTTAACTCTGGCAGCTTGAAGCCTCCCCGAATCGATTAATTAAGGGCCATCTCAAATGCCCAATTTAAAAAATTTTCCGATTTGTAACAAGAGTATAAGCTTACGATTATTTTGAGTAAAATAAATTTAATACAAAATTTTTTGTGGTTTACTAGCACAACTTAGCACAACTTTCATTTTTTCATAATTTTAATTTTTATGAAAATGCGGGACCAAAAGCGCCCAAAGTATTTTTAGTTATTGAATATTAATCGATTTTTGTTGCAAAATAAATTTAGAAATATATTTTTAGATTGATATTGATTGTGGTGGGCTAGCACATCTCAAAACAACTTTTACATTTTCGAAATTGTAATGTTTATGACAATGCGGGATCAAAAGCGTCCAAAATATTTTAAGTTATTCAGTATTAATCGATTATTGGTGCAAATTAAATTTATGAAAATATTTCTAGATTAATATTGATTGTGCTGGGCTAGCACAACTCAGCAAAACTTTTATTTTTTCAAAAATTTAATTTTTGTGGAAATCAGGGACCAAAGTCGCACGAATTTTTTTCTAGTTATTGAGTATTAATCGATTTTTGTTGTAAAATAAATATAGAAATATATATTTAGAATTAGATTGATATTGATTGTGCTGGGCTAGCACAACTCAGCACAACTTTTATTTTTACGAAATTTTAAGTTTTATGATAATCCGGGATCAAAGATGCCCGAGAAAATTTTCGTTATTGAGTATTAATTAATTTTGCTTCCTCATAAAGGAAGCCTTATAGTGATGTCGATTTCCGAATTTTTTAAAATCAATTATTTTTACAAATTTTAAAGTGTAGTATATATAATTCGTCGAGAGGAACAAATGTCCGGATGTATGTGTGTGTGAAGGATTTTCAAAAATATATTTAAAAAAATTTTTCAACATTTTTTTATTTTTTGAAAAAATTAATTTTTTGGTTTTTGGAAATAACTTTTTTTTACATTAAAATTTTCAATAATAATTCTTGTCAAAATTGCATTCCTGACATAAAAACGAATCGATTCATGTATATAAAGTATATATTTTATCAAAATTTATAGAATTAATAAATATTTTAATTTTTCACAAAAAATTAAAATTTTGTATTTTTTGACATTTTATCATAACACTTTAAAATAATTATTCTATAATAAAAAATTGAATAATTAATATTTATTCAGAGTACTTTACCCGGTTTATTAATTATATTTTATAAACTATTATAATTATTTAACTTTTAAAATTATATATAATAATATATATTGAGGAAGCTAAATGGTCATGAAATGAACAACTTGTTTGTTAAATATTAAATTTAAAAAAAGTACTTTGTTAGTACAACTCTTAAAATTTTTGTAGTTTTTGAAATTTCAATCCTTTACATAGCAGGTGCTAAAAATGTTGCTAATAGTTTGGGCCTTACGTTAAAGTTTTTTTTGTTTTAGTTGAAAAAAAATTAATTTTAGTTAAAAGTTTATCGAGGCTTTTTTACTTTACTCGTCTAGCACAATGTAGCACAACATTTATTTTTGAGAAATTTTAAGTTTCATTTTTTGAAGTCGATTTTTAATTTTCGGATTTTTTCCTTAAATTTTTTTTTAATTTTTGCGGCACAATGTTGAGGATTGTTTGTGGAACCCAGCGCAAGTGAAGTTTCTTAAAAATTTAATGTTTACAGCTTTGGGCCTTATAATTGTTTTTGTCGATTTTTAGAAGAAATATAAGTTTTTTCAAAAAACTTTTTGCGGCACAATAGAGCACAAACCTAGCACAATTCAGAAATTTTTTGTTTTTTGATAATTTTAGTTTGCGGTGCTAACTTCCCGGACATACTTTTCCACCATAAACATAATTTTGTAACATTAGATCTTTATAAGATCTAATCCTGATATTGGCAAATCTCAAGTCATTCCAATTACTTTTAAAAATTTAGGTCCACTTTTTTCTTCCGTCATTTTTAATTTTAAAAATTTATTATTTTTACTTATGGTATACAAACTCTATTCTTAAGTAATATATTTTATGTTAATACAGAGCTGTTTTCTTTATTATATTCATTTATTATTTATATGTTTTTAACCTCTTTTACTGTTTTTATACTTTTGTAGGTTATATTTTCGCCGTCGTATTGGACTTTTCAAAAGGCCACTCATTTTTTAAAAGTACTTATGTATACAAATAATTTTTGGGTATAAGCAATAATTTTGAAAGACCTCAATTTTGGAGAGAAGGGTGGACCGTTTGGCCTAAAGAAAAACAACAGTATTCGAAACTAGATGAGATTTATTTAAATATAATTATTTAATAATTTTACTGAAAGCATTAAGGCCTTTATCGCAATTATAACAATTATTGATCACTATTAAAAATCATAACAATTAACTATTACCACATTTATTTACTTATGATATTAACAATACATTTTTTAAATTAAGGAACTATTTTTTGAAAGTATGTAAAATTTAAAATATAGAATTAATTCAACTATTATTGATTCGTACATATATATATATATATATATATATATATATATATATATATATATAAACTAAAAAGACAAAAATAAATATTTTTATTTTATTAAAGATGAATTCCGCAACAGTAATCCGCAATATTTTCTCGTTTTCATAATAAAAAATAGAGTAATATTTTTTTTAATTTTTCACATAACTTCTCAGTAATCTGAATACCGGACGGTTACATGAAACTCCTTTTTATCCCCTAACACAAATCATCGATTGTCATGGAAATATTCATGATACAATTTTTCCTAAAGTTATGTGTTCCTTTATTGATTAAATAGAATATTGTAAAAATATTTTTAAAAAAAGGATGAGATTTTTTTAATTTTCAAGTTAAATTTTTTTTAATTAAATTGAAACTTTTCGTTATACAAATTTTGATGTTGATTTACGATCAAATAAGAGATGAAGAATAAACCAAGAGTTTAAGGGTAAGTGGAGGATGAACTGTGAAAATGCAAATTAAATGCATAATTAAGAAGAACTGCAATATCAGTGAACCATTTTGTTTTTCATGGGAATAATTTTCCTTGGCCCTAGTTAAATGTTTCAATAGAAAGCGTTTCTAGATGGTTTTTATAATGATGCGCTTAAAATACTTTATAATTTATTTAATATATAAGTGTTGCAACAGCTAACAATATAAATATATTATTACTCGAATAGAATCATATATATATGGGGCATTTCATGTCAAGTGATCAAGGTGGAGAAAAATTTTTCTCCAATCGTAGCAAAACTTGGGGCTTTTGTAGTACTCATAGATAGTAATTTTTCGTGAAAATATTTTTTTACCTAGTCCAATATTTTCCGAGGGGGGGGTTAAATTTTTGTGTTTTTCAGTACAATGCTTATTTCAATAATTTTTTACTCTTAAACAATTAAACATACAAAGGGCCTAGGGGGTTAAGTAGGCAAAAAATGCCCCCGCTTCTATTTTTCTCAAATTTGGCCCATATGTTACTATCCATATGACTATAACTTTCTGCAATTTTGAACTCACAATTCGCTTTTTTGGGGGAGTTATGGAGGGGGAAAGCAAAATCAAAAAACTTATTTTTCTCGAAAACTACTGAACCGATTTTAATGAAATTTTAAGAGGTTGTAAATATAGATAAGACGATTTTAGAAAAAAAAATCCAAATTTTTTTTAGGGTTATTTTTTTAAGTGACCACTTTCTCTTTTGTTGTAAAAAGTACCTTATAATGTCCCCTTTAACATATATTTTTTCAGATTTTTTAAAAATATAGTTTTTGAGTAAAATGTCAAAAACCATGGTCATGCTATTTGTCACGTACGGTAATGCACATATATACATATGGGACATATAAATGTGATAGGGTATAGCTAAATAAGTATGGAAAAAGTGACCCGAATATATTTTTCCCATTCATTCCTACCCACTTAAAAATAACTTTTTCAAATTTTTAACACAAAATTTTGAGTTTTTTGGAACTTATGGAGGTTCAAGTTTTAATGTAAGCCTAATTAGAGACTTCTAGCACGCAGGCATCATTTTCTATACGTGATCAAAAAAACCAAAAACAGGGTTCTTTTAAAACTTTGAGTCCATTTTTCTCAAACTCTCAACGTGATGGGAACTTTTGGAGGTAAGATTCGTGTTCAGCGATGAAAATCCGATGATAAAATAATTGTCTGATCTTTAAATCAGAGAAAAAGTAACTTTTTGTCGACCAGTTTAATTTATGAAGATAAATTATAACTATTTCAACACTATTTTTATTGTAATCTGCACGTGAAAATACAAAAGTGTACCATTTTTCATCTCGTGAGATAAAAAACTGTGGGTGCTAGGGCAAAAAACAAGCTTTTTTGACGAAATTTTTAAAAACTTTAAGTTTTTCGCTGAAAAAATATGAAGATCAAATCCATTTATATTCGGTGTATTTTTATTGAAATCTACACATAAAAAAATAAAATAAGAAAGACTGTAGTCCAATAGGCCAAAGATTGTAAAAATCAAAGGGAGGATACATACTTTTTTTCTAAATAAAAAAAAATTTCTAGTTTTTCGCAAAAAAAATATGAAGATAAACTTCAATAATTTTTTCTGTATGTTTGTTGAAATCTACACAAAAAAAAATAAAAATGTATAACGCAAGATCACTAGGTTACGAATAGTGAGAACCATCAAGGGTTAAAGTATTTTCGACTTTTCAAAAAGAGATTTTAGTTTTTAGATGAAAACACAATGAAGATCAATTCTAATCACTTCCGCTATATTTTCCCTGTAATCTACGCGAAAAAATAAATAAGTATGCCAATTTTCAGCTCTCTAGAAAAAAACTGGGTTCCAGAGGGGAGGTCATGAATTTTTTTAAAATTTTAAAAATTTTTGAGTTTTTTTGCTGAAAACACTATGAAGATCAATACCAAATATGTTTACTTTATATTTCCTGTAATCCAATTTTAAAAATACATATGCATACCAATTTTTATCTATCTAGGTAAAAAACTGTGAGCGCTAGGGGGGGGTACATGCCTTTTTTTGCGAAAAACGGAAAACTGTATGAAGATCAACTCCAATCACGTTCGCTATCTTTTTCGTAAAATATACGCGTCAAAATACATACGTGTACCAATTTTTAGCTCTCTAGATGAAAAATTGTGAGCGCCAGGGGGGGGGTACATGGTAATTTTTCGTAACCGTTTTAATAGGGTACCTACCGGGGTACGGAACCCTAAAAATATGTCAAATTAGACATAGATTTTAACGTAATGTGAAGCCGTTATTTATCCTCTTTTTGACCTATAGGTCAAAAAATAGTTCAATTTCGACATGAGTTTTGACGGACCCTTTGGGATAGGCCACCCTTACAGAATCTTGAAACAGCGGCGGCGATATCTTTTTGTAATATAGGTAGAATAACAATAATTAGAATAACATGTGATTTGACACTGAGGGATTTTTAGGCTCGCTTGTGACGAATTGGATGTCCTTTTCTAAAATTCAAAATGGCGGATCCAATATGGCGGACTACATTTTTTAAAAGTTATTCGATTCACTTAAGATTTGCTATTAAAAGGTTTTTGGTGTCGCTGGTTTCGAATCTGATGTACTTTTTCAAAAATTCAAAATGGTGGATGCAATATGTCGGATATTATTTATGAATATTACATAGGAGCTTCTCTGACAATCTTTTATAAAGACTATAATTAATGCCATCATCGCCAGAAGCTTTTGCCTCATTGCAATTTTTTAAACTAGTTAGAATCTCTTCATGTTATTTTTTATTAACCACTTTACTGGCAGGAGATTCCAAATCGCGTTCTACGCGCTGAGGCCCAGTACATCATGCTTTAAATAAAATATACCATACGCTTATTATTATTGATACTAATAAGTAGTTTTGTCATTATTTATTTTTGTCTTCAAAAAAAAATTCGTTTATTAATATTTCCGAAAAAGATATTTATATAGTAGTGTCCTACTTTTATAAATACTGTAGATTTCTTTATTACTAACCCTTTTTGATAAATGTATGGCTTTTTCGGTACATATATAATTTTTCAAATAGAATGTCTGTTTGTATGAGTGTCACTTTGTCTGTTTGTGTGAGTGTCACTTTTTTCCCTCATACTAATTGTAAACAGAGTTATAGTTTCACACAAAATAAGCTTGTTGTTTATGGGGAAACAATTTATATCCATGCTTCGTATGTTTTTCATTTATCAATATGACTTGTTTTTATTGGTTTTTAAATAAAAATTTATAATGATATGTGAGGTGAGAAATTCCACGTATAGTTACTATACTGTAATATAATAACTTTTTACATTTTTGTTTTTTTTTCATTCTGTTACGTTATATTTTGTTCATTTGCAGTTTTCTAAATTATATCTGAAGACGTCTGTCGTCGATAGACGAAAAGCATAACATTTTAAATTGAAAATAAATGTGGATTCTTAACAAAAACAATCTTTTACATCTTTAATTAAAATTTGTAATTCTGCATTTGAAGCGTTTTGTGCAGAAACGGCATAAGTACATTTTTTTCAAAAATCACTTTTTATTGAAAGTTTATCTTTAAGGCCAGGTTACTAAGAAAAACGTGATTTTTTTCAATACATTTTATTTATAATACAAAAAATGTTAAGTAATAAATTTTTTTACATATGAGAGTACATACATGAAGTTACTTAAAAAATTTTTTTTTTCAAAATGGCGGTCTTAAGAATGGCTGCTGAAAGTTATCTACTTCGTAAATGGATGACATAATTTCTTGGAAAAGAATTATCTAAAAGCAAAAAACAAAACGGTTATATGTTCTGTATCGAATTGGCTATGGCCTCAAACAGAACCAGAAATATTCATTATTATTTAAAAAAGTTATAAACAATTAAAAGTGAGAAAAAAATTGAAAAAATTTAAAAGTCAGCCATTTTGTTCTTATTCATTGAAAATGTTTCATTCTGCTTGAGGCCATAGCCAATTCGATACAGAACATGAAACCGTTTTGTTTTTTGCTTTCAGATAATTCTTTTCCAAGAAATTATGTCATCCATTTACGAAGTAGATAACTTTCAGCAGCCATTCTTAAGACCGCCATTTTGAAATTTTTTTTTAAGTAACTTCATGTATGTACTCTCATATGTAAAAAAATTTATTACTTAACATTTTTTGTATTATAAATAAAATGCATTGAAAAAAATCACGTTTTTCTGAGTAACCTAGCCTTAAATGAAGCTTTACAATCTTGTAAAAATTTAAATAAGTGACTAAACTCTAAATCCTTTAAAAAATAATTAAATTATCATTTCGTACAAAAACTTGTGATATTTTTTAATAAATTTAATTTTCTTGTGATATTATTGACGTGTATTAGTAATTTATATTAGACAGTTTGTATTATAAATTGAAATTTACTTAAAGAAATCAAAAAGTAATAATGGTGACTGAATTAATTTAAAATTATGTATTAGTAATGTATTAGTATAGAATCTTCACCATCACAGGAAATGTATATTTTTCATTCCCAAACTGGCAAACAGTAGTCAGTCTAAGCAGACAAGCAAAGCAGTAAACTTGTGAGCTCGCTTATAAGTGTGTTTTATAATTGTTATTTTTAAAAATAAAAAATTTTAAAGTACTCTTCAAAGTTACCATTATATGTGTATAAATGCTGGAAATAATAAATTTAGAAGTTTTCTCTGGAAAATTTTTTACAAAACCTTATTTTTTAGGGCTTCTAACTATATATAACCCCTTAAAGTATCTGATAGGAATATGTGTTCCAGCTATTCCATTGAAATGCCTGGTCCTTCCTCGCTGTCAGATGTCTTTGATGTTTCCTGAAATTATTTTATAAATTAAGTTATTCGTTTATTTAGTGTATTCTCTTGTATTACATCTTGGACAACGGGTTCTTTTGATATTTTTACTCTGAGTATTTGAATCAGGATTCGATTTCATTAATTGTTTAAATTTACCTAGATCTTTGTGCTTTTTCATCAGAAGAGCCTCCACCTCTTTAATGTGCATCTCCTCTTCATTGACAAAGAAGGATAATTTTTTAATTGAGGCTTGAATTTCATTATCCTTTCAAAGTTTGACATAATTCATCAGCTCTATTTTTTTCTCTCTCTTGCGGGGATCTATCATTGACAATTACAATATCGTGTTTACGAAACACAGTTATTTTTGTGAATATTAATTTAACCCAACGCACACCAATGAATTTGACCATGACTGTACGTTTTCCTTTGTTCTTACCAAGTCTAAGTACATCGGTTATGGCATTATCAGGAACTATTAAACCAGCTCTTTTAAACATTTTCACTATTGTATACAGCAGATTACTATTATTCTCCTCTTCATCGGCAAGATTAAAAATTACAATGTTTTTTGCTTTTTCCTCACGGTCAGAGCTCTGCATTCCCTTTTTAATCTTTGCAACTTTGTCAGATAGATGGAGAAATATTTAGCAATTTCTGTAGATACTTTGCATGAATTTTGCACATCCTGCCTTAGTTGCTTATGTGAATCCGTTAAAGAACAAATTTCTTTGGACAACTGGGATATGACACTTTTTAAATCCTCATTCATATTTTAGATGATTATAAAAAAATGAGAATAACAAAAAAAATCAAAAGCGAAAAAAAGCTGGTTCCAAATTTGCCGTTTTTGTGTATACCGATATAGACAGAAAAATCGGTTCCATATATATCATTCAGAAAAAGATCAACTTTTAAAGTACCCTTCAATCGCACAAATTTAAGAAGTAACTCACCTCTCACTCGGCTTTGTCGCAAGGCAAATCTTGTTCAAAATGTTACAGCACTAATTTAGTAATGAATATGTTCTTTTTTTTCTTATAAAGGGTAAAATTTTGTATACCCGTTTATAATTTAAAAAAAATTAATTAATTACTTATTAAAAAATATACAGTTTTAAAAAAACTAAAACATTTGTTTTTTAATATTGAATTTATGATTTAATTACAAAAAAGTTTACTTTTAAAAAGATGTTTGTCTTCATTCGTACAAGGTACTATTTGAATTTAACGATAATGTCTATATGGCTGCACTGCTATTATTGCTTACATAAGAAATTACACATATCTCAGTATACATAGTTATAGTTTGAGAGAAAATTTTGTATTTTACTGTAATGAGTGTCAAAAAGAAAACAGTACGTTTCTAAAACCACACACGTTTTGATAGTATATATGGGGCATTTCATGTCAAGTGATCAAGGTGGAGAAAAATTTTTCTCCAATCGTAGCAAAACTTGGGGCTTTTGTAGTACTCATAGATAGTAATTTTTCGTGAAAATATTTTTTTACATAGTCCAATATTTTCCGAGGGGGAGGGGGTTAAATTTTTGTGTTTTTCAGTACAATGCTTATTTCAATAATTTTTTACTCTTAAACAATTAAACATACAAATTTGACAAAGTACATTTTGGAAAGGTTTTTTCATGCTCTTTCAATTGGAAATAAGCATTTTGAAAAAAAAATTTTTTGACCCAAAAAAATCAAAATTAAAAATAAATTTCAATTTTTGGGGGAGATAGACCAAATTTTTTTTTTTTTTTTAAACGAAAGCTGAGGTTTTTTCCTAAAAGGACATATAAATGGTAAAGTGGGACTAGAATGTTTAAATATTGAAAAAAATAATTTTCTCCTAAACAGAGCATAAAACCGGGTTTTGAGCGCTCCGGCAAGTAAAAAATTCATTTTTTCAATGTTTCAACATTCTAGTCCCACTTTACCATTTATATGTCCTTTTAGGAAAAAACCTCAGCTTTCGTTTAAAAAAAAAAAATTGGGTCTTTCTCCCCCAAAAATTAAAATTTATTTTTAATTTTGATTTTTTTGGGTCAAAAAATTTTTTTTTTTCAAAATTCTTATTTCCAATCGAAAGAGCATGAAAAAACCTTTCCAAAATGTACTTTGTCAAATTTGTATGTTTAATTGTTTAAGAGTAAAAAATTATTGAAATAAACATTGCACCAAAAGACCCCTTGATCACTTGACGCGAAATCCCCCATATATACACACATCACAGCACGTGTGATGAAAAGAGGGAGTAGATAAGTCTTTCTTTTAACAGTGATAGTTCCTAAATTGACATATATTATTTGAAATAGATGTTTGAGAATCACTATGAGAGCTAGTTTGTGTAATAGTATTTGACATTGTAGTGTTGTCTTACAACCAAAAACAATTAAATTATTTGATCAGGAGAGTCGGTTTTATATCTCATTTATACATATACTAGATAAGTTAAGGCCTAGACCATTGTCCAATTTTGCAACACGATCAGCGCAGTTAGGGTGGTAAGATGAATTGCAAGTTATGCAATTAACAACATCGTTAACAGCAGGGCCGTATAATATAAAATAATATAGTATAATATTAAAATTGTTAAAAATTATAGGTAAAAATTAAAACTATTTCTAAATAGACATACAGTTTTTCAGCGAAATTGAATATATATTAAATTTGATCGAAAAAAGCAATATTTTCAAACATATTAACCCATTCATATTAATATTTATTTGTTTTTTAACTGAATTGCTTTGTAAGTAAGAATTTGAACAATTTTTTTATTCTTATTTTTATTAAAAACGAGTTAAAACATTTTGTAAAATCCTGTTATAGGACTGTATAAATAAATTTACTTGACTTTTTTTATAAAAAAATTTCAATTTCGAAAAATTTTATAAATATTTTTTTTCTGTATAAACAATCTTATTCATATTCACATTCCCTGTTAATTTTTTTAATTTCGTAAAAATATTTTCATTTTGCTTCCTCATAAGGAAGCTTTGCATTCGTGACGATTTTTAATTTTTCAAAACATGATTATATGGACTTATTTTCATCTAGGATATATGTATATTAAATTCTGAGCAAATGTCCAGATGTATGTGTATATGTGTGTGTATGTATGTGTGTGTGTATGTCACAAAAAATTGTGTACAAATTATCCCAAACAAATTTTAATGGATTGCCCTGAAATTTTGCAGGTTTATTGCAGTCATTAATACCTAAAATCTGACACAATGATTTTCAAATTTATCCACAAATTTTTTAATACAATTTTTTCAAAATTTGAAAAAATTTTTTTTTTATTTTTTTAAATAACTTTTTTGTTTCTTAATATTTTCATAAATTATTCTCAAAATTACATTCCTGACAAAAAAACGAATCGATTGATATATACAAAGTGCACATTTCATCAAAATTTATAAAATTAATCAATATTTTTTTTCACAAAAAATTCAAATTTTGTGTTATATGAAATATTACCTTAACATATTAAAATTAAATTAAGCAATTGGTTTATAATATTTTGAGAAAGCAAAATGGTCATGAAATGAACAACTTGTTTAATTTGAGGTCAACTCTCCTTAATAGAAAAATAATGTTTATGTTACAAACCGAAGAATAATTATTATATAATAAATTATTAAGAATTCAAAAATAAATTTAGAAATCAAAATTTTTAAAATATAGAGATTTTTAACTGGACAATTTGAGAGAAAGTCCACCGCGTGCCTGCGGAGATTCGCCGGAGGAACTAGGCTGCCAGAGCCGAATGGCCTTGTTTTTATTGTATGGGTCCGTTATTCTCTTTTAAGGAGGTTCCCTCCATTCACTGAACTAGTCAAAGCAATAATCATTTTTGTCTGATTTGACTTGCTCGGTACTTTGAAACGTCTGGCAACACTGCAACTCACGGTGTGTACGTTGTCATCAGCTGTTGTTTTGTATTGTCGCGTAATGTATATGAAAAATGGGGAAAATTGACAGTTTTACAGGAGAAAAGAATAATAAGTTTTTCTTTAATGGTAAAATTTTAAATAAAGCGCGCATAACCTCAAAATTTTGACATGCGCACGGTGGAAAATGTGGTGATATCTTTTTAGTAAGAAAAGTTACAGAGAAGATACAAGAAAAATTAATACAAGAATAGAAACGATACAATTGTACTCACTCAATCTCTCCTTAAAACAATTTCCTTATATTTTACGGTCGGAACTTGAACGTTTCGGCGGAAGAAGATTTCCTTTTATTTCAATGTCTCTAGGCCTTTAAAATGGAAATGACCTAGACACACACGCACAATATACTTACGATTTAAGAGAGAACATTTAAAACAGCACGCACTTATGCACTGAATTTAAATTTTTATTACTTTATTCAAATTTTAGTCTGTAAATTTAAATTTTTATACGCGATTTTAACTGCTAGAACACTATCTTGTACTGGTCTTTCAAATTTGGGTTCGATTAACTGACAAGCGCGTCCCGGCGTTTCGCAATCCGTTGATGTTTCTACAAGGAGCTTACTAAGAGAGCGAAAGTTGTACTGCGAATTTTGAAAATACTAATTGCTCCTCTGGCCCTTGCTTCTAAATCTGGAACTAAAGACCCATTGGTTAATATGATTTTTGCTGACTTGAAAATCTCACGCTTGGCATTAGAACGGAAAGTCGTCAGGAAAATTTGATACTTTTCTGTAATTATTATTTAAAATAATTCAAAAAATAATAATTTCTCAAAAAAAAATTAAAATAAAATTGTTTATTATTGTTATTATTATTTTTTAAAAAAATAATTAAAATTATTTATATTTTAAATAAAATTGCACTAAAAATTAGTGCTAGTGTTCTAGTTATAATTGTTCAATAACTAAAAAGCACCCTATAATTTTGAAGTGTGTAAACAAAACTTTTAATAAGTAATTTCCCTTTAATTTAGTTAAGCTTGAAAAGAAATAATATCCAATTCAAGTCATCGCACGTGCGTTTGCTTAGCAGGCGAGAGAAGTGAAACTTGATTCTTTTCTGGAATTATTACACCGTCCGACAAAATTAAACTTTTTTTTGCACCCATGAACGAACCAAAGATTTTCGGAAACTAGAGCTAAAAAAAAGATACCCCTGGCTGGCCGTTTTTCGAGATCAAGTCGTTTACGGGTTTTTAGGGGTAAAAACAACCCTCTAATAGAAGGTAACCAATTGTATTGCAAAAAATATAGAAAAATGGTAAATTTTTATTTAAAAATTCTTTAAACCTTATTGGGACTATTAAACATATCCTTACTAATATTTCAGGTCAAACCGTCAACCCCAAAAACTACCCCTCTTTCGATTTATTTAAAAAAATACTAATAAAACTAAAAAAATTTGGATTTTTTAAAAAGTAATCGTTGGTTAATTGTAATATCATACAGCCTATCATTTTCAATTTTTCACCCCAACCCTTATCTCAAAACCTACCCCTAAGCTAAATCAATATATTGAATACCGCCCTACAATTTTTGGAATTTTATAAAACTTCGTATTTAAGGGTTTTTGGGGTCGCTAGTTACAAATCTGAACTCGTTATTTAAAAATTCAAAATGGCGTACAAATTTAAAAAATCTTTCGATTTTTATAAAATTTAATAACCGTGGTATTTCGAACTTGTGGAATGTAATGAATAATTTAACCGCAAAAATAAGCAACCAAAATTTCCAAAAAAATAGAGTTATTTTTGAAAAATTTATATTGTTTTTCATTACATTGTTTTAGATATTTAAAAAATGATTTAAAATTTAATTTATTACAACTCAAAAAAATAAAGAACCCATTTTTAATTTAAAATTTTTTTTGCAGTTTTTTTAAATACCACGGTTATTAAATTTTATAAAAATCGAAAGATTTTTTAAATTTGTACGCCATTTTGAATTTTTAAATAACGAGTTCAGATTTGTAACTAGCGACCCCAAAAACCCTTAAATACGAAGTTTTATAAAATTCCAAAAATTGTAGGGCGGTATTCAATATATTGATTTAGCTTAGGGGTAGGTTTTGAGATGAGGGTTGGGGTGAAAAATTGAAAATGATAGGCTGTATTATGATATTACAATTCACTAACGATTACTTTTTAAAAATTCCAAATTTATTTAGTTTTATTAGTATTTTTTAAATAAATTGAAATAGGGGTAGTTTTTGGGGTTGACTGTTTGACCTGAAATATTAGTAAGGATATGTTTAATAGTCCCAATAAGGTTTAAAGAATTTTTAAATAAAAATTTACCATTTTTCTATATTTTTTGCAATACAATTGGTTACCTTCTATTAAAGGGTTGTTTTTACCACTAAAAACCGTAAACGACTTGATATTGAAAAACGGCCAGACACGGGTATCTTTTTTTAGCTCTAGTTTCCGAAAATCTTTGGTTCGTTCATGTGTGCAAAATCGTGTCGGACGGTGTTATTTTTAATAATTCCGATTATAAAAAAATTTAATAATAATACAAAAAATTAATAAATAATAAAAATTAGAAAAAAAATTGTTTATTGTTAAAATTGCCCTCATAATTAGTGCTGATGCTCTGGTTATAATTGTTCAGGAACCTTAGAAACACCACATAATTTAAAAGGGTGCAACAATTTGGAAATAAATAATTTCTTTATTATTCCTTTATTATTTATTTGAGCTTTAAAAGAAATAATATCAGCCTGAATCATACATGTGCGTTTGCTGGTTAAGCACATGGGGCCTGGGGGAAGAGGGAAGGATGGAACGAAGGAGAAGAAGCAACGAGTAGAGTCCAACTATGTGTAAGTGACCTATGCTATACATAGTATGCCTGTGTGCGTGCTGACATGCTAGTACTGTTTGAAGGAGTTATATGCATGTGTGTGTGTGTCGCTATAACCATCCAGAGGTGTGTGGGTGCACAAGCGATACCTAATAAAATGACTATTTTCTTTTCTACTAATTGGAATTATGATTTCCAACAAAAGGTTCTTTTTTGAATTATTAACAACTGCGTATCTGTGCATATGTATATAAACTTGCATACATACATGCGTACTCATAACCCATGCAGGATATTCCGGATATCTCCAGATGTCTAATCATTTTGATTTTCCGGTGGTTATAATTTTATTGTATATAAGGAAATTGATTTTAAGGTAAAAAATACAATAATATACAGAATATCCTAGGATATCTCAGGGGAACTTCTATGATGTTTAAACTAAAAATATACAGGATATCCTAAAATATACACATGCGATCCCCATGACATCCAAATCAAAAATACACGGGATATCCCATGATATTCACATGTGATTCCCACGATATCCAAAGTAAAAGTATACGGGAAATCCGAGGATATTTCAGGGCCAATCCCAAGAAATCCAGACCAAAAACATACATGATATTTTAGGATATCACAGGGCAATCCCTGTGATATCCAGATAACTATTTACAAAATAGTATACTTAAAAGATGCAGTTTTTTCTAATCATGCAAATTTACCAAACTTTTTTGATATGTCGACTTACATTAAAAATAAAATGATAATTTAAACAAAAATAAGAATAAAAATTTATTTAAAAATTGTTTAAATAATAATTGTACTTTTAATTTTAATCTGGATAGCTCCATGCCAAAAAAATTAAAGTTGTGTCCTAGTTCTTCGATTGAGAACTTGTCACAGAATACATGCAAATGAAAATTGTGAAAACGACTTTATAATTATTTGTTAATCATGGTTATAAATATTAAATAAAAAACAAATTACCTATATTGAAAGCTTTTCCAATTTAAATACTTTCGGAGACATTAAAAGCAAAAACACTTTATTGAGTTTACATAATTAAGTGAAATTAGCTTTTAGAAAGTAAAGTAACACAATTAATATCACTGGTTTACAGTGAAATTGCCAATCAAACAAACCATTTTTTTTCGAATAGTAGGTGTTTTCTGAGTAAGAAAATCATAGTTTTAATTTTTTTCCCTCGTGTAGTTTTTTTGTAGCTTCAAATTTTGTATTTTTGAGCAGCGACGGCACTTAAATTTACCTGTAGGAAAATCAACTCGTTTAAAAATGATGAATAGAATGTCGTTGGAAAGGTAATTAAATTATCTTTCAATCCATATATTACAGAATAAAATTGAATGAAAATTGAGAGAGCTACAGTCACTTCAAGATCAAATTTCATGGAAATTTCGATGATTTTTAGACACTTGACTAACTTTTGTTAATTTTTTCCACAACAAACAGTAGAAAATATTTATATTTTAAATTTTTTATTGATAGCTTATTCCATTAAGAAACTTTTGAGCCCTTGTGGACCTTGATTGGATTAAAAATGAAAATTCTACACTACATTTAGTGAACGAAACTTCTTTGCCATTTTAGTATACTTTTCAATATTTGCAGCAAACATGCAAATGAAATTAAGTTAAGTGCTAAAGTTACTAAAATCACACATCAAGAAATTCTAGAGTTGCTCAATTCGAATACAATGTCAAATATCAAAATTTCAAAATGGCGGATCCAATATGGCGGACAAGTTTTTTTAAAAATCGATTAAATTTATGACAATTTCGTTACTCGGGGTTTTTCGGTGTCGCTGATGACGAGTCTGATGTCAGATTTTAAAAATTAAAAATGGTGGCTTCAATAGAGTAGACGAGTTTTGGCTCTCTGATAAGGTCTCTGATTACAAATTCGATGTCATATTTTGAAAATTCAAAGAGGTGGATTCAGTCTGTGCGAACATATTTTGAAAGTTTAAAGATAACGAAATTGTCATAAATTTAATCGATTTTTAAAAAAACTTGTCCGCCATATTGGATCCGCCATTTTGAAATTTTGATATTTGACATTGTATTCGAATTGAGCAACTCTAGAATTTCTTGATGTGTGATTTTAGTAACTTTAGCACTTAACTTAATTTCATTTGCATGTTTGCTGCAAATATTGAAAAGTATACTAAAATGGCAAAGAAGTTTCGTTCACTAAATGTAGTGTAGAATTTTCATTTTTAATCCAATCAAGGTCCACAAGGGCTCAAAAGTTTCTTAATGGAATAAGCTATCAATAAAAAATTTAAAATATAAATATTTTCTACTGTTTGTTGTGGAAAAAATTAACAAAAGTTAGTCAAGTGTCTAAAAATCATCGAAATTTCCATGAAATTTGATCTTGAAGTGACTGTAGCTCTCTCAATTTTCATTCAATTTTATTCTGTAATATATGGATTGAAAGATAATTTAATTACCTTTCCAACGACATTCTATTCATCATTTTTAAACGAGTTGATTTTCCTACAGGTAAATTTAAGTGCCGTCGCTGCTCAAAAATACAAAATTTGAAGCTACAAAAAAACTACACGAGGGAAAAAAATTAAAACTATGATTTTCTTACTCAGAAAACACCTACTAATCGAAAAAAATGTTTTGTTTGATTGGCAAAAAAAGTTTTTAATTTGTAAACCAGTGTATTCAATATAATTGTTGTTAACAATTATTTAAACAATTTTTAACTAAATTTGTTTTTTTGTCAATTTTCGTTCTTTATTTTGGCAATTGCCAAAATTCAAATTTTTTGAAAGAAAAATAATATATTTAGGGAAAATTTAACCAACCCTAGTTTTTAATGTAAATCGACATATCAAAAAAGTTTGGTAAATTTGCATGATTAGAAAAAACTGCATCTTTTAAGTATACGGTTCTGTAAATAGTTAGTAATTAACAATAATAATTTGTTTAAATATTGCTTAAACAATAATAATTATGTTTTAAATTTACATCGGTATTTGTGTTAGGCCCGGTAAATTGCAAAGTTAGAAAAAATACCTCTCTAGGTACAATATGTAAAAAGTTAGTAATTAATAATAATAATAATAATAATAATAATAAATTGTTTAAACGAAATAAATTTAAAAAATTCATAGTATTCTTGCAAATTTATAGTCTATAATACATATAAAAATACATATAAAAAGAAATTATAATAAGATTACTTTAAGAAATTCCCGAAAATCATAAATTTAATTAATTATTAATTTGCGAAAATTAGTTTTAAACAATTATGGAATCAAATATTAGTATTAGATTTAAATTTATGTTAGGTTATACCGTAACAGTTTAACAAGAACAATCTATAAAATTTATTAACCCTTTAACGCCTAGATGGTCAACATTTTAGCATGAAATTTAAGGACTTATTTCGGTACTTAAAAACCAATAAAAAAATTTACGAATTATCATTTCATATGTTTTCATATGCGCTCCATCGAATAGCGTTAAAAAACAATCAAAAATTTATAAACAAAAAAGTTATTAATATTTTTTATAAAGAAAGTCAGATTTTTTTCCAATTTTTGTTTAATTTTCAATTTTTTCTACTATGAAATGGCGTAAAAAAATTTTAAATATTACAAATAACGTGACATAGATATATAACCTAGAAGATAGGACTATAGAGAAAATTAAAAATTAAAATGGAGGCTCAAAAATAGATTTTGAAGCTCAAATTTTTTTCAAAATTTTGATTCGAAAGTACGAAATTATTAAAAGCGTTTAAATAGGCTTGAAATTTGTTACTCGGGGGTTTTAGGGGTCGCTGATCATGAATCTAAAGTCAAATTTTCAAAATTCAAAATGGCGGATCTAATATGGCGGACAATTTTTTTTCAAACTCATTAAATTTGCTTAAAATTTGTTACTCGGGGGTTTTTGTGGCCCCTGATCACGAATCTGAAGCCCAATTTTTTAAATTCAAAATGGCAGATCCAATATGGCGGACAATTTTTTTTCAAACTCATTAAATTTGCTTAAAATTTGTTACTCGGGGGTTTTTGGGTTCGCAGGTAACAAATTTGTAGACCAATTTTTTAAATTCAAAATGGCGGATCTAATATGGCGGACAATTTTTTTTCAAACTCATTAAATTTGCTTAAAATTTGTTACTCGGAGGTTTTTGGGGTCGCTAATCACGAATCTAAAGTCCAATTTTCAAAATTCAAAATGGCGGATCCAATATGGCGGACAATTTATTTCAAACTCATTAAATTTGCTTGAAACTTGTTACTCGGGGGTTTTTGTGGTCCCTGATCACGAATCTGAAGCCTAATTTTTTAAATTCAAAATGGCAGATCCAATATGGCGGACAATTTTTTTTCAAACTCATTAAATTTGCTTAAAATTTGTTACTCGGGGGTTTTTGGGTTCGCGGGTAACAAATTTGTAGACCAATTTTTTAAATTCAAAATGGCGGATCCAACATGGCCGACAATTTTTTTTTAAACTCATTAAATTTGCTTAAAACTTGTTACTCGGGGGTTTTTGGGGTTGCGGGTCACAAATTTGGAGTCCAATTTTTTTAATTCAAAATGGCGGATTCAACATGGCCGACAATTTTTCAAAAACTCGTTAAATTTGCTTGAAACTTGTTACTCGGGAATTTTTGGGGTCGAGGGTTAAAAATTTAAAGTCCAATTTTTAAAATTATAAATTTTTTAATTAATTTGTTTATATAAAAATAATTTTTTTTTCTAAAAAATTTTAAAAAATATTTTTTAAAAAAATCTTTTAAAAGTTAAAGAAAAACCAAAACTTTTTTTTACAACTTTTTTCTAAACTCAAAATTTTAAAAATTATAAGTTATTAGGTTTACTAATTCATAGTTTTCGTTCTAAAAAAATGTATAGAACGAAAACTACGAGTCGGCCCATCTCGGATCTTTTTAAAAAATCTTCTGTATATTAACAGGTATACATAAATAAGAAAAAGATAAAAATTATTCGCGCCCAAATTAAAAATAAATTAATTTGTTTATAAAAAAATTATTTTCTTTTTCTAAAAAGAAAAAAAAATATTAAAGAATGTATTACTGATTAATAATTAATACATTCAATGTACTTTCACATTATGTGCTGATTTTTTCGTTTTATAGTATAGAAATGTGAAAAAATTTACCTTTAATATTGAGTCTTTTATGATTTCCGTGATTTCAATCACATTATTATTATTTCCTGGTAACTTCCAGGAAGTTTCCATGGGAAGCTTCTAACCTGCGGACATTATTGTGTTTCCTGGAAATTTTCTTTATAACAATAAAAAGCAACATTTACACAATTTTTATAGACAGTGTAAAATTTATTAAAATTAGCTAAATAATAACTAAAAATTTATTAGAGAATAATTAAATATACAAAAACACGTATAGTTAGGTGAAATTATTAATTTTGAAAATCTTAAAATTAGACCCGCCAAAGACCCACGACATATAGTTTTAAAATAAAAGCGGAACGAGAAAATAAGAAGCACGGTGGATTTCGATCTGGTTTGACGGTAGTACATTTTACCATTGAGAAACTCCTTTTATTTTCTTGTAACAACTCTACAAGCTTCTGCTCTGAGAGAAACTTTACAGTGAACTAAAATTCTTGAATTTGTTGATTGGCCGGAGCAAACAAAGTTAGCTTCCTAATCTCGTTTTCTCCCGTGTCGTTTCCGAATTCACTCCTCTATTCCAACGAATACCACTGAATCCACGTTTCTAAATCAGTTTAGCATTAACGTGAAAAAATTCTAATTACTGACTATGCGAAAAATAACGTTTTATTCTGTGTGTTTAAATAACTTCTTTATTCCACTTCTAAACTTTTTACCATTCTTTTTAATTTTCATTTTAAATTTATATTTTTATTATAATTGATTTCATTACAATCAATTAAAAAATCAGTTAAAATTTACAAAATATAGTTTAAAAATATGTTTAAATTTAAATTAACATTTCAAATAATGTTAAATTCACTAAATATTTCCATTTAGTTCCAATTAATATGATAAATAAACATAAGTTGATTTCTCCGATTTTAATTTTTTATTTGCAAGAAAATGTATAGGGTCAGTTGGAGTAAATAGAAACAGATTTGCTATGTTTTACCAGTAACATAAGTTTTTCCTTCAATCATACTAAAATTTATAACTATCTCTTATTAATACTACAAAAACATCAAGTTTGATTTTTTTACTTTGCAAACTTTAATTAAAAATAGAAGGGTAATTAGAAACAGTTGATTATTTCTTCCAAGATTAAAAAAAAATTTCAAGTATGAAAATGTTAAAAGTTATAAAGAATTACATAAAAAATGGTATGTTAGTCATAAAGTAGTTCAAACAAAGAAAATTAAATGCATTATATAAGTTTAAAAATAAACCATGATAAAAGTTAAAACCATTTTTTTATTTATATTACCAAACATATTATTAAAATTTCAACTGTTTATATTTACCCCGAATTTTCAGTTTTTAGGGGTAAATAGAAACAGTCTCCTATTTTTAATTAAAGATTGCAAAAGAAAAAAAATCAAACTTGATTTTTGTTGTAGTATAATAAGAGATAATTATTAATTTGTGTAAGAATTTTTATTTTATTTTTTTCCAAATGCTAGTCAAAAAAGTAAAAGAGTGTCTTTTTTAATTTGCAATTATTCAGGCAATAGGAAATATTTTTGTATATACTACTGCTAATTGACAAACGGAAAATGGGAAAATAATTAGAACCTGCTAGGGGTGATACACACCCACATAGCACAAAAACTTCCAGGAAGTTTCCCGTGGGAACCTTCGGAAGTTACCCTTGGTAACTTCCTGGAAATTTCCAGGAAATACAATAATGTCCGCAGGTTACAAGCTGTCCATGGAAACTTCTCTGGAAGCTTGCCATAGAAACTTCCTGGAAGTTACCAGGAAGTTTCGAAAAATCCTTAAAGATATAATGAAATATATAAATTAGCCCTGTGAAGTCAAGTAACGATTTGGATGAGCGCATAAAGCGCTATCCCAGCAACAAACTTTTGAGGCTTATTGTGGTTCGAGTCCTTTTTTTAAATAATAATTTCACTAAAAAAATATATATAATTTTTGGAAACTTTCTGGTAACTTGCAGGAAGTTTCCAGGAAGCTATCAGGAAGTTTCCATGGGAAGCTTCTAACCTGCGGACATTATTGTATTTCCTGGAAATTCCCAGGAAGTTACCTTGAGTTTGTCCCTCGCTACCTTGGAAGTTTCGCAATTTTTTATCCGGTCGTTACTTGACGGGTTTTTGTATCGCTAATTACAAATCTTAAGTTACTTTTATTTATGTAAAGTTAATTTTTAAATGATTGTTGTAAATTTGCAGTTAAATAAATAAAAATTTAAATTAAAAAATAAAATAAAAATAACTTTTTGTTATTATTAAATAATATGAACTAAAACAAACTTTGTATCTTTTAAATTGACATTTTTATTTATTTTTTAATTAATTTTGTTTAAACAATAATATTAAAATCTGACAGAAAATGTACATAAAATGTATTTATAATAACTGTAGTACATAAGTAAATAATTAAAACAAACTTTATATCTTTAAATTGATAGTTTTACGCATTTCTTAATTAATTATTGTTAATAAAAATATTATATAATTATTATATACTTGTAAATAATGAAATCCTTGTATTTTCTCAAAAAACGTACAACACATAAAAACTTTTATTTGTCTCAGAAAATACGTATTGTAAATTTATTTGTTTAAAACTAACTAAATAAATTTTTTATTTAATTTATGGGTAGATCCATGCCTACAAAATCAAAGTTGTATCCTACTTCTTCGATTTTGTTGAAACTTCGAAATTTTGAAGTGGAATGCATGCCAGTAAAAAATCTAAATTCGATTTTGAAAAATTTTGGATTTACGAAGTTTTTAAATTGTTTTTTGAAATTTTGAAAATGGTATATCTCTAAGGAAAATAAATAAAATTTATTGAAATTTTCAGGGAATGCTTATTATTTACAGACAATTTAAGAAAATTTTGTAGAAAAAAATTTTTTAAAACAAATTATTAAAAAAATAATTTTTAAATAAACAATTTTTTGAAAAGTGACATTTTTATTTTTTTAATAATAATGATTCGATTCCCACTTATTTCAGGAGTATTTCCAAAAAAAATCGATGGAGGGTCTGCAACTTTAGAAGATATTGAATTTTTTGTCCTTGCGTGCAACCATAAAAAGCGCATTTTCCGGCTATACTCTCCATACAAACTAATGTTCAAAATCACCTACAAGTCGTAAATTTTAACCGAATTTAATTTTTCTTTTTGGAGATTGTCAGGCTATAAATTTGTAAGAATACTGTGCATTTTTTAAATTTATATTTGTTTAAACAAATTTAGATTATTATTATTATTATTATTGTTAATTACTAACTTTTTACATATTGTACCAAGAGAGGTGTATTTTTTTCTAATTTTGCAATTTACTGGACCTAACATAAATACCGATGCAAATTTAAAACATAATTATTATTGTTTAAGCAAGATTTAAACAAATTATTATTGTTAATTACTAACTATTTACAGAATAGTATACTTAAAAGATGCAGTTTTTTCTAATCATGCAAATTTACCAAATTTTTTTGATATGTCGATTTACATTAAAAATAAAATTATAATTTAAACAAAAATAAGAATAAAAATTTATTTAAAAATTGTTAAAATAATAATTGTACTTTTAATTTTAATCTGGATAGCTTTATGCCAAAAAAATTGTTGTGTCCTAGTTTTTCGATTGAGAAATTGTAAAATACAATATCAAGTACAAAATACATACATAAGTATTGTACTTAATTTAGGTACGTTAATAAGAAGTTACGGACGTTACAAAATTATAATTTTATTTTTAATGTAAATCGACATATCAAAAAAATTTGGTAAATTTGCATGATTAGAAAAAACTGCATCTCTTAAGTATACTATTCTGTAAATAGTTAGTAAGTAACAGTAATAATTTGTTTAAATCTTGCTTAACAATAATAATTATGTTTTAAATTTGCATTTGTATTTATGTTAGGTCCGGTAAATTGCAAAATTGGAAAAAAGTATACCTCTCTAGGTACAATATGAAAAAAGTTAGAAATTAATAATAATAATAATTTGTTTGAACAAATATAAATTTAAAAAATGCATAGGATTCATACAAATTTATAGCCTGACATTCTCAAAAAAGAAAAATTGAATTCGGTTAAAATTTACGATTTGTAGGTGGTTTAAAACATTATTTTGTATGTAGAGTATTGTGAGTCGTTCAGACTACTTTTAAAGAGGATATTTTAAGCTTTATTATATGTGGATTTTAACTTTTTTCTAACCTTGTTTAGAGCAATCCTGAACATGAAGTTGGATAGTGGAATTTTCAAAAATCAGGAAATTAGACAGTAATTTTAGAATCTAACTCAGTTTCTATTTAACGAATAGTTTTTAAGTTTAGCTCATTTTACTTTAGTAAGTAGACTGATAATTCTGTCCAGTAATGTACGTCCAGAACGATTGCTCTTAGAAAAAGTTATTTAAAAAAAGTATTTTTATGTGTAAAAAAATATTTTTCAAAAGAAATATAAATTTTAACCAAAAATTTTTTTTTTAAAGCTTTAAAGAATATTTCATATACCGTTAACTAATTACAGTAAATTTAGAAATTTTAAATTGTGCTTACATTAATAAAATTTAACACTATTAATTTTAAAGATATTTGAATAGTTTTTATTTATGTAAACAGGGGTAGGGGCAGCGGGCGCAAAATATTTTGCGTCTCTACCTTCGAGCAGGCAGACGAGTATTTTGCGCCCACATGTTAATTATTCGATTTTCTTCATTAAAATATGATATTTACGAGTTTTTTTATGTTGACTAAAAAAATGCAAACCTTTTTAACTAGTTTTATTTTGTCTAGAAAAATGTGCAATTTTTTCGATTTTCTCTAAAAAAACATTATGGCACATTTGGTTTTGTTCACATTTCGGTTATAAAAATTGGCAATTACTATATTTCCAGAATACATTGTTGTTTTATTTCTATATTAAAACTTGTATCATTATAGATTTCAAAGAGTTAATATTTATATAGAGTTTAATTTTTAACTAATATAAGCGTTTAATCGTTCGTGCCCTCAATGACATGCTTTCCATTCAGTTTGGACAAAAAATTATGTTAGCATCATGGGCGCAAAGGTGATTACGACTCTGACGAAATCACCTATTTTGCGCCCTTGATACGAAAATAACTAATGCATTAGTATAGAATCTTCAGCATCACAGGAAATGTATATTTTTCATTCCCAAACTGGCAAATAGTAGTCAGTCTAAGCAGACAAGCAAAGCAGTAAACTTGTGAGCTTGCTAATAATTGTGGTTTATAATTGTGTTAAAACTTTAACCTTCTTTTTCTCCAAACTGTGTTTTTAAAGTCGGTGACCAAAATTTCTCGAAAACGGCTGAACCAATTAGTCTCAAATTTTTACAGAGGCTTCTAGACTATATTTTTTAGTACTTAATCGAAGCTTTTTTATTACCAAAAAATTTTTTTTTATACACAATTTAAGGCCAAAATTATGGCAAAAAATATATTTTTTTCTTTGAGAAGCCATCATTTTGTCAAAAAAATTTTTTTTGCTTATTCCTTCGATTAATTACAAGACTATACATTACTTTAACAAAATCCGTTTCGTTTTTTTATTTCAGATGATTCACTTCAGAGATATAGTGGTCACCGTAAAACGCCTTTATTGGGAGGGGTTCCTGGAAATTTGCTGTAGCAGCTTCAAAAACTGTTATTTTTACAAATAAAATTTTTTTAAGTACTCTTCAAAGTTACCATTATATGTGTACAAATGCTGGAAATAATAAATTTAGAAGTTTTCTCTGGCAATTTTTTTTTAAAAACCTCATTTTTTAGGGCTTCTAACTATATGTAATATAGTTATAGGTGGTTTCAATAGACTTTCACCCATGCTAGCGAGACAGGTTCACAAGGTCCAAAGGTGGGGGAAAATTCCCCTTATGATTTCACGTCATCCTACTTCAATTTGCAACGCCGTAGCCTAAGAGATTGGTAAATTAATTTTTTAGGAAATGGGAATCAAGATACGGAAGAATTTCTCTACAGAGTCGAAGATTGTCAGCTGTGCACCGCAATCACGAATGCTGAAATCTTGGAAGCAATTCCTAGCGTTTTGAGAAGTAATGCGAGGAGCTCAGAAGTCGAACTTAGGCAAAAGGAGAAGAAATGACAGTATATTTGACTAACCTTAACATTATTATTGGTTAACTCCAGAAAGCGCCAAGGTGGAGGTGTTAAAAGAATAACAAATTGAAAGTGAATCAAGTTCCAGCGTCAAGTCACTTTAAACACAAGCACCAGCAACGCCAAGTGTTTTAAAACCACCACAACCTTCGGTTCCGGCGTCTTGAGCTCCAGCGTTTGCTCTGTTTTGATGGGAGCAAATCAGACTTTACTTTAATCAACCAGCTTCGAGAAATGGTCAGACAAATGGAGCAAATCCAAAGGGTTTTGTGGGAGCTTGCTTCCATTCTGAAGGTGTTGGGCACAAGACATCTGAGTATCATCCACTCAAAAATGCCCTTTATGTCATGCTACTCCAAAAGAGATGAATTCTATAGACAGTGTTCGTAAGAAAGAAGACAACGAAGAAGGATATCAATATGAAATTTCAAGCTTACTTGCATGGCTACAATGTTTAGACTGGATGAACAATGTCGCATACAAATTATCACTCAAGAAATATAATGCTAGACTGACAAATTAAGAAAAAGACATTGTTCAGAGAAATAACAACACAATTTAAAATGAAATTCGTACTCAATTAGGTTTGCCAATTAATTGTGTGAAGCAAGACATAGGTACAACAAATGATGGTAGTACGTCTAGAAAATATTTTCAAAATTATGAAAAAATTGTCATTAATACATGCAGATGATATTATCCAAACAATGTTTGTTCCAATTGGTCAGCTTTCTGAGAAAGCTCAAGAGGCAAGAAACAAGGACCTTAAAAGATGTCAAGAAAATAATACAAGAAAATCGTCACCAATTTTTACCAATGAAGACATCATGCATTATATGGTGGTAGCATCAGACCCATATATTACAAGTAAGAGGAATTAAACCCAAAAAATAGAAAAAGAAATGATAGCAGAATCACGAGAATTACTTTTAACGAAGGATGAAGAATAATCAACTGTTCTATTCATAAAAAGTTGAACAATTCAGAAAAAATATGAATTTATAATTTTAAGTACAATAAATTGAAATATTAACAAAATTCATTGTTTAAATTATTTTTTATCATTAGCAGATATTTTACTTAGGATTATGCTTTACCAAACAGCCCTTTTAAGCGCTACAGGATCTACAAAAAAATTAGTATTTCTAGCCTTAATTTTGTAGCCCTAAGATTAGTTAATAAAAAAATAACAACAATTCATTGTTTAAACAATGTTTAATTAATTAATTTTTTATCATTATAGATGTTTTACTTATGAAAAATTGCACAATTGTGAAAAAATTAGAAATTTCTAGCCCTAAATACAGTTTATGTACGTACTTTATAACAAAGTAAGAACAATTAATTGTTTAAACAATGTTTAATTAATTAATTTTTTTAATCATCAGTAGATGTTTTACTTATGAAAAATTGCATAATTGTGAAAAAATTAGAAATTTCTATCCCTGAATACAGTTTATGAAAAAGTAGAAACAATTAATTGTTTAAACAATTTAATCAATTGTTATACATTTTTCAACATCAGAAACACTCGAACTTTATTTTAATTTTTTAATAGGAGAACAGTCCTGATCCCTCTACCACCACACCGGGGCGGAGCAACCAGCATGGACACTACGACCAGCGTAAAGCAGGAAAAAGTTGTGAGTGCAGATGTACCAGCGTGTAAAAATAAGAGTGAAAGGGATTCACTCTCAGTGCAAGTTAGAGAGAAAGGTGTCAGGACAACCAGCGTATAGAGTGGATAAAAATGTCTTTTATCTAAATTTGTGTTGAATGATTTACCGAATTCTTATCTATCGACAAATAATATTCGAATTGCCAACGAAAGGGGGGAGGAAGCCGTTGTGAAATCAGCTGAGCCTACCGTAGATGACGAAGCTGTTGATGGAGCGAGGACTGAAAACAGATATTGCTTAAAATTTTGGATTGGTTGGTAAAGGAAATTAAAAGACTGTTGGATATGGGGGTAATCGAGCGTTCAGCCAGCGGGTGGAGTAGTGCTCCAGTTGTTGCTCTTAAAAGTAATGGATCTAATAAGTTGTGCTTCGATTATAGGGATTTGAATAAAGTGACGAAAAGTAAAAAGTCCATGGCATTTTCCATTCCTAGATTTGGACTTTTTAATTTCAAGGGTTTACATTTCGGTTGGACCAACGGTCCAAGTACTTTCCAGCGTTTGATTGACTCGCTCTTTGGACCAGAATGTAATTTTGGTTGTCGTCGAGTTGCATATTTAGGTTACGTTCATGACAACAAAGGACTAAGAACTGACCCTTACAAGATTATACCAGTGCTTAATTATCCAGCGCCAAGAAACGTTACAGAAGTGAGAAGATTTCTTGGGATGGTAGGGTGGTATTCGACGTGCATTGAAAAGGATAGTGAAATGAAGTTACTACTATTGAAACTTCTTAAAAAGAACCACCGTTGGGAATGGAAAAAAACAAGAAGATGCGTTTAATTTATTAAAATCAAAGTTACGTTAACATCAGGCTTAGCATGGCTTGATTTTAGTAAACCATTTACTGTTCAGTGCGATACAATAAATTCGGCATTGGACGCAGTGCTCACGCAGGAGATTGAGGATGGAGAGCATCCTATCGCTTAAGTTACCCAAGTGCTCACATAGCACGAGAAAAATAACATCACCGAGAAGGAGTGTCTAGCGTTATTGTGGTTGGTGAAAAGTTTCGTCCTTATTTGGACGGTTCCAAATTTCGTGTTATAATGGACTACAGTGCTTTGAAGTGGTTGCGTAATTTAAAGGAGCCCACTGGTCGTCTTGCGCGTTGGTCACTGGAACTTCAACAGTGGAATTTTAACGTGATTCATCGAAAGGACACGCTGCATCAAGTACCAGATACTTTTTCGAGTATAGTCGACCAAGACGCAGAGGAAGAAATTGCTGCCTTCGAAACGATAAACGATCCTTGGTATTTAAAGCGTTGTGAGATGGCCAGGAGTCACCCCCAGCGTTTTCCGGGTTGGAAATTAGAGAACGAGATGTTATACCGATCAAGAATCGATCCGCTCTTCACACTAGTCACAGAAAAAGAGGCAGTTTGTTGTTTCCTTGGAGCATCGTGAGAAAATACTTACCCAGGCGCATACTAAATTCTCAGCTGATCACCTCGGAGTTGACAAAACCAACGATGGTTTGATAAAGTCTCTTAGCTGGGACTACAAGGATTGATGTGGTGACTGCCTACACAATGGAGTTTCCAGCGAGCAAGAGCCAGTACAAACATCTTGTGGTCTTTCAAGATCTTTTCTCTCGTTGGGTGGAGTTGAAATCTTAGTGAGAAGGTTAAAATTCATCATTGTATCTGCCCTCTAAACAGAGGTAATTGTAAATACCGTTTTGTATTTTAAACAAACTGTAATTCACACACAACAAAATTTATACATTTTATTCTTTCTTGTAATCAAAGATAATAAATATTTTACCATGAAAAATTATAATCATTTAATTACTGAGTTCAAATTCGTTAAAATTCATTTAAATTACTAAATTATTAAGAAAAGGTAATTATATAACAATTATATTTAGAATAATTGTAAGACGATCCCCGTAGGATTGATAGAAGAGAACGTATTCACATAAAAATAAATGGTCAGGACTTACCAACTTGACTATAATCAGCCTACCATTCATCCGACGTATTACACCGTCCGACACGATTTTGCATACATGAACGAACTAAAGATTTTCGGAAACTAGAGCTAAAAAAAGATAACCGTGTCTGGCCGTTTTTCGAGATCAAGTCGTTTACGGTTTTTAGGGGTAAAAACAACCCTTTAATAGAAGGTAACCAATTGTATTGCAAAAAATATAGAAAAATGGTAAATTTTTATTTAAAAATTCTTTAAACATTATTGGGACTATTAAACATATCCTTACTAATATTTCAGGTCAAATAGTCAACCCCAAAAACTAGCCCTATTTCAATTTATTTAAAAAAATACTAATAAAACTAAAAAAATTGGATTTTTAAAAAAGTAATCGTTAGTTAATTGTAACATCATAATACATCCTATCATTTTCAATTTTTCACCCCAACCCTTATCTCAAAACCTACCCCTAATCTAAATCAATATATTGAATACCGCCCTACAATTTTTGGAATTTTATAAAACTTCGTATTTAAGGGTTTTTGAGGTCGCTAGTTACAAATCTTTTGAGTTGTAATAAATTAAATTATAAATAATTTTTTAAATATCTAAAACAATGTAATGAAAAACAATATAAAATTTTTTAAAATAACTTTACTTTTTTGGAAATTTTGGTTGCTTATTTTTTCGGATAAATTATTCATTACATTCCACAAGTCCGAAATACCACGGTTATTAAATTTTATAAAAATCGGATGATTTTTTTAATTTGTCATATTTTTTATGAGATATGATAGTGGTTTCCGAAGTATTTTTTTACGCTGAACACGATCCCGGGTCCAAAAATTGGCAAAAAAAACCCCAAAAAACGTGTTTTTGAGCGTTTTCAATATTTTTTTCTCCTAAACCTGACGTGCCAGAAACTTCTACAAAGACTTAAATTGAAGCTTGAATTGTCCACTACAAGACACATATCCGTAAACCAACAAAAAATTTTTTTTCAAAAAATTAGGTTGAAGTTACCAAAAATGTGTATTTTTGGGTTACTTTAATGGCTTTTTAAAAATTGTATTGGATTCGTTTGGAAATTACTACTCGGGGGTTTTTGAGGTCGCTGATTACGAATCCGAAATTAGTTTTCAAAAATTCAAAATGGCGGATCCAAAAACCTTCGAGTAACAATTTTCAAGGGAATCCGATCAATTATAAATTTTGACATCCACCATCTTGGATCCGACATTTTGAATTTTTGAAAACTAATGTCGGATTCGTAATCAGCGACCCCAAAAACCCCCGAGTAACAATTTTCAAACGAATCCAAGACAATTTTTAAAAATCCATTAAAGCAACCCAAAAATACACATGTTTGGTAACTTTAACAATAGAAAAGTTAAAATCATTTTTAGGAAGGTATGAAGGTACAGTCCCATGGTAGCGTGAAAACGGGAAACGTAAAAACGAAAGTTACTAGAATTTAGTATTTTTTGCCATATGTAGTTCTACCATCTACATCTTATATTGTCATAGTTTAATGTCTACCCTGATCCCGCCTAAATAATTGGAGGTGCTTCTTGTGAAATAAACAATAATTATAAAAATTAAACTAAAATGGACGAATTTGAAAAAAAGTCCTATAGTAAGTAAATAAGAAATTAACTAAAATGTCTGTTGCATAAAATATTATACATAAAATGGAATTGTTTTGAAAGTTTAAGGTTATGTTTTACAAAAAGTATAATTTTATTTTAACGTTCATTTATAATTTATAGTATATTTAAAAAAATTTGTTTAAATATGAAATAGATATAATATAAAATTTTTAAAATATTTTTAATATTATTTTTGTTGTTGTTTTGGTTAAGTCAAATTTTTAAAAGGCGCGTGTTTTATATTGTTGGCATTTTTCTAATTTTATTAAACATGAATTAATTGACTTAAATAAAAATTTCTTATATATTGTTTTATTTTATTTATTTTGAATAGCAAATGACATGTTGAAATTGCGGATAGGAGATACCTCCAGTAATATTAAACTCCATCAATTCTCCACATACCTGCTTTTTTGACTATAATAAAAATGTGCATTCTATTTTTTTAAGCAATGACGGAATTGTTTACATGAGTGAGTATAGATATTTTTAAAAATAAATATTAGTCAAGTAAATTGTATACATTTTTTTATTGAACTATTGAACAATAATAAACTTTAATAAATTTATTTTAGAACCGTTTTTAATAATATTGATAGTAGTATTCAGAGGCCTTTCACGGTTAAAGATGTTCATTTATTATAAAATATTGTATAAATTTTTTTCCAAAAAATATTTTTTTTTAAATATATTTTCTCTTTGGTGACACATAATATTTTATATTAATTTTGATTACAGATTTGTTTTTTGATTTGCTTATGTTCGTTTTAAGATTTGAATTTTATTTTTAAGATTTAAATTTTGTTTTTAATTATCATTGAGAATTGAGAATTGCCTGATGAGAACTTAATAAAGTCGAAACTTATAGCAATTTATACAATATTTGATAATAAACGAACATCTTTAACCGTGAAAGGCGTCTGAATACTACTATCAATAATAAACTTTTTTGTATGTAGATATGTTGACAAAGAAGGAGCAAAGATTCAACGAAGAAGTAAACTTTCTAAATAAAATGAAACAATTTCCAGCCCTTTTCGACTCAAAGGAGAGATTGAAATATCCTGTTTCTAAAAAAACGGAAATGTGGGTTTATTTTGCCAATTTATTCGAAGGTATTTTTAAGTAATTTCATATAACTTTCATATTAATTGAATTACATTATTTAAAATCTTTATTTACCAATTGTAGATAAATGAAATTCAATTATTTCCTAAAATTTTGATTAAATTCTTGAAAATATTTAATTTCTTTAAATACCGCCTTAATAAAAATTTTCCATAAAATTCAGTTATTCTTAAATGTTTTTATACAGTTCTTTAAAAATTTTAATTATTTTCTAAATTGAAAAAATAACATTAATTTCAGGAAAGTTGAAAAAACTCTTTAAAAAATTAATTTTTTATGTTAATTGGAAACACGTAATAAATTAGAAAACAAATATATAAACTACATTAATACATAAGAATTTAAACTAAACATTCACTCTATTAACTTTTTTAGAGCATAATGCAGAATCGGCTAAAAAGGAGTGGAGAAATATTCGAGACCAATACCACAAATTTCAAGATCCAAGAGCATTTCGCCATTTTGAAGCGATGCAATATTTCGATAACTATTCATCGTAAAGATAATCATATAAAATTTTTAAATCAAAATTGTTCAAATGTATTACTTTTTACGTAAATTTCTTTTTACTTATTAACAAATATTAATTTTCAGATTAAACAATGAACCCATTCAAGAGAGAGAGGAAAACGTCAATGATTTTCATTGCGATCAAAATTTGGAAACCCTCGACAATGTTAACGACAATGTTAATGACAATGGTTTACAAAACGATGAGTAAGTAATATCCCGATTTAAACGAAGCCTCTCTATTTACGTTCAGGACGTCGATTGAATGTAATATTGAAAAAGTGTCACGATTTGTTATTTCTACTTTACTCTGCCATATTTTATATTCCTTTTTTTTTCCTTAATAAAGGGTAAATTCTGTAAACCCGTTTATATAAAATAAATAAATAAATAAATATACTTATTCTACAATTGCATATAATATACATTTTTCTTACTAAAATTAATTATTGTTATTTACAGATCTAATATTGGCGATGAAACGGTCAATCATCAAGCACCACAAAAGCGAGGAGCCAAAAGAAAATTAAATAAAGGTACATCTGGAAATAGTTTATATACTTTTAAAATTTATTTGTTAGGAAAGCTGTTGACGTTATTATATTTTTTATTATTACAATAACAATTGCAGTATTCATAATTTTAATGGTTCAAATTTTAATTTATCAACAGATAAGGAAGAAACGGAGCTCCAAAAATTAATATTAGAAAAAATAAGTTCACATAATTTGAGTATGCCTGATCCGGTGGATATTTTTTTAATGTCTCTTAGTCATATTTATCGTAAATTAGATGATATTAGACAAATCAGGGTACACCGTCAGTTTTTAGAAATTTTAGAGCATGAATATAATGAACAAGCTGAACTACATGAAAATTAGTAAAAACATTTATAATGCGTGTTCCAATTAGCTAATTTTTTATTAATTTATTAAAAAGTCAATATGCAAGAAATATTTAATCTTTCTTCTAAAAGGTTTAATTACTTTAAACATAATTGTGATTTACATTGTTATCTTTTCCTTCTTATTTTTATAGATTAAAAATATCGTTGACTAAATGTACCTTGAAAAAATTACTTTAAGTGCCAAAGAGTTAAATGTCATTTGACATCGAAAAATGTTTGTCTAACTGCATAAAAGTATTTAAAAAATGTACTACGAATTCATATTAAATTTATATATTTTCCATATTTTTATAAACTTATAAATGTACATATTATATAAATTTTTTATTTACATAAATAAATTAAATATTTACATTTTACATGTCATTTGTCATTACTTTTGTCCACTGCCATGGTACTGCTCCTACACCTTCAAAAAATTTAGCGAATTCATCTCTTACGTTTATTGCATTTAATGGATTTCTGCATACAATTAATTCTTCTTCAAAATGAGAAATGTCTTGTAAAGCTGAAATTCAATTTTTTAAAAGCTATAAAAGTAGACAATTTAAATTTACAAAAACCAACTTTTTAAAATGTATTAAAAATAGTATTTGAATATTTAAGATTTTAAATTACTTTAATATTTTAAAAAGAAATAAAATTATAATGTACCATCTGTTGAAGCAGCTCGGTCAGTTGGTGTTGAATGAGAATAAGTTTCTCCATTGTCAATATTTAAACCAGTCTCTAAATTTTTTGTCAAGATCCAATTATGCAAACTTGTCGTTGCTTGAATAATGTTTCTAACAAGTTTCTCAGACCCAGTCATTGGAGCATGATAGATCCTCCATCTTGCCCCAATATTCCAAATGCATTTTCTACAACTCTTCGAGTTCTACTGAGTCTATAATTAAAAATTCTTTTGGTAAAATTTAATTCGCTGGCTCGCGTATAGGGTCTCATGAAATTTGATGATAACGCAAAAGCTTCGTCGCCCAGGAAAACATACGGTAACTTTGGACCATTATCTTATAGTTTTTCTGGAGTAGGAATATTTAACTCTCCTGATTCCAATTTTTAGCCGATTTTGCTTTCACTAAATACGCCACCATCACTTCTTCGACCAGGTGCACCAATATCTACAGCAATAAACCTATACTAGGCATCAGCAACAGCCATTAAATTTATACCAAAATTTTTTTTGTAGGTATATTATGATGATCCACTTTTTGGAGGAGCCTATAAAAATTTAAATATAAATTTAAACATAATTTTCTTTACAATAAATAAATTACATCAATGGGACACAGTGAAATACCTTGGCCATATGGTTTCAATCCTTGCATTTATTTTCTTGGCGATTTACTTTATTCGGAGACACAATTTTTTATGCAATAGTGAATTGAGTTTAAAATTAGAACAATAAATAATACATAATATTCGCTTAATTTTATTTCATAATTAATTAATATTGTGTTTAACACCTTTTTTAACAGAATGAAAATAAAATGCAATTAGAGGATCGAAATAACTGTACCTGTATAGTAACAAGTTTTCCATCGACTGCACGAATACAATGAATAAAATTCCATTTCTCTTGAAATTCTTTTGCGTGCTCAAGCCGCATTTCTGTGCTAGGTTTTGGAAAAGTTACATCTTTCAATGCAATTTAAATTGTTGTGCAGGTTTCGTGAATTATTTTGGATACGGTATTGGTTGAAACACGGAACGCAAAAGAAATGGATGACATTGAATAACCTGACGCAAGATATCTTAAACAAATTTGCAGTCTCGTATATGCTGGTATTGGGGTACGAATACCAGGTTGTTTTGCAATATGTGGCTCAACTAATTGCAGTAATTCCTTAAAATAACTTTTTGGCATACGTAAATACTGTCCATATTTTTCAAAATCTTTATCATGCATCTCCTTAATCAGATTATCGTTAGCTCGTTGGGAAATTCTCCTATTCCATTGGAAAATAGGACAATTTTCAGTGAATACTTTTTATATAAAAAAAATATTATTAAAATATTCTGACAGATAATTTAATTTATGATTGTTTACTTTAAAAAAATGAAAACTTAACGTTTTTCTGATTAAAGACATTTTTTTTTGCCTCGCATCATAAATGTTGTTATTGTAAAATTTAAACGAATAATTTTTTAAACAATGATTTTCTGTTGTTTCTTTTATTCCCAATCTAATATATCTTTAAACTTTTTTTGCTCAAAGGAACGCCTCTTTTCATCCAATTTTCGTATTTTTGGTCCAAGATGTAATAAATGAAAAGTGTGATGGATATCAATTTCTTTCTTCTCAGTAAAATTTAATTTATAATTATAATAGTATTCGGATCTCTTGTGGGGGCGTGGCTTTATAATTTGACCTATTCTCAGTAGTACCATTTTTTGACACCGCGTTAAAAAGCTACTCTGGTTGGTGGAAGCTGGACAAAGTTTAGACAAAACGACCTACTGTCTTAGGTTTCTTCTCAATACTTGTTTTGAATAAACATTTATTTTCCATATTAGATTTAGATGACAAACTACAAATAGTTCTACAATGAAATAATATTAAATTATATTTTAAAGCGACTATAAAGAGCAAATTATTTATTTAAATTTTTTTAAAGTTATTTTCAATAACACAAGAAAATAATTTAACATGTTAATAATAATAAGATTATATTCATTTTATACTCATTAATTTTTAAGTCAATTCCAGTTGACTTTTGGAAAATGATTGATTTCAATGCCTTTTGTAGAAAAATTTTTTACTTCAAAATACAAATAGTAAGAAATATTCAAAAGGTTTTATTCTTTTGCTACAATCTGTATAATTAAATTTCAAAATATTTTAATACAATAATAGAAATCAGAAAATGTTATCTATATCATTTCACTGTACATATAATTTTACCTCATACGTACAGATATGTCATCCAGAAATGTCACCATCTCAAATAAATAAAATGTTTTCTTAATACTTCTTTTTTTAGGAGCAGCTGATCCACTTCTTATATATTTTTTTGAATCAAATACGCTTGAAACTCGTTACTTGGGCGGTTTCGGGGTCGTTGATTATGAATATGATGTCAGATTTACAAAATTAAAATGGTGAATCCAATATGGCGGATAATTTCAAGATTCATGCAGTTTGATCGAATTTTAGGTCCGCCATTTTGGATTTCAAAATCTGACATCGGATTCGTAATCAGCGACCTCAAAAACCCCCGAGTAAAAAGTTTTAAACAAATCCGTTGAATTTTTTATGTTCTCGACCGCCATAATGGATCCGCCATTTTGAATTTTGAAAATCTGACATTAAATTCGTAATCAGAGACCCCGAAAACCACCGAGTAACAAGTTTCAAGCAACTCTGATAAAATTTAGAATTTTCGAATTCGCCATTTTGGATCCGCCATTTTAAATTTTGAAAAACTGACTTCAAATTCGAATTTTGCTACTCCAAAAACCTTAATTACAATGAAATCACATTTTTTAGAAACTTTTTTTTCTTGGACCGTTTTTGGACCACAAGCGATTTTTAGCTGGACTGCGAAGGGGTTAAAGCAGTCCACCTTTTTTCTATTTTATCTATAGACCAATTACCTAAAATGTAAGATAAGTAATTTTCAATACAATTGGAGAAAATATCTATAAGAAAAATTTAAAATTAAATAACAACCTCCAAGACAATTATAGATTTCTTTCCAAATATCTTTTATTTTTGAGTCAGATCAGTCAGTAACGGGTAACAGATAATTGTATATTGCAGGTCTTTGTACTACATACTTAATAAGCACTTCATCGAATCCTTCTATTTCGTGCTTCATATAATTCTTATGATCTGTGAATTAAAAAATCCAATACACATTCAACATTAAATTAACATTTAAAAAAAATCATATTTATCAAAAAATAAATTCATTTTAAAAAAATTTGTTTCTAATTTTTTTTTTAAAGTTTAATATCACATAAAAAAATTTTAATGTATTTTCAATAACTTTTTTAAAGTTGATATTTATAATGTACGGAATAATATAAAGTATGATTTGTTAATAACTAGAAAAATTTCGGCTTAATATTAAATTCATAACTCCTATTTTTTAATTAAAGTTTAACATAAAAAAATAAATTTTTAAAGAGTTTTTCAACTTTCCTAAAATTAATGTTATTTTTTCAATTTAGAAAATAATTAAATTTTAAAAAGAACTGTATAAAAACATTTGAGAATAACTGAATCTCCTTTTAGTCGAAAAGGGCTGGAAATTGTTTCATTTTATTTAGAAAGTTTACTTCTTTGTTGAATTTTTGCTCCTTCTTTGTCAACATATCTACATACAAAAAAGTTTATTATTGTTCAATAGTTCAATAAAACAATGTATACAATTTACTTGACTAATATTTATTCTTAAAAATATCTATACTCACTCATGAACACAATTTCGTCATTGCTTAAAAAAATAGAATGTACATTTTTATCGTAGTCAAAAAAGCAGGTATGTCGAGAATTGATGGAGTTTAATATTACTGGAGGTATCTCCCATCTGCAATTCCAACATTTCATTTGCTGTTCAAAATAAATAAAATAAAACAATTAAATTTAAAAATTTGACTTAACCAAAACAACAACAAAAATAGTATTAAAAATATTTTTTAAATTTTATATTATATCTATTTCATATTTAAACAAATTTTTTTAAATATATTATAAATTATAAATGAACGTTCAAATAAAATTATATTTTTTGTATAACGTAACCTTAAACTTTTAAAACAATTCCATTTTATGTATAATATTTTATGCAACAGATATTTTAGTTAATTTCTTATTTACTTACCATAGGACTATTTTCTTTAAATTCGTCCGTGTTATTTTAATTTTTATAATTATTGTTTTTTAACAAAAAGCACCTCCAATTATAGTCCAGTCGCCCTGTGAAAAAAGTGGTCATTTTTTGCCAAAATTGATACCTGCAGTCAGATTGTGGATTCATATAGTGTGGGGTGGTAGTATGAAGATGTATATGTTTCCCACTCGAGATTTTTTAAGCTGCGCGTTATAAATATACTAAAAACATTTAGGTCAATTTTGAGGGCAGTATTGACCTAAACGTCAAAAATTGTTAAAGAATTTCTGCTACCCTCAAAGTTTAGGTCAATTTTGAGGGCAGTATTGACCTAAACGTCAAAATTTGACAAACAATTTTCGCTACCTTCAAAATTTAGGTAAATTTTAGGGCAGTTTCACCTAATTGTTAAAAATTGTTAAAGAATTTCTGCTACTTTTAAAATTTAGGTCAATTTTAGGGCAGTTTTGACCTATGGGTAAAAAGAGGCCCACTAACGTCTGTTACATTACGTCGAAATCTACTTGTAATTTTACATTCTTTTTTACCTACATGTCATAAACGTTCAAATAATGGCCCTTAATTTATGTCAAAATTTATGTCAGATTTGATTTATTGCTAAAGCTGCAAGTTAAAAGGGTCATCATATTAATGCCTTTGATGATACTGCAAAATCTATGCCAAATTTAACCAATTTTTTACCTTTAGGTATAAAGAAGTATCTATAAGTGCACCATAAGATCATAATCATGTCCGTAAAGTAAAATTCTTTTTAAGTGCTTTCTTTTAGTATCGCCTGATATAATTTATTCTAACTTATTACCATGCATTCATATTAAGAGAACATGATTTGAAAATAAAAATTAAAATAAATATAAGAATTAGTTAGGGGGAAATCGTTAGTTATTATATAAAATCATTTCGCCGCCGCAGAGTCAGGACTTCTAAGGGCTTCCTATAGTAAGGGCCGTCAAAACTTATAACAAAGATTTAAAATCTGAGAATGGCTAATATCATAAGATCGCATCTTACTATCTTTATATCATTCATAAATAGAAGTAAATATAAAATCAGGGGGTTGGCGCGCAGGAGGGCGGAGCCCCCCTAGTATATATATAAATAAGTTATCATTTTACAAACTTTTATGATCAAATAGTCGTTTATTTTGGAAAAAAGTTTAGTTTTCAGTTTCTTTCTACGTATACAAATTTACTTATACTTATTTATTTATTTATTCAAAAATTATATTCTTACTTAAATTTCTTTTAATTTACTATTATGTCTTCTTTTCAGAAAATTAATGTTAATTGAGAAGTAAAGACTTGTACGTAGAAAAAAATTGACAACTAAGCTTTTTTTCCCAAAATAAACGACTATTTGATCATGAAAGTTTGTAAAATGATAACTTATTTATAAATATATATATATAATAATTAACTTTGACAATTATCAAATTTTTAATGAATATTAAATCTAAAGTTAAAAAAACTTAAAAAGGGCTTCAAATATGACCCACTCTATATGCCGCTTATTCGACCCTGCTCTCTAAATTTGAATTAGTAAAAATGTTTACTAATCGGAATTAGTGACTGACTTTTTGCTTTTGAATTAGTAAATTTGACTAATAAATAGTAATTTCTACAAATTTATTAGTAAAGTTGACTAATTTAAAAGTTATAATCCAATAAATATGTATTTGAACCAAATACACATTTATTTGACCTAAATATTTTATTTTATTGCATCAAATAACTATTTATTTGAATCAAATACAAATTGTTTAAATTAAATAAATGGAATATTTCAAACTATTATAATAAATAATTATTTGAATCAATTCTGAAATTATTCAAATCAAATAAATGTAATATTTCAAGCTAGTAAATAATTATTTAAATCAATTACGAAAATTATTCCATATTGTATTTAATACAAAAAGTTTTTTGAAATATTTAGTTTTTTTAACCCTCCGTCACACACCTTGGAAAAAATTACGACTTTACACACGTTTAGGGAATTCCTCACCACATTGTAAAATAAGCGACATTACAACATAAACAAAAGAATCAACAAAAATTTAATTTTAACACAAACTTACAAATATGTAGTAAATTATTCTAAATTATAAAATTAATAAAATTAATTTTCGGTCTCAAAAATAATAATTAATTACACGAATGCACATCTGCGAAAGAATTACACTTTACATTTAAAAATAATGTAACATTAACAAATAAGCATAAAAATCATGAAATAATTTAGTTTAATTATATTTATATTATAATTTTGCTATTAACCAACAGTAGAGCAAAAACTGTTTTGAAAACTTAATTTTTTATTCAACATAACATCACATTTTCGAGTTTTTTCTAGCTTTGAAGCTTTATAATTAAATATTATGTTTAAACTAAATGTTTTTTTAGAAATGTGTTGATGAGTAAATTGTCGAAAGGTATAGAAACTAATTTTATTTTGCAATGAGGATAACAAAAGTTATTTTAAAAATACTGAAACCGTTCACACAGTTTTTATTCACAACGCAACACACAATTTTATTATTTTATATAACGCTTAAAGGAAGAATGAAAAATATTCGCTCGCATGTTGGATCGAACTCACGTCCCCCCGCGCCCGTAACGCTGACCGCAAGCCTATAAATACACCTATTTAAACCACACCGCCACTGAGACTTGGTGAGTACTCGGGCTGATCTACACGGAGAAAAAAATGCTGTTGAATCAATGACATATGAGTTTGATTCATTGAATAGTGTCATAACGGGCTGCCAAACGTATATGCTGTTGTTTTGAAAGCACCGATTCTAATGATTCGATAGTATCACTTTCATTGAAACAAAAGCATATTTCTTAAATTGACAGCATACTATGTTAATTTGAAGGTATTCCTTTTGAATCAACGATCAAAATTTTTTAATTTAACAGTATATGCTTTTGAGTCAATGACTATAGTTTTTAAATTTCAAAGCATCATTTTGATGATTCAAAAATTTGTACTTTTAATTTTTTAGTTGTTGCTATCGATTGAATAACACCATACTGTTAAGTCAATTCTTTTATGTGGTTAAAGATAAATTGAACGATAAATTGAAAAAATGAAATTTTTGTTCACATATTTTTTATATACTCTAATTAATTCTCACACCTTTAACACAACACTTCATATATACATATTTTTTTCAATTTTACACATTAACATACACATTGTTAACGACAAACACACATACATAGACATTCAAACACACTTTATATTTTTTGAGTCTGAAAAATACGCTGTTCCCAATCGGTCACCCATCCATGTAGTAACCGCGACCAAACGTGCTTAACTTTCGTGATAGACGAGAACCGCCGCGCTGCAATGTAATACATTCGCTTCTTACATTGAGCAGTTACTTTGTAGTTAAATACCGTGCACGAGATTTTTCTCGTGAATAAGGGAATTTATATAGGGAATTTATATTTAACTAGTCCTTAATTCTTTAAAACAATTTAAATAATAGTTTTTTATATAAGAATCTCAAAAACGAAAGGTTTAATAAACATATAAATATGTGTGGATAAGTATTTCAATAAATTTAGCACCTGTCAATGTCTCAAATACATAGTGTCCTTATTTTTATAGCATATGCTATAGGCAGTCCGCTATAGCACCACTCATTGAAACGAAAGCTTTCATTTTCAAAAGCGCGCTTCTTTGGAGCAAACAACTTTTCATTTGATTCAAATTTACACGCATTTTCTTCAAATTTATCTATTAGATGCTTCAAATGAATAATGTCAAAGAAGCAATAAATTATTCTGTTGCTATATATAGATGAACTATAGAAACAATTTGTAGAATATCATTAATTTTACAGTACCGTACTTTTAATTTAAACAGTTTCATTTTTTCGTTTTAAGCAATATGCTATTCGATTAATAAATGTGTCATTGAATCAATAACGGGAAATTCAATAGCATGGAGCTATTTGATTCAACAGCACTTTTTTTCAGTGTACTATATCAAAGCCAGTGTCGTATATTCTGTATCCAAATAACACATTTATTTGTTAAAATATTTTTTATTTGTATTAAATAAATGAAATATTTAAGTGAAATAAATAAATGAACAGTTTCACGTAATTCATTATTTTCGTTTTAAATAATTATTTAATTGATTGAAATATTTTTTTATTTGTCTTGATAAAATAGTGTATTTGCTTTGAATAATGAATTATTCAGATTAAATAATTAAGTTTATTAGAATCAATAAAATAAATTTATTGTGTCAAATAATTTTTATTTGCATCAAATATACGAAGTATTTGAATGAAGTAAATAAAAGAATAGTTTCAAGTAACTCAATATTAGTATTAAATAAATTAATTTATTCAATTCAAGTAATTATTTAAATGAATAAAATAGGATTTATTTGGTTCAAATAAGTGTGATTCAAATATTTCAAGTTATTTGAATCAAATACATATTTTTTGATCGAATTAAAAAGTATTTGAATCAATTAATTATTTTTCAAATAATTTAAATTATTTGAATCAAATAAATTTTTTTTCAGTGTACAAATAGATGATGACGTTTATATTTCACACAATTAGTATATTCAAAAACAATTGTATTTCAATTTTCTTTGTAAATAACAAATCAAAATATTAAAAATTTACTATCCAAATCTTTATTATATACAAAATGAGAAAAGAGTAAGAATTTCTAAAACTTAGGTAACATATATTTTTAATTGATTAATAGAAATTTTATGTTCCAATTACATTTAAGATAATTGTATTATAAAAATTTTAATTGGACGTTTTTATTATTTTTTTAGTAACATTTATTATAGTTTGTATTAAACATTTTTTATTATCCTGACAAGATAAAGAAGTGTTCAGGTAAACAAAGAATCTTTGAAATTTTAAAATAGGGAGGAGGAACGTTGGTCGGTAAATACGAAAACTCTAATCGATAATTGGTCTCTTAACTTTACAAGATAAATATTCAGTTACCTACAGCAACTTTTAACCTACCATTGGTTTTATGCAATAACTTTTATTTATCAATTTAGATTTTTATCCATCGAACTGATGAGAATTTTTAACTGATCATAATGACAAATAATCTCAACAATCCTAAATTAAAAATAATTTGGTTAAATTTTGAATTATACAATTTTATCGACAGCTTTTTAAGCATGACAATACATACTACTATTTCATTTATTTTTTTCTGATATTCAATTTAATACTAATTTACTAATTTGTTTCGTAACTGTCAGTTACCAATAAAAATTCAGGGTTTCATTTTTCCAAATATGTGTTCTTATCCTTTCTAACGCCATCTTGTTTAGAAATTCATATTTTTCATTATTACTCGAAAGATAAAAGAAAATGTTGAAAATGTTTGATCAATATCCGTTCTGAAAATAGTTTAAAATTACAGAGAAACAAAAATTTGTGGTAGACCAAATTTGTGAATGTTTGGTGCAATAATTTGTTTAATAAGTTAAAAAAAAAATTTTATTTACTCTTTGAATCTGATAATCCAGTGAATTTAGTTTTGAATTAAAATGTGTGAATTAAGAAAAAAACATGCACTACATTTTCATTATAATAGAACGAACATGCGTTTTATTAAAAAAAACAGGTAGTTTAAATATCCTTTTTAATATTTTGATAATTTTTGTTGTTATTCTATAAATGATATATTGTATTAATTATTTGACAGTGTGTCTAGCAAGGATTAAAAAAAAATCCTCGACTATATCTTGACTTTTTACTAACCTTATTTTTGAAATTTTGAAACAAAGATGAATTTAATAACATATTTTACAATAAACTAATATCGACTGAGAGTAAAAAACAGTAATAAAAATCATTTAAGCCTTGTTAGATTACAAAATTTTTTAATTCACAAATACTTAATTTTTTTATGAGCTAGAAAATTCCCTGACTTTTCCCTGACCATTGGACACCCTATTTAGTTATAATTTATATCAATTATAGAATTAATTCTAAATACAATTCTTTTTTATTTTAATAAAAATAAAATTCCCTTCCGAATGTGTAATTATGTGAAGATAAATTCGATCAATAGGAAGGTATCAAACATAAAAAAGGCTTATTTATTTAAATATGATATAAGCCATTTTATGTTTGATACCTTCCTATTGATCGAATTTTTTATTTTATGCATTATAAACGTTTAAAATATTATTGATCTCTTCTCTAGATGGGAATTACCAAACAAAAAATCAGAATCTTATTGGAATGACGTATGTAATGATCTAGAAAAAAATGTACGCAAAGTAAGAAATCCTTTCTCTCATTTTCCTTTCATATATCATTCGAATAATAATTTATATTTTGACCCTCTCGATTCCGTAGAATTAAAAAATCGCAGTCAGGTTCAATCTCACAAAGAACCTGTGGTTAAAATCTCACCACCAACATCTTTACGAAAATCGTCTTTCATTTTCACAACGAATAATTTTCACAATAAGAAGCATACAGTAAATAAAAATGATATTCAATTTAAAGACAATGTCTTATTAAAGTTACAATTGCTCAAAGAGAATAAAGAAAGTAAAGACCTCCGTGCAAATAGTTTTAGGAATGATGAAAATAATATTACCAATTTACAATTTTACACAAAGAAAAAATGTCTTTTTCACAAAAATGAACCTGTCCCTCACATTTTTGACGATGATCTGAAAAAATATTTGTCACCGAAAAAAGTTCAACCCTTAATTTCAAAATTGTCATGCTCATTACATTCAAATAATATCCAGAGAGATGATAAAGTAATAGAAAAAATAGAAAATCAAACTTCATTGGAAATTGTTAATTTAAACAATTTAATAGAAACAAATGATTTACATAAGAAAAATTCCGTTTCGTTTAATACTCGAAAACTTATTAAAGCGCCAAAATTAGGAAAAGCCAGTCTACTGGCAAGTTTTGCTAAAACAGTATCGATTCCTAGTTCCATAGAAACGTACGAATCTTTAGACGAAGATTCAGAAAAGAAGCTTAAAATTCCAAAAAATATCCTAAAAGATTATTTAAAAGTGCCTAAATTAGGGCATGCAAGCTTGCAACCTAGCTTTCGACAGTTAATCCCCATGGATAGCTTTTCCCACGATAATAAAATTGAAGCTGAAAATAATTCTATGCAAGAAATGATTTTCGAATATTCTTTCGGTTTTAATAAACCCGAATTTGATGAAATTAAAGATGATAGTCTCACAAAAATTGAAAAAACATTCCAAATTGAACAAAATTCTGAAACTTGTCAAGATGAATCATTAAATTGTAATAATAAAAAAACACATATTGATTTAAAAATATCACAAACAAAGGGACAAGAAACAAACAAAATTCCAAGTAAAAAAAACCAATCTATAAGATATGCTCATCGTGCTCTAAAATATTTAACAAAGCAAAAATATTTGAATTATTTTCCTTTCAAATACAACTCAGAAATATTAAAATCAGAGACCTCATCTATTTCTGAAATTAAGAACAAAAACAAGAGTACAAAACGAAGAAAAGAACAAATAGATTTTGCAAATTATAGAAAAATTCAAGAAAAATTGAGAACAGTTTCCACCAAATATCTAGATGAAAACTATTTCTCATTGATAAACAAAAGTGACGAGATACAAACAATTATTTCTACTACTCGCAGCACTTCTGGATCAAGTACAAAATTTCAGGACATTCAATTTGAGTCAAAATTGCTTACGAGTATACCATCATTAAAAATTTATCCAAGAAAGAATTCTGGTAGATGTCTTCCTTGTCTTTTTAAAACTTTCAAAAATACTTTAAAACCTATATTACCTCAACCATCAATTATAAAATCATCTGATGATGAAAGTTCTATCACCATTCCTGATTTACAAAATTCTGCTTTGGAATCCCTAATTCCCGTTCGAGAATCACCTGCAAAAGTAACAAAGGATCTAATAGAGGACTATAAATTACAAATATCACCAGAAACAGAAAGTAATTTGACAAAAGATTATAGATTGTCACCAAAGAGTACTGATTTAAAGAAACTTAGTTTAAAATCGAGTCCTGCTCAATCGACAGATATCTCGAAACCATCAACACCGAGTGGTCAGAGTTCCGAATCGGAAGGCGCTCAAGCTGATATATCCAATGAAGTAATAGATATAACGAAAAATCTTGCTCCTTTTCATACTCCACTAATCTGGAAACCCAGTTTGGAGTCATTAAAAGCACTTCGTTTACGTAAAGCAATTTCCATTCAATCGCGTGCCAATTTAATTGTCTTTAAGTCGTTTGATGACAGTGATATTGATGATGTATCAACGGACGTATCAACGCCAAAAGGTTCACAAATGCAAGAAGAAAAATCATCAATTATAAATTCGACAATTGAGAGTCCAAAAACAGAAATCGATTCGAAAAAAGAAGACATTGATAAACCTGTCTTGAAAGGAAAACGAAAAAAGTTGTCAAGAACAAAAACCACAATGGAAGAAATTGATGTTTTTGAAAAAGATGAAGAAAAAAAAGTACGTATCAAAAGAGCAGAAACAAGTTTTGACTTAACATTAAAATTTTCTGAATCAAGGAAAATATCTTTTGACACTGTAAACGATAGAGACTCACATAATAAAAATTTTAATCAGCTAAAAGACATAAAAAAATCACTAGAATCGTCCCCAAATCAAAAAGAATTGTTAGAGATTTTAGAAAAGTGTTTGAATAATGAAAAATCATCTATAGAAATTTTAAATATTTTGTGTGATTGGTATTCAATACGTAATAAAGAAATTCAAAAAAGTTGTACTGACCCCGATTTAAAAAATACTTTAAAGATTTCATTGAACTTGTTGAGATTACTTGCAGAATCGAGAAGGTATTTGAATTCTAATAAATTTTCTCCTGACCTTAAATTTTCCCTACAACAGCCATTCCAATGTAATTCCCGACAACTTCGACGTGCCCTGCCACTTAAATTATACAATAAAGTAGCTCCAATTCTTAACATGCCCGTCTGGTATCCAAAAAATATAACGGAAATTGAGATTAACGTTCCAAAAAATGAAATTTTCAAGAATGAAACAAGTACCAGTAATTTGTCAACTGATTTAATTGTAAGCAAATTATTTCCTAATAAATTCTAAGTTAGCATTATTGTATTTAGTTAATAGGAATTTTACAAAATTTAAAATTGCGGAACCAAAATGGCGGACCCAAAATGGTAAATTCGAAAATTTTAAATTTTATCATATTTGCTTGAAACTTGTTACTCGGGGGTTTTCGGGGTCTCTGATTAGGAATCTAATGTCAGATTTTCAAAATTCAAAATTGCGGATCCAATATGGCGGTCGAGAAAATAAAAAATCAAACGGATTTGTTTAAAACTTGTTACTCGGAGGTTTTCGGGGTCGCTGATTACGAATCCGATGTCAGATTTTGAAATCCAAAATGGCGGACCTAAAATTCGATCAAATTGCATGAATCTTGAAATTATCCACCATATTGGATTCACCATTTTAATTTTGTAAATCTGACATCATATTCGTAATCAGTGACCCCGAAAACCTCCAAGTAACGAGTTTCAAGCGTATTTGATAAATTTTTAAATCTTCATAGTCGCCATTTTAGGTCCACCATTTTGAAACCAAGTATGCACTTGGTCATTCAAATCGAATTATGTTTAGTATTTTATTTTTGAGATGGACATATATGGCCACAGACGTAAAGGTGGCACGATTTTTTGTGGCCACATATGGGCCATGGACTGTCAAGGGGTTAATATATAGAGGAGAACGGAGCGAGGCAGCCAATACGGCACTTTTTAGTTTGCGAGGCAGTTATTTAAATAGGTTTTTTTCAATTTCAATATCGCGTTAGAAAGCTTGTCTTATTGGTTAAAAAATCGCCATAGAACAATTTGACGTTCGTTGCACTTAAAAATTTCTACAACCCTTTTCCCAAAGGACCACATTTTGTCATATTTGAAAAAACGTGGGGTGAGGCGGCCAACTATTTTAATAGTTAGAAAAACATAACTTAAAGTTAAAATTAGTGAAACATAACAAGGTAGTTGTATTTAACTTACATCTATTTTGTTAGTAAACTTCAAAAATTTACATTTGAATAATATTATAATAATAACATTAATTAAATTCAATTTAACATTTTAAGAAAATTAAAAATTTGTTATTCTTAAAAAATGGTTTATAAAATTCAATGTTAAGTTTAAAATGTTTTGGAGTAGGAAAAAAAGAGAAAACATTTAGAAGACCCTATAAAATCAAAACAAAAAGACGAAAAATTTAGTGTTGGCTGCCTAACCCCACGAGTACTTTTTTAAAAAAACATCCACAAAACCCGTAATATTAAGAATATCGCAATTCCATTAACACCATCGTCTTCAGAACTAAATTCTGCATTAAAAATTATTTAGAAGAATTTTATTTGTGTAACTCTAATAACTAAAATCACCAAAATAACTCTTAGAAAAGTTACATCGAAAAAGTTTGTTTTCATATATGATACTGTCATTGCTAAACTGTTGCAGTAATTATGCCCATCTGTTAGCAACTAAAGTAAACTACCATAAGCAGTCTACATTATCAATAGCGCACAATTTAAAAAAAATTTGCAGAAGTAAAAAGCAATTGGCTGCCTCGCCCCGTTCTCCTCTATCTCAAAAATTTGGAAACCCCAACCTGTAGTGTGTTCACGTAACTTTCACTTTTAATTTCATCAAAAAAATTTCACTTTTAATTTCACTCAAAAAAATTTTCACTTTTACCCAAAACAATTAATTTAACTTTCACTTTTAATTTCACTAAAAATATTTTTACTTTCAATTTCACCCAACAAATTTTCACATTCCATTTCACCGAAAAATTTTTCACTTTCACCCAAAACAATTTACCTTTTACTTTTAATTTCATCAAAAAAATTTTCACTTTTAATTTCACCCAAAAAAATTTTCACTTTCACCAAAAACAATTAATTTAACTTTCATTTTTAATTTCACCAAAAATATTTTTACATTCAATTTCACCCAACAAATTTTCACATTCGATTTTACCGAAAAAATTCTTACTTTCACTTATATATCTTTATTTGTTTTGTGGCTTCAGAGCCAATACAAAGAAGTTGCCGCATTACATTTAATTTACTATTACAATTTTCCCTTATGCATATTGCATTTTTTGGATTATACTTTCAAAATATTTACATAAATCTTTCAATGAATCTACATTGGAAGCGTCTAACATTTTTAAAAAAGCTAATATTATGGACGGTTTATCCATATTTGAGCAGATAAATTTCAGTCTTTCTTTGCAATTACATGAGCATTCAATTAATATATGATATAATAGTTCTGAGGACTCCATTCCACAACCATCGCAAAATCCTGCCACACTCAACTTATACCTTTTTTTCTTAATAAATATACTAGGATAATAATTATTGAAAAGTCGAACTTGGGTTATAATTTTAATATCGTTCAAAGCAATTTTTTGCATAAAATATTTTTTTCTTCCAGAGTTTAATGTCAAGTGTGGGAGGAGATGCAATGATCCAGAATCTCTCACTCTGTTTACATCTTCATTCAACGAATATTTTTCAAATTTTTTTATCCATATATATTTATTTCTTTGAAGTACTTCCAGGTTAAGATTATCCCACTTCTCCGTTTCTCCAATAACATTAAACAGACATCTTACTTGTTTACACCAATTAAATCTTTTTAAGCATTGACTATTTGTTGACAAGTTTTTAAGGCGCAAAAAACAAAGTTTAGGGTATCTAGTGTCATTCATTTGTAATATTTTTTCCACAAAATTTAAAATTAATTTAAAAACCCTAGATGACAGTTTAGGTGATCCAATTTCATATCTCACGGCATACCCTGGAGTATTCTTTGGTAGTGATAGAATTTTTTTATAAAATGAGGTTTGAATTTTTTTCTAATTCTTCTAAATATCTAAGTCTCCAGATAACCACTGCATACAGAACAACACTTGAAACTAAGGACTTAAATAGTTTTTCTACAGGTTCCCAAGATTCCAATTTTAGTCTGTTTATTAATGCAATTGTTGTTCCAATTGCTAAATTTGCTTTTGAGAGTGCAGAATCAGTGGCGTTCGCAAATGTGGCTAAATTTGAGAATAAAACTCCCAAATATTCATACCTTGAGACAATCTCCACCCTCTGCTCCTTTCCAAACATATAAGGTCCTATTTTATTATTATGCGCATGCCCTCCTTTTCTAAACACTACAATTTGAGTTTTCTTTATATTTATCTCTAGACAATTTTGTGTACAATATTTTTTTAGAGCTTTTAAAATTTTTTTCATTTCCACCACTGAATCGGCAAGAATTGCAATGTCATCTGCATAGGCTAACAAAATAATTTCTAACAAATGATTCCAAGAAACGCCTCTCACTCCTTCCGCTTCTAAAAATCCCTTCAGATCAGCTATGAAGCAAGCAAATAACAATGGGCTCATTACGTCCCTTGCAAAACTCCTTTATTGACTTTTGATTCTTTTGATATACCAAATGAGTTCTTGACTGTAATATTAGAATTATCGTACAAATTTTTTATTAAATTAATAATTTTACTTCCAACTCCCAGTTTAAACAATTTTTGTCAAAGTAATTTATGGTTTATCGAAGGGAATGCGCTTTTAAAATCAATAAAGAGGACAAACAGTTTCCCTTTATCAAGACTCAGGCGTGTTTGTATCATAGCATTAAGAATAAAAATATTATCTGTGCATCCCCTATTTTTACGAAAACCCGCTTGCCACTCGGGTAAGAGGTTTTCCGTTTCTAACCAATTTCCTAGTCTTTCTGTCAGAATTTGCGTAAATACCTTACAAATACAGTTCATTAGTGCAATAGGGCGGTAATTCGTCGGGTCCGATTTTTCTCCCTTTTTGTATAACATTCTTATCCAAGTATTCCCCCAAGAATTTGGAACTTTCTCATTATTCAATATTTTATTAAACATGTTTAAAAGATAATTTATTCCCTCCTTAGGTAAATTTTTCAAGAATTCATAAGGTATTCCATCTAGACCCGGCGACTTACCCTCCTTGCACCTTTTCAAACTGTATTTCAACTCTAAATAAGATATTTCGGCTTCCAGACAAGGATTATTGGTAGTTACTGAAATTTTGAAATTATCGTTAATCGGTGGATATCTTATTTGAAAAAATTTGTGCCATTCTTCTAAATTTATATGGTCCACCGTTTGTGCTCCATACTGAAATTTTTTAATTATTTTCCAAAAAGCAGAGGAGTCTCTAACCACATTTAATTGTCTCAATATTTCATTTTTAAATTCATGTTTTTTAATTTTTTGTAAAGTTTTATATTCTTTTTTTTCCCTATATAATTTACCACCAATTCCGCCGAGTCAAAATTATTTTTCTTACATTCAATTAACAAGCATTTAAAATCTTGTTTACATCTTACACAGTCCTTGTCAAACCAAGGCTTAGAAATATTTTTCGTAAAGTTTGTTTTGGATTTTATTCCCAGACCATCAGCTGTTTCACAAATTCTTTCAATTAAATTCTCTGACATATCGTAACCATCTATAAAGTCCTCAGAATCACGTAAAAACTCACTCATTCTTAATTTAAATTTATTCTCTAATTCTTTTTTCCATTTATATCGTGAAACATTAGTAGCATTTATTTTTTTATTATTTTCCTTATTAAATTTTGTTAACAATTCAAATTTGATTGGGAAGTGATCAGAATTCGTATTAATATAATTTACTTGTGAATCTAAGACTGCATATAATCCTAAAAAATTGGACCACACCAAATCGATCGTTGACCTTCCTCTTGCATTTAAGAATGTGAAATTCGCGGGATAATCACTCGTTGTTCTTCCATTTAAAATTACATAACCATTCATTTCCATAACATAAACAAGCTTTCTCCCTCTAGTATCCAACTTTTTATCACAACTCAATCTTTCATTATCAACTAAAACATTCTCCGGTATTGCATCAATTGATAACTGATTTAAATTAGCCACTCTCGAATTAAAGTCTCCACCAATGTAAATTGGTAAATACGGACATTTACATGATATGTCCGTGATTAATTCTTCAAATTTAATTAAGAAACCGTCTATTTCCTCACTCGGAGAAATGTAAACAAGGCCGAAGATAAAAGCAAAATCTTTACTTACCAATATAAGAAATATACAATTCTCTGTGTTCGCTATTATCTCACTCTTGTATTTACTTTGATGATAAGCAATAAGAAGACCTCCCTTCGCCCTTCCTTTTTTCGCCATTTTCGTAGCCGCACTGTATACCACATCGAAGCCACTTAAATATCTTGAGATTCCAGGGGATGGGTCATTTGTTGACCAGGTCTCACTTAAACAGATAACGCTATCAGCACCAAGATTTGATATTATATCCCCGACATTGCCAAGACCTCTGACGTTCCAAAAGAAAACTTGTAATGGCTCCTGACCATGTTATGATTCCATTGATAACTCATTTTTGTTAAGAGTATTGTTTTGACAGTAATTCTTGATCGAGTTTGTAGTTTTCAAAGGATTTATTTTTTTACGCTTTTCCTTCTCTTTATTTGATTTCGTCCCTACCGATCTTCCTCTTTTCTTGCCCTTTGTAGACAGATTTGAAGTTAAAGAGTCATCACTATCTTCATTACAATCAATTTCTCTTCCTAACTCTTTTTGTTGCGGGAACAGATAGTTCTGAATAGAGGTCAGATCATACTTTTTATCGTCCATTATTATGGAAAGACCTTTAATAATCACTGCTTTTCCACGCTGCTCGAGTAGTCTTTGCTTCTCGAAGTTTAAGATAAATTTTCTTTTTTTTCTCGCAGCTCTTTAGTCATATCATTTGAAAAAGTTATGTTATTATCGCCAAGATTTTTTGCTTTTTGGAAAATTTTTACTTTTAAATTTTCATCAGCGAATGTAACAAGAATTGGTCTTGCGCTTTGCACCTTTCCCAATCTCCTCACACTTACGATGTCACTATCTTGGATCTCTACTTCAGCATTCCTAAGTAATATTTTCACTGTTTTCAATAAGTCAGTGTTATTTTCCATATTGTCCTCCACTTTAAAAAGGATTAAGTTTTTTGTTCTTTCCTTATTTAGCAGGTGATCAATTTTATCCTCACAAATTTCAATTTTTCTTTCTAGTGTTTCATTTTTTTTTAACTCACGACATTTTGACTTAAAACTCACGATATCTTGCGAAATTTTAGAATTTTCAACTCTCACTTCTTTAATTTCTTTTTCCATTTTGTCCATTTTTTTATTCAAGTCACTCTCCATATTGATCAGTAAAGCTTTTAATTCATCGTTCGTTGTCATTGTCACTTTGTAAGTTATTCACTTTTTACAAAATAAATCTCGATTCAAACACTTTTGTATATATAAAATTCAAGTTACGGAGCTATTTACAAACACGTCCGTTCAGTTCGCTTGCCTGCGAGCAACGTACTTTCACTTTTAACTGTCACCCAAAAAATTTTCACTTTCACTTTCACCCAAAACAATTTAACTTTCACTTTTAATTTTCACCCAACAAATTTTCACTTTAACTTTCGCCCAACAAACTTTCAACCTTCACTTTTATTTTATAATTATTATTAATAACAAAAATTTGTTTAGATCACCTAAAAACCCCTAAATAACAAGTTTTTTAAGATAATTCAAATATTTAACTTTCGAGAAAAGTGAAACAGTTTCCAAACATTAAATAATTATTTTATAAACAATAATGCTCGTTAATATCGTAACGACGTATATTATAGAGACTTTATTTAGTTCTCTTCTTCTGATAGAAACAGGCATATCGATGTTTTGGATACTTTTATTTTTTGATAAATAACAGAAGCCTGCAAAAAATGACAATTTCCATTGTCTGAGATCCAGAAGTCATTTCTTGCAGATGTTGGTGTGCTGAATCTGAATTTGGCATCGAAAACCTCCCATCACGTCAGGATTTTCATAAAAGTGAGGGTCAAATTTCCTAAAATCACGTTTTTAGCAGTTTTTGAAAATTTCTACCAGATAAATCCGACGTGCTAGATACTTGTAATAGGAGTCAAATTGAAGCCTGAACCCTGCACTTAAAGTAAATATAGCGATATTGCTAACAACAAACTAAATTAGCAGTCAAAAATTATTTTTTTAACAGTTGTCAGGCTCAAAAAATGACTGACACTATCCGTAAATAACACTATTTTGAAAAATGATTGGATTCGCTTAAAATTTGTTACTCTGAGAGGTTTTCGGTGTCCCTAATTACAAATATGATGTCAAAATAAAAAATTTGTGGTTAGATTCATTATCAACGACCCTTGACAACCCTCAATTAATAAGTTTCAGGCAATTTGAATCGATTTTTAACAACTAGTCCGCTATATTGGATCCGACATTTATAATTTTTTAAATCTGACAACATATTTGTAATTAGGGACCCCGACAACCCCAGAGTAACAAGCTTTAAGGGAATCCAATCATTTATTAAAATGGTTTTATTTACGCACAGTGTCAGTCACCATTTGAGCCTGATAGCTGTTAAAAAAATAATTTTTTACTGCTAATTTAGTTTGTTGTTAGCAATATTGCTATATCTTCTTAAAGTACAGGGTTCGGATTCTGATTTAGCCCACCAAAAACTGCAAGAAATGACTTCTCGATCTAACACAACAAAAATTTCATTTTTTTGCAGGCTTGTGTAATAATTCTGAATTTGCCCTTTTTGAGAGATTCACACAATAACTGTTATTTTTTAATATTATATACTTTTTCCTATTACTTCCTTATATCGAAATATAAGGAAGAAACTGTTTTTTTAAAGAGCGAATTTTTATTGTTTTTTTCACTTCAACTCGCGATTACTCAGTCAATTTTACGAGTATCTGAATGAAACCAAAACGAAAATATGCGTTATTTTATCCTACGAGTGACTAAAAAAGAAAAATTATGTTTTAGGGACGTGTAAATTTTCTTGTAATAATAGTTGCCGTTAATATGTAAAAATGTAATTTCTTGAGGTAAAAGTAAAAAAATTTTCTTCATTTTTTTGGGTTTTTATCGTTAAAATTAAAGTGCAAATATCATACGGCCATTTTTCTTTTAACTCAAGGTGTACTGAGTTTAGTAGAAAAAAAGTTTAATGGAAAACATTAAGAGGAAAAAATATATTGCAGGTTAATTATTAGATGACGGTGTGGGACTGAATCGGACATCGTGATTAAAAACAACCAAATCTTTGAATTCTTTAATTTATTTTATATTAATTAACTATTTTATATTATATTCTTTGCTTAGAACCACTTCATAAATAAATAAATAAAGAATTTATTTTAAAACTCGAATTCGCAAGCGAGTTGCTACAAACAGACAAGCCTGAAAACTGTAATTCATTTTATATTATAATTATTACCGATTTTACATAATATATTATATTCTTTGTATAGAACTATCTACAAATAAATAAAAGAAGAATTGATTTGACTTTTTTACCAGAAAAAAATAAAATTTATATCTCATTCATTTATTCTGCGCATACATAAAACGGGTGAGAGACGCACGCTGGGCGTCCAGCCGCCAACGACTTTTAACATTCGCCATTTGTTAACTAATTGTTTAATTGAACTGTAACTTTCTGGGAAAACTTGTTCAGACCTTAATGAACAACTTTCTCGCTGGAAGTTTTTTGTTGCTCAAAATTTGCTCAACTTCCCCGCTTAGTGAAAATTTCAGTTTACGAATTGTGCAATATCTCAATAAAAAATTTGTAACTTTTTTATTAATAATTAAAACATCATTTTTCTTTTTTAGTCACTCGTAGGATAAAATAACGCATATTTTCGTTTTTGCTTCATTAAGAAATTCGTAAAATTGACTGAGTAATCGCGAGTTGAAGTGAAAAAAACGATAAAAATTCGCTCTTTAAAAAAACAGTTTTTTCCTTATATTTCGAAAACGGTAATAGATACAATAAAAATTTAAAAGAAAAAAAGATGCGCAATGAAATTTCCTATAAGAATATGTACATGAGATATTGAAATTCAGAAGTTAAATTTTGGATGTCCAGGGGACTTCGATTTCAGCCGAGAAAAATTTACGTGCCCTTATACGATCCGGTGGCTCAAAATTTGTCCTAAGGAGGGGGCGCATGATTATTCCCCAAATGTCATTTTTCAGAAATGTCATTTTACCGAACTGCACTTTTGCGAATAGTCATTTTTGCGAAAAGCAAATTTTGCGAAATGTCACTTTTGCGAATTGTCATTTTTACGAATTGTCAATTTTCCGAAACGTCATTTTTGCGAATCGACATTTTAACGAATTGTCAATTTTCCGAAAAATCATTTTTGCGAATTCTCATTTTTACGAAAATACATTTTTGTGAAATGACATTTTTGCGAAAAGACATTTTTCTGAAATGTCATTTTTACGTTTAGTCATTTTTGTGAAAAGTCGTCTTTGCTAATTGATATTTTTAAGATTTGTCATTTTTGAGAAATGTCATTTTTGTGAATTGTCACTTTTGTAAATCTTCATTTTGACGAATTGTCATTTTTACGTATTGTCAATTTTGCGAAAAGTTATTTTTACGATTTGTCAATTTTCCGAAAAGTCATTTTTGCGAATTGTCATTTTTGCGAAAATTCCTATAGCGAATCTATATATGAGGAGTTTCATTTGAGATTGAGGGGTCAACTCTCGGATTTTTTTCAAATTTCATTTTTCAATAGAGTTTGTTTGCCTATGTAATTATCCCAAATATTAATTAAAAATATTTAATATTTTGTTAGATATTTGCATAAACAAATTAATGCAATATTTTTTTTAAACTTGAATAACTTTTTTATTTTTGCTTATAGAAAAAAGTTGTCTGAATGTTTTTTGTTTAGAATGAATCAAATTTTTTGAAAAAAAAATTAATTAAATAAAAATTAACTTTTTTAATAAATTTATTTAAAAAATAAATTTGTTTTTTAATATTTAAATCTGTTATCGGCCTACAATCAAACTGAAAAAAAGATAAATATTGCTTACTATACCACAAAATAACATGCCAAATTTGGCGAACACGTTATTTTTTGTTTTTGAGAAAAAAATTTTCAAAACTTGAAGTGCAGGTAGCGAGCCGACTTAGCTGACGCGACAATCGGAAATTTTCGTCTCAGGAATCATTGTCGCGTTATAAACTTTTTTATTTTTGCTTATAGAAAAAAATTGTCTGAATGTTTTTTGTTTAGAATGAATCAAATTTTTTGAAAAAAAATTAATTAAATAAAAATTAACTTTTTTAATAAATTTATTTAAAAAATAAATTTGTTTTTTAATATTTAAACCTGTTATCGGCCTTCAATCAAGCTGAAAAAAAGATAAATATTGCTTACTATACTACAAAATAACATGCCAAATTTGGCGAACACGTTATTTTTTGTTTTTGAGAAAAAAATTTTCAAAACTTGAACTGCAGGTAGCGAGCCGACTTAGCTGACGCGACAATGGGAAATTTTCGTCTCAGGAGTCATTGTCGCGTCAGCTAAGTCGGCTCGCTACCTGCAGTTCAAGTTTTGAAAATTTTTTTCTCAAAAACAAAAAATAACGTGTTCGCCAAATTTGGCATGTTATTTTGTGGTATAGTAAGCAATATTTATCTTTTTTTTTAGCTTGATTGTAGGCCGATAACAGGTTTAAATATTAAAAAACAAATTTATTTTTTAAATAAATTTATTTAAAAAGTTAATTTTTATTTAATTAATTTTTTTTTCAAAAAATTTGATTCATTCTAAACAAAAAACATTCAGACAACTTTTTTCTATAAGCAAAAATAAAAAAGTTATTCAAGTTTAAAAAAAATATTGCATTAATTTGTTTATGCAAATATCTAACAAAATATTAAATATTTTTAATTAATATTTAGGATAATTACATAGGCAAACAAACTCTATTGAAAAATGAAATTTGAAAAAAATCCGAGAGTTGACCCCTCAATCTCAAATGTAATTCCTCATATACATACAAGTTTACAATAGGAATTTTCGCAAAAATGACAATTCGCAAAAATGACTTTTCGAAACATTGACAGTTCGTAAAAATGTCGATTCGCAAAAATTACTTTTCGGAAAATTGACAATTCGTAACAATGGCCACTCGCAAAAATGACAATTCGCAAAAATGACAATTCGTAAAAATGACTTTTCGCAAAAATGGCAATTCGTAAAAATGTCGATTCGTAAAAATGGCGATTCGCAAAAGTGACAATTCGCAAAAATGACATTTCTCAAAAATAACAATTCAAAAAAATGGCGATTCGCAAAAATGACTCTTCGGAAAATTGACAATTCGTAAAAATGGCCATTCGCAAAAATCACAATTCGCAAAAATGAGAATTCGCAAAAGTGACATTTCGCAAAATTGGTTTTTAACAAAAATGACTATTTGCAAAAGTGCAGTTCGGTAAAATGACATTTCGGAAAAATGACACTTGGGGAATAATCATGCGTCTCCCTCAGGAGTTCCAAATGATATTTTTAAAATTATCATTCCGTATGTGTATGTGTGTGTAAACATCACATTTTCATAAATATCTCCAGATTATGCAGAGCTTTTGAACTGAATTTTTTTTAAATTGAAGGTCTCATCTGCGGACGTAAATTGAGAGTACTTTGAGATAGATTAATAAAGTTTAACTGTATATTTTTTTTATTTTTCAAAAAAACGTTTTTTGCCCATAACTTTAAAGAATGTTAGGACACCTATAAATGTTTTTCTCTAATTTTTAAGAGTTTTTTCAGGCACATCTTTTGAGCACTCAACAAACATTTTTGTCCAAATTCACCAGAGATATTAAACTTTTAAAAATAAAAAATTTTGGAAATTTTTGTTGAAAAATGTAGAAATAACTATAAAACTATCATTATCATCTTGTAGAGCATTAAAAAACGCTTCGATTGACCTATTTCTAAAGCTAATTCGATTAGATATAAAGCAGTTATTGATATTTTAAAAAACAGAAATTGTGATGGAAATTTAAAAAAAAAATTTTAATGTGGAAGTAACTTTGAAAAGTTGAAAATAATCATTTTCCAAATCATTTCTAAAATTTTAAAAAAGAAAATAATTAAAGTCATAATATACTATAAAAATCAAAATTTTGTATCAAAACTGAATTTTTAATCAAATAAAGAGAAAAAAATATAACGGTGTCGAAACTTACGTTTTTGGGTCGCTGAAACAAAAAAAGACTACAAAAAACAAATCCTATCCACCCTCATCCCCCTAAAACCCCCTTAACACTCCCAGAGTTTTGATAACACAATCGACTTTTCATGAAAATTTTAATTTTAATGTTCACCTCCTGTCTCTAGTCTTCTTGCTTAACACATTAAGGACGGGATGTACAAAATTTGTACATAATGTTTAAGAACCTATTTCATTCTAAAAAAGCACCAAGAATAATTTGTAAATACACTTTTCTTATGTATCTTGAATCTCTCTTTCGAATAGCGTACTCAAAAAAACTGAAAAATGTTAAATAAACAATTTATATAACACTTTTTAAGAAAAAACATGATTTTTGAAGAATTTTTTTTTGGTTTTTTCAATTTTTTAATAGCTAAACCCTTTAACAAACCTTCTACTGATAGAAATATCGCGTCAAAAATAGTTGAGGTACAACATAGGACTATTTTGGATATTAATTTTTTAAATGGCTTCCACAAAATGGCGACTAAAGTTACTTTTGTTAAACAGTATTATAAACAAATAGAAGAACTTTTTAAAAATAGTTAATTTTGCTTGAAACTTGTTACTCCGGGGTTTTCGTGGTCGCTGATTACAAATATAACCTTAGTTTTCCAAAATTCAAAATGGCGGATCCAATATGGGGGACAAGAAATTTTTATAATAGTTAATTTTGCTTGAAACTTGTTACTCAGGGGTTTTCGGGGATGCCGATTTCGAATATAACCTTAGTTTTCCAAAATTCAAAATGGCGGATTCAATATGGAGAACAAGAAATTTTTAAAAATAGTTAATTTTGCTTGAAACTTGTTACTCGGGGGTTTTGAGGATCGCTGATTACGAATATAAACTTAGTTTTCTAAAATTATCCTTTATTTGTGTTGGTTTCCTTTAATATTTTTCTATTTTTAGCGGATTTTTCAAGGGTGCCCACAACCGGGTACAAAAGTCATTTTGTCAAAAAATTTCCATTTCACTAAATTTCTTATAAATTTTTTTTTATTTAAAGGAATCATTTTAATTCCTTGACTGACAGTCACCTTAGACCTCTAGCTTGAAATTCGTACACATATATTTCAATTATATGCACATGGACAAATGTTATGAGGCAAAAACAAAATAAACTTCCCTTATATTGTATATTTAAAATTCACTGGATTGGAATTTCCCGCCAAATTAGTTCTAATTCTACAGATAGGTGGTAAAAATTGTCATCTTATTAGTTCTATATCTACCGGTAGATGGATTTCTTTCTCAACTTTTTGTCTCTTTTACTTTAAGAAATTGATTTTCACTTTCTTTAAATAAATCATTTAATAGGTTTGTAAATTTCTCTTTTTATTTTTTTTTGCATACGTTGTATTGTAAATTTATTGTATTCTATTATTGATATATTTATATTTATATTTATTTTAACTGTTAGATTTTTTGTTGTACTCTCTGTTGATTTGCTCGAATATTCTTATTTGGTTAAAAAAAATGCCTCGTCGAAAAAGAAATTCTGTAGGAACTAACAACTCCTAACAATACTTTAATGGCTAAAGAACGTCTTTATTTATGTAAATTAAATTTTACTATTTTTTTCTGTAAAATAAGATCCGCCATTCTAAATTTTGGAAAACTAAGGTTATATTCGTAATCGGCGATCCCGAAAACCCCCAAGTAACAAGTTTCAAGCAAAATTAACTATTATAAAAATTTCTTGTCCGCCATATTATAACCGTCATTTTGAATTTTGGAAAACTAAAGTTGTATTCGTAATCGGCGACCCCGCAAACCCCGGAGAATCCGAATCCGACCTCAAATGGGACCCATCACGTCAGGTTTTCGAGATATTTTAACCTAAAAGTGCAAAAAACCTGTTTTTAGTTATATTTGATGTCATGTAACATCAAGAAATAATTTTTTTCTCTAAAAGGTTAATATTGAACCTGAAAGTGCTACAGTTCCCCTTTAATATCCATTTTGAAAATTTAAAAAATCTTCTATTGTCTCTAAGTAATCGTTTATTGAATTTTCTGAGTTTGTCGAATTCTTCGAAAACTGAGTAGAAACAAAGAAACTTTGATAATAAAGCAGAATTTAACTACAAATATCTAAATTTTTAATAGTTCTGAGAATTTTCGATATAACTGAATACGAATTCAATATAATATTCACAAAATTCAAAATGGCGTATACAATATGGCAGACGATTTATTAAAAATCTATTGTATTTCCCTAAAATGTGCCATTTTTGAACCTGTCAATCTGATATCGAATTCGTATTCATTTATATTGAAAATCCTCAAAACTATTTAAAATTTAGATGTTTGTAGTTAAATTCTGCTTTATTGTCAAAGTTTTGTCTATTTCTACTTGGTTTTCGAAGAATTCGCCAAACCATCCCGTTGGATGCGGGATGGTAGACAGAAGAGCGGACTCTGTAGCAACCCGATAATTGGAGTAGAGAGGAAAATAATCTCGACTCAAATTGAGTACCTTGATCGGTAGTTTTCATTTTAGGAGTACCGTAACGAGAAATCCATGTGCTGACAAACGCGTGTGCGACAGTGGCAGCCTCGATATTTTTAATTTAATAAATTGCTCAAGAGTCGCTCCCATTCCGAAGTCAGAAGCATCGGTAATGAGTCGAGTCTCAGCGTCATGTTCAGGGTGAAACAGGAGAGCTGAAATGACAATCTCAGTTTAAATTTTTTCAAAAGTAAAATCAGCGTCAGAATTCCAGAGAATCGGAGTTTTGTCATTTTTCTTAGAGCTGGTCAAGAAAGCATTCAACGGAGCAAGAATTGCAGCAGCACCCCGATTACTACGCCGATAAAAGTTGGGAAGTCCCAAGAATCTTTGCAACTTGGTAACATTATCGGGTTTATGGTAAGACAAAATGGCCTGAACCTTTTCAGTTGTAGGTCGCGAACCCCGATGATCAATGAAAAACCGACAAACTCCAACTCCGACCTTCCGAATTGACACTCATCGATATTGATTCGCAAGCCGAACCGTTTAAGACGTGAAAAAACCTCATTAATATGACACTTATGTTCGTCCATGTTGGACGAATCGGTAAGAATGTCATCGATATAGACAAAGACATACTCCAAATCGCCAAGCACTTGAGAAATGTATCTCTGAAAGGTCTGTGTTGCGTTGCGAAGACCGAATGTCATCTTTGGAAATTCAAAAAGGCCGAAGGGCGTGATAGTGGCTGTCTTCTCGATGTCCTTAGGAGCGACAGGAATCTGATTGTAGGCCATGTGCAAATCAGTTTTACTGAACACCGTCTTGCCAGAAAGTTGAGCTGAAAAATCGTGAAGATGGGGAACCGGATACCGATCAGGCTCAGTAACCGAATTAAGACGACGGAAGTCGCCACACGGACGCCAATCGCCATTCTTCTTAAGAACCATATTCAACGGAGCAGACCAAGAACCGCTCGAAGGACGATAAACTCCCGACTTCATCCACGCTTGAAACTGCGATTTAGCAGTAATCAATCTCTCTGGAGAGAGTCGTCGAGCACGCTTAGCGAGAGGAGGACCATGAGTAAGTATATGATGGAAAACACCTTCAACCAAACTCGAAGAATCCTGCGCCGCCGGTAATCTCTGGATACTTTGCAAGAATTTCAGCGAAGAGCATCTGACAATCAATGGTGGAAACACTGCAAAAATCCACACGACGAACTTCAAAATTAGCAGAAACATCCGTAATTGAATCTATCAATTTCCGCCGAGCAAGATCAACAACGAGTCTCAAACCAAGGTCTAAAGAAACACGTTTCTCTACGAAAGTAGAAATTTTTGTATTATTTGTATCAAAAAGAAGAATTTCAAATAGTTTGTGTTTAGGACCCGGTTGGAAAGGAAGGAGCGAGACATCTGAACCGGTATCGACAAGAATGAGAAGTCCGGAATTTCGATTACGAACATGGAGACGCCTAGAAGGAGTGCCAAACCTGATAGTCTCCGAACGGGAAGGCATGTTTCGTTTTCTGACTCAGCAACGTTATTATTATTTTTTGCCTTAGCAGAATAAGAACAAGGTTAAATACATTTATTTGCTTTATCCCCAAACTTATAATGGAACCAACAGTTAGGCTTATCACCACGAGAAGACGAAGGATTCCGGCAGTGTACAGCTATTCGATGCAGAAGAAGGAGTGACTCCTGAGCTGACAGCAGAACAAGAACTGGACAGATTGGACGCCTCGAAGACCTTATCAGCAAGACCCGCCAAATCCTGTATACCAACGACATTAAAAGCTGCTAAAATGGCACGCGTAGAAGAAGGTAATTGGTCGAGAAAAACAGACCTGATAACCTCCTCGCTACAGTGTGTATCACCCAAACTTCGCAATCGAGTCAGGATCAAAGGCGGTTTTCCGTCTGTTGAAATATCTTCTTTAAGAAGCTGACGAAGACGAGTCTCAGTAGAAATGGAATAAGTAGCGATTAATCTATCTTTAATTAAAGTAAAAACGTTTGCAGGCTCAAGGCGAGTTAAAATAATGTCGCGCGCGCAAATTAAAAATTCAGGATCAAGTTCAGCAATAATGTAGTGGGTTTTCGTTGCTTCAGTGGTAATACGACAATTTCTAAATGCGGATTCAACCTGAACAAACCAAAATTCAGGATCATTAGAAACAAAACGGGAATTCAAAATGCCGGATCCAATATGCCGGACTCTTTTAAAAATTAATCGAATTACAATACTTACACCACCTTTTAAAATGTAATAGAAGCTCTGTCCAGATTTACACTAAGTTTTTAAATTATCCTGTTGACAATTGTCGAGATAAAACCATGGAAGTAGTCAGAATCTCTTTTAAAGGATCTGAGCTTAAAATATTGACGTCGAACTGACCCTAATACTTTTCTTTAATTTTAAATAATATTTCTGACACAATAAGTCAGTTCTGTTTAAATATTATAATACATGTTAAGGCACATATTTTTGCCAATTTACGGAAATTATACCAGTTACTGTACAGAAAAAAATTAACGAAAAGGTTATATATAATATATATAAAAACGGCTCGACAAGTTATGGGCTATAAATTTTTTACACATTATTTAGAATGCAAATAACCCAAATCAGCAAAAAAAATGATGTGCTAAGACATTTCATTCAAAGTTGATTCAAGACCACCGTGGGCTGACTGCAATGGCATCACCAAGTCCAAAATCGAAGCTAAAAATGTTAAGTGACAATCCAGTGACACGAAAAAGTTTACATCCATCAAAGTCGGTGGAGATGTGTTTAAAATTGGTCGAGTAGAAGAGTGTGAGCAAAATAAAAATGGCGTATCCATGAACATAAAACGTGACTGCATGGAAAAAGATCCATAAGTTGTGTAAAAAAGATTATAAACACAAACTTTTTGGAAAAATTTATGCAATAAATTTTCCTTTATATGTATATATTTTGAATTTTTGAATGTATATCGATACATTAGTCTGTGACAAAGTATCTCGTTTCTGACAGGCGAAACAACTATCAAAATAAACAATATTTCTCGTTCTTAAACACTAAGTAACACTCGTTTTTCTTGCATGTTTTTGTGCCTCGCGCGATGTTTGCAGAATCTTTTCGAATTTTTTTAAATAAGAAAAATAGTGTGTAGATCGTCCAAAAAATTGGTTCAAAGTACATTTCAAATACTAGATTCGTGAATTTTCCATCAATTCGTAAACAAGAATTTTTTTTCAAAAATATGCATTTTCGACCCCCCAGGGGGGCAGAAGGGCTTTTTGCCATATGGACCATATTTGTCTTATTTTAGTACCCTAAAGTACCCATTAACATAATTAATTCAAAAATCCAGAGATAGGGGCATTTCACCCATTATAACCCAGGATACTCTTTATAATTGTATCTTACTAATACTAAGACAAAAATCAACTTTGATTATTTCATTTTGCAAACTTTAATTAAAAATAGGAAACTGTTTCTCATTATTACTAAAAACTAGAAATTGTGCTTTACTGCGGGAGGAACAAATTGGGACCCCTCGATTAATTAACGTGGACAATCGGTCAGACCTTGGAAAATCGACTCAAATCGGTAAAGTGGGGGAATCCGTTGCACACGCCCAACCAGGCCTTGCTGTTGTTAAGCAAGCTTATTGTAAGTTTTCAACTTTCTTAAAATAGCGTGATATAATTCGATGCCCTATATCCTCTATTGCCAATTTGTAAATGAATTCTTTTTCTTGGTATTTTACCAATACGATTAAGAGTCTTTTCTATGGAAAGTAACTTATAACAAAGTAAACCAATTCCTTTTGAAATAAAAGTGATGTCCATATTCAAATGACCAAATTTTAGAAATAAGATTTTTATCATATTATTGTGAATGAAAACCATTAAAGAAGGATTAACTTTATTTATAAATTTGGATAATGTAAGTATGAAAAAGTAGTTCTAAGCCAAATTAATTAATGAGTTAATTATGTAAAACTCCTTTTATGTCCTGCTAATGTGTGTATTGAGTATGGGAAAACTGGGGTAAACCCGCTCACTTTTTTTCAGAACGGTAAAAACCTAAGAAATTATTTTCTAAATCTAAGTTAATTTATATAATTTGAAAGCTTATGATTTCTACTAACAAAATAAAAAAGATTTTTTGATTTATCTGTTTTAGTTTTACTTAGGGAAAATTTTTAATACACATATACCAAATTTCAAAATCACAATTTTCCAGGGTAAATCCGCTCCCCCTCGGGGTAAACCCGATCACTTGATTTTTTAAAGAATTTAATGTAATCTTGACAGTTTCATTTTGTATATATAAAATTTCTCCTTATATCCGTCTTCAGTGTAATTTATTAATGATAAATTACCCAGTCAAAAAACTTCTATAGAATGATTCTATAGAATGACTCTATAGAGCATTCTATAGAGTATTCTATAGCGAATTCTATAGAATATTCTATAGAAATTTTGTAGAATTTATGAAAAAATATAGTTTTAATTTCTACATCAATTCTATAAAATATTTCTAGTCAAAGTCTATAGAATTTGTGTAGATATTCACTAAAAATATTTCATTTTACAAATTCTATAAAATATTCTATAGAATACTCTATAAAATTCGCTATAGAATTCTCTATAGAATACTCTATAGAGTCATTCTATATAATGACTCTATAGAACTTTTTTGACTGGGTATGAGTTCTATAAACAATAAATATTGGTTTATTAAATAGTAAGTATAGGTTTGATGAATTGCAACTGTGAATTTAAATAATATTTTATTAAGAGAAAATTAAAATGTAGATACATTTCTGGATGTAACAAGTTATAGATTTTATTATTGATAAAATATAACAAATAAAATTTTAAATTTTAAATTTAATAATAAACAATGATAAAACGTGAACTGAACGAAGACAACAAACTAGATTTATGTCTTTTTTTTAGCCGAAAGAGATAGGGACAAATTTTGATTATTTGTTTGCGTTGTTTGTTATAACAATTATAACATAATAATCACTAATGATGACAAGAAATATTGATGGTTCCGTGCCATATATTAAAAAAAATTGCTACAAATCGCGAAATGCGGGACATTCAAAATGTTAAAAATTCAACTAATTACCCAATAATTCAATAACATTGTTAGGAAATGAATATTATTTATCTTGTAATAAATATTTTTAATATTGAAAATTTTAAGATCGCCAAAAAACGCAAATACTGTTAATACTGATTCGTCTTTCTGAACAAATTTAATTCTACAAACAATTGACCCTCTATGAATTTATAACGAATTCATGAAACTAAATGAAAGTTCGTTAACATTAGTTGTATGTTAAGTACTATTCACAGTACAAATATCTCCATCTTAAGTTGAGTTTATAGCGTCAAATCACTAGTGAGCGGGTTTACCCTGTGCGCGGGTTTACCACAGTATCCCCTACTTAATTTATTTACAAAATTCACAAATTCTTAATGAAATTATGCAATATAAAAAATTATAAATTAATCAAAAATTAAAAGTAATTACGAAGTCATACATACCAGAAATTTTTTATATTATTAGTTTTGACCAAGTTAAATGTAAAAAACAAAAATTTCGATTTCGTTTCCCATCCCTGACTTCCAGTAATGAACTTTTTCGTCTTGTCCCAACGAATTTTTTATCTTCTAGCTAATTGAAAGCTAGAAGAACTAATGAAATATTCGCAAATTTGGGAAAAGCCTCTATTCTGGATGAATACCGGTTTTTTCATTATTTTTTTTTCTAAATCAGCGTCACCGTCGACCGCTTCGCGGTCATCTGCGTTGCTTTTTTCCATTCAACACGTAATTTTTTTCAAAAATTTTAACATGTCACAATGTGCCTGAACCGAAAAAAAGTTTTGACAAAAATGGATCCAAAATCTGGCTAATGGGGATGTTTCTGCATCATATCAGAAGTAAAAATCCTAGCTGATCCTTTTTTAGTGCTATAATTTTTCGTTTTTTAAATTTTGCAAATTGAATCGCCGGATCTGTAGAAGGGCATACACATAAAACTCAGCGCTTCGAGTTGGCCCCTGACATAAAACATTTTTTTTTAATTTTGATTTTTTAATTATATATCTTTATACAGAATGGAATTACGCAACTTAACAAAAATTGACTTTGATTTTTGATTTTCGTCAATTTAGTTAATAAATAATTAAGTGTATTCATTAGGGTGGCCGTTAAAAACGACATTTTCGAATTTTGTCTATTTCCGGGTCTCATTTTGTCACAAATTGAAAAAAATTAGATACGTATTTTTTTATTTTTTTTAAATTAATATTTAGTAGTGCCTGTAGGCTGGTGAAATTTTGCATGGATTTTGCATTGGAAAAAAACTTTTTTTCGTAGATTTCCTGTAAAATCGTTGAAAATTAATATTTTTTGACCAAACTACTCTATTTCTCTTCACAAATGTTTAAAGAATAATATAAAATTTTTAACAAATGAAATTTGTTAAGTTAACTATTTTTTACAGGACCCAAAAGTTGACAAATAAAAACCAAAATAGGTCATTATTAGCAAAAATATTAATTTAAAAAAACGATAAATTTAAACTGCTAATCATGGTTTATATTGTTTTCATGGTCGCTGATTACAAAACTGAAGTCATATTTTAAAATGGCGGATCCAATATGGCGGTTATAAAATATTTAAAATTTATCAATTTCTAGGAAACTTTGTATCAAGGGGTTTTGGGGGTTTCTGATTACAAATCTGGAGTCAGATTTCAAAAATTCAAAATGACGGATCCAACATGGCGTCCATGAAAAATTTTTAATTTATCAATTTCTAGGAAACTTCGTATCAAGCGGTTTTGGGGGTATCTGATTACAAATCTGAAGTCAGATTTCATACAAATTTTAAAATTGATTAATTTTTATGAAACTTTGTATCAATGATTTTTTGGGGTCCCTAGTTACAAATCTGAAGTGTAAAATTAAAACAGTACCTCGCTGCTAATCAGAAAGTAGAAGGTTAGTATTTATTAGCTAGATAAGGTTCATTCACAAATTAGATGATATGATTTTATGTATATTATATATATTAATTTAAAAATTTTCATAGCCGCCATATAGGATCCGTCATATTGAATTTTTGAAATCTGACTTTAGTTTTGTAATCAGCGACCTCAAAAACAATAGAAACCATGATTAGCAGTTTAAATTTCTCGTTTTTTTAAAATTAATATTTTTTGCTAATAATAACCTATTTTGGTTTTTATTGGTCAACTTTTGGATCCTGTAAAAAATAGTTAACTTAACAAATTTCATTTGTTAAAAATTTTATACTATTCTTTGAACATTTATGAAGAGAAACAGAATAGTCCGGTCAAAAAATATTAATTTTCAACGATTTTACAGGAAATGTACGAAAAAAAGTTTTTTTCCCATGCAAAATACATGCAAAATTTCACCAGCATACAGGCACCACTAAATATTAATTTAAAAAAAAATAAAAAAATACGTATCTAATTTTTTTCAATTTGTGACAAAATGAGACCCGGAAATGGACAAAATTCGAAAATGTCGTTTTTAACGGTTACCCTAGTATACATTTACCCCGAGAATTCGAAAACTCGGGTTAAATGTAAACAGAACTTAAACTACATTTTAAAAGAAAATAATTGAATAAATTTCCTTCTATTTAACAATTTCATTACTTTGGCAATGTAAAATTACATAGAAAAAGAAGTTAGGCCTTCATTCGTAGCTCCTGAGTAGCTAGATTCAAGAAAATTTCATCAATTCTTAAGAATATTTTATGTTTGACCGCCATATTGGATCCACCATTTTGAAATTTTAAAATTCGATTTTATATTCTTATTCAGCAACCTTGAAAATTTCTTTTTGACAAGTTGAATAAAAATCTATTAAAATTTGTTCAAGTAATTCAAGTTTTCACATTACTAATTTTGTAATAATAAATTTTTTATTTTATATGATACATTATCAGTCAACTGGTTGATTTACTATACATCTACGAAGAATTTTTTTTCAGTTTATTCATCCCTTTAAACAGTAGTATACTTGAAATAACTTGTTTCTTAAACTTCGCTTGACTACAGTGGTGTTTACATGAACCCCAAATTTTAGGAAAATTTCAAAATCTCGAGGTAAATGTAAACAGTCAGTTTCAGGATTTCAGGTTTATCAATATTTTTTTGTGATCGAAAAGTCAGGGTGGCCACTATTTTTAAATTTTTTGTCTCCAGGTTATCTCCCGGTAAAAATGAGCTGTTTCTCCCGGTTTTTAATTATAATTTTACTGTGAGCAGAACATTACCTTTATGTAATATGTAGTTGTAAATGATATAAATTCGGCAAAAAACACTAAAAACAGGGCTCGGATCGTCTTTAAGACTAAAAAAAGTATCTTTAGTCGCATAAATTCACAACAAAAGTCGCATAAAATTTCCGAAAAAGTCGGAAAAAAGTCGAATGAAATTTTAGGAAAAAAACGCTGAAAAGGAAACACAAAATTGTAAAAAAATCACATTTCTCGCTAACACATATACTTTAACATCAAACAATCTTGAATAATATTTAATAAAATTTAATAAAATTAATGCATGGCAAAATTTTAATTAGGTATTTTTAACATTTTTTTAAAAATCTGTTCAAAATTTCAATTATTTTCATAAATAATAAAATTCTTTTCCAAAATTCGATTAGTTAAAAAAATTCAATAAAATGCCTGTCATAATTTGAATTATCTTTATAAATAATAAAATTCTTCTCTAAAATTAATTTATTTTAAAAAATAATAAAATTCTTCGCAAAAATTCAATTACATTCAAAAATTTTATTTTTGAATGTTATATCAAAATGTTATAAATAATAAAATTCATCATGGAAATTAAATTATTTTCAAAAGTAATAAAATACTCCGCAGAATTTCAATTATTTTCAAATTTTGTTTACTTTCTCGTCAAATTATCATTATCTTCAAAAAATAAGAAATTTCATCCTTGAAATTTAATTATTTTCAAAAGTTCAGATAACTTACTTCGCAGAAATTCAATTATTTTCAAAACTTTTTTTAAATTCTCCTTACAATTTCAACTATTTTTAAAAATATCAAAATTCTTCTTCAATATTCAATAACTTTTTAACATTTTTAAAACAAATCTGTTCAAAATTTCAATTATCATTATAAATAATAAAATTTTTCTCTGAAATTTAATTATTTGCAAAGAATTTTAATTATCTTTATAAATAAAAAAAATTATCCTATAAATTCAATTATTTTCTAATATTATTTTATAAAATCTTATAATATAAAATAATCATTTTATCACTCGGTCATCTTTAATTATTATAAAACATGAAGACATCGATTGCTCCGAGTCAAAGACTCGGAGTGATCGATTTCTTCATGTTTTATAACATTTTTTTATAAGTAGTTAAATTTTAAAATGTTTGAATTTGAATCTTTTGATGAATTTTAATTCTTATGGAAAAATAATAATTAAATATTTATTTTAAAAAGAAGTTATTGATGTTTTATGAAAAATTTGAATGAAATCTGTAAATAAACTTATCAGAAAATTTTATTGAGTAAAACTTTTTCCTTTAACTTTAATTTTCTGAAATCTTTAAATGTAAAATTTTAGTCCCGGTTTTTTCCCGATTAAAATTTCTGTCCCGGCTTTTTACCGGTTTTCTCCCGATTGATTTTTCTCCCGGGTTTTTCCCGGTTCTCCCGGTTGGGTGGCCACCCTGAAAAGGTATGTAACCCCTTAATTCGTACCGCCTTGTAATGATTGTTAATTATGGTTTATAGCTCGTCGGGAGGGTGCGAGGAAATTTGATGAGTAAATTAACAAATTCGATTACAGAAAAAACATACATATATTAAAATCGTGTTATTACAAACGTGCGTAAAAATAACAACGGTAAATAAAACGTAAAGCATCGACAATGGCGTAGACGTTACGCGAAACATTGAAATAACGATCATTTCCGTAAAACGATAAGTAAATTAGCAACACGAGTATTATACATGAAATAAACGATGAACGCATGGAGCTCCGGGTCGCATGATAAAATAATTGCGCGTAAACGACTTTCCTGCCTTGCGGTAGAACCGCTTGCAAAAAGCGTGAATATTACGGTAAAACCGTCTTGAGCAAACGCCCTTGTAGCCTGAGATAGAAATCGCTTTGGAGTAGAACTCCTTCGGCTTGTGGTAGGACCACTTTAGAGTATGACCCTTTCAGCGCGGTAGAACCGCTTAGAATGAATATTCGTACTCGCGTTCACATCTACGTTGCCTCGCTCCGTCGGTGAAGCGAGCACGTGGGGGAAACTAGTAGTGGGCCCCACACGACGCCTGCGCTGACGTTCGCGATTACACAGGCCAACAAAATTTTGTGGCCTAACCAGTAGAAGCTGATTTTTATAGGATTTTGTCCATAGAATACGAATTTGACCTTGAAAATATTGGATTGGCTCCAGTTTTTAATCAATTTACGTTTCATTATACAAAATATGCATTTTTGGCATTTTTTGAATGATTGTACAACAATACACAGAAACAGTAAATTTGTCCGCATAACACCAATTGAAAGCTTAAACACTGCTCTTGAATATCCAAAAACAAAAAATGTAATTTATGTACACTTTAACCTATAATGTCCAAAAAAACATACGCTGTTCCATAAACGTATTAAAATTAATATTACTTTTGACCATGTAAGGTAATTCAAGTAAAAATTAGTGTCTCTTGCGTTTTTATAATCGCTAGTTACAAATCTGCTATGAAATATAAAAATTCCAAGTGGCGGACCAAATTTTTAAAGATAATTTACGCCTTTTATGATAAAAATTTAAAATTTTTAAAAAATTCTGCCATATTGGATTCGCCATTTTGAATATTAAAATCTAAATACAGATCAGTAAGCAGCGACCATAAAAACCCCTAGAGAGACTAATTGTTATTTAAATTACCTTACATGGTCAAAAGTACTGTTGTTTTCAATATGCTTGTGGAACAGCGAATGTCTCTTTTGACATTACAGGTTAAAGTGTACATAAATTACATTTTTTGTTTTTGGATATTAAAGAGCAGTGTTTAAACTTTCATTTTGTGCTATGCGGACAGATTTACTGATTCGGTGTATTGTTGTACATTCATTCAAAAAATGCTAAAAATGCATATTTTGTATATTGAAACGTAAATTGATTAAAAACTAGAGCCAATCCAATATTTTCAAGGTCAGATTCGTATTATACGGACAAAATCCTGTAAGAATCGGCAGTAATATTTTAGGCAACATGCAGTTGATTAAAATTTGTCGGCCTGTGTTATTGATCGGTTTCGCTAGGTATTGATTCCCGGAAATTATCGATTCACAATAATTTTCTCTTCGTTATGGAATTTACAAATAAAATTAACAATTACGAAACGAATTATTATGCGAAATATTAACGATTATTACAGCTTTGTCAAGAACATTTTACAACTGACAATCAATAAAATATTTAACCAAAAGAGAATTAAAGTTAAGTAATATGTGCTGTGATTGCTAGTAAAACATTTTATAAATTCCTCAAAAATTAAAGTAAATATGCAAAACCTATACTCACTTCATGTGAACAATAAGAAAGAAGAGAATAAACAATTACAATGTTAAAATATTGGGTTGGGTTGGGACCACCCCTTGAGTGTCGGTTTCGGACCACCCCCACTATTTTCACAAAATGTTAAGTCCATACACAATCATAATTAATTTTGTAAAAATTTTCCTGTATTCAAAAAACACTGTTAGCTTAAATTCCGTATAGGTCAAAAATTAATTCAACCAATGCTAAAATCTAATATTGCTTGAATCTCCAAAATTAAATCAAACGCTTTGACAAAACCTGTGGCCCAGTTGTTGACGTTGTGAAAGTGTTCGATTGATGGTACTGACAAATTTTTTAGTGGTACCATCTTTATGAAACATAAGAAGGTCGGTATGGTACGAGGGGTCGGAATGGGACCACCCTCCCTATTAATATTATTCATGATTATTTCAAACCTAGAAACAGGTCGAAACGTAGATCGATCTCGCATTCAGGCGAAATTTTACTACCCTGAATGTGACGTTATTATTGAACCGATTTATAATTATGATGTATGGAAAATGTTTTATGATGTAAAATCATTATGAAGATTAGTGATATTATTTATTTTTAGGTACATCCACCTTCTCAGAATCAATCATCTCTAGACGATCGTCAGATGAAAAATTTAAATCCATACTGTCGATTCTTAAGAAAGCCACGACGAAAGGTGCCAATATAATTGAGGGGCTAGATGCTATGAAGTATTACACGCCATGTTATTTAAATGGCGCTTAGCATCCAGGCTGTCAATTATTTCTTAACTACTGAATTTTAATTACATTCGCGGAGAATTTATAGAATTAATTGTAATAAAGAAAAGTAACAATTATTTTTTTTTTCGTTTAATTACATTTTGAAAAGGAACATTTTTTAAATTAATATAGGCTGTTATATGGCGTGCATTAAATGCTGAAGATTTAAAAGGTTACAATCCCGATGATTCGTTGCATAATAGAGCCACTAAAATCACTGACATAATTTCTCAAGAGTTTTGCGAATGGCTACAGGAATTAAGTGGTCCATTAGAACACATCAATGAAGAAGTTCTGAAAGACATGTTTCAAATTGTATTTACCGCAGACGCATGCAAATCCATAAAGGTTACAATCACTTTAATAACTTAATTTCACAGTTTATAAACTAAATCTGTTAATATATTAATTAAAAATTATTCACTTTAGATGTTTATGAAAGAAATTCCAACAGTTCCAAAATCAGTGGCTTTAGTAAGAAACTCTGCAAATGCAATTGAACTACAGATGACTCGTCAAGAACTACTTCGTGATAGAACTATCGAAAATAAACAAAAAAGAAAGATAGCATTTGAAACATCTTTGTCGAAAAATATGCGCTTTGTTTCACCTAGCAATAAAGTCAAAGAAAAATGGTTTTTACGTAAGAATATTTATAACGATATTAAATCAATGGAAACTGTCTGGAAAGGAATAAAACATTTAGAGATCACTAATCGATATATCGATTGGATGAAAATTAATACAAATGTAATTATATTTTTCTAAAAACTTAATCATTTTTGTAGTGTTTTATTGAGTTTTTAACATTTTAACAGTCTCAGCAGTAGTAGTTTATATCAGAATAGACTATATGTACAGTGCCGCTCAGCAGGATTTGCCCACCCTGTCACAGTTAAAGGTGTTACAAAAAGTTTTATATTTAGATATCTAGTAAAGATATCGAGGTTTTCAAGGTCTCATTTTAAAGCTTACATCTTCTACTTTAACAATCTTAAAATAATTAATTAAAAAAAAATTTTTTTTTAATGTTTAATTACTGTTTAAAAAAAACGAAAATTTCAATTTTTTTTGTCGATTTCAAACAATTGTAGTTTTTTAACAAGTCATCGCAAATTAATTTTCTAAAACGCATTTTAAAGCTTGTTTTATCACCTTTAAAATGCTTTTTTTTAATTGTCGTACGATTTTTTTTCAAAAAGTTATTATCATTTCTTTAAAAAAACAGCCCTTTTTTTAAATAATTAATATTTTGAAAACGGTTAATTTTTTTAGAAAAAGTTTAAGACAAAAAATGTTCATTTCTGTATGTACATTGAAGAAAAAAATATTTAAAAAATTTTTGAACAAATTTTTTTTTTACCACATTTTTACCTTATATATGTGAGGCGTTAATTAAATGTCAAGGACGTCATTTTGACGAAAAAAATCTTTAATATTTCAACCGTAAAAATGTTTATTAGCAAAATTTTAAGTGTTGATATTAAATTTTATTTAAATACTTCGAAAGCAAAAGTGTTGACTACCGTTTAAACACTGTTAATTTATCTGTCTTTCAAGCTTGTACATATGAATTTTATTTAAGTTAAAAATATGTATAAGGTAAAAATGTGTTTAAAAAAAAATTTGTTCAAAAAATTTTTTTATATTTTTTTCTTCAATGTACATACAGAAATGAACATTTTTTGTCTTAAACTTTTTCTAAAAAAATTAACCGTTTTCAAAATATTAATTATTTAAAAAAAGGGCTGTTTTTTTAAAGAAATGATAATAACTTTTTGAAAAAAAATCGTACGACAATTAAAAACAAAGCATTTTAAAGGTGATAAAACAAGCTTTAAAATGCGTTTTAGAAAATTAATTTGCGATGACTTGTTAAAAAACTACAATTGTTTGAAATCGACAAAAAAATTGAAATTTTCGTTTTTTTTAAACAGTAATTAAACATTAAAAAAAAAAATTTTTTTAATTAATTATTTTAAGATTGTTAAAGTAGAAGATGTAAGCTTTAAAATGAGACCTTGAAAACCTCGATATCTTTACTAGATATCAAAATATAAAACTTTTTGTAACACCTTTAACTGTGACAGTGTGGGCAAATCCTGCTGAGCGGCACTGTATATTACTTCTATTCACTAATCTCCATCCTTATTTATAACGCACTAAAATAAAATAATGCTTGCATTATTGGTTACCTTTTCCAAACATTTCATTTATTCATTTATTCATTCATGTTTCATTTTAGAAACATCGTTATTTCTATTACAACATGTATAAACTATTACAGAATCAAATGAAAATACTCTCAACAATATAATATTTATCTAATCCTGTTCAAAAATATTTTGTTAGTCGTTTCCTACGTTACAAACATATGGGATTATTCCGATTATAGATAAATCATAAAATTCTTTGCCAAATTAAAATGTTTTCATAAATAACAATATTTATCACAAGAATAATTTTACTAAAACATTCAATTATTTTCATAAATAATTAAATTTCATTTATCAATACAATTATTGCCATCAAAAAATTTCAAATATTTTGAATAACGTATTAATTATATAATTTTCGTGAAGAAACATGAGAAAAATATGATCAAAATAAAATAAAAATTTTTTTAATAAGAGATAATAAATGTTATTTGCGGACAGCAAGACCTCACAATTCAAGATAACTTAAATTTTCTATTACCCCATAAATATGTTTTTGAGAATTGAAGTAGCAAGTTAATGTTAGTACTATAAAAGTTTTCTTAAATGGGCCTGTCAAAAAATTACAGATTGAAAATTTGTAATCTCAAAAGACTTTATAATATAACAAAACAAACTAAATTAATAAGAATCTAAAATTTCCTTATAAACATAAATTTATATATATATATATATATATATATATATTGGCAACTGCAGAGCTGCGTTGGCCCTCTGGTGTCGACCCACTTCTAGTAGTTGTATTTTCATTTCGTCTCTCTCTAACATATTTAGAAATAAGAGATAAAAACCAAGATGTCAGACGCAAGTGGGTAAAGGGATGGGTCAGTTTCTCATGATTTCGAATCCTAATATTACTTCTGATATTTCCTAAAAATATTTTTACGGAATTAAATTATTTTACTCTTGATAATACAACATATATCTGACCATGATTAAAAACATCACTTCTTATATAAATGTTTGTCCTTGAGATTTGTTAATAGTCATTGCAAAAGCTAATTTTATAGGAAATTGTAGTCTTTTAAAAGTAAATGGATGTAAATTTTCACAATATAAAGTTACTCGATGTAAAAAAACAATATTTCCACTCTTATCTCCCGTTAATATTTTACATTTAATAACATTATGTGATAAATCTAAAACAATTAACCTGGTTCCGTTACATAATCCTTCATTAATACTAAGATTTCTAAAAAGCATTATAACAGAATTAATTCTTAAATGTAATTTATGTGGTGGTAACGAAGGGGGAGAAAGAGTATTCAAATATTCTGGTAATAAAGTTTTAGTAAATTTTCCATTATCGCAATTTTCAGTCGAATCAATACTTTTATATATTTTTTCACCTTTACTATCTAAAAGATTTACCACCCTCTTATTAATATCATCAATAAGAGCAACAGTTATAAGTCTTCTGGATATTTCACTGAAGGCAATGTAACACCACCATGGCCACAACAATCATTAAAACTGTTTTGTTTGCCACTTACTCTTTCATCTTTAAAATGCTTCGCTTGGCAATAAATACTATAATAATTTATGTTTCTCAGATAACTTCTCTGGACAAATTTTAAATCTTTAATAATCCTTCTTTACATTCTTTTTGACATTGTACAGTACTTTGTTTATGAAAAGAGTATACTGCATTATTCATAACTTTAAAATTTCTTTTATCCGGATGTTGTCGGTGGAATTCTAACTTACTTGTTTCAATTTGTTTAGAGCAAACGTCTACTTTATCTGAATGAAATATATTTTTAATTTTACTTTTGGATTTAAGTATAGCAATATATTCTTGCTTTTTTAAAGGATTATTAATTTCCTTTGTATTATTCAAAATTGTGCCACATGGAATTTTTGTATCAATAATTTGTTGGTTGTTTATTTTTTTACATCGGAGTTCTTCAAATGAATCATTTAAAAAACTCTGCCAATCATACTTAACAAATAAACGTGGGTTAATAGAATTTTTTCAATCGGAAAACGACTTAAACAATTATTTTTAAAAATTAACTTCAAATGATTTTTCATATGACAGTAATCATAATAAAGAGTGTTTGGCATTTCATTAAAAAATAACGAAGTTGCAAATGCTATTGCAAATACTCCACAATCAACACTACCTATCGGTTGTTAATGAACTATTGAAAATACCACTGGTGGTTTAAATGGATATAATCGAATCAAATAATTCATTTGATCCTCATTTAAATAGCCTTTGTTCAGACTGTCAAAAATGTAAAGTCTTGTCCCATCATAATAAGTGCAAATCCAATGACCAGATTTGAAGGAACCACTAAAAAGTATTTGAATGTGCCTCTTATTTTTTTCGATTGGAATTATCATGTCAAGTACTTGTAAACTCAAAGTGCTTTGCATATTATAAAACGAATTTGATTGTCTTTCTAAAAGTTTCTGAAATTCATGCATATGGTCATCATTCAACATTGCATTTTTATTATCAATTATATCATAATTTTTATTACTTGAACTAAACAATTCTTTTTTATTAGCCATGGTTTCATTTCGTAAAGTTAACAGGTGTCATAAAAATTATTTCTAAATAATTAAACGTCTTTTTATTCAAAAGATTTTTTTCAATTTTATCTTATTTGTTTTTATTTCAAATTTTTCCTACTTTCTTTATCTTCAATTTTCTTGTAACCTATATGAATTATCAATTCCAATATCAATTTTTTTGTTAGTAACATCAATTTTCAATTCCAATATAGATTTTTTAATTCTAATAATATCAATTACACAGGCCTACAAAATTTAGAATTTTGTCAGACCCTGAAACGGGATAAGTCATTTCCGATGTATTTGCCATTTTTGGCAACATTCGACTCTCAATAAAATCTACAAAATTTTTTTTTATTATTGGAACAAATTTTAAAAGAAAGTACAATTAATCACCTTTCAAAATATTCTACACCCAATCCGATCCGACTTTTTTCACTATGGTACAACAATTTTAAGTTTCGGTTACACGATCTAAAACTGAGAAAAGGAAAAATAAAATATATGGAAAGTACTTTAACTTAAGCATCTGATTCTTAATATTTTGGGATCGTTGATTAAAAAACCGATGTTGGATTTTGAAATTAAAAATGGCGGATCCAATATGGCAGCTGTCAAAATAAAAAATTGATCGGATTCGCTAGAAACTTTTTACTCGGGGGTTTTAGAGGTCGCTAATTACGAATCCGATGTCAGATTTTCGAAATTAAAAATGGCGGATGTAATATGGCGACATATTTTTAAAAAATTTAACGGATTCGCTTGAAACTCTTTACTTGGGTGTAATATGCGACCTTAAGGTCGCATATTACGAATCTGATGTCACATTTTCGAAATTTAAAATGGCGGATCTAATATGACGAGATATCGAATCTAATATAGTGGGTACTCTATAAAAACTTATCTAAATTGCTTATAATTCATTTCTTTCGAGGGTTTTTTGTTAGCTAATTACGAATCCGATGTCCAATTTTAAAAATAGGGAACTTTTAATTTTTAGCCTGTTTTTTTGTCTGGTCATTTATTACCAAATTTTGTAGACTATTTAATCGAAAGGTGTTCGTTAAATCGAGAAACATGAAATTCGAACATTTAGGGCATGATTTATACACTCTTTCAGAGAAGAAAATCAAGTTTTATTTTTCTTTATGGAATTTTACACGTTTTTCAAAAACTTTTGATTGCTTGAAATAGTATATTTCGATACAAGGTACAAAACGCTTATTTGGCACCTTGTATCGAACAATATTTTTCAATATCAATATTTAATTCCAATATTAATTTTCAATTCGAATTCAATTTCGAAAATGTGACATCAGATTCGTAATATGCGACCTCAAAAACACCCAAGTGAAGAGTTTCAAGCGAATCCGTTAAATTTTTTAAAAATATGTCGCCATATTACATCCGCCATTTTGAATTTCAAAAATCTGACATAGAATTCGTAATTAGCGACCTCAAAAACCCCCGGGTAAAAAGTTTCTAGCGAATCCGATCAATTTTTTATTTTGACAGCTGCCATATTGGATACGCCATTTTGAATTTCAAAATCACACATCGGTTTTCTAATCAACGATCCCAAAATATTAAGAATCAGATGCTTAAGTTAAAGTACTTTCCAATTATTTTATTTTTCCTTTTCTCAGTTTTAGATCGTGTAAACGAAACTTAAAATTGTTGTACCATAGTGAAAAAAGTCGGATCGGATTGGGTGTAGAATATTTTGAAAGGTGATTAATTGTACTTTCTTTTAAAATTTGTTCCAATAACAAATACTTTTTAGTGGTTCCTTCAAATCTGGTCATTGGATTTGCACTTATTATAATGGGACAAAACTTTACATTTTTGACAGTCTTAACAAAGGCTATTTAAATGAGGATCAAATGAATTATTTGATTCGATTATATCCATTTAAACCACCAGTGGTATTTTCAATAGTTCATTAACAACCGATAGGTAGTGTTGATTGTGGAGTATTTGCAATAGCATTTGCAACTTCGTTATTTTTTAATGAAATGCCAAACACTCTTTATTATGATTACTGTCATATGAAAAATCATTTGAAGTTAATTTTTAAAAATAATTGTTTAAGTCGTTTTCCGATTGAAAAAATTCTATTAACCCACGTTTATTTGTTAAGTATGATTGGCAGAGTTTTTTAAATGATTCATTTGAAGAACTCCGATGTAAAAAAATGAACAACCAACAAATTATTGATACAAAAATTCCATGTGGCACAATTTTGAATAATACAAAGGAAATTAATAATCCTTTAAAATCGCAAGAATATATTGCTATACTTAAATCCAAAAGTAAAATTAAAAATATATTTCATTCAGATACAGTAGACGTTTGCTCTAAACAAATTGAAACAAGTAAGTTAGAATTCCACCGACAACATCCGGATAAAAGAAATTTTAAAGTTATGAATAATGCAGTATACTCTTTTCATAAACAAATTACTGTACAATGTCAAAAAGAATATAAAGAAGGATTATTAAAATACAGAGAGTAGATAAATGTAACGTTTTCTGAATTAAATATTTGAACATGTAACGACACACCGCGAATGGCTGCGAAGCACATTGCGGCTCGGCGGCGCGACGACGTGATGCGCAATATTTAAAAATGTATTTTTCGAAAACAAAAACAACGGTTTTCTGAAAAGTAAGTATTTCATTATTGATATACGATCGGTTACTTAATTAAGTTTGTTTAACACCTTACGATCATCCTTGTGAAAAATGGTTTAAATATAAAAAAAATTCTTGAGGAAAATTTAAAAATGTAAAAAATCCTATTGGATTTCTTGTGGAAATTTTATAAAACGAAAAAAAATTATCGAGGATTCCTCGACAAAATTTGAAAACAAGAAAATCCGCAATGCCGGCGGATTTTCTTTAACCTTAGTCCTAACGTATAATGACATTAACAAATGTTATTATAATTATTAACTTTGACATTACATTATTCAAACTGTCTTTTAGAAAAGGTTTTTTCTATTCATTTAGAACCGGCCCGGTACCAAGCCGGTCGTTGATTTCTGCCTGGGCATTAGCGCTTGTCTTCAAGCCTCGGTCAAGTTATTTAAGTGGGGTCCCCAATTCATGTCAGCTAAAGCCGTAAAAGTATAATAGCCTAACAATGGTTTATAGGGTACAATCATAAACTACGTAGACCAGTTTTTTGGAAATTTTAACTCCCCCCTCCTCTCATGTAGACGCAATTACATGTATTAGCGCTATATTTTCCTCTTATGGTTGACAATTGCTAGACTCCCCTTCCCCCTTGAAGTTTATGACCGTTCCCATACAAAATTTTGTATTAATTGGTTTATTATTAACGGAAATATTTAACAATTCAGTGAATTCGTTTTTAAAAAAAAGTTAAACATCTTTAAAAAAATGAAAATTGAAATTACGTTTCTTTTAAAAAAAGTCAGAAGTGTCGTGTTAAAAAATAGGAAAAAGTTGATTTTTTCCAAAATTTACATTCGATTGCTAAATTTATATCTCAATAATTGACTTTCAAAAAGAGGGTATTTATATTTTCACACTTCTCAGAGTATGAAAACAAGATCAAATTGACAATATGAACCTGCATGATGTCAACGATAGATATTTTGGCAACATTCGAAGAACATATGGAATAAATGCTGTTCAAAATATGAAATTGATTGATTAGGTTAAAGAACCAAAACAGATTTTTACTTCGTTGTAAATCAGGTGGGTTTCTTCTTTCACATATAATTAATTTAAATAACAATATTAAATTTTATAATAACTCGATGATTAAGAAAAGTAACGAAACAATTTTTAACTTTAAAATTAACATTGGTAAGTTGAGGTTATGTACATAATGCTACTATAATGGAATATAATGGCTGTCTTCGGCGTTCAACCGGTGTTAACACCGAGTTAACGAGATTCCAATCATTAATAATATTTATAAACATTTTGTTGGAACTAACCAATCAGGATTAACTCGGGGTTAACACCGGCTGAACGCTGAAGACAGCCAATAACAGTATTGTTTTTTTATGAACCGTTAGCTTATGTTAAATAATAATTTGCAGTTTCCATATATTGTCTAAAGCGGTCTATCGTCGATGGACGAAAAGCTTGACATTTGACATAAATAATCGTTTGAATAAATGTAATTTGATTTTTTTAAAAAAACATCTTTTACAATGTAATGTTTTGTTCAAAAATTCATACAGTAATCAAATAATTTTGCAAATTTTTTAGAAAAAATAATAACGGTTTACAGGTCAGCGAAATCAGGAAAAAGTCAGGGATTTTTATAAAAAGTACTGGAAAAATTTAATTTTTATAATTTTTGGTGTCTTTTTTATTTGTCTCATAAATTATGAAACTACCACGAATTCTAATAAAAACCTTCAACATTTTTTCTATTTCTGACAAAAATTAATTTTTTAATATTATTTAAATATTTTAAAAGTTTTTAAGAAATGATCTTGGTAAATAACAAAATTCTTCACAACAATCTAATTATTTTGAGGAAAATTGAAAAACTCTTTGCAAAATTCAATTATTTTTAAAAATTTAAATAAAATTCTTTGTAAAATTTCTATTGTTTTTAAATATTTATCGTAATTCAAAGATTTTTCTTTAAATATAATAAATTTTAGTATAATTTTAATTAGATTTTGTAAAAGAAATTAATTATTTTCAAAAGTTGTTAATTTTCTCGTAAAATTGTTATAATAAAAATTTATTAAAAACTAAACTTCCTTTTTTCAAATAAATATTTGTAAAAAGCAACCTGAAAAATGTTGAAAGACAATTCATAATCCAAAGGACAAATTTAAAACGAATTCAATGAATTCTCGAAAAATTGTCCGCCCTATAGGATCCGCCAATTTAAGTATTTAAAAACTAAGGTCATATTTGTAATCAGCAACCCAGAAAACACCCAAGTAACCATTTTTTAGCGATTTTAAAGAGTTTTAAAATTTGTCCACCTTTTTTCTTCCGACATTTTTCTGTAGAATAAGAATTACTTATAAACATTAACCTGTCATTTTTTTCTTCATATAAGCAGAACGTCAAAATTAGAAGTTATTTAAATTTTTGTGATACATTATAAATGCGAATTCTTATAAATTTCTAAATAAAGTATTGTCCAAATGATTTGTAAAAGGTCTTATTAAATTATAAAAATTTTATCATCTTACAAACAAAGAACTAAATAAAATTCTAGTTTTCGAAAATTTTATATTAAAAAATTCTTTTTATTTCTTTAAAAATGGGTGGACTGACAATTTTGGCCGGCACTGTAGATTATTATTCTTACAATCCTTATTCTCATTTTGTACAAAAAGAAGAATTATTTCAATAAATGTTATAAATAACACAGGCCTGCGAAATTTCACTTTTTTCAGTTTATAAAATGAATGAGGGTGATTTTTGTATGTTTTTTCGCGCTGAACACGAATTTGTTGTGCAAAATGGTCCATCACGTCAGGATTTTGAGAAATTCCAGGTGAAACAATTTAAAATCTGTGGGCCAAAATGGTAAACAAATTTTTATTTTTATCAATTCTCATTTTTTTGCAGTAAAAATGAATAATAAAAGTTAATAACTTAATTTAAACCTTTTTACAATGTTTAAGAATGTTATAAACAATTTGCAAAACATGAAATAGAATCCTAGAAAAAAATTATTTTTTGATTATATTACGTTCTCTTGTAATCAAAATGTTTGCTAAAGGTTTAAACTTTCATTTAACATTATTTAACAATATTTTAAAATGTTATAAACAATTTTTATAAACAATTGTTATAAAAAAATATTTTCAGAGTGGTAAATAACATCTTTTCTATCCCACTAGCTTTCTTTTGTCATTCAACAGGAAACTAAAGTATCTAATGCTTATAAAAAATTTGTGAACAATGTATATAAATGTTATAAACAATTCTTATAAATAATTAGTTGAACATGAATTACCATAATAGAAAAACGCATTTTTTCATTATATATTGCACTCTTCTAATCCAAATCTGTGTTAAAGAGATAAACTTTCATTTATTATTATTTAACAATATTAAAAATGTTATAAACAATTTTTATAAATAGTTTGAAATTCGTGGGCCAAAGTGGTATAAATTTTTTTAATTTTTATCAATTCTAATTTTTTTGCAGTAAAAATGAATAATAAAAGTTAATCACTTAATTCAAAATTATTTACAAGGTTTAAGAATATCATAAACAATTTGTAAAACATGAAATAGAATCCTATAAAAAAATTATATTTTGATTATTAACAAAATTGTTAAAATAATTTCAGAAAATCCTGTTTTTTATCAAAATTGTATATAAAAATGTAAAAAATGGTAAATAATTTCAGACAAAGATTTTTATTTCAAATATCTATTCTGATGAAAAACCAAGCAAAAAGTGAAAAACATTTATTCTTCCATCCCTGAACTGTTTTTTCTATGAAAATTGTTTATAAAATTTTTAAATATTGTTAAATAACGTTAAATGAAAGTTTGAACCATTAGCAATACATTGATTGCAAAAGAACATAATATAATCAAACAAGTTGTGAATTAAGATGTTCATTACATGAACATTTTGCTTCCTCTTTACGATAAGCAAAAAATTTGCTTTAAAGTGAATTTTTTCATTTTATTTAATTCTATTAATGCTAATAAAATATATTCTTTTTATACATCAATCGATTCGTCTTGATGAAATTAAGATTTTTAGTTTGTTTTTAAGTCTAGATTAACATTTTACTATAAAGCAACATAATTTTTAAGAAGGAAATAAATTTCTAATAAAAGTGCGAATTTTTGGTTTTAATTATGTTTATTTCTATAAATTCAAAAAAAATATATACTTTATATATACCAATCGATCCGTTTTAATGCAACGGATAAGATTATTGAAAAAAATGAGTAAAATATTATTGTACTGGAATATAATTTTGATGAAAGAACTAAATTTTTGATCAAAAAAGGTAATTTTTTTTGCTTTAATTGTCATTACCTTTATAAACTCTCCTACAATTTATACTTTATATATTCCAATCGATTCGTCTTGATGCAAAGAAGAAGATTTTATTGTATATTAACTTCAATATTCAATTAAAAAAAATTTTTTGAAAAAAGTAAAAAAAAAATTTTTTTTAATAGATTTTTTAATGTCCATCAATCCATTTCGAGATATTTTTATGATAAATATTCCTAGCAATTTTCAGCCAAATTCGTTAAAACCTCTTCGAGTTATCGTGTTCACAAAAAACGGGATCCACACACACATACACACACATACATACATCCGGACAATTGTTTAGGGTCTTATATAACATAGTCCCATATAGAAGAAAATTTGTCAAAAGGATTTTTAAAAATTTTGTAAATTAAACGACTACAAAGCTTCCTCACGAGGAAGCAAAAATAATTTTTTTCTAGGATTCTAATTCATGTTTTGCAAATTGTTTATAAAAATTGTTTATAACATTCTTAAACATTGAAAAAAAGTTTAAATTAAGTTATTAACTTTTATTATTCATTTTTACCGCAAAAAGAGGTAAGAATTGATAAAAATAATGTTTACCATTTTGGGCCACAGATTTTTAATTGTTCATAAAAAATGTTTAAATTATTGTTAAATAATATCATATAACAATATTTTTTGTTGAAACAACATTTTTTTATTTAAATAAAGCATAAAAGTTAAAAAAAATAATGTTTATATTTTTTAACATTATTTTCCCAAATTTCAATTTTTCGCGGCCATTTTGGAGGCGCCATTTTGAAATTAGAAAAAAAAACATTTCGGCATTATGCCTATTTGATAGTCCTAACATTTTGGACACGATATTTTCTTGTCCCGGATTTTTCCCAACCGAATTCGAGTATATAATCTAATTTTAATGACAAAAAACACTTTAAAAACTGCTTTTTTTGTTTAAAACAATTACAAATTTTTATGATTAAATTGAAATTTTCTTTCATATTCTAATATAGGACACTCAAATTTAAAAAAAAACCTATGTCCCGATTTTTTTTAAATTCGTAACTCGTAGAACGGAAAGCTCAAACTTGTTCAAAGAAATACGGACATTTGGGACTAAATGGGTTAATGTAACTTCGTACGTTGTGGTTTTTGGAATTGCTGATTACGAATATGAAGTCAGAATTACAAAATTCAAAATGGGGGATCTAATATACCGGACGAATTTTGAAAAAATCCTTGGATTTTTTATAGAATTTGGTACATTGGGGATTTTGGAGTCGCTGATTACAAATCTGAAGTCAGTATAACAAAATTCAAACCCTAACTTTCCAAGTTATATTAAAATCCAAGAAATTTTTCAAAATTCGTCGACCATATTGGATCAGCTATTTTGAGGGTTAACGTGGTTCAATCTTATGAATTCAAGTACTCATAACTTTTGTAAAAATCATCCTAAATTAATTTTGAAAAATGGGGTTTGAAGCTAACAGTGCATACTATATGAAGGTAATATAGAAAATTAAAAAAAAATCAGTTTGCCAAAAAAAATGCTAAAAATAGCCAAAATAGCCATTTTTGGGACATTTGACCTTGAATTTTTCGAAATCCTGACGTAATGGTCTAATTTGGACAACAGATTCGTGTTTAGCGCCAAAAAACATACAAGAATCACCCTCAATCATTTTATGAACTGACCCTCGCAGGCCTGTGTAATTTTAGGCAAAGCGAAAATTGAATATTTTAATATATGGGGCAAAATTAGTATGTTGTTTTATATATTAACGATATTTGTTAAATTCTAATGTTTTATTATTTTTTATTCAGGTTGTTATTTGATGTATTATAATAATAACAAACGTTATTTAAAATAAACAATTTGCGTTTTCAGTTGTTTTGTTCGACTAAATTATTTCTTATAAAAACTTTATGAAAATTAAAAAAAGTTCCCGTTTTTTAAACTAAAACGACTAAAAAAAATTTTTTGCGTATAAAAAGATAGTTTTTTATGTGCCTTAAATCTATATATAATAAAAAATGGGACTAATCAATTTTTAAGGTTAAATTTATTAAAATATAATTTATTAAATAATTGTCTATAAAGAAAAAATTAAATTTGAACTTTAAAATGCGCAGATCCCATTTTCACTAACGAGTGGTTTTAATGTACATACAAAATGCTATTTTTTGAGAAAATTTTTTTTTAATCCGGCCTTAAGAGAAGAAAATTGAATTTTTTTTCCTTAAATTCAAAATAAGACCCTTTTTTATTTGAACTCCTGTATCTTCGAAACGCATAGTTATAGGGTCCCACCGTTAAGTAATTAAGTGTAGGTCTATTGGGACTACTATTTTGGCAAATATCAACCCGATCCCAAAACTTTTTTTTTAGGTGGGAAAAGTTGAAGAATTCTGCCCCATATATAGTTATCTTAAAGTGTCCAGTCAAAAAATACAAATTGTAAATTTTACAGATTAAGCACATGTGTATTCTGTCAAAAAGTGACAAGAAACTGAGAATTTGGTCATTTTTCGTCTAAAAAATTTAAAAACAACGCTTAATAACAATATTTAGCATACTGGTCAACAGGAAATAAGGTTCTACGACACCTCGAGCATCAAAGGTATAAAAACATAAAATATATTTTTTTTAAATTCATGCCCGGGAACTAAGAATTTGTCTTACCAAATAGCCATTTCGATTGCAAAGTACACAATTATCTTATTTAATTTAATTGCAAGTTAGTTAAAATGCAAGTGATATCATGTTTAGTAAACCTTTACTAAGCACTGTGAAAACAGCCTTGGGCATATTATATTCCCTCTTTTCTCATTTACTTCATATGAAGTGCATTTTAGAATAAATAGTAATTTTTAATACATTACTATTCCATACACTGATAGAAAAGGCCTAAAATTACACAGGCCTGCGAGGGTCAGTTCATAAAATGATTGAGGGTGATTCTTGTATGTTTTTTGGCGCTAAACACGAATCTGTTGTCCAAATTAGACCATCACGTCAGGATTTCGAAAAATTCAAGGTCAAATGTCCCAAAAATGGCTATTTTGGCTATTTTTAGCATTTTTTTTGGCAAACTGATTTTTTTTTAATTTTCTATATTACCTTCATATAGTATGCACTGTTAGCTTCAAACCCCATTTTTCAAAATTAATTTAGGATGATTTTTACAAAAGTTATGAGTACTTGAATTCATGAGATTGAACCACGTTAACCCTCAAAATAGCTGATCCAATATGGTCGACGAATTTTGAAAATTTTTTGGATTTTAATATAACTTGGAAAGTTAGGGTTTGAATTTTGTTATACTGACTTCAGATTTGTAATCAGCGACTCCAAAATCCCTAATGTACCAAATTCTATAAAAAATCCAAGGATTTTTTCAAAATTCGTCCGGTATATTAGATCCCCCATTTTGAATTTTGTAATTCTGACTTCATATTCGTAATCAGCAATTCCAAAAACCCCAACGTACGAAGTTACATTAACCCATTTAGTCCCAAATGTCCGTATTTCTTTGAACAAGTTTGAGCTTTCCGTTCTACGAGTTACGAATTTGAAAAAAATCAAGACATAGGTTTTTTTTTAAATTTGAGTGTCCTCTATTAGAATCTGAAAGAAAATTTCAATTTCAATTTAATCATAAAAAGTTGTAATTGTTTTAAACAAAAAAGCAGTTTTAAAGTGTTTTTTGTCATTAAAATTAGATTAAATACTCGAATTCGGTTGGGAAAAATCCGGGACAAGAAAATATCGTGTCCAAAATGTTGGGACTATCAAATAGGCATAATGCCGAAATGTTTTTTTTCTAATTTCAAAATGGCGCCTCCAAAATGGCCGCGAAAAAATTGAAATTTGGGAAAATAATGTTAAAAAATATAAACATTATTTTTTTTTAACTTTTATGCTTTATTTAAATAAAAAAATGTTGTTTCAACAAAAAATATTGTTATATGATATTATTTAACAATAATTTAAACATTTTTTATAAACAATTTAAAATCTGTGGCCCAAAATGGTAAACATTATATTTATCAATTCTTACCTCTTTTTGCGGTAAAAATGAATAATAAAAGTTAATAACTTAATTTAAACTTTTTTTTAATGTTTAAGAATGTTATAAACAATTTTTATAAACAATTTGCAAAACATGAATTAGAATCCTAGAAAAAAATTATTTTTTTATTATATTATGTTCTTTTGCAATCAAAGTATTGCTAATGGTTCAAACTTTCATTTAACGTTATTTAACAATATTTAATAATTTTATAAACAATTTTTATAGAAAAAACAGTTCAGGGATGGAAGAATAAATGTTTTTCACTTTTTGCTTGGTTTTTCATCAGAAGAGATATTTGAAATAAAAATCTTTGTCTGAAATTATTTACCATTTTTTACATTTTTATATACAATTTTGATAAAAAAAAGGATTTTCTGAAATTATTTTAACAATTTTGTTAATAATCAAAATATAATTTTTTTATAGGATTCTATTTCATGTTTTACAAATTGTTTATGATATTCTTAAACCTTGTAAATAATTTTGAATTAAGTGATTAACTTTTATTATTCATTTTTACTGCAAAAAAAATTAGAATTGATAAAAATTAAAAAAATTTATACCACTTTGGCCCACGAATTTCAAACTATTTATAAAAATTGTTTATAACATTTTTAATATTGTTAAATAATAATACATGAAAGTTTATCTCTTTAACAAAGATTTGGATTAGAAGAGTGCAATATATAATGAAAAAATGCTTTTTTCTATTATGGTAATTCATGTTCAACTAATTATTTATAAGAATTGTTTATAACATTTATATACATTGTTCACAAATTTTTTATAAGCATTAGATACTTTAGTTTTCTGTTTAATGACAAAAGAAAGCTAGTGGGATAGAAAAGATGTTATTTACCACTCTGAAAATATTTTTTTATAACAATTGTTTATAAAAATTGTTTATAACATTTTAAAATATTGTTAAATAATGTTAAATGAAAGTTTAAACCTTAAGCAAACATTTTGATTACAAGAGAACGTAATATAATCAAAAAATAATTTTTTTCTAGGATTCTATTTCATGTTTTGCAAATTGTTTATAACATTCTTAAACATTGTAAAAAGGTTTAAATTAAGTTATTAACTTTTATTATTCATTTTTACTGCAAAAAAAATGAGAATTGATAAAAATAAAAATTTGTTTACCATTTTGGCCCACAGATTTTAAATTGTTTATAAAATTCTGGTCCCGGAATTTTTCCCAATCGAATTCGAGTAAATAATCTAATTTTAATGATAAATCATCCTAAATTAATTTTGAAAAATGGGGTTTAAAGCTAACAGTGCATACTATATGAAGGTAATATAGAAAATTAAAGAAAAAAATTTCAGTTTGCTAGAAAAAATGGTAAAAATAGCCATTTTGGGACATTTCACCTGGAATTTCTCAAAATCCTGACGTGATGGACCATTTTGCACAACAAATTCGTGTTCAGAGCGAAAAAACATACAAAAATCACCCTCATTCATTTTATAAACTGAAAAAAGTGAAATTTCGCAGGCCTGTGTTATTTATAACATTTATTGAAATAATTCTTCTTTTTGTACAAAATGAGAATAAGGAATGTAAGAATAATAATCTACAGTGCCGGCCAAAATTGTCAGTCCACCCATTTTTAAAGAAATAAAAAGAATTTTTTAATATAAAATTTTCGAAAACTAGAATTTTATTTAGTTCTTTGTTTGTAAGATGATAAAAATTTTATAATTTAATAAGACCTTTTACAAATCATGTGGACAATACTTTATTTAGAAATTTATAAGAATTCGCATTTTTAATGTATCACAAAAATTTGAATAACTTATAATTTTGACGTTCTGCTTATATAAATAAAAAATAACAGGTTAATGTTTATAAGTAATTGTTATTCTACAGAAAAAATTAATTCTTGTCAGAAATAGAAAAAAATGTTGAAGGTTTTTATTAGAATTCGTGGTAGTTTCATAATTTATGAGACAAATGAAAAGACACCAACAATTATAAAAATTAAATTTTTCCAGTACTTTTTATAAAAATCCCTGACTTTTTCCTGATTTCGCTGACCTGTTAACCGTTATTATTTTTTCTAAAAAATTTGCAAAATTATTTGATTACTGTATGAATTTTTGAACTAAACATTACATTGTAAAAGATGTTTTTTAAAAAAATCAAATTACATTTATTCAAACGATTATTTATGTCAAATGTAAAGCTTTTCGTCCATCGACGATGGACCGCTTTAAACAATATATGGAAACTGCAAATTATTATTTAACATAAGCTAACGGTTCATAAAAAAAACAATACTGTTATTGGCTGTCTTCAGCGTTCAGCCGGTGTTAACCCCGAGTTAATCCTGATTGGTTAGTTCCAACTAAATGTTTATAAATATTATTAATGATTGGAATCTCGTTAACTCGGTGTTAACACCGGTTGAACGCCGAAGACAGCCATTATATTCCATTATAGTAGCATTATGTACATAACCTCAACTTACCAATGTTAATTTTAAAGTTAAAAATTGTTTCGTTACTTTTCTTAATCATCGAGTTATTATAAAATTTAATATTGTTATTTAAATTAATTATATGTGAAAGAAGAAACCCACCTGATTTACAACGAAGTAAAAATCTGTTTTGGTTCTTTAACCTAATCAATCAATTTCATATTTTGAACAGCATTTATTCCATATGTTCTTCGAATGTTGCCAAAAAATCCAACGTTGATATCATGCAGGTTCATATTGTCAATTTGATCTTGTTTTCATACTCCGAGAAGTGTGAAAATATAAATCACCTCTCTTTGAAAGTCAATTATTGAGATATAAATTTAGCAATCGAATGTAAATTTTGGAAAAAATCAACTTTTTCCTATTTTTTAACAGGACACTCCTGACTTTTTTTAAAAGAAACGTAATTTCAATTTTCATTTTTTTAAAGATGTTTAACTTTTTTTAAAACGAATTCACTGAATTGTTAAATATTTCTGTTAATAATAAACCAATTAATACAAAATTTTGTATGGGAACGGTCATAAACTTCAACACAAGAAAAACAATGTTTAAATTTTAACCTGATTTTGGAGTAAAATTTGACTGCAACAAAATTTCACCTGGGTGAGGGCGCCACTGTCTATGTGAAATAGCATTGGTTAAAATTACCCGCAACAAAATTTATACTACTTTTTTTCTGTGAAGGGGGAGGGGGAGTCTAGCAATTGTCAACCATAAGAGGAAAAGATAGCGCTAATACATGTAATTGCGTCTACATGAGAGGAGGGGGGAGTTAAAATTTCCAAAAAACTGGTCTACGTAGTTTATGATTGTACCCTAAAAACCATAGTTAGGCTATTATACTTTTACGGCTTCAGCCGACATGAATTGGGGACCCTAATTAAATAACTTGACCGAGGCTTGAAGACAAGCGCTAATGCCCAGGCATAAATCAACGACCGGCTTGGTACCGGGCCGGTTCTAAATTAATAGAAAAAACCTTTTCTAAAAGACAGTTTAAATAATGTAATGTCAAAGTTAATAATTATAATAGCATTTGTTAATATCATTATACGTTAGGACTAAGGTTAAAGAAAAACCGCCGGCATGGTACCAACCCGGTACCGGCTTTATAGAAAAAACCTGCAGAAACTTAGTATAATGAAATTAATATAATACCTTGTTAGATTATCAAAATTTTATAGCAATAAATCAGATAAAACCTGACCAAAATTATTTTAAACGAACAAAGTTATTATAGGGTGTCTAGTAATTCGGCAGTAACGAATTCCCGGATTTTTGAGTGCAAATTTATCAAATTCAGAAGTTAAATATTCGGGGAGTTTATATACTTTTATATTTATATCGAACTTGGTATACAAACTTTGACAGTCATAAGATGAAAGGTGTGTTAAGAATTTAGTTTAAGAGATCTTATTCAAATTACGAATACAATTTGGTTTTTTAACTATTGGATATGTGTCACATCCAAATTTAAACTGAGTTTTTATCAAATCATGGCTAGACAAGAACGCAACCGGATGTTGATCAAACGAACGCACTTTATTTAAATCGTTTACTATTATTACATCAATCCTTGTGCTAGAGTTATACAGGTGATGAATAGAGCTGTAAACGAAAAAATTTGGTTTTCAAGATCATTACCAAACGATGCATTTGGCGGCTTATATACAACACCAATTACAGCATTATCTATTTGAGATTGAATTTTAATAAAAATGAACTCAGCAGTTAGATATTGACCCACACAACTAGAATAAATCAAAGAACAATTGTACTCATTTTTTACATATAAGCAAACTCCCCCACCTATACGTTTCTCTCTATCATTACGAAACAACCTGTAATTGTTTAAATTAAATAAATTATTAGAATAATTGGGATTTAACCAAGTTTCGGACACAGCAATGAGATCGTATGATTTAGCATTGAAAAAATTGGACAAGTGCTATTTGAACTCGCACTGCAATGGCGGGTTCCGTACACAAATATTAAAACAATACTTGCAACATTCATCGATAAATGGTAGAATTAAAATAAACAATTAAAAAATATGAAAATATAAAAAAATATAAAATATATATAATATAATATAAAATTCGCACAATTAGTTCCTCTACTTATTATTGTTTACAATATTAGATATACAATACTTTAATTTTTTTTAATTATTTTTTTTATCAAATGATTTTAATATGATTTTTAATTGTTTATTTTAATTCTACCATTTACCGATGAATGTTGCAAGTATTGTTTTAATATTTGTGTACGGAACCCGCCATTGCAGTGCGAGTTCAACTTGCACTTCTCTAATTTTTTTCATTTTATTTAAAAAATTTTTTAAAAATGTTTTAATATATTTTTTGCAACACTAACCTGTAAAATTGAATTTTACACACTAAAAACAGGGTGTAAAGTACTTTTTTTTATAGCGGTGTGTAAAGTATTACTTTACACACCGCTAGCAGTGCGTAAAGTGAATTCCAGTGTGTAAAGTGATTTTCATTGCGTAACATGATTACTTTACACATTCTTGTACCTGTTTGATGAGAAACGATGAAATAATGCTTTTAAACAACAATTTACAATCACATTTTTTTATTTAAGCTTTAAGAGAATTTCATATAACAGTTCCCTTACTACACCTAAACTTACAGTAATCTTGGCAATAGTGCTGCAAGTTTAGTTGTTCTTGTGTTGCAAAAAATGTTGTATGACACTTGTGCATAAAATTGATTATACTCGTGTGATTTGCATCACTCGCCTTCAGCTCGTGCTGCAAATGTCACACTCGTAAAATCACTCATTTTACGCACTTGTATCATAAATAACTATTTTGCGATCAGATTGTAAAAAGATACTAATAAAGCTATTTTTAGTTAATTAGATCAAATAATGTGAAAATTAGAAGAAAATTTTTTTTCAATTTCTTTTTTAGATTTTTTAATATATTTTTTGTGATCAGATTGTAAAAAGATACTAATAAAGCCATTTTTAGTGAATTAGATCAAATAATGTAGAAATTAGAAAAAAATTTTTTTAGTTTTTCCTTGACAACGCTATGGCTATTATTACATAGCAAGTTCTCTATATTTTTCCTGTAATATTTGCGTTAAACCCTAAAAAGGTATTAAATTCTATGAAATGAGCAGGGAGTGATTGAGCATTCACATGACAAATATTTAATATTTTAATTGTATTATAAAATCTTTTATACCAGTTTTATTTATTTTTTCAAGGTAAAGAGAAAATCTGCAGGCTTCGAGATTACAAATACTTATAGTTGTTAAATCAATAAAGTTCACGGTGGGAATGATTAACAATATTCGCAGAAGTAAATTAGATTTGTAATAATGGTAGTAATTACTAACTTTTTGAAATATATATAAATAAAAATTAATGTGTACAAACGTAATACATATAATTGAAAAGTGATATCTAAATTATTTAATAAGTTATTCCAATTAGCTAAAAAAATAACGCTAATAATAATAATTAAATAAGAATTAAATATTACTTCAAACCATATGCTACAAAAAGAGGAACTTTAGATAATGTGCTAAAGTAAACAAATCTAAGAGAGAAAATAAGGGAAGTAACGTTTAAATAATTATTATAACATTAATATCCGATAAAAACCATATATTAAACAGAGCGATTTAACCCATTAAGGACCAAACGGACGAAATATTAGTGTTGAATTCAAGGAGATTTCTATATATGAAAAGGATCCTTAAAAAAACTAATATAAACCATACCTAATGCTAAATTTATCGCTCTTTCAGATTCCGCTGTCAAAATTTGTTTATAACAATTATGAAAAAAGTTATGATTAATTTATAAAAAACACTATTTTTCGAGAAAAAAATTCATTTAATGGATATTTTCGCACAGAAAAATTAAGGATATTGTCTCGAGAGCTTAAAATATCGCGTCCATGGACCCTCAGCTACAAAAAGTATTAAAAAATAATGTTTAATTCCAAGATGGTGGTCGACAAAATGGCGGCTAAACCTAGAAAAATGGTCTACAAAAGTCCCAACGTGTTAAATAAATGAAAACTCAAATGCACATGTATGAAAATTAATTTGGTAGAGTTTTTCTGATCGCTGATTACAAATATAATTAGAATTTTAAAATATAATTGTAATTTTAAAAAATTCAAAATGGCGGATCCAATATGGCGGATGAATTTTTAAAAAATAACTGAATTCACTTGAAACTTGTTACCCAGGGGTTTTCGGGGTCGCTGATTACGAATATAAAGTTAGTTTTCTAAAATTCCAAATGATAGATCCAATATGGCGGACGAATAATGAAACATTTTCCTGAATTGGCTTGAAACTTGTTACCCAGGGGTTTTTGGGATCGCTGATTACGAATATAAAGTTAGTTTTCTAAAATTCCAAATGGTGGATCCAATATGGCGGATGAATTTACAAATTTATTGTCTATTTTTTAGTAGCAAGTTATTTTTTTTTAAATATTTTTGTCCCTTAGCCGTCGATAGTCTCGCTGTTGCCCAAATCTTACCGCGAGGAGGTAGACATGTTGAAGAGTCATTTTTTTAAATTTTTGTATTTTTTTTAATTTTTTATAATTTTTTATAATTTTTTTTAAATTTTTTATAATTTTTTTAAATTTTTTAAATTTAAATTTTTTTTTTAAATTATTTAAATTTTTTTTTAAATTTTTTAAATTTAAATTTTTTTTAAATTTTTTAAATTTATATTTTTTTTAAATTTAGAAAACTTTTTTTGTTTTTTTCTTTATTTTAAGAATGGGAAACATCAAAATATGAAACGCACATGTACAAATTGCACTCAATGCAAATTCTTTGTGTTCTACATCCACACTTTGTAAAATTTGAACAATTTTTTTTAAGTCAACTCTTTTTATTTTGCATTGAGTATAATTTGTACATGTGCGTTTAATGTTTTGATGTTTCCCATTCTTAAAATAAAGATAAAAACAAAAAAAGTTTTCTAAATTAAAAAAATTAAAAAAAAAATTATAAAAAATTTAAAAAAACTTATAAAAAATTACAAAAATTTTTTAAAAAATGACTCTTCACATGTCCACCTTCTCGCGGTAAGAGTCGGGCAACAGCGAGACTATCGACGGCTAAGGGACAAAAACATTTTAAAAAAAGAATAACTTGCCACTAAAAAATAGACAATAAATTTGTAAATTCATCCGCCATATTGGATCCACCATTTGGAATTTTAGAAAACTAACTTTATATTCGTAATCAGCGACCCCGAAAACCCCTGAGTAACAAGTTTCAAGTGAATTCAGTTATTTTTTAAAAATTCATCCGCCATATTGGATCCGCCATTTTGAATTTTGTGAAACTGACATCGGCTTCGTAATCAGCTGAGGGTCCATGGACGCGATATTTTGAGCTCTCGAGACAATATCCTTAATTTTTCTGTGTGAAAATATCCATTAAATGAATTTTTTCTCGAAAAATAGTGTTTTTTTAATAAATTAATCATAACTTTTTTCATAATTGTTATAAACAATTTTTGACAACGGAATCTGAAAGAGCGATAAATTTTACATTAGGTATGGTATATATTAGTTTTTTTAAGGATCCTTTTCATATAAAGAAAACTCCTCGAATTCAACACTAATATTTCGTCCGTTTGGTCCTTAATGGGTTAACACGAGGTTACCTGTACGGTAGATTTGCAGACTGTAGCTTTTGGAATCTTTGATCTCAATAACAACTATTTATGCTAAAATTTTTAAGTTTTAAGTAATGCACAGACATACGTCTGATTTTACCAATAAGGATTATTTAATTGCAAGAATTTTAGAAATATTGAAAATGGAGTTTTTTGTTACTAAAATGGTATTGCAGGATGTCAATATTTGTAAGTTATATGTGATACAATACAAGCACTATGCTACTGGGTAAAAACTTAGATGTTAAAATTTTTTTTTATTTTAATTCTAGATTTCACTATTAGATATGTTTTGTGCAATGTAAAAACAGAAGTTATAATAACAGGGTGTCTACCAACAGGAAAATACGGGAAATAGCCGGGAATTTAATGTGACCGATAAAAACTGGGAATAAGCTAAACCAGGAATTTTCTTATCAAATAAAAAAAGTTTTATTATATTCATTAGTTAAAAATAAGTGATTTAATTATAAAATATCAGTTTTTGATTCACATAATAGTATTTTCCTACTGAAACGTCAGGTATATAAGAAACACCATTATTTCTTCCGAATTGTTAAAGTATGTTGTCAAAACGTAAGATTAAAGATTAAAAAAATTAAGGCAATATTTCAATTAAAAAAAAGTTGCAAGACTTTCAAGTTGAAATCTGTTCCTAATAGCCCCAGCTTACGGTAACTAAGTATTATTATTTTCGGTCAATATGAATTCCCTATTATTTTTCGGTTTTCCAGATAGATTGGTAGACACACTGTTATATGTATTGTAGTCCAGTCGCCCTGTGAAAAAAGTGGTCATTTTTTGCCAAAATTGATACCTGAAGTCTGATTATGGATTCATATAGTGCGGGGTGGTAGTATGAAGATGTATATGTTTCCCACTCGAGATTTTTTAAGCTGCGCGTTATAAACAATTTTGAAGGTGCCAAAAAACAGTATTTTGATGACCGTTCTTTCCCATCAAATTATAGGGGGAAAAGTTGTAAATAAAAGTTATAGAGCTCGAAAATGCCTTTAAAATGATGGGTCATATGTTAAAATTGGTCCATTTGTTTACTTGCAAATGAATTTAAACCACTAAATCAAGCTAGGCTGCTCAAACGTTGCATTTAAACGTTGAATACTTTTGAATAATATTTTTACGAACAAGAAGTGCATAGATGTGTAGATTGATTTTTTATAATTAGTATAGCTAATCAACTAAACAAATATAATAAAAAAAATTAAAAATATTAATAATTAAAGGCTCAGGAATTTTTTGAAAAAAAAATTATCTTCCTCCCTTTTGACCTAAATCAAAAATTTTTTTGCAAAATTTGCAGGAAAGAATAAGTAATCAAATGGCGTTTATGCAAAATTGTTAAAATAAAAATTGTTGATGTAGTGTTCATTTGTTTATAAACCAAAAATTTATCCCTCCCAAAAACCAGTTTTCTTGTAAAAATTCAATTCGCTGCAAATTGTGATTGATAGATTGGCATTTCATGAAGAGAACCCAACAAAAAAAATTAATTTTCATCCGGACAAAAATGTAGAAATTCCATTTTAAAAAATCATGTTTTTAGTTAACAAATTGAATTTCTCATAAACTATTTATCGAATCGTATTCAGATTTGGCACACATCTTGAGGGTCTTAAGAGGTACATTTTTGGAGAATATCGAAAGAATTTGTTAACTTTTGTTCAAGTTATTAAACAAATAAGAAAGTGCCATTTTTAGTGGTTTAAACTCGCCGTGTTTTATAAACAATTGGTGCTAGATAGAAAAACAGACGTTACATGCAAAATTATATTACTCTTAATTTGCAAATGTAACAATTGCTACATAATCATTACTATAGCAATTGTTGCAATGTGAGGAGTTGATGTGAAAACAGTTGTTATAGTCAAGTTATCGCTCCACTACATTTTATCTACAGGGGTTATAATAATTCTCTGTTCACATTTAAAGAAAAATCTTTATTCCCTTCCTCTCTACAGTGTTCGATAAAATCATTTTATTTTCCATGCTCACTATTAAATTATATTTACTTTAACAAATATTTTCAATTTTCAATTCAGAAATTGAATTATATAACAAAATAAATTCAAATATTTTAATGAATTTTCAGATTAAAGTACTAAATATTTTGAACTGTGATGCAGAAACGAATATGTCAGTTTCAAAATTGTCACAGGCAGATACAATCATTCTGGAGGAATACGAAAAGCAGAACAATATCTACAATTGTCGTGCATTTAAATAAATAATATATTCAAATTTAATAAAAGAAATTGTAAAACTTGGAATAAATAATACTTTCTCAAGATATGATTATTGTATAACATATATTTAATATAGCGAAATAGATTAGAATAGTGTTTGCGTTTGCTGATTATTATTTAAAGAATTTCAAGTTTTTTAAAGATTTTGTCTTCCCATGAAAAACCTCTTCAGGTAATATCAAATCGACCATGACAACATGAAATAAAAAAGTCAGACACACAAAAAAACGTTATAAACGTTTAGAGGTTATAATGATTCTTTGACAGCTGGCAAAAATGATTTTTTTTCAAAAAAGATTCCCCAAAACGTACACTACAACTTTGTTTGTATTATTTAATGCCGTTTATTTTTACCGTTTATTTCGACCTACCAAATACTGAGCAAATAGTAAATCCATTAGAGTAAAATTGTTAAAGTTTCTTGTAATTTAGTTTTTTGTAATTACCTTCAATTATATTCGATTATTGACAATGATCCTTTGCTGTTTGTTATTGTTCTTGATTTTTATATATAAAATTCTAAGTTTCATTTACAATAATTAATTGTTATTTATTTCATATGCTATTAAAAAAATATTTTAACACAGTATAAAGTTACTCTATTTAAGAAGACAATATTTCTGATCTTTTCTCTCAACAATATTTTACATTTAGTATCATTATGTGATATTTCTGAAATTATTAATCATGTTCCGTTACACAAGCCTTTATTAATATTAACATTTCTAATAAGTATTACAACAGAATTAATTCTTAAATGCAATACTTCATGTGGTGGCAAAGAAAGTGGAGAGACAGTGTTATTCTGTCAAGCATACCAATTAAATTTTCAAAAATATCAATAGCGGAGAAAGGGGTTGAAAGTTCCGGGGGTAGGTTGTGCCGTTAATTATATCTCGAAAATGAAAAGAAATTTTGTTTTAAATTAAAAGAAGGATGTATTATTTTGCGCCTGCGCACCTTTGGCAAGCATTTTCATTTCGTTTGCTAAACGAAATAAACAGCTATTAGTATCTTTGTCATTTAACGCTTTGTAAGTATAAATTTTTAGGTGTGCAACTTTTGGTCTATTTTTTAAATTGTTAAAGCTATAAATGCGATTTTTTACTAAAATGATTCATATTTAATTTGGAATTAAATAGTATATTATACTTAACCGTTGAATCAACTAGTTCTTTCATACTCGATAAAAAGTGAAAAACGGCTTGAAACGGAATTTCAAAAGTCAAAAATAAAATTGTTAAAAATTATTATAAATAAAAATAAATTATGAATTTATAAATTAATATTGAATAGAAATTAAAAATAGATTAGAATTGAGAAACTAAGAAATAAAGTTTGAACTAAATTTAAAGTATGAGAAATTCAAAATAAGGTCAATAGAGTACAAATATACTGGGATATTAGAAAACCCATGGAAACAGTACAGCTGACTCAAGGCCAAGGTTAAGAAAGAGAAAAGAAAATTTATTATTTGAAAAGTATAAAACTGATTAGAAACTTGAATAAATATTAAAAAGATAAATTATAAAAAATTAACACAATGTTAATTTTCTATTTAAAGTGTATATTTTGTTTTATATAAATAGTAATAATTTTATTAGTTAAATTATTTAATTATAATATGTTACAAAAAATAAAGTAAGGGTAAAATTTATATCAATAAATAGATAAAAATTAATAGATATTGTAAACAAAATATAAAATGATTATAAGTTTATTATTTAATGAATAATTTGAATTTAAAGAAATAAAGTAAATTCAGAGAGAAAAGTGATTGATAGCTATACAATGGCATTGTTCTCGGGAAAACGTTAGACACGTTGGCGACCAGAAAGAGAGAAAATATATCTCTATTCTCATTTTGAAAAAATACTATTGGCGAGAAAAATTAGAAGCTTTCCAAAAAGCAAAGAGAGGGATAAAATTGGCGGTAAGAAATGCATGGCAAAACTAAGCGCCCTAAAGGGTAGGGGAAAGTTTTGAATTTGAGTCGATCATAGGAAAGAGTTTTACAACTTACAACCTGTTATTGAAAGTTATTATTATTAACATATAACATAAATACACTACAAATCGTAAAAATTAACAAGAATTTGTTGTTTTACAACTTATAACTTGTTAATTTCAAAATTATCTGCAAAGTCAAGCCCTGAAATTAAGATTTGAGGAACTCGTTGAATTCTTTTTAACTTTTAAACTCAGTTTTATTTTCTGAAGGGGTAACAAAAGCAAATCGTAAGTTTATTGAATATTCTTATGAGCTGTGTTCATATAGTAATAGGCTATATCGATGTGGCAGTTTGAAAGATTCAATAAATATTGATCCTAATACTCAAAGGTTATTATTTATAATAGGAAATAATTAATACATTTGTATTAATTATTTAGTCAATTTTTCAAATAAATAAATAGATTTCTTTAAGTAAATTAAAGTAATATTGAGCATTTTTTGATATTATAATTTATAATATTTAAAATAAATCAATAATTGCATAATTTATATTTATGAAGAATATTTATTTGGTTAGAAAATAGTTAATTTAAGGAATAGGGGAAACTTGACCTTGTTATTGTAGGCAGGATTTATAAAATTTTATTATTAAATTTTATTTAAATTTTTGTTTATAGAGTTGTCAAAAAGGAGTAATTGAGTAATTTTCGTTAATAAGTGAAAAGGAAATACATTGTAAGGTGAATAAACTTTGTTATTTATTTTATTTTGTTTTATTGATATTGAGTCAATTTATATGGAATATAGCAACCGAACTTACAAAATTATTTATATATAAAAACTATATCATAAGAAAAGATTTCTTTATAGTTAAAAAATTCTGTTAATCATTAAAACTTAACTTTAATTTGTTAATTTATTATTTTGCTTCCTCATAAAGAAAGCCTTATAGTTATGTCGATTTCCGAATTTTTTAGAATTAATTATTTTTACAAATTTTCAAGTATAGTATGTATAATTCGTCGAGAGGAACAAATGTCCGGATGTATGTGTGTATGTATGTGTGTATTTCACCGATTCTTGTGGACAAATTTTCTCTTGCACATCTTGATGGATTTTGATAAGATTTTGTAGGTGTAATACGGTCATGAATACCAAGAATCAGATAGAAGGATTTTCAAAAATATGTAAAAAAAAATTTCTTCAACATTTTTTTAATTTTTGAAAAAATTAATTTTTTGGTTTTTTGAAATAACTTTTTTCTACATTAAAATTTTTAATAATTCTTGTCAAAACTGCATTCCTGACATAAAAACGAATCGATTCATGTATCTAAAGTATATAATTTATCAAAATTTATAAAATTAATAAATATTTTAATTTTTTCACAAAAAAATTTAAATTTTTTATTTTTTGACATTTTATCATAACACTTTAAAAAAACAAATATAACATATGTTTTAATATAGATAAATTGTATCTAATTTTAAAATTAAAATAAATATAAGAATTTTAAAATTTTGTGTTTTGAATTTTATTTTAAATATTAAGATAATTTTGAAAATTAGTAAAATTAATGATAAACTCTATAACATTAATTTTTTTTGATTTATTAAAAAGAAGATTTATTAATTATGTTTAATAAACTATTATAATTATTTAACTTTTAAAATGATATATAATAATATATATTGAGGAAGCTAAATGGTCATGAAATGAACAACTTGTTATATATTTATCCTACGAACAGAAGATAAAAAAATTATCTTATTTAGTAGTGGATACATTAGAAAGAATAAAAGGCTGAATTAACGAATAATTATTGAAGCAAATTCCTCTAATTTGGTTACAAAGCGACAAATTTTCTCAAAAAATAAAATATTACATTTAATTAAAGAGAAATTTAGATTACATAATTTCATTCATAAAATTTATTACTATATGTTGTCAAAACAGGTCTTATGAGTTGATATAGTTTGACGCGTGCCTCATTGTCTGAGGATCTTTAAATTTGGGAAACAATGTCCTTTTAAATTTATACAGAAACATTTTTTCCATTTAGATTACATAAGAATAAGAAATATTTAATACACATGTATAAGATATTTCTCAGGTTAGAAACACGTGGGTTTTCAGAAGTTTACCGTGCAGTGGGCTTTTAAATCAAAATAAAGGAAAACCAACAGCGTGGATCCTTGGGACGCATCGCCGCACTCCAAAAAATCACATTTTTATTGATAACTATGAGAAATTGTTTAAAAGTATTGTAACAGGTTTTTAACTCATAAGGACTTACTTTTGTGTTTCTTTGAATTCTTATTTTTAATTAATTAAGTTGGAACCATTTACTTGAATATTTAAAATTCAGATGTTAAAAATTTATTGGTAGAAAACCTGTTACCAATTTTCTTACTCATCTGCATGGAATTGCCCATGGCGCCAGGTCATTTTGGCGTGGAATGAACAAACCTTTAATTATATAAAATTGTCCGACTACTCAATAATTGACTTATTTATAACCGCGAAGAGGGGGGGGAGAAAGGATGATCACTGAATAAATTTGAATAATGCCATTTAACACTGAGGAATTTTATTCCCTCGAATTGTGAACATTAGTCGGCGGCACGCCGCCTAAACAAGACTCGAATTGAATTATAATTATTAGCCTAATTATAAACTTGAGACTGGTCGGAGGAGCAGCTCAACTCAGTAGAAAGTGAAACTCACCGTCAAGCCGACGTCTTCCACGGATGGATCCACGACTCATCTCAAGCACGAAATTCTTAGTTGATTTTAATTTTTTTATTAGTCACAAACGTGACGCACACTTTTTGTCAGTCAGAACGAGAATGATGGCCGTCTCTCTCGCCATCCGCACGTCGCTTCGTTTTCGTTTTTCTCGGTGAGTCTCCGAGTAACTAATAAGTAAAAGTTTGTTGGTCAATAAACACTCGTCGATAAAGTCAATCCACTGTCGGTAATAAGTAACTCGCGGTGCCACCCAAGCGGTGTGCGTGAATCGTCGTTAACTACAACAATCCAATATGGCCGCGCCCAAAGTTTTGACAGCTGAACCCTTGGAGTTAGCGAATTCGTCTTCCTGGCACTCTTGCATAATCGGGAATCTCTTCCAACTATATATGCCAGGAAGCGCTTCCCACGATGACTTCCAATTCCGTCCTTTCGTGCCGTTGAGTAATGATTTGACGAGAGGCGAGAGTCTTACTCTCGCGATTTTAAACATTAATAACAAAAGAAGGAACGATTAATTTCCGAGGGTATTATCTGGATTTTGAATATCGATGTGACGAGTTTGCAGGTGAATGTCAATAAATTCTTAATCTTTGTCAGGAGTAATAAATTTAAGGTAAACATTAGTGTTGTAAAAAAAATAATAAATAAAATAAAAGGAACCAAACGGTTCGATTCCCGTTCTGGTGTTGCTTTTCTTGTAATCATTTGACTAAATTAATATTTAGTGTACGGCTAAAATAGCCGTGTCACAACTCCCCCCTGCTAAGCTCCGGCCCAAGGGGTCGTGAAGGTGAATAATACTCCGTATGTGAACGTCACTAAGTATGGCTTATTTCGAATCAAACTATTAGAATATCTTAATTAAGTAAATTATTGTTTTTATAAAATTATATAGCAACAACAAAAGCTTCATATTTTCATGGAAGTGAACAGTGTATTTAACCTGAAATTGGTTAGAGATTAGATCTAGAATAAGGATTTGTTAGTGAAGAGAGAGAATATGATTATGGATAAAGTTATTTTAACTGATTTTTTTTTATTCCCAAGGTGAGGTTATTGACCCTACCTCACAAGGGTTACATTTAATGAAATCTTAGTGACATTTTTGTTTTTAAGATTATTGATAATTGCTCTTATGGAGAGGGCAATCATGATATGCGTGACCAGTTTGAAGGCACTTGCCGCATTTTCCTCTGCGGGTCTTTGTTTTGCCCCAGTAGCTCGATATTTGAGCTTTAGAAGCGATTTGCTTCTTCATTTCGAGGACCCAATGGTTCGGGGCCAATTGAGGACGCGACGGTCCCGCCTCGACAAGTTCACAAACAGGCTGGTGAACTGGCCTCGGAATTTCAACCTCTGGACTTTCAGGGCAAGGCAAGAATCTTTCTTCCTCCTCTGTGAGACGGACATTAGGAGCTGCTGCGATAATGCTCCTAATTTCGTCTTATTCGTCCTCCGAGAATGAGTACACCACAGATGGAATCCTCCCTCTTAGAAATAAGTGTCGAGCGCACATCAGACTGTCCACCTCTGGTTCCTTCCGGTGCCGAATTGATGAAAGGATTCGATCCACTAAAAGAAAAGACAATTCTTATCTCATACGATGCAACTTGAAATTAAACTATTTCGAAATGATTAACAATACGGGTCCTTTCGTACTTTAACAGTTTCCATAGAGGATTCAACAGTATTATTCATATTTTATTAATTCAAGAGATTTAAATTTAACCAGATTTTTATATTTTAGTTGTTCATTTTATTACAGAATCCTCTAAGGAGAGATGCTATTGGAACTATTTTCAATTGTGCTCGAGGTCAATGTGGCAAACTGAAAGTCCTCAAGCCAATTTGTAAAAGTAAACTTATTCGCAAGCATTTTTCGAGATTAGATGGAGTAGAAACGATTACGCAATCGTCGGCGACGAGGCGGATTTTCCGATAACTAGGGGAACCGCTGTTGCTCAATTACATCATGGACGCTCTGGTTCTCCGAATCCGATTCTGACCGTTCAATTTCCAACAATTCCCGATCCAGGGCTCGATCTTCTTCCGAATTTTCCGACTCACTACTAACATCTTCCGCATTATACGGTTACAAGTGCGACGCGTGGTATCTACCCGCCAACCGACCCTCGAGTGACGACAATTCATAAATGTTAGGAGAGACAACTTTAACTATCATGAACGGCCTATGGAAAGAAGGGGCCAATTTGGTCGCAATTTTATCGCACCTACTCGAGAGTACGTGAAGTGGCTTCTTCACCAGGTCACCAATTCCGAAACGCTGGTCACGGAAGTGGCGGTTATAATATTTGACCGGGGGAGGAAAGCTTTATCTTGGTTTTGGGTAATTTTTTCTCTTAGATCGTTCAGCCTCGATATTCGAGTTGTCCACTTATTGCTATTCGGAAGTGTCAACTCGTTTCCCCCTTCCACAAGCCGACGGAAAGACTTTAAAGGGGTCGGTTCTCTTCCTATGTTAAGGAACGCAGGGGTGACTCGATTAGTGCTATGAAGTGCCGTGTTATAGGCGAAGCGAAAATCACCGATGTAAACGTCCCAATGACATAGTTTTGAATCATAGTTTTGAGGACTCGGTTGGTCCTCTCCACCGGATTGACCTGTGGATGGTATAATGGGTTAAATGAGTGGTGGATATGATAGGCGGTCGTTAGATCCCTGATAGCACAAAGTTTTCGATATCCTTTAGCATACCTGGCCAATAGCCTTTTGACCACCCAAATGACCCGCTTGAGTGTTTTCATGTGCTTCACGCATAATTAACAGTCGGTCTCCTTCAGGGACCACCATTTTCCAGGCGTTTAAATCGTCTACCAAATCCTGCAACAGGGGGTTACTACGGTAATAATACAAAATTCCGTCTGTTACTGTCCAGTTGCGATATTGGCGTGGATCATTAGTTACATTTTCTTTACGTTTATTATACCAGTCATCGTCAGTCAGTTCAATTGTCGCGATTTTTTCATCCGCCTCCGTTTCGAATGTGCGAAACAATGCGTCGGAGACTTGATGCATGGATCCTTTTCTATGAAGGATCTCATAGTCGTATTCTAGCAATTCGAGTGCCCAGCGAGCCAGTCGGCCGGTCGGGTTACGGAGATTATTGAGCCACCTAAGACAACTATGGTGAATAAATCGTCGGTACCAAGAAGTGGCATCGATGAATCTACGGAGTTGACGAAGGGTTTTTGGTTGAGGATAGTCCATGATCGGACTGATCGTTTCTCTGTCGATAGAGAGCCCCTCTTTATTTACCATGAACCCTAAATATTTAACCTCAGAAACGTAGAATTGGCTCTTCTGGGGACTGATTGTAAAGCCTTTTTCTCTCCACACTGAGAGGAATTTAATGGTAAGCTAACTTTAAATCTATCTTCGAGATATAATGGGCCGAATTTAGGGTATCGAGTATTTCAGCCATAAATGGGATAGGATAAGCATCTTTAACTGTGACGCTATTTACTTTCCGGACATCCAGACATTGACGATAAGTGCCATCTGGTTGTTTCACCATACAGACCGGATTACACCAGTCACCATTTGACAGATCGATAATTTCCTGTTTTTCAAGTTTCCCAGAATTTGTTATTAAATATTCGCATACTTTAGGGGACATTCTATGGTTCTTTTGTCAGATTGGGGTTTTGTTGAACTAACAATTCGATTTCTTCACGTTCCTTTTCGGAGAGTAGTGCGATACCCGCACATGTATTAATATTGATCTTACTTCCCGGTTTAACGAACTCAATCCGAATGATTGGTCTTTCTGTCATCCAAAGTCTCCGAATGCTCGTATCGATTACCATTCCGAATCTCTCCATAAAATCTATACCTAACACGCCTTCATCCGTCAATTCCGGTACTATTCGAATAGTCATTTCACAAGAAATTCCTGCCAGAGTGATCGGTAGTTTCCCTGACAATAGTCAGAGTCGCAATCGTCTTTAGTAAAGCCGTGATTACCACAAATGTGGCAAAACTTTACCCAAGTGGTTTTGCATTGCTGCCACTCGTAATCTATTCCGCCGCAATTAAAACACGGTGGTTGATTTTTAGGCTCCCGAAATTTTTCTCGTTTAGGTCTACTGTTTTTAGAAGATGATTCACTAGCTCCATCTTTCTTTTTAACAGAATTTTTATCCTTTGAACCCGATTTATTGCATGAATTACTTGATTTATTCGAATTCGCGTTTGATGGAGTACTTTTTTGGTCTCTCGACAATTCTTCGATTTTTTCCACCAATAAGTTAAGAATTTGGGAAATTTTATCGTCAGAGGACTCAGCTTCTGATTTATTTTTATTATAAGCCGATTTACTTTCTATTTTACCGCCATATGCAAATTCAGGGAAGAATAAGTCATCCGGCTTTATGAGGGGTTTTGTAATTTTGAGAATCTAGCATTCTCTCAACATCTGACGCGAGCACCGCCAATTCTTCAAGAGTGTTAAACTGGCTACGCTGGATTGACATTTTGTGTTTCGATCTAAGATTCATATAAACACGGTCGATTATTTCAGTTCGCGCAACAGGTCTTGTATATTTCGAATACAGACCTTGCATGCAAATAATAAAATTCGCAGTTGATTCTTCGGGTCCTTGTATTCGACCGGTGACTTGTTCCTCAAGTCGCCACTGATAATTGCAGTTGCCGAAATACTCACGACATTCGGCTTTGAATTGGTCCCACGAGACTATATGCAATTTATTCAACCTGAACCATTGTAAGGCTAAGCCATCTAAGATTAAGGGTGCCGCTCGAAGGACATCCTTGCCATGTAGAGAAGAAATCTCCATATTGTCTTCAACCCCCGCGAAAAAGTCATCGACACTAGAAGACTTGTCGCCTGTGAATTTGATTCCCCACTTACGCACGATTAAATCTAACGGTTTACGATACGAAGCAAACATCTGCTCATTACCTAAGTGGTGACTAACTTGGCCATTATATTCTCTGAAATTCGAATCTTTAATCGGTATCTTTAAGTTAACGGGTTGGAAACAGTGGTCGGTAATGTCAGCGTCGGCTGAACGCTGGCAAGTTATCGGTCTGCAATAATAACGATTTTCACAATCATCTGGTTCTAAATTAATATGGGTTTTCACGGTTCTACGTTGAAACTCGGTTGGAGGTCGGTTCAAAGCTGGGTCAAGTCTGGGACAGACTTGCGCCGGCGCTGGGCCACTATTACAGGTGGCTGAACAGCTCAATCCCGTCTGACTGACCAGAGCCCAAATGAACTACTTCTGGTTGACTGTTTGAAATTTTCGCACAGCTGTCGGTCGGTTTTGTTTGGCAGTTGTCAGTCTACTCTGTTTTGTAACCTGTATACGGTCCAATGATGAATTAATATAAGGTATGGGTCTCTAAATACCTATTGAGTTAGTTGATCGCGTGATAAAAACGGAATCCGCGACTGTCGATCCTACCATCAAATAAAAATGATTTGTACTGTGTGAAGTTACCGCGGGGGCAGACGTTGAGTAACTGTTAATTTCGGAGGACACAGGGGTTTTGATCAACTCGCGCATCCTTTCTAAGGTAACCAAACACGAATCCTGAGTCGTATCTGACTCGAAATCATTCAATTCCAATGGGATCTCGTCCGAAGGAAGCCACTCCACGGCATGATCGCCCGAGGCCAATCGTTTGAAACGCCACGCTCAATCTTTTAAGACTGATAATTTACATGAAATGTTTACTTTATGCGAATCTAAATAAATTTTTATTTAGTCTTTCGACCAATTTCCAAAAGGGTTACCCGCTATTATCGGTGAGTTCATTTGACTCGATCGTTCTAACACGATCTTTTTCATTTTAACGAATGACAATTTACTACAATGGGAGAATATAATACTTTTAAATTAGAAGTTTGGTGTCTATAAACATTACTTTTTTCTGAACATCATTTTTAAGATTCGACAGAAACTGAATTTGTAAGGTCAGATTCTCAATTTCGTTACTTTAAACAAAATCAATTGCAAAATGTCAAAAACAATTATTAATTCACTGTCACTATAATTCAGTTGGAAGGGAGGGATAGGAAACAAAAAAAATTAAATTTACACTTTATTTTTATTGATCCATAATCACCACTCTAATTTAGAAAATATCATCACTTTTTTAAAATTATTTATAGTTCAATTTAAAATAAAAAAAATCTGTCCGCGCAAGCGCGGACACATTCTCATCCGCGCTTCGCGCGGGGGCTCGCTGCGCTCGCAAGTTTCAGCGCGCCTCGGGGCGCGCGAATATTGATCGTCGCGCTTCGCGCTCCGGCGATTATTTCGCACGTCGCGCTTCGCGCTCCGTGTGTTGTTGCGCGCTTCGCGCGCAAATGACTCGCTTCGCTCGCAGTGGTCTGCGGTTGTTGTGCATTATTTGTGTTCTTGTTTCCTTTTATATGTTTCATAAAATATTTTTTTTTCTTAAAGTTACTACGACCTTAAGGATTACATTCTCATCACATGTTTTTGTTTTCTGATGATTGCAAGATTAAGTGGATTTAAATGTATGTTTTTGGTCTTGATGATGGAAATTGTGAAGTTATTTTTAATTATACTAACTCTCTTCTAGCAGAAACATGATTGCAGAAGCAGCTTAAATATTCTTAAAGTATTAGTATTAATTTTTTTGTGTAGTGTGACCGGAGCGTAATGGCTAACTTTTCACTCTTTGTTGATTTACTTGGACATTTTTGTTTTAAATAAATGTTTATCTCCTAGAAAAGTTACTCTGGTATCTCAACTTTCTTTAAAAAAAGCGAACGTCCCTATATTACTCTTACTTTTTTTCTACAATGAACGTACACTTTGTCGGTATCGTAGGTTGCATTTATGCATAGCGTGTTGCATTAGCCAACCCGCTCTAGGGGTACTTGGGAAATAATTTTAATTTTCATCAATACAGTAAGTGTGAATCAAAAATCTCAAATTGACCCTCAAAAAATGTTTCAAGCTTAAATAGCGATTTTTGTTTATTTTTTAAAGTTATTTTAAAAAAATTAAAACGAAAAAATGAAAATTTTGAAAAGTTACTTTCATATGTGAAATACAGTTTTTCTACTATATTTCTTACAACAGTGATTGAATAATAAATAATCAAACTCTGTAGAAACTTGCAGTACATCAAATTGTCTTTGGAGCGAAATCATTTCAATTTACGATTTTTAAATAAATTACAATTATTCATTACGTCCCTTAGCTATTATGTCTCGTTCACCCTATATATGTGATTATTGTAAATAATATCAAATGAATGATTGAAAACATGTAAATCCGGATAGAGTGGATGTGATAGTATAATTCTTATAAAAAAAACTTTAAATTTACTGAAGACTTAAAAATGAACAATTAGATAAATTTTCTGCATGATTTTTTTAAAAGAACGTCCAAGCGCCTAAACTTTCGGAAGGGCCTTCCGGCAGGACGCGCCTTTGCACATTACGGCGTCTTGTCGGCAGTACGGCAACCGTCCTTCAGAAAGGACAAAATTTATTTTTGTAAAAAATTTTTAAATTTTATAGAATATTATAATATATTATTTTATACATAATTTATTAAATATATTAACAAATATTGTTATAATATGTTATTTTGAGCATAAACAAGAAATTCACTTAGAGATTTTGAAAAAATTGACAACAAGATAAGACCAAAAATTGAAATGTAAGAAAGGGTCAGACCAGCCCAACTGTGTTAAAAAAATTTCATTGATTTTCTAAAATGTTAAAACTTTCATGAATATATTTTAGTTATAACATTTTAGAAAATAAAATAAATTTTTTTAACTCAGTTGAGCTGGCCTGACCCAAAAACTTAAAGAAAATTAAGTTTCTGTGAAAAAATGTTGAAAAGAAAAGTTGTTTGTATTTTTCTAATCTAAAGTAATATAGAGTTAAAAATAATGAAACTTGAAAAAATTGAATTTTCAAAATTTTGAAACTACTGTAGTTTGCATAGTTTTCGACGAAAATGGCTGACTAACGAACTCGATCTGTATTTTAACATTAACTTTGTGCATGCAAAGTTGCAAGTTGATGCAATAAGTTTTTCAAGAGTTATCGTAGGGACACCATTGTGTCTACAGACAGACACGAAGACAGTCATACGGACAGACACTTTTTTTAGACCATGTTTTTCGGACTCAGGGGACCCCAAAACGTCGAGATTTCATGAAATTAGCGAAAGTCAATTTTCGACCAAAACTAATACTTTCTCATATGATGAGAATGTAATAAAAAAATTAGTTTTTTGCAAATAAGTCGAAAAGTTTTAAGTTTAGTGAAAAGTTGTCAACAGCAAAGTTGTAGCTGATGGTAAGACGAGAAAAAAAGTCTCGGGTAGCAAGCTCCCATAGGCAATAGTTTTGGAGATAATTGAGTCGGAATATGGATTTTTTGTTAAAAAAATGATAAAAAATATATATATACGGTGGTTTTTCCGGAAATTACTAGTTTTTGGTTAATGTGAGCATTTTTTGAGTACAATGGGGTGAGAATATGTGGAAATTAATGTAATAATTTTTTTCTCTTTGATAAATTTTGATTTTTAGCGTTATTTTAGAATTTTTGAGTATTTTTTTACTATTTAAGAGCCTATAACTTCGAAATTTGACTTTCTATGAAAAAATGTTGTAGAGAAAAGTTGTTTGTATTTGTCTAATCTAAAGTAATATAAAGTTAAAAATAATGAAATTTGAAAAAATTGAATTTTTAAAATTTTGAAACTACTGTAGTTTGCGTAGTTTTTGACGAAAATGACTGGCTAACGAACTCGATCTGTATTTTAACACTAACTTTGTGCATGCAAAGTTTCAAGTTGATGCAATAAGTTTTTCAAGAGTTATCGTAGGGACACCATTGTGTCTACAGACAGACACGAAGACAGACATACGGACAGACACTTTTTTTAGACCATGTTTTTCGGACTCAGGGGACCCCAAAACGTCGAGATTTCATAAAATTAGCGAAAGTCAATTTTCGACCAAAACTAATACTTTCTCATATGATGAGAATGTAATAAAAAATTAGTTTTTTGCAAATAAGTCGAAAAGTTTTAAGTTTAGTGAAAAGTTGTCAACAGCAAAGTTGTAGCTGATGGTAAGACGAGAAAAAAAGTCTCTGGTAGTAAGCTCCCATAGGCAATAGTTTTGGAGATAATTGAGTTCGAATATTGATTTTTGTTAAAAAAATGATAAAAAATATATATATACGGTGGTTTTTCCGGAAATTACTAGTTTTTGGTTAATGTGAGCATTTTTTGAGTACAATGGGGTGAGAATATGTGGAAATTAATGTAATAATTTTTTTCTCTTTGATAAATTTTGATTTTTAGCGTTATTTTAGAATTTTTGAGTATTTTTTTACTATTTAAGAGCCTATAACTTCGAAATTTGACTTTCTATGAAAAAATGTTGTATAGAAAAGTTGTTTGTATTTGTCTAATCTAAAGTAATATAAAGTTAAAAATAATGAAATTTGAAAAAATTGAATTTTTAAAATTTTGAAACTACTGTAGTTTGCGTAGTTTTTGACGAAAATGACTGGCTAACGAACTCGATCTGTATTTTAACACTAACTTTGTGCATGCAAAGTTTCAAGTTGATGCAATAAGTTTTTCAAGAGTTATCGTAGGGACACCATTGTGTCTACAGACAGACACGAAGACAGACATACGGACAGACACTTTTTTTAGACCATGTTTTTCGGACTCAGGGGACCCCAAAACGTCGAGATTTCATAAAATTAGCGAAAGTCAATTTTCGACCAAAACTAATACTTTCTCATATGATGAGAATGTAAAAAATAATTATTGATAATTTCTTTTGAATCTTTGTTAAATTAGACAACAGGCCACTAAAATTAATTTGATCAGTTCAATGAATTTTCATCAAGATAGAGATGGCGATTTCTTCGTCAACAATTACATTTTATATATATATATAAGAGGTTAAAAATTTATTGGTAGAAAACCTGTTACCAATTTTCTTACTCATCTGTATGGAATTGCCCATGGCGCCAGGTCATTTTGGCGTGGAATGAACAAACCTTTAATTATATAAAATTGTCCGACTACTCAATAATTGACTTATTTATAACCGTGAAGAGGGGGGGAGCAAGGATGATCACTGAATAAATTTGAATAATGCCATTTAACACTGAGGAATTTTATTCTCTCGAATTGTGAACATTAGTCGGCGGCACGCCGCCTAAACAAGACTCAAATTGAATTATAATTATTAGCCGAATTATAAACTTAAGACTGGTCGGAGGAGCAGCTCAACTCAGTAGAAAGGGGAACTCACCGTCAAGCCGACGTCTCCCACGGATGGACCCACGACTCATCTCAAGAACAAAATTCTTAGTTGATAATACAAAAAAATAATCACCTTTCAATCAACCCTTTTGAGAGCTACAGAAAGAGCATTGTCTTTATTGAGATTTTTTCAGTTATTTGATTGACTGTTCCCGACATTTTGAATTTTGAAAATCTGATTTTAGATTCGTAATCAGCAACCCTGAAAGCCTCCAAGCAGTAACAAATTGTAGGCGAATCTGATCGATTTTGAGAAAAATCACCCCGGTGACATTGCTCGTTTTTTCCATTGTATAAAAAGACATGAGAGCTGAAAGTGTCCACCAGCTGGCGCCAGCTATGCACGGGCCCTGTTTCAATTAAAATGCATGGGATATTGCAAAAAAATTAAATTTTCACTAATTAAAATTAATTAAATCGTATTTCTTTGTACACAATATTAATATAGAAACTTTTTAACATATTTTTTGATAGTTATAGCCTTATAAAAGAGTAGAATATTTAATTTATAACGAAATTTTCATCTCAGTTTTAGGCGGGAATTTCAAAAAATATTAATTTTATTATTATTATTTATTATAAATTTTTTTTTCTCATCTACTCAATATAGTTTTGAAATATTAATAATAGTAAATTAAAAAATAATTATAAAAACTTACATATTTTTGAAAATCCCGCCAAAAATTTAGGTAGAAATTTCGTTCTAAATACATTATTCCACGCTTTAATAAAGTAACAATTGTTACAAAATATGTTTAAAAGTTTATAGATTCATTTCATGTAAAAAAAATATGATTGAATTAATTTCAGTTAAAGAAAATACAATTTTTATGCATTATCCCATGTATTTTAATTGAAACAGGGCCTGTGCATAGCTGGCGCCATCGGTGTCAACTTTCAACAGTTGGTACACTTTTAACTCATCAATGCCACCGGGGTGGAAAAATCGTCTGCCATATTGGATCCGCCATTTTAAATTTTGAAGAAGTGACGTCATATTCTTAATCAGCGACCTTTAGAACACCCGAGTAACAAGTTTCAGGGGAATCTGAACGATTTTTAAGAAAATTTGTCAACCATATTGGATCCGCCATTTTGAAAAAGTGACGTCATATTCGTAATTAGCGACCCAGAAAACCCCCAACTAACGAGTTTCAGTCGAATCTGAACAATTATTAGAAAATTTGTCCGCCATATTGGATCCGCCATTTAAAATTTTAAAAAAGTGACGTCATATTCGTCATCAGCGACCCAGAAAACCCCCAAGTAACGAGTTTCAGTCGAATCTGAACAATTATTAAAAAATTTGTCCGCCATATTGGATCCGCCATTTAAAATTTTAAAAAAGTGACGTCATATTCGTAATCAGCGACCCCACAAACCCCCAAGTAACGAGTTTTAGTCGAATCTGAACGATTTTTAGAAAATTTGTCTGTCATATTGAATCCGCCATTTTGAATTTTGAAGAAGTGACGTCATATTCTTAATCAGCGACCTTTAGAACACCCGAGTAACAAGTTTCATTAAGCTTTCTGAAATCCATCGTCTAAAGTGTTTATTTGTTTATATAATTTGTTTATAACAATTAAGAAATGGGTCTTCAACACCATTTTACAATCGAGATACCTATAGGTATAAGTTAAAATACTTAGCGATCCAAAAAATACTCATATCTTCGATATAATAATAATAAAGAAACAAATTTTTTTTTGGTTTTTGACGTTTTACTCTTAAAATATTAAAAATTTTGAAAAATGTTCTACATAAAAGTTGTAGATCTTGTTAAGATACACATTTTATGTTACATTCAATTTTTTCATAAATTGAGTATTTTTCGAGAAAAACACAAAAAACGAAAAATAACCATAGAAACGTTTTAATGCAGAAGGGAGTCAAATTAACTTCCTACATGGTACTAGAAGGTATCCAACTTAGACCAGACCCCCCCTCAAACATTTAAAAAAGGCGTTTTGAAGGTGCATCCACAACACATCTCTCAAAGGCGGGCAAAGTCCGCCGCTCCTGTTTTCCTTTCACGTTTCTCTGGTCTAAGTTAGATACCTTCTAGTACCATCTAGGAACTAAATTTGACTTCCTTCTGCATTAAACGTTAAAGGAAAACAGGAGCGGCGGGCTTCGCCCGCCTTTGAGTGATGTGTTGTGGATGCACCTTCAAAACACCTTTTTTAAATGTTGGTGGGGGCTTTGGTCTAAGTTAGATACCTTCTAGTACCATCTAGGAACTAAATTTGACTTCCTTCTGCATTAAACGTTAAAGGAAAACAGGAGCGGCGGGCTTCGCCGCCTTTGAGTTATGTGTTGTGGATGCACCTTCAAAACGCCTTTTTTAAATGTTGGAGGGGGGTCTGGTCTAAGTTGGATACCTTCTAGTACCATGTAGGAAGTTAATTTGACTCCCTTCTGCATTAAAACGTTTCTATGGTTATTTTTCGTTTTTTGTGTTTTTCTCGAAAAATACTCAATTTATAAAAAAAATTGCATGTAACATAAAATGTGTATCTTAACAAGATCTACAACTTTTATGTAGAACATTTTTCAAAATTTTTAATATTTTAAGAGTAAAACGTCAAAAACCAAAAAAAAATTTGTTTCCCAGCCTTAGCGTTCTGTAAGTAACTTTTTCATCCTCCCCCACCTAATTTTTCATTTTCTAGCTGAATGAAAGCCTTTCCAAAAAGAATTAATCATTTATCTTTAAAATTCGCAAAAGCCGTGATTCTAAATAATTACCCAAGATTATTTAGAAAAAAGAAAATCTAAAATCGGGTAAGATTTGTAGGCCCTAAGTTATTTTGAACCCTACTTTTTAATTTCAAATCACTGTGCGGCGCCACCCGAGAGCTGTGCGTGGATCGTCGTTAACGACAACAATCCAATATGGCCGTACCCAATGTTTTGACAGGTGAACCCTTGGAGTTAGCGAATTCGTCTTCCTGGCACTCTTGAATAATCGGGAATCGCTTTCAACTATATATGCCAGAAAGCGCTTCCCACGATGACTTCTAATTCCGTCTTTTCGTGTCGTTGAGTAATGATTTGACGAGAGGCGACAGTCTTACTCTCGCGATTTTAAACATTGAAAACAAAAGAAGGAACGATTAATTTCCGAGAGTATTATCTGGATTTTGAAAATCGATGTGACGAGTTTGCAGGTGAATGTCAATAAATTCTTAATCTTTGTCAGGAGTGACAAATTTAAGGTAAACATCAGTGTTGTAAAAAAATAATAAATAAAATAAAAGGAACCAAACGGTTCGATTCCCGTTCTGGTGTTACTTTTCTTGTAATCATTTGACTAAATTAATATTTTGTGTACGGCTAAAATAGCCTTGTCATAGTATATATAAATTCAAGAACTACACAAAATTCTACTTTATCTTTCCTCTACTTTATATATACTTTTTTCATCATTACTGTTTAGGAGACACACCACTCTCATATTAATCATCAAGCTTAACGTTTCTAGGTGCTAAAAATTCACACCCCAAAAACTAATTAAATTTATTCTGTTGTTTGTTATGTCGTTATGTCTTAATTGTAATAAATATTTAAAATTTTTTTTTATAATTTATAATTATGAACTACATTTTAATTAAGTAGTAAATTCAAATTTATCAACGTATTAAATACATTAAAAATTGTATTAGGTATTAATTAATCCATTTTTAATTAAATTTTCATAATTAATGTAAAATTAATTGAAAATAAAATTGCTTTAAATAAATAATCTTTTTATAATTTAATATAATAAAAATTAACAAGTGTATTACTTATTATTAAATATAAATACTTATATTGAATAATATAACAATTAATTAGTTACGGGAAACTTCATAATAACATAAAATTGATTAAATTAAATATATTTTGGAAATAATTTTAAATATGGTTTTAAAAATTTTATAAGAGAGTCGTCATGTATTTCGACGTAGCGCAGCACACGCTTTGCTGCTTTCCAGTAATCATCGCTGTATGAGTCATTGATTTGACTTAAACTGCTTACAGCAAACATCAAATCTGGCCTTGTGCTCACGGCCAAATACATCAAAGAGCCCACGAGTTGTCGATATGGATATTTAGCCATGATGTCTGCTGATGGATTCTCTGGTTTGATCAGCTGCTTACCTGTCTCGAACGGAAAAGAATTTCGTAAATATAATATTCTTGTGACATTTTCATGTCTCCGCTATTCCACTTAAATTTTATTCCAAGGCAATATTTAATGTGACCAAGGTTTCACATTTCGAATTTGTTCATGAGTTTTCGTTCCACCTCATGCATCCATTCTAAATCCTGGCTTGAGATCAGCACGTCTTCTACGTAGATGATGACGAGTAACAGCACGCCGTTTCTCTCCGCAGATATGTTTATGAAGACGTCTTCTTCTAAAGCTCCATTTAAGAAGGCACTTGATACTTGATACTTGATACTTGAATCTTCATGTTCTTTGCGATCGCCATCATTAATCTTATTGAGCTCATCTGAGCGACTGGTGAGAACGACAAGTTACAATATTCTGGTCGATTGGTATATTTACTACTGTCCAAGTATTGTTTTTTTAGAAAAGATACATCGTGATCAGGACTATTAATAGCTTTCTTTAATGATATTTCTGCAAGGTCGGCGATTTCATTATATTCTTTGACTTCTTCTTCTTCTTCAATGACATTTGGAGGGATTATTTGATACACTTTATTGTAAGTAATTGATTTTAGCATGAATTTAACGTCTCGAGTAATTATTACGGTTTTTCTTTCAGGATTCCACAGACGATATGCTTTCGCCTCTTTAGAATATCCAATGAATGTTCCTTCATATGAGAGTGGTTTGAATTTGTGCATTCCTTGTTTTTTTCTAACACAAAAATTTTGGAAGTGTGGAACGACGGGATGTCTTTGTGTCAATTTCCAAAACGGTGTTTCGTTATTGATTGATTTTGATGGCCCAAATCCCGATGACAGTCCTCCTTCGATCAGTATGCACCTGGGTACCTCCAGAAGCGTACGATTTTTCCGCTCGGCCAGACCATTCTGTCTACAGAGCTGTCAGTCACCTTGTATAATCGTCTATGAATGTAGCAACATATCAAGATCCTCCTATCGATTCAACTCTCATAGGGTCACACACATCACTATTGACAATTTCTAAAACTTCCGTACTTTTTAATTGTGATTTGGGAAAGGATTGTTCAACCATTTTACCTTTTACACACACTTCACAGGGAGATAATTTTTCGGATATGTCGAAACTTATTCCTAGAGTGAGATTATTTTTAACAATTTGCTTAAGGAGAGACACCACCCCCAACTTTGAGCCCTTTAAATTATTAAACTAGGTTATATTTTTTTATTGCACCATTTTTAACCCTAAAATATATATCGAACATTGCCTAAAATACTGAATTTATCAACGTTTTCTATCATATCAGAAAATGTAATAGGCATATTATCGAGGTCAATTGTTTCTGTGATGTTGGCTAATTGTATAAAAATCAGAAGACCTGTAAATGAGATGTATATAATATGTAAATATTCCTTACAAGTTTCTAAAAAATTTGAAAAGTAAATAATTACGTGCAATAACTTGTCAAAACTATGGGTTTTACGTTAAAAACAAGAATAATATTCCTTTTATAAATTTATTGTTTATAATATTAATTAAAGTTACAATTATTACAGTAGTTACTTACGTTTATTACACAATTTTCGTTGATAAAGTACAGCAAAGTCGTTATATTTAGGTTCTTGATTGGTTTCGTTTCAAGTGAATGAAACTTAAAGTTTGTTATGTTACACTTATGTAACTTTCACAACTTTGTAAGAGTTTTGCTATAAATTATCAGTTTTACGTTATCTAAGTGTTAAATTATTTATCTTGCACCTTTTACGGAAAGAAACTTGTTTCTAAGTGATAATAATATAACTTGCACCTTTTACGGAAAGAATTAATGAAATTTACACTGTTAATTGTGTATAACAAATACGACAGTTAAAACAACAAAATTAATGATTCTAAGTGTTAAATTATTATCTTGCACCTTTTTACGGAAAGAAACTTGTTTCTAAGTGATAAATAATCTAACTTGCCCCTTTTTACGGAAAGAATACAGTAACTCGCGTTTAAACTGAAGGGTCGCTCTACAATGATACTATTCGCTCTGAATTACACCGGAACTTTTGACAATCGCTCTGATTTTTTCAGCAGCTTATATAGTTTCTAATCTAATGCTTTTTAGGGAAGCTAAGTGGTGGAAGCATTTTGTTTTGGGTGTTTTCGCCACACGCCGTTCTAGGCACATACGACATGCACTGCTTTAGACACGTACGACATGCACTGTTTTAGGCACGTACGATTGTAATATGATCTTTTTCTATTTCATTCTAGCTATCATCTATTAATTTAAACTTATAATTTTTATTTGATTCATTTCCATTGATTCAGACATTGATAAACGTTTTTGAATTCAATAATCGAATCGACAATCTATTATCGATTAATCGATTGTCGATTTATTTTCGATTTGTTACATTTAAATGGATTCATATTAATATTTAGACATTAAGTAATAATTATCAATGTTTAAATGTCATGTGGATTGATCAAAAAATTATTCTTATTAATATTTAACAATTTTGTAAATTAGAAGAATATGTTTTTCTATCATCTTTTAAACATGCGTCATCTCTTTCATTCATACCCACATAGCACAGTATTTTGCTGCAAGTTTGCTGCAAGTTTGCCATGCAAAGTTCGCAAATTTGCATTGCAAGTTTGCAGCAAACTTGCAGAAAAATAAAAATGTCACCCCCTTGGCAAGTTTGCAATGCAAACTTGCTGCAAATTTAATAAGCAAAATTTCTGAAAACTTGCAAGGCTAACTATTTGAAAAAATATGAGGAATGTTTAATTAGCAACTTTAAGAAACAAAATAATATTATTTTTTGAAAAGTTGATAAAATTTCGTGAAAATTCTGAGTTATTTACCTTTTATGATTCAGCAAAGATTAGAGGGAAAAAGGAAACTTTTTAAGAGTAATAATTAGTTTGAAATGAAAAAAAATGAAAAGTTTCTTATTCTATACTATTTCCCCTATCGTATTGACTAGAATGATAAATGTTTATTGAAAAAATCCGAATAACATATTTTTCAACGTCATATAACTTCTCGAACATTATTTGTAACTTGAACTGTTTATAACTTTTAAAAATGTTTATGTATTTTAAAAATCATAGAATACACGAAAACTATACATTCAATAAGGAACATGCTGTCCAAAATTCAAATTAACTGTTTGAATAGTGTTAAAAAAAGTGTAATAAATTTTCGGCAGCTATTTTCCATCCCTCACCATAATAAACATATAAACAATTTTTTTTTACTGTAAAAATTAATCAATTTACAATTTTTTATTCATACAGAAACAATTGTCTTAGAAATATAAACCTTTTCACGTTGAAAGATACACCTAGGATAGAGATCCTTGTAATTTTCGTCGAAATTTCAGTAGGATAATTTTCACAGATAAAATTTCAATTTGTCATTTATAATTACTAGTGTTTATAATAAAATAATATTTTTAATTTATGTTTTATGCATTATCCATAAAAATATTGTTTATTGGTGATTCTCGCTAGAGAAAGACAAATCGTATGTTCACTCAGTGTTTTCGATAAACAAAATAGTAAAATATATTTAAATTGAAACTTATTTTACTAGATTAGATTTATTTATTTCACTATTTTTTAATAAAAAACACTATTTCAAACTGTGCACGAGGAATTTGTCCATTTTAAAACAATTAACTTGATTCATATGTAATAGAGTAATGAAAAGAAAATTTTTAAAGCATTATTATACCAATAATTATGCAAAATTTGACTCTAATACACAAATTTTATATCAGTATGTAAAAAATGAAAAAATTATAAGAGGTTAAATATTTAATTTAACGAAGTAATAAGTGACAAAATTAAAAATAGTCATAATGGTCCAAAAGTGACAACCCAAGCATTCGCTTGATATTAATTCGCATTATGATAATTTTGTAATTGGAATAATATAATACTCCTTTTTATGTTGTTAACATAGAAGACGTCAAACTGATTATCCCATTTGTTGAATGAAAAAATTTTTTGTTGCTCCATTATTTTCACACAATTATATTATAAAACGTTTCTTTAATTGACCATTGATTTATTGGAATTCTTCAGCAACTATTTTAAGAAATCCAATTCCATTGCTTCCTGAAAACCAAAATTATTATTCTGATATAATATATTAAAATAGGGTAACAAATATATAAACAATACTTGAAAAACAATGTAAAATAAACAATTGTAATTTTACCTTACTCTTGTAGGCGAAATTCAACGTCTAAGATCTCAATTTTTAATGTTAGTGTTACAAAATTGTCAGGTATAGCTTCGCAGAGTGCTCACGTTACTCCTTTTAGTTTTATATGTACCAAAAACATAATTCTCATGTCCAATTGTTTTATATTACTAATAACTTGGCGAATTTTGCAGTTTCCTAATTCTTCGAAATCAATTTTTGCATGTAGAATTGTCCTGAAGGATAGTTTAGTAATCAAACTTGCTTACATGGATACCAGCACAAAGTGAAATGAAATCGCTCATTTTCATCGATAATAAACATAGTTTTGATTGAGTTTAAGGTTGATTAAAATTAGAGCAGGTGCAAAATCAAGATTTTAAAAAAATTACAATACTATAATTTTAGAACAACAGAAATTGAAACTGACTTTAAATTGAGAGTAATTAAATTTTTTAATTAAGTTATAAATATTTGTACGAATCTTAATACTTTGTTATTTGACAGTTTAATTGATGGTTTCGATTTACTCTCGCGATTTGCTTATGTAAATTAACAGTGTTGTAGAGGAAGTAGAATAATTTTATGTGGTGTTGGTATCCTCCAGACTTTACACAATATGTTTTTCAAGGAGGTTGAAAACATGGTTTCCTTCAAAAGTTTACCTTCGTGTATATTAATATACCTCGAATCAGGATTTTCATATAATGCACCAATAGAATTGATTTTTTGAACTATTAGATGTATATCAGTGATACACTCTACAACATTAACGACTAGACCAAAGGTTCCGTCTTTTAATAACACGCAACTGTTCTTCGGTTCACAGCAATCGAGTGTGAACGATTCAGAACACAATTTTTTATATTGCTTATTCATAATGCTGCTAAGATTCTCAGTAATCGGTCCGGTATTATGTAGCCCAACCAGTTTCGTTTTCTCCTTTTCTTTAGAGTCATTTTTAGCAGTTTCACGTTCAGCGTATCGTTTTGCAATCTGCACAAGTGGTTTGTGCCCTTTTCTCAACATTCTTTTTATGGTTGACATGTAGTTCTCAAATCGGAATGCGCTATATTTGTCCATACGACCAAACACCTTTACGTCAGCACAAATGTGCAGCAAATTGTGGACATTGTGTGAGACAAATTGTTTTCCGTAGATCCTTTGAAAACCATCAACAAATTTTTTTAACATGTTGTCACAGCAATCGATATTTTCCGGTAGAAGATGTATTTCGCTGACAAGGACTGAGATCGCAATATGTAAAAGTAAAAAGTTGTCATACATATCCTTCGGTAGAATATTTTTTAAAACCACTGGTCCTGAATATAAAAGAAATGTGCGAAATTCCGTCGCTTTCCAAAAAGCATATGTCAGCAGTGTTCGCGGTCTCCTTCCAAACTCACTCGGTATGCTATGACGAAGTGTGATTAATTTTTTAGAAATCTGCTTTATCTGTCCTGAAGTTAATCTTATTTTACGTGGACCAGTAACCCATAATTTAATGAGTTTCTTCATGACGCCTAATAAGACAAGGTGCATATAGTCTAAGGGTACGTTTGAAATACATCCGAAATTTGGGATATCTTTTAAAATTGTGTCCTTACCATTGTCGAATTCTTTGTATCTGTTGTTGATGAAACCTTCGTCCGTTTTTAAAGGGTAAGGCTCGACACCTGGAAAACATACATTCCCTTTCTTCTTTTTAGCAGCATTTTTCTTTTGTTTTGGCGGATAATACTCCCCTTTAATTTCACACTTCGAGCAACTATTATAGCCAGTGTGCCCTTTTAGGTAAAAAGCAAAAGACTTAGCCGGAGCATCGCAGACCATAGCTGTGCATGACACTGAAACGTTATCATCTTTTAAGCCTTCATTGCAAAGTGGAATTAATTCGTCGACAAATTCTTTTAAAAAAGTATTAGCATCCTCTGGTTTTACTTGACCATAAAATGCTCCGACCGGATACACTTCATCCCCATCTATTTCGGAGCATAAAATGAGCCATAGACTTTCAGTCCCAGATTTTGATATGGGTAAACCATCGATATTACAAACTAACTTAATCTCTTCAATAGATTTACCCTTCTTTTTATACTCTTTAAGAATATTTTTGATAGCTCTCTCTACCCCGAAATGGTGATATTCACCACCACTGAGTTGTGACACTTTGACGTGTCTCATGGTACCCATCAACGTCCTGGCATCAAGCGGTAAAGGAAATGGAAGAACTGATTTTAATAGTAACAACAATGCAGTCAGAGCGACAAGAGTGATATTGAAACGTAGAGCCCAGTTCCGCAATTTAGTTTTAAATGTATTTTGATTACAGCTTTCATCTTCAAAATCGTCATCGGTGTCTTCGTTTAAAGATGATTGGCTATCTTCATTGTCGGTGACAGATTCATCGGATAATGAATCGTCACTGTACTCCGAATTTAAAATCTCATCATCATGGGTATTACAATCACCATTAAATGAGTTTTTTTCAGCACTGAAACAAATTTAATTGGCTAAAAAAAGAACATTAAACTAAAAGTTACATTATATTTCTAAAAATGTGTTTGTGTTGAGAAATTTCATCAGGGAAAGTCCTATACTATACCGGCCGGGATCCAGTACCGGACAGTTGCCATTTTTAAGAAGCAATAGCAAATTAAGCTGATATTTCATGCGCTACTTGTTTAATGTTATTCACGAGCATGAAAAGATTATTAATTTGCGTAGTAAAAGTAACTAACAAAACTAGTAATTTATAAAGTTTTCGGGCGAATTATAATAAAGTAAAACATAGAATTTATTGATAACACTGTGTAACAAAAAAAATTTTGTTGACGGAACTTAAATAGAGATCTAGTACAAGTTATTTGTCTAGTAAAACTATGAACAAATATATATGAGAAATTTCCCGAACAAATTGACGAAATTACATGAATTTTAAGATTTTAGAATTTTTTTGCAAAATTTGATAATACTTTAAATTTTATATGAAATTTACATAAGGGCGTTTTAAATTTCGTTGTTGACAAATTTAATTGGTCAATTAAAAAGGCAAGCTTGTTAAACTGTTTTTTTATAGATTTAAATAACGACTGAATCCATATTTAAGAGGAGGGTCGAATGAAATTTTAAATTTTCTATATTTATACATTGTTTAGGTGTGTCTATGTTTTTTCAAACATCATTTAGAATTCAAATATACCCTATAATATTCAAATTAAGAAACAGATAATTATTTGTCAATTTATAAAATGTCTCAAGATTTCGAAAAATATAATTGTGAACTTCTCACACATTTTTTATTTATTTTTTATTATAAGACTTTCTTATATGCTTTTTTAAAATCTGATCAATTATATTAATTAGAATATTATAGAATAGATTTGAATCCTAAATGATGCTTAAAGAAACATATACGCATCTAAACAATGGAAATATAAAAAAGTTCAAATTTTTACCGCACCCTACCCTTAAACATGGACTCAATCGTTATTTTTTATCAAAAAACAGTTTAACATGCTTGCTTTTATAGATAATCAATTAAATTTGCGGAAAACAGAATTTAAAGCACCCTGATGTACATTCCACATCAAATTTGAAGTATTATCAAATTTCGCAAAAAAATTCTAGAATCTTGATATTCACGTAACTCCGTCTATTTGTATTCAAATTTTATAACTAAAAAATTAAATAAAAATCGAAAAATCGCAAATATTTTTAACTGCTGTCTTATGAATTTTTATTTTGACTAAACGAACAATATACGGTTTAAAAGGTGTGCTTTTCCCCTTTCAAACAAAAAAAATTTTTTGAAAATCGGTTGAAAATTAAGGAAGTTATGGGAAATTTTTTACATGAATACACAAAAAACGCATATTTTCCCTTCTATAAAAAATTGATAACTTTTACCATTTTCGAGAAAAATGAAAAAAACTGGATTTTTTTGGAAAATCATTTTTAATTTAATTTTTCACTTCAATTCGCTCTAAAACATAAAGCTATGTATATTTTCTAATGATATTTACAGGGAATATAGTTAAAACTATCCTTTAGACAACAAACTTTGGCAAAAAGTAAAATGTTTTATTTTAAAAAAGTTATTAATTTTTTTCTTACACAGTGTCAAAATTATTATTTACAATGTTCGGGGGCTTCGTTTATCTGAAAAATTTTTAGCGATCATAAACTTCCAGTGAAGAAAATGTTCATTAAGGTATAATAAATATTTTTGCCAAGTAGTTTTAATCTAGAATTAACCGTTTAGTAAATATTATTAAAAAACTATTTTCTGTCAAATGCGCGGGACTCAATACAAACGACTGCAATCATAACCTTAAGACTTAGCGTTGCCAACTCATTGTAAATACTAATTTTGACATTGTGTAAGAAAAAAATTAATAACTTTTTTTAAATAAAATATTTTACTTTTTGCCAAAGTTTGTTGTCTAAAGGATAGCTTTAACTATATTCCCTGTAAATATCATTAGAAAATATACATAGCTTTATGTTTTAAAGCGAGTTTTAGCTTGAACTATATTTCCTGTAAATTTCATTAGAAAATATTCATAACTTTATATTTTAGAGCGAGTTGAAGTGAAAAATTTAATTAAAAATGCGTTTCCAAAAAATCCAGTTTTTTGCATTTTTCTCAAAAATGGTAAAAGTTATCAATTTTTGTTATAGAAGAAAAAAGTTGCGAAATCAAATTTCCAATAAAAAAGTGTTTTCAAAAAATTTTTTTATGACCATCGATTTTTCAACCGCTAGAGGCCAACTCAAACGCCTGTGACAATTTTATATGTCGTTATAAAATCCGACGACTCAATATATATTTGTTCATAGTTTTACTAGACGAACAAGTTAGGATGGGTCCGATTTAAACTTCTATTTTACTGTCACACAGTGTAATTTATGTGGCTTTAAGAAAAATATGTTTTGATTACCCTTTACGCGTTCGTTATTTTTTATTATTATAAATAACAATATAATTCGTTTCCTACACTACTGGCTTCTATCAAAAGTTGATTACAATGAAAATATTATAAAGAGATGAAAAAAATAAGGGCATTTGGTACTTTAATAATGTGTAGGAAGCTGTAAAAAAAATTTCTTTAAAGATATAATGAATAATGAATGCACGTCAAGCTGCAGATTAGAAAAAGACAAGTTGTATTTTGTGCCTTGAATCTCATTATGAAAAAGATTCCATAAAATTTGAGCATTGTAAAATTTGCTTTTGAAGCTTGTCCAAACATATCAGAGCTTTCAAAGTAATAAATTTGAAATTATCGCTTTTGTTTAACTGATAATATTTACACTGGCCGGTACTGGCGGCCACATTTTTCAAGACTGGTTTTTTCGTGTTTTAAAATTGTATTATTTTAATTAATTATTACTCAACAAAATGATATTTTATCGTATTATTAGTTCCTAAAACATATAAATAAGTGTTTTCTCATGTAAGTTCAGGTGTTTTTTTCTTATTTTAAATAAACCTTAAGGTGACGATACTGTAGGACTTTCCCCTAAATTCAAATAAAAAACATTGAAATAAACAAGTCTAGTTTAAACTTATAATAATTTGATCATTTAATTTTATTAGGATGAAAAAGAAACAAATTTAACTTTTGCGTTTAAAATCAATAAGATTAAAGTAACCGGATGCAATTAAAATAATTTGGTTCGATTTATGATAAGATGATCAAATTGTATGTAATATTAAAAGCTATTAATTTTAATAAACAGAAGTAATTACGTTGATTTTTAATATGTGACAAAGATTTCTTGTATAAATGAATACCTGTCGTCTTTCATTTCATCAATAACTATGTCATGACTAGTCGAACTACTGTTCACGTAGTTATTTTCATCATTTGCCAAAGGTAATAACAACGGAAGCCTCTGCTTGGATTCTTTGTCAATTACTGGTAAATGTTGCGCCAAAGTAGACCTTAGAAAGAGAAAACAAAAATTTTTTTTTTGTGAAAAATATCTCATTATTAATTTCTTTAAAATACAAAGAATTATAATAATTAATTCCATGCATTACAGAATTTATGTGAGGGATTTTAAACAGAGGGTTAACAACTAGAATGAAATAGTACACAGTGGATCGAGGATGGAAAATAGTTGATTTCTTACGAGTATAGTTTGAAGTTCGAGGCGCAACGAAGAAAAATTTTCAGAAAAGTTTTACGCTTTCATCTTTAAGGTATCACATCCCCTGTAATCTGAGTCACTATAGTATTTAACGCACTATACTTTCCCTTTCAGGTTCTAATACTTTTAGCTCGACCTGTTCCTACTACTTCAAATACAGTCGTCCATGTGTCAAATCACAGTGGTGGGGGTGCTTTATAATACAAATAACGTCATGAAATGGAAGTTTTAATTCATAATTGTAAAAAAACGAGACGGTAAGCCATAAATTTTTGTGTGCAATTCGGTTCAAAATGTATTCGTGTAATATATATTAGTTTTTGAAAAAATCTATAAATAATGTAAGTTTATATTTATGAAAATGTACTTCTCTTCACCACATTACTAACGCTTCACATGCAAGAACCGAACTTTTGATAGCGAATATCTCCGGTTCCGTGCGGTGAAAATTCTTAAATTTTTGCAAATATTTTAAGAACGATAATAAGAACAAATGGACAAATTTTTAAAAAATCTATAAAAAATTGTTTAGGGGATGTGATACCTTAATAAATTTTAGGAAAGTTTCGGTGCTTAGTGGGTAAAACACAAACGCGGTAGTGTGGTTGTTACTAATGACATTGTAGTTGTTACTGGTGGTGGTATAAGGCCTAAGCACAATAGGTTCGCGAAAGTCGTTCGGGAACGCAAAACAAGAATTAAAAAAGGATAGAGATATATCTGTGTCCTTTTCTATCTCATGCGTATCGTTCGCAAATGACTTTCGAGAACCTATTGTGCGTTGGACTATAGTACGAATACTGGTTTGAGATTCATTACTGGTCAATACTTTGATTATACAGAAAATCATGAGGTGTTAAAAAATACCACCAGAGTGGATTAAAATAATTTGCAACACTTTCTGCATCCCTTCAGGACAAAATTAACGACATGAAGGATTAAAATAATCCATTTTGATGATATTTTTTACTACCCCTACATTTTTCATGACTATTCAATATCTTTTAACTTGAGAAATATAACTAATGTTTTTTTTAATTTTTAATAAACGCATAAAATTTTAAAAGAAATGACACCTTAACAAAAAATATTAATTTTTTAATAAGATTTTTAAGATAAACCCCATTTTAAATTATTTGACTAATTTTTTTATATCAACAGAAAAATTAACGTTTTTCAAAGTTTATAAGATAATTTTAAGGTATTTGTCTTAAAATTTTTGTTAGTGTTAGTTCTTTTTATTGTTCGTATAATATTAATTTTTGTCTTGCTCCCAAGAAAGCTGACTAAGAAGCAAATGAATTATAGGTTAGGTTCGTCTTAGATTTTTCTTGATTAAAAGTTTATTTTTAATTATATGAATTTGAAACCAATTTTTATTGAATATTTTAGACACAATATGGACTTGAAGATCAATAATTACAAATTGATAATTGATTCACTTTCAGTATTTTTAATCAAAAAATTAAAAACCTAACCTCAAATGTTTTGGTTCTTAGATACCATGACACATTTATAAATATAAAATGTTATTAAACTATTTTATGAACATGACAAATATTTTCCAAGATTATTTAAAATTATTCCAGATTTTCAGTTCTAGAAATCCTGTTAAAATTTAAATGGTTAAATGCTAATTAAACGTTTTGACTTAACTTCATTATATTTTTTCCAAAATGCTACCGTGAATTTTCTCTATGCAAACTAATGTTCAGTTCGATAGTGAGACGTTTCTTCCACTAATCTATTTCACTTTAATATTTTCAAAATAAATTATTATGAATTTTTTTGAAATTATCAAAAATATGAGGTTAAGAGTGAGCATCACAACTACACCCAGAAAAAGGATTTCTTTGAAACAAAGAAATCGTTTTTCCAAACTCTCTCTTTGAAATAAAGATAAAATTTGTTTGAGTTAAAAAAAGTTTTCTTTACTTTTACGGAAAACAATTTTGAAGGTTTTTTGAATCAAAGAAATTTTTTCTTTGAATGATATTTTTGATCCAAAGAAAAATTTCCTTAAGACAAATAAAAAGCTGAGAATATTTAAAGAAATCATTTCTTTGAATTATTCATTTCTTTGACTTAAAAAAAGATTTATTAAATCAAAAGAAATATTTCTTTGAGTCAACAAAAGACAGTTAAAGAAATAATTTCTTTAAATCAAAGAAACTTTTTTTTGACCCTATAACAATGCACAAGTTTCTTTGATTTAAAAAAACATTCTTTGAAACAAAGGAGCTTTTTTCTGGATGTAGTAATTTCAAAGTGTTTTATAATAATAATTAGTTTTAAAAATATTAAAACTTTTGCACCTTACTACCCTTTCTTATCACTTTAGAGTTATTAAATAAAGTTTATTATAAATAATGGATTTAATAAACTAGCGTAGAATCGTTTAGTTCACTACCTACGGCGGCATAGATCGAGAAGTATAATTATAATTCATAATTTCAAAAACTATATAGTATAATCAATTGAAGTTTTTACAAAAATTTATAAAATAAATAAGGAAAATAAATTATATTAAATCTAAAGTTTAAACATTTTTTAGAAGTTTTAAAAATACGCCTAAGTGTGAGTTATCGAATATTTTCTTACTTTGTTTATATAAAGAAATAGTCAATTCATATTAGGAATACATAAAATATAGTTATTTTAATACCTGTGCTTGTTCACTTCTTCCTTAACATAGACTTTGCTATCCAAAAAATGAGCCGTGTGACTCCCTTCGCTTGCAGAAGCTCGTAATTCGCTGATTACCTCTTCAGGTACATCACTTTCCAACACTGACAAGTGGCGTTTTAAACTGCACATTACAAAGGGACATAAAATTATTTACAAAATAAATTTACTTGAAAAGAATGGTACATATATTAAAAAACAGTTATTGCTTGACTCGAGTTAACCTTTGTCATTTGTAATTTCAGACAATTAATTTCCTATGGAATTAAAAGTAGATTCTTTTTTGAGAAAAATTCTTGATTTTTGAAAAATTGTAATTTTAAAAATAGTAAATTTCGATGACAAATGTATTTAAATAACACTTTACTTTCTTTAAAAACATTTATTATTTAATGTTATTTATAATTTGTTTTTTAACGAATATCCTGAGTGCAATTATAGAAATATTATTGCCTCTTTAAAAATAACTTTTTAATAATTAATAATCACGTTCAGAGTTGTAATATATTATCTTATAATTAAATAGTTTTTCAAAATTTAAAATCATTGTATTAATTATGTTTAATAATTAATGTTTTAGTATCGTAAATATATTATATATTATATCCAAATATATAGGTATATAATGCCATATTCAAATGATAAAATTTATAGGTTAAATAACTTATATTTTAAGAATTAATAAATACATTTTCGTTCATTTTATTATTAATGAATTCGTAAATAGGAAATTATTAAATCATTAATAAAGAATTGATAAATACATTAATTTTAGTATTAATTAATCTATATATTTTCTAAATTTGAAATATGCATTATTAAAAATTTCTATAAAAATCTTTACTAATTCAAAACACAAAATTGATTACTTTTTTTACCTGAAATTATCATTAATTTAAATTTTTATTTTAAATCTATTATATTAATCCGAGATTTTTACCGTGATTCGTATCGAAAAACGTTAGAAATTACATTATTTTACTGAACTACTTACCTCTGAACCTCGTCGTCCTCACAGCTACTTTCGGAATCATTATTTTTCAAAGGTTTATTCAAACTTGCTGTGTGATCTTTTTCCACCTCATTTTTAACAAGTCTTATAAAATGACGCTTTGAATAACCAAATCGGCGTGGTGTTTTGTGTTCTTTCGATGAATTCATTTTTGATACACAAGTATGTAAATTACACGGAAACAAATCGAAACAATTTAAAATATATTTTCCGCACGTAAAAAGTCACGTAAACTTAATAGTATTAATAAAAGATGCCTATACTAAACAGAATTGTAAACGTTATGGCGTTGACGCCATTCAATGTCGATACCAAAGGGTACCCGGTACAGTCATACGAAGCCGAATTAGCCGATAAAATGTCTGCCAATCAAAAAATATTCTCTTACGGTAAAATATAATTAGGCTTTTTCACTTCATCGAGATATTTCGAGTTCGAGTATGACGTCAGATAGCTGGAGGGAAAACAAACAGACGACGCAATGTAAATTAATTAAATATTAATTAAATTTGCAAAATATTGAAAAGAAAATGCAAAATTTCTTTCTCCTATAAGAATTACATTGCGTCGTCTGTTTGTTTTCCCTCCAGCTATCTGACGTTACACCTGAAATCGACTCTGACGTCACAACTGAAAAAGCCTAATTTCTGCAAGAAGAGCCTGGACTTTGATTGGTTAAAAATCTGTCTGCTGCGCAATCCGCGATAGATATCGCAATCCGCTAATCTACTTCATGTGGGTGCCCCATAAAATAAAACTCTCCAATGCGGAAGCAACAGGAAGTAACGTCAGCCCCCCCGCAAACAGGAAGAAGAAAGTGTTAGGACACTTGTATGCATCGTGAAATAAAAAAAATATATATATATACTCATAATATGGCGGAACAGATAGAGTGACGATTGCAATAGATTTTACGCGTCTCCAAGTATCTTCCAGTATGTAGTGTATTATCGTTCATATATTGCTCTTATTGTGACCGCGGTTAAAGTGCAAGTGATCTTAAGGTGATAATTGTTTTCTAAACTCGTATTATTTTTTACACGACATGAAAGAATTTGCTGTAGTTGCTTTCGATGAAGGATTAGCAATCGTCAGGTCTGCTTGGCTGGTTCCTGACGAAAAGCGAATTTTATCATCGGCGTATTATCCATTATCTGTCGATTCTTTAACAATTGTTCGCTTCCTTCTTTCAAAAAACGAGGTTACAGCAGATTCAGAAGGATGGAATATTTTTTCCTGTTCAGTGCTAAGCTTTGCAAGTAAGTATAATTTCATAGCACTTTTTGCAAAACTACCATTTTTCGGATTTTACGGTCAAATTTGAAGTTTACAAACTCTTATGTAAAAAGCGATTTAAAAAACTTAATATTTTTTCAAGATAAAGTAATGTTTTTTATGAAATTTTTTTAATTATTAAAATAAAATTTTTTAAATAATTTTTTTTAAATTAGTAAAATTTTTAAAAATATCTTGAATTTTTTAAAAACATTTTAAAACATTTTCATTAAATTAACGGGCAATTTAAAAGGAAACTTATAAAAAAGATAATGTTTTGGCGTGGAAGAGTTTAGCCATTCTATGACTGCGCTGAAAATGAAAGTCGTGTGATTCCCCTTATAAGATGAAAAGCTTTATTGTAAGACACTGCCCCAATTGATGATACGCTATAATGTTATTGATTAACATAAAATTTTTATAAAAACATATAATTATACATAATTAATTAAATACAAACTGTAAATAGGTTATCGGAATACAAGGATTAATAATATAGATTTTTTTAAATTGTCGAAAGCGGATAATAATAATCTATATTAATAATCGTTGTGTTTCTTTAATTTAAATATTTTCAATTTTGAAATTAATGTATTAAAAATCATCTAACAAATTGCAAAGAATTTTTTTAAAATTTTAAAATTAGTTATTAATTAGATTTTTTTTTAAGCTTGAATCTGAAATTATTCAAAAATTGATATTGAAGAATAAAAAATTTTGTAATTTGCGTAATAACAAAAATTGAATATCACGTTCCCCACGTAATATTTGCTAGTAGTAATAATATTAATAATAAAAAAATGTTTTTCTATGTAATTAATAATATTAATTAACAAAATAATAAAAAAGTGTATTTCCATGATTGAACACTGAAAAGAAAGTTCTGGTTAGGGTATATTTAACACGAAATTCTAGTTAAAAACAGGTTTTCTAATAAATCCAACCAGACCTTTTTTTCAATGAAATAAGTAAATCATAACATTTGTTAAATAATTAAATTTTTTTTTAAATTATATTAAAAATGATTGAATTTGTAAAGAAGTATAAGTGATAAATTATTATTTTACAGACACTTACGAAGGAGCTTGTGACGTCAGAATGTATTTTCTTCCTAAAATTTTTTTTTTTAGTTGTCTCTCTTTTTTCTTTTTATTTTTTATCTATTTCTTATTTAATTTTAAATAAGATATTGAAATTTTTTTTTTTCCTTTTGAAACTCAAATATTGATTTTTCTCGAAAAGGAATTTTTCTCCAATCTCATCTAAATTTTTTTTTCTTTCCTTCAAAGCGAGAAAAATCAATATTTGTTACGAAATAGATTAAAAACCCATTATGTATTTAGGAACAATAGCGCGATCTCTCAATAGAAAAATTCAGACCCTTTGGTCTAAATTTGCGCAGACGATCCCGGCACGATAATGATCGAGCGGCGGCAAAGAGGGAAAAACCCAAAATTCGCTGTAAAACGAATTTCTTTTTTTCTATTCAATAAATCAAGTAAAGCGAATTTTGCGTTTCTTCCTAATTTTATTAAAAATTATTTAAAAAGAATTTTATTAATCTTTAAACCATTTAATTTCTTTTTTTTTTATATATATTTTAGACATTTATTCAATTTTATTTGTTTCCTTTCTTTCTCCTTTTTATTCATAAGTAAAACGATTAATTAAAAAAAATTTAAACATTTAAATGTTTGAAAATTTGCTTTATTTTAATAATAAAGTATTAATTTGTTTAAACAATTATTGTTTTTAATAAATTTGATCTAAACCAATTCCAACGATTCTATTTTCATGGAAAATGAATTAAGAAATAACTAAAAATGACTATTTATTAGAATTTAGAAAAATTCAATTATTTAATTGTTTAAATAATTGACTTTTAGTAACATTTAACACTATTTTAACATTGTAAAACAAACAAAATTTTTTATATTGTCGGAATTAGAAACAAATACTAATTCACTAAAAATGATAAACTTTTATTTGTTTAAATAATAAATGGATATAAATTCCATTCAAATCTAAATAAAATTATTTTTTTTTTACTTCAATTAAATTAGTTTTAATAATTTTAAGTTAATAATTTATAGATTTAAAATAATTTACAAGCATACGAAATACTTCATATTTCCAAATTTAATTATGTAAAACTAATTTGGAACTATTTGGTTAAAATGTATTAATTTTTAAGAGAATTTTATTCAATTTAATGTAAAAATCTTTGATAGTTTCTCAAAAGGTTGCATTTTTGAAACTTTGAATTTTTACGGAAAACCTAATAGTGTCTCCATCTTTTATGAAAACTCGAAACTTCAAACCCCACTCTAAAGATTTTCAAATTTAAACGCCCACGTAAAATTTGGCAACTTTCGGAGGGATGAAACTAAGGGTCCCAATCGCAAGACCCGCGCTAATGAGTTTTTACGCCTTCTTCTTTTTTTATTCGACAAAAATGAATTTTGCCATGCCCATACTCCTCCACTAGAAAATTTTACCCCCAATTTGAAAAACTTTAGAGGGGACAAGAATATAAAAATAGGAACTTTGAAAAAGAACGCACTCTCAATTTTCATTTTTTTACAAGTACTTCTTTAATCTGAAGTTTCAAATTACCTGTTTACAAAGTTTTAACAAATTTGACTCTGTTTCCAAAGTTTTACAAGTTTTCAAAGTTATACAAATTTCAAAGTTTCAAAGATTGTTTATCAAGTTTTAAAACAAGTTTACAAAGTTTAAACAAGTTTTCCAAGTTTGAACTGTTTTGAAAGTTATACAAATTTCAAAGTTTTAAAGACTGTTTATCAAGTTTTAAAACAAGTTTACAAAGTTTAAACAAGTTTCCAAGTTTGAAACTGTTTACAAAACTTTAAAGTTTTAAAGTTTTAAAGACTGTTTCCAAGTTTTAAAATAAACTTTCCAAATTACAACAACTATTTGGAGAAATTATCAAGGATTCGACGACGAAATATTTTGCTGCCTATTCTGTTTACCGAAATCTTCTAATTACAACAATAAAAGTAAGTCAAATGAATAAATGTTATACAATTAATTTTTTTTTCGTTTACATTCATTTTTTTACACACATTCTTACTTTCTTCTACTCTTTACTTCTTTCGTCAGAATTAGAAACTTGTAAAACCGAGTTTTATGATGACATTTTTGAATAGGAAAAACGCGCGGTTTTGATAATGTATAGTTGCTAACCTTATTCTATTAAGCGCGTAGGCTATACATTTCAATTCTCTTCTCGTTAATTTCTTTTCTTCTTTCCTTAATACAATTTTAACACAATTTTTCAAGACAATTCAATTGATCGAAAATAAACCAAATGATTCCCGAACTATTAGACTTTCTAGTCTAGGTTCAAACAATAAGTTAATATTTTATTATTAACTACTTAAAACTATGTTATATCTTCGGACGTAACATAGGAATATAATTTTTGGAGGCCCCGGGGGGATTCTTTGGTTTTAACTTTTGAAAAAAATTAAGTTGTCTTCTTCATCTCATTTAAAATTGTGTAAATTATATATAAGCTTGTGCTAATTTTAGTAAAACTACTAAATGAAAATAGAGGAATAAAAGTAAAGAAATTATAATACTATTGAAACTACTAAAACTAAAACTACTTTATTAAAGTCTGAATATTGCAGTTAAATAAAAACTTTTGTAAAAACTTCAAAATTTACTAAACTACTCAAATAAAAAAAAAAAAACTAAAACAATTTAAAAATTAAACAAAATAGAAGTTTGCTAAAATAAACTAAATTTTAGCAAAATAAACTAAAAACTAAAAACAAAATTACTAAAAAATTAAACAATTTCAAAATTTGCTAAAATAAACTAAATTTTAGCAAACTAAACTAAAAACTATTAAAAAAAAAATTTTCTAAAAATTATTTACAAAATTACTAAAAATAAAACAATTTCAAAATTTGCTAAAATAAACTAAATTTTAGCAAAATAAACTAAAAACTAAAAACAAAATTACTAAAAAATTAAACAATTTCCAAATTTGCTAAAATAAACTAAATTTTAGCAAACTAAACTAAAAACTATTTAAAAAAAAAAAATTACTAAAAATTATTTACAAAATTACTAAAAATAAAACAATTTCAAAATTTGCTAAAATAAACTAAATTTTAGCAAGATAAACTAAAAAAAACTAAAAACAAAATTATTAAAAACTAAAGAATTTTTAAAGTTTGTTAAAATAAACTAAATTTTAGCGAACTAAACTAAAAACTATTTAAAAAAAAATTTACTAAAAATTATTTACAAAATTACTAAAAATAAAACAATTTCAAAATTTGCTAAAATAAACTAAATTTTATCAAAATAAACTAAAAACTAAAAACAAAATTACTAAAAAATTAAACAATTTCAAAATTTGCTAAAATAAACTAAATTTTAGCAAACTAAACTAAAAACTATTAAAAAAAAAATTTACTAAAAATTATTTACAAAATTACTAAAAATTAAACAATTTCAAAATTTGCTAAAATAAACTAAATTTTACAAAATTACTAAAAAATTAAACAATTTCAAAATTTGCTAAAATAAACTAAATTTTAGCAAACTAAACTAAAAACTATTAAAAAAAAAAATTTACTAAAAATTATTTACAAAATTACTAAAAATAAAACAATTTCAAAATTTGCTAAAATAAACTAAATTTTAGCAAACTAAACTAAAAAACTAAAAACAAAATTATTAAAAACTAAAGAATTTTTAAAGTTTGTTAAATTAAACTAAATTTTAGCAAACTAAACTAAAAACTATTAAAAAAAATTTACTAAAAATTATTTACAAAATTACTAAAAATAAAACAATTTCAAAATTTGCTAAAATAAACTAAATTTTATCAAACTAAACTAAAAAAAAACTAAAAACAAAATCATTAAAAACTAAAGAATTTTTAAAGTTTGTTAAAATAAACTAAATTTTATCAAACTAAACTAAAAAAACTAAAAACAAAATTATTAAAAACTAAAGAATTTTTAAAGTTTGTTAAAATAAACTAAATTTTATCAAACTAAACTAAAAACTAAAAACAAAATTACTAAAAAATTAAACAATTTCAAAATTTGCTAAAATAAACTAAATTTTATCAAACTAAACTAAAAACTAAAAACCTAAAAATTATTAAAAATTACTAAAAATTTTCAAAGTTTGTTAAAATAAACTAAATTTTATCAAACTAAACTAAAAAACTAAAAACAAAATTATTAAAAAATTAAAGAATTTTTTAAAATAAACTAAATTTTAGCAAACTAAACTAAAAACTATTTAAAAAAAAATTTACTAAAAATTATTTACAAAATTACTAAAAATAAAACAATTTCAAAATTTGCTAAAATAAACTAAATTTTATCAAACTAAACTAAAAACAAAAATCAAATTTACTAAAAACTAAAAATTTTTTTAAGTTTGCTAAAATAAACTAAATTTTAGCAAACTAAACTAAAAACTATTAAAAAAAAAATTTACTAAAAATTATTTACAAAATTACTAAAAATAAAACAATTTCAAAATTTGCTAAAATAAACTAAATTTTATCAAACTAAACTAAAAAAAAACTAAAAACAAAATTACTAAAAAATTAAACAATTTCAAAATTTGCTAAAATAAACTAAATTTTAGCAAACTAAACTAAAAACTAAAAACAAAATTATTAAAAACTAAAGAATTTTTAAAGTTTGTTAAAATAAACTAAATTTTACCAAACTTAACTAAAAACAAAAATCAAATTTACTAAAAACTAAAAATTTTTTAAAGTTTGCTAAAATAAACTAAATTTTACCAAACTAAACTAAAACAAAAATCAAATTTACTAAAAACTAAAAATTTTCTAAAGGTTTGCTAAAATAAACTAAACTAAACTAAAAACTAATTTTAAATTTACCAAATCTTAAATAAATTTCAAAGTTCATTAAAATAAATTAAGTTTTACTAAATTTTACTAAAAACTCAAATCTTTAAATTTAAATCCCTAAAATTTATAAATTTTGATAAATTTCCCTAAAGAAAACAATACTAAATTTTGTTTAAAAAGAAAATATATATATATATATATTCTAATCAAAATTGAAGATTAGATCATTTGTAATTTCAAGTCGATTCATATACACTAAAAGAAAAATTATGTTTTAAATTGAATTTCCTAAATCTCATTTATTTATTTATTTATTTATTTTTTTTTTTTAGTGGATCATCCTGGTTATTTTACCCATAAAAGAACCAGGTATTCGAAAAAACAAAGAGCCGCTTTAAAAAGAAAACGTGAGAGAAGAGCTGTAGAATTAGCTGCAAAGTTTCCGTCTCAATTTAAAGAAATTTCTCCACCTTTACCAAATAACGAAACAAAATTGCAACCACCTCCACCTCCTCCAACATTAGAGGACAGAATAGACCAATTCCGGGAAAGTTTATGCTCCACTTGCATGGATAATGGAAAATTCCTTGAAAACTGTTATCAATGTTTTAGATTAATAAACCCAAGGTTTATCATCCCTAAATTACATAAAATTTAGGTATTTTTAATACTCTTTTAGTATATATTTCCTCTTATTTTGTTCTTGTTTTCCTTTAATAATTTTTTTTTTTTTTCCCTTCAATTTTTTTTATAGATGCTTGAAACCAGGAATTTATCATCATGGGAAGGTTACATTCAAGAAGAAATAAGTAACATGAGCAAAGTTTTTATGGTGCAAACGGAGAATACGATTAAGCACCGAAAAATTGTTAAGGAATTTATTAGCCATACAACTGTATTTAGCAAACAAATCCAGGAAGATACAAAAAATTTAACCTTAAAATCTAACCAATTAAATAAATCTATAAAATCTATTGAAAATTTTAACATAGATCAAATTAAATTTATTTCTGGTGCATTTACAGATTTTAATAATAAATTCAGTAATTTAGATAGAGAAATTCTTGTACTTAGGGACGCACATCGTCGTTTAGCCAGAACCTTTGTAATTACAGTTTTTGTAATCATCGCATTCTTCATTATTGTTTATTTTACCTTTTAAATTTCATAATTATGTATTAATATGTTTGTAGAAACAATATATTACAAAAATTTCTTTAAATAAATAAATTATATTTTAAACAAATTCTAAATCCATTTTTTTTTTTACTTTAGACTTTTAATTTCCTTTTGTTAATGTCCGATAAAAATATATTCACTAGAGGTCAAGTTTTAAAAAACCTCGAATTAAAAAAAGAATACGAAGCCTTTTTGTCTGCTTCCAAAATCCCTAGAAGTCCCGCGAGAATATTACCTACTATTGAAAGTGAAAATGAAAATGATTCTGATAGTTCTCGTGACACCTCTGATGATTTAGAAAATACAATTCTTAAAGTAAGCGATAACGAAGAAGATTTAATTAATTTAAATAGTAGTATAATATTAAATCCAATTAATATTCCTCCTAATAATAATTTACATAATCCCGTCAGAATCATGGCGAACGAAAATACTATTTCTCTTAGAGACATTCTTTCAATTGTACCAGAATTCGATGGAAACCTCTCTAATTTTAATTTATTTATTGAAGGTTGCGAAGAAGCTAAATTAATGGTTAATGATGAAGCAGAAGCAAATTTAACAAAATTAATTAGAAGTAAAATAAGGGGTGAAGCAAGACAAGCAATACAGGGTACAGCATTTAATAATATTGATGCCTTAACTAATTATTTAAAAACAATTTACGCTCCTTTAAAATCAGTAAATCAACTTTTAGGAGAATTAGGAAATGAATTTCAACGCGATAGTGAAAGTGTCCTCGCTTTCGCTAATAGAATGAGAGATTTAGGAAGTCGTATTCTTGAAGCAAAAAGAGTCGAAACTAATGCTGAAGTTGGTAGGGATTTTAAAACATCGATATCTAATACTATAGTACAATCTTTTAAATGTGGATTAAAATTAGAAATAGAAAATCGTTTAGGCACACAACCAAATGAAACCGTTGATGATATCGTTAAACGAGCAATTACAATAGAAAAACAGTTAACAGCACAAAAAGCGTTAAGAAATATGAGGGATACTAGAGATGAAACTAATTCTCGAGTATGTCAATTATGCAACAAACGCGGTCATGAAGCTAAAGTTTGTAGAAGTTTGCTACAATGTAAAATATGTTTAAAAACAGGGCATTCTGAAGATAAATGTTACAATAAAACAAACCTTCAATTTAAACAATCAGTATGTCAAATTTGCAGTAAAACCGGTCACACTGCCGATAAATGTTTTAAAATCATTAATAGCATAAATTCAGTTCAAACGGAATGTCAATTATGTAAAAAGGTTGGACATTTAGCGAAAGAATGTAATCTTTTAAAGAAATGTGAATTGTGCGATAGTTTACGGCATAAAAAAGAAGATTGTCACCGTTTTAAACGTAAAGACCTAATGTGTCAGTTTTGTGATCAAAAAGGTCATACAGCTGACAGATGTTTTAAATTAGGAGAACGTATTAGCGGTCCAAGAGGCGATTTTCTACAATGTGTAAAATGCAATAGATCGGGTCATTTAGAAATACATTGTAAAGCTCACATAATTTGTAACTATTGTAATAATACAGGACATTCTATTGAAGACTGTAGAAAAAGGATGTATAATGAAAAACAAAATCAGGGAAACGAAATGAATCTCCAGACATCGAGTGCGGTCAAGGAGATCAAAAATTTGTTGGAGCACTCGAGAAAAGAAGTGACCAACTATGGAGCAGAATTACTTCCTTAAACTTAAATAAAACAAATAGCGTTATACCTTTTGTAGAATTAACACATACAATTAGTAATAAACGTTTTTCTTTAATGGTAGATACAGGCTCAGAACTCAGTCTAATAAAACTTAGTTTAATCCCTAACAAAGATCAAATTGATAATACTAAAATAATTTTTATAAAAGGAATAGATAAGGATATTTTACCCTCTTTAGGAATAACGTACATAAAGGTATTAGGTTTTAATGTTCGATTTAATGTTGTAAGAGATAATTTTGGAATTCCCCATGGTGGTATTTTAGGTTCTGATTTCTTTAAAGGTGCGAAGGTAAAACTCGATTTTAAACAACGTTTATTATTCAATAAATGCGGTTTCATTAAATTCCAAAAATCAGATAGTATTACTTCAAGTAATAGTATAGGCGAAATAAAAGATTGGGAAAGAGGTAAACGTGAAGAAGTATTACCTTACATTAGTATTTTTAACCCTCCCACTGCGAAAATAGGTTGTTTTATGATTGATTCTGGTGCAGAAGTTAACTTAATCAAAGAACATCTGCTACCAAAGGAAATTTGCATTAACAAATATAAACCTACATTATTAAAAGGTATAGGAGAAAACAAATACGTTACTATTGGAACGATAGATTTAGCAATTTACGATAAAACTTCGACATTTCACGTTGTTCCGTCTGATTTTGATATACCTTGTGAAGGAATTCTAGGCTCTGTTTATCTGACTGAAACTGATGCTTTAATAGATTATGAACGATCAGTCTTAATAATAGATAATTCAGAAAAACCCATAATATTCAATAAAGAAAACTTTAATCGGAATAATCCCACACATTTTCTAAATCGTGTAGAAGAAGACTGTGATTCTTGTAACATGTCTGAATGGAGTGAAATAGTCAATTTATCGGTCGAAAATTATGAAAATGAAGATGACCCCCAGTCAAATTTTGATGAATCTTACGAAAATGCTTTTATTTTAAATGTAGTGAGTGAAAATTTAAAAGATTTATCTGAAGATTTAGAAATCAATACTTTTTCAAATACTGAAGTAAATGAAACATTTAATTTTCTATTTAAATCCGAACTAGAAGACAATACTGCAGTTTTTCATGTTAAAGAAAATAATGAAGATGTAAATAATATTCTAGAACAATTACGAATTGAGCATTTAGATAAAGAAGAAAAAAATCATGTTATTAATATAGTAGTTAAATATGAAGATAGATTTTTTAAGGAAGGTCAAGAATTGCAAGCAGCTTCTAACATTTTTCATAAAATACCGACTATTGATGAGGAACCTATTTATATTAAACAATATAAAATCCCTATTTCACTTCAACCAGAACTAGAAAAACAGTTGCACGAATGGATTAGGCAGGGAATTATTAAACCATCATTTTCGTCTAGTAGTTCTCCACTTTGGATGGTTCCAAAGAAAGCCGATTCTTCAGGCAAAAAGAAATGGAGATTAGTGTCCGACTTTAGAAGTCTAAACGATAGAACAATAACTGACAAATATCCGCTTCCGGATATTACGCAGATTATCGATCAAATCGGAGGACACAAATATTATACAACCCTAGACATGGCAAATGGATTTTTGCAGATTTTATTAGATCCAAAGGATGCGCATAAAACCGCATTTAATACTCCTTTTGGACATTACGAATATGTTAGGATGCCTTTCGGTTTAAAGAATGCTCCACCCACTTTTCAAAGATTCATTGATGAAACATTCAAAGGTTTACAAGGAAAAACTATTTTTATTTTTATCGACGACATAATAATATTTGCAGACACTTTAGAGGAACATGAAGAAAAACTCACTTTAGTTATGGAATGTTTAAAAAAGTCAAATTTACAATTAAATCTAGATAAGTGCGAATTCCTAAAAAACAATGTCAGCTATTTGGGACATTTAATTAGTGAAAATGGAATAATGCCAGATCCACGTAAAGTGGAATCTGTCATGAAATTTCCGATCCCTAAAACAGTTAAAAATGTTAGACAATTTTTAGGTCTAGCTGGATATTATCGACGGTTTATACCTAACTTTTCACAAATTGCAAAACCTTTAAGTAATTTATTACGTAAAGATGCAAAATTTCAGTGGGGCGAAAAAGAAAATAATGCTTTTAAAATTTTACAAGTTTGTCTCTGCAAGGAACCTGTACTCCAATATCCAGATTTTTCTAAACCTTTTATTATAACTACAGATGCTTCTGGATTCGCGATTGGTGCTATTTTATCTCAAGGCGAAATTGGGAAAGATCTTCCAATTGCATATGCATCTAGGGTATTACGTGGTCCGGAATTAGCATACGAGGTATATGAAAAGGAAGCCTTAGCTATGGTAGAAGGATTTTCGACATTTAGGAATTATATTTATAATCAGAAAGTTACAGTTGTAACAGATCATAAACCGTTGTTATGGTTCAAAACAGCCGAATGTAATACACGTGTACAAAAATGGAGATTTAAAATTTCAGAATTTGATTATGAAGTAGTATATAAAGAAGGTAAAAGTAATGTTAATGCAGATGCTTTGTCTAGAAACCCGGTAAAGCTAAGTGAAGAAAATTACTGTCACGTTGTTACTCGTCAACAAGCCAAACAAGGAAATTTACAACAAAATAACTTTAAGAATAATATACCCGAATCAAAAATTGAAATGTCAAAACAAAGCTCAACATCTCCAACTGTACCAATGACCCTTATGACACCTGAAAACACTACTACTTTACATACACATGAAAATCAATCAGTATCTACAGGTGCAAGTGATACAGTAAAACTTGACACAAATATGACACGAACTCTCCAGCAATCTTTTAATAACGACTTAATATCAAAACCATTACTTGACCGACCAAAACGAAACAGGAAACTTGTCAATTATAAAGAAACAGAAAACGAATCAAATGACGTACTGACAAACATCTCTGATAATAATATACTAGACAAAGTATTTGATATTGATAAATCTTTAAATCAGAACAATTCAAAAATTTCTCCAATTGATAAATCCATTAAAAATAGCTCTTTAGAAAGTTTATCTTCTATTTCACATGACAGAGAACTAAGTGTATTCCCTGAAAGTAAATGTAAAATTTTTGAAATTAAAGATCTTGCACATTTTCGTCCCGACAATATTGCTTATTTTGTAACAACAGAAGGGAAACCATGCGATATAGGTGCAGAACGTTTAATTGAATTTAATAAAATCGAACCTAATCAACTTTATGAAAAAGGAACAATTAATGTTTTTAAAAAGGGAGCTAAGTTCTTTTATTTTCCTTTGTGCGTGCGCGGTGAAAGACCTGAAAATTCAAATGATCTAAAACGTAATATATATTCGTCTTTAAATAACTTAAGAAAATTTTTAATAGAGAAAAACATTAAACAATTTAGTATAGCAAAAAGTGAACGTATAGATAATTTAATTTGGATCGATGTTTTAAATTTAATCAAAACTGTATTTGTAGATATACCCGTAAAAATTCTAATTTGTAAAGGTACTCTAAGATATGCGACTTCAGATAAACGGGATGAAATATTTGAAGAATTACATAATTCCCCAATCGGAGGGCATAGAGGTGTCACGAAAACATATAATCGAATCAAAAACCTTTATTACTGGGAAAATCTTAAAGAAGATATCCAAAGAAGAATTCAGCAATGTCTAAACTGTCAGCTAAAGAAATTGGTAAGGTTGAAGACCAAGCAACCTTTAGTTATAACTGACACTCCTGGTACTGTTTTTGACAAAGTAGCTCTAGATGTTGTTGGACCTCTACCTAAAACTAAAAACGAAAACGAATACATTTTAACAATGCAGGACCAATTGTCCAAATTCTGTATTGCTGCCCCCCTTAAAAATACTTTAGCTAGTACAATTGCAGACACTTTTGTAAAAAAATTTATCTGTCAATTTGGAGCACCAAGAGTAGTTTTAACTGATCAAGGTCAGAATTTTCTTAGTAAACTCATGAATAGAGTTGCTAAACGTTTTAAAATCAAAAAAATCCGTACAACAGCTTTCCATCCCCAATCAAATGGATCACTTGAAAGATCTCATCATGCTTTAGGTGAATTTCTTAAGCAATATACAACTATTGACCAAGAATGGGATGAATGGTTGGAGATTGCAATATTAAATTATAATACTTGCGTTTCAGAAAGTACGAAATATACCCCATATGAAATAGTTTATGGAAAATTAGCTCGACTCCCATCAGGAGAACCCCTTCAGGAAAATGATGTAGTTCCTACTTATAAAGGATACATTATAGACCTAGTTACTAGACTAAATGGAATTAGAACTCTTGTTTACGACAATTTGGTTAGTTCTAAACTTAAATCAAAAAAATACTATGATCGTACGATCAACCCTAGAAATTTTAAAATAGGGGATTACGTTTTCTTATTAAAGGGACCTAAACAAAATAAATTCGGATCACATTACACTGGTCCGCACAAAATTTTAGAAATATTCAACAAGGTTAATGTTCGAATAACTTGGAATAAATCTAATAAAATAGTACATATGAATCGACTTAGAATTTCTCATATAAATCAAGAAATAAAACAAAAAAATTAATGATCCTATTCTATATACATAAACTTAAACTTGTAACTAAAATTTAATATTACCTTTGTGCGTGTTACAGATGAAATTGATAATTTTCGTTTTGTTCACTTTAATTGAAGCATCATTAGGACTTATTGGGTATAATTGTGGATCAAGGGAATTGAATATAACCACAATCTCATTACTAGAAGTTGGCCAATGTGACATACCAGATACTAATTTAAACATTACGTACCCGTACATTCAGCTGCTGCAGATTAGTGAGTATACGGAAACCCTGGTAAAACAATGTAAGGTTGAAATACGTAGGACGATTTATCATTGCGGTATGCATTCCCATACTTCTATAGTTAATAATGGTGTGAATGAATACATAACAGAAACAAGTAAATCTGAGTGTGAACTTGCACATAATTCCGGAATTTTAAAATTAGCAAATAATCATGTAATTAATGGGCTTAAGATTAATCAAACTGTAACACATCCAACAACTATTGCCGGATCTGTAGAGTATGACGGAACATGTCAAGGTGTAAGTTATTCGGATCCCTATGGATCATGGAAAAATGTAGTAGTTCAGGCTACCGTTAAGATAACTCTCACAGAACATTTAGCTAGAGTAAAATTAGATTCTAATACAATTGTTTTAAAGTCAGGAACTACTTGTAGATTATTAGAAGAAAAATGTATAGATCAGGAAGGAGGATATACATTTTGGAACACGATTCAGCCTCACGTTTGTAAATTCGACCAATACAGTATTTTGTACGAGGGTAGGGCCAATAAAATGATAGACCTTGACATGTCTAATCCTCAAACTATTTATTCAGTTAGTAAAGGAGAAATAACTTTTGCTCTAAATTCTAAATCAAGTGAACTCGTTTGCGGATATAAAATAACGAAGACCGAGCACCCCAAATTGTTTATTTTTGAAACTCAACCTGAGGAAAGTTTTGCTAAAAATACAAAAATTTCAATCTCAAATCTAGATATCTTCGCCTATGTCAATTCAAAATTTATTTACGTCGAAAAGCATATTAGGAAGCAGATGAAACAATTGTACGTCGATATTGTAACACAAAGGTGTAATTTGGAACAACAAGTTATAAAAAACGCATTGTCTTTGGCTACTCAAGCACCTGATCAATTCGCTTATGATATTATGAAAGGTCCAGGGTATATGGCATTACTTTCCGGGGAAGCGATTCACATAATCAAATGCACACCAATGGAAGTGAAAATCCAACAGGGAGAAAATTGTTACATGGAATTACAAGTGTCTGCTAACAACCAAACATATTTTCTTTCTCCGAGGACCCATATTCTTAAAACGAGAGGAACCCAGATTCAGTGTAATACACTTTTACCATCATACTATCTCGTCAATGAACACTGGTATAAAATCTTACCAATGGCCATCGAAGCAATTCCACCTGCTATAATTCAACCTGCGAAGGCCAACACATGGAAATATACTAACCCCGAAGATTTAGCCACCAGTGGAATCTATACCGAAAGGGAAATCGAACAACTAAAGGATAAAATCATGTTCCCAGTAGAGAAAACAGCAGTTTTAAATGACTTGGCTATGACTATGAGTGGACATCAAACCATCGCAACTAACCAAAACGTTCTAAACCTTTTTAATGAAGAGGTTGTGGAAAAATTCGTGGACAACACATGGAATAAAATGTGGAATAAATTCCTGACGTTCGGCACATTAAGCGCTGGAGTCTTTGCAGTTTTAACCATTTTTCAACTGCTGAAATCCATAGTCAACACCTTGGTGCATGGCTACACTCTTCATTCAATCTACGGTTGGTCCATACACCTTTTGGGCGCAATTTGTGGATCAATAGCTCATCTCTTGGTTCATCTTGGAACCCGATCACCATCAACATTTAAGGATGTTCCATTACAGGAAGTCTCAACCAATAAGACTTCAGAACAAACCCAAACTACAGAGGTCCCATCATCGCCACCAATTTACCCTACCAACGAAGTTCAACAACAACACAGAGGATTCTTTCACATACAGTGAGCATTTGATTATGGAAATTTAATCTTCAGGAAAGGAAACCCACCTTAAGATCTCAATAATTACTAAAAAAAAAAATTTGATTGTAAATTTTCAAACATGAAAATTCTGTGGTCGCTTCTCCGATATCACTTTGTTATAATCTATAAGCAACCATTTAACTATGGGGGTGTGACGTCAGAATGTATTTTCTTCCTAAAATTTTTTTTTTTAGTTGTCTCTCTTTTTTCTTTTTATTTTTTATCTATTTCTTATTTAATTTTAAATAAGATATTGAAATTTTTTTTTTTCCTTTTGAAACTCAAATATTGATTTTTCTCGAAAAGGAATTTTTCTCCAATCTCATCTAAATTTTTTTTTCTTTCCTTCAAAGCGAGAAAAATCAATATTTGTTACGAAATAGATTAAAAACCCATTATGTATTTAGGAACAATAGCGCGATCTCTCAATAGAAAAATTCAGACCCTTTGGTCTAAATTTGCGCAGACGATCCCGGCACGATAATGATCGAGCGGCGGCAAAGAGGGAAAAACCCAAAATTCGCTGTAAAACCAATTTCTTTTTTTCTATTCAATAAATCAAGTAAAGCGAATTTTGCGTTTCTTCCTAATTTTATTAAAAATTATTTAAAAAGAATTTTATTAATCTTTAAACCATTTAATTTCTTTTTTTTTTATATATATTTTAGACATTTATTCAATTTTATTTGTTTCCTTTCTTTCTCCTTTTTATTCATAAGTAAAACGATTAATTAAAAAAAATTTAAACATTTAAATGTTTGAAAATTTGCTTTATTTTAATAATAAAGTATTAATTTGTTTAAACAATTATTGTTTTTAATAAATTTGATCTAAACCAATTCCAACGATTCTATTTTCATGGAAAATGAATTAAGAAATAACTAAAAATGACTATTTATTAGAATTTAGAAAAATTCAATTATTTAATTGTTTAAATAATTTACTTTTAGTAACATTTAACACTATTTTAACATTGTAAAACAAACAAAATTTTTTATATTGTCGGAATTAGAAACAAATACTAATTCACTAAAAATGATAAACTTTTATTTGTTTAAATAATAAATGGATATAAATTCCATTCAAATCTAAATAAAATTATTTTTTTTTTACTTCAATTAAATTAGTTTTAATAATTTTAAGTTAATAATTTATAGATTTAAAATAATTTACAAGCATACGAAATACTTCATATTTCCAAATTTAATTATGTAAAACTAATTTGGAACTATTTGGTTAAAATGTATTAATTTTTAAGAGAATTTTATTCAATTTAATGTAAAAATCTTTGATAGTTTCTCAAAAGGTTGCATTTTTGAAACTTTGAATTTTTACGGAAAACCTAATAGTGTCTCCATCTTTTATGAAAACTCGAAACTTCAAACCCCACTCTAAAGATTTTCAAATTTAAACGCCCACGTAAAATTTGGCAACTTTCGGAGGGATGAAACTAAGGGTCCCAATCGCAAGACCCGCGCTAATGAGTTTTTACGCCTTCTTCTTTTTTTATTCGACAAAAATGAATTTTGCCATGCCCATACTCCTCCACTAGAAAATTTTACCCCCAATTTGAAAAACTTTAGAGGGGACAAGAATATAAAAATAGGAACTTTGAAAAAGAACGCACTCTCAATTTTCATTTTTTTACAAGTACTTCTTTAATCTGAAGTTTCAAATTACCTGTTTACAAAGTTTTAACAAATTTGACTCTGTTTCCAAAGTTTTACAAGTTTTCAAAGTTATACAAATTTCAAAGTTTCAAAGATTGTTTATCAAGTTTTAAAACAAGTTTACAAAGTTTAAACAAGTTTTCCAAGTTTGAACTGTTTTGAAAGTTATACAAATTTCAAAGTTTTAAAGACTGTTTATCAAGTTTTAAAACAAGTTTACAAAGTTTAAACAAGTTTCCAAGTTTGAAACTGTTTACAAAACTTTAAAGTTTTAAAGTTTTAAAGACTGTTTCCAAGTTTTAAAATAAACTTTCCAAATTACAACAACTATTTGGAGAAATTATCAAGGATTCGACGACGAAATATTTTGCTGCCTATTCTGTTTACCGAAATCTTCTAATTACAACAATAAAAGTAAGTCAAATGAATAAATGTTATACAATTAATTTTTTTTTCGTTTACATTCATTTTTTTACACACATTCTTACTTTCTTCTACTCTTTACTTCTTTCGTCAGAATTAGAAACTTGTAAAACCGAGTTTTATGATGACATTTTTGAATAGGAAAAACGCGCGGTTTTGATAATGTATAGTTGCTAACCTTATTCTATTAAGCGCGTAGGCTATACATTTCAATTCTCTTCTCGTTAATTTCTTTTCTTCTTTCCTTAATACAATTTTAACACAATTTTTCAAGACAATTCAATTGATCGAAAATAAACCAAATGATTCCCGAACTATTAGACTTTCTAGTCTAGGTTCAAACAATAAGTTAATATTTTATTATTAACTACTTAAAACTATGTTATATCTTCGGACGTAACAAGCTAATGATAAATTGAAACTACATGAAATTATGTCATCAGTCGACAGTGATGACAACAAAAATTATGAGAAGTTAAAAAAAACCAGATCTTCTAGATGTCGTAAAACATATGAGGATTTTGATTGCAGTGACAATTCAGCTTTGGAGCAGAGTAGGAAACCGTTAGGTATACCTATTTATTATCTTAAGGCAGAACAAATTTTTCTGTTACATATTGATATTGTTATTTCTTTCACAGAGCTTTTACCAATTTATTTGTTATAATTTTTATTTAATCGATTCCTTATGCTCAGCTGTATTAATAATTAATTGAAATGTTTTTCAATTACGTCATTAACAACTTTTACTTTGCCTCCTTCTAAATCAACTAAATTGCTATTTTAAAAGAAATTCATTTAAATTTCAATTTACAATGAAAAATTATATAAAAATCAACAGTTTTCTTTCGTTAATTTTTACCAACTTTAACTATAAAGCAATGCATACACATCAAAATCTTACGTAATTTTTGTCTTATTACTAAAGTTAGAAACTATTATTTCAGTAAGGACCATAGAATATTGGTTGTTTGAAAAATATTACTGTATTATCTTTATTTAATTCTCTCATTTCATTTTTTTAATTTCTGAAATAAATTTTATTATATTTATCATTACAGTTATGCTGACAAATAATATATTTCCAAAAGCCAAAAAAGATATGGGACCTGAATTTAATTCAAATGAGTATAGAGATAGCAACAAACAACTAGAAGGTGAAGGAAATGATGTCAGAATGGATAATGAAATTGCTGAAGTGTCTAAGGAGAATATTCTTCATGCGGGAATTGTGGACTGTAAAAATGGTTATTTTTTATTTTATTGTTTAGAAACTTTAAAAAACCTTTTCATTTTTTCTATTCCATAAAATTGTTTCCTCTTTTACAAATTTCTTTAAATTTTTCTGAATTTCAACTTATTTTAAATTTTATTTAAGGGCATCCGGGAGAAAAAATGGTTTCGTGATCACGCTCTCATTTAAAAAGAAATGAATATTTTGAGTCGGAATTTTTTGCAAAATGAAGAAAAACGCTCTGTGAACCGCGGCCCTCTCGGAATTTTGCAAAATTTTAATAAAAAAATATTGAAAAAATGATTTAAACATTCGAAAAAGGGGGTTTTTAACCGTTTGGTATCGCGCTCTCATTTTGAGAGGATTTAATATTTCGCGTTCATATTTGGAGGGGTGATAGAGGAAGACTCTCCGAGGCGCGGCCCTCTCCGTTTTTGCAATAATTTTGCGAGGGAATTATTTTATTAACGATCAAAAGTGGAGTAATTTGAGGTTGAGACATTTCTGTAGATCAGCCGCGGACACTACCGAGAATTGGCGCCACCTCCTTGACCACTGACACATAGATCCACTTGTCTGTGTGCTCGCCGCCATATTGTCTCTCACTTTCGTCAAAAATGCATCTTTTTAACTTTTATTTTCAATGCTTTTTTCAAAAATTACTTGCAAATTTCAAGAATATTCTTTATCAGCACGAATTCCCCTAATTATCCTGATAAATCCGAAAGAGATATCTCCAATTATTTACAAGTGAGACGACACGCGGGAAAACACTTTTTCAGAGGAATATTTCCTGGATGCCCTTAATTAAAAATTTATGTAATTCTATTTCATAAAATGTTTCTGTGCACAAAGTTGCACTTGCTCTTCGAATTATAATTCGAAATAAATTCACGATAAAGTAATATTAATTATAATTATTGGCTTTATTGCATTCGAAAAAGAAGAAAACAGCAGGGCCCTAAACTTACTAGTGAAATATCTCAACATAAAAATACAATTTCTTTAAAATAAATTTTGATCAAATAAAAGTCAGACACATGGAAATTTTTTTTAATTGTATACATCATATTGTTTTATATGCAATGTTATAGCAGGACTAAGGAATAATTTATTTGAAAGTGTCCAAAAAATAATGGATCTTCAAGTATCTCTAGTTGAAGAAGAAAGCGAAGATATCCAAATGGGGGATAAAGTGAATGGTAAAACATTTAATAAACTGTTTTTGATTAAAGATATGCTGAACTTGCTAATCATATATAAATACTTCATTTTTGAATACAGCTTTAATTTAATAGAATTTTTCTATATTCAAATTAAAAAATTTTTATTCAATCAAATACTGATTTATCGAAATTAATAATGAATTAAAAATCAATTGATAAAGTGTGGACGTATTAGATTCATAAAGAAACTAACAAACAGAGTTTTTATTGGTTTGAAAAATCTAGGAAAAATCAGGGGAAGTAAATTTGTTAGGAATATCAAAATAATATATGATCTCTAAATATTAGTGTACGGAACCCGCCATTACAGTGTGGGTGCAACTCACACTTTCCCAGTTTTTTTATTTTTAATTATCTTATTTTGCATTATTTATTTCACTTTTAGTTTTTATTTTTTTACTTGAGAAATTTCGTTTAACTGGAAATTTGACTATGTCATTATTCGATTGAATAAAAGTTCTGATAAATAATAACTGCATTAATTATGAATTGAGCATGCTATATTAAAAATCAGTTGAATGAAAATATTCTTAAATTGCATACTCCTTATTTATCTTTATATTTACCGTTACAGCAAAACCTACGAATCATGAATCTAAAAGTGGTAAAAAAGATATGAGACCAGAATTTCCTCAAGGTAAAAATGATAAAGATAAAGACGACTCAATGAGAGAAGAAATAAATGGCGGATCATTTGATGGAACTTCTTCTGGTCATGACAATGGTGCACCGTCTAATCAAATTACTTCTGTCAAAAATTCAGAAAATTCCAAAGGAAATAGTTCTCGTGATTCCATTGAAGGTACAGTTTTTTATAATACATAAAAAATTATTATTTGAAAATTTAAAGCGTACAAAAATTATATCCTTAAATTAAAAACAAGTCGCTCAAAATAAATCTTTTAAAACTTTTCAGGGTAGATTATAGTGGGTCAAATAAGCTACTATTTTACTTATTATTTTACAAAATCGGAAATTAAAAATTTTTGGGACGGAAAATTTAGTTATTAAGCTTCAAAATAATTACAGAAAATTTTTTATATAGATTATAAAAGGACCGAGCTATACGTGTTCTACAAAAGTAATACAAGTTTTTCAAATTATTTATTTATATAAAAATAATATTATTTTAAAAATATTTTTCCATTGACAGAACTCTTTTTATACAAAAACTTATTTTTTATTCAAAATCCCATGATGAATTTAATTTCTTCATTAAGTCTTCTTATTTAATTATAAATTTGTTTTCTTAATTAAAATAAATTAAATTTGATGTGAAACAAATAAATGACACCTTATATTTGAATGGCTTTTGTACCTACTACGCGACTACTATACAAAAAAAGGCAATTTTTGAACTTCATGACTGTTTTTAAAATTATATTAATTTCGAGATCTAAAATTTTTTTGACATATAGGTATTATAAGAAACTTTTATTTTTTGTTCATTAAAACTACTTGTAATAAGTACACAAATAGTTTTCGTATAAAACTCAAATGGTTTCTTTGGTAATGGCTTTTTCACTCCAGTCTGTTTTAAAGACATTTTTATAATTATGTAATTTGTATTACAGAAGACACAAAACTGATTTTAAAGAGAGTTACATCTATAGGGGTGGTATTAAAATCCATGCACAATAACCAAAGCAACGTCACAGTTGGAAATAATACTACTTTTAAAGACAAAGCGTTGAAAATCTTCCCGGCAACAAGTCTAAAAACAATAAAAAGAATTGAGAAGCGGTTAAAAAAAAAAGATTTTAGAGACAAATTAAAACAATCACTACAATCCCTTGGAAAAGCAACTAGCGTCGGTACAACAGTGGCCAACATGATGTGTAAAATTTTAACATTGGAAACTGGACTACTCTTTACATTCAAAGGAAGAAGCGGAAAAAAGGAGAATTTCGAAAATTTAAATATAACTTCAGTGATATGTGGTAAAAATTTTTAATTAAAGAAATATATACATAATATTAAAAATAGGAATTTCTTTATTATTAATGCAGGGCTTGAACTAGGTCCGTAAATTTGCTTCAAGGTCGTAAAGTCTGCAATTTAATAGAAAAAGAACGAAAAGTTTTGTAAATTGTACGATATAATTTTAAGAATTTTAAAGAAATTACAAATAATTGTAGAAATTCAACTATTTTCAATAATGAAATTCTTCGCAGAAATTCAATTGCATTTTAATGCTTCTTTAAATTCTTATCAATGTTTCAATTATTTTTATAAATAATAAAATTCTTCTCCGAAATTCAATTATTTAAAACACATTTGATAAAATACTACGCAAACATTTAATTATCTTCATAAAATTATAAAAATTTCACAGGAATTCAATTATATTTTTTATAAATTTTTTCGTAATTCAATTATTTTCATAAAATTATAAAAATTTCACAGGAATTCAATTATATTTTTTATAAATTTTTTCGTAATTTAATTATTTTCATAAATAATAAAATTTTTAGAGATTTAATTCTTTTTGTAAATTTTAAAATTCTTTTTAGGTATTCAATTATTTTCATAAATAGTAAAACCCATTGCAGAATTTTAAATATTTTTAATACAATTTTAATCGAGATCCTCGAAAAATGTAATTATTCTTAAAAATTCTATTAAAATACGTCAAAAGAATTCAATTATTTAAAATTTTGTTTATAAAATTCTTTATGAGAATTAAATTTTTAAAAAATTCCAATTATTTAATAAATTATTTATTTTTGTATTCAGATTATTGAATTCTAGTTGAATTTTCTAGTAGGAATTGATCTAAAAATGAATTTTAATTAAAATTTTAGATTATAATAGCATATTAAAAGCATTATATAGCGTTAATTTTTGTATAAATAATTAAAAATTTCAAATCAAATAATTTGAAATGTGAATTTTTCATATTTTTAACTAACACTTCTGTGGAATTAATCTTTTTGAAAAAGTTTAATTGAAGTTTTTATTTTCTAATATATATTTAATTAAAGAATTTCTCAATAATTGAAATTTTATAAAATTGTATTGTAAAAGAAGTGAATTTGAAAATTCTAAAAGAACTTTTTCTAAAATTATTAAAAATAATTGATTGAAAGAAGAATTTTAACTAAAAATTCTTTAAAATAATAATATAATTAAAAGATGAAAATAATTTTGAAGAAGTACAATATTCTTATGATGTATGTCATATGGAAATATATTTCATTTTTTATCCATAAAGTCCGTAATTTTAAATACTTTCACTAGTTCGAGCCCCGGTAATGCAGATTTTCAATTGTGTATCTTGAAAGATTTTATTTTCTTCTTTATATACTGTTTCTCTCCTTTCAAATTATTATAGATGCAGTCATGGAAATGATTCCGATAACGGATGAGGCGGAGGTAAAAAAAGGAATTAAAGGGTGGCTGTATCAGTGCAAGAATAATTTGAAACGTTCAAAGTGAGTAAATGATTTATGACAGTAATGGAAAAATAACTAATTATTATTTAATGGTTTTTAAATATTACTAAAATATTTTTAAAATAATAATTTGAACTTTTTGATAAGACAGGCCTGAAAAATTCGCCTTTTTTATTTTTGAGAAATAACTATCTAGCTGAGTAACTTCTATATTAATTGTTCTATTAATAGCACAGCCACACAAAAAAAAATAAAGTATCTTGATCTGGGGTTGAGACATATGTATTCCGACGTATTTCGATGCGTTGAATCCGAATCCGCCATCAGAATTTAGCCAATGGGTCCTGATTTCGCCCTAATCTCAAAAAATACCCCAAATATGAGTATAACAATATTACAATATGAGTGTTATATTGTAACCGTAGCGACAAAGATGTGCCTATCTTAATTTATAATTTTAATTTTCTTTTTTTCGTTCTTAAGAGGACAGCTGTGCTGCCGAAACATAAAATGAATTCAATTTCTTTTATTTTTATTTTCCTTGACTCGGAGTGATCGTTAAATTTCACTATTTATTAAATTTTAATTATATTGTTCGCCATATTGGATCCGCAATTTTGAATTTTGATAAACTAACATCAGATTTGTAATCAGCAATCATAAAAACACCTAAGTTGTAACTTTTATGAGCTTACATAATTTTTATTGCGCTGTGTATGGTATAATTTGTTTGTTTAGAATCTTAGATGTGTTTTTGAGGTTAGGTTCGATATATTTAATGTTTTATATGAATTTTCAATTGAAAAGCTTATAGAATAGTTTATTTAAATTAAGGATTCTGAGAAAATTATCAATATGCGGTTAGATTCAATTTTGATAAATCAAAAGTGACCATTTTAACGATTTTAGGGTATTTTTTGAGGTTAGGGCGAAACCAGGACCCATTGGCCAAATTCTGATGGCGGATTCGGATTCAGCGCATCGAAATACATCGGAATACATATGTCTCAACCCCAGATCAAGACACTTTATTTTTTTTGTGTGGCTGTGTAGTGATAATTTTATATAATTTCCACATGAATTCTACAAATTTTAGTAAACATAGAATTCCATACGAATTTCCGTGCGGAATATTTTAAAAATATTTCATAAAAAATTCGTTCGAATTTCGTTCGAAAATTTGTCCGCAAATTTATAAAAAAAATTTTTAGCTGACTTTTCGTGTGGAATTTCATACGAATTTCCGAGCAGAAATTTTTTAAAATATATCACAAAAGAAATTATTTAAAACATGAAGTTTAAACAAATTATGTTACAAAATTTAAATCTTTTATAATATATTTTATAATTATAGTATTGTTCTAGTAAAATTCTATAGTAAATTCACTAGAATTTTTGTAGGATTCTATAGAAACATTATTCCATTTAACTTTTTCGACTAGGTTTTAAGATATACAATTTTTAGAATCAAAAATGAATTTTATATTTTACAGTGAACGTTTAGAAAAACAAGCTGCAAGGGAAAGAGAGCAAATTTTGAGTGAGGAAGAAGATGATGAGGATGAAGAGGAGGAAGAAGATGATGAAGAAGAAGAATAAAATGAAGATTAAATTTCAACTTATTTTAAATTTATTTAATAAATATTGAAAATGTTCTTAAAAATTTATTTATTTATTTACTCTTTCTATTTTGTGCTTTAAATATATTCGCTATATTTACAAAATTTTTTAATACAAAATTTTCACGAAATCTTATCAACTTTTCAAAAAATAATATTATTTTGTTTCTTAAAGTTGCTAATTAAACATTCCTCATATTTTTTCAAATAGTTAGCCTTGCAAGTTTTCAGAAATTTTGCTTATTAAATTTGCAACAAGTTTGCATTGCAAACTTGCCAAGGGGGTGACATTTTTATTTTTCTGCAAGTTTGCTGCAAACTTGCAATGCAAATTTGCGAACTTTGCATGGCAAACTTGCAGCAAACTTGCAGCAAAATACTGTGCTATGTGGGTAGCTTGACACTTGTCGTAAAGACAGAGTTCGTTGATACATCATACTATTTCATTCACGTGAGTAGTAACACGTGTTAATGAATCACGTGAATGAAATACTATGGTATTTAATTATGATTTATATTTTATGCTTTTATCTTTGAGATTTGAAAAATAATGTAATAATTTGAACTTATGTCTTTAGACATTGTTTAAATATTACGTTTATAAGTTACATTTACTTTATTATTTTACTAAATTACTAAATTTATGAAATTATGTAGGTTTTAAAATGTGTCGGGATGTAACATTTGCATATTTTACACGTTCCTAATTTTAATTCATCAAGATCAATATCTAAAATATAAAATAACAATTAAAAAATGATTTTGAAAATATAAATTATAATCAACAGTTGTAAATAAAGAAAAACAATTTACAATATTCAAAATATTACAATGGCTGGAATATAACGCCTATTCTCTTAGATTGAATCAATTAACCATAGAAGGAGTAACTGGGGTGTCCGGACACCTCACGCAATATTTAAGGTTTGCCCCTGGATTAACCAATAGTTTTTTCGCGCGCAAATCCTGTCCATAATTCAGTATGAACCTCTATCTGTTGAAACCTAAAGCGCCGTCAAAAGTTTCGCTCCAGGAAAAGTTCTGTCTACGGTTAAAAAACGTGTGGGGTTTCAGGACACCCCAGTTACTCCTTAACGTTCGAAAAATTATTAAGGTAAGTAAATTTACATTTTTATAAAAAATCGTTTTTAATCAGTTAAAATCATGTAATAAAGTATCAATTTATAGGTTATGTATGAAAAAAGTTGTATTTTATAAAAAAATGATTTTTGTACAAAAATTCAATTTTTAGCAAAAAATTTAAAAAAAATTTATTTCTAACTATATATTAAATTATAATTAATTAATTGTATATATTATGCCTATAATATTATTATTAAATTGATTCAAAAGTTATAAATTTTATTGTTAATATATTCAGATATATTAATTTTGTAAAATTTTAAATTTATAACACTATTCTTAATAAATATTAATTGTTGAAGTCTATTTTATTATTCATTTTCATGATTTTCACTATTCGCCAATTGTCTTTAATTTCTATTACTTCAGATGTTCAAATAATTATGTTTTTTTTAAGTAACACAAAAACTAATTTTTCCCTTTAAAAGTATATCTATTTAAGTTTAAAAACCCAAAATAGTTTTTAAATTAGTCAATTTTTTAAGAAACTACAGCTTTTTTAAAAAGAAATTCAATTTTGCAATTTTTTGGTGTTTTTTTTTGTTTTTTCAGTTTTTTTCAAAATTTTTTTAATTAATCAAAATATGAATAATATTATTGTGTTCCTTAGTAAAAAACCAATCAATCCATTATAATAAATTTTTTTTACGTCAAATATAAATCTTATAAAATAAGTTTAAAGCTTGGAGTGTCGGGAGACCACAGTTACTAAAAGGACATATAAATAAAAAAGTGGGACTAGAATGTTTAAACAATGAAAAAAAGAATGTTCTCCTAAACGGAGCTAAAAACCGGGTTTAGAGCGCTCCGGTGAGAAGAAAACCCTTTTTCAATGTTTAAACATTCTAGTCCCACTTTTTTATTTATATGTCCTTTTAGGAAAAAACCTCAGCTTTCGTTTTAAAAAAATCGGGTCTCTCCCCCCCAAAAATTGAAATTTATTTTTAATTTTGATTTTTTTGGGTCAAATTTTTTTCAAAATGCATATTTCCAATCGAAAGAGCATGAAAAAACCTTTCTAAAATGTACTTTGTCAAATTTGTATGTTTAATTGTTTAAGAGTAAAAAATTATTAAAATAAACATTACACCAAAAGAACCCTTGATCACTTGACGTGGAATGCCCCAAATGAAACTTACTTTATGAACAGTAACGGAGGGGAGTTTTTATACTATATAAATATTAGGGTGACCGTTATTTTGCCAAAGTTGGAATTTCTTAGGTCGCCAGGCAGAATTTGCTTTATAATGTGAAAAAATGAGCTATGCACAAGAAAAGCCCAATCGATCAATATTAACCCGTGCCACCGAAGGGTTAAAGTTTAAATGGAATTTAACATAGGATTAGTGCACTTTTATACATTTTCTATGAGAACTTTTTCTTTAATTAATCTTTTGCCTTAGCGACATTCATATTTATGGTTTTTGATGTGCTGAACACGAATCCGATGTCAAAAATAAGGTTTGACAGCTTCCAGCTGTCAATCTTTTTAATGTGACAGTTTTTGTGTCAATTTAGACAGTATTTGTGTTTAATTTAATAAATCAGACCAAATTTTGCTCATATAAAAATATTTAAAAAACAACAAGGGCAAACTAAATAGTAATATGTAATATTGACAGTTAACAGCTGTCCATTAAACTGTCAAACTTTTAAAAACGAGAGTTTTTACACTTTTTACATTAAATTGCTCAAATAAAAATATTTTCAGGGTATTGAGGTAAACCTGAATAGAATTATGTAAAGTTAACAGCTGTTAACTGTCAATATTACATATTACTATTTAGTTTGACCTTGTTGTTTTTTAAATATTTTTATATGAGCAAAATTTGGTCTAATTTACTAAATTAAACACAAAAACTATCTAAATTGACACAAAAACTGTCGCATTAAAAAGATTGACAGATGGAAACTGTCAAAACTTATTTTTGACATCGGATTCATGTTCAGCACATCAAAAACCATAAATATGAATGTCGCTAAGGCAAAAGATTAATTAAAGAAAAAGTTCTCATAGAAAATGTATAAAAGTGCACTAATCCTATGTTAAATTCCATTTAAACTTTAACCCTTCGGTGGCACGGGTTAATATTGATCGATTGGGCTTTTCTTGTGCATAGCTCATTTTTTTACATTCTAAATCAAATTCTGCCCGGCAACCTAAGAAATTCCATCTTTTGCAAAATAACGGTCACCCTAATAAACATGTGTATCTCTAAATATTTAAAAAAAAATTATTTAATTTTCATAGGATCCGATTAAATCATGAATAATGCTATTATTAGGAGGTAAAAGTTTTGAAAAATTATTATTATTTATTTTAAAAAATCTAATGTACGGGTCATTTGTCCCGATTGTGAGAATGACCCATAAGTGGATAATTGTTTGACGAAAACGGGTGAGAAGAATGAATGAAAAGATTTTCTTACATACCATTAGATATTTTATTACTATTCTCTATCTCATTTGGAGAATAAGAAATTTCTTTAGAGTCCTGGATTTTTAAGATATGAATTTCTTTCTTACTTTTTAATTCCAGTACATGGGTGATTTTCCGAAACCTGTGATTTTTCAGATACTAAATTTTTTTTTAACTTTCGAATAAAAAATTGGTAATAACCGTATTCCACTTGTATGTCATAGTAGAATAAGTAACAAAAGTGATTCTACTACAAAGGTAAAATTTTCAAAGATTTTCTAGAAATAGTCCATTAGTGCTGCCACAATAGTTACCTAATATACACGGTAGTGACAACACAATGTTTAGAGAAACATTGTGTAGTATTTTGCACTTTTGAAATAGAAAATGGTTCACTTTTATGGATTCTGCATTAAAAAGTATATTTGGTAGAAACAATAATATTTATTTATAATTAATAATTATTTTTATTCAAATCACAGATGAGAAAATGAACACCGAAATGCAAACATTTTATGTTTAAAATAAGCTTAACAGACTCTGGTTTTTTATTTTTGGACCTCGTCGTTCTTGGAGAAGATTCATTGTTTGTAGGTAATGCAAAACCAAGAATATTTTTCAGAGTAAATTTTTTCTCTACTGGTTGGGACTTCTTTGCAGAGAAGTCAATAAAATCTTGATCGCCCATTGAAAAGTGCTTACACCTGACTCCTATAGAGCACTCAAAGCAACTTAAGGATCCGAAAAAAAATTTCGGTTTTAATTTAGTCCAGGTATACTGATGCATTTTTATAGTTCTCTTAAAGCTTTTAATTTCTTCAGGGAATACGGCATCAATTACGTTAATCTTTACCCGTGTTCCATAAATTTGTCTAATTCACTTTTAAACAATTCAATTGCTTCTTTTTGTTTACAGGTATTTCTCTTCTTTTTTGTTATTGTGACACAGATTATGATTTTTTCGTTAATCCGTTGTTCTGGTGAAGTTTCTCATTTCATGTAGAAAATTTCTTCTTCAAGTCGGTCTTCTATATTATTAAATAATATTTGCTTATTTTTGCAATTTTCACATGTTCTATGGAGGCACTCTTGACTTTTTTATCACAAGTGACACAAGAAACCATTTTTTCAGTTGTGTTTTCTTTTATTACTTGTATTCTGTGAAGGGCAGCAGTAAACAGTGAAAAGTTTTCATGATGATAACATGCGTAAGTGTCTCTTTGCCTTACCTTTGGAGCAACACAATACGATGGACGAAGTTTTGTGAAGCAAGAGTAACTCAGCTTAAAACAACTTTCCGCGCAAAATTCAGCATGAAGGTCTATCATATTTGCATTTAAATAACGCTTATTTAGTTGAACCCTATTAATTTTTTTCAAGCTTTTTTTGAAGGATTATTGCAAGAATTTTCTTCGAAAAAATTCTTCACTTTTTCTTCAATAAAAATGTAGCTTGTTTTTTTCTTTCTAATATACTTTAATTTGTCCTTTATTTTCAATTTTCAACTGTGGTTTGAAGACTCTGATTTCTTTGTATCAATTTATGAGGTTGTTTTAAAATAATTTTTTCACTTTGAATGTATGTTCTGGTTTTTTTGCAAGGCCTTTTTTCTCTTTCGGTAAGTTGATCAACCTTCTTATCTTTTGACGTTTTCTTTATTATTTTTTCAGCTAGTCGTGTTTTAATTCGCGGTATTCTATTAAAAAAAATGAAATATTAAATTTTTACAAGCAAATATTAAATAAAATTTTTCTTTAAAAACAAAAAAGTGTAATTTTAAAACTTGATCAATTTAAATTTCGCTAACTATTTTCACTTTTTAAAAGAATAAACTAGAATAAGAATGAAAAAATTACCTTAAACTCTCTTATTACTGTAATTAACCTAGTAAAGCATGACGATACGAAAAATGAACCTCTATCAGATCTGCTCGATTTCTGGATAATCGATTACTATTTCGACGCCTCCCGTTCATATAATGCTTATTAAAAAGTGAATGCAAGATGATTCTTATTCACTTTTTGGTGCAAAACAATGCTTATTCGATTTTCCGTGCAATAAAATGCTTATTCAAAATTGTGTGCAAAACAATTGCCACTGACAGAACAATAAATGTAACCCTAAATCTTCCTATTAATATTAAATTGCAATTAAATATCTAAGAATTTCAGTACGTGTCTATTGTTATAAGAAACTTTAAACACGGATCCTTTCACACGTATTAAGAAATATTTTTTAATCAATTGCAATTATAAATTATACTGAATTAAAAATTTTATTAAATTCATGTATTTAAGTTATTTGCATTCTAAATAATGTGTAAAAAATTTATAGCCCATAACTTGTCGAGCCGTTTTTGAGAAAACTCATTTTGAAAAAAAATCATCAGTTTTTTATTTAAAATGTTACATATTTGTATCAAATTATGGATTTAAGCATAATATTAATTAAAATAGGGTCAGTTAAGGTAAATCCGGACAAAATACCTATTTTTCACACATGATGTAAGTTTTTTTCATAATAAAACGCAATTTTTTCGTTTTATACTGCATTAATTTCTTTCTTGAGTTCCCTAGATTAATTTTTTAATTTTTATAAAATTTTATATTTAATTTTTTACATTTTATTGTTCGGATTTACCCCAAGATTTAGAAAATTTCTTTAAATTTGGGGTAAATCCGGACAGCTTAGTTTCTAAGAAAGGTTTAAAATAAAGTTATCTTAAGTATACTACTCTATTAAGGAACAGAACAACTTGAAAAAATTCATACTAGATGTATAAAAGTTGAATCAGTTAAGTGTTGTAGTATCATAAAAGTTAATAAATTAACAATTCAAAAAGTAATAATCAAAAACATATATAGCTTTAACAAATTTTAATGGATTTTCATAAAACTTGATAAAGAAAAGTTTTTCGGATCATTGAATACAAATACAAAGTCAGATTTTGAAAATTCAAAATGCCGGATCCAATATGCCGGACTTTTTTAAAAAATTAATCGATTTACACTACTTACACCACTTTTTAAATTGTAATAGAAGCTCTGTCCAGATTTACCCTAAGTTTTTAAATTATCCTGTTGACAATTGTCGAGATAAAATCATGGAAGTAGTCAGAATCTCTGTTAAAGGATATGAGCCTAAAATATTGACGTCAAACTGAATTTTTAATTTGTAAATTAAGATCCAACACCTTTTGTCCGTATTTGCCCTATGTCCGGATTTACCCCAACTGACCTTAATACTTTTCTTTAATTTTAAATAATATAATATAATAATTTAAATAATATTTCTGACACAATAAGTCAGTTTTGTTTAAATATTACAATACATGTTAAGGCACATATTTTTGCCAATTTACGGAAATTATACCAGTTACTGTACAGAAAAAAAATTAACGAAAAGGTTATATATAGGGGAGTGCTGTTAGGGTTGGACAGGTGTTAGGGTTGAGCCATCGCGTTTATTTTGTGTTATCACACTAGCGCCATCTGTTTTTGTACTTAAATTCTTGCTACTAATGCCAGTCAACTTTTCACATGAGTTTCAGTCAAGTATACGAACGTAGACTTTTGTTTCTTGCGAGTCATTGTTATACGCTCAACAGAAACTTTTTTGTGGTGTCAAAAAAAGAGAAGTCAATGTAGAAGAAATATGCCAAAGACAATGTAAATTTATTGAAATTGTTTATTAAGATGTTATTCAAAAATGTGAAAAGAAATTTGAGGTTTTGTGTGACGCGTTTGTGTTCTGTGTGGTATGTCACAAAACGACGCGTGAGTTAGCGTTGAGCCAGGCGGTGTCGTCAGGGTTGAGCCGCCCAAAATATTGCAATTACGAAGCGTACTTGCAACAGAAATTCATTTTTTGACTTAAGGAGGTGTCAAGAACTTTATTTCTAACGTAAAAAGAGGGAAAAAATTTTTTCGATAATCTTTTTTTATTGTTTTAATTTAAAAATTTTTGATTTCATTCTTAAGAAATAAAATATCTAATCTTATGCAAAAATGCACAATATGGGATTTGATTTTAATTTCATAGTTCCTTTCCTCATTTTCAAGTGTCATTCTATTATTTGAAGGCCATTTTTAACCATTTACCTAAATATTTCATTGATTTTCTACAGTGGCTCAACCCTTACACCCATGTTCAACCCTTACAACATTATTTTTTTAAATTGCTTATAACTTTGAAACTTTTAGCCGAATTTTTTTGCAATGTACAGCAAAAACATTGCATTTGAGTTGATCTTTCCAACAATATGCGCGAAAACGTAAAATTCGCACTGCAGAGGAAGTTATGAAGAAAATTCAAAACTATGTCCAACCCTGACAGCACTCCCCTAATATATATAAAAACGGCTCGACAAGTTATGGGCTATAAATTTTTTAAACATTATTTAGAATTCAAATAACCCAAATCAGCAAAAAAATGATGTGCTAAGACATTTCATTCAAAGTTGATTCAAGACCACCGTGAAGTATCATCCTGCAATCGTTTTTCAATAAGCATTATATGAACGGGAGGCGTCGATTTTCACATCACTCCGTCTAGTTTCGAATCAAAATAATTTTTCAGTTTAATTTTCAAAATTCGGTTTAGTTAGTTTAATTTATTTATTTAAAATTACTTACGTTAGCGGTCTGCACAAAACTACCCAAAACACACGAGGAGGTTAATTTTTTCTTCTGCTAATAGTGATGCGCGTATCTTCTGCGCAGCTGGATTCAGACATGCAGGTCCATCATAGGAACTTTAGCAGAATGTAATGGATTCGCCTTTAGGTTGAAAACGTTTTCTAAAGTGTGTATCACACTTTAGATTTAACATACGAAATATAATTATATATATAAATATATATAAATTATATATATAAATACCGAGATTTGTAAGGACACTTAAGTGCCCGCATTAGTTCCGCCCCTGTACAATAATAATGGCCGTTTCCGTACCAATTTGAATTTATACTAATTATTGTTTTAATTTATAGTCTGAAGTTGAATGTTTTACTTTGAGAATTTTATCTGCGTTTGCTTTTGATTTTTCAGTTTAAAAGTTATTTTGTGTCTGTTACTAATATTATTTCATGTTGAAATATTTAGTTAACATTTTGATTTGAGTTCCGTTTGGAGAGAAGCATGCTTGCTGTAAGAGCATGAGAGAGCAGTCGAATGCAGGGCATTGTATGAAAAGCATATAGAGGTGTATAATATAGAGTATAATTGTTTGTGAGAGAACGCCGAGAAATTGGTGAGAGTTGTTAAGAATAAAAACAAAGAACTTGTGAAATTGAACTTGAAAGTTCATTGTGTGTCAGCGTGTGTTCCAAGAGAACTCTCGAAGACTCGTATGTCGAACATTGTGTTGTTGGAAACTGTTGAAAGTGAGTCGAATTTGACTGAGTTGACGCAGTTAACATTTTTTTGTGAGAAATAAAGACCGGATTCAACGAAACAATGAATCATTGGTGATTTATCCAGCGTTTAGTTCCCTTATTGAATAAATTGTTTGAATTGAGATCTGTTTTCCTTGATTATTTTTCTGAACGATTGGTGAGTTAATCTAACCTTAAAATTTCCGCATGTAAAATTGTGTTTCACGCCATGTGCTTTCCATGGCGGTCTCAGTAGAATCTCACCCAAATTATTAGAGTCTCAAATTTAATAGTGGTTTAGAGTTTGAATTGAAATAATTATTTTGTTAATTTGGTATTAAAAAAAAGTAAATTAACTGGCGCTCAACTAAGCATTATTTAGAGTAAATTTGATTAGTGAGAGAAATGAGAAACAATTGCTGATTAGACAGAAAGCGTATTTGACTAATTCAATAAATAGCAAATCACGTCTAGAAGATTATCTAAAATTTTATTTAAATAATGGAGTTTTAAAATTCTTATCTAATAATGACATCCGCGAGTGTAGTCACAACGTCGATCGTTTCAACATCGCCAAGCACCCATACCAGCGCAGTGGCTCACACCACAACATCTTCGAGCATGCCAATAACTTCCTCCGAGATTGCCCCCAATATGGCTAAATTACAACAATCTAGTTTATTATTAAACGACCCTGAATACCGAATGTTTTTAGAGTGGAAAGCAGAACAGCGTCGACTGTTAGAGGAACAATATTTAAATTTTACCTTCCCAATCAGACAAGGTGAAAACTCTCATCCCGAACCAGTAGCTAAAAGCAGTGTAAAACGGGAAGAAATGTCGAAAGAAATTGTGTCGAAAAGTCCGAGTGCCGAACGTGAGTCCAAGCAAAAAGTAGGGAAAGAAAGAGAGCGTGCCCAGACTAGCGAGAAGGGTTCACAAGGTCCAAAGGTGGGGGAAGATTCCCCTTACGCTTTCACGTCATCGTACGATGAGGAGGAAGTACCAGCGTCTAACCATAACTCACAACGCCGAAGGACGACGACAACAGAGAGGCAAAATAAAGTGATTAAGAACCTGAGAGATTGGGAAATAAAATTTTCGGGAAATGAGAAACAAGATCCCGAGGAGTTTCTGAACAGAGTCGAAGATTGTCAGCTTTGTGCAGCGATCACCGATGAGGAATTATTGCAGGCCATACCTAGCGTCTTTAGAAGTAGTGCGAGCAGTTGGTATCGCACTATTCGAAACGAGGTGTTAACCTGGCAAGAATTTCGTGAGGCGTTTTTCCATGAATTTTCCAGCGAGAGTGATGACTTGGAAGTTATGGAGGAATTAAGAAGCCGCACTCAGGCGAAAGGAGAAAAGATCACCGGATATTTGACTAACCTCAAAATTATTATGGGTCATCTCCAGAAGCTCCTTGCTCGCGACCTTCAATATAGGATCGCATATAATGGTCTTACCCCCGATTATCATCGCATATTAGTAAATTCTAAGGCCAATTCACTTTCACAAATAGAACGAGTCTTACTAGAGTTCGAGAAAGCGAAGGCGGTGGATCTTTGATATTCACCACCACTTCCCAAGGAGAAGATGAAATTTCCCTCAGCAGCGGCAATTGTTTTTGGAAAAAGCGCCAAGGTGGAGGCGTTGAAAGAAAAACAAGCGGAGAGTGAATCGGAATCCAGCGTCAAATCATCGAAGAGCTCGAAAGGGGGAAGTAAAAAGAAATCGAAGAGTAAGGACAAAGGGGAAAGGGTGGATGCACTTTAAACACAAGCACCAGCGTTGCCAAGTGTTTTAAAACTAACCCCACCTCAGCTTCTTCCAGCACCGTCAGCTCCAACATTTGCTTCTGTTTTGAGGGGCGCAAATCAGATTTCACCTCAACAGCAAAATCCACCAGCGTTGAGCCATGGTCTGAACAATGGAACAAATCCAAAGGGTTTTGTGGGAGCTTGCTTCCATTGTCAAGGTGTTGTGTTGGACACAAAGCATCTGAGTGTCAATTTCGTGCGTGTCATTTTTGCAAAGGACAAGGACATTATGCAAATCTGTGTCCTTTGAGGCAAAAATGTCAAGTTTGTGGTACAACGGGAGTCGTGTTCGCAAATTGTCCTAAGTGCGTACAATTAAGACAATATTAGATTGCTTTGAGAAACGAGCGTGCGGGGGGACAGAACTGTCCTGCTCCCCCACCACTACACCGGGGCAGCCAGCATGGACACCACGACCAATGTAAAGTTGGAGAGATTTGTGAGTGCAGTTGTACCAACGTGTAGAAGTCAGAGTGAAGGGGATTCACTCTCAGGGCGAGAAGGAGAGAAAGGTGTGATGACAACCAGAGTACAGAGTGGAGGGGATTCACTGTCAGTGACCAGCGAAGGCGTCTCGAAACGAGAAACAGCTATGATCAGACCGGTAATTCGATCCAAGGGGGGAGGAAGCTGTTATGAAAACAGCTGAGCCTACAGTGGATGACGAAGCAGTGGACGGAGCGAGGACAGAAAATCGATATTTTCTAAAATTAGTCATCGCTGACCAACCCTACCTAGCGTTATTTGATCCGGGGGCAATGATCTCTGTGGTAGGCCCTAAACTAGCGGAAAAATTTAAATCGAAGCTTTAATCAATTGACACAATGATACAGAGTGCTATCGGTGGTTCTACAAACACTCTTGGAAAATTGAAATTGTGGTTAATGCAACTCGGAAAGGGTTGGTGGAGAGTAAACGGTAACGAGTGGCATGAGTTTGCCAAAAATAAAAACCAGCGTAGTGATAGTGATATTTTAGCAGAGTGTGCAGGAATATCTGAAATATCAAGTGATCAGCGTGAACAAATCAAAGACTTAGTCAAAAATTTGATAATACCACCGTCGAAAGAGCATGGTATGACAACACTCACACACGGTGGTCTTGAAACAAAATAAAGTTTTTCTACGTCGCCAAAATAAATTATTTGTACAAACTTTTAAAGCGTCATCTGAAGATTCAAAAACAATAAATATTGGCCCAACTGTAGCTGATGGGTGGGCCGTCGATCAAATATTCGCTTTTGTCACGGTGGTATTCACGGTTGGCCTAACTTTGGGAGTTGGCCCGACGTTCCAATTGTGGCGGCGACCGAAATTCGCACCTGGGTATATATATATATTTATATCTGTATGTATGTGTGACATCACTTAGGGTATATAATTGTCGTTTGATTACGTAAAGTTTAATCGCAATGGCACATTCATTTTTTCACAAATTATGAAAAGAATAATTACCGATTGGTAAATAATTACCGACGATAATTCTGGCTTAGGACTTTTTTTGAGCAAGCAGGTGATTCTATTCATCGACATATTTTGGAAACTTGGAAAAGTTATAAAGTTAACGATTTAAATCATCCTGCATACCTAGAAAAATTGGAAAGTGCTGTTACACAATTTTCTTCCCCGAATATTTGAATTATGTTTTATAAATATACATTGAATGAAGTGTATATTGTGTATTCTTGTACCAGCAGTTTTATCACATTAAAAAGTATAAATTGTTCAATCATATAAATTTGTAACAATTTTATTAACAAAATACTACTCTTATTTGCGACCAGTTGTTCTTTATTAACTTTTATATGCACTCACTATTGCTAATTTTTTAATTTTTTTATATAACAAATTATAAAATCTAACTCTAATTAAATTGATTTATTAATTAACTAATACGTAAAGAAAATAATTTTAGAAACTAAAAATTTTTTTAAAATGAAAATCATATTTTTTTTTAAAAACGCTAGGACGAGCAGCTGGGATTTCAATATTTATTGATTTTGAATCTTGAGATAACGCTTTAAAAGATTGTACAAATGATTTTTTTTGCGACGTAGAAAAACTTTATTTTGCTTCAAGACCACCGTGCACAGAACATCACATTGTTGTTTGAAAGAGCCCACTGGTCGTCTTGCGCGTTGGTCACTGGAACTTCAACAGTGGAATTTCGACGTGATTCATCGCAAAGGCACACTACATCAAGTTCCAGATGCCCTTTCGCGAATAGTCGAGCAAGACGAAGAGGAGGAAATTGCTGCCTTCGAGACGATAAATGATCCGTGGTACTTGAAACGACGTGAATTAGTAAGGAGTCACCCCCAGCGTTTTCCGGGTTGGAGATAGAGAACGAGATGTTATACCGATCAAGAATCGATCCGCTCTTGACTTCAGTCACCGGAAATGAGGAAATTTGGAAATTGGTAGTTCCCTTAGAACATCGTGAGGAAATACTTACCGTGGCGCATGCTGAATTCTCAGCTGGTCACCTTGGAGTCGACAAAACTTACGATAGAGTAGCGAGGGAATATTACTGGTAGGGCATTTGGCATGACGTTCACAATTTCGTCACACAGTGCCCTGACTGCCAGTTTCACAAAAGCTCTCAGCTGGGACCTCAAGGATTGATGGGAGAAAGAATTGTTGAACGACCTTGGTCTGTAGTGACTGCCGACGCCATGGAGTTTCCAGCGAGCAAGAGCCAGTACAAACACCTCGTGGTCTTTCAAGACATTTTTTCTCGTTGGGTGGACTTAAGGCCCTTACGTTCAGCGAACGGCAAAACAATTGCCAAAGCGTTTGAAGAACTCATTCTTTTTCGGTGGGAAACTCCAGAGTTTCTTCTCACTGACAATGGAAAGGAGTTCGACAACCGTCATTTGAAGGAAGTGTTGAAGGAGTGCGGAGTAAAGCACATAACCACACCACCATATCACCCTCAAGCGAACCCGGTTGAGAGATCAAACCGAACGTTGAAAACGATGATTTCAACTTTCATCGACTCGGATCATAAGTTGTCCAGTGGTATCCGCAAATTTGCAACGAAACTGGCTCCAAGATTCGAAGGTCCTTTCGAAATTGTGCAAATATTGTCTCCTTCTGTCTATATGCTAGGCACAAGTGATAATAGACGAATTCCCAAGGTGCACGTCTCGGAGCTGAAACGTTAAATGCCACCCCGAAATGTTCACAAGGGTTAATTCTCCATTGATCGAAATTTTTAATTTTTATTTTACTGTTGATTTTCTTTTGTGCATTTATTTAAAATTTTTGTTTGTGCCAGCGTTGATTGCCAGGCCTTCGTGATCAATCAGTGGAGGAGGAAGTCAACCAAGACTTGATTCAGTGGGAAGATGTTCCACCACCACCAGCGTTGATACCTTTTAGTTACCATAATAATATGGCGACGGTCGCAGGGAGAGGAAGAGTCCGGTGTCCACCGGAACCAGCGAGAAGGTTAGGAGAAAGTGAACAGGAGTGGGAGAGTCGTTTGGCTGTGGAGGAGTTGTAGCGTTATTTCCTTGGAGAAGAACCAGCGACATCGCGTGAGAGGGAACGACTTCGGGATGAACAAACAAAAGCGATTCGAGAAATTCGGAGTAACATCTTGTTTCCAGAGAAATATGTGAGCCGAAATCGGACCCTTTCGCCTGGACGACCAGTGACTCCACCAGGACTACCGACCCGAGATCCAACGACAACTTTAGAACTGGCCAGCCTCATCATCAAGACAGAAGGGCCACCCACTAGATCCAGCGTTGCACTACCGGTCATTACCAGAGGAGTGATGTTTGGAGGATTAAAGCTAATACCGACCGACCCGAAGATTGTCCCACCAGCGAACTCCTGCATCAGTTGTTGGAAAAAGGGACACAGTCGTAACCGTTGTCCCAATCCATTCGTGGGATATTGTCGCAATTGTGGAAGGCGCGGTGTAACCCTACTAATTGCCCCCGTTGTGCAAAGACATCGAGAGGATATGGCACGTCAATTTGGGATGAAAAACTATGAATCTTTTCGAGCGGAAAGAATCAACAAGGTACAGGAGAGATTGGTGAATCTAAATTCGGGCCAAAGAACCGAAAAGCCAGCGAATTACCAAACCAGCGCGTCCAATACCATTCAAGAAGGACGAAGTCGATCTCCAACTCCAAGAAAGAGAGCGGAACAGGAGGAAGAGAACTTCACGAAGAAGGAAGGATTAGCCGAACTCCAGCGTCTGCCTCCAGCCACATTGCCAACTCCAAATTGGTCATTAGTTGATTCCCCAGCGTCAAGGATTACCACACCGTCAATTCCATTCGATCCCTCGGTACCACCGCCAGTTTTATTCCTTCCACATCAAATTTTCCCCCCGCAAAGCGTGGATGAACCAGGACCTTCAACGAGGGTGGATTCAGCCGACCGTTTCGTGGAACAAACTAAAGAACTGGCTCAAGCGTTACGAGGATTGCCGGAGGAAGCGATTATGTTGGCGATGCGAGAGTTCTTCGAGGAGAGACGTCGCACCAACAAGTAACTTTAGAAGTGTAGTGACAGTGTGGGTGTAAAAAAAAAATTTTGCGTTTTTCCTTTTTTTTAATTTTCAAGTTTCCGAGGTTGATTTTTGGGCGGTACTACAAACTAGTACCGGCCAAGGGGGGGGGAATTGTGACAAAGTGGTTCGTCACTGTCGCCGAGATTTGTGAGGACACTTAAGTGCCCGCATTAGTTCCGCCCCTGTACAATAATAATGGCCGTTTCCGTACCAATTTGAATTTATACTAATTATTGTTTTAATTTATAGTCTGAAGTTGAATGTTTTACTTTGAGAATTTACTCTGCGTTTGCTTTTGATTTTTCAGTTTAAAAGTTATTTTGTGTCTGTTACTAATATTATTTCATGTTGAAATATTTAGTTAACATTTTGATTTGAGTTCCGTTTGGAGAGAAGCGTGCTTGCTGTAAGAGCATGAGAGAGCAGTCGAATGCAGGGCATTGTATGAAAAGTATATAGAGGTGTATAATATAGAGTATAATTGTTTGTGAGAGAACGCCGAGAAATTGGTGAGAGTTGTTAAGAATAAAAACAAAGAACTTGTGAAATTGAACTTGATAGTTCATTGTGTGTCAGCGTGTGTTCCAAGAGAACTCTCGAAGACTCGTATGTCGAACATTGTGTTGTTGGAAACTGTTGAAAGTGAGTCGAATTTGACTGAGTTGACGCAGTTAACATTTTTTTGTGAGAAATAAAGACCGGATTCAACGAAACAATGAATCATTGGTGATTTATCCAGCGTTTAGTTCCCTGATTGAATAAATTGTTTGAATTGAGATCTGTTTTCCTTGATTATTTTTCTGAACGATTGGTGAGTTAATCTAACCTTAAAATTTCCGCATGTAAAATTGTGTTTCACGCCATGTGCTTTCCATGGCGGTCTCAGTAGAATCTCACCCAAATTATTAGAGTCTCAAATTTAATAGTGGTTTAGAGTTTGAATTGAAATAATTATTTTGTTAATTTGGTATTAAAAAAAAGTAAATTAACTGGCGCTCAACTAAGCATTATTTAGAGTAAATTTGATTAGTGAGAGAAATGAGAAACAATTGCTGATTAGACAGAAAGCGTATTTGACTAATTCAATAAATAGCAAATCACGTCTAGAAGATTATCTAAAATTTTATTTAAATAATGGAGTTTTAAAATTCTTATCTAATAATTTTGATTGATAGTTTTCCATTGGTCACAATATTTATTTATTAACAATAATTAATATTAATATCATTTTACAAAAATAAATAATTAGAATTATACAAAAAGTAATTAAGAACATAATTTAATTTAATTATTTACAACATCTTATTATTAAACAATAGGTTACGATAAACTACATTAACATGAAATCTATTTATTTTATCATTTTTTACTTTCACATGTATTTATTAAAACTTAATTTACAAGAGTAATATTATAGAGATGCTACATCTATTATATGCCACGGTAGTGACATTTTCAGTTTGTTTTGTGTATTACTCATAGCCATTTTATTTTCAAAAAGTTCTATCTCAAGAAAGAATAACTTTGATTTAAAAAAATTCTTACTTTTGAAAACTGAAAACCACGGTAGTGACACCATAATTTCTGACAACGACATTTTTCACTTTACTAAAGGTTATTCATTTTATATTTCTTTAAAACCATTACCATTTTATTTACAGTTATTTGTTATATTCTCCTGATGCAAAATTAGTTGCAGTTGACATATTATTTTCAATATTGTGAATATGCAAAGTCAAAAAGATCGTAATTGTAAAAATCTCAAAAGTGTGGGGACAAAGTTTGAATAATTGTTTTCTAAAAATAGATGGAAAGTTAAAAAAACTGGGTAGGGAACATGCCACGGTAGTGACATTTAGGGGTGTTTTATGTCACTACATCGATATGGGTCAAAATAAACAACCCAAATATAATATAATTTATATGAAGCAAATCGTTAATTTATTAATATGCGGTTAAAACTCGTTAGGGACATAAATACGATAGTTTGCGGAAAATCACCCACATCTTGCACTGGAATCTCATTTAGAGAATAAGAAGTTTCTTCAGAGTCCACTGCAGTTAGCCCTCCTATCTCTAGTCTTCTTGTGAGAGACTTTTGGGTCAGCAGCAGACTTTCGATGTGCTGCTGCTGCCCATTCTGACGGCAAGCTATGAAACTATAATTTTGGACTGCTGCGGTAAAATCTTAAGTGCGTGACAGACCAAAAATTAGTCTGCTGCGTAACAATAGTTGGGGGCAATAGCTGACTATAGAGTTGGGTCAGTGACAGAACAAACTTCTAGGAAAGCCGTGCCATACTGTTAAATATTAGTGAAAAAAATTAAGCCTTTTTTAATAGATTCGTTTGAAAGTACTAAAAGTAGCACAGAGAAAAATGGGTGTTGCTTTAACCTGAAATCAGTGTTGAAAGTATCCGCAAGAAATTTTAGCTCGGAAGTGTTATATTAATATAGAAAAAGCGAAATTTTTAATTTTTTCCCGTATAGAAGATAAAATTTTCACCTACGTTAAATATAAAATTTTTACCCTACATTTGTAGGGTAAATGCTTTGAACATTAGATTAGAAGTGCAAAACGGAAACAATGATCTTCGGATTCCTAAGTTTTTCGTTTATTATTTTTGAGACTTAATTAATTAGACAAATTTTGTTCATGCTATTGGATGTCCTTTTTCGAAATATATATGTAGTTTTGTTTGATTTCAAAAAGATTTATTTAAATTTATTCTGAAATGTGACAAAATACATTCGGGGTAAAGTCGCTCACATGAAGTCGGGGTAAAGCCGCTTACTTATTAAATTTGTGTAGGAATCAGTATTAACCGTATTTTCGTTTTTTGCGATCTTAAAATTTTTAATATTAAAAATATTTATTAAAAGAGAAATAATATTTATTTCCTAACAATGTTATTGAATTATTAGGTAATTAGTTGAATATTTAACATTTCGAATGTCCCGCATTTCGCGATTTGTGGGGATTTTTTTCAGTAGATGGCGCTTAACTATCAATATTTGTTGGCAACATTGAGCGGAATCATGTCTATATCAGTCATTATTAGTGATTATTAGGTTATAACGGTTATAACAAACAACGCAAACAAATAATTAAAATTTTGTTTATCATTGTTTATTTTAAAATTAAAAATTTTGAATTTCATTTGTTATTTTTTATCAATAATGAAATCTATAACTTGCAACTTCCGAAATTGTATCTACATTTTAATTTTCTCTTAATAAAATATTATTAAAATTCACAGTTGCAAATCATGAAACCTATACTTATTATTTAATAAACCAATATTTATTGTTTATAGAACTCATAATTTATCATTAATAAATCATACTGAAGACGGAAATAAGGAGAAATTTAATATATACAAAATAAAACTGTCGGGATTACCTTAAATTCTTAAAAAAGTCAAGTGATCGGGTTTACCCCGAGGGGTGAGCGGATTTCCCCTGGAAAATTGTGATTTTGAAATTTGGTATATGCGTATTAAAAATTTTTCCTAAGTAAAACTAAAACAAGTAAATCAAAAATTCTTTTTCATTTTGTGAGTAGAAATCATAAGCTTTCAAATTATATAAATTAACTTGGATTAAGAGAATATTTTCCTAGGTTTTTTCCGTTCTGAAAAAGGTAAGCGGGTTTACCCCAGTCTCCCCTATATTGAATTATCCCTTACTACTGGTTATAGGAATACAATTTTAAAAATAATTAAAATTTGTAATAAAAGAAACCTATTTAAATAATATCAATTTTTTAAAATAAAAATCAGTAAGTAAATTTAAATAAAAGTCCAACTTTATATAAAAATAAAAAATAATTTTAATTTGTTTACATGAATTGTATATAATATTATTACAACGTTATTATACATTAACAAAATTATTTACTTAATTGAATTATAAGTTATTTAAAAAACAATGTTCTAAAGCGACATGAAATATAATTTATTTGTAACGTTAAAGTTATTTCTGTCAATAATATAATTTATTCTGGCAATTGAACTTTAGTTAAAATTTTGGTGAACGAAGTAAGTTTTAGTACGTTCATTAACCCTTTTTTAAATTCTGCTCTTCTAAGGACGACCATAGCAAGAAATGACATTTTTAGTCTTGACGTTGTAGGAAATGAAATATTCAAAACCCAATAAACACTATCAACGTAACACTTCAGTTCTATATCATTTAAACAATGATTTACGATAGCAACTAGACGTGGTGGATCATTTTGTGCGAAAGTAATTTCTTCTAAATCAGTTCCAGCCTAAAAATGTAATGCCGCTTTTAATTGAATTCTTGTATTTAATATAATCAAGGTGGTCACCAGTTTCAGTTTATTAAAAATTTCCCTGAAAATTTTTTTACAGGAAAATATGAAGGTTTACAGGAAATTACTCAAATTTGCGAAATTTAATAATTAATAATATTTTCAAAAAATTAAAATAATTAAATTTTATAAGAATTTTTATTGCAAATCGGACAATCATTTCTCCAAAATTTTAATAAGTCCAATAATAAAAATAATAAAAATTTAAGAATCAAAGTTTAGATTTTTTAAAGACTTTTTGTAGGGGAGTGCATATTGTTGGAAAGATCAACTCAAAGTCTCAAATGCAATGTGTTTGCTGTACATTGTAAAAAAATTCGGACAAAAGTTTCAAAGTTATAAGCAATTTAACAAAAGTAATGTTGTAAGGGTTGAACATGGGTGTAAGGATTGAGCCACTGTAGAAAATCAATGAAATATTTAGGTAAATGGTTAAAAATGTCCTTCAAATAATAGAATGACACTTGAAAATGAGGAAAGGAACCATGAAATTAAAATAAAATCCCATATTGTGCATTTTTGCATAACATTAAATATTTTATCTCTTAAGAATGAAATCAAATTTTTTTTAATTAAAACAATAAAAAAAGATTATCGAAAACATTTTTTTCCTTTTTTTTCGTTAGAAATAAAGTTTTTGACACCTCCTTAAGTCAAAAAATGAATTTCTGTTGCAAGTACGCTTCGTAAATGCAAAATTTTCGGCGGTTCAACCTTTACGACACCGCCTGGCTCAACGCTAACTCACGCGTCGTTTTGCGACATACCACACAGAACACAAACGCGTCACACAAAACCCCAAATTTTTTTTCGCATTTTCGTATAACATCTTAATAAACAATTTTAATAAATTTATTTTGTAGCAAAAATTTACAGATGCATAACAGATGGCGTTAGTGTGATAAAACAAAATAAATGCGATGGTTCAACCCTAACACCTGTCTAACCCTAACAGCACTCCCCTATTATTTAAAAAAAACTAATTATTTTTTACATAAATTTTATTTATTTATTTATTTAGTATAATATAAACGGGCTTTTATGCCCTTTCGTACAATGTACTTAAGTAAACAAAAATATGTTATTAATTGACCGCATTGTTATTATTTACATCAAGAATCTGATTGCGGAGCTCTCTTACAAACGCATTTAGTGAAATGCCAAAAAAATTAATACTATTGTAGTACTGGTTTCCCTCACGACTTAATCTATTGACCACTGAATTATTTATATAATTGGATCTATTGAGTTGTAGATGAAATAAGGGTCCATTTCGAGGAGAACGTTTTGGTGCAAAAAAACAAAATAAGCTTAAAAGATCAGGGCAGTTGAGTAAACCATTAATAACTTTAAATAAGAATAGTAGATCAGCAAAATTAAACCTTTGAGACATAGTTGGGATTTTAAATAATCTTCTAAGATCGGTATAATCGTGGTCATGGTAGTCGAAAGGCACTCCATTTTTTTCTCGCTAAAAAACGAAGAAACTTATTCTGGATTCTCTCAATATCACACATAAAATAATCCTGATAAGGCCTCCAAATAACAGATGCAAATTCGATGAAAGGCCTTACTAACGTAAAGTACAAAGTTTTTATTGCATGCTCATTTTTGAAGTTAGAGGCACTTCTCATAACAAAGCCCAAGACCTTGTTGGCCTTATTAATAGTGTAATAAATAGTAGTAGCTATAAATAAGTCAGAAAAGTCATAATTGACTCGTACTGATAGAGTATGTTCAGTAAGATAACTTTTCTTCTCCTAGGGATCGTAAGACCTTGTTGTTGGTGGAGAAGCTTACGGGCCTAATCGGGCAACGTCTCTGGACCCCTTTCTCTCTCTCGTAGTCTGTCGGTGAGGGCCCACTCCCCGTAAAGGAGGGACCGTCCGGGCAGCAGAGGGAGTAGAAAGGTGAGGAAGCGACCATTGGTGGGAAGTAATGACCACCACTGGAAGCGGAGGAGACTGTTGCCTGCGGGGCCTTAACTAAGAAACGGTTCCTCTGGTTTCCGTGGCAAAGGAACTAGAGTATTGAGCGCGAGCTCTGCCCCCAATCTAAGACGTACGGATACGTGTCGATGGATGGATGGCACCAGGGTTACCAAAGCCGCCGCGTGTCCCGGGCGGATCGGCCGGACGTTGGTCTGGGCTGTACTGGCCGGGCTGTGAACCCGTAAAGCTCGGGGGATCGGCCCGGTTGGGGCTCTGGCTGGTGGACGGTCGATCTGTCCGGGGCGCTGTGGATGGTGGTGTCGCAAACGGCGGTCAGGGATACCGGGAGACCTCCCTGTACTAATTTGACTCCTTACTCCTACATGCGGGGCTCTGTAGGAGTGGACATTCTGTTTTCCCTAGCTACTCGTGGGACTTATATGGAATCTCATTTTAAGAACCTAAAAATCGACACACGCCAAGGAGACGAGGCGGCTGCGTCTGAGGTCTCCTCGGAGGCTAAAGACATGACGGCCCCTGTTCCCGAGGTGGTGAGCCAACCGCCTCCATCGGCTGGCCCAACGGTCCCATTGCGGGCTGACGGACCAACGGTCATGGAGCAGGTTGGATCTGGCTCGACTGAAGGGCCCCAGAATAAAAAAAGGAAAAACCTCACCGGTTCTGCAAAGAAACGGTTGAGGAAACAACGGCTGGAGGCCGGTAATAATGATCCCACTTCTTCGAAAGTGGTCGAGACCGGGTCGAAAAGAAAAAACGACCAAAAGGACTCCCCACCGGCGGATAAGTCGGACCATAAAAGACCAAAGTCGGTCCATCATGAAACCAGGAAAGATGGTGGAGGGGCTGGGCTAACTTTGGCACAGAAGACTAATCCTCTGACGATGGTGGTCTCCGACGTCGGCTACCCGGAGGAGGTCCTTTCTGAGGAGCAATTTTGGCTTTTCAGGAAGGCCTTAACGCCGCTCGTTCGCAACGAGCCGGCGGACCGGCTGCCGAGGTTTGAGGCCTCCTTCTTTAGAGGAGGAGTCTTCATTTTTGTCGCATCCAACCCGGAGGCTAAAGCTTGGCTTACAAAAACCGTGGCCGAGCTAAGGCCCTGGGAAGGAGCGCGATTAAAAGTCAGTGGGGTGGAGGTGCTCCAAAGGATGCTGAAGGCTACGGTGCGGATCCCGGGTGAACTGGAGGACGTGCAAGTGGTCTTCAAGACTCTTGAGGCGTACAACCCCTCACTGAAAACGTCAACTTGGCGTCATGTCAATATTGACGGACCTCAGGCGGCTGGTATGGCTGAGAGGAACTTTCTCTTGGTTATACAGGTCCCTGAGAGTCAAGCGAGAGCTCTTGCTGCTCTCAACTTCAGACCCTTCTATGACTTCGGTCGGGTAACCTTTAGGGTTGCTAGCCTTGGTCAGGATGGGTCTGAAGGAAAAGGGGCAAGTGAACAGCAACCATAAGGGCTGCCTGTAAGCTTACCCTTAAACAAATTAACTTGCATCACAGTAAAGGCGCCTCAGCAGTTTTGATGAGGGGCATGACTAGGATGCACACAGGCATATCACTAATTCAGGAACCATGGTTAGTTCGAGGTGCTATTAGGGGACTTGGGGGGGCTGGCTTTAATGTTTACAGGGACCCCAAGGCTACCAAACCAAGAGCGTGTATCCTTACGAAGGGCATTAATGTTGTACCTTTGCTGGACCTGTGCACTGGAGACCTGATGGCGGTATTGACCGACTTCGAGGGTATCGGAAGGATGGTCATTGGATCGGCTTACTTTCCGTATGATAGCAAAGTTAATCCCCCAAATGAGGTATGTAAATTGGTGGATTACTGTGTAGAGAGGGGACTGCCCCTTTTGTTGGGCTGTGATGCTAACTCGCAACACAGGGTGTGGGGGAGCTCAAAGAACAACCAAAGGGGACAGGAGCTATTGGAATATCTATTGGGAACAGGACTGGATATTCTAAACACAGGTAAGGTACCGACATTCAGTAATGCTGTCAGGGAGGAGGTGATTGATATCACCCTCTGCTCGTGCAGTATTGCACATAAGGTAAGAAGATGGAGAGTATCTAATGAACCTTCACTTTCTGATCATTTACAGATAGTCTTCGAGCTGGACGCTGTGGTCCCTTCGGAAACCAAGTGGATTCGTAATCCCAGGAAAACGGATTGGGCTAAATACAGCGCAGAACTGAAGGAGACACTTTCTGTATTACCAGGCAGGATTAGAGATCATGAAACCCTGGATGAGGTGGCTGGTACTTTTACAACAGCCATAATAACAGCTTTTGAGAACAGCTGTAAACCAACGAAAGTTCGTTCGGCAAAAGAGACCTACTGGTGGAATGAGAGGCTAGAAAACCTCAGAAAAGAGACCAGGAAGTTATTTAAACGTGCTAAAAGGTACCGCACGGCTGATAGTTGGTCCACATATGCAAAAATGAGGGACAACTATAGAAATGAAATAAGGAAGGCACAACAGGATAGCTGGACTGCCTTCTGCTCTAGCATCGATAAGGGCAAAGAGGCAGCGCGGTTAGACAAACTGCTTTCAAAAAACCCAGATGCAATTTTAGGCACCTTAAGACTGCCTAACGGAGGATTTGCCGAGTCGGACGAGGAGACGCTGGCTCACCTGGTCCAGACCCATTTCCCAGGCTTTTCTAGATCTGAGAAGGGCGGTCCCGATTCTCGGCCTCTGAGTAAACTACCGCAGACTGAATATAGGCCGCGGAGACAGTTGGCTAATGGAATCGTGACTGCCGAGAGGGTCAGGTGGGCCGTGGAATCCTTTAGCCCTTATAAGTCTCCCGGACCAGACGGCGTTTTCCCCGTCCTTTTGCAAAGGGCGATGGATCAGGCGGTCGGACCGTTGGTAAGGCTTATCAGGGCAAGTCTAACTCTTGGATATGTCCCAAAAGCGTGGAGGGGCACTAAAGTCGTCTTCATACCAAAGGCTGGCAGGAACGGATATACCTCACCAAAGGATTTTCGTCCAATTAGCCTAACATCTTTCATTCTGAAGTTGGTTGAAAGATTAGTGGATAGATACATCCGCAGTGAGATCTTAAAGCAAAATCCTTTGCATAGAGATCAGCATGCCTATAGAACGGGATGTTCTACAGAATCAGCCCTTGCCAGAGCTGTTAACTTAATAGATGGACAGCTACAGGATAAGGGTTTCGCAGTGGGTGTTTTCATGGATATAGAGGGAGCTTTCAATTATACCTCCTCGGAGATTATAAAGGAAGCCATGATCTCTCATGGTATTCCCACAACCATTGTTGACTGGACCTGTCACATGTTGGGTAACAGGAACCTACTAACAACTAAAGGGAGCTCAACCCTTCGAGGAACAGTTAATTCTGGATGTCCTCAGGGAGGAGTTCTATCGCCCTTACTTTGGTGTCTGGTAGTGGATGAACTGCTAAGACTCCTCAGTGAGAAGGGATATCATGCGATTGGTTATGCGGACGATATCTTATTAATCGCTCGCGGTCCTCATCTGGATGTATTACTAGGTGTGGTGCAGCAGGCGTTAAATATGGTAGATGAATGGTGCGGACAAACTGGTCTGTCAGTCAATCCAGCAAAAACGGAAGTTGTTATTTTCACCAGACGATACAAGTGGAAAGCCACATGTATGCTAAAACTGGCTGGAAAAGAACTCCAATTCACAGAGAAAGCGAAGTACCTAGGAGTCATCTTGGATAGTAAGCTTCTTTGGAAAGAACACTTGGATGAGAAGTGTAATAAACTCACAGCTACTCTATGGCAATGTAGGAGAGCTATAGGATGTAGCTGGGGTCTTAAACCGGATACACTTTTGTGGATCTACGAATCGATTCTGCTTCCTAGGCTGACCTATGCGTCTGTGGTCTGGTGGAGCAGAGTTGAACTTAAAACGGCAAAAGACCGGTTGGAGGGCGTAAGGAGGCTGGTCCTGAGGAGCATCACTGGTGCTGTGCGCACTACGCCCACGATGGCCCTTGGTGCTCTTCTGGGACTAGAACCTTTACCCCTGATCATTAAAGCAGAGGCGGCGAAAGCTGCCCTGAGATTAGGTGGGGACAGAGGCCGTAGGGAAGTTGGCAGATGGCGTCTCCCCAGCAAATTGGTGGAAAAACCCATTCTCAATATGATTAGGGATAAGGTGACTCCACTTTACCTCTTTGACAAGAAGTATAGAATAAGTATACCTAATAGAGAGGATTGGCATGATGGGCCTGCCCTTCTTCCCAGAGATGCTATTGTCTGGTATACGGACGGATCGAAGGGAAGAATTGGCGCGGGCGCAGGTGTCTATCAAGAAGCAGTGGGGGTGGCTCTCGCATATAGTTTGGGAACCATCACTACTGTTTTACAATCCGAAATGGTAGCGATTCTCTACGGTGCTTCTGAGGCTCTAGAGTGCTGCCAAGATAGAAATATCTATATTGCTTCGGACAGCAAGGCAGCCATTTGCGCTTTGAAACGATATGTTACGACATCCCAACTGGTCGGAGAGTGCCACGAGGCGCTCAACAGGCTAGCTGGAATTAACCGTGTTACCCTCATCTGGGTCCCAGGACACTGTGGAATTAAGGGTAATAACGTAGCGGATGAACTAGCCAAAGAAGGTGCTAGGAAACGATTTATCGGACCAGAACCAATAGTTGGTGTCTCCAACAAGTGTCTGACTTTGGAACTTAAACAATGGCGGACACTAGAGCACCAAAAAGAGTGGCGGGCAGTTGCAGGTTGTAGACAGGCCAAAGCACTCATTGGGGAAAACTTAAATCCTAAAAGAGCGGCGGATTTCCGCAGGCTTAATAGGAAAGAGGCGAAAGTCATAACAGGTTTGTTAACAGGCCATGGAGATTTACGCTATCACAGGCATAAGATGGGTATCGTCGAGGATCCCAAATGCCGTAAATGTGGTGAGGAAAACGAAACCTCAGCTCACATTCTGTGTCGATGCCCTGCCTTGGTGAGGGAACGATATCAGATCACAGGTTGTTACTTCCTTGAGGAAACAGCAATCGCTACTAAAGAACTGGCCGCGGTCCTGTTTCTATGGAAGGGGCTTTGGGCTTAGGTCAGGCGGTTTAGTAGGACTTTGGGGACGTAAAGGGATTATCCAAGCGTCAGCGGCTGCTAAGCGGCTGCAACCCTAATAGTTAATAATAATAAGATAACTTTTAATCCACGCTATCAAACCATCAGAGAAGCCCAAGGTCGTAAGCTTTGTCAAGAGAATGCCATAGTCAACTTTGTCAAAGGCCTTAGCAAAGTCAGTGTAAATTGTGTCCACCACAGCCCCCGATTGAAGAGAATTTAAAGTAAAGTTTGAAAAAATACTAAGGTTAGTTAAAACTGATTTTCCTCTTGTGAAACCGTGCTGTTCGTCAATAATCAATTAATCAATCTGGGTGTAGAGATTGTCGTGAATAAGACTCTCAAAAATTTTAGAGATAGTACTTAATAAAACTATCGGGCGATAATTAGTGACATCATTTTTACTGCCATCTTTATGTACGGGAATAACTATCCCCCGTTTACATACAGATGGAAATGTACCACAAGTAAGAGACAAATTAAACAATATATATAATGGCTCAACGAAAGAAGAGCAGCAGGACCTCAAAAGAGAGGGGGTACACCATCCGGCCCGGCCCCTTTTCTAGTGTCAAGTGATCTAAGCTTCAAGTGAATAGATTTTCTAGAAATAGTGGAAATATTAATAAAATTGCTATTATAGTAATAGGTGGCTGTATTGGAAACTTCTGAAGAAGAATAAGTATATACAGAAAAAAATTTTTTTGAAACAATTGGCTGAATCAAGATCATTACTGGTCGAGTTATTGCCGTAAAATACTTCACTAGGAATTCTAAAGCTCGCTCTTAAATTGTTTACAAATGTCCAAAAAAATTTCGGGTTAGATATGATCGAATTTTCAGCTTTCTTTATATATTGTTTGTAACAAATTTTAAATTAGACTTACACTCAGCTCGCAGACGGGAAAAAATTTAAAAATCCGTATATGATTTAGTTTGTTTAAAAGTAATATGAGCTGCCTTCTTTAATGAAACCAAACTCTTAAGTTCACTATTGAACCATAAAAGATATTTAATTGACATAAACGTTTTTACGGGAACAAATAGGTCAAAAGCATGATTTAAAATTTCATAAAAAATGGCAACTGCATCCTCGATGTTCAAGTGTTTAAATGTTTCATTCCAATTCATGCTAGAAAGGTAAGTATTTAAATCTACAAAGTTAGCTTTTACAAAATCATATTTACAGTGTGGTTGGAGATTATTATTGTTATTGTCAGTCGATGTTGCATCTGAAGTTATAGATAAAACAAGAGGTGGATGGTAAACATCGATTGGAAGAACATATTCAATGGCTAGTTCCAATTTACAATTTGAGGAATTGGAAAATAGTAAATCCAAAGTGTTACCGGCACTATTTATAATCGTATTTAATTGCTTGAAATTAAAAAGTTCTAAAGTCTCATTTAATTGGCGTGCTATTTGATTGTGTGAATTTGAAAGACGCATTTTAGAATAACATATAGGTCCGTTGTCGGAACGTAAACGCCATGAAATAAAAGGCAAATTAAAGTCACGAAGAATAATAAATTTCGCAGATGGATGTAAGAGAGATAATTTTTCGAGAATATCACAAACAGGTTGTTAAATATACATATTCGAATTTGGTGGAATATAAAAAGTACCAATAATGTATAATATCGACTTAAACCAAGTTCAGAAGAACTAAATGATGTGTTTAACCATGTCTCAGTCAAAATAAAGATATTGAATAAAATAAACAATAAAGATTGACGAAGATAATCCAATTTACCTCTCAAACCTCTGACGTTTTGATAGTAAACACTAAAGGCATTGGAATCAGCTGAGTAGGAAGGGGGAACAGTCGTCGAAGCAGTGTCGAGCGATGAGACAGCACCTACACAGTAGCTAACAGTGTCTATGTGACACGCACAATGCTCTCTCGTTTTTGACGTCGAGTCGCATTTACTATAATGGGAATGCCGTGACGATACACTATGCGAATCTCCTTTTCTCCTGCCTGCTGACTTTTTTGGAGTTCCTGCTTCAGCCCAGCTATCTCCAACAACTGCATCTTCGTCAGGTTCCATGATAGACGCATATTTTCCAGCAATGGTCGGTGTATGTCGCTTTTTCTTGCTGTTAAGAATAACTGGTGAATTGCCCTCGCCATGTCCGCAGTATAGCAAATTATTTTGACAGGCCTCGGGCGAGTTTAAGTCTGCGCAAAAGTACCGAGTCTAAACATTTGTAACATATTGAAAACGTCCGGCTTACAGAAACTTGAAAATAATTGTGTGAGAACTTTTAAAGTGTCAGTATGACTGTTATTTTCATCAGTAAGACCGAATAAAATTAAGTTACGAGATCGGGAGAGACGGTCATGAATTTTAGACATGCAATTTTGGGGAACTGTGCTCACGTTAAGATCTTTAAGCGTACCTACCATTACCGCTATCCTCTGAGAGTGATCTGCAACACTGCCCATAACTTTATTCACCTTAGTATTAACATTATCGACCTTGGTTGATAAGTTGTTTATACCTGTAGACAATGCTGTGAGATCGTTGTTAAGACCGATTTGAAGGCTATTTATTGCGCTGCTGATTATCCGCTCAATGCTTTCATTTGTCATAGCTGTAGAGGATGTACCTGGTTGCAATTGAGTAGAGGCACTCGAATCCGAATGGGTCACAGTTAAGGGTGACCTTGGTCGGCAGCACTTATTATAACCACCATTCGGAAGAGTACCAGAACGGGCCGCACACCCTAGGTGAAAAGGCGTTGCACATATTTTACAAAAAATCGGTTCTTTCACTGTGCCCTGACACAATGGACACGTGTTTGGCTGAGATAATTCGTCCTTATCTCCCATGCTTTCCGGAAAAGTTAGGTTATGATAACGTTCACAATAAGTTTGTCGATAATAGCACAATTTGGTTTAAAAACTACAATAAAGCCAACCAAGTTGATAAAAGTCGAAACAAAAGTAAAGATTCGGCACTTAATAGAAATTATATAGGTAATATTAAACTGTAAAAGATGCAAAATTTCACGAGCACGGAAAACACACGACACACCTGCTAGCGGTCAGGGCCGTCTCTAAAATTTTAAAAATAATTTAAAGTTTTATATTTTATGTATGTATTTCAATTTTCGTAAATATGTAATTGAATTACTGAAAATACTTAATTTTAAAAAATTAGAAGCCAATTTGCATTAATTGTAATTTTTAAATTAACGTTAAAAGAATTTTTAATTCAAATTTCTGATAAATCAATAGTTTTACTTGTATATTTTAAAAATTTATAAAGAAAAATGATTAAAATATAATTTCTGAATTATTTGTTTATAGCTATTAATTATTGAAAATAAGTCATAAAATTTCAATTTTCTTTATTTCTCTGACAACAATTTTTTTCTCCGACTGTACTGACAAAAATTTTGTTTTACTGACATGTGACCACCCTAAATTAATGTTACATAATTTGCATTAAATGCGATCAATTTTTGAACATATTGTAATAGATTCAGGCTTCGCACTCATCTACTAAAACCTACACTCGGGTCGCAAAGTTTCAGTACATTTTGACTGTTAACTTGTAAATGCTCGCTCCACTTCAAATTCAAATATTTCTGTAAAAATAGATGCAACAGCTATCAAACAAGGATCACTTTAAAGCTCAATAAATTTAGAGTCAAATAGGCAAAAAATAACCAATTTAATATTGTAAATTTGAAAATATAATTCTTTTAAGTTAGAGATTTTTTATGAAAATTGCGATTTTGTAATCTGGAGTTCAAGCGAACGCCAATTAAAGAAAAAAATTTTTAAGACTTGACAGTTGTACAATAACAAGTACAAATTCCATTCTTTAATTCTAGACAAAAATCATTTACAAATATGAAGTATTTTTTTCAAATTGTATAAAAATAATTGCTCTTGCTCTAAATTTTTCGAAGAATATAAATTGCAAATTCGTCGTTTCTATTCATTTGTTTTATCAATTAACCACACTTTTGAAAAATATTGAACCTCTTGACTGTAGCAAATTTAAATTATTTACATGAAATTTATCCCTCTTCTTATAATGTTACAAATTTTAATTCGCATTATTATTTATTTTATTTCAAGGTGCAATTTTTTTAATTTGACAATAAAAAAGAGGTTCAATATTTTTCAAAAATTTGGATAATTGATAAAACAAGTGAACAGAAATGACGAATTTGCAATTTATATTCCTTAAAAACTTTAGAAAGCAAGAGTAATTATTTTTATAGAATTTAAGGCAAATACTGAATACCTATAAAAGATTTTGGTCTTAAATTAAAGAGTGAAATTTGTACATTATATTGTAAACTGTCAAATCTTAAATAAATTTTTTCATTAATTGGCATTCGCTTGAACTCCAAATTACGAAATCGCAATTTTCATAAAAAATTTCTAACTTTAAAGAATTATATTTTCAAATTTACAATATTAAATTGGTTATTTTTTGCCTATTTGACTCTAAATTTATTGAGCTTTAAAATGATCCTAGTTTCATAGTTGTAGCACCTATTTTTACAGAAATATTTGAATTTGAAGTAAAGCGAGCATTTACAAGTAAAAGTCCAAATGTACTGAAACTTTGCGACCCGAGTGTATACTATTTACTCCTTTTTTTATTTTTTTCTATTTGGGTACTTTTTTTAGATTTGGGACACTAAAAGCTACAATTTCTGTTTTTTTTTTTAGAATTTCGGCTACTTTAAATTCACTAATACTAAAAGTCAAAAAACTATACCTAAAAATTAAAATCAAATTATTTGAAACGATTCAATTATTTTCATAAAATATTCGAAATTCAATTATTTGTAGTATTTGGTATTTTTATAACATTTCTTAAAATGATTCAATTATTTAAAAAATATCATCAAAAGTAATATAATTCTTTGCAGAAATCCAATTATGTTCAAAATTTTACAAAATTTCTCGTTAGAATTTCAATTACCTTAAAAAATAATATATTATTTATAAAATTCTTGGCAGAATTTTATTAATTTTAATACAAATTTCATAAAATTTCTCGAAAAATAAAATTGTTAGAAATGTTATTAAAATTTGTCAAGAGAATTCAACTATTTAAAAATTTGTTGATAAAATTCTTTATGAGAATTCAATTTAAGCAAGACCATTTAATTACTTAGTAAAATTAATTTTTCTAAAAACTTTAATGGCATTTTTTTATAAAAATAATTTTTGAAGAATTTACAGTATCAAAGTAGCAAGTTTTAATTATTATAATTAGATGTATCTGGATATCATTACTTACATGCTTTAGTCCATATGAAGCTTCTAAGAATAAAAATGTTTTACACAGAATTATAGTCATTTCTAAAACCAGGGTGGCCACTATTTTTAAATTTTTCGTCTCCCGGTTTTCTCCCGGTCCTCCCGGTGAAAATGAGCTGTTTCTCCCGGTTTTTAATTATAATTTTACTGTGAGCAGAACATTACCTTTATGTAATATGTAGTTGTAAATGATATAAATTCGGCCAAAAACACTAAAAACAGGGCTCAGATCGTCTTTAAGACTAAAAAAAGTATCTTTAGTCGAATAAATTCACAACAAAAGTCACGAAAAGTTGCATAAAATTTTCGAAAAAGTCGGAAAAAAGTCGAATGAAATTTTAGGAAAAAAACGCCGAAAAGGAAACAGAAAATTGTAAAAAAATCACATTTCTCGCCAAAACATATACTTTAACATCAAACAATCTGGAATAATATTTAATAAAATTTAATAAAATTAATGCATGGCAAAATTTTAATTAGGTATTTTTAACATTTTTTTAAAAATCTGTTCAAAATTTCAATTATTTTTATAAATAATAAAATTCTTTTACAAAATTCGATTATTTAAAAAAATTCAATAAAATACCTCTCATAATTTGAATTATCTTTATAAATAATAAAATTCTTTTCTGAAATTAATTTATTTTCAAAAATAATAAAATTCTTCGCAAAAATTTAATTACATTTACAAATTTTATTTTTGAATGTTATATCAAAATGTTATAAATAATAAAATTCATCATGGAAATTCAATTATTTTCAAAAGTAATAAAATACTCCGCAGAATTTCAATTATTTTCAAATTTTTTTAAATTTCTTGTCAAATTATCATTATCTTCAAAAAATAAGAAATTTCATCATGGAAATTTAATTATTTTCAAAAGTTCAGATAAAATACTTCGCAGAAATTCAATTATTTTCAAAACTTTTTTTAAATTTTCAAAATTTCAATTATCTTTGTAAATATCAAAATTCATTTACTTTTATCAGAAAATTTTATTGAGTAAAACTTTTTCCTTTAACTTTAATTGTCTGAAATCTTTAAATGTAAAATTTTAGTCCCGGTTTTTTCTCGATTAAAATTTCTGTCCCGGCTTTTTCCCGGTTTTCTCCCGATTGATTTTTCTCCCGGGTTTTTCCCGGTTCTCCCGGTTGGGTGGCCACCCTGAAAACATGGTGGGCTTCAGTTATTTCATTTTGAAGCATATTTTTGCATGTTTGGCGAATAATAATTGATTTTTCAGGCTCCTTTAATTTAGCTTCTGCTTGTATTGATCTTTTTAAATCACCAGGAAGGTTTGTTGAAACTAAGTTTTTAATTGTTACCTGAAAATATAAAAATGATTAAACATTGAAAACATTAATAAAAAAACATTTTAGAACGAAAAGGTAAGATGTTAAATTAAACTTACTTGATTCATTTCGTTTGTATCCTCTCTTGGCGAATTTTGCTTCTTTGAATTTGATATATCTCGTTTAACTAATAGATATTCCGGATTATTGATACTGTGTCTCGAAGTAGGAATTGAACCTATCATGTTTGTTTTATTTATTTCAATGGAATCATCAATCACTATCAGAAATTCAGCTCTATTTTCTTTGTTTACAATTTCTTCAACGACGGTATTGAATGGTAAGAAAAGAACTGACTCAATATCAAGATCATTTTCCATCCACAATATATACAGTTTCTTGTCAATGCTGATGATATCCATTCAAACTCTTCACAGTTTGCACACTCACAAAAATATCTTTTTATACCCCTTGAATCAATGTTATTCATGTTTTTTACTTTTGTTATATTTTTAGTCGTCGACAAAATGATAAAAAATATTAATATTTTAAAGACAAAGGATTTCCAAGATCTTTAAAGAAGTAAACACCAAACGAGCAGAACAGCAGTTTCACAGTGATTGCAATATATCTTAAGATGTATTCTTAATGCCTACGCACAATTGCTTCGCCAACGACTTTCGTAGCGGAATAGTGTGGATGTCAATTGACCAACCCGAAACAGTTTTAAAAAATCCAATTATTTAATTGGTCGAATATATTATTAAGATTCCTGTCTGGTAAATCAGTTCGCTAAAGGCGTGCTCATAATATAAGAAAGTGTTGTAAAAAGTGTGGAAAGTGATAGAGACCAATCACGTGTGCATTTGCCTTTAAGATATATTCATTTTATCCAGTTGTGACCTCGCCGCTACATTATAGTAAAGTGTCAGATTTCGGAGGTTTTATAGTTTTTATTATCCCACTCTGACATTTACTACAAACGTGTGATTTACTCTGATATTTATACTCTGTCACAGTTGGTGTAAATGAGTACATAAGCAATAGGTTTTAACAACTTTTCAGCTTTTTGAGGTTAGAAAATTTTATTGTTCTTTTACTGACATCTCCAAATTCTCTTCTCTATCATTTTATTTTGCTTCCTCATAAAGGAAGCCTTATAGAGATGTCGATTTTCGAATTTTTTAGAATCAATCATTTTTACAAATTTTCAAGTGTAGTATATAGAATTCGTCGAGAGGAACAAATGTCCGGATGTATGTGTGTGTATGTATGTGTGTGTGTCACCGATTCTTGTGGACAAATTTTCTCTTACACATCTTGATGGATTTTGATAAGATTTTGTAGGTGTATTACGGTCATAAATACCAAGAATCAGACAGAAGGATTTTCAAAAATATATAAAAAAAAATTTCAACATTTTTTTAATTTTTGAAAAAATTAATTTTTGGATTTTTTGAAATAACTTTTTTCTATATTAAAATTTTTATTAATTCTTGTCAAAATTGCATTTCTGACATAAAAACGAATCGATTCATGTATATAAAGTATATATTTTATCAAAATTTATAGAATTAATAAATATTTTAATTTTTCACAAAAAATTAAAATTTTGTATTTTTTGACATTTTATCATAACACTTTATAAAAATTAATTTATAATAAAAAAATTGAATAATTAATATTTATTCAGGGTACTTTACCCGGTTTATTAATTATATTTAATAATCTATTATAATTATTTAACTTTTAAAATTATATACAATAACATATATTGAGGAAGGTAAATGGTCATGAAATGAACAACTTTTCAGTTTATAAGAGTTTATTATTAATTTTTTTAGAAATTTTTCTTTAAGGTTATGTTATTTAGTGTGATATTTCTTCATAGTAAAGTATATGGGATACGCAACCACTGAATAAAATGACCTTAACCTTAAATCTTAATCCTTTAGTGTTTAAATTTTAACAAATTTTTTAAATTTATTTAAATAATTACGAAGAATAAGTTGGTGAGCTTATCTATTTCTTCCTAATCTTTGATTAAAATGCTAAAACTATTTATTTGCAGGTGAAAGAAGGGAGAAACAATACAGAAACTGTATCTTTGTTAAGCTTCTACAAAAGCCAGCTACGAGAATTGGCATTGGTACTTATGCAAAAGCTTTGTCACCTACTCTGGGTGGCTGCATGTAAGTAAAATCAGAGAAATATTACAGGTAAGAATTTCTTTGTCAGTAAAATTAGAAAAATGATAGGAAAAAATTTTTTGTCATGTAAAAGTAATGAAACATTAACAAATAAGCAAAAAAATCATTAAATATTTCATTTTTATTATATATTTATAATATAATTCTGTCATTAACCAACAGTGGAACAAAAAATGTTTTAAAAACTTGTTTTTTTTAATGTATTGATGAGGAAACCGTCGAAGGATAAAGAAACTGATATTATTTTGCAATGCAGCAAATAACTGTTATTTAACAAATACTGAAACCGCAGAGGGAATTCCTCACTAGGTGAGTGACGGAGGGTTAACTATAGAAGATGCACGGCTCGGATTGTGCGAATTTTTTTGACTTTTCTACGGATTTGTGACTTTTTTCGACTTTTTTGTGACTAATCGACTTTTTCGAGATTTTTTTTTAGTAAAATGCGACTAAATTTTTTTAGAAAATTAAAGTTAAAGGAAATAGTTTTAGTCGAAAAAATGTTCTTTTAAGTTTATTTACAGATTTCGTTCAAAATTTTCAAAAAAAAATATCAATAACTTCTTTTTTAAATAAATATTTAATTATTATTTTTCCATAATTCTATTCTCTGTACGAATGGGTTTTTTTTAACCCGTATATATTTCAAATAAATAATAAATAAGAATTAAAATTCTTCAAAAGATTCAAATTCAAAGCTTTTTAAAATTAAACAACATATAAAAAATTGTAATCTCCCAGTCGATGAAAGATGACCGAGTGATAAAATCATTATTTTATATTACAAGATTTTATGAAAAAAAAAATTTGAAAATAATTGAATTTCTAGTTATAAAGATGATTAAAGTTTTGACAATAATTTTATTAAAACTTTTTGCAAATAATAGAATTTCAGAGAAGAATTTTATTATTTATAAGGATAATTGAAATTTGAAACAGATTTTAAAAAAATGTTTAAAAGTAATTTAATTTTTAAGAAGAATACATGCCAGTAAAAAGCCTAAATTTGATTTTGAAAAATATTGGATTTACGAGGTTTTTTAATTTTGAAAATGGTATATATCTAAGGAAAATGAATGAAATTTAATAACATTTTCAAAGAATGCTTATTGTTTACAGACCATTTAAGAAAATTTTTAAGAAAAAAAATTTTTTTTGAACAAATTATTAAAAAAATAATTTTTAAATAAACAATTTTTTGAAAAGTGCCTTTTTTTTAATAATAATGATTCGATTTCCACTTATTTCACGAGTGTTTTAAAAAAAATCGATGGAGGGTCTGAAACTTTAGAAGATATTAAATTTTTTGTCCTTGCGCGCAACCATAAAACGCGCATTTTTTAATTTTAAAAATTATTTTTCTGTTAATAAGATTGTTTTAAATTTTTTTCGGTCCAAGTTTGACGGCCTGCATTTCCTAATGAAAAAATTACACCTTAACCCTCTTCCTACGCTGAAATATCCCCACTCCCGCGCTTTTAAATGTTATTCCCATAATAGTCCCCACAAGATGACCGAATTGTCGTTTTTTGTCGTTAACGGTCACTTGCGTAGACAGAGGGTTAATGCCTATAAGTAATTCTTATAGTGTAAAATTATATTTTTAATTTTTCTGTCAATCAATTATATCCAACATAATATTATATTATTACTTTTCTTTCAGGTATATCTTTTTTTAAATTAGTTCTGCTTGAAAAAAAAATTCTGCTATATATCTGTATGATACAGAAATATTCAAATCATTCATTGTAACCGTTAGCTTAGGAAACCACTTTCTTCTTACAGAAAATATTTTGTACAATTCTTTTCAGGACTAATTTTTGCATTTCAGGAGAAAATTAGCTTTTATCTGCGAATTTTCCATCTTTACGTTGGAGAAAAAAAATTTCCCTCAAGATGTTTTCTTGTGAAAAAAAGGATATGTTTTGTGTTGTCTGTGGAGAGTATATTACATTAGTTCGTGACTTGAGCCTTTTCAAAGAAAGTTTGGAGCTTTTAGCTTCTAGATTAAAAGAGAAAGGATGCTTAGCTCCTAAAACGAAATTTACATTTTATCGTGATCGAGATGTTTCATTCAGGAAATTTTTTTACTAAAGAAGAGAATTTGGTTTATTGTAATGATGTCGAAGGATTAGTAAATGAAATTGGAAGCATAACTTATGTTGCTTCTGACTGGCGTCTCTTTATTGATTCATTAGTGAGAAGTTTAATGGCGGTGTTACTGCATAATGGTAATACCTATGCTATCATTCCTGTTGGGCACTCAATTAATTTAAAAAAAGAATATGTAAATCTAGACCTTGTTTTGAAGAAATTAAAGTACGATGATCATAAGAGGAAACTGTGTGGCGATTTCAAAATTATGATAATTTTATTAGGACAACAAGCGGGTTTTACTAAGTTTCCATGCTTCCTGTGTGAATGGGATAGTCGCTCACGAGAAGAACATTATATTAGAAAAGAGTAGCCTCGAAGAGCAGCTTTGGTACCTGGTCAGAAAAATGTTATCCGAGAAAGCTTGATACCAACTGATTTAGTTTTGATTCCTCCGTTGCCTATAAAACTTGGCGGAATAAAGCAGTTTGTGAAAGCATTAAAAGTTAGAGAAAGTGATGCTTTTAAGTATCTTTTTATTAAATTTCCTAAGCTTTCAGAAGCTAAAATAAAAGAAGGCGTTTTTAACGGTCCACAAATAAGATCCCTATTGCCAGACAAAGTTTTTGAGAGCAAAATGTCGTCTGAAGAAAAGGCTGCTTGGCAAATTTTTAAAGATTTAGCAACTAAATGTGTGAAAGTTGCACACAAGAGAAAATCTATACGACGATCGTTTGATACTAAAAAAACACGGTATTCACATAAAAAAGATTAGTTACTTAACTAAATTGATTTTGCCTGCTTGAGTTAAAGATGTATATGCAAATTAGTCTGACGCCTCATCTGTTTTTCAGGACTCTCCCTGAATTAAATTAAACTACTTTCTCAAAATAATAAAATCGACGATGCGAATTCAATCAGTCCTTATCAGGACTTTGTCTTACTTGAAAAAACTACTTCCTTAAAAATATAAAACCTGAGAAAGCAGTTTTAATTAATCTTTTTCAGCACTTGGAACAAAAAAATTTAAAACAATCTTATTAACAGAAAAATAATTTTAAAAATTAAAAAATATTTTTTTATTAAATTTTGTTGAAAAATCTACGCCATATTATATTTTATATATTTTCTAGAATACTTTTTAGTACCGGAAAATTGTTGGTTTTGACTTTTATTTTATAGGAGTAATGTAAACTGCATTAGGCACAAAGCTTAATTTTGAACAAGACGTTAGAAGAAATATTGAAATTATAAAAATTAATATTTATGTATAAGGGTTGATATTTGCAAGATAGGGTGCTTTTTAGGGGTGGTTTGAAGTTAAAATTTTACTATTATAAAATAAAGTAAAAGTACATATATTTTTGTAATTTATTTTTGGATTAATAAATTTACCACCCAGAAATGAGTCAATGTTTGCAATTATTGTTGTTTTAAGGGTGTTTTTAGAAATATTTAAGGGTAGAATAATGTACACAATTTATTTGTACTCAAATCTATTAATTATATACTAAAAATTCGTATTCGGATTAAAACTTTTAATTTTAATCTGGATAGCTCCATGCCAAAAAAATTAAAGTTGTGTTCTAGTTCTTCGAATGATAAATTGCCACAGAATACATGCAAATGAAAATTGTGAAAATTGTAACACACATAATTACTAAAAATGTAACCCATACATTCTTTGTATGTAAATTCAAAATCACAAATTAATAACTGAAATAATTATTATAATTTAGATAAGAGTTGAATGAAATCATGTAAGTTTGAATAATTTTTTTTGGAATACTAAGAATGGACAGAATGCATGTATGAACGGTAATAAGATCTCTATAAAAAAAAGTATTTAAAAAGTTTGAGCATGTTTCGTTTCTCTCCCATGCTCAATCTAAGGGGGTGGGTGTTACGTCCGTAACTTATGGTTAATTAACCTAATTTCATTATAATATTTATGCATGTATGTTCTTATTGTATTTTACTTATATTATATTATTATTGTAATTTATGTATTTTATATTATTGTATTCTGCATATTTTTAACATATGGCAATGGTTATTATATTTTTTAAAACAAAATACAAATTGTAACAAATATAAGAGAAAAGAGTAATATTTTAGTTCATGTAAAAAGAATAATGATACCGCATCAAAATCATGACCTTTCTAACAAATTTTGACAAGCGAGTGAAGATAATATTAGAGAAAGAAGATTATGTAAACACAAGCGACGAACAAGAATTCAATCAAGAGGAAAATCATCAGTCGCCCAGAGTCTAACAGTTTTTTACACAATTCCCAAATCGAAGAGGGACAACAGTCGCCCGTTGCCGCCACTTACAAATATTGACACGTGCATATTTCCTAGAAAGTAACCGCACAGTAAGCGGGAGGAAAATCGTCAGTCGACCAGAGAAATTTTCTATACAATTCCCAAATCGAGGAGGACCAAAATGTCGACCGTTACTCCCACTTAAACCAATATCAACACGTGCATGATTTTAAAGCATTGCACTTATGAGGAATGTTTTAAATAAAAAGGGAGACAATTTCTGGTTAGATCAGAGAATAATTTTTTGGAAATCAATTAGTCCGGATCTACCTGCGAACAAGTGAACATCGTCCAGTATTATTATTTGAAAGTGAACTCCAAGTATTAATCTTTAAAGTATAACGTTCGAAGTGAACTATTTCCCCAAGTATTAAATTTGAATTCAATTTCAAATCAACATCCAAGTATTACTTTTAAATATTATTTAAAAGTGAAGTACAAGTATTAATTTTGAACATCATTGTAAAGTGAACTCTAAATAATAATTTTGAACATTTTATTAAAAGTGCACCCCAAATAATAGTTTTGAACATTATTTAAAAGTGAACTTCGAGTATTAATTTTGAACGTCCAACGATAAAGTGAACTATTTCCCCAAATATTAATTTTTGAAATCAATATACATCTGTTTTAAAAAATACAAATTTTAACAATTTCCAAAACATAAAATTGGAAATAAATTCAAGTGTATACAAAAGTTTAGTTGAAACAACACATACCAAATTTCGAACCATCGAAATTTGCTCAAGAGGCGACAACCGTCTGGAACAAGCAGATATTTTCCGGACTACAATACACTATCTCATTAGTGTAAACAACATCTATCATTAAGGACAACAGTTGAGCGGCTCCCTTTACGTCTAGTCCTGAAAACAATTGCAAGATCGGATTACAAGATTATCATCGCACGACAAGTAATCATTATTCTTTAAGTAAAATTCATAATTTTGTACTCATTGTATTTTTGTCAACTCTTTTCTTTCTTGTTGGTTTTTAAATAAATTATTCTCTCACAACATTTAGTAGGCTCATTGACTTATCCTCATCCCAAATTAGATTCATTTATGAAACTAATTTAAAACGAGGAACGTTAGGTATATTTAAAAAGGTTTCTTGTTTTGAAGTAACAGAAGCCCTTTTAAATTTTGGTGCATCGGCCGGGAAACTTATAAAGTCGATTAGCCATAAATTTGTCAAAATTTTAATAAAATTCGAAAATTTTAATGAATATAACTTTTTAATTTACTAAAATTTTTAATAAATCAATGAGTATACCAATTGTTAAAAGAAAAGGTGAATTTTTTTTTTGATAGATAAGAATAACAAATATTATCAAAAAAATAATTAATGTCATTATTGGTACATTTTATATTGATTGATAACATTATACAAGATTTAAGTCGCAAGGTGCATTCATAAATATATGAGCGATTCCATCTCAAGTGATCAAGGTGGAGAAACATTTTTCTTCAATCGTAGCAAAACTTGGGGCTTTTGTAGTACTCATAGATAGTAATTTTTCGTGAAAATATTTTTTTACCTAGTCCAATATTTTCCGAGGGGGAGGGGGTTAAATTTTTGTGTGTTTCAGTACAATGCTTATTTCAATAATTTTTTACTCTTAAACAATTAAACATACAAATTTGACAAAGTACATTTTGGAAAGGTTTTCTCATCCTCTTTTGATTGAAAATAAGCATTTTGAAAAAAAAATTTTTTGACCCAAAAAAAATCAAAATTAAAAATAAATTTCAATTTTTGAGGGAGATGGATACGATTTTTTTATTTTTTTTTAAACGAAACCTGAGGTTTTTTCCTAAAAGGACATATAAATGATAAAGTGGGACTAGAACGTTTAAACATTGAAAAAAAGAGTTTTCTACTCTCCGGAGCGCTCTAAATCCGATTTTTAGCTCCGTTTTGGAGAAAATTCTTTTTTTCAATGTTTAAACATTCTAGTCCCACTTTATCATTTATATGTCCTTTTAGGAAAAAACCTCAGCTTTCGTTTAAAAAAAAAAATCGTATCCATCTCCCTCAAAAATTAAAATTTATTTTTAATTTTGATTTTTTTTGGGTCAAAATTTTTTTTTTCAAAATGCTTATTTCCAATCGAAAGAGGATGAAAAAACCTTTCCAAAATGTATTTTGTCAAATTTGTATGTTTAATTGTTTAAGAGTAAAAAATTATTGAAATAAGCATTGTACTGAAAAACACAAAAATTTAACCCCCTCCCCCTCAGAAAATATTGGACTAGGTAAAAAAATATTTTCACGAAAAATTACTATCTATGAGTACTACAAAAGCCCCAAATTTTGCTACGATTAGAGAAAAATTTTTCTCCACCTTGATCACTTGAGATGGAATCGCTCATATTTTATATTGGTTTTAATGAATAGGGGTTCGAGTCCTCTTAACTTATAATTTTTAAAGTTGCAAGGTGCATTCTTTAAATAAATCCAGTATTATATTGATGAAGAGGGGTTCGAGTCCTCTTGTCTTATGGAAATTTTTGTCTCGTATATGAATCATTTTAGTATTTAATTTGTGCTAAAACAAATTTTGTTTCATTCTTTAAATTGTGATTTGTTATTGATATTAAATTTGGAAAAAAATGTTATCGTCCTGATGCAAAAAAAATTAACTATAGAAGAAAAGTATATTTTATATTCAAGAAACAAGATTGACAATTTTACAATTATTGCGTATATTATAAATTTGGATATTATGCAATATTTTAATGTCTTCTTCGAATAAAAATACAACCGATTCGTCACATTTAACACGCTCTCAAATAAAAAATAATCCAGAATTGTTATTAAATTCAGGAATTCCTTACTATAAAGAAAAACCACACACAAGTACACCCAGGTATTCTAAAGAAAATCCTGATTCCGAGGAAATACGTAGAGAGTTTGACTCGGGTTTTGTTAATTCTAACCTTTTTGACACTGACGATAATTCTTCAGAAACTGACGATAACGACAGCAAAGATTCTATATTTGAAAATACTCTAGTAGATAAAAATTTACCAAATCATTCTGAAGTAAATTTAAGCTTAAATAATTCTTTAATTGAAGAAAGTGAATCAAACGATCATTCTGAAAACAATTCTTTTGATAACTCTAGAAATAATATTATTTTTGAAGAAAACATGGCTCTTCCAAACAATCAGCAAGTGTCTTTACGCGATGCATTAGAAACCATACCAATGATTGACGGAAAAAATATCCCATTATCTATATTTATTGAAAGTTGTTTAGAAGCAAAATCTATGCTTCCTGAGAACGCACAAGTACAAACAAATTTAGTAAAACTAATTAGGAGTCGAATTTCGGGTGAAGCAAGAAGAATTATAATAGGAAATAATTTTAATACAGTAGAACAGTTGACAGAAAGGTTACAACAAATTTACGTGCCAGCAAAATCTGTTTATCAGTTACAAGGAGAACTAGGAGCAATATATATGTGGGAACACGAAAATGTAATTTCTTACGGTTCAAGAATCGCAGAAGCAGCAGAAAGAATATTAGACGCGCATAGGCTTAGCAATGAAAATGCAGTTGATGAAGCATTTAAAACAAATTTAGATAAAACAACTGTTGATTGTTTCACACGGGGACTTAGACCAGAAATTGAAATAAAAATTGGTACAGCAGATACATTTCAAGAAATAGTTAATAAAGCAGTAGAAATAGAAAGAAAATTGTTATCACACCGTGAATTAAGAAAAAGTGAGCATAATACTGAGTATAATTCTCACCCTAAAAATAATAAAGATTTTGCGAAAACAACCAAAATTAATATTGCTCAAGATAATGTTATAACTTGTTTAGTTTATGGAAAAAACGGCCATTTTGCAATAAATTGTTTTCAACTTAATAAATTGATAGGAGCAAGACGAGAAAACTCCTTTTCTCCAGGATAACGCCAACATTTTTCAAATCAAAATCGATTTAACAATCAAAATCATGCATTTAATAAATTTCAAAATCAAAATACTTATAAAAATCCACAACAGAATCAAAGACAAAATCAATTCCAAAATCAGTTCAGAAACACACCACAAAATCAATTCCATACTTTATACCAACGACAAAATCAACAACAAAATTTTTTCCCTAATCAACAACGAAATTTTTCTCAAGAATCACGAACTAACAATACATCAAACTTTGCAAACAGAAATCAAAGAATAACGTGTAACTATTGTAAAAAATTAGGACATATTTCCACTAATTGTAGAAGAAGAATGTGGGATGATAACAATAAAGAACAACAAACAAATTCGCAAACTCAAAATCAGGGAAACTCCAAAATTCCTCTTTAGTAGGATGCTCTGAGGAAGAATTTAAAAGAAATTACTATGCATCCAGGAACATTAATTTAGCAAAAACCAACAGTATACCATATATTCGAATTGACACACAAGAATTAAAAATTCCAATCACAATGATGATTGATACAGGTGCAGAGCCAAATTTGTTCAAAATTCGCGCGTTAAAATCTGATATAAAAATCGATGAAAATAAATGTCTAAAATTAACAGGAATAAACGATCACGCTGTTTATACTTTAGGTCAAGTTGAGATTAATATTTTTGGAATTCTAACAACTTTTAATCTTTTATCAAATGATGTCCCAATTGAACATGATGGAATATTAGGAACAGAATTTTTCATAAAAAATAAAGTGAAAATAAATTACGAAGAAAGACATCTAGAAATTAATAAACAAAAATTTAATTTTGATTCGGAAAATTATATTACAATACCAGCAAGATCAATTTACAATATTCATGTAAAAATTTTAAATAAAAATAAAAAAGTAGGTTACATTCCAAGATTAGTAGTGAAAGAAGTACAAAATTATTCCGATATATTTCATATTCCTGGAGAATATTTGGAAGGAACAGATCTTATAAAACATAGGATAATAACTACAGATGATACACCAGTTATTACTAAACAATATAGATTTCCACCTGTTCATAAAGAAGAAATGACACGCCAAGTAAACGAATTATTAAAACAAAAAATTATTAAGCATTCTGACTGACCTTTCAACACACCAATATGGATAGTACCAAAAAAAGATGACTCACAGAGAAATAAAAAATGGCGATTAGATTTAGACTTCAGAAAGCTAAATGAACGCACGGTAGGTCAATTTTACCCCCTCCCTAATATTACAGACCTGTTGGATCAATTAGGAAACGCTCAATATTTTTCAGTCTTCGATTTAGCATCCGGTTTTCATCAAATCAAAATGGATCCTAGAGATTCTTATAAGACGGCATTTTCAACGCCATTTGGACATTATGAATTCGATAGAATGCCTTTTGGATTAAAAAATTCACCGAGCACATTTCAAAAACTTATTGATCAGGTATTATTAGGTTTACAAGGATCTGAATTATTTGTTTATTTGGAGGATATTGTAATTTATGCAGATACATTAGAAGAACAAGAAGAAAAATTTTCGAAACTCATGGAACGACTACGTTTTGCTAATTTAAAACTGCAACCGGATAAATGTGAATTTTTGAGATTAGAAGTAGGATACTTAGGACATATTATTGACAAAAATGGTGTACGACCCGATCCAAAAAAAGTAGAAGCTGTAAAGAAATTTCCAAAACCAAAAAATGTTAAAAATATAAAACAATTCTTAGGACTAGCAGGTTATTATCGCAAATTTATAGACGGATTTTCAAAGATTGCAAATCCTTTAAATCAACTTTTAAGAAAAGATATATCTTTTCTTTGGACTGAAAAACAACAAATGGCTTTTGATGTGTTAAAAAATAAACTATGTGATCTACAAGGCAGGCAAAACAAATGTAAATGCTGATGCCTTATCCAGAAATCCAGTTGAAGATATTATTAAAGAAAAAGGACAAGGCATAAAAGAAGAAAAAATTGAAGAAACTCAAGAAATTCAAGAGAATATTACTCAAAAATATATTAATAAATGTGTGCAAGGAAAAATTGAAGAAAAATTTAATGAATATTTATACTGTGTATCAAATGAAAATAAGTATTACTTGAATTCGGAGGTAAAAAGAAACCTCCATTATATGAAAAAAATGCTTATGAACAATGAACGCTATGAAAATTCGGAGATAAATAAAGGTCTCCAATCTGTTGAAAAATTATTTAAAGACAATGAATCTTATATGAATTCGGAGATAATAAGAATTCTCCAAGAAGTTAAAAGAAATTATGATACACGTCATGAAACTTGTAACGTTATTACAAGAAATGAACGCAAAATGCAAGAAAATAATAATCAAGAAAAAGAAATACAAGAAAAGAAAAATGAAGATATCCAAGAAACTGAAAATGAAGAAATAAAAGTACACAAAACGAAGAAACGAGGTAGACCCAAGAAACAAAGCACACGTTTGAATACCTCCTTTTCAAAGAAGAGAAGGGGAAGACCAAAAAAGGTATGTAACACGAAGAATCAAAGAAAAGAAAAATTTTATAATGAAATTATTCCTGACGAAATTGAGTCAGATTCTGAGTATATTAAACAGAAATCAAAATTGGAAAAAAACGAAGAAATTGACTAAGGCTACAAAAATTCTAACTCCGAAGAATTATCTGATGAAGAAGATAATCTAATGGAAAATGAAAATTGTGAAAATTTAAATATGAAACAAGAAAAGTATATTATCGACTGCAGAGACCAATTACCAATGCGTAGAGACAATCTAACCTATTTTCTTTCAGTTAATGGAGACCCTCGAGATAATGGATCCAGATCATTAGCGAAACGTGAAAAATTACCAAATTTTGGTAAACTTCAACTAGGTATAGCAGAAAAAATAAAAAGAGGTATATATTTTCATATTGCTCTTCCAATAGAAAATGAAATAAAAGTAAATTTATCTGATACAATAAGAAGAATTAAGTCTACGATTCTTTCATTAAAAAATATATGTGAAGAATTAAAACTAAAAAGTATCAGTATTGCAAAAACAGCCCAAATAAACAATGTAACTTGGGACGAAATCCTATCAATGATTAAATTAATTTTTGAAAATTCATTTGTAAAAGTTGTTATATGTAATGGATATACAAAATATCCTACTAAAGAAGAATATATGCAGTTAATAGAAGAAGCGCATTCAAGCTCAGTTGGAGGACATAAAGGTGTAACAAAAACTTATGGTCGAATACGACAAAATTATTATTGGGAAAATATGAAAAACTGTATTCAAAAATACATACAAAGTTGTCTTCAATGCCAATTAAAAAAATTAGTTAGAGTAAAAACAAAAGATCCAATGATTATTACAGACACGCCAGGTACAGCATTTGAAAAAATTGCAATGGACATTGTTAGTCCATTACCAAAAACTAAAAATGGAAGTGAATATATATTAACAATAGAAGACAATTTAACTAAATATTCTTTAGCAATTGCACTTCCAAATCATCAAGCTAGTACAATAGCTGATGCATTTATTAAAAGATTTATTTGCATTTTTGGATCACCTAAAGGAGTTTTAACAGATCAAGGTACAGATTTTTTAAGCAACTTAATGAGAAGATTAGCAAAAAGATTTAGAATTCGGCAATTTAAAACAACTGCTTTTCACCCCCCGTCCAATGGATCAATTAAAAGATCTCACCACGTTTTAGGAGAATATTTAAAACAATTTATAAATAAAAATGAAGAATGGGACGATTGGTTAGAATTAGCTACGTTCTCGTATAATACAAGTATTCATGAAGGTACAAAGTGTACTCCATACGAATTAATTTTTGGAAAATTAGCACGATTACCGTCAAGCGATCCGTCACTTGAACACGAAAAATTAGAAACTTACGACCAATATTTAACAGACTTAGTAACAAGACTTCATGAAATGAGAAACATCACTAGAGAAAATTTAATATTAGCAAAAGAAAAATCAAAAGTCTATTATGATAGAAATTGCAACCCACAAAATCTTAAACTCGGAGACGAAGTATTTTTACTACACGGGGGAAAAATTCATAAATTTGCTAATCAATATACAGGTCCACACAAAATATTAGAAATTTTAAACAAAGGAAACGTTTAAATACAAGTTAAAAATAAACAAAAAATAGTTCATATAAATAGACTGAAACTATCACGAATTAAACAAGAATAATAGAATAGTTTGAATAATACATATGGTATAATATTGCAATAAGGGACTTCAAATAGAAAAAAAATTAAATTCTTTTTGATGCATTAAACTTTTCTAATACACACATTTTTATTAGTTTTTTTTGTTTCACTATAACAATAATCTAATTTGACAAATTATTTCTTTTTAATGTTTGCAAATTTGAATTATATTTTTAGATTTTGTCAATTTTTGATTTTGTAATGATTTTATCTTAAATCTGAAACACTATTTTATGTACTTGTTTAAAAGTAAATGAAATGGAACCTAATTTTTATTAAAGAAGACTCTAAAATGGCATTATTCAAATTTCTAATAACAACCATGGCTACTTACAAAATGTATCTTATTATTAACTACAATGTATAATTATAAAATTACTTCAAAAGATTCATGTAAAAATATTACTTGAGAATGAAAAAAATTTATGAATAAATAACTAAAAACGGAATATAAAAAATAAAAATAGGTTTAAAAATTTATATTAGTCATAAAGAAAGAAATGTTTTCTCTCTGTAAAATTTAAAGTAGTATATTTTCCAATTCTCAAATTCATAAAACTATTTGTAAATATATATATTTTTTAATTTTCAAGCAAACAAAAAATAAATGTAAATCACAAACTTTGATACAAAAATTCTACGGAAACTTAATCCTTTGTATAAAACAATTTGTTTTCTGTAAACATTATTAGCATCAAATTGTAACACACATAATTACTAAAAATGTAACCCATACATTCTTTGTATGTAAATTCAAAATCACAAATTAATAACTGAAATAATTATTATAATTTAGATAAGAGTTAAATGAAATCATGTAAGTTTGAATAATTTTTTTTGGAATACTAAGAATGGACAGAATGCATGTATGAACGGTAATAAGATCTCTATAAAAAAAAGTATTTAAAAAGTTTGAGCATGTTTTGTTTCTCTCCCATGCTCAATCTAAGGGGGTAGGTGTTACGTCCGTAACTTATGGTTAATTAACCTAATTTCATTATAATATTTATGCATGTATGTTCTTATTGTATTTTACTTATATTATATTATTATTGTAATTTATGTATTTTATATTATTGTATTCTGCATATTTTTAACATATGGCAATGGTTATTATATTTTTTAAAACAAAATACAAATTGTAACAAATATAAGAGAAAAGAGTAATATTTTAGTTCATGTAAAAAGAATAATGATACCGCATCAAAATCATGACCTTTCTAACAAATTTTGACAAGCGAGTGAAGATAATATTAGAGAAAGAAGATTATGTAAACACAAGCGACGAACAAGAATTCAATCAAGAGGAAAATCATCAGTCGCCCGGAGTCTAACAGTTTTTTACACAATTCCCAAATCGAAGAGGGACAACAGTCGCCCGTTGCCGCCACTTACAAATATTGACACGTGCATATTTCCTAGAAAGTAACCGCACAGTAAGCGGGAGGAAAATCGTCAGTCGACCAGAGCAATTTTCTATACAATTCCCAAATCGAGGAGGACCAAAATGTCGACCGTTACTCCCACTTAAACCAATATCAACACGTGCATGATTTTAAAGCATTGCACTTATGAGGAATGTTTTATATAAAAAGGGAGACAATTTCTGGTTAGATCAGAGAATAATTTTTTGGAAATCAATTAGTCCGGATCTACCTGCGAACAAGTGAACATCGTCCAGTATTATTATTTGAAAGTGAACTCCAAGTATTAATCTTTAAAGTATAACGTTCGAAGTGAACTATTTCCCCAAATATTAATTTTTGAAATGGTGGAGTTTTGAAAAAAGCTTATAAATTTCACCTAAAAAATCCGATAGTTTTTGGCATCCAAAAATTTTATTTTTCATCAGAAAGAAAGTGGAGCCTCATTGTACGAAGAAAATAATACTAAATAAGCAAGGACAAAAATTAACCCGATCGGATGATTGGTTCTCTAGTTAGACCTGCAGAAAATTCAAAAAATGTAGTTTCGAGAAAAACACGTTTAAAGATAAAAGTACAGATTTTATAACGATATAAATTAATAAATATTATGTCTATACCTAAACTGCTAATCCAGGTCTATATAATTCGTGCGTTGTCCCTACTTCTATTATACTTGTGTACGTCGACAGAGCCCGAATAATAACTCAGGTAGGTAGGTAGGTAGGTAGGCGACAGGCGTTGCCACTCCTGACCGACTGTTCTACAGGCTCTAATTCAAGAACTATAAAAAATCGATTTTTTCAAAGTGTCACACTAGGTGTGCCTCTTAAATATTGTAAATAAATGGATTTGAAAAATGTAAAAGAACTTTTTTGAAAATTTATAAAAATAATCGATTTAAAGAGAAATTTCAGTCAAGTTATTTAGTCGTCGAATGTCCATGTTTCAGAATTATTTTAATGTCACATTATTTTCATTTTCCAGATTCCACTTAAATCTTTAATTTCCTCTAAATTGTCCCATAATTTGGGAAAATTAATAGAGTCCAAAGCAATTTTAACCAACAATCAGTAGTCATTTATAATACGCGAAGTGTGCAGAAACATCATTGACAATGACAAAAACCAGGCATACTTAACCTAAATTTCCTAACAGGAAATCAATTGTTTTAAACTTAAATAAAACTTATTTTAAAATTGTTTTTACTAATAATAAAATTATTTCCTAAATTTAAATTATATTTATCCAAAGTAGTAACGTTTAAAAAATTGTGTCTTGGCCCTAAGGTGGGGGCCATTCATCAATATTTAAGTTTTACGATGAATAATAATGAAAAAGAATTATTTTCAAAATTTTACCTGTCTAATACATACACAAAAAGTATCATTTTTGACGAAAGGACAAAGTGCAAAAAAAATATGTTATATGTTTCTGTGATCCTGAAAAACAATTAATATTAAATAAACAACTTAATAATACGTTTTTTACATTTTTTAAAACTTTTTTAGTGAATTTTTGTATGGTGACCACCTTGGGACCACTTTTTTAAAAGTCGAATTTTCAACTTTTTTTAAAAAGTGCCATAACTTTTTTTTATTAAGGAAATAAAAAAAATTTTATGATAGGAAGTTAGGTAATAAGATAAAGTTTCAAACGCCGTGTTATTGACCTTTATATATAATTCCATTTGAAATCTACAGTCGTTCAAAAGATGGGTGACCACCTTAGGGCCCTCTCCCCTACAATATTCTTATAACTTTATTTTATGTCAATGATTAAAAAAACACTGAAAATTCGAAAGTTTTTGAACATTTGATTAAAGAAATTAATTTTCTTCGAGATATAGAAATTACAATTAATATAAATAATGTAATTCATACTGTCACATTCCAACTCGTCCTATTTTTAGGCGATAATTTAGGTTTGAATAGCATATTAGGATTGACGTAGTCTTTTAAGGCAAAGTTTGTTTGTAGATTTTGTAAAATCAATTCCGATAATTTACATATAAATAATATAGATAAAAAGTGGATTTGAGAACTGTAAAAAAATTATGAAGAAGATGTTCTTGTAAATAATGTATCCATCACTGAAATAAAGGAACGTTGTACATTTCATGAGATAAAAAAATTTCATTTAACACAAAATTTAAGTGTTGATATTATGCACGATCCTTTTGATGGCGTATGTTTATATAAATAAGACATTTAATTATAAATATTTTTGTGTATAAATGTACATATTTTACATTAGAGTTTTTAAATATTAGAATTCAGAATTTTAATTTATCTGACAATTCCAATAGGCCTCCAAAAATTTCAGTTCCTTGTTTTACATGTTTCATGTTTTACAAGATTTAAAAAATAATTTAAATTTTCTGATTAAAATAAATTTTGTTTAGTGTTGGGCACAAATTTTTGACAGCTGCCAACTTTCATTTTTACAAATTTTACATTGAAGTGATATTGTTTGACAATGATTTGACAAAATTTCTAATAATTTCAATTTATTCTAGTCAACTTATTCTTACCAACTGGAAATGGCTTAAGAAAGCTGTAAATCATCAGCACTTAAAAAGCGAAAGTTAACAATTGACAAAGTCGAACAAGTAACAAAGTTGTTGTGAGTAAATTAAAAATATTCATACTTTACTCTCTAAAACAAAATCAGTTAAAAATGAGTAAAAATCGACTGAAGTTAGCAATTGAAACAATTCGAATTAAAACTAATTTTTACGAATTTATGCTAATCATATCATTCACATTATGGTTTTTCTACGAGTTCCTAATTGATACAAAGGTAGAACCAAACGATTATCCACGAACTCCAGAAGAAGGTGCAGGCAGCAATAAATAATCGTCGTTAGTTAGTGTTTTAACATATATTATTATCTCTCCGATTTTCGCCACGAGGTTCCTTTCTACAGTAACTCCCACTCGCACACATCACTTCTCGAAAGACCAACGAAATCTGAGTCGTTACACTCGTCGCCAAATTATGCTATTTTACAGATAGTTCACGAATCTCTCTGGAATTACATTTTGATATTAACTGACTCAAATATTCTTTTCGAAATCTATTTCTCAAATGTTGCATAATCTCTTGTTTGCGTTTAATTCTGGATTGAAGATCCAGTTTGTTAATTATGTCAAGATCGGGTATCTCGCTTCGTCTAAGATCATGTAGGAACATCGCAGGAGTCAGGGGCTTAAGATCACTCGATTCTTCCAATACATAGGTTAGAGGACGAGAATTTAATGTAAGTTCGCAGTCACATAACACAGTATACATCTCTTCAAATGTAAGACACGCTTTTCCGAGAATTTTACGAAGAATAACTTTCATCATACCGATCAATCGTTCTCACCAACCTCCCCACCATGAGGCAGTTTGTGGATTGAATCGCCAATCTATCTGTCTAGGTTGGCTGTAATTAGCGATAATTTCCCAATTTAGATTGTTGAAAGCATTTTCAGCCCCTATAAAATTGGTGCCGTTAGCACTATAAACAATAGCCGGCCTACCACGTCGTCCAATAAATCTACGGAAACTCGCTAAGAAATCATTCGTAGACAAGGAAGTCACCAGTTCTAAGTGGACGGCTCTGTAAATAGCACAAGTGTACAAACATATCCACGCTTTTTGTTGTCCACGCAAATAGACTTGACCCGCAAAATCAATACCTGTTACCTCAAATACAGCAGCATCTTTAACACGATGAATAGGCAAAGGTGCTGGATTTACCTGCATAGGTTTCGAGTTATACCTTTTGCAAATTACACATTTCTTTATTACAGAACTTACTACTTTACGTGAAGACATGATCCAAAATTTTTCGCGTATTTGACACAACACTGTTTGTACACCAGCGTGACACATGTTTTCGTGTGTCTCTCTTATAATCAACTTGACCGCTCGATGTTTTGAATCAAGAACAATAGGACATAAAAAACCAAAACTGTCATCACGTTCTACAATTTTTGTCTTTAAACGAATTAAACCATCAGTATATACGAAAGTAGATAATGTCGCTATTTTTTTCTTATTTTCGCAAGAAAACATATTTTCCTCCAATACTTTTAAATACTGTATTTCCGCATTGTTGACTTCTTTAAATGTTAACATTCTTCCATTAGTTAACTCGCCGGTTAGTTTATAATTTTTAAACTTTAACATTATTGCAAAAAATCGGATCATTTTATTATACGACGAAAACTTATCAACAATATCAAAATTCACTTGTTCTTTTACATTTAGTAATGACATTTAAGACGGTCGACGACCCTCCCACCACCGCGAATCTAATAGCTGTTTTGCCTGACATCCGCGTGATGGTAAATCCGCAGGATTTCATTCACCCGGTACGTATCTTCATCTTTCTAACGAACTAATAAGTCTGATTTCTCTGACTCTATTCCACACAAACACGGACCATTAAACATCACGACGCACCCACGACAAAACAGTTGTCGAATACGACCAATAAAACACGGGGACATGTGCATAGTTAAGAGCATCTATAATTTCCTTAGTCTGTCGATCACCTATAGATGCAGCCATTAACTCTAGACGCGGAATGGACATACCATCTGGAGCAACTCGTACCTTAGCACTGAGAAAAACTAAACTCACATTGTCTTCATTTTTCACGCGTAAAAAAGTTACAGTGGCGTAAGCCGATTTGCTAGCATCACAAAAAGTATGAAGAGAAAACTCACCGGTGCCAAATTTTCTCACTATTTCAATCTTTCCTAAACAGGGAAGCTGTGCTTTCCAACGTAAAATGAGTTTTCGCGTTTCGTCATCTACAGGAAGATCCCAATCAATCTTTTGCTTTCACAGAATTTTCAATAAAAGCTTTGGTAGTAAAGTTACGGGTGAAGTGAAACCGATTGGGTCGAAGACCCTGTGCGCTGCCGACAAAATCGAACGCTTTGTAACTTGTGTTACCTTCATCTTTTAATAAAACTGGATTCATAGCAATAGAGTCACGCACCTTATTAAACAAAAGTTCGAGTACCAAAGTTGATTCTTTATCCGATCTGTCGTGTGTATACTCCCAATCCCTTAAATCAAAACCACCAAATTTAATTATGTCTGTTGCTGATGTTATAAATTCACGTAATTTTTCTTCTGATTCAACACTAGTTGTGCAATTATCTACATAAAACGATCTAGACAATTTTTCGATAACAATTTCAGAATACGGCCCTTTTCCACCTTTTGCAACCTGTAATAAATTCGAAAAATGCAATTTCAAAACAGCTCCCAATAAAAATGGACTAGACTTGAGACCAAATACAACCCGCTTATGCCGAAAAATTTGAATCCGTCCGTCAACCAACCAAAAAAAATATGAAAATCCCGATCTTTACGATTTATTTCGATTTGTAAAAAGGCTTTACGAATATCAGCCAAAACAGCTATTTCATGTTCCCGAAATTTTAATAACGTCGACGGTATGAGTTCTATTAAATTCGGCCCCTTTTCTAGACACTGATTTAAGGAAGGAAAGCCCGCCTCACTAGCTGATGCATCATATACAGGTCGTATTTTCGTCGTGCCCTCTTTTTTAACAACCGAACGATGAGGTAAGTAATGACACACGGAACTCGTCTCTTGAATTACAGGCTCAATAATATTCTCATTCTGCCATTCATCGAATACCTGATCATACTGAACAAATAAGCCGTCTCGTTTTAATTTTTCTACGGTGCTATTTAATCTTTTCTTCGATAAATCAAAATTTGAGGAAATAGGTGCGTGATCCTCCGTCCACGGTAAATCTACTGAATATCTTTTGTCGTTCGTAAACACTACTGATTTTAAAAAGTTACTCTCAACGATCTGTTCTCTTTCAAATTTATTTGCTTTTACAGTTGGATCCTTAATGCCCAAAACATCGAGGCTCCACAAATCTGAGACTTTCGCGTCCTTGACAAACATTGAAACAGCAGTAGTACCTGCATCTGATCGCTCAATTTTGGGACTTTTCCCCATAAGAGTCCAACCTAACCTAGTTTCAAAGGCTGACAGACCATTGCTCAAATCGAATTTTTTACCTGTAAAAAGTTTTCTGGCAATGACCGCTCCTATTAATACGTCAATGGAATTATCGCAATTACCGTTGTCGGGAGATAGATCAGAAAGCGAAATGTTATTTTTCTTCAATTCATTTAATAAACTGTTTTCTTTACACTTGGAATATTTTCACAAATAATTTGCTGATCCATCGCCTCAAAATTACATGCATATTGATTGTCACGACTTCTCATACGAATCAAGAAAACATTATGTCGCTGACTATCCGTATTTAACCCGCCAAACAGTGAGTGTTTCACTTCTTTAGACGCGATGGGGGTATAACCTAAAAATTCGGCTACGTCCGAACGAATGTATGATCGATGTGACCCACTATCAATGATTACTCGAGCTTCCTTTTGTTTTGAATCAGAGTACAAAGTAACGCGTAATGTTTGCATATATGCATCGGGTGAATGAGAAAAACTAGCAAGATTCTGTTCTTTATTAATATTTTCCCCTCCGCTATTTGAACTCGATGCCTTTGCGTTTAGAAAATCCCCTGACAAACGAGAGTCGAATGATGTTTACTACATTTAGAACAGTTTAACTTTACTCTACACTTTCGTGCCACATGCCCGTTTTTTAAACATTTAAAGCAACAATTATTTTCGCGAATTATATTTCTTATCACATCATAGGAAAACATCTTCGCTTTCTCGCACGCGGCATTCTCGTGATTACCATTACAAAAAACACATTTCTTACGTCTATCCTCGTTTGTTAGTAGAACTCTGCCCGTTGATACTTCTGGTGCTGACGTCTTATCTTTCGACTCCTCTCTTGTCTTCTTTTTTCTTATTTCAGAGCGAATGGCGAAACCACTCATTGCCATATTTATCCTCTCCTCACTCTCTACTTCTATTCTCAAGAAATTCAGAAGCCGCGTGAGCCGATTGTCAACACTGCCACTAAACTTCGGGATTTCCAATATGGGACGTTTAAACGGTTCATCAATTCTTGGAGCACCTCGCTCAGCCTGACCAAGGACCGATATCGGAGCATTTCCCGATGCTGTGCTGTTCAATTTCAATTTTGCACTAAAAAACTTGTTTTTGTACTCCTCGTGTACTCTATTTCGTTCGTAATTTCCTCTTCAGACGTATCAGATTCTAGCATTATATCGACGTATTTCTTATGCACACTCTCGAGTTCAAAATATCGCGATTCTAAAAGCTGCAAAGCGACTTGTTGTTCAGGCAACGAAACCTCATCACTTTCGCACATATTCCAGAATCTGTTCAAACATCTGGTAAAAACAATGCGTTGCACTTTTCGAGCCTTCTTCACGGCATCAATTATTAGGTTATATACAGACACACAATGTCTCGTAGATTATTCACTCCCAAAAACCGTCCCGTCACAGTCGCCAAAATGTTAATTATAGACGGTTTGGAAAGAATCAATGTTATTTAACTCAATGATGACAAAGAATTTCTATCTACGTGTATATTATAAAGCTTACAAAAGAATATAAAATGCAAGAACGCTACTCGATATACTCGTTTACTCGAGACTAACTGCAATCGCTGACTGTAAATCACTTATAAAATGGAATATAATCCATTAAGTAGGACATTTGCTTGCAGTTCAATTACCTCTCAAAAAAAAAATAAAAAAAATTCTCTCTTTTCTAAAAAATATACAAAAAATATATGAATATAGTTATGAATGATAGAATGTAAGAGAAAAATAAAATTTATTTATTATTTGACAATGTTACACACAGTTCCTTCTAAATCATTGAAGCTTGAAATTACATTACATTTTATTTTAAAATTTTCAGTTGGAACAAAACTATGACACGACTGAGTTCCTTTAATCGAAATTGCTTGTTGAAATCGATGAACCAAAATTAGACGTTCTTCTTCATGTCCTTTAAGAGTACAAAAGTCAAATTTGACGCTTTTAACCCATTAACGCCTAAATGACCACAATTTTAACTTAAACTTCAACACACGATTTAAAGTATTTTTAGGTAATGAATTATAGCAGCAATGAGGTATATGGGGTTTTAGGGGTCGCTCTTCAAGATTCTGGGGTCAAAATAGCGATTCGACCAACACCAAATCCAATATAGCGGATTTTTTTGAAAAAACACCCAAAAAATAAATGATTTTTTTTAAATGTTTTTTTTAGAACTAGAAATTTTTTTAATACCTTTCTAAAGTATGCCATTGGTGGGCAAAATAGTTGTACTTTCTAAATGTAAAATAGAGAAACTTTGATTTCAATATAACGGAATCGAAATTTTGATAAAGTGAATGCATTATAGTAAAAAAAATTCATAGCAATATTCAAAAAGTATCCAAATTCGATTCAAAATTTATACTCCGGGGTTTTCGGGATCGCTGATAACGAATCCCATGTCAGTTTTTCAAAATTCAAAATGGCGGATCCAATATGGCGGACATTTTTTTGAACAATTTCTTGGATTTGCTTAAAACTTGTCACATCTAATATGGCTGGCGCTTTTAAAAATAAAATTTTCGTTCTATTTTTAAGGTGTTTCCAAATTTTACAACGTGGAAGTGTACGAACCGTAGAATATTTTTTTTTTTATTTTAATTTAAAGAATAGTTTTTATTTTTCAATTTTTAACAAATTTTTTAAGAAATTTAAAACATCTTTAGCAAAAATATTTTTTGAACATTGCTGAATTTTCTGGCTCTAAGCGGATAATTGTCAGAAGAACATTTGTTTTTGTTTTTTAAAGTGAAAGAACAGACGTGTAACCGAAAACCCCCGAAAGTTCTGTCAAGATTTCATAAAGAAAAAGTTGACTTCTTGTGGTAGAAACTGAAAGGCCACTAATATAAATCTATTAATTATTATTAACTTATAAAATTGAAAAATCCTTTAAATATTTAAAAAAACATTTTTTGTTTGCAGGTCTGTTCTTTCACATCAAAAAACAAAAATACTTTGATGTGATGTTATAAATCTCCTTACCGAATGAGAAAATAGTAGTCAAATTTCGACGCCTTTTTCGCATTTTTGCCGCTTCTGTCACTTGCACGCTGATGGCAATTTTGACGCCCTACCGCTCAGTGGTTAAAATACTTTTCCAATTTAAATTTCCAAACATTTCATTAAACTAGAATATTTTTAGTCGTCTTTTAGGTTTAGACAATTATTCAAAGTCATAACGTTCTAGGAACGTTCTAAAAACGTTTTTTAAACGTTATTTAACAATGTAGATGATAAATGAAGGGTGGCATGACAAAAGGGGTCAAGCAACAATTTCATGATTTTACAGGAAACAAAAATAAAACATTTATAAATTTTCCTAGTCATTTAAGAAAAATCTAAAAAAATCGTTTCGAGATACTATTTCGCTTTACCGGTTGAAATACAAATTATGGAGATAAACCTACAGATTAGTGAGAAAAATAAGTAAAAGTGGACCATTTTGGGGTTACGTCAAATGCCCATATTTTCTTTTAAAATTAATTGTTAAAGAAATATACAGTTTAAAGAAAAACTGAAAAATTAGTTTGTTAATTTTGAATTAATGAATTAAATGCAAAACAGTTTGACTCAAAGAAGTTGTTTGTTTTCAAGAAAAATATAAATTAAATACTTATTTTTAAAAGTAAACAGTAACAAAATTTTCAAATGCAATCTACAATCAGGAATATTTAAAAATTAACTGAAGAATAATATTTAGGTTGTTGAAAATTAAATGATGGATAAAACTATTTCTAAATATACATAAAATCTTCTAGCAAAATTTAATATTATATTTAATAATATTAAAAATAAGAAATATTTTTAACCATATTAACCTATTCATAATAGTATTCATTTCTTTTGTTTCTTAACTGAATTGCATTGTAAGTAGAAATTTAGGCTATTTTTTTAGTCTTATTTTCATTAAAAACGAGTTTAAAAAGACAATTTACAAGAAAATCCTTTTACAGAAATGTGTAAAAGAATTTACTTAATTTGTTTATAAAAAAATCTCAATTTTGAAAAATTGTGGCTTGACCCCTTTTGTCATGCCACCCTTCAAATAAAAATTTAAATAATTTCTAATCTCAAACTAAAAATGTAATCAACTTAAGGGCCCAGTCAAATAATTTTAAACCACACACACACTTATATATACTCTGTAAATCTAAATTAGTTCAGATTAGTTTACTAAATTGAATTAGTAACATTTTTTACTAATTTTTTTGGTCGATATTTACTAATTCAATGAGTAGTACGTATTTCTTACTATTGTAAATTAGTAAACTTTTCTACTAATAATTAGTAAAATGAAACTACTAAAAATTAGTAATTAAATTACTAATCCAATTAGTAAACGAATCCGTATTATTTAATTAGTAAAAAACTATTATTTATTTATTTTATACATAAATAAATAGACATGTATATATGTTGTAATAAGAATGCTACACTCTGATTTTTCAATTATGATACGTGATCTCGTCCTCTAGATCAATTGTATTAACGCTAGTTGCTCGATCCAGACCACATTTTTTAAAGCTCGCGTCAAGCCTTCAGCCGATAGGGGGCGCTCTGGCACTCACGCATCTTTACGCCATTACGCTTTTTTGTGCGATCCCGTCCACACGTGATTAAAAAAGTTTTATTTACAGTTTATAGAAAAATCATAATGAGTCGTGATAATAGTGATCGAAAATCTGGAAAACGTTCTCGGGAAAAAGAAATAGACGAGTTATTTAATAAATTAAAAAAGAAAATGAGAAGAGAAAAGTCACCATCGAAAGAACGCAAGAAATCGTCAAGAAAAAAACACCCAAAAAATCATTGATTTTTTTTTAAATATTTTTTTAGAACTAGAAATTTTTTTTAATACCTTTCTAAAGTATGCCATTGGTGGGCAAAATAGTTGTACTTTCAAAATGTAAAATAGAGAAACTTTGATTTCAATATGGCGGAAACGAAATTTTTATAAAGTGAATGCATTATAGTAAAAAAAATTCATAGCAATATTCAAAAAGTATCCAAATTCGATTCAAAATTTATACTCCGGGGTTTTCGGGATCGCTGATAACGAATCCCATGTCAGTTTTTCAAAATTAAAAATGGCGGATCCAATATGGCGGACATTTTTTTGAACAATTTCTTGGATTTCCTTAAAACTTGTCACATCTAATATGGCTAGCGCTTTTAAAAATAAAATTTTCGTTCTATTTTTAAGGTGTTTCCAAATTCTACCACGTGGAAGTGTACGAACCGTAGAATCTTTTTTTTGCTTTTAATTTAAAGAATAGTTTTTAATTTTCAATTTTTAACAAATTTTTGTAAGAAATTTAAAACATCTTTAGCAAAAATATTTTTTGAACATTGCTGAATTTTCTGGCTCTAAGCGGATAATTGTCAGAAGAACATTTGTTTTTGTTTTTTAAAGTGAAAGAACAGACGTGTAACCGAAAACCCCCGAAAGTTCTGTCAAGATTTCATAAAGAAAAAGTTGACTTCTTGTGGTAGAAACTGAAAGGCCACTAATATAAATCTATTAATTATTATTAACTTATAAAATTGAAAAATCCTTTAAATATTTAAAAAAAACATTTTTTGTTTGCAGGTCTGTTCTTTCACATCAAAAATTAAAAATACTTTGATGTGATGTTATAAATCTCCTTACCGAATGAGAAAATAGTAGTCAAATTTCGACGCCTTTTTCGCATTTTTGCCGCTTCTGTCACTTGCACGCTGACGCCAATTCTGATGCCCTTCTGCTTAAGTGGTTTAACCACTTCGGTGGCGTGGCGTTCCAATTGGCGTTCCACGTCCCTGGACAAAAGTGGCAAACATAGCGAAATGGCGTTCCAAATTTTTCTAGATTTTTTAAGAGTTTAATTAATTTTAATCTACTACAACAATATATTTCTATGTTTTAATATCAGGAAACAAAAAAATAACAATGAAAATTTGTTTTTTTGGACGTTGCAAAATGTCATTTTTAATACTTTTCTACGAATGGCGTTCCACTTTCGCTCAAATATTGATAAATAAACTCAAGATCTTTCTGTGGGAAATAATATTTATGTATATCTTAAAATCTCTGAATCGTAGAATTGTGTTAAAGAATCATTTGTAAATTGTTATAAACAAATTGTATAAACAAATTGTTAATAAAGTCGATGCGTTTAATGAATTTTAATAAAAATTGATACTCGGAGGTTTATGGGGACGCTGATAACGAATCCGATGTCAGATTTTAAAAATTCAATTTGGCGGATCCAATATGGCGTACGAGTTTATAAAAAATTGATTGAATTCGCTTGAAACGTTTTACTCGGGGCTTTTTGGGGTCGCTGATTACAAATCCAATGTCAGTTTTGCAAATTTCAAAATGGCGGATCCAATATGGCGGACGAGTTTATAAAAAATTAAGTAAATTCGCTTGAAACGTTTTACTCGGGTTTACTGAAGGGTTTGTGGTCAATGGTTATGCGCCTCGTTAAAGCACCTTTTGCAAAACGGTTTATCGCATTTATTACATAGCCATGGAGTGTCCGTTCTAATTTTTTTAAACAAATTTCGCTTTTCAAGCGCTTGCTTTAAGTATGTTTAGTATGTCTGAGAAACAGGTTACCACTGCGTTGCGCGGGAGTTGATTCAATTTCATGTCTTTCGTATTTGGCATATACCTACGATTAGTTCGAACAAATGTCTAATGACGTTTTTTCCTTATATAATTTTGCGAACAAAAAAATAACTGTATTAGTTATCTATAGGCAGGGTAGGAGAGCGTGGGGTAATAGGAGCTTTTAAATTTCATGTACTTAGAATCCCTAAATTTCGCTGCAATTCCAATAAAATCTTCGACAACCTTTGTTTCTGTCATTCGAAAAGAAATGATCACATTTTTGGCGTGCTCTGGGTAGAGAACATTTTCTCTATCGAATGCAGGTTGGTCGTTGAAATATAAGCAAAAAAAAAACCTTGGCTCATTTTTGTTGCAGCTCATAATAAGTTACTTTCCTGAATTATTTTAACTTTTGCTTTTTATGTTAAACTCATATTATATTCCTAATCAGCATCTCTAAAAACCCCTGAGTAAAACGATTCAAGCTAATTCAATCATTTTTTTATAAACTCGTCCGCCATATTGGATCCCCTATTTTGAATTTTGCAAAACTGACATTGGATTTGTAATCAGCGACCCCAAAAAGCCCCGAGTAAAACGTTTCAAGCGAATTCAATCAATTTTTTATAAACTCGTACGCCATATTGGATCCGCCAAATTGAATTTTTAAAATCTGACATCGGATTCGTTATCAGCGTCCCCATAAACCTCCGAGTATCAATTTTTATTAAAATTCATTAAACGCATCGACTTTATTAACAATTTGTTTATACAATTTGTTTATAACAATTTACAAATGATTCTTTAACACAATTCTACGATTCAGAGATTTTAAGATATACATAAATATTATTTCCCACAGAAAGATCTTGAGTTTATTTATCAATATTTGAGCGAAAGTGGAACGCCATTCGTAGAAAAGTATTAAAAATGACATTTTGCAACGTCCAAAAAAACAAATTTTCATTGTTATTTTTTTGTTCCCTGATATTAAAACATAGAAATATATTGTTGTAGTAGATTAAAATTAATTAAACTCTTAAAAAATCTAGAAAAATTTGGAACGCCATTTCGCTATGTTTGCCACTTTTGTCCAGGGACGTGGAACGCCAATTGGAACGCCACGCCACCGAAGTGGTTAAACCACTTAAGCAGAAGGGCATCAGAATTGGCGTCAGCGTGCAAGTGACAGAAGCGGCAAAAATGCGAAAAAGGCGTCGAAATTTGACTACTATTTTCTCATTCGGTAAGGAGATTTATGATATCACAACAAAGTTGTTTTGTATTTTAAAGTGAAAGAACAGACGTGTAACCGAAAACCCCCGAAAGTTCTGTCAAGATTTCATAAAGAAAAAGTTGACTTCTTGTGGTAGAAACTGAAAGGCCACTATATAAATCTATTAATTATTATTAACTTATAAAATTGAAAAATCCTTTAAATATTTAAAAAAAAACATTTTTTGTTTGCAGGTCTGTTCTTTCACTTTAAAAAACAAAAATACTTTGTTGTGATGTTATAAATCTCCTTACCGAATGAGAAAATAGTAGTAAAATTTCGAGGCCTTTTTCGCATTTTTGCCGCTTCTGTCACTTGCACGCTGACGCCAATTTTGACGCCCTACCGCTCAGTGGTTAAAATACTTTTTCAATTTAAATTTCTAAACATTTCATTAAACCAGAATATTTTTAGTCGTCTTTTAGGTTTAGACAATTATTCAAAGTTATTACGTTCTAGGAACGTTCTAAAAACGTTTTTTAAACGTCATTAAAAATGTAGATATTAAATAATAATTCAAATAATTTTTAATCTCAAACTAAAAATCTAATCAACTTAAGGGCCCAGTTAAAAAATTTTAAACCACACACACACTTATATAAACTCTGAAAATCTAAATTAGTTCAGATTAGTTTACTAAATTGAATTAGTAACATTTTTTAGTAATTTCGTTTTGGTCGATATTTACTAATTCAATGACTAGACCGTATTTCTTACTATTGTAAATTAGTAAACTTTTCTACTAATAATTAGTAGAAATATTAGTGCTCTTGCTGATGCTCTTGTGGAAGATGTTCAGCAAATTCAAAATGGAATTCGATTACCCAATGGAGACATTATTTATGGAGCCGTTTCAGGTCTTACAGGCGGCAACTTGGGCAGCCGCGTAGGAACGAATTATTTTCAGGGGGGGCAAATATATATATATATAGTGTAGAGTATAAAAGTGTATTATATTTGTTTTAAAATTTAAATGTTTACAGATATCAAATATTTATTAAAATAAATAAATATTTATTGACATTTATCCCTTAATAAGATAACTTACAACAAAGCACTTTGGCATAGGAATAAAATTTAAATAGAACAATAAGAAAATATTAAATAAAAACGTTTACACTTGTCCAAATATTGTCTTCCTTTCACAATTTCTTTCAGAAAACTCTTTTAATATGTTTTGTAAGTTTAGCGCATTTGTTTTTTTGGCTATGTACATGCAAAAGTGCGATGTGAGTTAGCCGCTTTTGTGTCATAGTAGCTCTCAGATAAGTCTTAAGACGTCGAAGTGCGCTAAAAGATCGCTCTGCTGTTGCAGCTGAAGCAGGCACAGTCATTATAAGTATCAATAACAATATTACCTGTTGTAGAAGCTCTTTTGTCGTATCTGATTCTTTGGAGATTTTTTCAATGAAATCGGAACATGTTGTTGGAGTTTCGCCAGGTAAATTTTTTAATAAAACAAGTTGTGCATGTAGATCTGCAATATCAAAGTCATCGGAAAATATTCCTAAATTCTCTCTAATTTTTTCAATACTATATACATCTCCTTTTATAGCATCCAGGATAATTCTTTCTAATCCTTCTAAAATGTTAAGCCCTTTTTGGTCAAATCTATCTTTGAGAGAAGTTATTAATGTATCGAGAACTTCATAGTACTCTTTCCTAAACTTATCTTTGGGTTGTAAACATACAGAAGGTGTAGGATTATCAGTTTGTTCTAAGCGACGTGGTACTTTCCTTTGCCTTGGCTCTGATGGTAAGATTGATTCTAAACGCTCTGACAACACAACGCTTTCACTATAAATTCGGTTTAAGTTTTCTTCTGAACACAAATGCATAAACTGATTGAACACTATCTCCGCAGCTTTTTTCGCACCAGTTGCAGTTAGGCTTGGATTTTGTAAAGCACGCGCTAGTTGCTCACAAGGGCTAAAAACTTCTATGCTCATTTTAAGAAAAAGCAAAGTTTCGAATTTGCGTAACTTCTTTAGCCAACCACGAACAGCAGATTTTCTTTCATTTGAAATAGCACTCTTTTCTTCAAGTATAGATTCAAGTGTCTTACATACTCTTTGGTATTGTTCTTCATATCTTACAAGCGATTTAACTCTAACACACCATCGAGTAGGACACATTGCAATAAGCTGTAGTGATAAAACATGATCAGCAGAACCTGGGGATAAAACATCTGCATAAACCGTTTTCCTTTTTGCGCTTTCCAGAATGCAATTTGAAGAATCTTTACAATGATCATTGTCATACAACTTTGAGCAATACGCATTTCTCTAAGTTGAGAGTCTTCCAACTGCACGTTTATTGGAACAGCATTTTGTCGATTGAATATAAATTCAGTACATTTTCTATGAAATTTACTTTTTTCATGAGTAACTACTGTGCTAGTTGCTTTTTTCCAATTTTTAAAGCCTTCACTCAAAAAAGTAAATTCAACACCATGAAACCACTGGCTTTTATTTATTTTATCCTTTTCAATCATATTACAAGCTGTAATGCAAGAATAACATAAAAGTATATTCCGTTCAGCATCATAGTGCAACCAGTCATGATCTTGGAACCATCTATAATTAACTTTTCGACCATTCGTTTGTGGAAAATTGAAATTTTGTGATGGTTGATTTTTTACCAGAAGATTAGGAATGCAGGAAACATCTTTACTTTGGTTACTATTTTCTGTTTCTTCTGTGAGATCTACATAAAAACATTATCTAAGTTATTATTATTATTATTATTACTATTATCTAATTATTATTTTTATTTATTTATTATTATTTATTTATTTAAAAAATTAATTATTATCTAATTAAAAACATTATCAAAAAACTAAAAACATGAATTAGTCATTTGCCTAAATTATCGTTTTTTGAATCAATTAAAATGTACTATATTGTATGCAGTTTAATTGTAATTTACATTTTGATCAATACAATTAAAAGAAAAACCACTATGCATATTTTAATAGGAAGTAACTCAATTGTTAAGAAAAATAAAATAATAGTTAAAGATATGAATTGTATATATAACATAAAAAACCGCCTTTGATTTTGTTACATTAACTAAATCTCAAATTAAACCTGAAAAATAAATAGTAATTTCTAACTATTTCATTGTTCGTTTATTATTTAGATAAGTGCCTTAAATATTTCTATTGTGTTAATTTTCTTTGACTAACTTAAAATCAGAAACTACAAATTTTTAAACCTGATAAAGTGACAAAGCATCGCTTACTAATATAACAGTAATTTCTTACCATGTCTTGTTGTTTTATTATTCAACAATTCAGACGTTCTTATGAAATCCGTTATGCTTTTTTGCCCTTTCTGCATTATAACAATATTTTTAAACTGATAAAATATATTTAAATCAATTTAGCTAGCTAATGTTAAACATATTCGTATAAAAACAAAAAACAAACTATTATATAATCACATGTTTATAATATGACTTTGACAAAATGTGCCTATTAAACATTAAGGTCTATTAACGTGTGCATTTCTCAGGGTTCGGAACGTAAAATATTTTACAAATAACAGAAGGTTTAAAACTTCCATCGCAAAATGAAAAGAGTATAATGAATATTAAGTTTAATTCACAACTCTCGGATTGAAAGCTACGAGAATGGAAGTATGAAAGCGGATATAGCCTAATACATAAGAGTAATACATAAGAGTAAGAGAGTTAGACAATTCAAATTTTATGTTTTCTCTTTCTCCTTACTCCAGTTGCGGCTGCCTGCGCTGTGACCGTGCCATAAGGGTCAAAGCAAAATTAATATAAATGTGGAAAAAGTTCATGCAAAAGAAAATGACAGAAGCTATCAGGAAGAGATTTGTAAATCTTTTCTTTAAGTTTTAATCTACTTTTCAGAGGGGGCAAATTATAACCGTTGCCCCTCCATTTTTCAAACTAGGGGGGCAACTGCCACCCCTGCCCCCCGGTTCCTACGCCACTGAACTTGGGTATACACATGATGTGCGGATTTAAAGAATCTTTTAATGCCGAACATCTATGCAGATTTTGTATGGCTTCCCTGCAAGAAATGCAGATTATGGTACGCGAAGACACACAACTTTCACGAAATCCGGAAACACATAATCAACAACTAGAAAGGATGGTAGCTACAGTAACAGAACAGGAAAAGCAGCATTTATCTCAAGAGTTCGGCATAATAGATCTTGCTTTCTGAGTCAATTAATTGGATTTAACCTCACGACATCAACGACACCAGACATTCCTCATGATTTCATGGGAGGCATAATACCTCTACAAGTCAAATTATTTCTTGTTTACTTTTCCATTAAAGAAAATTGGATTACATTAGATGAATTTAATAAAAGGGTTGCCAGTTTTGATTATAGGTATAGTTAAAAAAAATTCTAAGCCATCTGCAATAAAGCCTCTACACTTGAACAAAAAAAATCACTGATACCTTTATATCTTGAAAACTTTGCACATATTTACAAAGTTGAAGATAAAAAGTTTGGAAGGATGAAAGGTCCAAATTTATATGAAAAAAAGTTAAAACAATCCAGCCCAACACACAGCTCAAGGCCTATGAAATAAATAAAACGGAAGAATTTATTGTTTACAAACCGGATTTATTATCTAAAAACAATGTATTAAACTGCAATAAACTAAAGAAAAAAAATTATATAATAGTAAAACAATTGTGGTTTGATTTATGTTATTGTTTTAACTATATCGACAAAAGTCGTATTGCACTCAAGTTGTTCTGAAAATTATTTTGATTTCTGAAATGTTCAAAGTATATATAGAAATCTAATTAAAATAGAAAATGTTCATTTTTATCATAAAAGTTTAAGATATTTTCATATAAAAACGACGATTAGGTTTAAAAGTGTTAGAAAATTTTAATGACCTACAGAATCTATACTGATATGTATTAATTTATTTTTATAAATAAAGTTCTGAAAGTGTTCTTGCAATTTGTAGGTTTGATTCTCACATTAAAATTTAAAAAATCATGAAAAAATAGATTAGTTTATACTTTTAAAATTATTTTTAAAAATAAAATTATTGCATAATAATCAAATCTTGACTTATTTATTATAATTTATGAATTCTACAATTATAAAAAACATTTTTTAAATTAAATTAAAAATCTTTATTAAAAATTATTTTTAGCAAAATATTATTTTCAAAATATTACTTAAAAAATTTTAATTAAAATTTTTTAAATTTTTAATTAAAATGTATTGTCACTCATTTAATTTGATGGTATTAAGAATCCTAAAATTGAGATATCATATATATATAGATATATAATAGAGATATATATAATATATATATATATATATATATATATATATATATAATATCATATATAATATAATCTTATATAATATATATATATTATATTATTATATATAATATAATCATATATAATAACCTAAAAAATTGTTCAACTTATTCCGCAAATAATTTAAGCAGTTGTATTTATAATTTAACAACATATTAATTTTAGAAAAATTATTTGCATTATGTAACTGATATGTTTCCAAATTTTTAAGAAAACTTCTTTTATTAGTCAATATTTTCCTCTTTTTTCCATACTCAAAATGAGTTTGTATGAAATTCGGATTGTAAGGTTGGCATAATTTTCAAAGTTATTTAAAATGTTTATTATTATTAATAATAATTGCATAATATTAGAAAGATTTTTAACTCCAGTTCGCATATTTAGTAATTTTCAAAAAGAAATTATTAATTATTTTTGATTTGAATAATAATTAATTTTATACATTTTAAAATGTAGAAGAATGTTATTTTTATTTAATAATAATAATAATAATTGAAAATGGAACATATTTAATTTAAACTTTAAACATTTTTATGTAATTTTCAAATTTTAAAAAGTTGTAGCGAAATTCAAAATCCATTTACTTAAAAAGTCTATTCTCCAGTTATTATTTTAATTAGGGGTTATCATTGGTACTTATTAATATATAAATTACAAGATATAAAACTTGCCAGGATTATTTTATTAATATTTTAAATATAATAGGTTTTTCTTAATAGAATAAGCGAGACAATACGCCCGGGCCAAAGTGATGCATTACAGCCGGAGGTGTTTGTTGAAAATTTTGATATTATTTTTTAATACCATAAGTATTAAACAAAAATTGTCAATTGTTCTTTAAGAACAAATGTTTAAAGCTCAAAACCTGATATGCAAAATTTTTTTACAAGTAATTTTGAAAAAGATATAACAAAAACACAAAGACTTCATAAATTTCCTTTTAAGCGCCAAAATCACTTTTTCTACTATAGCTTTAACAATAATAAATAAAAAACAATAAAACTTGGTATAAACATCCAGTATAACAAGTACATTATTTTGATAGGAAACAGAAATTACTTTGATTTACCACTTTTGAATATATTGAAGTGATTCATTACGCCCCGGCCTCCCCTACATATTATACCGGCTTCCCCGTCAACAAACAACTTCCTTTTCACTTTTATAAAAAGAATTTAAAACAGATCCCTTTCCTCAGACGGAAATAATTCAATAATTCATATATGTGCATAACATATGTTATTTATAACCGCAGATTTAGTAACAAAATAACACGTCGCTTTTTCCTAACCCAGTGTTTTGAAACTAGAATACAATGATGCAAAATTGATTTAATTAATTATTTATTTCATAAAATGGAATAACTTGTTACAATCTGTTTGTCTTGTTTTCTTGGTAATGAAATTTCCTGTTTATATTTGCTTTATATTGGTGTTATTTCAAACGCCTATTTCGTGTGAGTAGCTAACATGTACTGTGTCTATACAGGGTGTCCTGGTCAAGCGCGAACATATTTGAGTATTGTATTCTTCGCGAAAATCTAAGAAAAAAAGTCCTTTGCCGTTTTTGAAAATATTGAGTTGTTTTCGAGTTATTAAATTTTCAAAACGTCCAATGAGACGCAGCGCACTGGTAAGTGCCAGCCGGTGGGCGTGGCCACGAGAGTTAGCACGCTACGGCAGAACTAGCACGCTGTAGTCAGTTACAATTGTATCAAAAAATTTTAAAACAACAAAATTATAAAAATCTTAGTTTACTAAAAGTTATTAACAATAAAATTGTTTAACAATAATTGTTTAAACAATTGCTCAAAGTGATAAATATTTTTAACCACTATCAGTAATTGTTTCAAAATCAGAGAAATTGTAAATTTAATTTTGTTGCTAACTAACTTACTAACTAAAATAACTTAAGCAAACGTAATTAACTAAATTAACGTATCTATCATAAGTAACGTGATTAACATTAAGTAATTACTAACGTAATACGTAACCATCACTATTAACGTAAATACCGTAACTGCCGTATGTAACGTAAATATCACTATTAACGTAACTAGCGTAAGTTACGTTACTAACGTGACTTACGTTAGTTACGCGACTTACAAAAGTTACGTAATTTACGATAATTACGTAACTTAAGTTAATTACAAAAGTTACGTAAGTTACGCAACTTACGTAAGTTACGTAACTTACGTTATTAACGTAAATAACATAATTACGTTATTAACGTAAATAACATAATTACGTTATTAACGTAAATAACATAATTACGTAATTAACGTAAATAACATAATTACGTAATTAACGTAAATAACATAATTACGTTATTAACGTAAATAACATAATTACGTTAGTTATGTAACTAACGTTAATAACGCGAATATCGTAAGACATTTTCTATACATTAGCAACATTTTTTCTGCTGTTCGTAAGATTTAACTAGACCCCCCTCCCGCTTTAAAGATTTACGTAATTTGTGTACGGCCCCCAAGTAACGTGATTAAATTACAAACCTAGTTCCTATCGAACAAATTTACTAAATAGAATTGTAAAAAGACACATAACCGACAGATCCCAATGGGAAATGCCAGTGTAGTACCAATGTTTACCACTGACTTAGTACTCAGACGATTGTTCGGCCGTAGTCTAGCCGAGCATCGACAGTTAATGCTGGCGCAGTACAGAAGTTTTGTTTCGCCAAAGCTTGGACAAGCCAGGGCGGCAAGTGCTGGCTGAGTATAGAAAAATTGTTCACAACGCTCGTTGCCAACATTGCTTTTTTGACATAATCTTGAAAAAAATTATTAAAAAAGTTTATGAATGTTTATAAATATAAATTAATTGCAAAAAATTAATATTTTACTTTTCAGTTATTCATTTTTTATTTTTATTAAATTTAATAATAATTTAACATAATTGTTTAATTTTAATAAATAATAAATTATTTAAACAATAATTTGGTTATTGAAATTAAATTATACTTCTTTCATGAATAAAAAATTATTAAAAAATTACCACTTGTAAAATGTTAAATGCAATAAGTAAAGTTATTTATATCTATTATTTAAAATTTAGTTTAATTTTTTTTAATTCAATTTATTACTTCAAACATATCCCTATTTTTTTCTCATCTTTGATTCAATAATTGTAAGTTTGAATGACACTGAGATATTAAAACTTTACTGTACACGTGTGTCGTTAGCACAGTGGTTAGAGCGTTAGTCTGTAAATCCGTAGGTCGTAGGTTCGATTCCCCTCGTGAGCAATTTTGTTTATTTTCATAGGTTTGCGATATTTCTAGATTCCAATCGTTAGGTACTAAAATATGAAAATCTAATGCCCACTTACTGTAATTGTCTATTATTTAATTTTTAAATGTTATAAACAATTTTTTTCTACTTCATTTACTATATCCATTGTCAGTCTCCATATTAATTACAATTTATTTAAAAATTAAAAAGAAATATTTTATGAATAATTACTATTTATTAATATTATTTGCCATTTTGTTATTAAATTATTTATAATTATTAATTTACGACTAATTAATAACAATACGGCATTTATTGTGGCAATATTCTCAGCCAGCACTGGTCCAGTGCTGCGCCAGCGCTGTCTGGCAGCACTGGCAGACAGTACTTCGTCAGAGTTGCACAGCGTTATCATCCCAGCGGTATGCCAGTGCTGTCTGTCAGCGTAGCTGCCAGTACTGACAGTGCTGGCGCAGTACTCCGCCAGTTGTAAATTTCCCATTGGGATAAGACAAAAGGAGAGAATTGAGAAAAATCTGTTGCATCTAAAACTTTATTTCAAACTTATTTTTAAGTACTGAAAATAAGCCTATTGGGTTAATCACGTGTACTTTTTTTGCAATAAAAACATTAATTTTTAAATATTCTTTAACAAAAAAGGCACTTGTGAAGTTCCTTTTTAGTGCGAATGCAACAAAAGAATTTCATAAAAATAAAATTCTATTACAATGGTTCCCTTTAGACCCAAGCAATAAGAGACTTGATTTTTCTAACATGGAGGAGTTGGAATCTTGATTTTCTTCAAATCATTTTTCAAATATACTATACAGGGGTCGAGACTAAATTCAATAGAATAAAATTTTTTATTAATTTTTTGAATAGATCCAGACAATCAGAGACTAGCTTTTGGAAAAAGAAGGAGCTGGAATCTTGGTTTTCATCGACACAGTCTTTAAATACACGTCGGGGGTTGAGACCGAATTCTATCAAAATAAAATTTTACCTTCACTGTTTTGAGCAGAACCAACCAATCAGAAACTAGCTTTTCGAAAAAGGAGGATCTCAACCTTGGATATTTTTGCCACAGTAATTAGATACTCTTCGGGGATTGAGACCAAATTCTATCAAAATAAAATTTTATCTTCATTGTTTTTAGTAGAACCAACCAATCAGAGACTAGTTTTTCCTTTTTCCAGAGGCTAGTCTATAATTGGTTGGTTTTATTCAAAACAATTAATTAAAATTTTTATTTTTGACAGAATTTGGTCTCAAACCCCGAAGAGTATCTAATTATTGTAGCAAAGATAGCCAAAGTTCCAGATCTTCCTTTTTCGAAAAGCTAATCTCTAATTGGATGGTTTTACTAAAAACAATGAAGATAAAATTTTATTTTGATAGAATAAGGGGTTGAGACCAAATTCTATCAAAATAAAATTTTATCTTCATTGTTTTTAGTAGAACCAACCAATCAGAGACTGGCTTTTCGAAAAAGGAGGATCTTAACCTTAGATATTTTTGCCACAGTAATTAGATACTCTTCGGGGGTTGAGACCAAATTCTATCAAAATAAAATTTTATCTTTATTGTTTTTAGTAGAACCAACCAATCAGAGAGTGGCTTTTCGAAAAAGGAGGATCTTAACCTTAGATATTTTTGCCACAGTAATTAGATACTCTTCGGGGGTTGAGACCAAATTCTATCAAAATGAAATTTTATCTTCACTGTTTTGAGTAGAACCAACCAATCAGAGACTAGCTTTTCGAAAAAGGAGGATCTCAACCTTGGATATTTTTGCCACAGTAAATAGATACTCTTCGGGATTTGAGACCAAATTCTATCAAAAATAAAATTTTTATTCATTGTTTTGAATAGAACCAACCAATTATAGACTAGCCTCTGGAAAAAGGAAAAACTAGTCTCTGATTGGTTGGTTCTACTAAAAACAATGAAGATAAAATTTTATTTTGATAGAATTTGGTCTCAACCACTTATTCTATCAAAATAAAATTTTATCTTCATTGTTTTTAGTAGAACCAACCAATCAGAGACTAGCTTTTCGAAAAAGGAGGATCTTAACCTTAGATATTTTTGCCACAGTAATTAGATACTCTTCGGGGGTTGAGACCAAATTCTATCAAAATAAAATTTTTATTCATTGTTTTGAATAAAACCAACCAATTATAGACTAGCTTTTTTAAAAGAGAGGATCTGAAACCTTGGATATCTTCGCCACAATAATGAGATACTCTTCGGGGGTTGAGACCAAATTCAATCAAAATAAAATTTTATCTTTATTGTTTTTAGTAGAACCAACCAATCAGAGACTGGCTTTTCGAAAAAGGAGGATCTTAACCTTAGATATTTTTGCCACAGTAATTAGATACTCTTCGGGGGTTGAGACCAAATTCTATCAAAATAAAATTTTATCTTCATTGTTTTTAGTAGAACCAACCGATCAGAGACTGGCTTTTCGAAAAAGATACTATTAGATACTATTAGATACTCTTCGGGGGTTGAGACCAAATTCAATCAAAATAAAATTTTTATTCATTGTTTTGAATAGAACCAACCAATCAGAGACTGGCTTTTCGAAAAAGGAGGATCTTAACCTTAGATATTTTTGCCACAATAATTAGATACTCTTCGGGGTTTATGACCAAATTCTATCAAAAATAAAAATTTTAATTAATTGTTTTGAATAAAACCAACCAATTATAGACTCGCTTTTTTAAAAGAGAGGATCTGAAACCTTGGATATCTTCGCCACAATAATGAGATACTCTTCGGGGGTTGAGACCAAATTCTATCAAAATAAAATTTTACCTTCATTGTTTTTAGTAGAACCAACCAATTAGAGACTAGCTTTTGGAAAAAAGAGGATCTGGAACTTTGGCTATCTTTGCCACAATAAATAGATACTCTTCGGGTATTGAGACCAAATTCTATCAAAATAAAATTTTACCTTCATTGTTTTTAGTAGAACCAACCAATCAGAGACTAGCTTTTCGAAAAAGGAGGATCTCAACCTTGGATATTTTTGCCACAGTAAATAGATACTGTTCAGGGTTTGAGACCAAATTCTACCAAAAATAAAATTTGTATTCATCGTTTTGAATAGAACCAACCAATTATAGACTAGCCTCTGAAAAAAGGAAAAACTAGTCTCTGATTGGTTGGTTCTACTAAAAACAATGAAGATAAAATTTTATTTTGATAGAATTTGGTCTCAATCCCCGAAGAGTATCTAATTACTGTGGCAAAAATATCTAAGGTTAAGATCCTCCTTTTTCGAAAAGCCAGTCTCTGATTGGTTGGTTTTACTAAAAACAATGAAGATAAAATTTTATTTTGATAGAATGCGGTCTCAACCCCCGACGTGTATTTAAAGACTGTGTCGAAGAAAACCAAGATTCCAGCTCCTTCTTTTTCCAAAAGCTAGTCTCTGATTGTCTGGATCTATTCAAAAAATTAATAAAAAATTTTATTCTATTGAATTTAGTCTCGACCTTTGTATAGTATATTTGAAAAATGATTTAAAGAAAACCAAGATTCCAACTCCTCCATGTTACAAAAATCAAGTCTCTTATTGCTTGGGTCTAAAGGGAACCATTATAAAAGAATTTTATTTTTATGAAATTCTTTTGTTGCATTCGCACTAAAAAGGAACTTCACAAGTGCCTTTTTTGTTAAAGAATATTTAAAAATTAATGTTTTTATTGCAAAAAAAGTACACGTGATTAACCCAATAGGCTTATTTTCAGTACTTAAAAATAAGTTTTAAATAAAGTTTTAGATGCAACAGATTTTTCTCAATTCTCTCCTTTTGTCTTATCTGTCGGTTATGTGTCTTTTTACAATTCTATTTAGTAAATTTGTTCGATAGGAACTAGGTTTGTAATTTAATCACGTTACTTGGGGGCCGTACACAAATTACGTAAATCTTTAAAGCGGGAGGGGGGTCTAGTTAAATCTTACGAACAGCAGAAAAAATGTTGCTAATGTATAGAAAATGTCTTACGATATTCGCGTTATTAACGTTAGTTACATAACTAACGTAATTATGTTATTTACGTTAATTACGTAATTATGTTATTTACGTTAATTACGTAATTATGTTATTTACGTAACTTTTGTAAGTCGCGTAACTAACGTAAGTCACGTTAGTAACGTAACTTACGCTAGTTACGTTAATAGTGATATTTACGTTACATACGGCAGTTACGGTATTTACGTTAATAGTGATGGTTACGTATTACGTTAGTAATTACTTAATGTTAATCACGTTACTTATGATAGATACGTTAATTTAGTTAATTACGTTTGCTTAAGTTATTTTAGTTAGTAAGTTAGTTAGCAACAAAATTAAATTTACAATTTCTCTGATTTTGAAACAATTACTGATAGTGGTTAAAAATATTTATCACTTTGAGCAATTGTTTAAACAATTATTGTTAAACAATTTTATTGTTAATAACTTTTAGTAAACTAAGATTTTTATAATTTTGTTGTTTTAAAATTTTTTGATACAATTGTAACTGACTACAGCGTGCTAGTTCTGCCGTAGCGTGCTAACTCTCGTGGCCACGCCCACCGGCTGGCACTTACCAGTGCGCTGCGTCTCATTGGACGTTTTGAAAATTTAATAACTCGAAAACAACTCAATATTTTCAAAAACGGCAAAGGACTTTTTTTCTTAGATTTTCGCGAAGAATACAATACTCAAATATGTTCGCGCTTGACCAGGACACCCTGTATATGCAGACAATATACATTACATCAAGCGAATTTGAAATTAACCAGTAAAACAGAAAGTTTAGCATCGAGCACACCTTTACCACTAACAAAAACAAAGAATGTACTAAAATTGTCTCTGAAATTGACTTTATAATAAAGCAATAAAAGGAAACACTTTAAAAGTATGGGTTCAGTAGATATATTCAACTTTTTACTTTTTATAAAATACATCTTAAAATTAAAATGAATTAAGTCGAAGTCATAATAAAATCACGCAATTAAAATCATTAGCTCTATTCTCCGTTATCTGAAAGTAAAACATCTGATGAAATAGTACCCAATCAGCACAACATTTAAGCTCAATATTTTTATAATATAGTATGGAATTAATGGCTCAACTTTGATGATATTGAGTCATCCAGTGGAAAAATTGTATTGTAAAGTTCGTGCAACATGGCTTTTGTTTTGAGCTGCACGTCAAAAATTAAGGAACAATTATCTCTGCCCTTATATTTTAGGTAAATTTCTTAAAAGATAACTCCCTCCCCACATAGCACAAAAACATCCAGGAAACTTCCAGAAGTTTCCCATGGAAACCTTCGGAAGTTACCCTTGGTAACTTCCTGGAAATTTCTAGGAAATACAATAATGTCCGCAGGTTAGAAGCTTCCTATGGAAACTTCCTGGTAACCTCCTGACAGCTTCCCATAGAAACTTCCTGAAAGTTACCAGGAAATTTCCAAAAATTATTTTAAAAAATTTTTAGTGAAATTATTATTTAAAAAGGGACTCGGACCACCATAGGCCTCAAAAGTGTGAGGTTCGGATAGCGCTTTATGCGCTCAACCAAATCGTCACTTGACTTCACAGGGCTAATTTATATATTATATATTTCATTATATTTTTGAGGATTTTTGAAAACTTCTTGGTAACTTCCAGGAAGTTTCTATAGAAAGCTTCCAAGAAGTTACCAGGATGTTTCCATGGAAAACTTCTAACCTGCAGACATTATTGTATTTCCTGGAAAATTTCCAGGAAGTCATCAAGGGTAACTTTCAAAGGTTCTCACAGGGAATTTCTTGGAAGTTTTTGAGCTATGTGGGTCTTACCTGCTCTTCCTTTAAAATTTAGGTTAATTTTTAAGGGCAGTTTTGACGTACATGTCATTTATTGTTTACTTTGTAAACATTGGAAGTATTTCAAAGGTTATTTGAACTTTTAAATAAACTCTCTACATAAAATCTATTTCCAAGTAAGTTAAAAAATATAAAAGTTATAATTATCAAATAAATTACAATTCTGAAAATTTATTTATTTAGTTCCTGGATTTAATTTGATAATATTGTAGAAATAAAAGTAATATTTCGACTCGTAAAGGTGGATTTTCCAGATATTTGGATTGAAAACAAATGTCCGGTTGGTGATGGTGCCATGCATTCGTGAAGCGTCATACAAACCTCTCACTCCGAACCCCTGCGCAACGAGCCTAGATCGAGTTAAGGGATTTTGTCTTAGAAATAACGAAATATTTTTCACCAATTTACAAAATGTGCTCAACGAGACACAGCAAAGTTGGCAAGATTGTCTCTTTAAAAGGAATGAAAAGGGTAGGAAAAATAGCATCTCAAAAGCGCAGTTCTATGTTTACAATGGCACTTGCTGTCAATGGCTTTGGTAGTTTTATACCACCATTTTTCTTTTTCCTAAGGAAAAATTGGCAAGAAACTTTTATGGACAATGCTTCTCCAAGTGCTGTTGGTTTTGTTAACGAATCCGGATGGATGCAACAAAACGAATTTTTTAAATCTATGAAGCATTTCATCAAAACCCATTAACGCCTGAAACCTCCAAAATTTTGTGTTTAATTTAAAATTTAATTTCATATACTAAATATGCTTCTCGAAAATAACTGATGCGTTTCTTTATGTTTTCGGGGTCGCTCTACAAGATTCCGTGCTCAGATTTTCAATTTATCGCACAGAAAATTAAATATGGCGAATTTTGTGCATCAAATTGCGAAAAAAGTAAAAAAAAATTTAATAATATTTCTTACAGAAGACATTTTTTTCAAATGAATACAAGTGTCACAAATTGATACAAACTTATGAAACTTTCAAAATATGCAAAGGCGGAAATGAAAAAAAACAAAATGGCGGCTTCAAAATGGCGCTAATTTGAGAAAAAAATTAATCAGCTCTTTTGATAGTGCACCGATTCAAAAAATAGCTATGAAATGTAGTAGAACTTAATTTTTATATGTTTTCGGGATCGTCAATTATGAATCTACTATTAGATTATTAAAATTCAAAATAGCAAATCCAATATACCCGACGAAAATTAAAAAAATTTACTAGTTTCGCTTGAAACTTGTTATCCAGGGGTTTTCGGGGTCGCTGTTTATAAATCTACAATTGGATTTTCAAAATTCAAAATGGCGGATCCAATATGGCCGACAAAAATTAAAAAAATTTACCTGATTCACTTGAAACTTGTTACCCAGGGGTTTTCGGGGACGCTGATTATAAATCTACTATTGGATTATCAAAATTCAAAATGGCGGATCCAATATGGCCAACGAAAATAAAAAAAATTTACTAGTTTCGCTTGAAACTTGTTATCCAGGGGTTTTCGGGGTCGCTGTTTATAAATCTACAATTGGATTTTCAAAATTCAAAATGGCGGATCCAATATGGCCGACAAAAATTAAAAAAATTTACCTGATTCGCTTGAAACTTGTTACCCAGGGGTTTTCGGGGACGCTGATTATAAATCTACTATTGGATTATCAAAATTCAAAATGGCGGATCCAATATGGCCGACGAAAATAAAAAAAATTTACTAGTTTCGCTTGAAACTTGTTATCCAGGGGTTTTCGGGGACGCTGATTATGAATCTACAATTGGATTTTCAAAATTCAAAATGGCGGATCCAATATGGCCGACGAAAATTGTTTAAATCAATTCTTGTCGTCTCAAAATTTGTAGAATGGTGACTATCTATGTGCCGTCAGTATAAGGCAAAATATAAATCAAATCCATTAGAAATATACAATGAAAATCTTGTTGGTCTAAATCTAATTGGTTTAGCTCTGATAAATTGTTCTACACTCTTTTAGCATAAGACTTAATATTGCAAAACTTATTTTTTGCATTTTGCATGAATCCTCAGCAACTTCATTGCATCGCCTATGTTGTTTTACGTGCAGGACCTCCCAATACTGGTATACCCACACGGCTCGCCTACGAGCGTAGCGGGGCCGAGATACGCTCGGCCAGCGTCGACGACCAAGATATTGGTCTATGCAGGCCGCTACCCGAGTTGAGACCGCAACTCACACGTCGAGGCGGGTGAGAGTGGACAGTCGCGATGACACTAGGTGTGCCCAATTGACTGCCCTCTCCCAAGAATGCCTCTAGCCTCAAGCGATGTAGGCTGTTAACCACTGCCACCACGTGTCCAACCCAATGACCGGTGGGAGACAAGTCTCCCGGGCATCTGGTCCCCGTGGTACCGTTTATACTCTGGTATGAGTAAGCAACTTCATTGCAAAGAACTTGCTGAGGAACTCCTGAGTAACAAATTTTAGGCAACTAGAATTGATTTAAACAATTTTTGTCGGACATATTGTTTCCGCCATTTTGAAAATCCAATAGAAGATTCATAATCAGTGACCCCGAAAACCCCTGAGTAACAAGTTTCAAGCGAAACTAGTTTTGATTTTTCTTTTGCTAAAATCAAATTTTCTTTAGCAATATTTTTCATTTCATAAAGTCTTGTTATTAATTCTGTTAAGTATTGATCATAAGTTTCTAATTTTTCATGATCAAGTGGTGGATCACTTGATGTTAAACGTGCTAATTTCCCAAAAATCAATTCATACGGAGTACATTTAGTACCTTCGTAGATGCTTGTATTATAAAAAAACATGGCTAGTTATAACTAGTCGTCCCATTCTTCATTTTTATTAATAAATTGTTTCAAGTATTGTGCTTAAACATGATGAGATCTTTCAATTGATCCATTAGACTAAGGGTCGAAAGCTGTTGTTATAAATTGTCGTATTCTAAATCTTTTTGCTAATCTTTTCATTCAATTACTTAAAAAATCTGTTCCCTGATCTGTTAGTACTCCTTTTCGTGATCCGAAAACACAAATAATAATTTTTTAAATGCGTCAGCTATTGTACTTGCTTGATCCTTAGGAAGAACGATTGCTAAGGAATATTTTTTGTATGCTATTTTCCATATTTTCCTAATAATAATTTGGTCGAATTCTTCCATATGTTTTTGTGACACCTTTAGGACCTTCTATTGAACTTGAATGAGCTTCTTCTATTAATTGCAAATATTCTTCTTTGGTAGGGTATTTTGTATATCCGTTGTATATTATAATTTTCACAAATGAATTTTTAAAAGTTAATTTAATCATTGATAGGATTTCATCCTGTTACGAACCGAAAAATAATTATATAATAAAATATTTAAAAAATCTAAAATAGGTTTAGAAAATTAAAATTTAGAATACAAAGAATTTTAAATGGACAATTTGAGGGAAAGTCTACCGCGCGCCTGCGGAGGTTCGCCGGAGGAACTAAGCTGCCAGAGCCGAATGGCTCTCTTTTTATTGTATGGGTTCGTTATTCTCTTTTAAAAGAATTTGTCAAGCAACCCTTTTCTTTATAACATGTTGTTTCGAGTTGAATAGTTGAAGGTGATTATAAATAAGAAATGGAAAAATTTATAAATAAGAGCTCACTATTTATTCAAAATTAAAGTAGAAAAGATTACAGAAAAGATACAAAGAAAATTATAAAATGGAACGATACATTTTCGACTCACCCTTCTCTTCTTTCTAGCTGTAATTTTTCTTATTATACCGCCGGAGTTTTGAGATGCTCGGCGGGCGAAGATTCTCAATTGTCTTTGTGTGAATTTTCTTAGGCCTTAATTTCAGATAGCCTGGGCAAATTGCACGCAAGAATAAAACTCAAAAAGAAAAAGGGAAACTCTAAACTTCACGCACACACGCACTGGATTTATTATTAACACCTTTAATTAATTTTTAAGGTTTTAACTCTTGTTGGTTTTAATTATTGATCCGAATCCAAAATTAGTATTTAAAATTATGAAGAAACGAAAATAATTAAGTTGGGTCGGGCTTCACTTTCGTGAAGCTTTTGCCTTTTGATTTATTTTCGTCTGTCCTAAAATCTTAGACACTATCTCGTAGTGGTCTGTCAGACTAGGGGCCGATTAACAGACGGGCGAGTCCCGGCATTTCGCAATGCGTTTATGCCTCCGCGAGGAGCTGACTAACAGAGCGAAAATTGTACTGCGAATTTGGAAAATTCTTTCTAAGCCTCTACTCCTCGCTTCTAAATCTGGGGAAATATTTTGGGGTAGAAGAGGTGGTTTGTGGGAGTTTTTAATTCTGCAAATAATTTTCAAAAATAAAATAATTCTAATTTATTTCGTTGTCCTTTTAAAAGAAATAATATCCAGCTTGAATCACCGTACGTGCGTTTGTTTAGCTAGCACATAAGGCCCAGGGGAAGAGGGAAGGATACAACGAAGGAGAAGAAGCAACGAGTGAAGGCTTGCAATGTGTGAGTGGTATGTACTATGCATAGTACGTCTGTGTGCGTATCGCCACAGTTAGCATTGTCTCAAGGAGTTTCTATGTATGCGTGTGCATTGCCATAGCCATCCAAAGATGTGTGGGTCTAAGCGATATAATTTCATATTATTTTATTTCTTTAATTTTAATTCGATTTACTATTTTATTTTATAAAACAAATTCTTTTCTTTTCGTTTTATAATGTTCTGTAATTGATGTTTAATAATAGTTTTTAATTTATTGTTGCATTATATACTTTTAAGATTTTCCTCTTTTTTTATCCTTTAGTTATATATATATATATATATATATATTTTTTACATGTAAGTTTTGCGTCAATTTTTTTTATGGGTTACAACATTCGCAACATTGCCGTTCGTAGTTTTTAAAATTGGGAATGTTGCTGCAAGGTTTATTATTACTTTTAAGTAGTTGCCGTTCCGATTTAACCACTTTCAACAGGCTTTATCCAATATTTTAAGGAGAAAGCGCATGCTGTTTCTCCATTTTACATTTTACATCGGCTGGAATTAAAGGGGAACATTTTCGGGGAAGTTTAGAGTATTTTGGCGAAAGTAAAAATAATAATTTTTTTTAAAATTCTGTAGACAATATTTGCTTGGTGCTGCATTTCATTGCGCCCATTAAAATTTGTTGTTGCTAATATTTAATTATGCAAACTGTGTTGTTCGCGGTTAAAATTATAGTTTAAGTAATCATAAAATTTTGCAGGTGATATTTAAAATTTTTCTGTTAACTAACCTTTTGTTAGTTATAAGGAAACATGCTCAAGTAAGCCAACTTCGTTTCCGATGCGATGCTGACGCAGCTCATACTTGGTGATATCCGAGGATATCACCTTTCAACTATGTTATTCGCGAGAAGTCTTTTAAAATAAAATTATTCAAGTTAAATAATTCTTAATTTTAATAATTTTCTTTTATCTGAATTTGACTGTGAGGTTATACCGTAACACATCCCAAGTTACATTCTTAATTTTTGACGTTTTTGTAATACTAGTTGTTTTTAGTTTCAAGTTTTCGCATAAATGTTTTAATGAAATTATTGTTTTTTTATGTTTTGTTTAGTATTATTTAGATTTTCTTTTATTTCATTTTCTATGGGGAGAGCAATATGATAATATATACCATTCTTAATTTTTTCTTCTACACCTAATTCAAGTTTACTAAAATTTGGTAATTTTTCGCGTTTTGCTAACGATCTGGAACCACTATCTAAAGTATCACCGTTAATTGAAATAAAATAAGTTAAGTTTTCTTTGCGCATACCATTTTAGGTCTTCCTTTCTTCTTTTTTAAGGAAGTATTAAAACGTGTGCTTTATTTCTTTGGTCTATCTCGTGTCCTTCTTTTACGTACTTCTTCTTCTTGAATTTCTTGATTCTTCTTTTCTTCATGAATTTCCAGTGTATCTTGATTTTTGTTTCCTTGTATTTCTTCTTCTTGATTATTGTTTTCTTGTATTCTTCGTTGATTTCTTGTAACAAAATTACAAGCTTTTTTACGTGTATCCTAATTTTCTGATTTGCAGCATTCATTATATAACATTTTTTTATATAACGGAGATTATTTACCTCCAAATTTGAGTAATTGTTTTTACTTAATATACAATTTAAGTAACCTTTAAATTTTTCTTCGATTATGTCTTGCGTGAATTTTCTTTCATAAAGGTGTGGTCTAAAATGTTGTACACTGTATATGATTGCTAAATCTTCTTTTTCATAGGTGTCATACTTTTTTCACATTCACTTAATGTTCGAGAAGTATAAGCAACTGGTTGATCCTTATTAATTTTTCCCTGTGATAAAATGCCTCCTATTGCGAAACCTGATGCGTCTGTTGTTAATATAAATGGTTGAGAAAAATCTAGTCTTCTCAAAAGTGGTTCATGACATAATTTATCCTTTAACTTGTCAAAAGCTGTTTGTTGTGTATCAATCCAGAGAAAAGGTATATCCTTTAAAAGTTGGTTTAATGGGTTTGCTATTTTTGAAAAATTATCTATAAATTTGCGGTAGTGACCTGCTACTCTAAGGAACTGTTTAATGTTTTACATTTTTTGGTGTTGGAAATTTTTTCACTGCTTCTTCTTTCTTTGGGTCTGGTTGTACGCCATTTTTGTAGATAATATGCCCTAAATATCCTACTTCTAACCTTAAAAATTCGCATTTATCCGGCATTAATTTTAAATTTACAAAACTTAACCGGTCCATGAGTTTTGAAAATTTTTCTTCGTGTTCTTCTAGTGTGTCCGCGTATATTACTATGTCATCTAGGTAAACAAATAATTCTGATCCTTCCAATCCTAATAATACTTGATCAATTAATTTTTGAAATGTACTAGGTGAATTTTTAATCTAAAAGGCATTCTGTCAAACTCGTAATGTCCAAAAGGGGTTAAAAATACTGTTTTGTATGAATCTCTAGGGTCCATTTTTATTGGATAAAAACCGAAAGCTAAGTCGAAAACTTAAAAATATTGAGCATTTACGAGTTGATCTAATAAGTCCGTAACATTGGGGAGGGGGTAAAATTGTCCTAAGGTGCGTTCATTGATTTTTCTAAAGTCCAATATTAATCGCTATTTTTATTTCCATGAGAATCTTCTTTTTACTTTTTCATCACATGAGAAAGTATTAGTTTTGGTAGAAAATTGACTTTCGTTAATTTCATGAAATATCGACGTTTTGAAGACCCCTGAGTCCGAAAAACATGGTGTAGAAAAAGTGTCGGTCTCTATTTCTGTCTTCGTGTCTGTCTGTAGACACAATGGTGTTCCTTCGATAACTCTTAAAAAACTTATTGCATCAACTTGCAACTTTGCATGCACAAAAATAGTGTTAAAATACAGATCGAGTTCGTTAGCCAGTCATTTTTGTCGAAAACTACACAAACTACAGTAGTTTTAAAATTTTGAAAACTCAATTTTTTCAAATTTCAGAATTTGTTTTTTTATATTACTTTAGATTAGAAAAATACAAACAACTTTTCTGTATAACATTTTTTTATAGAAAGTCAAATTTCGAAGTTATAGGCTCTTAAACTGTAAAAAATACTCAAAAATCCTAAAATAACGCTAAAAATCAAAATTTCTTAAAGAGAAAAAAATTATTACATTAATTTCTACATATTCTCACCCCAGTGTACTCAAAAACGCTCACATTAGCAAGAAACTAGTAATTTTTTTTTATCTCCAAAACTATTGTTTATGGGAGCTTGCTACTAGAGAATTTTTTTCGCGTCTTACCGTTAGCAACAACTTTTATGTTGACAACTTTTCACTAAACTTAAAAATTTTCGACTAATTTGCAAAAATGCTGTTCGGGGATAACTGTACTGTATCTATGTGAATACAAAAGTGATTAGACAACTGCACTTTTTACTATATGTAAATTAATTTTTCGACAAGTTGAACATAACAAAAATGTATTTTCAAGCATTGTTAAATGATCAACAAATCCAAGTGAATTAATTAAAATGATAAGTTCAAAATGTATTTACACAGTACATATGTTATATTTCATGATCCAATACCAAGTATCACAAAAATGTTCACAAGCAAAATTTTCTTCATGATGTTTTTAAAATGATCATCATGTTTGGTTGTGGGCATCGAAATTGATTTGGTTGTGGACACCACTCTTATTTTTGATAAATCGTAAAATATCGTTGTCGATATAATCGTAAGTAATTCCTTACAACATTTAACAGTGTTTTATAAATTTAAAGAGTTCCGTGGTCCAGCAAGGAAATTAATATAATGAGACTTTAATGTCTATACGTTGTTCGCAGTTATAGTAATTGTAGTAACTGGGCAGTTCAGGTTCAGTGTGAGATATCTTATGTGCCCATAGATGGGGAGCATGTAATGTTAAAATTAGAAGAAATCATCCTAATGTAGTTAATGAATGGTTACTTAATCAATTTCTTTGTATTTTTAATAGATTTTTCGAGAGTGCCCACAACCGAATCAAAATTTTCTTTGTTATATGGAGAGTCAGAATGTTTTATAATCTTTTGTTTTAATAATTCGTTTACTTGACGTGTCATTTCTTCTTTATGAACAGGTGGAAATCTATATTGTTTAGTAATAAGGGGTGTTATCTGTAGTTATTATTCTGTGTTTTATAAGATCTGTTCCTTCTAAATATTCTCCAGGTATATCGAATCTTTCTGAATAATTTTTAACTAAGTTCATTATGTGTTCTAGTCCTTCTTTGTTTAAGTGTTCAAGCCGTAGTAATTTTTTTATTTCGTCAAGTCTTTCGTTGCCTGTAATGTTGAAAACATTTTCTGATTTAACATTTTTTGAGAATACATCAATAATTTGTTTAATTGATGAGTCTTCATTTTTAATGTCAGATTTTCTAACTGAACTTTCTTGCTTTATTTCATCAAAATCTTCTAAATTAAATTCAAAAATTGGAATGTCAATTGATGCGTTAAATGTATCACTTTTCCTTAGGTCATGGCGTGATGATAATCTTATTTCTGTCACTTTCAAAAATTTGAGAACTTACGTAACCTGAGTCAAATTGTGTTTGTATTTCTTCGTGGTTTGGATTTCCTTTCGAATATCTAGGTGTACTTGTAAACAGTTTTATTTTATAATTTGGAATTCCCGCATGTAATGTTAAATCTAGGTAATTTTTCGTTTTTGACTCATAATTTGTGTCCTTGTAGATATTAAGCAAACATATGTTTATGTATTTAAAGCTAGGGATCTTAGCTAACTACTCGTGAAGAAAATAAATTGATTTCGTTTACTAGAAAAATTTTATTAAAAATTCAATAAATTGGTCATTTTTTCAACAAAGAGAATTTTGGTTCAGTTGTGGACACTCTTGAAAAATCTATTAAAAATGCAAAGAAATTGATTAAGTAACCATTCATTAACTACATCTATGGTCCCGAGCTATTTCATACTAACTCGACTGCGAGTTTCTATTTAATCTCAACTCTAACGCACGGTTATAAACTATCTCAACTAAAAGAGTTGAGATAAAATAGAAACTTACGGTCGAGTTGGTATGAAATAGCTCGAGACCATCGACATAAGGATGATTTTTTCTAATTCTGAGATTACATGCTCCCCATATTAGGACATATAAGATTTCTCGCACTGAACCTGAACTGCCCAGTTACTTTAATTACTATAACTGCCAACGACGCACAGACATCAAAGTCTCATTGTATTAATTTCCGTGCTGGACCACGAAACTCTTAAAATTCATAAAACACTATTTACGTGATATTTGCCAGATTAGACAAAACTCATTTCTGGCAAAAGTTCTGCGTAGGTATCCATAACCGAACCATGCCCTCAACCGAACCTCTTCCCTTATATTTTGGTATCGATGAGTAAAATTGTGAAATTATATTTAATTACTAACTCTTTCAGCAGAAACATGACTTGCTGAAGAAGCTATAATATTCTAAAAGTATTAGAATCCAGGAGAAACTAATGAATACACTTCCTATGAATTAAATTGCAATATGGGGAAAAGGATTGACCACACATAATTCAAATTATTGTTTACAAAATGGTTATTAAAAATGTGTAATTTTTAAATTTACAATTATACAAATAGTCTAGAAATTTACTACAGTTATTTCGAACAGCTTAAAATAATATTACAATCTACGGTTTTATAGCATTTCTTGTTTTATTTCTATATCCTGAGTTCTTAAATAAGTGATGGGACTATAGTCTTCGCCATAAAAATAGTTTTTATCTATGACGGTACTTAATGTTTATCAAATTCTTTGTAAAAAGAAAAGGCGATTTTTTTCACCCTGAACATAGTTTTTTATAAAAATTGGTTAAAATATTGTAAAATAAATGTTAAACAATTACAAACAAAGGTTTGTCTCTCAAAAATTTATTCTAATGACAAACCAAGCAAAATGTTGAAAAAAATTTCTTTCCGCTCAAAACTTCTTTTTTTATGAAAATTGGTTATAAAAATTGTTAATAATATTTTTAAATAATGTTAAATGAATTTAAATTAAAGTTTAAACCTTTAGCAACATTTTGATTACAAAAGAGCGTAATGTAATTTTTAAAAAAATTTCTAAGAATTCATTTTATGTTTGGCAAATTGTTTATAAAAATTGTTTATAACATTCTAAAACATTGTAAAATAATTTTAGAATTGATAAAATTTTAAGAATTGATAAAATTTTTCGTTACCACTTTGGCACATAATTTTCAAATCGTTTATAAAAATTGTTCATAATATTGTTAATTAACATTATATAACAAAACCTTTTGTTGAAGCAACATCATTTTATTCAAATGAAGCATAAAAGTTAAAAAAAATAATTTTAGAATTTTTTTAAATTACTTTTCCATATTGAATATTATGGTGGCCATTTTTGAGGCGCCATTTTGAAATTTGAAAAAATTAATATTCGTTATTATGTCTATTTGATAGTCCCAATATTTTGGACGCGATATTTTCATATCCCGGATATTTTCCTAACCGATTTCGATTAAATAATCTGATTTTAAAGAAAATAAAACACTTAAAAACGGCATCTTTTTGTTTAAATATTTCTATTTTTTTACTATAAATTTGAAATTGAAATTTCTTTTCAGATTCTGAAAGAGGACGCTTAAACCATTAAACAAACCTATCTCCCGATTTTTTTTTAAATCGTAGCTCGTAGAACAGAAAGCTCGAACTTGTGCTAAGAAATACGGACATTTGGGACTAAATGGGTTATAAAAATAAATTTAATAAAAGTTTTTTTTAAATCTTTTTTTATTTTTAAACATGTTAAACATGTTTTTAAAATAGTTATAAAATTTTAGAAAATCAACAAAATCTTTTTTAACCCAGTTAAGGTGGTCTGGCCCAAAAACTTATAAAAAAATTGATAACGAACTCGATCTGTATTTTAACACTATTATTGTGCATGCAAATTTGCAAGTTAATGCAATAAGTTTTTCAAGAGTTATCGTAGGGACACCATTGTGTCTACAGACAGACACGAAGACAGATATACAGACAGACACTTTTTCTAGACCATGTTTTTCGGACTCAGGGGACTCTAAAACTTCGAGGTTTCATGAAATTAGCGAAAGTCAATTGTCGACCAAAACTAATACTTTCTTATGTGATGAGAATGTAAAAATTTATAGAGAAAAAAAAATTTGAATATTTTCCGATAAATGTATATATTGGGCAAAATTCCTCAACTTTTCCTACCTAAAAAAAAGTTTTTGGATCGGGTTGATATTTGCCAAAATGGTAGCCCTAATAGACTTACACGCAATTACTTAACGGTGGGACCCTACAACTATGCGTTTCAAAGATACAGGAGTTTAAATGGTTTACTTTCATGCATCATCATAAAACTTTGACTTTAAATAACTTTTACAAATCTGAACCAATTGAACTTTTATTATATATTTTTGAAAAGGTTTTCCCCTTACTTTAAGAATATTAGCAAATTTATTTTAACCTAATGCGCCTACAGTGCGGCTTTCGAAGATAGGAGTACTCGCATTTGCCTGGACCACCCGTAATTGGGTTTTCTCGCCAGAGAAGAGAGAAAACTGTAGAAAAACCTCTTCTGAGTACAACCGGTTTATCGACAGTCTAGTTTCGGCGGTAGGCATCGGACAATAATCGACAATGCATACCGTCGCACCTAGACGTCAAACCTCCCGCTCGGAATATCTCACCTGTCGGAAAAAATCCCCGGCTGACGGAGGGCGCGAACCTCGCTCGCACCACCCGCAAAGCCGGAGCTCCAACCAACTGAGCTATTCCGTCGGTTACTTTAAGAATATAAAATCAAATTAAAAATATTTTTTAATAAAAAAGGGTCTTATTTTAAATTTAAGGAAAAAATTCAATTTTCTTCTCTTAAGACCGGATTAAAAAAAAATTTTCTCAAAAAATGACATTTTTTATGTACATTAAAACCACTCGTTAGGGAAAATGGGATCTGCACATTTTAAAGGTCAAATTTAAGTTTTTTTTCATAGAAAATTATTTAATAAATTATATTTTATCAAATTTAAGCTTAAAAATTGATTAGTCCCATTTTTTCTTATATATAGATTTAAAGCACATAAAAAACTATCTTTTTATACGCGAAAAATTTTTTTTAGTCGTTTTAGGGTAAATGTGTGTATTACCGTGGTTTGAAATCTAATGCAGACTTTGTCATTAGATTATGAAGAAACCTCACAAGATATTTGTATAATTTTTTTTTAAATTGATCTTTGACTTTATTTGATGTAATATAAAAACTGAGAATGTCGTAGAGCGTATATTTTATTAAATAATAAATATTTTTGAAAGTAATGCAAGTGCAGATATTACCGTGGTGCTCAAAGCTTCATGATCGGAATACCGTGTGGCAAATACCGTGGATGATCTAGTTACCGTGTGCCCTATACAGCGAAAATTTCAACTTGTAGAATTCACAAACGGTTGCATAAAATTAAGCAAATTTGAAACAATGGTTTATTAATTCAACAATAAATATTCCTATATTTTAGTAGATACTAATAATGATCACAGAATTCGTTACAAATCACTTTACATATTATTTGTAATGATAATAACGACCCACGGTATTTGGCGCACAAGTTCAAAACGTTGTCCAATTGCCGTGTTGATAAAATAAAAATACGTTGAATCATAATTTACCACAATGTTTTGACTTTAAAATACATTAATTAATCGAATATACAAAAATTAACAAGTTTAAAACTATTAATAATAAAAAAAGCGATTTATATAAAACTGTATTTTTGCATTACAATGAGGAATTTATCAAACTATCCGCACCTACGAAATTAAAAATTTTTTAAAACGAGAACTGTTAGTGAAATAACAATAATTTTTTATTTATTAAACACGTACAATATGAAAGTAGCTATCTGAATTTTTTGGGTTAACAAATTGGAACATAAATGATAAAATTTGACAAAAATATCGAAACCACGGTAACTCACGCACCCACGGTAATACCCACATTTACCCTAGTTTAAAACACGGGAACTTTTTTAATTTTAATAAAGTTTTTATAAGAAATAATTTAGTCGAACAAAACAACTGTAAACGCAACTTGTTTATTTTAATTAACGTTTGTTATTATTGTAATACATCAAATAATAACATCAATAAAAAATAATAAAACATTAGAATTAAAAAAATATCGTTAATATATAAAGCAACATACGTTTTACATACTTCTAGTATTAAATTAAAATAAGAAATATCACCTGATATTGAACATCCAATTATTCTGGCTTATAACACCTATTTTGGTTATGACACAAACCTTAATTAAAATAAACAAGTTGCGTTTTCAGTTGTTTTGTTCGACTAAATTATTTCTTATAAAAACTTTATGAAAATTAAAAAAAGTTCCTGTTTTTTAAACTAAAACGACTAAAAAAAATTTCGCGTATAAAAAGATAATTTTTTATATGCTTTAAATCTATATATAAGGAAAAATGGGACCAATCAATTTTTAAGGTTAAATTTGATAAAAAATAATTTGTTAAATAATTTTCTATGAAGAAAAATTTAAATTTGACCTTTAAAATGTGCAGATCCCATTTTCACTAACGAGTGGTTTTAATGTACATAAAAAATGCTATTTTTTGAGAAAATCTTTTTTAATTTAGCTTTAAGAGAAGAAAATTTAATTTATTTTCCTTAAATTTAAAATAAGACACTTTTTTTAGAAAAATATTTTTAGTTTGATTTTATATTCTTAAAGTAGAAGGAAAAACCTTTTAAAAAATATATAATAAAAGTTTAATCGGTTAAGATTTGTAAAAGTTATTTAAAGACGATGTTTTTTATGATAATGCATGAATGTAAAAAATTAGAACTCCTGTATCTTCGAAACGCATAGTTATAGGGTCCTACCGTTAAGTAATTAAGTGTAGACCATATGTCAATTTTATTTAATTAAGCTGTATCTAACTTGTATCAACTAGCACCTGTATTTGTTATTCTTAGTAAATAGAAATCATTTCCAGGAAAAATAAACGTGTTACTCGAATTTCGATAATTGAAATATAGACATATGTATTGTTACGTCCGTAACTTCTTATTATAAACGCGCAGAGAAAGTGAAAGTCAAGTGGTAAACACACGAAGCTCCCACGTTCAATCCTATCAATTCCAGAATTAAGTATGGTGCAAGATAGGATGATCAAGAGGGTGAAATTTAAACCTCGCTTCAAGATATAAATACCTTCCAGATTAGACTGGAAGAAGGGGTTTCCACTTAGGGACGAGGTGTGGTACACGGACGGCTCCAAGATGGATTGCGGTGCAGGCTTCGGAATATTTCGAAAAACTGGCTGCATTAAAGTGGCTGACTCACTAGGACAATATGCCACGGTTTGGCAGAGCGAGGTCTGCGCGATTTTAACTTGTGCCCAAATGTCCATTCCAAAAGGGACAAGGGGCAAAAGGATTAGTATTTGTGTGGATAGTCAGGCGGCCCTAAAGGCTCTAAAGAATCCCACAATAGAATCGAAACTTGTCTGGGAATGCCGTAGCGTACTAGACGAGTTAGGTTTAGTAAATAAACTTTTGTTGATCTGGGTACCAGGCCACTCGGGAATCAGGGGCAATGAAAGGGTGGACGTTTTGGCAAAAATAGTTTCTGAAACGGTATTTTTAGGTCCTGAACCAGCAGTGGCATTGATGCCGTGTATGGTTAAGGGAACCATCTAAAGATGGGGTCAAAGGGAACATTAAAAGTATTGGGCGGGCATTGGGGTGGAAGGCAAGTTGGGTTTAGTGCCTAACAAGAGGCGAGCGAGCGATCTCCTAAAACTCGATAAGATCAGAGTTAAAACCATTGTTCGCCTCTTTACAGGACATGGGCTTTGGAATTATCATCAGTATAAAATAGGAAACAAAGTTTTAAAAAAAACATTCTAAAAGAATGTCGAAAGAATAACGATTACGAGAAATTTAAGATCGAAGATACAGATTATTAATATTATACACACGCCACGCCTAAGGATCAAAGACAAAGTTACGACCTCAACTCCATGCAAGGTCGAAGCGATGTCTAGCGCACTGAAATCTATTAAGGTCAAGACGAATTTTGTAGCTACGAGCATTCGTCTAATGAGGAAATTTTTTTTAAAAAGGGTGAACATTTCTGATTAGAACAGAGTAATAATTTGGAATCCAGCGTTATAACATCTTTAAGAAAGAGAATAATTTTTTTAGAAACCAATTAGTATTCAATCTACCATCTTCAAGTGAACTCCAAGTATAATCTAAAAAGTGATCAACAGTTTATCCCCAAGTATTATTTCGAAAGTGTTTCCTCTAATATCACCACATCATTCAGCACCAGTAATCGTTATTCTTAAAAGTAAGGTTTTTAATTAAGAAATATACTCATTGTACTTTTGTCAATACTTTTCTTTCTTGTTGGTTTTTAAATAAATTATTCTCTCACAACTTTTAGTAGGCTCATTGACTTATCCTCATCCCAAATTAGATTCTTTATTCAAACTAATTTAAAACGAGGAACGTTAGGTATATTTAAAAAAGGTTTCTCGTTTTGACGTAACAGTATATAGATATGTAAATTTGGAACTTATGTATATGTATTGAGAACACTTGTTATAGATAATAAAGCAAATATTATTAAATTGAGCATGAGAAAATTTTATGAGTAATAAAATATCAATTTTTATCATTATAATAACAGGGGAGTGCTGTCAGGGTTGGACATAGTTTTCAATTTTCTTCATAACTTCCTCTGCAGTGCGAATTTTACGTTTTCGCGCATATTGTTGGAAAGTCAACTCAAATGCAATGTTTTTGCTGTACATTGCAAAAAAATTCGGCCAAAAGTTTCAAAGTTATAAGCAATTTAAAAAAAATAATGTTGTAAGGGTTGAACATGGGTGTAAGGGTTGAGACACTGTAGAAAATCAATAAAATATTTAGGTAAATGGTTAAAAATATCCTTCAAATAATAGAATGACACTTGAAAATGAGGAAAGGAACCATGAAATTAAAATAAAATCCCATATTGTGCATTTTTGCATAAGATTAGACATTTTATTTCTTAAGAATGAAATCAAAAATTTTTAAATTAAAACAATAAAAAAAGATTATCGAAAAAATTTTTTCCCTCTTTTTTCGTTAGAAATAAAGTTTTTGACACCTCCTTAAGTCAAAAAATGAATTTCTGTTGCAAGTTCGCTTCGTAATTGCAATATTTTGGGCGGCTCAACCCTGACGACACCGCCTGGCTCAACGCTAACTCACGCGTCGTTTTGTGACATACCACACAGAACACAAGCGCGTCACACAAAACCTGAAATTTCTTTTCACATTTTTGTATAACATCTTAATAAACAATTTCAATAAATTTACGTTGTCTTTGGCATATTTCTTCTACATTTACTTCTCTTTTTTTGACACCACAAAAAAGTTTCTGTTGAGCGTATAACAATGACTCGCAAAAAACAAAAGTCTACGTTCGTATACTTGACTGAAACTCATGTGCAAAGTTGACTGGCATTAGTAGCAAGAATTTAAGTACAAAAACAGATGGCGCTAGTGTGATAACACAAAATAAACGCGATGGCTCAACCCTAACACCTGTCCTACCCTAACAGCACTCCCCTATATGTTAAAATTTTTATATTATTTTGTTAATGAAACAATATAATTTTTTTATTTCTCTTTTTTATCAAATATTAAAAATTATTATTTAATATATGAATTATTTAATTGTTAAATTGTTTTGACAAAAATAAAAATTTATTAATATTAAAAAAAATAACTTGTGTGTTTGTCAATTTCCAATCAATATGTAATATAACATAAAAATTCTAAAAGTCAAGAAGACTTGAACCTCTATTTATTAATATAACATAGGAATTAATTTGATGAATGCACCTTACAATAATTTTTAAGTTAAGTGGACTCGAACTTCTTTCATCAATACCCATATAGGATGTATATTTATAAATGCACCATGCGACTTTAATCTTGAATAATAATATTAATTATCGTACATTGTATCAAATTAAAAAGAATTTTGCTAATGAGAAAAAAAATTACAATTGGTATATTTATTGATTTTTATTAAATTTGATTATTAACGGTGTTGCAGGTCGAGAACTGGGTAGTGTTGCCAACCCACTTCCCCTACTTTCCTGAATTTTTTTACTTTGATCACTTTTTTAAAAAAAAACTAAGCACTTAATCGAAAAAGTGGGCCTTTACTGGGGAGCGAAATTAAATAAAGAATTCGTGAAAATTTATTTTGTATCGATACGATGTTTCTACGAGCCACAATCCTATTTCTACGATTGCAATTGACAGATGTAGGTGACTTGATCTGGGGATAAAATGGCCGCACAACAGAAAGGTGGAGTAAAGAGGGTTGCCTACGTAAAGGCATAACAGTATGATAAAACAGAACAGTAACTTTTATTTTGTTGAGAATGATTAAAACAATATTTGGCAATAATAAAAATTAATACAAAAGGCATAAATAAAGGGATTTTTTTACCTCTAAAGGTACAATTCATTAAATTGTAATTAATAAAAATATGGAAAATGACAAATATGCAGAATTTTTCGTCCACGAGAAAACGCGGCTTAGCTCCCAAGCGTGAATTTCACAGGGCAAGTGATTGAAGTAGAAGCAGAACGAAAAAATGCATACAAAATAATGTTTTTAAAACGTTCATTGTCGAAAGTAATTGACTTTTACAAAATCGGTCTTTTGAATTCATTCAACAGTATATTAATTAATTTGAAGATTTTGGAATAAAAAAGATAAATTATACAAATTACTGTCCTCATTTGAAAAAAAATAATATTGTAGTAAATAGTATAAAAAATTATAGATATAAACAAATCAAAATCATGTAATATTTTTTCATTTCATTTTATGCTAAGCCAAAAGTTTTTTATTAAAAGATTTTATTTAACAAATTCCAAAAAGCGAGATTTTCTTATTTGTGTAAAAAAATTGGAAAATTATTAAACAAAATTTTACGTATATTATTTTGTTAAAGAGTTTGTAATTATTTTGAAAAATAATAATATTTATCCCAAGAATGCAATTATTTAAAATTCTTTAAATTACCTAAACTCTTGTCAGAAATTCAATTATTTTCAAAAAATCTAAAAAAAATTATGGTCTACATTTCCAATAACATTTATAAATAAATAACAATAATCTTGGACAAAGTTTAATTATTTTGAGGAATTTAAATAAAATTCAATTACCATTTTATAAATAATAGTATTCATAACAAGAATTCAAATATTTTCAAAAATTTTAATAAACAAGTTGTATATCCAGATGTTCATTACATAAACATTTTGCTTCCTCCCCAGGTGGTACACGATAACTAAAAGGCATCAAAATGTTAACATCTACTCAAATCGATAACTAGAAGTTATCAAAAAGGAAAGTGCGCTCGCTGGGTCTTTACGATAAGAAGAAAATAAATTTCTAATAAAAGTGTGAATTTTTCGGCTTTAATTGTGATTAATTTCGTAAATTCAAATACAATATATACTTTATATATATATATATATATCAATCGATCCGTTTTAATGCAAAGAATAAGATTTTTGAAAAAATTAGTAAAATTTTTTTGTAAACAATATAATGTTGATGAAAGAACTGATTTTTTGAAAAAAATGGGAATTTTTCAACTTTTATTGTCATTTACTATATAAAATCTCATAAAATTTATACCTTATATTGACCAATCGATTCATCTTGGTGCAATTTTGAAAATTTTGTAAATTTAACGACTACAAAGCTTCCTCACGAGGATGCAAAATCATGTCAAAATTTGAATTATTTTCAAAAAAATTCTTATTTCGATGATTTTTAATATTCGACTAAGTTTATAAAATTTCCCAAAAAAATTTAATTATTAAACAAATGTTTTTTAAAAATTCTACGAAAACTTTCAATTTTTTTTAAACAAATTTTTTTTACGTTAACGAGGGGACCAGCAGGGGCTTCGCTCATAGCCCTTACGGATACCCATCTCAAAAATTTATCCAAGTTCCAAAAAAAAAATTTTTTTTATTAAAAAAATTTAGTTCAGAATGCATTAAATTATATTTTAAAGCACCCGAAATTGGATCCACCATTTTGATTTTTCTAAAACAAACCTCAGTTTTATAATCAGAGACCCGTAAAACCCCCCTATACCGAGTTTGGTCAATTTAAATGAATAAATAAATGTATTCATCTAAGGGTTAATATATAGGGAAGAGTGGGGCAAGACGGGGTACTTAAGGTTTAAAACGCAAAAAAACGAAAATTATCGAATTCATTTTTCATTATTATTTTTAAATATCATCTTTGGGAATCATAGGCCAGTCGTTGGGTCGAAAAAGTGCACAGAAATGCAACCTAAAAAGTCTCAGTGGTTTATTGTAGTTTGGGGGCTCCACATAAGAGCCCCAGAGTTTGCTGTCGATTATCAGTTGCAAAAAATAGTGTAAACAATCGTCAAAGTTTGGAAAACGTGGTTTTTCGATGACCGACGCTACGGGTTACATTTTAGAGGAAAAAATTGTTATTGAAAGTTGTAGAGTTTGGAAATAGCTTTCAAATGACTGGTCGTACGTTAAAAAATATTAATTAGTTTAGTTGCAAATGAATTTAAACCATTAAAAATAGCACTTTTTTAATTGTTTAATAACATTGTTAATAATTCAGCAGGAATATTCTCCTTGCGAAACTGAATAAATCCCAAAAAAATTCAACTGGATCAGATAAATAGTTTATGCATATTTCCATTTGATAACTAAAAACATGTAATTTTGCAACGGAATTTCTACACTTTTGGACCTGCCAATTTCTTTTTTTAAAGTACACTAGAGGAGTCAAACTTTCATCCCATTTAAATGGAAATCCGATATTTTTTATATAAATGTATAATAATGGAGATTAAAAAAGGGTACGTTTTTTTGGTTTTTTTTGACAATTTTCACTTTATCAATTTGGTATAAACGGCATTAAATTTCATGTGTTTTCACAAATCTTTTCACTTGTTTATGACAAAAAAACGTACTCGTTTTTAAGGGTATATATATAATAATGGAGATTAAAAAAGGGTTCGTTTTTTTGTCATAAACAAATGCAATAACTCAGTCGTCCAAGAGTTGAAAAAACTATATATGTATTGTTACTTGATATAAATGAAAAATAAAAGCATAAAATAAAACTATCAATTTTTTTTCATAAAATACATGTATTAAACTGTGGGTGGTGCAAATTTCATTTAAAAATATTAATAATTAACTAGTGAGGAAATTTTTAAATTTAAAAAACTAATTCCTCCACCCTTGAAGCTAGGTCGGATTTTTTTTTGAAAAGATTTGTGAAAACACATGAAATTTAATGCCGTTTATACCAAATTGATAAAGTGAAAATTGTCAAAAAAACAAAAAACGTACCCTTTTTTAATCTCCATTATTATACATTTATATAAAAAATATCGGATTTTCATTTAAGTAGGATGAAAGTTGGACTCCTCACTGATTTCGTGAGAATTGAGTCACTGATTCACAGTGAAATTTCACTGATTCAGTTTTAGTGAAGGCGTTTTGCTTCCTGTTTAGAATTACATGTTTTATAAAACTATTTTTTCTTAAAGTTACTACGACTTTAAAGATTACATTCTTATTACATGCTTTTGATAAAGATTGCGAAATGAAGTAGACTTAAATATATGTTTTTCGTGTTGTTGAGTAAAATTGTGAAATTATACTTAAGGGGTTACATATCTTTTTGGGACTCAAAAAATTGAAAAAAATTTTATTGTTTATTTTAAAAGTATATATTACCGAGAATGTTTTTCATATTTTCATTAAATTCTGTGCATTAAAACTAAAGTTATTAATATTTTGATCGCGGTACTCCTCAAAAGGTCAGAACTGAACATGAAATTATTACCGATATTATCACTGAATTGTATTTTACAAAAATACTGTTACGGTGTGCATGTTTCCCTCAAAACCGCTAAAGTTATCAGCTTGAAATCTTGCATCAAAATTTATATTTTTTCGATCAATAATCCAGTTTTTAAAAACCTAAAAATTCGAATTTTGGTGATAATAATTTTCCTTTTCTGGAAAAATATTTTTAAAAAAAACCCTTTGTTAACAAACTACATAAAATAGTAAACAAAGTGAACGCATTTCGACTTATTAATTATTTTTAAAAATATTGTAATATTCTGTTATAATGCAAAAATTAACAAAAATTTAAAATAAATAGTTAAAATTGTTCTTAGCTATTACTATAAAATACAAATTTTATTAAAAGTTTTAAGATTGGTCGGGTCCAAAAACTTAAAAAAAAAATTACGACAAATAACTTGAAAAGTTTTGGTTGTCAATAGTAAAGTTGTAGCTGATGCAAAGCGGCAAAAAAAGTCTCTAGTGACAAAATTGCATATGCAAAAATGTCGGAGATAATGGAGTCGGAATATTGATTTTTTGTCAAAAAGCGCACAAAAAATATATATAGAGAGTGATTTTTCTGGAAATTACGACTTTTTTGTGTATAAATTTGTTTTTTTAGTATATGAGCGATTCCATGTCAAGTGATCAAGGTGGAGAAAAATTTTTCTCCAACCTAGTCCAATATTTTCCGAGGGGGAGAGGGTTAAATTTTTGTGTTTTTCAGTGCAATGCTTATTTCAATAATTTTTTACTCTTAAACAATTAAACATACAAATTTGACAAAGTACATTTTGGAAAGGTTTTTTCACGCTCTTTCGATTCGAAATACGCATTTTGAAAAAATAAATTTTTTTTACCCAAAAAAATCAAAATTAAAAATAAATTTCAATTTTTGGGGGAGAGAGATACGATTTTTTTTAAACGAAAGCTGAGGTTTTTTCCTAAAAGGACATATAAATGATAAAGTGGGACTAGAATGTTTAAACATTGAAAAAAAGAGTTTTCTACTCGCCGGAGCGCTCTAAAGCCGGTTTTTAGCTCCGTTTTGGAGAAAATTCTTTTTTTCAATGTTTAAACATTCTAGTCCCATTTTATCATTTATATGTTCTTTTAGGAAAAAACCTCAGCTTTCGTTTAAAAAAAATCGTATCTCTCTCCCCCAAAAATTGAAATTTATTTTTAATTTTGATTTTTTTGGGTAAAAAAAATTTATTTTATCAAAATGCGTATTTCCAATCGAAAGAGCATGAAAAAGCTTTCCAAAATGTACTTTGTCAAATTTGTATGTTTAATTGTTTAAGAGTAAAAAATTATTAAAATAAGCATTACACCAACAGACCCCTTGATCACTTGACGTGGAATCGCTCATATTAGAGTGCAAATAGGTTAAAATCAATTGATTAACTTTTACTCCTTAAAAAAAATTCGATTTTCAGTATTATTTTGGATTTTTTTTAGTTTTTTTGACATTAGCTACCACAACTAAGAAGTTTGCAGTGGCAGCGAACATGTTAGTTGTGGCAGCAAACATTAGTAAAAATTTATGCGAGTTTGCTGTCGTAGCGAACTTGTTTGATCTCACAGCGAACTTTTTCGCTGTCCCTATTTCAACGAACAAGGTTTGCTGTGGCAGCAAAATGTTCGCTGCCACAGCAAACCCTTTCTATGCGTGAACTATAACTTTGAAAATTGAGTTTTTATCAAATAATGTTCTAGAGGAAAGTTGTTTGTATTAACCTAATATAAAATAATATAAAATTAAAAATTCTAAAATTTGAAAAAATTGAGTTTTCAAAAATTTGAAACTACTGTAGTTCTGGTAGTTTTTAGCGAAAAAGTCTGGTTAACGAACTAAGCCTTCATTTTTACACCAACTATATGTGTGTTAAATTTAAAAACGTTCTGATAAGTTTTTCAAGAGTTATCGTGGGAACAACAAAAACCGTCTACAGACGGACAGACAGGCGCACTCGCCGGACCATGTTTTTCGGACTCAGGGCACCTCAAAAAGCAAATATTTCATAATATTAGAAAAAGTCAAAATTTGACTAAAACTAATACCTTCTCATGTGAAGAGAATGTAAAAAGAAATTGGCAGGTCCAAAAGTGTAGAAATTCCGTTGCAAAATTACATGTTTTTAGTTATCAAATGGAAATATGCATAAACTATTTATCTGATCCAGTTGAATTTTTTTGGGATTTATTCAGTTTCGCAAGGAGAATATTCCTGCTGAATTATTAACAATGTTATTAAACAATTAAAAAAGTGCTATTTTTAATGGTTTAAATTCATTTGCAACTAAACTAATTAATATTTTTTAACGTACGACCAGTCATTTGAAAGCTATTTCCAAACTCTACAACTTTCAATAACAATTTTTTCCTCTAAAATGTAACCCGTAGCGTCGGTCATCGAAAAACCACGTTTTCCAAACTTTGACGATTGTTTACACTATTTTTTGCAACTGATAATCGACAGCAAACTCTGGGGCTCTTATGTGGAGCCCCCAAACTACAATAAACCACTGAGACTTTTTAGGTTGCATTTCTGTGCACTTTTTCGACCCAACGACTGGCCTATGATTCCCAAAGATGATATTTAAAAATAATAATGAAAAATGAATTCGATAATTTTCGTTTTTTTGCGTTTTAAACCTTAAGTACCCCGTCTTGCCCCACTCTTCCCTATATATTAACCCTTAGATGAATACATTTATTTATTCATTTAAATTGACCAAACTCGGTATAGGGGGGTTTTACGGGTCTCTGATTATAAAACTGAGGTTTGTTTTAGAAAAATCAAAATGGTGGATCCAATTTCGGGTGCTTTAAAATATAATTTAATGCATTCTGAACTAAATTTTTTTAATAAAAAAAATTTTTTTTTTGGAACTTGGATAAATTTTTGAGATGGGTATCCGTAAGGGCTATGAGCGAAGCCCCTGCTGGTCCCCTCGTTAACGTAAAAAAAATTTGTTTAAAAAAAATTGAAAGTTTTCGTAGAATTTTTAAAAAACATTTGTTTAATAATTAAATTTTTTTGGGAAATTTTATAAACTTAGTCGAATATTAAAAATCATCGAAATAAGAATTTTTTTGAAAATAATTCAAATTTTGACATGATTTTGCATCCTCGTGAGGAAGCTTTGTAGTCGTTAAATTTACAAAATTTTCAAAATTGCACCAAGATGAATCGATTGGTCAATATAAGGTATAAATTTTATGATATTTTATAGAGTTAATGACAATAAAAGTTGAAAAATTCCCATTTTTTTCAAAATAATTTTAAAAAATTTAAATAATTGCATTCTTGTGATAAATATTATTATTTTTGAAAATAATTACAAACTCTTTAACAAAATAATATACGTAAAATTTTGTTTAATAATTTTCCAATTTTTTTACACAAATAAGAAAATCTCGCTTTTTGGAATTTGTTAAATAAAATCTTTTAATAAAAAACTTTTGGCTTAGCATAAAATGAAATGAAAAAATATTACATGATTTTGATTTGTTTATATCTATAATTTTTTATACTATTTACTACAATATTATTTTTTTTCAAATGAGGACAGTAATTTGTATAATTTATCTTTTTTATTCCAAAATCTTCAAATTAATTAATATACTGTTGAATGAATGCAAAAGACCGATTTTGTAAAAGTCAATTACTTTCGACAATTAACGTTTTCAAAACATTATTTTGTATGCATTTTTTCGTTCTGCTTCTACTTCAATCACTTGCCCTGTGAAATTCACGCTTGGGAGCTAAGCCGCGTTTTCTCGTGGACGAAAAATTCTGCATATTTGTCATTTTCCATATTTTTATTAATTACAATTTAATGAATTGTACCTTTAGAGGTAAAAAATCCCTTTATTTATGCCTTTTGTATTAATTTTTATTATTGCCAAATATTGTTTTAATCATTCTCAACAAAATAAAAGTTACTGCCCTGTTTTATCATACTGTTATGCCTTTACGTAGGCAACCCTCCTTACTCCACCTTTCTGTTGTGCGGCCATTTTATCCCCAGATCAAGTCACCTACATCTGTCAATTGCAATCGTAGAAATAGGATTGTGGCTCGTAGAAACATCGTATCGATACAAAATAAATTTTCACTAATTCTTTATTTAATTTCGCTCCCCAGTAAAGGCCCACTTTTTCGATTAAGTGCTTAGTTTTTTTTTAAAAAAGTGATTAAAGTAAAAAAATTTAGGAAAGTAGGGGAAGTGGGTTGGCAACACTACCCAGTTCTCGACCTGCAACACCGTTAAATATTATGAGTTTTATAAAAATTTGACTAAATTATGGCTTATTGACTTTATAATTTCCCTGGCCGATGCACCAAAATTTTAAAGGGCTTCTGTTATGTCCAAACAAAGGCCGTCTTAAATAATTCCCTAGTTTCCTCGTTTTAAATTAATTTCAATTATGTAACCAATTTAGGATGAGGTTTAAAGTAAATAAAAGAAAAATTATTACCAAATGAGAGAGAAGTTTTATTGCTTGATGAAAATTGACATGAGTTATAATAAGTTAACCCATTAACGCCCAAATGTCCACAATTTTAACTTAAACTTCAACACACGATTTAAAGTATTTACAGGTAATAAATTAAAGCAGCAATAAGGTATAGTGGGTTTTGGTAGTCGCACTTTAAGATTCTGGGGTCAAAATAGCGATTTGATCAACACAAAATCCAATATGGCGAATTTTTTTTGAAAAAACACCCAAAAAATCACTGATTTTTTTGTTATATTTTTTTAGAACTAACAAAATTTTTTAAACCTTTCTAAAGTATGGTATTGGTGGGAAAAAGTTACGGCCTATATAATGGCCTAGCACTCTTGTTCGTTACAGATGAAACGAGATTCGGTTGGTCTCAACTTAGCGCTAGCGTAGGAGATGATGTGCCGCTTAACAACTTCGGCGACATGGCGTTCCGAATGGCGTTCCATGAGTAAGTGTCAGAAGAGGGAAAAAGTGCAAAAATGGCGTTCCTACTTGAACTCGATTTCAAAAGTTTGTAGTCAATTTGAAGTTGCCAAAATAAAATATTCTTATTATTTGAGATAGATGAAGATGAATAGGACAAGAAATAATTATTTTTTAGAGATGTTGAATGTTTTATAAAGGTTTAAAGTATCCAATTTTTAATACTTTTTACGAATGACGTTCCAATATTTACCCAAAATAGTTTACAGTTTTGTTTCCGCTTATTTGAATTTTTAAAAAGCCATTTAAGATTCATAATCTCAAATAATAAATAACATTTGGTTCGGTAAACTTAATTTGTTTAGAGAGTTTAAAAATCAAGTTTAAATAGGAACGCCATTTTCGCATTTTTTGCCGCTTCTGTCACCTACTCATGTGACGCCAATTGGAACGCCATGCCGCTGAAGTGGTTAAAGACGTACGTAAATGTTATATTTTTAGGCCATTAGACGTCTATAAGATGCGCAAAGAAATCTTTTTCATTCGACTTTTAAAAATAGAAAAATGTTTGTAGATGGTTAAGACTCCGTCAGAAAATATGCGATTTGCATGGGGTCTTTGGATTAGGCTGTTATTTGGTGTAATTGAGCGTTTCAGTGCAATAATCGGTCTTACGCGTGAACGCAAGCGCTAATACCAGTCGGGTGGCAGTGAGAGGCCCAGAGGCGCTCAGTGCCACCTGACTGGTATTGGCGCATGCGTTCACGAGTAAGACCGATTATTGCACCGAAAGGCTCAATTGTAGTATTGGATACTAGAAACTTGTGTGACAAATTTTTTTTGAAAATTTTGAAATTTGTTGAAGTTACGCCGTTTTGAATTTTTTTGTTATAATTTTTTATAATCTTAATATTTCCGAAATTTGTCGATGAAATTTAATAAAATTTGGAAGGCTTATACTTGAAATCATGTTTCTTTTGACTATCACATATCAAAAAAAAGAAATTATTTTTGGCCAAAAAAAGTCAAAAAAAAAATTTTGAAACTGTTTTGCCGAGCGGGTCCGATTTTTGAGTTTTCTTGTCAATTAAATCAGTGTTGCCAGATCAGGAATTTTATTCCTATATTTAGGGGTAATTTAAAGAGTCAGGAGCATTTTCCGGAATACAAATATTTTAGGATTTTTTTTAGGAGAAAATTTTAGGTCTTTAGGAATTTTTAGGAATTCTGTGTCACGTAGAGTAAAAAATTAGTCTAGTTACAAAATGCGCGTTAAAATTTTTCTATAAGTCTCCAGGTTTACGTATTTTGCGTATTTTTGTTCCCAACCATGTCCTTTAATAAAATTTGACGCTGCTACCCAGCTTTGCGTCAGCAGTGTACAATGTTGTGATCGGTTGTAAAGAAAGGTTATAACCATATTCTATGCTTGTCCATAAATTCAAAGTTTCAAGTACCTATTCGAAATGTACATTATTTTACAATTGCCGAAAATCCGAAATTAAAAATGCCACCAGTGCAATCGAAAACATATATTCAAAGATATGTAAAATCTTGGGAAGTATTACCCATTTTCAAAGGTAAGAGTGCAAAACAAAATTCAAGTTTAGGATTTCTTAATTTTTTAAAGTCAATTAGACTTTTTATAGTTATTTATTTTTGAAAACATATTTTAAAATAAACTAATTGTTCTAAAGTTAAAACTTTTGTATATAAAAATTCTTTGTAAAATATATAATATGAAATAACTATTAAAGTGAGGTTAGAAAGATAAATTATTATTGAAAAAAGATTATTTAAATTATAAATAATTTATAACTTTAAATTAAGAATAATCACATGTTTATATATTATTTTAAAAAATTTGAAATTTACTACGATTTATTTACTTAGGATGGTTGAAGCCTTTTCCTGGAGATGATACGAGAGCTTTTTGTGCTTTCTGTAAGCAAGATCTATTGGCACATAAGAGATCTCTGGAAGATCATTCTAAACGAGAAAGACATCTTAGAAACATAAGAATTGATAAAGATATCAGCCAAACAACAAAAATAAGTTCGATATTAGTAACAGCAATTAATGATAAACGAAAAATAGCCGAATTAAAAATAGCTGCGTTTATAGCAGAACACTGTTCTGTACATACTGTTGATCATCTGTCTGAAGTTATTACTTCCTTGGACACAGAATCAACAGTTCTGTCTCAAATTAAAATTCACAGAACAAAATGTACAGGACTGATTGTAAACGTTATATCACCTTGCTTGTTCGAAGAATTGATTGAAGATGTGGGTGAATCTTGGTATTAATTAATTTTAGACGAAATAACAACAATCGACACAAAAAAAAGGATTAGGTATTATGTTACGCTATTTTAGTAAAAAATTTCAAAAAGTAAGAACTACTTTCTACAGATTAATTGAAATTGAATCCGGAACTGCTGAAGCTTTGACGAATAATATAATAAAACAGTTAGAAAATGACGGGTTAAAACTAAACAAACTCTTAGGAATTGGTGTTGACGGAGCTAACGTTATGGTTGGCTGTAATAATTGAGGGGCTGGATGCTATAATGTGTTACGCGCCATGTTAAGTAAATGGCGCGTAACACATTATAGCATCCAGCCCCTCAATTCTGTGTCTTCAAAATTGACTGAAATAAATCCTCACTTAGTCACTGTGAAATGTCTTCCTCACTCGTTACACAAATGTGCTGAAAAAGCATGTGATGTTTTACCGCGATTCTTAGATTGTATGGTCAAAGAATCTCATAACTGGTTTTCTCATAGTACGAAAAGGAATATTGATTACAATTTTCTTCATAAAGTCATGAAGGATGGATTGAATCCGAAAAAGATTCCTAAAGGGTCAGGAACGCGCTGGTTAGCTAGGTTAGCATCTATTGAAATAATACTCGATCAATGGGATTCGTTGAAGTTACATTTTAATCTAGCCAGAACTAATGAAAGAGCTGATTCCGGATTTAAAGCTGAACAATTGTATAATATGTACAACAGCCCAGATAATAAACTATATTTGTTATTTTTGCGTCAAATTTTGAGAAAGGTTGTAGGTGTCAACTAGTTATTTCAATCAGAAGATGTTGAACCTTTTAAATTACTGGAAGAATTGAAAAACCTTTTGTATGACACTCTAAACTTAATTGTGGTTCCTGCTCGCTTAGATTTAGCTGTATCAGCCAAGGAAAATTTATCAACATTTCAATTTAAAAATCACCTCGTGCCAGCAACTTGTATAAACTTCGGTTATTCATTCAACAACGAGAGCGTCAACTGTAATGCCGAATCCGTCACAATAATAAAACACAGATGCAGAGATTTTTTAATTAAGCTCTGTGAAGAATTGCAGTCCAGAACGCCAAATAACATTCGAATTCTAGAAAAACTTAATCTTTTCAGTCCTGAAATTGCATCACGGCAACATAAGGAAAGCATTGTAAATATTGCTCAAGAATTTCAAAGTTTATGCGACGATATGGATGCTGTTTGTGAGGAATGGGCACTTCTTCATCGCTTAAGAGTAACGTTTAACTCGACCGACGAATACTGGACAAAAGTAAGCGATGAAAAAAATGCAGGTGGTGAACCAAGATTCAAACACATCTCACAGTTGGCCTTGTCACTACTAAGTTTGCCTTTTTCGAATGCTTCAGTGGAGAGAGCATTTTCCATTCTTAATATTATTAAAGAAAAATTAAGAAATAAGATGTCTTATCAAACTGCAGATGCTATCTTACGCGTGAGATACCTTTTGAACAATCAAAATTGTACCTAATTTCAGCCAACTGAAAGAATGATACAAAAATTCAAAAGTGAAACTGTTTACGAGGGAAATTTCGATAATGATATTTTAGATGCTATAAATGAAAATGTCCTCATATAATGAAATCAATCTTAAAATTGTAGTCAATTTATAAGTTTAACTTACAGTATTAATATGATCTCCAAATGTAAGCTTCAGTACAGATTATTTTTATGTTAAAAAATATATAAAATGTATATTCTATAATTATAAAATATCTTATTTAAGTACAAAATATTAAAAGTTATATACTCTTTTTTATATTATTAATAAATAATAATTTTATAAAATAAGTAAATTATTAGTTACAATAGTTATTAACATTTATATTGAACTTAATGTTTTATATATACATTTGAAAAATTTTAGATCATTCAATCTAGGAATATTTATATTTTTCTAGGGGGAAATTCTAGTGCATTTAGGATGTTTCAGAGAAACTCATCTGGCAACACTGCTTAGAGTGCTTTGGCTAAGTCCAAAGCACAGTTTACACTGCCGAGCCTGGAGAACCCCTATGTCGCTCTCCGGTACTCCTAACGCGAGAGTCCAGCCCCCAGCCGAAGCTTGGTCCATCCTTCCCTCGCCACACGAATACACCCTTCAATTGGATGTATCTACCCCGGTATTTTGTCTTCCGAGGTTTCTAAGAATTGAGGCCTGGTTCACCCTTGGACCGGGTACCCAGGCAACAACTCTCACCAGCTTGATTAGCTGGGACGGGTCCACCACCTTTAGGGTGAGGCCCCCCACCGCCTGTCCAAGTCTCGGTATACGGCTATTTAGCCATTCCCTAGAATCAGAAACGAGGATAGGGTCCTGCTTTGTCCCCTTCAATCTCCCCATGAATAGCTATCCTCAGCTGGTCAAGATGCTCTGTTGTCATCACAACCCTGGGATAGCCTTCCGCAATGATCGCCCCAGAAAGTGACGATCTTGCAATCTGCGAAAAAGATGCGGTCCCCGCATGTGGTCCCCTCATCCTTTTCTTTGGCATGATCTGGTTAGGGGAAGCCTCCTCCGAGTCCTGCCGCCTTTTAGACGTCAAAGCCCCAGACGAGACCCCTCCATTCCCAGAAGCACTCTGAGAAGTGCCAGCGAGGTTCGATCCGGTTCTCTGAGAGTCCCTGGCTCGAGCTCGCCTTCTTCTTCTCTCTTCAGCTCCACTTGTTCTCTCACCTCCCAAGGCAAGATCTCCCAAGTGTTGCCGAACCCTGTCCACCTGTTGCACGGTTGAGTCCCCTATGGTCCTCTCACCAGCAACAAGCGAATCACGCACTCCAGTGTTGCGATCCTCCAAAGGAAGCTCAGCAACACTTTCGTTCTCAGAATTTAAATTTATATCTTGATTAGTAGTATCCATATTTGGTCCCACGAGTACAGAGGAAAGAGAGGTCCATCCTTAGAGAGCCTGAATCTAAGGATAAGGCTAGTTACATCCAAGAGGTCGCCTGGTATCTTGGAGTCTCGTTTACGATACCTCCATTCAAGGCCCCCCAATGGAGACGGGGCGTCCAGAAGACGGTCCCCTCCTGTAACACAACCGCTCCCGAGCTTTACGAGAGCTAAGTTGTGCCCAGCGATGGCCGTCCACCGTCCACCCCGGAGGAACTCGAAGGATTTGATGACCCTGGTATCATTCATCCATGGACACGAGTTCATCACGGATTGGGTGGCGAGACTCGCGCCTCAATCACCATGGCACAGCCAAACGAGCCATGGAAGGGTTTCTTCTTGGTCAGACTCCGCCCAACAGAAAATCTTCAGAATGAACCCGCGGTTAAGCCTCTGTTCATCTTGTCTCTCCCGATAACCTCTCGAAATTCTTGAGCGGCCGACCCATTGTAAAGGGTTCGCCCCCTCAATCGCCACGAGAGACATCGAAAAGTAGTTTCCTGATGGGAAAAGACCCTCAAGCCCACCCACCAACAACAAGGTCCTGAAACCCCTAGGGAGGGTTCGATAGCCTTACATCCATAATTTTTTTTTAATTTGTGTGTACTTAAAAACGTTTATGTGCTAACTGCAAAAATTAAATTCAAAATAAACATTAAAATTTTATATTAAACGTTCAGTTTAAATTTTATTTTAACTTTTACAGTTTTAACTTGTAAGGAATAAAAAAATAACATTAAATTTTGAATATTATAGCTATAAAAATAATTTAAAAATAATTTAAAATTACTATTATGCTACTCTATCCCAACTTTATTGAAAAATTCAGTAAAATATAAGGAACAAACTTTCTCCATGTACCAAATCTCCTGATGCCAAACAAATGATTTTTAGAGAAGTGTCTGTTCTCGATTTGCCTGTAAAAAATTTTGTTCATGTACTAACTGCAAAAGCGTTTAAAGAAAACTATAAAAAACTTATTTAAAAAAAATCATAAAAGATGATTTACATTACATACATTATTTATTTTAATTATGTTATTCATTTAAGACAAACTATCACAGTAAACAACAATTTATTACATAGAAGAAAACATTTCTGATACTAAAGTCATCTGGTACATAGGTAAATATTAAGATAAATTGTGACTTAACACCTACAATAAAGTTTATTTATACAAGCCAGAAATACAATATATTCTTAACACAATGTTTAGATATTTTCATATGTAATTTAATAATGAATTTTCGGATGGTGTGATTTGAAATTTATAGAATATTTGACGTTTCTTAAAATCTACTTATCGCCTCTGGCATCGAATCTCCTTTTCAAATTCATCTTTTGTTGGTTGCGTGTCATCTCGTTTTACGAAAAAGTTGATAAGATATCCGATTGTGAGCAAGCTCTAGTTACGGGCACCCCTACTGAAACTTCGACGGCCAGCAGACGTTGCTTACCTGAGTATTACAAGTTGTGTTGGTTAACAGTACTCAGCTTTCGCATTCATATTGAAAGAATTATGCATTTGTGTAATAGTTGTTAGAATAATCAATAAAATTTGCATTTATTTAAATTTAATAAATAAAAAATTATTTTTATTGTTTTCGAATAGCGACATATGAGTGTGGATTGGTTTTAAAATAAAATTTCATTCTTTTTGAAGTGTTGGTTTCCTTGAATATTTATATTTTTATCGGACTTCTAAGGGTGCCCACAAACGTGTAAAAAATGTATTGCCAAAAAATTTTTATTTCACTGAATTTCTAATAAACACAGTGCAAGTACAATGTACATATGTTCAAAAGACAATTTGTAAGTTACATATCTTCCAAGTTGATTTTAGAAGTCACGCAAGTTAGAAGATTGTTTTGGAAAGAGCGTAAGTTTTTTTTCATTCTATTAAAACATATCATTTTTAGATATAAATAATTTTTCTCGTGTAGAATTACAAAATTTATTAATTTTTAATTTTATTTTTTTGTGATTTACCTTTAACAAATTTAATTGTGTACATTAAAATGGTCTTACAATTTTTTTCATTAATTTTAGTCTTCGTAGAAGTAAATAAATGACAATTAAATTAAATACAAAAAATTTATCATTGTTTAAGTTTGAAATGTGGATTTTAAAATTAATATTCATTAATACAGAGTTTGCAGTGTATATTTGAGCGATTTCATGTCAAGTGATCCCGGTTGGGTGGCCACCCTGGATTAGCATCGCCGCCTCCCACCTTCGAAAGATCCGTGGATCTTTAATGGGCGGGGGCGACGAAATACCCAGTGGGGACCTCGTGGAGGTTTCATCTCCGAGCTAAGTTCCGCTCACTGATGTTCTTTTGGTCGTGGCTTACGTATCTAACAAAACAAAGTTAAATTAAAGAAAAACAATATCAAAAAGTACAACGAAAACTTGAATAAAAACAAAAAACAAAGGCACAAACATTAGTAGCTGACATCAAAAGAAACTGTGTCAATGTCAGCTGCTCTAACCCTACGGCATTGTATTCTGTCACCGGACTCCTTTTGGGGAGTCGTGTGTGATGGAAACGTTGCTTTTTTGGTTGCTTTCTTCCATCGGACACCTATTAGAGGTGTCTTGTGTGGGAGGTACATTGCCCATTGTGTTGACATTGTTGGTTCTCACCTGACTACTGTAATTGTAGTCTTTTGTGTCTAGGTAGGCCATTCGCAATTTTTTTGTCAAATTCACTAGCGCCACCTACGCGCATGATTGTCGAAGCTTGTCTTAGTAAAACCTAACTTTTTGTTCAATTACATTTTCGGAGGATCGAAAATTGTGTTTTCTGTGACGTCGGTCCAAAAAAAGCTCAAAAAAAGTTTTGTGCATAATTTGAAAAACCATTAATAAAAAATAAAAAACAAATTGAATCGTCAAGGCAAGTAGCAGAAAATTTGTGGGACTCATGGTTGAAAGAAAAACAAAGTAAAAAATCGAATCCCGAAACTTATTTCTTGATGGTTACAACAATTCGGTAATGTCACTTACTGTCAAGGTTGGAAACTATGTGTTCAAAATGTGCAAAGCCGAGGACGAGCTACTTCATTTGCAAAAACTGAAATTCTGTATAACTCATAATATAATTGATCATCTTATTAATATTTTTGTTTAATTTTATTGATATTTTAGTGCAAAATTTTTTAATATTTATATTATTTTTATATTGTTTATTTTTATTATTTTGTTATTTCTTTAAGTTACAAACTGTAAACAATAAAGAATGAATTTTCCGTAACTCCAAACATGTTAATTTATTTTTTAACGATTAATGCCCTTCAAATTTTATACATAGCTGACCTTGACTGTAAGGACCAACCTCGACTACAAATTTTTTTTTAAAATAAAAGTTATAAAGATAACTTTTTTATTTTAAAACCAATCAATTTACTTTGTACTGCAAAGATGGTCCTATTAAACAGGACTTTCCAAACATATACTTTAATTGTCCAAATTCATTTTTAAAAAAAATTATAAACAAAAGTCAAAAAAGTGTCCGACCTCGACCCTAACATTTATACTTGAAATCATGTTTCTTCTGACTATCACATGACAAAAAAAGTCAAAAAAAAATTTTGAAACTGTTTTGCCGAGCGGGACCGATTTTTTAGTTTTCTTGTCAATTAACGGCGTTGCAGGTCGAGAACTGGTTAGTGTTGCCAACCCACTTCCCCTACTTTCCTGTATTTTTCCACTTTGATCACTTTAAAAAAAATAAGCATTTAATCGAAAAAGTGAGCCTTTACCCGCAACATAAATTAAATAAAGAATTCGTGAAAATTTATTTTGTATCGATACGATGTTTCTACGAGTCACAATATTGTTTCTACGATTGCAATTGACAGATGTAGGTGACTTGATCTGGGGATAAAATGGCCGCACAACAGAAAAGTGGAGTAAAGCGGGTTGCCTACGTAAAGGCATAACAGTATGATAAAACAGGGCAATAACTTTTATTTTGTTGAGAATGATTAAAACAATATTTGTCAATAATAAAAATTAATACAAAGGGCATAAATAAAGGGATTTTTGTTTATAAAAATGTACATAATATAAAATATGTTAAATTAAAACGAAAAATATTAAAAACCTTTTTATTTTAATTTAAAAAAAAATTTTTTGATTAAAACAATATTTGGTAATAAAAATATTAATACAAAAAACTTAAATAAAGGGATTTTTGTTTATAAAAATGTACATAATATAAAATATGTTTATTTATTTATTTATTTATTTATTTATTTAACTATGCTCCCGCAGTCCATTTGGACCATACATGGGTAACCAAAAATATTAAAAACCTTTTTATTTTAATTTAAAAAAAAAATTTTTGATTAAAACAATATTAGGTAATAAAAAAATTAATACAAAAAACTTAAATAAAGGGATTTTTGTTTATAAAAATGTACATAATATAAAATATGTTAAATTAAAACCAAAAATATGGAAAACATTTTTTTTTAATTTTGTTATTTATTAAAATAATTTTTTAAAATGATTAAAAATTAATAAAAATATGGAAAATGACAAATATGCAGAATTTTTCGTCCACGAGAAAACGCAGCTTAGCTCCCAAGCGTGAATTTCACAGGGCGAGTGATTGAAGTAGAAGCAGAACGAAAAAATGCATATAAAATAATGTTTTTAAAACGTTAATTGTCGAAAGTAATTGACTTTTACAAAATCGGTCTTTTGCATTTATTCAACAGCATATTACTTAATTTGAAGGTTTTGGAATAAAAAAGATAAATTATGCAAATTACTGTCCTCATTTGAAAAAAAATAATATTGTAGTAAATAGTATAAAAAATTATAGATATAAACAAATCAAAATCATGTAATATTTTTTCATTTTATTCTATGATAAGCCAAAGGTTTTTCATTCAAAGATTTTATTTAACAAATGCCAAAATGCGAGATTTTCTTATTTGTGTAAAAAAAATTTGAAAATTATTAAACAAAAGTTGACGTATATTATTTTGTTAAAGAGTTTGTAATTATTTTCAAAAATAATAATATTTATTACAAGAATGCAATTATTTAAAAATTTTTAAATTACTTAAACTCTTGTCAGAAATTCAATTATTTTCTAAAAATCTAACAAAAATTATGGTCTACATTTCCAATAACCTTTATAAATAAATAACAATAATCTTGGACAATGTTTAATTATATTGAGGAATTTAAATAAAATTCATTACAAAATTCAATTATTTTCATAAATAATAGTATTCATCACAACAATTCAAATATTTTCAAAAATTTTAATAAACAAGTTGTATATCCAGATGTTCATTACATAAACATTTTGCTTCCTCCCCAGGCGGTACACGATAACTAAAAGGCATCAAAATGTTAACATCTACTAAAATCGATAACTAGAAGTTATCAAAAAGGAAAGTTTGCCCGCTTGGTCTTTACGACAAGCAAAAAATTTGCTTTCTCGTGGAGGAAGCATTTATATTAAATTTAAAAAATAAAAAAAAATTGTAATAATAAAGTGAATTTTTCAATTTTAATATTAATTAATTTTATAAATGTTAATAATATATTCTTTTTATACATCAATCGATTCATCTTGATGAAAAGAATAAGATTTTTTGTTTGTTTTCAAGTAAAGAATAAGATTTTTGAAAAAGAAAGAAAGAATTTAATTATTAAACAAATGTTTTTTAAAAATTGTACAAAAACTTTCAATTTTTTTAAACCAATTTTTTTTTCGTTAACGAGGGAACCAGCAGGGGCTTCGCTCACAGCCCTTACGGATACCCATCTCAAAAATTTATCCAAGTTCCAATAAAAAATTTAGTTCAGAATGCATTAAATTACATTTCAAAGCACCCGAAATTGGATCCACCATTTATATTTTTCTAAAACAAACCTCAGATTTGTAATCAGAGTCCCGAAAAACCCCCCTCTACCGAGTTTGGTCAATTTAAATGAATAAATAAATGTATTCATCTAAGGGTTAATACATAGGGAAGAGTGGGGCAAGACGGGGTATTTAAGGTTTAAAACGCAAAAAAACGAAAATTATCGAATTCATTTTTCATTATTATTTTTAATTATCATCTTTGGGAATCATAGGTCAGACGTTGGGTCGAAAAAGTGCACAAAAATGCAACCTGAAAAGTCTCCGTGGTTTATTGTAGTTTGGGGGCTTCACATAAAAACCCCAGAGTTTGCTCTCGATTATCAGTTGCGAAAAATAGTGTAAACAATCGTCAAAGTTTGTAAAACGTGGTTTTTCGATGACTGTCGATACGGGTTACATTTTAGAGGAAAAAATTGTGATTGAAAGTTATAGAGCTTGGATATAGCTTTCAAATGACTGGTTGTACGTTAAATAAGGTTAATTAGTTTAGTTGCAAATGAATTTAAACCATTAAAAATAGCACTTTTTTAATTGTTTAATAACATTGTTAATAATGATTGAATTTGTTTATAATTTATCAAAAATATTCTCCTTGCGAAGCTAATTAAATCCAAAAAAATTTAACTCGATCTGATATATAGTTTATGCATAATTCCATTTGTTAACTAAAAACATGTAATTTTGCAACGGAATTTCTACACTTTTGGACCTGCCAATTTCTTTTTTTTAAGTACACTAGAGGAGTCAAACTTTCGTCTTCGGATTTCATGGAAATCTGATATTTTTTATATAAATGTATAATAATGGAGATTAAAAAAGGGTACGTTTTTTGTCATAAATAAATGGAATAACTCAGCTAATTTTCACTTTATCAATTTGGTCTAAACGGTATTAAATTTCATGTGTTTTCACAAATCTTTAAAAAAAAATCCGACCTAGCTTCAAGGGTGGGGGGAATTATTTTGTTTATTTCAAAAATTTCCTTACTAGTTAATTATTAATATTTTTAAATGAAATTTGCACCACCTACTGTTTAATACGTGTATTTTATGAAAAAAAATTGATTGTTATATTTTATGCTTTTATTTTTCATTTATATCAAGTAAAAATACATATATAGTTTTTTCAACTCTTGGACGGGGGAGTGGGGGAACTCAGTGGCGCTTGGATCTCGACGCTATAACTAGTGATGGGATATCGAAAAAATTTGACATCGATATTTCGCTTATCGATATTGCATCAGTAATATCGATATTTAAAAATATATCGTTATCGAAAACAAATATCGATATATCGTAAAAACTATATCGCGCATACGCAAAACAAGAGTGACAGAAAAGGTGTGTCAAATTTGAATTCACTGACTCTCTTACTCCTTTTTGTTACAATAACAACCTGCAGACAGCCCTGTCTGCCTGCAAAAGTGTTTATTATTGTTAATAATGACTAATTAAATATTATTTATTAATAAATATAAAACACATAAATAATTAAAACGTTAATGATAAAGAAAGAAATAAAAAATATTTAAAATTATTTAAATAGGAAAATAGGATTTTTATATTAATGTATACTGTATTAGTATAGACAATATACAATAAAACGTTATAAAAACTTTAATTTAAGTAAAAACTTTTTTAAATTGAACCTTTTTTTCTCTTTTGTACTAATAGATTTATTTTTTCGTCTCTTGAGTAGCCACTTTTTGGTACGTGGAATATAATTGGAAAATAATAAATTTATTATATAAAGCATCGCAGGGTGTATATAACATATTCTTTAAACAAACAAAATTAGTCGTTGGCACCCACCATAGTTCCAGTGGTTGGCACCCCATACATAACCTTTAAATTTCTTATGTGTTTCAAGCAAGTAAATTTGAAAATTCTTAATTTTTTTATTAATCAAGAAAAATTACTTACAATTTTAAGTAAAAAACAAATACAAGAGAATATATTCATATATAGTTCAATAATAAAGTTATATAATTTTTCAAACAGACTGAAATATTTATTGAGTATATACTACCTATATTAATCGATACTAAATTTAAAAAATCGAATATAACAAAATTATTTTAAAAATGATGAAAATAATGAAGCAATGTTTTGGATAATTCTTTAAACTTTATTGAACAAAATAAATAGACATAGAATAGAAATTAATATTAATTGAAATTAATTGAAATAAATTATTAATAATATAAATAGAAATTGATACAACTGCTTTTCTAACCATTTTCGGTTTACGTAAAGTAAATAGAAAATTATATACTATAAGACATTCCTTCTAAAATGTACCTATTACTGAAAAATAATTTATCAATTTTTTAATTATTTCACAGGCAAAAGAAACAATTCCGAAACAAAGTTCCATATAACCTAATTCATGCACAGTAAGATTGACTAGGCGATGACCAGAGTTTTGTTTTGTTTTGCTTGTCCAGTCTTTGGCATGTGTATGCCAGCGACTGGAATAGATGCTGTTTTAAATATTTTTGTTGGCACCCCATTCAAATAAATAAATTAATAATTTTTAAGAACATGACGTGTTAAACTATCAATATTTAAATATTCTACTAACATGTTTGCAAAGAAAAAAGTAAATTTACTAACTTCTAATAATAGTAAATTAAGTTTGAAAATTTCAGTTTTCTTAAGATTTTCTTTAGAAAAATCGAAAATTTCCGAACACTTTGACAATGATATTAATTTTATTTTTTTTAATGCAATTATGTAATTACTTCTAATAAGTTATATACTAGATTTTTGTAAAAAATGTTGGAAAATTTAATAATCATATGCAAAACATGCTAGATATTTTCTAATTCTTGTTATTTAAAGAAAACCTAACAGGGGTGCCAACCACTAGCGCACTGGAGCAGTTACCCTATCTTCGTTAATTATTTACTGATTTTAATTTTCCTTTTTTCAATTTGATGTATTTTTTTATGCTGAATCCGTAAATGATTTTATATTCTTTCAAAATACAATATTTTTTGTAATGATAAAAAAAAATTTTTTACAACAAATGATTATTATTATTTATCATATCTAAGAAAAAATTCTTTTATAACATATTATTTCATTAAAATGATAGGATAAGTGTACCAATTGCCGAGGGTGTCCCATTTGTCGATGATACCATGGTAATAACCAAAAAATATTGTCTAAAATGTCTTATTTGTTTGTGGATATAATATTAATAAATTATATGTATAAAAGTGTGTAGGGTCAGCCGGGGTAAATCCGAACGCGGGGTAAAACTAAACGCTAATTATTTCAGCTTAATTAAAATTTAAAAAAATAAGTTAGACATGAGAATTTTTACCTCAGATCCTCTTCAAGAGATTCTAAGTATTATCCCATTTTCCGTTTGTTAATTAGCAACAGCATAAACAAGGATAACGAGTATTGCAAAAATGATTGAAAATCAAAGATGACACTCTTTCAGTACTTTGTCTCGTATTTGAAAAAAAAGAAGCTAAAAATTCATTTTATTATTTAAAATTGTTTGTTATGAATACTAGAACAGAAACTATTTTTGTTTTTTGCCTTCTGTTAACTTTTATTAATAATATCAGACCGTTCGTATTTACCCCGGAAAATTGGAAAACCGGGGTAAATCCGATCGGTATTTTCAATAATTTTTTCTTATATCAGAGCCACACAAAATTGTTTTTATTTGATTACACTATTATTTTAACATTATAAAAGTACATAGAAAAAAGTTTTTCTTTCTATATGTATCCTCGTTAGTAATTAATAAGCAGAAACTTAATCTCCGTTCTCTCGAAGGAGTGTTCCACTTTTTTTGCCAAATGGTTTGTTGAAAAAAGTTTTTCAGGGTCTTAATAAAGTTTAGTATTCTGAGGTTTTTGGGATCACTGATTACCAATTTAAAGTCAGTTTTTCAATATTCAAAATGGCGGATCCAATATGGCGGACGAAAATTACAAAATTCATTGGATTCGCTCGAAAATTGTTACTCGGGGGATTTCAGGGTCGCTAATTACGAATTTAAAGTTAGTTTTTTAAAATTCGAAATAGCGGATCCAATATGGCGGACGAAAATTTAAAAATTCATTGGATTCGCTCGAAAATCGTTACTCGAGGGTTTTCAGGGTTTCTGATTACGAATTTGAAGTCAGTTTCTCAAAATTAAAAAAATCACTTAAAAATTAAAAGAAGCGGATTAAAATTTCTAAAACTGGAGAAATTTTTATGAAATTTGTGTATCATATTGTACCCACCATTCTGAACGATGAAGCTCTGATGCCCAATTCGTCATCAGCGACCCCGAAAACCCCTAAGTAACGATTTTCGAGCGAATCCAATGAATTTTTTAATTTTCGTCCGCCATATTGGATCCGCCATTTTGAATTTTAAAAATCTGACTTCAAATTCGTATTCAGCGACCCCGAAAACCCCCAAGTGGCAAGATTCAAACAAATTTGATCATTTTTAAAAATGAGTTTTAGGAAAGTCTGCCATATTGAATCCGCCATTTTGAATTTAAAAAATTTGACTTTTATTTTTGTATTTACATTCAATCACTCCAAAATACTTTCTGTACCAAGTTTTGCAAAAATCCGTTATGATTTGATAAAGTTATTGAAGGTTTTAATTGTGTAATGCATTTTAATTTTTAACCTGTTTGATTTTTGTATTTATATATGATGCATTATTACGTAATAGGTTTATTATCGTATTTTTTGAGTTTTTATAAAAGTTTAACAATTACAATACTTTAAATTTATTTTCCCTAAGATTTTTCTAAAATACAGTGGCGTTCGTATTTACCTCGGTATTTTAGGAAAGTTTCAAAGTATCGGGGTAAATACGAATGCTAAGTTTCCTGCGATTATAATTTATCAAAAATTTTTGCTTCCCCATAAAATTGTTCTATGAAAGTAAAGCAACAACTTCATGCACCAGAATACCGGAAGTATTGTCTTTTAAAAGAAAAAACTTATGTTATTGTTGAAACTTACTAAAAGCGTTCGGATTTACCCCGGCTGATCGTAGCATCATCATCTTAGTACATCATCTTAGTAAATTATTCCATTTGTTTATGACAAAAAAACGTACCCTTTTTTAATCTCCATTATTATACATTTATATAAAAAATATCAGATTTCCATGAAATCCGAAGACGAAAGTTTGACTCCTCTAGTGTACTTAAAAAAAAGAAATTGGCAGGTCCAAAAGTGTAGAAATTCCGTTGCAAAATTACATGTTTTTAGTTAACAAATGGAATTATGCATAAACTATATATCAGATCGAGTTAAATTTTTTTGGATTTAATTAGCTTCGCAAGGAGAATATTTTTGATAAATTATAAACAAATTCAATCATTATTAACAATGTTATTAAACAATTAAAAAAGTGCTATTTTTAATGGTTTAAATTCATTTGCAACTAAACTAATTAACCTTATTTAACGTACAACCAGTCATTTGAAAGCTATATCCAAGCTCTATAACTTTCAATCACAATTTTTTCCTCTAAAATGTAACCCGTATCGACAGTCATCGAAAAACCACGTTTTACAAACTTTGACGATTGTTTACACTATTTTTCGCAACTGATAATCGAGAGCAAACTCTGGGGTTTTTATGTGAAGCCCCCAAACTACAATAAACCACGGAGACTTTTCAGGTTGCATTTTTGTGCACTTTTTCGACCCAACGTCTGACCTATGATTCCCAAAGATGATAATTAAAAATAATAATGAAAAATGAATTCGATAATTTTCGTTTTTTTGCGTTTTAAACCTTAAATACCCCGTCTTGCCCCACTCTTCCCTATGTATTAACCCTTAGATGAATACATTTATTTATTCATTTAAATTGACCAAACTCCGTAGAGGGGGGTTTTTCGGGTCTCTGATTACAAATCTGAGGTTTGTTTTAGAAAAATAAAAATGGTGGATCCAATTTCGGGTGCTTTGAAATGTAATTTAATGCATTCTGAACTAAATTTTTTATTGGAACTTGGATAAATTTTTGAGATGGGTATCCGTAAGGGCTGTGAGCGAAGCCCCTGCTGGTTCCCTCGTTAACGTAAAAAAAATTTGTTTAAAAAAATTGAAAGTTTTTGTACAATTTAAAAAAAAATCGGTTTAATAATTAAATTCTTTTGGGAAATTTTATAAACTTAGTCGATTATTAAAAATCATCGAAATAAAAATTTTTTTGAAAATAATTGAAATTTTGACATGATTTTGCTTCCTCGTGAGGAAGCTTTGCAGTCGTTAAATTTACAAAATTTTCAAATTTGCACCAAGATGAATCGATTGAGGTATAAAAGGAATATATTATTAACATTTATAAAATGAATTAAAATTAAAATTGAAAAATTCACTTTATTATTACAATTTTTTTTTATTTTTTAAATTTAATATAAATGCTTCCTCCACGAGAAAGCAAATTTTTTGCTTGTCGTAAAGACCCAGCGGGCACACTTTCCTTTTTGATAACTTCTAGTTATCGATTTGAGTAGATGTTAACATTTTGATGCCTCAATATAATTAAACTTTGTCCAAGATTATAGTTATTTATTTATAAAGGTTATTGGAAATGTAGACCATAATTTTTGTTAGATTTTTAGAAAATAATTGAATTTCTGACAAGAGTTTAAGTAATTTAAAAATATTTAAATAATTGCATTCTTGTAATAAATATTATTATTTTTGAAAATAATTACAAACTCTAACGAAATAATATACGTAAAATTTTGTTTAATAATTTTCAAATTTTTTTTACACAAATAAGAAAATCTCGCATTTTGGCATTTGTTAAATAAAATCTTTGAATGAAAAACCTTTGGCTTATCATAGAATGAAATGAAAAAATATTACATGATTTTGATTTGTTTATATCTATAATTTTTTATACTATTTACTACAATATTATTTTTTTTCAAATGAGGACAGTAATTTGCATAATTTATCTTTTTTATTCCAAAACCTTCAAATTAAGTAATATGCTGTTGAATAAATGCAAAAGACCGATTTTGTATAAGTCAATTACTTTCGACAATTAACGTTTTAAAAACATTATTTTGTATACATTTTTTCGTGCTGCTTCTACTTCAATCACTCGCCCTGTGAAATTCACGCTTGGGAGCTAAGCTGCGTTTTCTCGTGGACGAAAAATTCTGCATATTTGTCATTTTCCATATTTTTATTAATTACAATTTAATGAATTGTACCTCTAGAGGTATTAATTAACAATTTAATTTTTAATCATTTTAAAAAATTATTTTAATGAATAACAAAATTTAAAAAAAAATGTTTTTCATATTTTTGGTTTTAATTTAACATATTTTATATTATGTACATTTTTATAAACAAAAATCCCTTTATTTAAGTTTTTTGTATTAATTTTTTTATTACCAAATATTGTTTTAATCAAAAAAAAAATTTTTTTTAATTAAAATAAAAAGGTTTTTAATATTTTTCGTTTTAATTTAACATATTTTATATTATGTACATTTTTATAAACAAAAATCCCTTTATTTATGCCCTTTGTATTAATGTTTATTATTGACAAATATTGTTTTAATCATTCTCAAAAAAATAAAAGTTATTGCCCTGTTTTATCATACTGTTATGCCTTTACGTAGGCAACCCGCTTTACTCCACTTTTCTATTGTGCGGCCATTTTATCCCCAGATCAAGTCACCTACATCTGTCAATTGCAATCGTAGAAACAATATTGTGGCTAGTAGAAACATCGTATCGATAGAAAATAAATTTTTACTAATTCTTTATTAAATTTATGTTGCGGGTAAAGGCCCACTTTTTCGATTAAGTGCTTATTTTTTTAAAAGTGATCAAAGTGGAAAAATACAGGAAAGTAGGGGAAGTGGGTTGGCAACACTAACCAGTTCTCGACCTGCAACGCCGTTAATAAAATATTCCTTATAATTCACCTTTCATTTAAAAAAATAAATCGATGGAGACTCAAATAGTTTTCGAGATATTGCAATTTTTGTGGAAGCGCGACCACGTTTCGGTGCCAACGCTGTGTTAGTTCCCGGGACGCCTCGCACAGTAGAATACTTATACTTTACTGTTTAAAATTGTCTAGAGCCTACAAATTTTATCCGATTTTGATGTTCTTGGTCTTAAATGAAAGGAGATAAATTTTCTAACGGTTTCCCGAAACCAGTTGTTTCATTTTTTAAAGAAGAACCAGAGTTATCTATTTGTTAATAGACTATAAAAATCTAACGTTCTGTACTGACATGGGTTAACGTAACCCAGCAACTTTAATCGCCTGTATATTGGGCTGTAATTGATGAATTTAAACTCTTTTTTTAAATTTGTTTAAAATTTCCACAGGAATATGCCGGATTTGTCGGAAAAAAAATATTTGCCGACTGGCTCTGACAAATCAGCTACTTTCGGTCCTAACCTTGAAGTTTTTCCCCCCTGGTCCGAGCCGCCACCAACGATTTGTTTAGACATGGCGAAACTTTCAAAATTCGTCTGGGTTACGCTAACCCAGTCAGTACCCTGAGGGTTAACGAAATTATTTAAATAAATTGAATTATGCATTATTATTAATCAGGTGGTCATACTAGACTAATTTAAATTGATTTCGATCAAAAGGAATGTAAAAATAAAAAATTAACACAATTTTTTCAAAATTCTTGTAAATTCATAACTTTGAGTAACAAAAAATATATAAACAAATAAAAATTAAAAAAACGGGTTTCGGGGAAACTCTTAGAAAATTTATCTTCTTTCATTTAAGACCAAGAACATCAAAATCGGAAAAAATTTGTAGGCTCTAGACAATTTTGAATAGTAAAGTGTAAGAATCATACTGTACGAGGCGTCCCGGGAACTAACACAGCGCTGGCACCGAAACGTGGTCGCGCTTCCACAAAAATTGCAATATCTCGAAAACTATTTGAGTCTCCATCGATTTATTTTTTTTAAATGAAAGGTGAATTATAAGGAATATTTTATTAATTGTCCAGTGTTGCCAGATGAGTTTCTCTGAGACATCCTAAATGCACTAGAATTTCCCCTTAGAAAAATATAAATATTCCTAGATTGAATGATCTAAAATTTTTCAAATGTATATATAAAACATTAAGTTCAATATAAATGTTAATAACTATTGTAACTAATAATTTACTTATTTTATAAAATTATTATTTATTAATAATATAAAAAAGAGTATATAACTTTTAATATTTTGTACTTAAATAAGATATTTTATAATTATAGAATATACATTTTATATATTTTTTAACATAAAAATAATCTGTACTGAAGCTTACATTTGGAGATCATATTAATACTGTAAGTTAAACTTATAAATTGACTACAATTTTAAGATTGATTTCATTATATGAGGACATTTTCATTTATAGCGTCTAAAATATCATTATCGAAATTTTCCTCGTAAACAGTTTCACTTTTGAATTTTTGTATCATTCTTTCAGTTGGCTGAAATTTGGTACAATTTTGATTGTTCAAAAGGTATCTCACGCGTAAGATAGCATCTGCAGTTTGATAAGACATCTTATTTCTTAATTTTTCTTTAATAATATTAAGAATGGAAAATGCTCTCTCCACTGAAGCATTCGAAACAAGTTGTTCATTTCATGACCATTTAGCTTCCTCAATATATATTATTATATATAATTTTAAAAGTTAAATAATTATAATAGTTTATTAAATATAATTAATAAACCGGGTAAACTACCCTGAATAAATATTAATTATTTATTTTTTTATTATAGAATAATTATTTTAAAGTGTTATGATAAAATGTCAAAAAATACAAAATTTTAATTTTTTGTGAAAAATTATAATATTTATTAATTCCATAAATTTTCATGAAATATATACTTTATATACATGAATCGATTCGTTTTCATGCCAGGAATATAATGCTGAGAAAAATTAATAAAAATTTTAATAAATAAAGAAGTTATTTCAAAAAATAAAAAAATTCATTTTTTTCGAAAATTAAAAAATTGCTAAAAAATTTTTATTTTTAGATATTTTTGAAAATCCTTCTGTCTGTTTCAAGATATTCGTGACCGTAATACACCTACAAAATTTTATCAAAATCCATCAAGATGTGTAAGAGAAAATTTGTCCACAAGAATCGGTGACATACACACACACACACACACATACACACACACACACACACACACACACATACACACACACATACATACACACATACATCCGGACATTTGTTCCTCTCGACGAATTATATATACTACACTTAAAAATTTGTAAAAATAATTGATTTTAAAAAATTCGGAAATCGACATCACTATAAGGCTTCCTTTATGAGGAAGCAAAAGGCAAACTTAGTAGTGACAAGGCCAACTGTGAGATGTGTTTGAATCTTGGTTCACCACCTGCATTTTTTTCATCGCTTACTTTTGTCCAGTATTCGTCGGTCGAGTTAAACGTTACTCTTAAGCGATGAAGAAGTGCCCATTCCTCACAAACAGCATCCATATCGTCGCATAAACTTTGAAATTCTTGAGCAATATTTACAATGCTTTCCTTATGTTGCCGTGATGCAATTTCAGGACTGAAAAGATTAAGTTTTTCTAGAATTCGAATGTTATTTGGCGTTCTGGACTGCAATTCTTCACAGAGCTTAATTAAAAAATCTCTGCATCTGTGTTTTATTATTGTGACGGATTCGGCATTACAGTTGACGCTCTCGTTGTTGAATGAATAACCGCAGTTTATACAAGTTGCTGGCACGAGGTGATTTTTAAATTGAAATGTTGATAAATTTTCCTTGGCTGATACAGCTAAATCTAAGCGAGCAGGAACCACAATTAAGTTTAGAGTGTTATACAAAAGGTTGTTCAATTCTTCCAGTAATTTAAAAGGTTCAACATCTTCTGATTGAAATAACTTGTTGACACCTACAACCTTTCTCAAAATTTGACGCAAAAATAACAAATATAGTTTATTATCTGGGCTGTTGTACATATTATACAATTATTCAGCTTTAAATCCGGAATCAGCTCTTTCATTAGTTCTGGCTAGATTAAAATGTAACTTCAACGAATCCCATTGATCGAGTATTATTTCAATAGATGCTAACCTAGCTAACCAGCGCGTTCCTGACCCTTTAGGAATCTTTTTCGGATTCAATCCATCCGTCATGACTTTATGAAGAAAATTGTAATCAATATTCCTTTTCGTACTATGAGAAAACCAGTTATGAGATTCTTTGACCATACAATCTAAGAATCGCGGTAAAACATCACATGCTTTTTCAGCACATTTGTGTAACGAGTGAGGAAGACATTTTACAGTGACTAAGTGAGGATTTATTTCAGTCAATTTTGAAGACACAGAATTATTACAGCCAACCATAACGTTAGCTCCGTCAACACCAATTCCTAAGAGTTTGTTTAGTTTTAACCCGTCATTTTCTAACTGTTTTATTATATTATTCGTCAAAGCTTCAGCAGTTCCGGATTCAATTTCAATTAATCTGTAGAAAGTAGTTTTTACTTTTTGAAATTTTTTACTAAAATAGCGTAACATAATACCTAATCCTTTTTTTGTGTCGATTGTTGTTATTTCGTCTAAAATTAATGAATACCAAGATTTACCCACATCTTCAATCAATTCTTCAAACAAGCAAGGTGATATAACGTTTACAATCAGTCCTGTACATTTTGTTCTGTGAATTTTAATTTGAGACAGAACTTTTGATTCTGTCTCCAAGGAAGTAATAACTTCAGACAGATGATCAACAGTATGTACAGAACAGTGTTCTGCTATAAACGCAGCTATTTTTAATTCGGCTATTTTTCGTTTATCATTAATTGCTGTTACTAATATCGAACTTATTTTTGTTGTTTGGCTGATATCTTTATCAATTCTTATGTTTCTAAGATGTCTTTCTCGTTTAGAATGATCTTCCAGAGATCTCTTATGTGCCAATAGATCTTGCTTACAGAAAGCACAAAAAGCTCTCGTATCATCTCCAGGAAAAGGCTTCAACCATCCTAATAAATAAATCGTAGTAAATTTCAAATTTTTAAAATAATATATAAACATGTGATTATTCTTAATTTAAAGTTATAAATTATTTATAATTTAAATAATCTTTTTTCAATAATAATTTATCTTTCTAACCTCACTTTAATAGTTATTTCATATTATATATTTTACAAAGAATTTTTATACACAAAAGTTTTAACTTTAGAACAATTAGTTTATTTTAAAATATGTTTTCAAAAATAAATAACTATAAAAAGTCTAATTGACTTTAAAAAATTAAGAAATCCTAAACTTGAATTTTGTTTTGCACTCTTACCTTTGAAAATGGGTAATAATTCCCAAGATTTTACATATCTTTGAATATATGTTTTCGATTGCACTGGTGGCATTTTTAATTTCGGATTTTCGGCAATTGTAAAATAATGTATATTTCGAATAGGTACTTGAAACTTTGAATTTATGGACAAGCATAGAATATGGTTATAACCTTTCTTTACAACCGATCACAACATTGTACACTGCTGACGCAAAGCTGGGTAGCAGCGTCAAATTTTATTAAAGGACATGGTTGGGAACAAAAATACGCAAAATACGTAAACCTGGAGACTTATAGAAAAATTTTAACGCGCATTTTGTAACTAGACAAAATTTTTACTCTACGTGACACAGAATTCCTAAAAATTCCTAAAGACCTAAAATTTTCTCCTAAAAAAAATCCTAAAATATTTGTATTCCGGAAAATGCTCCTGACTCTTTAAATTACCCCTAAGTATAGGAATAAAATTCCTGATCTGGCAACACTGACTCTAAGAGTGCCGAGGCCAGGGACAGACGCAGCTGCTGAGCAAAGTGCTCAGGGTAGAGACGCGGCTGAGGAGACCGAGAATCAGCCTTAAAATGGCTGCTTCTGGGATGCAATGTACGCAGATCAATTTGCATCATTGTAAAGGCGCTTCGGCGATTTTAGCCAAGAGCTTGACAAAGATGCAGACAGCTTTAGCCTTTGTTCAAGAACCTTGGGTTTTCAAGGGGAGAATCAGAGGTCTAAATGGATGCGGAGAGCTAGTTTGCTCACCACATGAACCGGTTCCAAGGGCTTGTCTGATCTATAAAGGTCTAGACGCTTTTCCTTTGTTGGAATTGACAACTAGAGACTTGTCTGTTGTAAAGGCTAAGTATTCAGAGACGAACGGAATTTAAAGGGAGATTATAGTAGCTTCCGCTTATTTTCCGGGTTCGGAGGGAGAACCTGCACCACCAAAAGAGGTGGAAAAGTTGGTAGAATTTTGTCAACAGCAACGTCTCCCTTTGATAATAGGTTGTGATGCCAATGCGCACCATGTAGTTTGGGGTAGCACTGACATTAACGACAGGGGCAGAAATCTACTAGATTTTCTGATAGATACAGATTTAGAAATTTTAAATCAGGGAAATGAGCTAACCTTCGTTACTGTTAATTGGAGGGAGGTATTGGATATTACGATCTGCTCCAAGTCTTTGTAGGGTGGTGTGAGGGACTGGAGGGTATCTGACGAAGATTCACTCTCGGACCACAGACTTATCACATTCAGGCTGGAATCGAAAGATCGGGAACATAAGTGGAGACATGGCCCTAGGAGTACTAATTGGGACTCATTTACTGAGGACCTCAGGGTCTCCATGGATCACTTCTCCACCTCGTACGGAAAGTATGAAGAGTTAGAACTCGCAGCGGAATATCTGCGAGATTCGGTTGTCGGCTCCTTTGAGAGAAACTGTGTTGCCAAAAAGGTGGACACCAACAGGAGTAATACGTGGTGGAGCTCCTGTTTGGAGGGTCACAGGCAAACAGTAAGAAAGCTTTTTAATAAAGCGAAGAAACGTAAGAATCAGCAAGCATGGGATAATTACCATGCAGCTCGTAATTCTTATAAGAAAGAGGTAAATAAAGCAAGGGGTGATAGCTGGAGGAGTTTTTGCGAAGGAATCGCAAGAGTACCTGAAGCATCATGACTCCATAAAGTTCTGGCTAAAGACCCTTTGGCAAAACTATCTACCATTAAGTTATCTAATGGGCAATATGCTCAGGATAAAAAAGACTGCTTAAAGTATCTTATGGAAGCTAACTTCCCGGACTTTGAGGAGAGACCGTTACATGACTCTGGCGGAGGTCCACGTAGAGCCCGAAGAAACCGGGAACACTGGAAACTTGCAGCCAGAGTTGTGACTCCAGAGGGTATTGATTGGGCAATAGGCTCTTTCAAACCTTTTAAAGCCTCAGGGGGGACGGTATATATCCGGTCCTTTTACAAAGAGGATTGAATTGTATTAGATTACCCCTGTGTAAAATCATAAGAGCATATATTGCTCTTGGTTATACACCTGAGTCCTGGAAAAGGACGAGAGTGGTATTTATCCCGAAGGCCGGTCGCACAGGGTATACTGCTGTAAAGGACTTCAGACCAATTAGTCTAACCTCCTATATATTAAAGGCGTTGGAAAAACTGGTGGATAATTTTATCAGACAGGAATGTCTGAGGGATTACCCCTTGCACTCGGGACAACATGCGTATAGAGCAGGTTTCTCAGTAGAGTCAGCCCTCCACTCTGCAGTAGGTAGAATAGAGGAGCAAATTGTCAGAAGGGTTATGCGGTGGGTACCTTTCTTGATATTGAAGGTGCCTTCCCTAACACCTCTAGCGAAGCTATCTGCAGGGCAGCCAGAAAGCGAGGCGTGCCCGAGCCACTAATTAAATGGATCGACAGCATGCTTCGCGAGAGAGCTCTCGAAGCAGAATATGATGAGGCCAGGCTAACAGGCGTCGTCTCAAAAGGATGCCCACAAGGAGGAGTTCTCTCTCCTCTATTGTGGTGCTTAGTGGCAGAAGAGTTGATTAGGAAACTCAATAATCAGGGATATTATACGCAAAGCTATGCGGATGATTTCCTTATAATTATAAGAGGGCACTCAATTGAGACCCTTTTAGAGCTTACGGAAAGTGCACTCAAGATTGTCAAGAATTGGTGCAGTCAGACTGGACTTTCTGTGAATCCAGAGAAAACGAATATAGTAGTTTTCACTAGGAAATACAAGATACCGAGTTTAAAGAAGCCGGTATTTTATGGGCAAGAGATTTCTTTTTCCGAATCGGCTAAATACTTAGGAGTAATCCTGGATAAAAAGCTGAGTTGGAAAGAACATTTCGATTATCAGTATAGGAAATTCTGTACTGCGTTCTTGGCGTGTAGAAGGGCGATACGGTCATCGTGGGGACTAAGACCCAATATGGTCAATTGGCTCTATCAGATGATTCTAAAATCCAGGTTTCTTCACACGGTGGTGCTTTGGTGGTCTAGGACTCAATTGATCACGGTCAAAGAGAAACTGGACTAACTCCAAGCAATGGTTTTTAGGGGTATTACAGGCGCCATGAGGACCACGCCTACAGCGGCATTGGGATTCATACTGGCCGAAGTACCTCTATATATTACTGCGGTGAAAAAGGCGGCCCTTACTATGAGCAGGCTAAACGCGTAGGGAAAGTGGAAGTCAAGTGGTAAACACACTAAGCTCCCACGTTCAATCCTATCAATTCCAGAATTAAGTATGGTGCAAGATAGGATGATCAAGAGGGTGAAATTTAAACCTCGCTTCAAGATAATAATACCTTCCAGATTAGACTGGAAGAAAGGGTTTCCACTTGGGGACAAGGTGTGGTACACGGACGGCTCCAAGATGGATTACGGTGCAGGCTTCAGAATATATCGAAAAACTGCCTGCATTTCCCACAATAGAATCGTACATGCAAAACCCTCGTTTGGCAACCACTGAAAGTACTTGTTTACTTCCTTGTCTACTTACTTACATCAGGATTTATTGTTCCTGGTAAAACTGAATTTGGTGAATTTTGACAAATCATTGACATACTTTTGTTTTGAAGCAAAATTGTATTAAATACAAATTTAAACATTTTTCTTCATAACAATAAAAACATAATTTAGAACTATTTTATAAATTGACCCAGTCCTGACTGCCTGTATAGCAGTACTGACTCCAGTACTGAGAAAACCCTGGCTGGTAATGCTGTCCAATAGTAATTTTATACTGGCAGTCAGTACTAGGTCAGTATTGAAATCTTGCTGGCATAATACCGATTGCATGAAAACACCTTTTTCAAAATGTACTTTGTCAAATTTGTATGTTTAATTGTTTAAGAGTAAAAAATTATTGAAATAAGCATTGTACTGAAAAACACAAAAATTTAACTCCCTCCCCCTCGGAAAATATTGGACTAGGTAAACAATATTTTGACGAAAAATTAATATCTATGAGTACTACAAAAGCCCCAAGTTTTGCTACGATTGGAAAAAAAATTTTCTCCACCTTGATCACTTTCCATGGAATCGCTCATCTATATATATAAGATAAGACTTTTGTCTGTACATTGCTCAGAACCTAAAATTTTACACATAATTATTCGTTTTGAGCATCCAGGATTCCAAAAATGCCCTATAACTAACATTTAAGTATAAAAATGTTTTCAAAAAATTTTTTAAATTTCAAATTTTCAAAGATTACATTTTTTAATAAATTGCTTTTAAACTCTGTATAATTAAATAATAAATGTTATTTAGTCACATTTTAGCAAAATTTTACACAAAAAATAGTATAATTAAGATGTAAGTATAAAAAATATTTTCAATATAAAAAAATCGAAAAATTATAATTGTTGTTAATTACTATCAAGCTTAATTCAGTAGTATTTTTGGGTTCTTTGTTTCAGATTGCGACGTCAAAATAATGCAATTCATAATTATTTATCCAATTCATTCAATATTTTTAAATTGAAATAACTTCAGAAACTTTAAAAATAGAGATGTTTTATGATTTTATTTTTATCATAAACGGGCTCTAGACCCTTTTGTACAATTTTGTACTTAACAAAATGCCACTGGGCATTAAGTAAAGCTTATATGGTAAAAAGTTACGCTATTTTACTTTTTGATTGAACTTCTAAAGATGTTTTGAGCAATGTAAAGACAAATCTTAAGTAGCAATATACTTGATTTTTAGTTTTTGCCGTAAATAAATCTGCAAATGGCTACAAAAATTGATTTATTTTATGAAAATACTCTTTCTGAAGAAAATATGTTATAAAAAAATATTTTATATACCAGTACCAGTCATTGACGGGTTTTAATTTCTACTATAAGACATTTAACAAAGTATCTACCAATTATGCGGGGAAACTGATAAATAGCCGCGGAAATTTAATTTGACTAGGAAAAATCGGTAATAATAATAATAATTTTTTCACAACTTTGTAAGAGTTTTGCTACAAATTAACATTTTCACCTTTTTTAAGTGTTAAATTATTTATCTTACACCTTTTACGGACAGAAACTTGTTTCTAAGTGACAATAATATAACTTGCACCTTTTACGGAAAGAATTAATGAAATTTATACTATTCATTATGTATAACAAATACGACAGTTAAAACAACAAAAGTTATTGAATCTAAGTGTTAAATTATTATCTTGCACCTTTTTACGGGAAAGAAACTTGTTTCTAAGCGATAAATAATCTAACTTGCACCTTTTTACGGAAAGAATACAGTAACTCGCGTTTAAACCGAAGGGTCGCTCTACAATGCTATTATTCGCTCTGAATTACACCGGAACTTTTGACAATTGCTCTGATTTTTGCAGCAGCTTATATAGTTTCTAATCTAATGCATTTTAGGGAAGCTAGGTGGTGGAAGCATCTTGTTTTGGGTGTTTTCGCCACACGCCGTTTTAGACACGTACAACATGCTCGGTTTCAGACACTTACAACATGTACTGTTTAAATTGTCTGTAAACAATAAGCATTCTCTGAAAATTTCATTCATTTTCCTTTGACATATACCATTTTCAAAATTAAAAAAAAAAATTTAAAACCTCGTAAATCAAAAATTTTTCAAATTCGAATTTAGGCTTTTTACTGGCATGTATTCCACTTCAAAATTTCAAAGTTTCAACAAAATCGAAGAACTGGGGTACCACTTCGATTTTTTAGGCATAGAGCTACCCTTATATAAATTTTTTTTAGTAAAATTATTATTTAAAAAAGGGACTTGAACTACCATAGGCCTCAAAAGTGTGCTGCTGGGATATATTTCATTACATCTTTAACTTCCAAGAAGTTTTAGGAAGTTTCTATGGGAAGATTCTAACCTGCGGACATTCTTGTATTTTCTGGAAATTTCCAGGAAGTTACCAAGGGTAACTTCCAAAGGTTCCCACGGGAAACTTTCTAGAAGTTCCCTGGAAGTTTTTGTGCTATGTGGGTTAATTGAAATAAGTTTTTAAAAAATATTTTTTTTATTTTCTTTCATTATTTTAGACATTTTTTATTTTAATTAATGACTAAATTATTATTATTACTACTATTGATTATAATGACACCAAAAAAAATTCTGATTGGAATTACCAGAAATCTTAGTTTTAACTACAATTTCGTGTTAAATATGCCCTAACCAAAACTTTTGTGTATAGGTTAACCAGAATTCTGGTTATTATAACTACAATATCGTGTTACATATACCCTAACTAGAATATTTTTTCAGTGATATTTAAACTTATACTTTATGTAGCACTATTAAGAATTATACACAAAATATTTAAAACTATGACGGAAAAATATCGCACGCACGGAGGATCCGACTCTAGACCTCGAGGACGCAAGCCAAAAACACATACCGTATAGAAACGCAAGCTTGGAAGCGATCGCGCTTCAACTTCTTTTTGATTTATGGGCCCGTTATACACAGTGCTATAACAATATAAATTGACTGTATCATATTTATTTAGATTTTTCAATTATTATAAATAAATTAATAAAAAGAATTAATTAAAATTATTAAAATAAGTATTTATTAAAATAATAAAAAAAATTTTATTTATATTATTAATAATAGGGGAGAGTAAGGCAAACCGGACCCCCTAACGGTTTTTTGACTCTTGTGACGAAACGAATCAACCGATTTCATTTTTCGATGGCTTGTTTGAAAGATCATTTTATTGCGCAACTTTTTCCCAGAGACACCTATACTTCATCTTTTACTGTTCAGTTGCTGTGTTAACTTAAAAAAATTGTTCAAACGGTCCGGTTTGCCCCACCCCCTGGGGTAAACCGGACCCCCCTCATGGGCAAACCGGACCGTTTGGTTTTTTATTTATAATATTGCATTTACATAATAGATAATAATAAAAAACGACGGACAGGTTAGCTCGGTCGGATAAATGCCTGGCTCGGCGGACGCTTAGGACCAAGGGAGTAGTTGGTTCTGGCCCATTAGTCTGGAATTTTTCCGGCACGTGAGATAATCTGAGCGGGAGGTTTGACGTCAAAGTATAATGATGTGCACCGTCGATTATTGTCCGGTACACACAATTAGAATTCGACTGTCGATAAACCGGTTGTACTCGGAGAGGTTTTCTACAGTTTCCCTCTCCACTGGCGAGAAAACCCATTAGACGGGTAGTCTAGGCAAATGCGAGTACTCCTAATTCCAAGCCGTTCTGTAGGCGCAAAACTTAGTATTAAGAATTGTATATAAGAAAAATTTGTAAAGCAAGAAATTGTAAAAAACACTTGTATAGCCAAGTATGTAAGGCTGAAGGTAGGTGTATAAACCAATAAATAATAAAAAAATAATAATGAAAAACATAAAAAATCATTTAAACAATGGTTGTAGTAATGAAAATAATAATTCGGGATTGAATTTTAATTAAATAAAAATTTTTTAAATAAAAAAATAAAAATGTTTGTCATTATCAGAGAAACAATATTAAAGGGTCCAATTCTCACTGGAAGACAATTATTTTTCATTGTAAGTAAATATTTTAATGAAAGAAACATTTTATTTAAAAATAATTTTTATGAAACTTTAATTCAATGGAAATATCCTATGGCCGGTTTGCCCACAAGCCCATTTTGAGAATAAATGTTTGTCAAAAAGAAACGCTTGGCAAATTCATCAAAGTTTTTGGTGGTAAATATTCCTGAGATGTGTACCTTCAAAACCCAAGACCTAATATTTAGAAATATTATAGTAGAAAAAAACTAAAAAAAGAACTTTTGCTCCCAGCGTTGTAAAAACAAAAGTAAAAAATGTCAAATTGAAAAAATAAGGTATACTACACAAGGTTGTTTCAAATTTCTAAATAGCACTTATGACAATTTCGCCATTTCGGAAATATTAATTAATAAATAATAACTTATTGTGTTATTATGATATACTTAATAATTAATAATAAATTAATTACATAATTAATGTTATTGCTGATGATTAATGTTTTTAAAAATCTTAGAAAATATTTTAATAATATATTAAACGTATATTTTAAATAAATAAATGAATAGTACTTAATAAATCAATAAACTTGATTTGATGTTTAATGGCGTTATAACAAATTTAGTTTTTTTACTCCTTCGCAGTACTGATTTGGTGTTAAGCTAGTTTTCTGTCAGAACTGATTTTAATACTTTTTTAACTCGGACATAGTACTGATTCGGTTTGGATTCAGTACCTATACGGTAAGTACTGAGTCAATACCATGCCGGATGCCGGAGTTTAAACTCCGTCGTAGCTCCGGACATTTCTACTCGGGTTTCAACACATATTTTTCGATAGTTCTACTACTAATTTCTACAATAAAAAATCTAATCCATAACCGTCTAAACCTATTTTTCCCTTAGCATTTAAATTTACAAGGAAAGAGTATAAGCAAGAACTATAGGTAATAATTTTGATGATAAATATACTCTTGAGCAAAGTATATTGTTCGTTATCGAATGAAATTCTCATCTGAGTTCGGAGTGACCGAAAGTTATAAATGAACGAGTTTCGTAATAGATACGGATCGAGGTATTTGAGGACAATAGATTGGTCGAATGAATGGTCGACACAGGAAGCATTTCCCATCTGATTTTGTGAATGAATAGGTATGCATATATGATACGTTTGGCTGTGTCGTGTGAATCGAGGAAAATCGCTCTGAAGTCTCCACCGAATCTAACGCATATACATTTCTCTCTCTCCCTCTTTCTCTTCCTTTTCTCATCCTCTAAATACTCTATAGATGACATATGTAAAGAGAGTGTAGAACCTGGATCACGAATTAGATTATTTTCAATTTCCCTGGATTCAGCTAACAAACTTGTATATGTACATTGTAACCCGTGTACGTGCATGTAAATTAAGAGTGAAACAAAATCCACTTTAATAGCCTATGAATTCAATTGAAAAAACTTATTTTTCCACGTGTGATTGTAAACTTGACAAAAAATAGACAAACGTTAATCAAAACTTTCTTCACAATTTAGAAAGTTTAATTGATATTGAAAAAAATGTAACTAACACGAAGAAAAATTTATTTATCGAATAAAAACAGGTGCAAATTCCACTTATCTATAAACTAGGGTTTTGTTTAAAAGAAATTTGAATTTCAAATATTAATATAATAAGGGGACGTCTATATACCACGTGGACATTTTTTAAAAACTTTTTGACCCCTCCTCCCCCTCGTGGATAATTGTAGATTTTTTACCAACCGCTCCCCCCCCTGTCCCCGATTGTCCACGTCCCACATAACACAACATTTTGTCTGGAGTTCGCAGGGAGTTCGCAATGCGAAGTTCGAGAGTTCGCATTGCAAACTTCCTGCGAACTTCAGTCAAAAACTAAATGTCCGCCCTTTTGCGAGTTCGCAGAGCAAAGTCGCTGAAAAGTTGAAACGTTAATTCGCAGCGAATTATCTGGTAGTTATCCTCGATAAGTTCGGAAATTAACCATTTCGGCGGCATGGCGTTCCTATTTAAACTCGATTTCAAAAGTCTGTAGTCAAGTTAAACTTTTCAAAAAAACCTATTTTAGATAGGTTATAGATGTAAATTTGCTTAAAAAAATAAGACAAATATTTTTAAATAATAAAAATAATTTTATAATAAAAGAAAAGAATTTATTTTGCTTATTTTATTATTATTCTCATTCATTTTGGAAAGTTATGAATTTTGGAGAAAGTTTTTTTTATTGTGAAAAATAATTTGGAGGGACTGGGGATTGAACGCAGGTTTGACGGACGAAAACGAAAACAATCAACCTAAGCAACTGAGCTAAACGACCAACTACTGGAACAAAAAAAATCTTTCTCTTAAGTTTCATGTGATTTTATTAGTTGGCAGAAGAAAGGCAGGTTAATTTAAAAATCGTTTCTTGCATATCTCGTATAATTGAAATATTTTTTTTATTATTATTATTCAGTCAGTGACTGGCTTGCTATTATTAAATTAGTTATTCTTAACCTATTCAAGTGCAGAGAACAATGTATTTGTTAATTTTTTGTACTTTAATTAATGTTTTAAAAATTTATTCAAAATTTCAACCAATTTTTGGAGTTTTAATAGAGTTTAATTTGAACTATAACCTATATAAAATTATTAGTGTTAATTTCCGAACTTATCGCGGATAACTACCAGATAATTCGCTGCGAATTAACGTTTCAACTTTTCAGTGACTTCGCTCTGCGAACTTGCAAAAGGGCGGACATTTAGTTTTCGGCTTAAGTTCGCAGAGAGTTTTCAATGCGAACTCTCGAACTTCGCATTGCAAACTCCTTGCTAAATGTTGTGAACTTTTGACGAATACTCCCCTCCCCTAAACCGTCCACGTGGTATATGGACGACCCTTAAGGAGTATTGTTTCGGTAAGATACACGATAATATTATTTTTTGAATATCAACGAATTTATTGGTGGAAGAAAAGGACACCTCGAAAATATTCATTTTAAATAAATTTTGGTTGGACGATACTATATGAGTAAATCAATTGTTCTATGAGTTTCTGTGTTAAAATATTTTAAAACATTATCTTCGTAGTTCATTTAGCACTAAATTTCATAAACTAATTACACTACACTAAAAAAAATTTATTTGATCAAAATAATTTCAATACCAATTTATCCATTCCATTTTTTCTAATAACTTTTTTTCCAATAACCTTTTTTCCACTAATTTTTTTTTCCAATAACCTTTTTTCCACTAATATTTTTTTTCACTAATTCCTTTTCCAATTTTGATTTTTTTTACTAATTATTTTTTACATTGTTAAAATTGTTGAATGGTAAACTAAAGTCAACTTCAATTTGTTATTTTTATTTGTTTAATGTCAAAATCGTGCCGCGTTTGAGTTTTTGTTTTTTAGTCAACTTCAATTGGTTTAATGTCAAAATCGTGTGTATCTACAATTTTTCGATCTTTTTAAAAATTATAAATTTTAAGTAAAATGATTGTGGAACTTGTATACAGCGGAACAAAAAATCCTTTTCTTCACATAGATGGATTTCTTTTTACCAAAAATAAAGAAAAAAAGGTAGAATTTTTTGGAAGTGAAATTGTGTCCATTTCCGGGTCTCATTTTGTCATAAATTGAAAAAAATTATATTTGTATATTTTTAAATTAATATTTAGTGGTGCCTGTAGGCTGGTAAAATTTTGCATGTATTTTGCATAGGAAAAAAAACTATTTTTCGTAGATTTTCTGTAAAATCCTTGAAAATTATTATTTTTTTACAAAACTACTCTGTTTCTCTTCAGAAATGTTCAAAGAATAATATGAAATTTTTAACAAATTAAATTTGTTAAGTTAACTATTTTTTACAGGACCCAAAAGTTGACCAATAAAAACCAAAATAGGTTATTATTAAGAAAAAATTTTAATTTAAAAAAAACGAGAAATTTAAACTGCTAATCATGGTTTCTATTGTTTTTAAGGTCGCTGATTACAAAACTAAAATGATATTTCAAAAATGGCGGATCCAATATGGCGGCCATGATAATTTTATAATTTTTCAATTTCTAGGAAACTTTGTATCAAGGGGTTTTGGGGGTCTCTGATTACAAATCTGAAGTCAGATTTCAAGAATTCAAAATGACGGATCCAATATGGCGGCCATGAAAAATTTTAAATTAATCAATTTCTAGGAAACTTCGTATCAAGGGGTTTTGGGGATCTCTGATTACAAATCTGAAGTCAGATTTCATGCAAATTTCAAAATTAATTATTTTTCATGAAACTTCGTATCAAGGTTTTTTGGGGGTCCCTAGTTACAATCTAAGGTTGAATATACAACATATACCTATTTGTTTTAACAATAAAGCTAGTTGGCTGGTAAGTAATAAATAAACTTAATCAAAAGCAAGAATCGCACATAGCACTACAACAATTCAATTATACAATAATGCCCGCAAAGTTGCAATGAAACTGGTAATATTAATTTCAAAATAATTTATATTATTCGAAATCGAATTTGCCTCTCTACTGAGTCTACTTATTAAAGAAATATAACTATAGTTCGTTCTGTGATACGGTACAATAAGAACATAATAGTATCTATTTGATCTCACAGGCACATTTAAATTAATTAATGACAATAAGTGCGGACGTTAAATAAATCCATTTAGTACCTTATAAAAAAATAACATGTCAGAGAAAAAAAACCTAGACGTGACCAAGGGAATATTAAATGTATTACGTAAATTACTGTAGTCATAAGTGTGTCTGTCAAAATGTATATTGAGTTGATGTGCAGCAAATCGTAAGAATCTATTCTAAACACTCTCAAGTCGAACAATATTGTAAGTATAAAATGGATACCATATAATTGAAGCGTATTAAAATATAGATCTGACTAATGTAAAGTTAAGAGTTCTGAGTGTATTCAAGTTATGAAATACAGATGCACGCCGCGTAACAAAACCAAGAGACCTCAGAGCTCTTGAAACCACCATCATACCCTGTCTAAATCATTACGACCAATGAAGTAGAGATAATTCAAAGTAGTACCCCTAGAAAATGAAATTACATAACTTTTATTCATGTTTATTGGCAAATGATTATCCTTACACCACTTATCAAGACAGTCCAAATCCATCTGAAGACTATAAGAATCATTACAAGAATTGATGCGACTTATTAATTTATAAATTTTTAAATCATCAGCATACAAAAGGAAAGGATATTTTTTAATCGCATGTTTAATATCATTTATATATATTACAAACAATAGTGGTCCAAGGTGAGAGCCCTGAGGTACTCCAGAGGTAGCTAGAAAAGAATAAGAAAAGACATTGTCAATCCTTACCACCTGATATCTATCAGAAAGATAATTTTCAAAAAATAAAAGTAGATTTTCAGACACACCCAAAGATTCAAGTTTATTTATTGAGATACAATGATCAACTTTATCAAATGTTTCGAAAAATCTGCATAAATCGCATCAATTTGAAATCCCTTTTCAAGGTTAGTGGCCAAATAATTTGTAAAAATTCCAAGATTTGTTACAGTCGACTTATTTTGGACAAATCCATGCTGCTTTTCGATTATCATATTTGAGCATCAACAGGTAAAACAAAATAATTAGATAATGCAACAGAAAATTCTTTAGGATTACAAAAAATCAAATAAAGAATGGAACCATGAGAATTTAAGTTTTTATTTACTTGAAATAGACCCATAAAATCGATTGTATCAGATATTAATAATGTAATTAATGATTGTTGATATGAGTAATTTAAATTCATATTACTAGCAATGTTCATATCCCATTAAAAATTCCAATTTACAAATGGTAAATAAAAATCACCTAATATACAAATAGTAGAAGTTGGGAATTTCTCATAAATATCCTCAAGAACACGACATACCTCAGCATAAACATTGAGAAGAGTGTTGGGAGGTATATAAAAGCAACCAAGTATATCCATATTATGATTGCAATTAAACTTTATGATAATATGCTCCTCAGACATTAATGTAGTTTTCACCTCAGAACTACGTAGATTCTTCCTAACAACCGACAATACTCCTCCACCCCTGGATTTTTCGCTAGTTAATGTACTTCTGTCACAATGGAAAACATGAAAACCAACAAAACCAAGTACTCCCGAATGTATGTCAGAGTTCAACCAAGTCTCAGTGAGAGCGTCTTGTACGCACGCCTCTCACATGTTGATAGTATATCTGGAGAAATATAATAGGGAAATAAGAGGGGACATAACGTTCTTTACCAACAGAAAGTGGGGAGTCAACTATGCAGCAATTCGCACATGAACCATCAGATAAAGTAGAAATCTGCACCGTACAACTGGGATGATATGGTGAATTGCATCCTTTACAAAAAACAGGTGAAACACGTGTTATCTCCTTATTACACTTTAGTGTAGAAAAAAAGGTATTATAGAAAATGGAGTGAAAAAACTGACTCACTACCCTGGCATTGATATAGTAGATTAACCCGAGCACTCACCAAGTCTCAGTGTCCGTGCGGCTCCAATAGGTGAATAATATTAAAAATCTGTTAAAAATAGGTTAATATATATATAATATATATTAACCTATATATTCTATATATTATATAGAATTATATATTAATAAATTTAAAAAATACTAAATATTTAAAAAAATGTGTTAACCCTTAAACCGCACCCTGGGTGTGCGACACCCATATTCTAACTTTTTATTCTAATATTTCGGTTGAATTCGTAAAAATGGAACATGTGTTGATATTAAACAGTACACTTTGTACTTTACATTATGTTTCGTCAGTGACATTAGTCTACCGAGTGTCTTTGTGTATTTAGTAATTTTATGAAGTTGACGGCGAAAAATTTCTGCTTGTCTGACACCCAGTTTTTAGTTTAAGGTAATTTCAGTAGTTTTGAAAAACTTTTTTTTAATTATTTAAATTAAAAAAATCATTATGAAACCTATTCTCCTTTAAAATAGATGTATTGAGCTATATAAGATAATTTTTTCAAAAGATAATATCCTATTCAAACTTGGAGAACAGACTTAAAAGTCCTCGGGCGTCCCGCACCCAGTGTGCGGTTTAAGGGTTAAGTATAGAATGAAATAATTTTTGTATTTGATTCAAATAATTATATATTAGCTTGTGTTACGTATGAAATTCGTAATAAATTTTGAATTTTATTTTTTTAAACATATTATTTAAATTATATAGATTCATTTAAAATTGGGAATTCTGTAATTAGAATTAAGAATATGGTACAAAATGGTAACAGTTCGATTCACCTATGACACATCAAATTGTTTAAGTAGTTTTCTAAATAGACAGCTATTTGTTTTGTTATTTTCCTTTTTTTAACAACAAATATGTTTTGTTTTTAACAAAATGTTTTGGAATTATTTTCAAAGTATTGGACAACACGCATGTTGCAAATGGAGGTTTGTTTATTTTAAAACAGTCATTTTAATACAAGACTTTTGAATATATGTCACAATTATTTGGAAACAACACACACCAACATACATATAGAATAGTGAGGAAAGAGATCATTGAATTCATTTCACGCTATCTCAGGAATTTGCAAGCTTACTAAAAGCTTGTCTAACAATGGCAAAGTTCAATGAGCTGTGTGCAACAACCCTCCCCACTATTGATATTTTATATGATTTCAGGGTGTGATCAATAATTGTGAACAAAAAACGAATGAGTTTTAATTAAAGTGTCCTGTCAGATAGTCAAATTGATTTTGGATCATTTTGTATTAAACTCCGAAAGTAGAGTTTTCTTTTTTGTTTTTTTAGAAGTGTCCATTTTTTAAATAATTTTATTATAAATTTTGTAATTAATAATCATTTTTGTTATAAAATTTAAAAACAAAAGTGAATTTAAAGTAGTGAATTATAAAACAGTGTTCAGAGTCATTATTTGATTTGTTTAAAAAATATATATTTTGTGTTTATTAAACTTGATTCAAACGAAGTTAAATAATATCATTAAGGATTTTTTGTGTGTAAAATATTATAATTCATTGAGAAATATTTTCAACATATGATTAAGAAAAAGAGAATTTATAAGACAGAAGGATTTCTATCTTTATAACAGGTGTGGATCATATAACACCCGACTCAACATTTTCTTATTATTAAACTAAAATAAATATAGACTTGGTGAGTCGAGTTATTACCATTTATACTTTTATACATTAAATAAATACATAAATACACTATTATTGTACACTTTTAATTAAAGGGACATTTTGTAATAAACGTTAATTTACTAGTTCCTAAGCAGATGTTTAATTACTGGGAATAAAACTAATGTAAAGTAAATTTCAATTTCGGGGAAGAAACAAATTATATTAGGGTGATTGTGTGAATTACTCCGTGTTTTAAAATCAGCCACGTTTAAAGAATCATTTGCAGCTTTTAACCTTAATTTTTTTCCAATTTTTTTTGATGAGTAGTTAATCTTTCTTAGAACTAAAAAAAGTCTTTGGGTTATGAAAATAATTTAAATTGTATTAAAAAAAGGAATATTTAAAAAAGTGCACAAGTGTGAATTACTACTACACTGAATAATAGTGGACTTACGAGAAGAATCCGCTACCTTTATTTAATTTAATAAACTTATTTTATTTTATTTAACGGAGAGTATAACGTTATCTAAAGATGAATTATTTCAATTTTAGCAATGTTCAATAAATTGTGATTAAATTAAGTGTTTACATTATTAAATTTTTTGTAACAAAGTTATCGTTTTTTACATTTATTGGATTATAACCAAATAAATGATTTATTTGGAACAAATAATTTTTATTTGATGCAAGAATAAATTTATTTGAACACAGTATATTTAAAAGAGATCAAAATTATGGAAAGATGAAGTGAGCACTAGCTTTCAAAAAATAAGTCTTAAGTGGTTTCTCTGTTTACCTTATAACAGCAAGTTTTTGGTCCTGGCTGGCGCCGATGAGATACAATGGCAATTGTGCGTTAATGGGTTACTAAGTGGTGCAGGTAGATGATTTACGAAACTTGTAAATTAGGCAGTTAAATATGTATTATGTTTCTTTCAGCTTTTGTCACAACTAGAACGATAGTTCAAAACACCAAATTTGACTCCAAGATTCACTGAATTTAGAAATTCACGTAAAGATCAGGACAACTGCTATACTGGGGTTGATGATGAAAAAGTTAAGACTGATGTACCGGTGACTTCTATTGTAGATTACATTTTTAAGACTGCCATTTGGTAACTTCTTCTGTTACTACCTTTTTAAGACTGAAGATCGTTTAATAGTCTAGCTCTTTTTATATCCAAACGTAAATGCCATTTGTCATGTGTTTGAGATTTCGATGCCATTTGCCATGTATTTGGAACTTCGATGCCATTTGCCATGTATTTTGAATTTCGATGCCATTTGCCATGTGTTTGAGAAACCTATTGTTAGAGAAACACTTGCGCTGACTCAGTTTCTAGGTCGCACGTGCTCACAACTTCTTAGTCATATGTTTTTACAATTTAATATTATACTTTTATGTAGTTTGTTAATTATTTATAGTTATTACAATTTGTTATTAACTTGTAATTACAATTTGTTATTATTGCTAACATTATTATAACTTGTTGATAATTATTATTTTGTTACAATTTATTTTTATCTTGTTATTATTAACTATTATTTGTTGTTATTTTGTTATTACAAATTATTATTAACTTGTTATTAATGTTACAATTATTTATTATTATTTTGATATTATTGTTATAATTAATTGTTATTATTCATTGCTACAAATTGTTATTATCTTGTTATTATTAACTATTATTATTGTTATTTTATTACTATCTTGTTATCATTATTACAATTGCATGTTATTATTATTTTGTTATTATTGTTACAATAATTATTACTATTTTGTTATTATAATTGATTATTCGTTCTTACACATTATAATTGTTTAAATTTAATTATTATTTTATTATTTTTATTATTACTATTTTCATTATTTAACAATTGTTTATAATTGTTAATAATATGTTAATAACAACTATTTGTTGTTATTCCCATTATTATTATTATTATTATTATTAAAATTCAAAAATACGTTACGATGACGTAACAAAATGTTACATATTTGTATCAAATTATGGATTTAAGGATAATATTAATTAAAATATGGTCAGTTGGGGTAAATCTGGACAAAATACCTATTTTTCACAAATGACGTAAGTTTTTTTTATAATAAAAGGCAATTCTTTCGTTTTATACTGCATTAATTTCTTTCTTGAGTTCCCTAGATTAATTTTTTATTTTTTATAAAATTTTATATTTAATTTTTTAAATTTTATTGTTCGGATTAACCCCAAGATTTAGAAAATTTCTTTAAATTTGGGGTAAATCCTGACAGCTTAGTTTCTAAGAATGGTTTAAAATAAAGTTGTCTTAAGTATACTACTCTATTAAGGGATAGAACAACTTGAAAAAAATCTATACTAGATGTATAAAAGTTGAATCAGTTAAGCGTTGTAGTATTATAAAAGTTAATAAATTAACGATTCAAAAAGTAATAATCCAAAACATATATAGCTTTAACAAATTTTAATGGATTTTAATAAAACTTGATAAAGAAAAGTTTTTGGGATCATTGAATACGAATACAAAGTCAGATTTTGAAAATTCAAAATGCCGGATCCAATATGCCGGACTTTTTAAAAAATTAATCGAATTACACTACTTACACCACTTTTTAGAATGTAATAGAAGCTCTGTCCAGATTTACTCTAAGTTTTTAAATTATCCTGTTGACAATTGTCGAGATAAAATCATGGAAGTAGTCAGAATCTCTTTTAAAGGATCTGAGTTTAAAATATTGACGTCGAACTGAATTTTTAATTTGTAAATTAAGATCTAACACCTTTTGTCGTATTTGCCCTCTGTCCGGTTTTCCCCTAACTGACCCTAATACTTTTCTTTAATTTTAAATAATATAATATAACAATTTAAATAATATTTCTGACACAATAAGTCAGTTTTGTTTAAACATTACACTACATGTTAAGGCACATATTTTTGCCAATTTACGGAAATTATACCAGTTACTGTACAGAAAAAATATTAACGAAAAGGTTATATATAATAAATATAAAAACGGCTCGACAAGTTATGGGCTATAAATTTTTTTACATATTAATTAGAATGCAAATAACCCAAATCAGCAAAAAAAATGATGTGCTAAGACATTTCATTCAAAGTTGATTCAAGACCACCGTGTATAGTATAGCCAAACAAAAATGTATTTGAAATTAATATTTTCGAGGTGTCCTTTTTTACATAAAAAGCTAGTTGTACTTTTTTTAATCCAAATTCGAGGTGTACTTTTTCCACTAACATATAAGGCACTAATTTAAGCTAAATACATGTGCGGGGAATGTTTTGCATACTGCAAAAAATGTACATATATTTTGATATGTAAAGAACCCGAGTCGAAATTTATAGTTAATTTAAAATCTATTAGAGTACAATAAATACCTAATAGATACACTACCGGTCAAAATTGAGACGTTAATGCCTATAAGTAAGTCTTATAGTGTAACAAATAACCTTTAAAATAAGCCTAAGGTCATTAAAAAGCGAACATTATTTTAGAAGTTATTCAAATTTTTGTAAAACATTGAAAATGACGATTTTTTAAAAATATCTAAATTAAATATTGGCCAAATGACTTCTAAAACATCTTGTTCTCTTTAAAATTTTAACATCTTTCAAAAAATAAAAAAAAAATTTTAGGTTCCATACAATTTTTGTTTTAAAATGTTTTTCAATCATCTGAAAATGGGTGGTCTCTCAATTTTGACCGGTAGTGTACTTTCAAAACCTACAAACTCTACTTACAATCTGTCGGGTTTTCGTATAGTTTATTTCAGGACTTTTAAGTTTTATCATATTTGTACCGGCAAGTTCTGCTCAGAGTTTAACAAAGTCTGTGATTAAATTGGGAATCTGTTAGGATTTAGTATATATATATAGTATATGGTATAGTATGTTTTTTGTTTTAATAAATATATTTAATTTAAAAGAATATTTAATTTTAAATAAACTAATGTTACACTAACATTACACCGTTACGTTACAATGAAAGTTACAAAACTTATTATAGTAATGAATTTTGACATATTTCTTTGTAACATTACTGTGATATTGCTGTAACATTAGCCTGTAATATTACTAAGATTACAGTAACTTTCTATTTAAGAAGTGTAACGATCATAATCATTTTCTATCATTAATCGTTGCCATCTCTCAGGTTTTCACTATTAGTATAATAATATTCAATTTGAATTCGCTCCTTAGCACTTACTTTTATCACCAGGCGTCGCGCACGCCTTATTTAGCAGACGACAAAAGCACATGTGGAATTTGCCGGTTCAAGCACTTCGGGCAACTTTAATTATTTAAAGGATAAAGGCGACTTCATATTCAAAATCAGCGACCCCGAAAACCCCAGAGTAACAAATTTCATGCAAATCTCAGTAATTTTTGAAAATTAAGCTGTTCTACGAGAGAATGCTATCGTAAAAAGACGAATTTTCGTCCACTTCGCCCAGATATTAAAGAAATTGTCACTATTCGCTAAATTTAAGAATTTGGACGGACCATTTTCCAAAAAAAATTGTGACCAAGCCTTTTTCCATAATTTAAATTTCTCGACTCAAGTTTAACTCTTGACCAACACGTGTCTTAAAGACCCATGTTTATGACAGTGGTAATAATGAAAAAAATAGAGGCAATAAAAAATATAAAAAATGTTTAAATATTATTTTCAAAATTTTGGATTTTTAAAAGCAGACCTATTTTCAATAGCTTATAACTTTGAAAGTATTGAGTTTCAAAAAAAGTTGTCAAAGAAAGAAAATTTTGGTTTTTCTTTAACTTTTATAAAAAGTCTAAAAAAACATACTTTTAAAAAATTTTCAGAAAAAAATCATTTTTTTATAAACAAATTAATTTATTTTTAATTTGGGCGCTATTAATTTTTATTTTTTTCTCATTTATTTATACCTGACAATATACAGAAAATTTTTTAAAAAGATCCGAGATGGGCCGACTCAAAGTTTTCGTTCTATAAATTTTTTTAAATTAATTTGATAATAAAAAAATAATTTTTTTTTCTTAAAACTAAAAAAAAATCTTTTAAAAGTTGAAGAAAAACCAAAAGTTTCTTTTTTTGACAACTTTTTTCTAAACTCAAAATTTTAAAAATTATAAGCTATTAGGTTTACTAATTCATAGTTTTCGTTCTAAAAAAATGTATAGAACGAAAACTATGAGTCGGCCCATCTCGGATCTTTTTAAAAAATCTTCTGTATATAAGCAGGTATAAATAAATTTAAAAAAAATAAATTTATCGCGCCCAAATTAAAAATAAATTAATTTAATTATAAAAAAATAATTTTTTTTTCTAAATATTTTAAAAAATATTTATTTAAAAAGTCTTTAAAAAGTTGAAGAAAAACTAAAACTTTCTTTCTTTTACAACTTGTTTCGAAACTCAATACTTTTAAAGTTATAAGCTATTGAAAATAGGTCTGCTTTTAAAAATCCAAAATTTTGAAAATTCATATCTGGAAAATTTTGGCAATTATGGAAAAATAAAAAAATACGTATTTAATATTTTTCTATAAGGAACGAGAAAAAAATATGTTTAACCGATTCTAAAATGTCATAGAAAAATTTTCCGTGGAAATGCCCATATATTTTAAATGACATTTTTGTTTAATAACTTGTAGTAAAATCGTCTCTTTTATTTAAATCAAAATTGATATTGTTTTGCTTCTTATCGCTTTGCAATAGTAAAATTTATTTAAAAATTGAATTAACGAAAGTTAATTAATAAAATGTTAATAAAATTGGATCAATAGAATTTAATTAAAATAAGATTGATGAAATTTAATTAATAAAAAATTGATTAAAAGTAAACCACTGTTTAGCAAAATTTACTAAATTAATTTTTAGCAATTTCTCTTATTTTTTCTTTTTTCCAGTATTTTATCTCTAATGTAAATAAATAAAAGCCTTTTTTTACAAACGTAGAACAAAATGCAGTATGTGAAGAAAAAGCACTAAAAATAAAAATTCAACAAAAAGCACAGTAGAAACACGTTCTCAAACAAACGCATTTAAAAATTTTAGCAAAATTCTGAGAACTCCTTCCCAAACAAGTAAAGATGATACAAATGATAAAAATCAAAGACCTTCCACGCCATCTGATAGCATCAGCTCAATCAATAGCATTCTCGAAGAATTAGAAAACCTTAACGCTAGCGCAGCCATGACTCTTCTTTTCTTTAGTTTATCTAACTTTGATAATCAAATTATCATTACTAATTTTTTTTATCTTTTTCTTTTATAATTCTTTTGAATCCAAACTTCTAAAATGTTTCTTTCACCACCCAAGATTTCATAGGATGGAGAAGTTTAAAAAACTACATCAATCCATCGTGGTAGCAACGATTTAGAAGGGAGGATTGTAACGATCATAATCATTTTCTATTATTAATTGTTGCCATCTCTCAGGTTTTCACTATTAGTATAATAATATTTAATTTAAATGATTTAAAAGGGACGATTGTAACGATCATAATCATTTTCTAATATTAATCGTTGCCATCTCTCAGGTTTTCACAATTAGTATGATAATTTGAATTCGCGCCTTAGCGATATCTTTTACCATCAGGCATCGCAAGTCGAATGCACACACCGCATTGCCACGCAAGCTTGGAAGCGATCTCGCTTAAACTTCCTTTTGAATTATTAGACATTTATATATAGTTCTATAACAATATAAATTGACTGTATCATATTTATTTAGAGAAAAATTATTATAAATGAATGTTTAATATATAATATGGTAAAAATTATTAATTCAATTTTTTATTCTCTATTATTTATAATTTTACTATTTTTAAAATAATAATAAAAATGTTTTTATTATTAATAATTCATAATAATATCAAAATAATTAATCAATAATTAATTAATCAAATGTTTGATGTATTGTTTTAATTTAAAAGGGAATAATTTTATAAGACATCCTTTGAGGCCAATTTTTGAGTTCTTAATTGTTTATAATTTTTGTTTTCAATCTAAGTTAACAAATTAACACAGTTTTTTAAAAGGGACGTTTATTTTCTTATTCCGTTACTGCACATGACCTAAATCAGTTTAAATTAGTCCAATATGACCATCAGACAATCAATAAACCATAAAGTAGTTAGTTTCAATTGAAATAAACAACATTAATTAATAAATAGTTAACTTATGATCCTGTTCGCCAAAAATTTTGTTTACACATTTACTTTTTACTTATGTTTATTTAAAAAATATATGTCTTTTTCGCTGTTATATAACTTATTTAAATTGTTATAAACAATGTTAATTAAAAATTATGTGGTTCACTTTGGTTCCTCTCTACTGAACATTTTTTTATGTTTACTTTAATTTAGGTTCATTTGAACAATACATGTTAAGACAAAAGTGAACAAATTAAATAATTTATTAAATTATTATAAACGATTTTTTTTCAATTTGTAATTTTTTATTTACTTTCCTTCGTAAACTGTTAACATTATCTAAATAAAAAGTAAACGTAAAAAAAATTTTGGTTGGAAGGAACAGAAATTAACTATTTGTTAATTAATATTATTTGTATCCATTTTTTATAATAAAAAATAATGTTATCGCCACGAAAACTTTAAAAAAGCTTGTTTCATCAACTTGTAATTTTGCGTAAACAAAGTTAGTATTAAAATACAGATCAAGTTCGTTATCCAGACATTGTTTTTTGTTTTTTTAAGCCGTTTGAGAATTTTTCCCTTTTTGTCCTATATCACTGGATATGATTTATTTTCGCTTAAATAGGCGATGTGTAAATTTGTAGGACTGTTTTTATTTTCTTAGTTGAAATATTTTTTTGAAATGCCGCACAGTGATTTAAAATTGAAAAGTAGGATTTAAAATGTCGTAGGATGTACACATATCAACCGATTTTTGGATTTTCTTAATTCTTAACAATTTTGATTAAGTTCCTAACAGATCTCTCTATTTTAATTTGTGGGTTTCTATTTGCATAATTATTTATGTTTGTTTAAAAAAAATTTATAACGCTTAGCATGTCAGTTTATTGCTCTAGGTTTCTATATTGTAAAATTCGACTGTCTACCCATTTATCTATTGTTATAAACAAATTATATAACAAATAGACACTTTAAACGATGGTTTTCAGGAAGCTAAAGGAAACTCTACTCATATTAGTTAGTCAGAAGTTTTTGAGATTGCTGATTACGATTGTGACGTCACTTTATGAAAAATTAGAATGGCGGATCCAATAGCGCGGTCGACTTTTCTAAAACTTTCTCGTATTTACCTGAAACTTGTTTATTGGGTGTTTTTTGGCCACTTATTACAAATGTGATGTCTTTTGCAAAATTCTAAAACATTCATCCACTTGAAGTCAGAATTGTCATATTGGTTCTTTTTTAAGCTATACTCAGAAAACGACTAAAAAACATATTAAAATAAAAGAAACAAAACACTTTTTTATAACACTACAGTAGCATATTTCTATACATTTTTTCTTGTTAAATTCGAATTCAAAATCAGAATCTTCGAAATGGCTCAAAATTTTAAGATTTTCAAGAAAACTTACTAAGAAAATTTTTAATCGGTTTTTGAGTCGTTTTTGACTCTATCTCAAAATTTTGAGTAAATCTGGTAATTTTGACTTCGAATTCGGATTCAGCGTGAAAAAATAAATGGAAATGCACTGTAGTGCCATAAAAAATTTTTTTGTTTTTTTATTTTAATTTGGTTTTTGAATCGATTTTTGAGTATAATTTAAAAAAAGAATCAATTTGACAATTCTGACTTTGTATTCGAATTTAGCGGGATAAAAGACATGAGATTATACTATTGTAGTGTCTTTCGAATTCCTGCTCGTGTAATGTATAATATTTTTCTTTATATCCGGTCGAATGTACGCTTGCTAATTTATGTTTTAAGAAAATTTCAATCTTGTTTCATTTGACAGCCGGCCATCTTTATTTCCTTTTGCTCCTCGCTTCAACGTCTCTATCGGACACTCGTGAAGCTCTGGTTTATTCTCTTTTACGTGGGTAACGAAATCTCTTGAATGGAAAAAAAGAATTCGTAATAAAAAAGTATTTGGAAGAATTAGTGATGCATACGATCCGAGAAAATCGTTTACCTCGTTCAATTTTTCTCGATTTGTGAGAAGTTTACGATATATAATAAACAACATAGCAATCATGAAACTGATATACCGCCATCAACTGAAGCTTTTAAATACAGGAAGCGCAAAGCAAGTAGAAAATCTTTAGAACCTTCATTTAAGTATTCGATTGTAGATGGATTGAAAGTCGGTACCTGCAAACTATGTATCAAAAAAACAATTATTGTTAAAATGAAAGATTCAAATACGATAGGTTTAAAACAGTGATGCCAGAAACACTACGCGATTCACCCCCACCATAGCGCCAAACATACTCCTTCCAATCTCTACTAACACAAATACACATCGCGAGTTTAGTCTCGTCGGTGTGTCTCTTCTTCGTTTTTCGTGAAAACAAGGGAGAAATGGCGCGGAATTTTAAAATTCATACGTAATAAAATCTGATTATTACGGAAAATGCTTTAAAAAAATTATAAATTATTATTTAATAATTGTATAATTTATTATTAAATAATTTTTATATAATTAATTAATTGTTTTTAAAATTATAAATTAATAATTATAAATTAATTTGTAATAATCAATTGCTAAATCAAAAAATACAAATAAAAGTAAATTGCTGAAACAAAATTTAACAAGCAATTAATAATAATTTAAGTTATTGTCAAAAAAAATTCCATAAATATTAAACAATCAATGATTATATAGGGGAGTGCTGTTAGGGTTGGACAGGTGTTAGGGTTGAGCCATCGCGTTTATTTTGTGTTATCACACTAGCGCCATCTGTTTTTGTACTTAAATTCTTCCTACTAATGGCAGTCAACTTTTCACATGAGTTTCAGTCAAGTATACGAACGTAGACTTTTGTTTTTTACGAGTCATTGTTATACGCTCAACAGAAACTTTTTTGTGGTGTCAAAAAAAGAGAAGTAAATGTAGAAGAAATATGCCAAAAACAATGTAAATTTATTGAAATTGTTTGTTAAGATGTTATACAAAAATGTGAAAAGAAATTTGGGGTTTTGTGTGACGCGTTTGTGTTCTGTGTGGTATGTCGCAAAACGACGCGTGAGTTAGCGTTGAGCCAGGCGGTGTTGTCAGGGTTGAGCCGCCCAAAATATTGCAATTACGAAGCGTACTTGCAACAGAAATTCATTTCTTGACTTAAGGAGGTGTCAAAAACTTTATTTCTAACGAAAAAAGAGGGAAAAAATTTTTTCGATAATCTTTTTTTATTGTTTTAATTTACAAATTTTTGATTTCATTCTTAAGAAATAAAATGTCTAATCTTATGCAAAAATGCACAATATGGGATTTTATTTTAATTTCATAGTTCCTTTCCTCATTTTCAAGTGTCATTCTATTATTTGAAGGACATTTTTAACCATTTGCCTAAATATTTCATTGATTTTCTACAGTGGCTCAACCCTTACACCCATGTTCAACCCTTACAACATTATTTTTGTTTAATTGCTTATAAGTTTGAAATTTTTCGCCGATTTTTTTTGCAATGTACAGCAAGAACATTGCATTTGAGTTGATCTTTTCAACAATATGGGCGAAAACGTAAAATTCGCACTGCAGAGGAAGTTATGAAGAAAATTCAAAACTATGTCCAACCCTGACAGCACTCCCCTACTATTAAATTACTCTCCAAATCTGAATTAGTAAAAAATAACTAATTATTACTATTAAATTAAAATTAAATTCCTTTTATTTTACAATTTTAAAACTTAAATTTTCTATTTTTAAAATTTATGTTTTTGAAACTTATTATTTTTCAATTTTAAATAAATAAAATAAAACTAATTTTTTTGGTAGAAAATTAATGCTAAAATACTAAAAATATTTGAGGTTATGTTTGCAGTACATTTTTACCGAAAATTAAACAAAATTTTAAAACGTTACAAAGGAACGTCTTGTTTGTGGCGATTATAATTAGACACTGGCGAATAAAATGTGTATAGTTTTCGAAATATAGGTAACTGACATGAGGTGAATGACCGTGTCGCTAAACAAAAATTCAGGAAATGTCAAGGCAACGCAAAACAGATTAAGAATATTTCATTTCATTTATAAAGTGATTATATTAATTACTAAGATATTGTACATCTTCCTTTTTATTAACCGGATTTTTTTGTAAATTAATGTGTATCATTTCTAATATTAAACGTTTATTGTAGTTTGCTTCTTTGTCTAATATAAGAAAATTGTTCCAATCAAATTTGTGTCTAAAAAATCATTGTGAGTAGCAATTACATTAAAAGTTAAACTTTTATGTTCCTTTTATGTTCCAGAAAGGTTCGGAACATAGGGTAGGAGAACTTTCGGTGACCTCGTGTAAAATATGACGTTTTTGTCAATAGGATATTGAGAATTAGATTCTATAAAAGAAATACGTTTCATTACATGCTTGTTTATAAATTCTGATGGATAATTATTTTTCAATAAAATTTCTTTTACATACTCTATATTTTTTGAGTGAAACTGCTTGTCAAAGACTTATATAGCTCTATCAATTAAGTTAAAAATAATAGAAATTTTTTAAGTCATAGGATGTTTAGAATGGTAATTAATGGTTCGTCCAGAAAATGTAGGTTTTTTATACGAATCAGTAATGAGCTGATTTCTTTCGTTAACAATAATAAGAACATCCAAAAAATTAATAATATTATTATTTTGTATTTCAAAAGTAAACTGTAATCTTTCGTCACAGTTATTAAAAATATTAATCATTTCGTCAATTCTATCTTTTTGTATGCAAGTAATTATATCATCGACGTATCTATAGAAAAAAGTGGTTTAAAAGATAATTGAGCATTACAATGAGTCTCAAGATCTTCCATGACCATATCAGCAAAATGACCAGAAATTGATGATCCTATGGGCGTTCCATAAATTTGCTGGTAGTATTTATCATTGAATTTAAAAAAAGGATAATCCTTTAAGACCTGTTGTGTCAACTATTGGTTCTCCAACATCCTTTTTATCCAAACAATTGTTCGAAATACTTGATAAATCTATTATGAAACCAAAATCTTATGTACGAAACGGTTTTGATTTTATTGAAAAAATTAAACATTTTATTATTCCCAATGACCATATTTTAATTAGTCTTGACGTTCCATCTTTGTTTACTAACGTTAGTTCTGGACATGTACGTGATTCTATCATCAAACGTTATAGAAAAATATCTCAAAATTTTAATATTGATTTAGATGAATTAATTAACATATGTCAATTTCTTTTCGATAATACTTTTTTTAAATTCAATGATAAATACTTCCAGCAAATTTATGGTACGCCCATCAGAATTTATAAACAAGTATGTAATGAAACGTATTTCTTTTATAGAATCTAATTCTCAATATCCTATTGACAAAAACGTCATATTTTACACGAGGTCACCGAAAGTTTTCCTACCCTATGTTCCGAACCTTTCTGGAACATAAAAGGAACATAAAAGTTTAACTTTTAATGTAATTGCTACTCACAATGATTTTTTAGACACAAATTTGATTGGAACAATTTTGTTATATTAGACAAAGAAGCAAACTACAATAAACGTTTAATATCAGAAATGATACACATTAATTTACAAAAAAAATCCAGTTAATAAAAAGAAAGATGTACAAAATCTTAGTAATTGCCATAATCACTTTATAAATGAAATGAAATATTATCAATCTGTTCTGGGTTGCCTTGACATTTCCAGAATTTTTGTTTACCGACACGGTCATTCACCTCATGTCAGTTACCTATATTTCGAAAACTATACACATTTTATTCGACAGTGTCTAATTGTAATCGCCATAAACAAGACGTTCTTTTGTAACGTTTTAAAATTTTGTTTAATTTTCGGTAAAAAATTGTTTACTAATAAGTTTATAATTAATATTATTTTTTAAGAATGTATTTTAATGTTTATTATTTTTTTCTTTTGTTAAATAAATTCGTTCCGAGTCATCGCTAGACGAGTTTTCTTTGCTTGATTGATTATGAATTATCGATTTATTCCTTTCGATTTCGAATTCTTTTCCTAAACTTTCTAATTCCTCGAAGGTTTTGAAATCATTTCTTTGAATGTACATTTTATATTCGATCCGCAAATTTTCGTACGCACGACGCAATTCCCATTGTAAGCTTTTCCGTGGATGTAATTTTCCGAATAATTTTCGTATTTCAATCAAAAAGGTTTGAATTTCTTCGCCCTCTTTCTGATTGTAATAGTTTATTTTCGTGCTAATTTCCTCATAGAACTTTTCGTCTAAAAATGTTCTTTGGAATTCTTCATGAAAATCGTGTAAAGAAAACCAATTGTTTCTAACCGTTCTACACCATTCAAGGGCTTCGTCTGCTAATACTGCGTCTATATTTTCTAACACACGACTTTCCGGGATTTCATAACCTCGCATGAATCTATACAATTCTTCTAGAAATTGCACTGAGTTGTCCGTTTTGTTATTATGAAACTTCACTGGCCAATTTGACATGATTTGAAAAGGTGTTTGTAACATGCCAAAAGGAAAATGGTTATTGAAATTTCCAAAATGTCGATTGTTGTCGACTTGGGCATTTGGATTTTCAATTTTCGTGCTTTCCGTGAAATTTTCATCAAAATTCTGGTTTCTATTTTTCGTTAGATTTTCCATCGCAAATTTCATTCGATCCATTTCTACTCTAAGTTGATCTAACTCTTTATCACGTATTGATATTTCATTTTTGAATTGATCTGACTCAGTTGATTTTTCTTTTATTTCCCGATGAAAATTAATATTTTTTTCTTTCGGAATAGTTACTACTTTTTTGGGTTCGTAAACGATTCCTATTTCACTATCGTTCGGCCATTCATAGTTAGATTTCTGATTTTTACTAATTTCTTTAAATTGGACTTGTCTTTTTTCTTTAATTTCGCATTTATTTGAATCAAAATATTGATCTAACTTTGTTTGAAAACTATCTTCCGAATCGCTGTTGTTTTGATTATTTTTATTTACCGAACTATGTGTTGAGGGTTTGCATTTTTCTTGCACAATTTTCCTATGTTCGATCTCTAATCGTTTTTCTCTTTCGCGCAATTTTTCCCTTTCGTTTTTCAGCATTTCATCGTATGCTCTTAATTTGTTTCTACTTTTCGACATCTGACTAATTGTACGTAGAAACGAATTCATATCAAAAGTTCCGTCTTTTGATTTTTCTGAAAAATTTTCCGTCACATTTTCCGATAATTTTGCTAACAAATTTTTCTGTTATATTTTCCGAATCTTTTTAAACCTCTACAACCGTTTTCTTAAGCTTTCTTAAGTATTGTTGTAGTATTTAATTTGGTTTGGGGGCATTGACTTGTTCTCTCTGCCCGGGCAATGGCAGAGATGTGTTCGCTGTGACTTGTCTCGTTTCGCTGGGTAGAGGCAAAGATTGATTGGTAGGAAGCATTTTATCTGTGGGGGGATTCTGTTTTGCTCGCCGTTTCTGTTTTTTCAAAATTAGTTTCGCTTTCTGACAAATTTTTCGTTTCCCTGTCTTCCTGCATTTTTCTCGTTGTTGACCGCAAAATACGTCCCAAAGCCATTTGTGATTATTTATTAAAAATTAAATTTAAATCGTTATTTAATTTATTCTACAATTTTCAACTTTCAAAAAAAAGAAAAAATTTTCTGCTCATTTCATCGTCATGAACTTCCAGTGAGAAAAAATTTTCTATCGCTTTTTCAATTCAATCACAAATGTTCGCAATATTTTTCATCAATTTTCCCGAAATTTATTGAATCGAAAACCGAAAGAAAAAATAAAGTAAAATAAAATTTTTCCACTTTTTTTAACAATTAATTTTCATTTATTATACGGAATTAAATTTATTTATCAATTGTTATCACTATTGGGATCTATTTCCGATTACATGACTGTTCAAATGTGTCACCCGGTATACGTTGGTCACTGTGTCTCTATACTCAAGTTTTTCTTTCTCGATACTAAACTTTTGAATCACTCGGTATACGCGTCGATTTTCAGAAAGTTTTATTTTCTAAATTTTCGATTAAATTTTATTTGACACCTTGTATACAAATTTTATTTCTAAGTTTTGACGAAATTAATTCTCAATTTATTCGCGAATTTGTCGTGTTTAGGTTTTTCGGCTGCTACTTGCACTACACTATACACGACCTTGACAATAAAAACAAAGCTATACCGGCGTTTATCTATTACAAAATTTCTCAAAAAATAATCGATAATTTCACTTTTTCTGCATTTTTCAATTTTATTTTCTGTTTCTTTCACTAATTTTTGCTAATTTTCGCGATTTCTACGTATTTTTCTCGATTAATTTTACCGGCTTTCTTCGCGCACTTATTTTCACACAATTTCTGTCATGAGGTGACAGGTGAAAAATATTTTCTCTGAATTTCAACAATTAAAAAATGAAAAACAAAAGAAAGATTGATTTTCTAGAAGTTTTCTTTGGGAATTTTCTGTACAGAAGGGAAAGTAAAGTTGGATTTTTTCGCTGGGCGCCAATTTATGATTGGTTGCCCTGAGGTGACAAGTGAAATTTTTTCTCTTAATTTGCACTCAATTTCAACAAACAAAGATGAAAAACAGAAGAAAGTTAATTTTTCTGGGAATTTTCTGTGTAGAAGGAAACGTAAAGGTGGATTTTTTACGTTGGGCACCAATTTATAGCTAGCTGCCCGCGTCACTAATTATATTTTAGGAAAAAAAGGGAAAAGATCGGGAAATGAAAAGGCAAGTTAATTAGAATATCTCAAGTTTATTCAACTTACTCGTAAGTAGACTGCTTACAAACCGAGTAATCCTAATTATCAGCAAGGTTGGCACTCACAAAAAGTAACACACACAGGGAAATCGATTAACAAGTCGCTCTTAGGCGGCGAAACAACAAGTGTCGCGTCTGTCCGCGAATTTGACGATTGACACCCTCGAGGTTCATTTTTCAGATTTATATTTCTGTCCATTCTTAAATTAAATCATTTTTCGATAATTTTTTTTGTAAATCTTTTTTATTACAATCATTATTATTACTATGATTTGTGAATGTTCATCTTTCAGTTATATTTTTAATTTTACGACTTTTCGAATTTAATTATTTTCTTTATCTTTATGAAAAAAGTAAAATAATAATAATTATTATTATAATAAAAATGATAATAGCTAGGTACTGTTATAATCTTTATTATTTTTGAATATTTGTATTTTTTAAAAAATAAACGTACTGATTAAAACTGTAATAAATGTTATTGAATAATTCTCATAATTAAATTAGTTTCCTTTTATAATTATATATATATATATATATAAGATGAGACTTTTGTCTGTACATTGCTCAGAAATCTAAATTTCCCATATAATTATTCCTTTTGAGCATCCAGGATTCCAAAAAGGCCAATAAAAAATTTCGTGTATGTATGTATGTATTAATTTTACATTTTACAATTTACAAATTACATTTTACAAATTTTACAATTATGTAAATTTGTAATTTTAAAAACCTTCCTTGGCCCAAGGTCAAACATTCTGCCAAATTTGGTTTCAAACGGTTCAGCCGTTTTTAAGTGATTCGCGAACAAAGATTCTGTGACATACAGACATACATACATAAAATAAATATAAAAAATATAAAATATATACAATATTTAAAATATTTAATACATTTACAAATTTACATTTTACAATTAATTTTACATTTACATAATTTCTTTTATAATTATGTATGTATGTCCGTATGTCACAGAATCTTTGTTCGCGAATCACTTAAAAACGGCTGAACCGTTTGAAACCAAATTTGGCAGAATGTTTAAGCTTGGGCCAAGGAAGGTTTTTAAAATTACAAATTTAAAAAATGTTAATTAGAACGGGAGATATTCAATTTTTTCAAAAAATTCCATAATCAAAAATTATCAAATTTTACATTATTTTAAAAATGCTTTCAAACTTTGTGTAATAGAGTATAACATGTTATTTAGTCACATTTTAGAATATATTTGCCAAAAAAAATGTCCTATAGCTAAGATGTAAGTATAAACATGATTTTTAAAAAACTTCAAAAAATCGCAAACATCCAAATTTTATATTTTTTATGAACTGCTTTTAAACTATCTATAATTAAGTATTACATGTTATTTAATCACATTTTAGCATAATTTTTCAAAAATAGTGTCTTATAACTAAGATTTAAGTATAAAAATGTTCTCAAAAAATTTAAAAAATTTTTAATTTTCAAAGTTTACATTTTTTAATGAATTACTTTTAAACTCTGTATAATTGAATAATACATGTTATTTAGTTACATTTTAGCATAATTTTACACAAAAAATAGTACGACTAAGAAATAAGTATAAAAAATGTTTTCAGTATCAAAAAATCGAAAAAATTATAATTGTTGTTAATTACTATCAAGCTTAATTCAGTAGTATTTTTGGGGTCATTGTTTAAGATTGTGACGTCAAAATAATGCAATTCATAATTATTTCTCCAATTCATTCAATATTTTTTAATTCAAATAACTTCAGAAACTTTAAAAATGAAGATGTTTTATGATTTTATTTGCATTATAAACGGGCTCTAGACCCTTTTGTACAATTTTGTACTTATTAAAAACCATAATACTAATTAAAACTTAATTAACAATAGAAAACAAATCAAGGACTTTAGACTTTAAATATTTTAATTTTTATTGTTATTTTCATCATTACTAACGTCAAAAATGTGCCTTTTGAAAATCGCCTTAAATTTATAAATTGATTTGATGATGATAAATATTTAATGAAAAAAAGTGATATAGCAGGATGTATAGAATTGTAAGTCACCTGTGATACGATGCTATCATTATGCCACTGGGTAAAGCTTACATGGTAAAAAGTTATGCTATTTTACATTTTGATTGAACTTCTAAAGATGTTTTAAGCAATGTAAAGACAAATCTTAAGCAGCAATATACTTGATTTTTAGTTTTTGCCGTAAATAAATCTGCAGATGACTACAAAAATTGATTTATTTTATGAAAATACTCTTTTTTAAGAAACTATGTTATAAAAAATATTTTATATAACAGTCATTGACGGGTTTTAGTTTCTACTATAACACATTTAATAAAGTATCTACCAATTACGCGGGAAAACCGATAAATACCGCGGAAATTTAATTTGACCAGGACAAATCGGAAATTTTCTTACTAAATTAAAAAAGTTTTATTATATTAATTTGTTTTTAAAAACTGCTTTATACTTTAATATTTATTGATGTAATATTTATAACAACAAACCCGAGTCAAAATTTAAGCTCTACTTTTAGCTTAAACATATAGATTTTATTTAGATTTTAGCAATCGTAACGTAGGGTCTAATTGCGACACAATTATTTATAATTAGACTCTACTTTGACTCCAAAAAGCTGGTGTATATTTTGGATTAAATTTCAATACATTAATTGCATTACTAGAAACACGTAAAGTACTGAAAGTTGACAAAACTAATACTGAATATCAAATTTGATAGAAAAAAATCTGTCACCCATACAAATAGTAATATTTTCCTAACGAAATAGTTAATGGTTACTAATTATTAGTTTTTTCCAGTAAAATTTAATTCCCGGTGGGTAGACACTGTCAGATAGATTAGCAGAATCTAAAATCCGTCGAAGACGGGTCCGACAGCTAGTTATTATATAAGAATATGCATTCTTTTATAAGGCATTTTTATTAAATTATTTAAAAAATTTTGTTTAGTTATCGAAAGAAGTTACAAAGTCTTCAAGCAAACAAAAAAATAATAATACCAGTGAAGCACTTGATATCGATGTCCTATTTGTCTCAGATTCCGAAGAAGGTGAATGCTCAAGTTCTGTAAATTCTATTTCTAATTGGAGATATGAATTGGATTATTACTACGCGCAAAAAAGAGCACCTAAAAGTACAGATGTGCTCAAATGGTGGGAAAAGAACGAAAAAGCTTTGCCCAATCTTGCTAAAATGGCGCGTGATTTTGTTCGGTAACTGCTACATCAGTTCCATCCGAAAAGTTGTTTTCTCGAAGCTCCTTGATTGTTAGAAAACACAGGAACAAGTTGTCGAATCAATCAATTAAACATTTAATATGTTTAAATTCATAGATTTCATGTTCCTGAACTTTGAAAATCAACTCAATGCTGGATACGACTAAGAAATAATGTTTATACCTAAATAACGTTTTTTTACATTAACACAATTTTGAGAATGTTAAAAAAGTTGAATAAAAATTATAAATAATTCTAAAATAATAAATTACATAATTTTATAACATAATAAAAAATTATATCAGTTTTTATAATTATTTTATTTTTCTTGTTTTGTCAGGAAATATCAAAAAACCTGTTTTTCTGATTAAACGCAAATTTAACAGGTTATAAAATATTGCTCCAACCTAAATTTTTTTTAAATTATTAGAAAATAGTATTAAAACAAGAGATGTGTCACTATTTTATAAAATTCTAAATTTAATTATTTGTTTTTAAAGATTCCTTCAAATAATATACACTATATTAAAATTAATAATTTAATACGTAATGAATAAAAAATTACAAATAATGTGTTTACATTTCTCGATTATTATAATTGTTTAACGAGAAATTGTCACCACGAGACGATCATAAACGATAATTTTGACAATTGAACGATATTCAGTCTCGTAAAGGTTACTTCTCGTTATATCCCGCTCGTATGCATCACTAGGAAGAATGTATTCAGTTAATCTATATCTATTAGAGTTATTTCACCTTAGATTATTGTTGCTTACAGTAAAAGAAGTAACTTCTTTCCAAAGTTTAAGAACAGTTAATGGAGTTATTCATAAATCTTTTACATTTGACTGTTTGGTACTGAGGCTCATAGCAGATGATAGTGAGTAGATTAGGGCAATGGAAAAAGCTGCATTATGGGTGACGCCTCATTCACTTTGCCAATTATTCACAAGAATAATAACACAAGTAAACTATGGGAACAATTTCAGGCTCCAATGTCAAAAGATTATTTAAAAATTAATGATATTAAAGCTGAACAAAGTGATTATAGAAATATTGAAACAATGTTATTTAACGAAGGATATAATTTAACTGACTTTCAGGGGTTATTAGATATACAAGATAAAATTTTTACTGAACAAGTTCATGATATAAATATTACTGAACATATAAACATAGGTGAACAGAGTTTTGCCTAATTAAATGTAAAATAAAAACTTGTAGTTGATTATGTACTTGATGCCCTAAAGGATTCTGCTTTTGATAGTTCTAAGTGCTTATATGTTGATGGTTGTGGAGGATCTGGAAATATATTTTTATATATTACGCTATGGCATTCATTAAGAAGTAAAGGAATAAATGTTTGCATTATGGCATTTACTGGTATAGCAGCGACTCTGCTTCCTAATGGAAAAACTGTTAATAAAGTTTTGGGCTCACCCGTTCCATTACACAGTGATTCATCTTCAAACATTAAAGTTCAATCAAAAGAAGGACTCTTTTTAAAAAATATTGATGCTGCTTCCTCGTGAAGAAGCTTTGTAGTCGTTTAATTTATAAAATTTTTAAAAATGCTTTAAATAAATTTTCTTCTATATAGGACTCTGTTATTTATGACCCTGAACAATTGTCCGGATGTATGTGTGTATGTGTGAGTGTGTGTGTGTGTCGATACCGTTTTTTGTGAACACGATAACTCGAAGAGGTTTCAACGAATTTGACTAAAAATTGCTAGGCATATTTATCATAAAAATATCTCGAAATGTATTGATGGACATTAAAAAATCTATATAAAATTTTTTTAACTTTAAAAAAAAATTAAATTTTTTTTTAAAATTAAATATTGAAGCTAATATATAATAAAATCTTATTCTTTGCATCAAAACGAATTGATTGGTATATATAAAGTATAAATTGTATGAGAGTTTATAGAGTTAATGACAATTAACGCAGAAAAATTACCTTTTTTATCAAAAACTTAGTTCTTTCATCAAAATTATATTCCAGTACAACAAAATTTTACTCATTTTTTTCAATAATCTTATCCGTTGCATTAAAAAGGATCGATTGGTATATATAAAATATATATAGTATTTAAATTTATAGAATTAAACATAATTAAAATCAAAAATTCCTTTATTTATTTCTTTATTTCCTTCTTAAAAATCATGTTGCTTTATAATAAAATGTTACTCTTGACTTAAAAACAAACTAAAGATCTTTATTTTATTAAGACAAATCGATTGATTTATAAAAAGAATATATTTTATTAGCATTAATAGAATTAAGTAAAATGAAAAAATTCACATTAAAGCAAATTTTTTTCTTATTGTAAAAAGGAAGCAAAATGTTCAGGTAATGAACATCTTAATTCACAACTTTTTTTTATTTGGGATGAAGCACCAATGCCTCCAAAATATTCTTTAGAAATTATGGATTATCTATTAAGAGATATAATGAATTTCATCGAAATTTTTGGTGGTAAAATTGCAATTCTAGGAGGAGATTTTCGACAAACTTTACCAATTAAAGAACGGGGCACTAGATCAGAAATAGTAAATTTATCAATAAAAAATAGTAAACTATGGAAATATTTCAAAAAATACACATTAACAGATAATATGAGAGCTTTACCACAAGAAACGGAATTTGTAGATTTTTTTACTTAAAGTTGGCAATGGTGAATTAAATGATACAGATGATAGTGTTATACTACCAGAACATATTATTCAAGGAGGGAATGTAGATATTGCTGAAGAAATGTATAGTCAGTTTATACAACAAAATAAATTTAAGGAGATGTCGGAGTGTGATATTTTAGAACCTAGAGACGTTGACGTTGGTGATATTAATAATTTTGCGATGACAAGAATTGTATTCATGAATTAAATTTTATTATTTATGTAAATAATCGAATGTTTTGTATAATTATTTGATAGATTTTATTAAAATAGTCAATATTGACTTCTTCGATTTAATTTGTAACTAGCGTTATATTCCTCACTCGCTAACGCTCGCTCGGATGTCAGTTTACTTATTTCTACTTACATATGAATTTATTATTTCACAATATTATTATAATATTTTAATTTTTTTATTTATTTAACAGCATATTTATTGTTAATATATAATATAAGTAGTACATGCACCTTAATATGAATTTTCTACAGAATGCGTATATTAAATTTATAATTTTATTTATTTATAACCTTTATACGAGCCTTGCCAATTCGTACATAGGTGCTAAGATAATATTTTACAAAAGGTTTTGTTTACAACTGTGTTGCGAAGAATGATAGGCTATACAAAGGCGTTATTATTATTATCGAACATTACAATACGCAATAAATTGCTTTATGAATTCTTTTAGAGAAATTCCTATAAATTCACGGTAGACGGTACACGGTAGTTTAAACAAAGTCGATTTACGCGAAGATTTGACCGGTACATAAAAATTAAGTGACGAGAGTAATTGTGGACAATGAATGCATCCATTGATTATTTTAAAGAGAAAAAAGAGATCGGCGTACAAAAATCGTCTTAATAATGCAGGAATATTTAACATTATTCGCAATTGTGTGTAGTAGTGACTAAAAAAATCAGAATCAATGTTTCATCGTCGTGCTAAAAAGCGCAAAAATTTATTTTGGACACGCTCTATCTCCAAAATAAGGTAGTTCTTACAAGGTGACCATATAATTGATGCAAATTTGATAATGGGTCTAACTAAAGAAAAAAAAATTTTAATGGCATATCATTTTTAAAATGTGATACGTTTCTTAAAACAAAACCTAAAACTCTGGTTGCCTTACTCATTGTAAAATGGATGTGATCAATATAGGTAAGTGACTGGTCTAAGTGGACCCTAAGGTCACGCACCTGGGTCACTCTTGCTAATTGCGAATCACTGAGTTTATAGTTACATGCCATGTTTACTCTACGCCTAGAAAACGTAATGACACTACATTTCTTCACGTTAAGCAGTATTTGTTCCCTACAGACCACGAGTAGAAGTTATTAAGATCAGATTGTAAATCCAATCGATCCTGATCGTTTCGAATTATTTTATATACTTTTAGGTCATCTGCAAAGAGGAGAAAGCTACTGTTTTTAAATAATTGTGTAGTGTCATTGAGAAATAAAATAAAAAGAAGTGGTCCCAAGTGCGAGCCCTGAGGAACACTAGAAGTTGACAAAAACGCCTCTGAATAGTCACACTCAATTCTTACAGACAAGAATCTATCAGATAAGTAACTTTTGATCCAACCGAGCATATCCTGGGCAAAACCGAGAGCTTCAAGTTTAGCGATCAAAATATTATGGTCAAACTTGTCAAAGGCCTTAAAGAAATCAGTGTACACTACTACGTCCACTTGCTCTCCCCTCGCGATAGTGTTGTTAATTAAATTTGTGAAAATTGATAAGTTTGTTATTACCGATTTTCGTCGCATGAAACCATGCTGCTCGTCAATTATTAAGCTCTCAAGTTGGTAAAAAAGTGTGTCAAAAACAAGACTTTCAAAAAGCTTAGGTATTGCGCTAAGGATTGTTATTGGGCGATAGTTTTTCACATCATTTTTGTTACCTTCTTTATAAATAGGCACAATAATATCTCGTTTCCAAACTATTGGAAAAATGCCAGTAGATAGTGACCAACTGAAAAGGATGTTTAGTGGTTCGGTGAAAGACGAGCAACAAGATTTCAAGATGGAAGGAGGTTATTATTTATTTTATTTATAATTTTAATAATTATTTAGAATTATTATTTATAATAATAATTATAAATGCAACAAAACAAATCAGTTCTAAACATTCTAACATGTGTTCTGTTATTGATATTTTAAGAGCAGATGACTAAAGTTTCATGACTTTCGTATTTAATAATGACTGTATATTTTGCAATTTACATTTAAATCTTTTAAATTTAAAGGTAAACAATTACTTAAAAATGACTGGGACGATTTGTTTAATGAAATACGGAATGTGGAAATAAAGTCTAAACCAGGAAGCGACAACACTAAAAATATTTCAGGAAAAGTTAGGTGTGTCACCAGTCGCTTCAGAAATCAGTTTAGGGAACAAAAACTCTAATTCAGTTCTTTCCAACGTGGACAAAAACATCGATTCATCTGGTCCACATAACACTGACATTACTTCAAATGACAGTTTTTCGCATAAAGACAGAAACGACACGACTATAAATAAAGAGAAAAATATTACTGACAGTTCTAAACAAGTGACTTATATTAAAGGTCAAATTTATGACAGTAACGACAGACGACAGTTTGTTAATAATTATTCTTAAATTCTAAACGACAGTAATGTTGATAAAAGTGATAATTTCAAGTTCATCAAATACAGGTAAAAAGATTTCAAATTATTTAAACAAACTATTAGTAATAATAAAAATCCTTACAAAAAATACAATGCCAATCAACCTCAAAAACGACTAAATAACACAAATAACACTTTACAATCTGACCAAAAACAGTCACCAACAGGTACGAGTGCAACACCGAAACTTGGTTTCACAGAAGTTGTGCAAAATCAATCAGGTACGTCAAATAATATATATTTTTCAAAATACATCTTTGTCTGTGTCAATAACTACTTCTATCTTTAACGAGAAAACGATATCGTCAGTATATCATTATAGTCTTACGAAACCGAATAAACTTGAAAAGAAAAATCTCATTTATGTCTCTTTTATTGTAGATACGGGTATAACAAATACAAAAAACATTTTCGACAGATTAAACAGAAGTAAATTTAATATTATTAAATGCGCTAACAAAGATCGTAAAGCCTATGTGATTGCAGAAGTTACCAGTAATGTTAACTTAATTTTAAAATAATAACGAATCATTTCAACTATCTAATGTGATCCACACAGATTCCTTACTCGACTCGTTTAAACGACAAAGAAGTTAATATTTTTAACTCCAAATCGAAACATTTGCTTGCGTCCGGTGTTTACGAGAAACCGTATTGATTTCTTGAATTTAAAATTGATAGGGAAAGTGTAAACGAAAATTCAATTACTTCAGAAGGAACCATTTTTGACACGATTGTAATTAATAAGACTCCGAAAGAAAATGACGAAACGATTATTAAAGATATTTAAATTAAGGACATTACGAGTGATTCTATTGTAACGACAGATAAAGACTTGACAGTTAAAAACGAAGTCTTAAATAAAAATCCCGCAAAATCCTTTATGTAACGATGATCGTTATAACGTTTTTGTTAAAAGAAACAAAGCCATGCTCTGGCATGTACGAATGAGAAATGTATCCGTTGGCTATTTAAGAAAATTACAATCATTGTAGAAAGAAAATAATGACCTTCAGACAGTAGTTTTTGATGACAGTATTCTCGATTGTGAGATATGCGCTCTCATAAAGCTTAACAAATTACCTTTCTAAAACCAACGAAACAGAGACACACGACCGTTACAAATAATACACTCCGATGTGATGGGCATAATTTCACCACCTACACATCCTCATGATTATTATCGATACATTGTTGTTTTCATAGATGATTTTTCACGACTGGCTTTAGCTTATACCATGAAAACGAAAGACAAGAATGGTTTTTGTTTTGAAAAATTCATTAAGAGTGCTTGAAACTTACTCAGTAGTAACGAAGAAATTTGCTATTTGCGATCGGATCAGGGAACCGAATTTATGGGAGGTTATACAAACGAAGTGTTGGTACATGAAAATATAAAAAGACAGTGATACCCCTTAGCACAATGGAGTTTCAAAACGTTTTAACCAAACGATTCAAAAGAAAATTAGATCGATGATGTTTGATTCAAAACTTACATGAAATATGTGGGACTTAGTACTAGGGACGGCAATTTACGTTTGCAATAGAACTCCACACAAATCTGTAGACTTTGAAAATCCTTTGACTAATTTTGCGCCAAATTTTCACTTTGATTTAAATTAAATAAAACGTTTTGGCTGTTTGGCTTATTGGTCAATAACGAGAAAATCAGATTCTAAATTTTCGGCAATCACAAAATGTTCGCTTTAACGAGAAAATTGTTTTCGGTGACAAATACGACAAAAACTCAATACGAAATTGGCCCCTTTCCGAAACAAACTTATCACTGAACGACTGGGGTGCGTTCGCGTAATTACACCTTCACTTTCACTCTTACTTTCACTCTCACATTCACTTTTTCAAAATTTAATTTAATGTTCACTCTCAATACACTTTCACTCTTACTTTCACTCCTCCTTTCACTTTTCCAAAATTCAATTTAATTTTCATTGTCACTTCACTTTCACTCTTGCTTTCACTTTTCCAAAATTTAATTTAATTTTCACTCTCACTTCTTTTTCACTCTCATTTTTCTTAAATTTAATTCAATTTTCACTCTTACTTCACTTTAAGTCTCACTTTTACATTTTCAAAATTTAATTTAACTTTCACTCTTACCTTTACTTTTCCAAAATTTAATTTAATTTTCCTTTACACTTTCACTTTTCCAAAATTTAATTTAATTTTCATTTACACTAAAACTTTTACTTTTCTAAAACGAAATTCCTTTTTCATTTGCATTTACACTTTCACTTTTTTCCAAAAGTAAATTTAATATTCACTTACACACTTACTTTCCTATTAACTTTTTTCGAAACTAAACTTAAGTTTTAATAAAACTAATATACGTTTCCTAGAACTTAAATAACATTGTAAAACGTAAAAATACATTTTTTAAATATCTCAAAGATAACTTAACAATGTCTTAACCCATTAACGCCTGAAACCTCTAAGATTTTGTGTTTAATTTAAGATTTAATTTCATATACTAAATATGCTTCCTAAAAAAAACTAATGCGTTTCTTTATGTTTTCGGGGTCGTTCTACAAGATTCCGTGCTCAGATTTTAAATTTATCGCACAGAAAAATAAATATGGCGAATTTTGTGCATCAAACTTCGAAAAAAGTGAAAAAAAATTTTAATAATTTTTTTCTTACAGAAGACATTTTTTTCAAATGAATACAAGTGTCACAAATTGGCACAAACTTATGAAACTTTCAAAATATGCAAAAGCGGAAATGAAAAAAACAAAATGGCGGTTTCAAAATGGCGCTAATTTGAGAAAAAAACTAAACAATTCTTTTTATAGTGCACCGATTCAGAAAATAGCTATGAAGTGTAGTAGAACTTAGTGTTTATATGTTTTCGGGGTCGTAGATTATGAATCTAATATTGGATTATCAAAATTCAAAATGACGGATCCAATATGGCCGACGAAAATTAAAACAATTTACTCCATTCCCTTGAATTTTGTTACTTGAGGGTTTTTGAGGTCGCTGATTATAAATGTGCAATCAGATTTTCAAAATTCAAAATGGCGGATCTCATATGGCCAACGAAAATTAAAAAAATTTACTCCATGCCCTTGAATTTTGTTACTCGGGGGTTTTCGGGGTCGCTGATTATGAATCTACTATTGGATTATCAAAATTCAAAATGGCGGATCCAATATGGCCGACAAAAATTGTTTAAATCAATTCTAGTCGCCTGAAATTTGTTACTCAGGAGTTGCTCAGCAAGTTCATTGCAATGAAGTTGTTGAGGATTTATGGAAAATGCAAAAAATAAAATAAGTTAAATCTGAAAATTCAGTGACAAGCGGATACGTTTTTAGGAACACATATCCTGCAATATAATTTGAATTACACGATTCTGATAAAGATTATGAAGACGAAGAGAATATTTGTAGTGACAACGATTCAATTACTACAATAAATTATTCGAATTTGTATAAAAACTATACAGATAAAGAATGTAAATTTAAAAAGGATAATCAATATAACTGGGTCATAAATGAAAAAGATTATTCTATAATGAGACTAAAACTAAAATTCCATAATATTGGTCAACTACACCTTATCTGTCATCTCAAATTGTTTCAGCAACAATGTTAGGTTATAAGTTTTGCAATATTTAGTCTTATGCTAAAAGAGTGTAGAACATTTTATCAGAGCTAAACCAATTAGATTTAGACCAACAAGTTATTCATTGTATATTTCTAATGGATTTGATTTATATTTTGCCTTATACTGACGGCAAATACATAGTCACCATTTTACAAATTTTGAGACGACTAGAATTGATTTAAACAATTTTCGTCGGCTATATTGGATCCGCCATTTTGAATTTTGATAATCCAATATTAGATTCATAATCAGCGACCCCGAAAACATATAAACACTAAGTTCTACTACACTTCATAGCTATTTTCTGAATCGGTGCACTATAAAAAGAATTGTTTAGTTTTTTTCTCAAATTAGCGCCATTTTGAAACCGCCATTTTGTTTTTTTCATTTCCGCTTTTGCATATTTTGAAAGTTTCATAAGTTTGTGCCAATTTGTGACACTTGTATTCATTTGAAAAAATGTCTTCTGTAAGAAAAAAATTATTAAAATTTTTTTTTCATTTTTTTCGAAATTTGATGCACAAAATTCGCCATATTTATTTTTTTATCGTTTATACTCCTGCCCTATTGGCCTTATACGCTCTCGACAAGAGTCCCTGCTGATACTTTAAAGGATTAAGCAAAACCATTCTACAAATATTAGCAACTTTATTTTACCTAGTAACCCGTAACCCTTCTTTTGAAGCCCTTCACCCACCCTTGGAACTGTCACAAGACTTTGAGGGTGGCACTCCAACTCTGTCGCTCGTGCAATGTTAAAGAGTAAAAGAACAAAGGTTAAAAAGTTAAAAAATATAATTGTAGACGGACATAAGAAACAGAAATGTATCAACTAAACATATATATAAAGATCCAAAAATAAAGTTGTAAAAGAACAAATTAAATAAAAACACAAATAAGTCAAATAAAAGAATAAATGGTAATAAACAAATATATAAGTCAGAAGAGTAAAAAAGTAAAAGGACAGTATAGAAAAAGCACAAAAAAATAATTTAAATAAATAAAATAAATAATTAAAAATATTTAAATATATAAAAATAATTTTAAAAAATACTAAAATTATTTTTTTAACTTTTATGCTTTATTTGAGTGAAATAATGTTGCTTTAACAAAAAACATTGTTACATGATGTTAATTAACAATAGGGGAAAGTGGTCTTATGTCGGCACTGTGGGTAAAGCCGGCACCCCCCTTTTTTGCAAAAATGGTGCACATGTCGATTAAATAATTTTGTGATTTGACATGTTAATAGACAAGGACATAATTTATGCACAAAATTTCTATTTTTGTTTAATCTACTCATCGTGAGCACGTTTTTATTTTTTCCACAAACTGAATATCAATTTCATCCTGTACACGAAAGTAGCTTCAGGTAAGTTAATATTTTGAAAATTCCAAATAAGTAAGTGTTCTGGTTTCTTCATTTAATGTTGTAACTGATGGGTTATGTCAATTTTTAATTAAAATTTTGTTGTTTGTGTAATGATGTGAAATTTGTATACATTGGTGATGGTCCTGAGTCGGCACCTATTTGTTTTTTTTTAATGTTTTGCCTTATTTTGCTTTTTTATAGTAGGGGAGACCGAGGCGTAATGGATCACTTTTCACTTTTTGTTGCTTAACTTCGTCATTCTTGCTTTAAAAAAAATTTTATCATGTAGAAAACTTAGCTTAAAATCTCAGCTTTCAATTAAAAAAAGTACGCCCTAATATCACTTATACTTTTTTTTAGAACAATTTTTTTGGAGAAATGCAAGGCGAGCTATTTCGTCTCGGGCCGGGGCGAAATGGATCATTACTGGGGCGTATTAAATCAGTAATGAAATTATAATTTATATCATCAAATATAATTACGGCATTGAAAATTTTAGTTTTTATTGTATATTTATAACAAAGAATATTAAAAATGGAACATATTTAATTTAAACTTTAAACATTTTTATGCAATTTTCAAATTTTTAAAAGCTGTAGCGAAATACAAAATCCATTTCCTTAAAAAATCTATTCTCCAGTTTTTTTTATAAAAGGTTATCGTTGGTACTTATTAATATATATAAATTACAAGAAATTTTGAAAAAGATATAACAAAAAATCAAAAATTTCAAAAATTTACTTTCAAGCGTCAAAGTTACTTTTTCTACCATATTTTTAACAATAATAAATAAATAACAATGAAACTTGGCACAAACTTATGGTGTACCAAGTACATTATTGGGATCAAAAACTGAAATTAATCTGATTCACCACTTTTGAATAATTTCAAGTGATCCATTACGCCCTGATCCATTGCGCCCGGTCTCCCCTATAGTAATAAACCAATGCTTTAATTCGTAAACAAAAATAGCCAAATAGTGCAAAATTTAATCTCCTAAATGCTTTAAATATGTTTTAATTCAGCTTAAACGTAAACATTGTGGTCTTTTTTTGTATATTCAAGCAAAGAAAAAGGTGCCGACTTAGGACCAGTGGAGTGCCGACTTAGGAACACTATTTTAAGAAATTGACAAAATGCACCTTTTCACTTTTTATTGCATTAAGATTACAAATGCCATTCGATATCGTTTTCAATAACATATACTTGTAGGAAAACGATCGCTGAACACAACTAAAAACTCACCAGAGTCAATAAATTCATTTTTCTTATTATTTTCATCCAAATACCTTACTATGCCGACTAAAGACCACTCTCCCCTATTATAATCAATTTGCAAAACATGAAGTGGATTCGTAGAAATTTTTTTTAATTACATTACGCTCTCTTGTAATCAAAATGTTGCTAAAGTTTGAAAATTTAATTTAAATTTATTTAACAATATTTAAAAATATTATAAACCATTTTCATAGAAAAACAAGTTTTGAGTGGAAAGAAATTTTTTCACATTTTGCTTGGTTTGACATTAGAATAAATTTTAGAGAGACAAACCTTTGTTTGTAATAGTTTAACATTTTTTAAACAATATTATAAACAATTTTTACAAAAAACTATGTTCGGCGTGGAAATCGTTTATCCGAAATTTATAAACAATTTTTAAAAATGTTATAAACAATTCTTACAAAGAATTTTCTAAATATCAAGTACCATCATAGATAAAAGCATTTTATGATTATATAATGCACTATTGTTATCAAAACCCTTTATTTAAGATACAATACAAATAAATGGAAAAGAAAAAGCACTTCACCCGGTTAAAATATCTCTGTTGTCCCATTTTTTGTGCTTTCTTGGAAGTGATAGGAATTATAGACTTTGCGTAGTGCCAGATGGTATATCCAGCCCCTCAATTATTCAAAAATTTCACTATAAACATAATTTTTTATATACATATTACTTCTACTATCTCCCAAATATATTTTTACATAATCAAATGAACGTACCCCACTCTTATATCCCGTTAATATTTAACATTTAATAACATTATGTGATAAATCTAAAACAAGCAACCTTGTTCCATTACACAATCCCTCTTTAATACTAAGATTTCTAATAAGCTTTTCTAAACAAATTCTGCGCGCCCATTTCCTATTCTTAACACTATAAAATCGCTTGCTGAGTGTAAAAACATGATACATCGGATTGACGTTGAAAAACATGATACCTCGGATTTGACTTGAAAAACATGACATATCGTCGTCTGAGTTGAAGAACATAACACGTCCAAAAAGAAAATTTTCTTTTCAATTTTCAGTTGATACCACTGACCGCTAACTTTAAAATTTGTAAAATCTTTCAAACTTTTATGAAACAAATGCTTTCGCTTCATAATATGTCAATTCAAAGAAGAAATAGGTTAAATAATTTTGTATACAGTTTATCTTGTTTGATACATTTTAAGAATCGCAGTCACTGGTACCAACCGAAATTTGAATAAAAAATTTTGTTTTCGACGTCTCATGTTCTTCAACTCAAACGACGATATGTCATGTTTTTCAAGTCAAATCCGAGGTATCATGTTTTTACATCCAGCAAGCGAAATACACTATGCTATGTATAAAATTTTACACCAATACTATGATATAGTGAAATATCACTTAGAATAACTACTTGTCTAATCTCCATTTCTATTGAAACACATATAAACTTCTAAATAAAGAAATAGAAATAGTCTTAACAAGCCTAACTGTATGGAGAAAAAAATCAAGCGTTTGTAGTATGAACAGTTAACCTTATTTAGCAAGAGAATGCACATGCGCAGTAAGCGTAAGATTTCTGATGTATTGGTATGAATTTGTACAATATGAGTATAAAAGATCTACCTTTAGACGCATGGGACGTCGTATACTACGATTGCAAGAGAACCATGCTTTTTCAGTATAGTTTCATGCAACTGTAGCAGGAACTTCCATACAAACTTAGCATAGAAGGGCTCTATAGTACAAACGCTTGATTTTTTTCTCCGTGTGCTTTTTAAAAAGGAAAGTGTCTTGCATATAAATCCACTTAAATTTTTACATGGTTAAAAAATAAAATTTGCTTATTAAATTTTGACAGTTATCAACTATGAAGAATATATGTCGCTAATAGAATTAATCTTATTGCATTAAAAACACTTGTATACAAGTAATTTAATGTAATAAATCTCCCTATTAAAAGATGGACAACCTAATTGACAGTTGTGAACTGTCAATATTACATAATACTAACTGACAGATTAGTTCGGTCGGATAAATGCCTCGGTAGGCGGACGTTGTTGGACCTAGCGTTATTGGTTTGCGCCTTTTTGCTTTTTAAATTTTTTTTTGTTTTTTTAATTTTTTTGTTTCCTAAATTTTTTTTTCATTTTAAAAATTTGTTAAAAATCTAATCTCATAGATTAAATTATTAATTCGTTCTACACATAACGATACTTTACATGTTTTACAAATGATTGACGTTTCCTTTCTCACATTTTTGGTATAACATTCTACACAACGACTAAATTTTTACTTTCCGTTTGGAAGTTTTTCCTTTCGCTCTGTGTTACATCCCAAGCAGAAAGCGAGTTTATGAAGTTAGGTTAAAGAATTTTTGGAGGAATGGTAGGCTAATTATGGTCAAGTTGGTACATCACTGTAATACTACACTTGAGATTCGTTATCTCCACTGTAATATTACAGTGATCTTACTGAGATATCAAAATGTCCGCCTAGAGGTACTATTATGTTTTACTATTACTGTAAATTAATGGGAATATTAAGGTAATATTACCTCACAATGTTAAGGTAATATTACACTGTAATATTGACGTAATATTAATATAATATACAGACAAAATTGGAATAATTTTATGAATTTTTTTTTATTATAAATAAAATTCTTGTTTATTCATTAAGTTATTTTTACTTACTTTACATGTTCGAGTAATAGTACTGGAATATTAAATTAATTTTGCTTTGAAAAATTTACTGTAAGATTACTGTAATTTTATACTAAAATATTACAACAATATTACTGTAATAATAATAATAATAATAATAATAATAACAATAATAATAATAAGGGACAGTATATTTAATTTCAAATTATTTATTTTAATTATTAAATTATTAGATTATTATTCTTACATTTCTTATTCTTGTTTTGTACAAAATAAAAAAGAATTATTTTAATAAATGTTCTAAATAATTTAATGTAAAACTAAAATTGCGTATTTTGAAATATAGAACATTAGGAGTATTAGCATAAATGATTATTATTACAATATAACCTTAATATGTTAATATTTAGCTATATTTTTAGCAAATTCTAATTACTTTGGTTCGAATTCGTGAACTTTTCCCTAAAAATAAAAAGTATATTTTTTAAATCGAAATGGTGAAAAAACATTTCTATTTAACTTTAGGAATGTGTTTACCCAAAAAAAAGAATAAAAATATTTTTTTATAAAAGTTACGGCAAATTGAATTTTTTGCAAGTTTTTAAACAAAATTTTATATAAATATACCGATTTAAATGAATCAAGTGGGCATATAACAAAGGGGATAAAATTATACTTTCTTTAGAATTAGAGACTCCTTAAAGACTTTATTTTTGAATAATTATTTAATTTGATAAAAAAATAATTTTTTTAATGTTCTGTCTTTAAATTTTTTTTTGAAAATTCCAACATAAAATCAAAACTATATGAAATAAAAATTCGTTTAAAAGATTTATGAGCAACAATTTTTCAAAAGTTACAATCAAAATTATATTGCAGCGGAGATGCTATTTTGATGTTTTTCTGAATTAAATCATTGTTTGCATCTATACGAAATAAACAAAATACTTTCGACTTAACATTTATATAACCATAAAATTGATTAAAAACTAAGTATAGTCTTGTTGCACTATATATTTTGATTTTTTATAGTTTTAATTCTATGTTGAAATTTTTATCAAATTTTTCAAAGGCGCAGAAAATTTAAAAAAATTTGTTTTTAACAAATTTGTTAAATAATTATTTAAAAATAAACTCTTAAAAAAGTCTATAATTCTAAACAAAAGTATTTTTTATCCCCTTAATATTCAAGCTTAATTTATTTCAATCGGTTTATTCATTTAGAAGAAATAAAATTTTCTTTAAAAACTTGCAAAAAAATTCATTTAGCAACAACTATTATAAAAAAAATAAAATAACATTTTTATTGAGAAAACAATACATTTAAATCAAACATAATTATCTTAGTCATACAGTCAATTAAAAATTATGTTAGGTTTAAACATAATAATTTTGATTCAATGCATAGTAAATTTCGTTCGATAAAAATTAAAATAAATTCAATAACAAAATATGTTTAAATTAAACATTTTAGTTCAAAAAGTTTTTTGATTTTTTTTTCAGTATTTAAACGGTGTCAGATACATAAATTTATTTATTTGGTTAAATAATTAAACAAATATATATATATATATATAGAAGGATAGAGACAAGAGGTAAAACTTCGGTAGTGGGGGTATGGCAATGCTGACACGCTCAGCTGCTATATGGTCAGGCGTCTTCTTTCAAAAAAGTCTCCGGCGCAATAGACTTCTGCACACCTAACCTACAAATTCAATATGAAAAAATGGTCGTTGGTTTTCAGTGTTGTGTTTATCTTTTTCTTGACTCGTTGTCGGCATTTAATAAATGTTTTAATAACACTAAATTAATGCACTTAATTCACTAATCACTTGAATCATATGTAATATATGTATCCGTTTTTATGGTTTTGATACACGTTCTGTCTCAATTGCACATCAAAGTTAACCTCAAATTAAAAGCATATATCATGTGTCAATCACAAGGTATAGAAAACTTTGAATGTGTGAGTGATGTGCAAAAGCATCGCGTCGCCGACTTTTCGAAACGAAACGCCTGGTTAATAGCAGGCTCCTGACTCATCCCCACTACCGAAGTTTTACCTCCTGTCTCTAGCCTTCTTGATATACATATATAAATGTACATATAAGAATTTTGTATATATTATATATTGTGTGTGAGTATACATGTGTATGTGTTGTGTGTATATGTGTGAGTATACATGTGTATGTGTTGAGTGTATATGTGTGAGTATACATGTGTATGTATTGAGTGTATATGTGTGAGTATACATGTGTATGTGTTGTGTGTATATGTGTGAGTATACAGGTGCACTATTGCGCATGCCTAACATGCGTCTATGTATGTACAATGAGTAAATATATAAACAATACGATGAATGAATGATAAAAGCCGAACGACCGAACGATGATGTGCGGAGTTACACGAACGACGGACGACAAAACGACGAAGAATATGTTAATATTATAGAAAGATTATAATCCTTATTTGAAACGAGTAGATATGCAAATTAGGTAAAAGAAGACATTCTTATGCACTATACTTTGAAAAGAGAAAGAAATTCATGGTTAAATTTAAAGGAAGATAGTCTTATGTCAGTTTTATTAAAATACGAAGGGCCGATTTCACCATGGAGAATTAATATTGTGATTAAATAATTAGGATTATATTTTAAACGACGATTAACAGTTACTACTATTCCACCACCTTTAATTAATGTAATATTTCTTGATTAAACAATCTAAATTATAAGAATGCGTTCCACCATAATTCTAGTGGTGATTAAAGGAAAGTAATCACCGTTTAACTTAATTGCCTAAATTTGACCGTTTAATAAGTTAATGAGCGATTAATACAAAGATATTGACATGGAAATTATAACCTTCAAATCGAAATGGTTTGTAATCATTAGAAATGGCCGAATTTTACGATTAAATTTTGTCAACATTTTCGATGTAGATTTTGTTGTGCGCTTCCGTTTAACACAGCCCATAGGTTCTCTTGAGTTGAAAGTATGTTGAATGTTGACTGAAAACTGAAGGGGCGCTGGATGTCATCTAGGCCAAAATTAAAAATAATGCATAGGAAATTTTTCAAAACATATTCTCCTAGATTGAAGGACTACTTGTATACATATATTCTGATTTTACGTTAGGCTGTAAAATTTGTAGCAATTTTTGAAACCATTATATTAATGAGAAGCATTGTATAATTCCACTTTTTTACAATAATAGAGTTTTTAACATAACCTTCAAATACATTACTGAACTCATTGCGCAGACTCAGGGTAGTCGATTCTTGACTTCGATATAATTCTCGAGTCCTAGAAGTGAGTTTTTTAATATATTTGTAGGTTATGTTTAAAAAATATTATTTTGAATTTCAGCCTAGAGCACATCCAGCGCCCCTACAGATTTTTATTTTTATATTTTTACAAAAACCACGCGATTTCACCAATGATACAACTTCTTCTAGCATGAATATTTTTAATAGCCAATCACAATTGGTCTCAGTAGAAATATATGGGTTCTTGAGAATTAAGTACATGGGATTATGTAAACAATGATTAAAAATTTGTTATCAAATTTCGTGGAACGGAATGGAAATTACTTTTATTTTGATTGTCGATTAAAAGATAAACATAATTATTTAACCACAACTTTTTCCGAGTTTGTAAAATCTGATTGGATATTCAACACACTCTTGCATTTTTTTTTCTCTCTCTCTCCTACTTTTACTTTTTGGGGCGTTCCATGGCTCGTGCACTGACAAAATTTTGATTTTACTTATATTTTATAATTTGATAGTGGTTAGGGTCCTAATAAGTGCCAAAATTATTATACGTGTAAAAACTTTTCTTCGTGTATTTACATGTGTCCAAATCTACATGTATAATTACTCGTGTTTATTTACAATAGGTGTCAGTTAAAAATATTGCGTGTAATTTTAACACCACATATGGTGTTAAAATAATTTTTTTTCTGTAAGGAACAGTGAGATTTTTAGACGAAGAGATTCTTATGGCAGTTGCAGTTGTGTAGAAAAGCATAAACAATTTTAGACGAAGAAGTTCTTATATTATTCTTTCTTGATAGAGAGAGAAAGAACTAGCGTTAAATCGTTAGTTTCTATTTTGAAAATATTACCTGAAAGAGAGAAAATCCTCAAAGATTTTCTCAATAACGTAGACCCTATTGTTGAAAGGTTTGTATTGTCCATATTGTATACCTCGATTTTACGGTATATATATATATATATATATATATATATATATATATATGTGACGCTCTACGAAAGAAGGGACCTGTCCCCGAAATAACATTAGGCTCAGTTTTCATGCATTGTGTACGGAAAATTGAGCCTAATGTTCTTTCGGGGATAGGTCCCTTCTTTCGTAGAGCGTCACATATATCCAATATGGCGGTCGAATTTTAAAAAATTAATTTAATTTACCTGAAACTTCTTACTCGGGGGTTTTCAGGGTCGCTGATTACGAATCTGAAGTCAGATTTTAAAAATTCAAAATGGCGGATCCAATATGACGGTCGAATTTTAAAAAATTTATTCGATCTACCGGAAACTTCATACTCTGTGGTTGTCAGGGTAGCTGGTTACGATTCATTGATTACACAGGTCAACAAAAAAAGGCTTACTTTTTTTATGAGATATGATAGTGGTTTCCGAAGTATTTTTTAATGCTGAACACGATCCCGAGTCCAAAAATTGGCCATCACGTCAGGATTTTGAGATAAGTGGGGGTAAAGATCCCAAAAAACGTGTTTTTGAGCGTTTTCAATATTTTTTTTCTCCTAAACCTGACGTGCCAGAAACTACTACATAGACTTTAATTGAAGTTTGAATTGTCCACTTCAAGACTCATATCCGTAAGACAAAAAAAAATAAAAATCTTTTCAAAAAATTAGGTTAAAGTTACCCAAAATGTGTATTTTTGGGTTGCTTTGAAGGATTTTTAAAAATTGTTTTGGATTTGTTTGAAAATTGTTACTCGGGGGTTTTTGGGGTTGCTGATTACGAACCCAATATTAGTTTTCAAGAATTCAAAATGGCGGATCCAAGATGGCGGATGTCAAAATTTATAATTGATCGGATGTAGTTGAAAATTGTTACTCGGGGTTTTTTTGATACACCATTTTGAATTTTTGAAAACTAATATCGGAAACGTAATCAGCGACCCCAAAAACCCTTGAGTTACAATTTTCAAACGAATCCAAAACAATTTTAAAAAATCCATTAAAGCAACCCAAAAATACACATTTTGGGTAACTTCAACCTAATTTTTGGAAAATTTTTTTATTTTTTTTTGTCTTACGGATATGAGTCTTGAAGTGGACAATTCAAACTTCAATTAAAGTCTATGTAGTAGTTTCTGGCACGTCAGGTTTAGGAGAAAAAAATATTGAGAACGCTCAAAAACACGTATTTGGGGTCTTTACTCCCACTTTTCTCAAAATCCTGACGTGATGGCCAATTTTTGGACTCGGGATTGTGTTCAGCGTCAAAAAATACTTCGGAAACCACTATCGTATCTCATAAAAAAGTAAGCCTTTTTTTTTGTTGACCTGTGTTAGCCGTGAAAAGGGCTGATTGAAATCGGATTACCTTTTTAATGTTAGAATCCATTGATTAGCCCTGAAAAGGGCTGATTGTGTGTTGATTGCTTTTTTGGAGTTGGGAGCCATGTATTAGCCCTGAAAAGGGATGGTTGAAAATCTTTCTATTTAAAAATTCAATATTGAATTATAGAAAGATTGTCTTCTGCACCAGAGTACCGTTTTACTACCAACTGCTTATTACCAACAGGAATAAATGAATGCCCACTTTGGATTTCAGTGACGCTTGGAACCATTGAAAATCTTTTTCCAAGTTTCTTTTGAATCTTCCAATGCATCTATTTGCTGTAATACAAAATTATGTAGAAGTTTATATATGTTTTAATAGAAATGGACATTAGAAAAGTAGTTATTCTAAGTGATATTTCACTATATCATATTATTGGTGTAAAATTTGATTCATACCATAGTATATTTCGCTTGCTGGGTGTAAAAACATGATACATAGGATTGGCGTTAAAAAACATGATACCTCGGATTTGACTTGAAAAACATGACATATCGTCGTTTGAGTTGAAGAACATGACACGTGAAAAACGAAAATTTTTTATTCAAATTTCGGTTGGTACCACTGACCGCGAATCTAAAAATGTCTCAAATCAATATAAACTGTATACAAAATTATTTAACCTATTTCTTCTTTGAATTGACATATTATGAAGCGAAAGCATTTGTTTCATAAAAGTTTCAAAGATTTGCCACATTTTAAAATTAGCGGTCAGTGGTATCAACTGAAAATTGAAAAGAAAATTTTCTTTTTGGACGTGTTATGTTCTTCAACTCAGACGACGATATGTCATGTTTTTCAAGTCAAATCCGAGGTATCATATTTTTTAACGCCAATCCGATGTATCATGTTTTTACACCCACTGAAAAAAAACTTCTGGTTGGAATTACCAGAAATCCTAGTTTTAACTAGAATTTCGTGTTAAATATACCCTAACCAGAACATTTTTGGTTAGGTTAACCAGAATTCTGGTTGCTTTAACTAGAATATCGTGTTAAATATACCCTAACCAGAACTTTGTTTTCAGTGCCCAGCAAGCGATTTTATAGTGCGAAGAAAATGAAATGGGCGCGCGTAGCGCGCAAAATTTGTACTAGTCTATATAAATACAGTTCAAAGTTCGACTGTACATATTACAATACATATTACAATAACATTACAGCGATATTATCTGGTAATATTGATATAATATTACAGTCACATTAAAATGTAAATTAAATAAAAATGACTCTAAAATGCATTCCTAATGCCCCTTTTTTGCCAAATCCGGAAACTAAAAATTTTTTTAAACCGTCAGTTTTGAGCTGCCATTTTGAACTTTTAAATTTTTACCAAATATTCGAAATCAGCGACCCCAAAAATATAAAATATTATCATATCACGTAATTAAAAATAATTTTTTCTAGCTCATTTGAGACACGAAAAGCTTATTTTGACTACACTGATAAGTGGTTAACCTAAATAAAAAAATATTCTTTTTTTGTTTATGACAATATGAATTTTTTATAATTAAAAACTGGGTATTTGTGTAAGATTTGTGTAATCAAAAAATTTGAAGCCATGTAATTTTTTTAAGAAATTATATTAATTTTTTAATAATACAAGGCAAACTCAAGGACAAGCTAAAGGATTTTTTAATTGATTCTAGATATTTCCGAGTAAATTAAAAAAGAATGAGCTGCTAAACATTTTTTTGTGGATATTATGCAACAAATTTTTATTAACTAACTAATTTGAAAAAATTATAAATATTAATAAAAGTTAATTTTTTGAGGCTATGTTGTGAACCGGTTGAAATTTTAATAGATTTAATGATTTATAGTTTTCTGACAAAAAAAGGAGACAGAAATGTCTAAAAATGATAAACACATTAAAACTCTAAAAGATCTGGTATACTTTTTCAAAACTTTCGAAATTATTGACTCAAATTTTCCGTTTTTAGGAATTATTTTTTGTTAACTGACAAAGAATTAAATAATAACATTCATTGCTTTTTATTGTCATGTAATCAAACTTTTATTTCACAAAATAGCAGATTAAAATAATTCATTTTAATAATTTTATTTTATTATAAATCTCGCGTGTACAAAATAGCACCGGTTGCCGGTATTTTTAGACAAATTTTTAAAAACTTATACCTCCTTATCCTTATTTTTAGTCACAAAACAAGTGTTCTTACCTCTGCACTTTTTTCACTTTTATTTTTCTTTCCTAATTTTTTTAATTTTACGAAGAAGAAAAAACACGTGTTCTTTTTACTTAACCCTTTAACGCCCAGATCAATTTTTTTACTATGAAATAGCTTAAAAATAATTCCAAATATTACAAATAACGTGACATAGATATATAACCTAGAAGATAGGACTATAGAGAAAATTAAAAATTAAAATGGCGGCTCAAAAATGGAGTTTGAAGTTAAAATTTTTTTCAAAATTTTGATTCGAAAGTACGAAATTGTTAAAAGTGATTAGATCGGCTTAAAATTTGTTATTCGGGGGTTTTAGGGGTCGCTGATCACGAATCTGAAGTCCAATTTTCAAAATTTAAAATGGCGGATCCAATATGGCGGACAATTTTTTTTAAAAACTCATTAAATTTGCTTGAAACTTGTTACTCGGGGGTTTTTGGGGTCGCTGATCACGAATCTCAAGTCCAGTTTTCAAAATTCAAAATGTCGGATCCAATATGGCGGACAATTTTTAAAAAAACTCATTAAATTTGCTTGAAACTTGTTACTCGGGGGTTTTTGGGGTCGCTGATCACGAATCTGAAGTTTAATTTTCAAAATTCAAAATGGCGGATCCAATATGGCCGCCAAATTTTTAAAAACTCATTAGATCGGCTTGAAATTTGTTACTTGGGGGTTTTTCGTGAAAATATTTTTTTACCTAGTCCAATATTTTCCGAGTGGGAGGGGGTTAAATTTTTGTGTTTTTCAGTACAATGCTTATTTTAATAATTTTTTACTCTTAAACAATGAAACATACAAATTTAACAAAGTATATTTTGGAAAGGTTTTTTCATGCTCTGTCGATTAGAAATAAGCATTTTGAAAACAAAAAAATTTGTTGACCCAAAAAAATTAAAAATTAAAAATAAATTTCAATTTTTGGGGGAGAGGGGTACGATTTTTTTTTAACGAAAGCTGAAGTTTTTTACTAAAAGGACATATAAATGAAAAAGTGGGACTAGAATGTTTAAACATTGAAAAAAAGAATTTTCTCCTAAACGGAGCTAAAAACCGGGTTTAGAGCGCTCCGGCGAGTAGAAAATTTTTTTTTTCAATGTTTAAACATTCTAGTCCCACTTTTTTATTTATATGTCCTTTTAGTAAAAAACCTCAGCTTTCGTTAAAAAAATGGAACCTTTTTTCCAAAAAATTAAAATTTATTTTTAATTTTGATTTTTTTGGGTCAAAAAATTTTTTTTTAATGCTTATTTTCAATCGAAAGAGCACGAAAAAACCTTTCCAAAATGTACCTTGCCAAATTTGTATGTTTAATAGTTTAAGAGTAAAAAATTATCGAAATAAGCATTACACCGTAAGACACCTGGATCACTTGACATGGAATGCCTCATATATATATATATAATATATATATTAATTTACTAGAGCTAAAATGAAGAAAATTATACACAACAGAAAGCGTACAAATCTGCAGTACGAATGAATAGAAAGAAACAGAAAATGAATTTTTTAAACATATTTAAATTTCGCGCCTAAATATTAATTCCAAACTATCCAATAGATGGATGTCTTTCTCACAGTAGAGTTAAATCTAGCTTGTTATATATACTAGCACTGTTTCCTCGACTTTTGTCTTTAAGTAATATATTATCTATTTATTTTCATACATTGAGCAGGTTTGTACCTTTTTTTAAATAATTCTTTATTCTAGGTCTGGTAAGTTATATATATATATATATATATATTTTTATATATTATAAAAATATATAAGTTTTTTTGGAATTTTCGCGTCTTTTCTGATTCGGCTAGTAAAAAATGTCTCGTTTGAAGAGAACTAAGTCTGTGGTTAATTACAGTGAAGTAGTTGAGGATGATGATAGTATTCAAATATCTTTAATTCCTAATCCCAATACTTCTGATGTTGAAGATGAATCAGATGGTGACAGTGATAGTGAAAATAGTAATCATTCCGATATTGAGGATATTGAGAATGAAATATTATCTTATAGAAAAGTCTTTGAAAATTACAACGAAACACAGAAATATTTAGAAAATAATCATGAATATAAATGGGTCGATGGTGAAAAATCTTATCATAATGTATTGAGTAATTAATACCTTTAGCCGAGAAAGATAAAAAAAAATACGTGAGAGTACACCTGTTGAGCTTTTTGAAATGTTTTTTTCTTTAGCTATGAAAGAACACATCATTGATGCTTCACGTCAAAACGGTCTACAAATTCCCTTACACGAGTTAGACTTATTTATAGCCATAATAATACTGTCATCGTTTAATACACGTAATTCTGAAAGAGACTACTGGTCTAAAAATCCTCTGTTAGAATGTGCTATTGTAAAATCAGCTATGACAAGAAATCGTTTTTTAGAAATAAAAACTAGTATAAAATATTCAAAAAAAGAAGATGAAAGCTCAACAGATTTTGCATGGCGTGTACGAACTCTTTTAAACATGTTTAATTTTAACATAAACCGTTTTGGGTTTTTTCAAACTGCTATCTCAGGGGATGAAATGATGGTAAAGTTTTATGGTAGATTACGATTTAAGCAATACATTCGTACTAAACCTGTCCGATTTCGGATAAAGTTGTGGGCATTATGCGGTTCTGACGGATTCTTATTTGAATGCGACATATACTGCGGGAAGAATGCAAAGACCGATGGTGCCCTCATCAAGTGCGCTTTGGGAAGTCGCGTTATTTTAAAATTAACGAATCCATTGCTTATGACAACTTCCAGAAAAAAGATAGAAGCTTATCATTTATATTTTGATAATTATTTTTCCAGTCCAGACCTGCTTATTCATCTAAAAAAAGTAGGATTAAATGCAACTGGTGTTGTCCAAAAAAACCGGGTGAAAGAAGATAATAGTTTAGAAAAAAATCCAAAAAGAGGATCATTTAAAGTCAAACATGAGAAAAACAGTGGCCTAAACTATATTACGCTTATGGATTCAAAAGAAGTTTCTCTCCTTTCCACTTGCGCTGGCATTTCTCCATTACAAGATCGAAAACGATACTCGAAAGAAAAAAAATGTAGAGATGTAATTGCCATGCCGAGTGCATTTTCAAATTATAATAATTACATGGGTGGTGTGGATCTCCATGACCAGTATTGCAGTTACTTGCTACCTTCTTTTCGAAGTAAAAAATGAACATGGCCAGTACTAATGCGATTGATTCATTTGTCAATTACTAATTCTGTGATACTACACAATGCTGTTCAAGAAGGTGGAAAAAAGACACCAGCAAAAAATTTCGCAATTAGTATTGTTAGGCATTATATTGAAAAAAATATCAACGGCGGAATGAGAAATCATAATTTAGAAAAATCTCAGAAAAGAAAATATTGCTCTTTAGAAGGTTGTGAAATCAGAACATATTTCTTTTGTAAAATGTGCGAATCATTTTTCTGCAAACAGTGTTTTGATACCAAGCATACGTAATGTTAAAAATAAAACATACATTTCCATTTTTTGACTTTTAAATTAAACAATTATGATAACAAATAAAAAAACAAAAATACTTAAAAAATATAAGAAGGAAAAAATAAAAAAAACATAAAAAATAAAAAAAATCCAAAAAAATATATAAAATTAAAAAAAAAAGACTTTCCAGTTCACGTTTACCTCCACGTGGTGAAAGTTGGAAAACATTAAAAATATTTTAGATATTTTAATGGCTAAAGAACGTGATTACCAACTTTTAACTGAAAATTCGTCTGTCATATTGAATCCGACAATTTGAATTTTAAAAATTGGACTTCAGATTCGTGATCAGCGACCCCTAAAACCCCCAAGTAACAAATTTCAAGCCGATCTAATGAGTTTTTGAAAATTTGGCGGCCATATTGGAACCGCTATTTTGAATTTTGAAAATTAAACTTCAAAATCGTGATCAGCGACCCCAAAAACCCCCGAGTAACAAGTTTCAAGCAAATTTAATGAGTTTTTTTAAAAATTGTCCGCCATATTGGATTCGACATTTTGAATTTTGAAAACTGGACTTCAGATTCGTGATCAGCGACCCCAAAAACCCCCGAAAAACAAGTTTCAAGCAAATTTAATGAGTTTTTAAAAAAATTGTCCGTCATATTGGATCCGCCATTTTGAATTTTGAAAATTGGACTTCAGATTCGTGATCAGCGACCCCTAAAAATTGAAAATTATACAAAAATTGAAAAAAAAATCGGACTTTTTTTATAAAAAACATTAATAACTTTTTTATTTATAAATTTTTTGATTTTTTTAACGCCATTCGATAGAGCGCATATGAAAACATAAGAAATGATGATTCGTGAATTTTTCTATTGATTTTTAAGTACCGAAATAAGTCCTCAAGTTTCATGCCACAAATTTTGTCCATCTGGGCGTTAAAGGGTTAACACTTTTTTTCACTTTTATACTTCCGTATTTTACTGTATAATCTGTGTTCTCTGTTCTCTGTTAATAAATGTAAACTACTGTTGACTCTCTGTGAACAAAGAAAATAAACCAATAGCAACCATCACCGCTACGTTTCTGTCCAATAGCGACCGTCATCATCGTTTTTCCGCCAATAGCAATTGTCATCATCGTATTTCAACCAATCGCGACCGTCACCATCATATTTTTAACCAATAGCGACCGTCATCATGAAATTTTCAACCATTCGCGATCGTCATCAAGAAATTTCAACCAATCGCGACCGTCATTATGAAATTTTCAACCAATAGCGACCGTCATCTTGCCAAGTCCAGCCAAAAAAAATAGCTGTTTTTCTATTAAGGATTATTATTTTTTATTATTATATATTTTCTCAGTTTCTCCTGTATTTTTTTCTTTATTAGTTTATTTTTAGTTTATATTTTTAATATTTTTTGAAAAAGTCATAACTTTTGTTCAGTTTAATATTTTTCAATCGGATATGGCTATAAATTTAAGTTACACTAATACCTAACAGCCTGTAAAGTTTCGTTTTAATCGGTCATGTAGTCTTTGTGTTTATCCCGGACAAAATATTGCGTACAGACAAACATACATACATACATACATACATACATACACACAGACATACATACATAATTTTTTTTATTGTCATTTTTGGAATTCTTACTACTCAAATAGAAAAACTAAACATGAATTTTCAAATTCTATGCAATGTACAGACAAAAATCTGATCTTATTTATAAAGATAAATTATTATTATAATTAATATTAAAAGATTAATTCAATTTATTTATTTTGCCTAATATTTGGTTTAAAGAATATCATTAGTCTGTGTTTTAGCCTGAGTCAATTTCAATATTTTTTACATGTTATACATTTTTATACCCTCGGGTAACAACTTTTAACGAAATCTGATAAATTTAAAAAAAATTTGTCCACTATATTGGATTCGCCATTTTGAATTTCTGAAAATTAACAACAGATTCGGTATCAGCGATCCCAAAAACCCCCGAGTAACAACTTTCAATTAAATCTAATGAATTAAAAAATATTTTGTCCGCCATATTGGACCGCCATTTTGAATTTTTGAAAATTAACATCAGATTCGTCATCAGCGACCCCGTGTATTTTATTTCTCTCTCTCTTTTCTTTTTTTACATTTCCCCCTTTTTTTCTTAGACGAGCAGATCGTCCGAGCCACTGTTATTGCGGAGGATGTTCAACCTTACCAAAGGCATTGGACTTGACAGGTGATTATTTTTGTTATGTGTTTAAGATAACTTTATTGAATCTTTCTCTTTCGATAATTTTATACGAAAAAATTTTTTTAATTATTATAATTTTGTTGTGTGTAATGTTTGTTTAGAACCTAAATTAGAGCCAAGAAAATTTGTGGATACCATGGTTTGGATCGATGATATGCCGCAGTTTGTGTCATCATGTGATATTGAAGATAGGTCTTTAAACCTCTCGATGAAGGCTTCTATTGTAAATAAGATTTTTCAATTAAAAATACTCTTGAGGGATATTAAGTCACTTTTGGAGGATCCACTGCGGCTTGATCCTACATTTAATACTGCTCTTCAACCACAGGCAGGTCCTTCTATTGGGCCACAAGTAGGACCTCCTTTTGAAATAAAACCGAGGCCTTATTCTGAATCATTGCCAGAGCCTTCCTTTGTGACACAGCCAGGGCCTTCATGGTACCTGGAGCCCGAAGAGGTTGAGGTGATTTTGGAAGAAGATTCTTGTCCGAAATTGATTCCCAACAGAGTTGAAATGTGTATGTGCGGTTTGTGTAATTTTTAGGGATTTTAAGATAAAATTTGTGAGTGTTTTTATAATTATCGTATATGTTCGGTCAATTGTGTGTACGTTGTGTGTGTGCTTTATTTTATAGTGTGAATGTGAGTGTGATATGTTTAAATAAATGATTTTTACATTTTGTAATAATGCTAAATTATTTATTTTACCAATTCACTACCTTATTTGAATAATTACGATTACAGTTTTGCTTTCACTCATTCTTGTTTTCTATAATTTAAAATATTTTACCCTTTTTTATTTTGTCTCTTTTTTTATTCATGAAAGTCTGAAAATTATATATATTTTATTCCAATTTTGTAACTACGTATATTTTTCCAATTTGAACAATTGATGATATATATTCATAATAAAATTAATTTCTTTCGACAATTCTGTCAAATTTTAAAAATTATTTATTTATTCCTTTTAATAATAAAAAAAACATTCACATTGAAATTTCATAAAATTTTGAGCTTAGATCTTTTAAAGTTCATCTTTTCATACTTTTTAGACCCGAATCAGCGAAATTATACTGATTCTCAGTGATGTAAGCACCACTGATTGAAACAGTGAGAAGAATCCCTGAATCATCCAACCAAAAACAATAACGTTCTATTTAAATCAGTCAAGTATTTTCTTTTCCAAATAATTGTATCAAACAAAGAACAATTCCATTATTTACAGAAATTTAATTTTGTCTATTAGGTTTTACAATAACATCCAAAAATAATTGAATTATCTCTAACACTGTCAGAAAACTCTGTTGTGATTCTACAGCAAAAGTACAGAAAACAATTGTCCAACAAAACGATAATGTAATTTCACTTTTCTAAAGTACTGTAAATTTACAGCATAACCCGAAAAACTTTTACAGTATAGTGCCGTGAACATGCTGTAGAGTTCTGTAAATTTACAGTATCTATTTCTGTATATTAACTATCAAATTCTGAGAATTCACAATGCAATACTGCAAATTCACAACATTTTTACTGTAAATTCACATAATTATTTATAGTAAATTCACTATATTATGTACTGAATATTTACAATATAATTTACTATCATTTTACAGTGAATTATTTCTTAATTACAGTCAGAATTTTTTTTTAATTTATTGTAAATATTTTCTATTTCAATTGTAAATTTTCCTACCTAGTTAGAAACTTAATTTTTCTTCCGCAATAATTTAAAAACGTTTCGTAACTAATTTTTAATAAGTTTTCATATATTATTTTTATTTCACAAAACATGTTTTATTACACAATTATTTATTTTACAAATAACAACAAAAAATAGCTAAATATAATAATCATGTGCCTGATTAAAAAAGTTTAACTATATTTCATATTTATAATTAAATTCTTCATCTCGAAAAATAAACACTCGACAAAAATTACCCTTAAACAGATAATTAATTAAAAATTTCACTATGATTCACTATTATTTAAAAATATTTATTTTTAATAGATAAAACCACAATTTCGATCTAAAACACTGTTTACACAAGAAGACTTCTACTTGCGGTCTTAGGTTCTTTGCTGAATGCTGAAGGGCAACTGATGCTAAAAGGACCTTTTCACAAAAATTTCTAAGAAATTATAGAAAATTCCCGAAAAGTTTCTTTTATTTCTTTTATCCGAGAAATTTCACAAACTTTTTGTCTGAAAACCTATAATAAAAAATACGGGTATTTGAAAAGTCATAAAACAGAAAGTCTTGTAAGACCAGACCCTTAGTTGACCGTCCTAACAATAAGAAAAACCAGATGTGAGACAAACCCTACAAAACGAAAAAATATTTTCAGTTTAAAATAAAAATATTTGACTGCTCAAAGTAGAAAATTTTATTTAAAACTTATTTATTACACGTTGCTTTTATGTATAATTTCAATATACCGTCTTTTTTATTTGTTTTTAAATTATAGCAAGTTGATTATTATTGTACTTATAAGTATAAAATTCGTAAATATATTTTCAACCGAATTTGCAATTTAGTTATAAATTTTGTTATAATTTCCTAGTATTTAAAAACTTTTCAAAGGGTATTTTTTTGTGCATTAATGAAACCTGTATAGTTCCAATACATCACAGAAAAACAGTCTGAAATTATCTATAACAAAGAAGCAAAATAATTGGAAAATTTATTTTATTGTAACTGTTTGTAATCTTTAAAAATGATTCAGTTATAGTTTTAAGAGTTAAAATCATATTCTCAAGGTTAAAAAAAGTCAAAACTAGCTGTAATGTAAAAAAACTGCAGCTAAAATCACAAAATAAATATCTGTAAAATTCTTGAAGTTTTATACAAAATAATCTTTGGAAGTTTAGATCTAAAATTACCCAAAATTTATATTTGAAAATAAAAGTTTTGTAGAAATAGTAAATTCAAGCTTAATTTTATAATTTAATCTAAACAATTTCTGCTTCATTGTTTAACCCTTTTCAGTTATTTTATTATTGGCCTTTAACACTATCAAAAGTTTAACTATCATAATTAACTAAAATATCTTTTCCAAATTTAAATTGGATATTTTATCTTAAGATTTATAGTTCAATTAGAAAAATTGATTATTAAAATAAGTTGTGAAGTGCAAAAATTTGACACTGATTTTACATGAATTTCTATTATGAAAATCTCCTTAGATGGGGCAAAATTTCTGAAGCGGACCCCCCTCCAAAAATAAGTTCTGGGATTGACTTGATATTTTGGTAATTTGTTGTCCTCTATAAGAGTAATAAATTTTTAAAAATATTGGTACATTTGAAAAAAAATTGTAAAAAGTAGAGGGGGTAAAAGTTTTAGATTTTCGAAAACATTGACATTTTCAAATCACTATAAGTCGGATAAAACTTTATGGATTTTCATTTATGAGGAACGGATTTTGAAGTATTTTTCATGTACTTTCTGATGCATATAAGAAAATTTTTAAAAACAAAATTTTAACAACTTTTTTTCAAAATTAATTTTTATTTTTGACCGATTTGGGTATTTTTTTTTAATAATTTCGATGGAAAGCTGAGGTTTTTTCCGATAAAATATGTAATTTTCAGAGTGGGACAGAAAATAGTTTAAGAGAAATTTAATAAAAATTAAAGTTGCGCGCGCGTCGAGCGCTGTTGGTGCGCCTTTCACGACTGCGGTTTCTGACTGCATCTTATTCAGTAAAAGCTCTCTGCATTGTTCAGGGTTGAGACTGTCATTATACAATAATGCCTGCATTACTGTTACTGAAAAATTTTTGAATAACCTGGTTTGAAAATTTCACTTTGAAATTGATTAAAATTATAAATTATTATACTGTTATTTGCCGAAATAGAAAAATTGTCTCGAGGAAAGATTGAATAACAAACAAAATTTTTTAACAATCATTAATTTTTTTATTCAAAAGAAATAAAAAAAATTTGTATTAATTCTATAAGTCAATAATAATTTTTGTTACAAAATTAAAATTTGTTTTTTAAAAGGGAAAAAATTTGCAATATGGGTTAGAATTCTTAAAATTTTCAGAGAAAACACAAAGTATTTTTTTAAAATCAAAATGACAAAAAACATTTCTATTTGGTCTTAGGAATGTGTCCACCAAAAAAACCGAAAAATATATTATTTTTTATAAAAGTTATTTCAAAATTATTTTTTTTGTAAATTTTTTAACAAAATGTTATCTCTTCTAAATGAATGAACCGATTTAAGTGAAACAAGCGGAAATATAAAGGGGATAACATATACTATCGTTTAGAATTAGAAATGTACCAATATTTTGGGAATTTATCACTCTTATAGAGGACAACAAATTACCAAAATATCAAGTCAATCCCAGAACTTTTTTTTGAGGGGGGTCCGCTTCAGAAATTGTGCCCCATATATGCAATACATTTTAGTATACAACTTTAATTAAAGTAAGTTCAAAAATCAGGTTTATACTTCATGAATTTTAGGTTAAAATTAATTTTTAGGAGAGCAATTTAGTTTAATGTAATGCTTTTAATTCCTTGATTCATCAATCATCTAAGTATTGCCCTACTCAGTGGTATTTTTAACGATTCGGATTTAGAGAACATTAAATGCATTTTCTATTTTCCAAAATTTATTTAATATCAATATATTTTAAGTAAAATATGTTCATTAGTTTATTTATAATCAATAATTCTAAAATAAAATAATAGTTTTAACAACTTTAATTATAAGAATATTTTTAAAAGTGAAATTTTTGTTTTTAAAATGCATAATAAATGTGTATAATGATAGAAAACGGCTGAGCCGACAACATGGCGGGTCGAGCGGTTCTCGCTTTGCTCTGTACAAGGGCAGAGGCATGAGACCTTATACTTGCCTGATAATAAGGGCTCGATTCAAGTCTTTCAAACGGCATTATTTATTAATAATAATTATTTTAAAATTAAAAATTGATGATATCCTGAAAAGTTAAGCTATTTTCTTTAAGTTTATATAAATTTTGGTATATGTTTATAGTATACCAAAATTTATTTATTAATAACAATAATTCTTTAATATTAATATGTAATTCATTTTTAATATTAATAATAACAATTTTAATAAAATTGATTAAAATTGTTAATTTTAATAATAATTTATAACTATTTGCTTTGTTAATTGTTAATTAAAGCAATAAATTATATTGTATGTTAGTAATTTGTAATACTTTATTAATTTATAGTAATTATTATTGCCATGCATAGTAAAAGAGGTGCGAGCACGGTTGATGTACAATCGATGCGTGCTTAAAGCTGGTTCGCTCATTTGAATGATGCTGTCTTATGCTCTATTCATTTTTATTTTTATTCTATTTTTGTTGTTTTTTTGGGCTTAGAATTGCCGAAATTTTTTATTAGATTTTTGAGACCTTTCCTCCCTCCTTAGACTTTACATTGTCCTCAATGTAAGGGAGTAGTTGTACTCAATTATTTTATTTATTTCTTTAATTTTGTATTATTGGTGTTTGGTTTCTTCTTCTTTTCCATCTTGTGGTTATTAACAAATAGCACAAGTACAGTTTTCTCACTACTATGATGATTATTCACAACAGTTTCCCCATTTAAACATTTTTAATTTTATTAAAGAGGAATCTTCATTAGACATTACATGTATTTTTTGTTTTAAATTTTTAGGTTTTTCCTCTTCGCTAAAGAAATAAGTATTACTTAACTCTTTAAAGAATATTTTTGCTGCTGAGTTTAACATTATTTTAATTAATTTGGTAATAAGTTCAGTTAAATAGGATAGCAGCAACTGCTATACAGTATTTGGATAAATGGTTTTGCATCGTGAGAATATGAAAATTTCCGTCTGGGGTTGTAGGAAGTTTTCCTACTGTGTCTAGTGAATTTTTGTCAAAAACGTCTAGGAGTGTGTCTGTTATAATCATAGGTTCTCTAGTTTTTGCTCTAACTAATTTTTGTGTTTGACATGTGGGACACTTTCGTACAAATTCTGTCACTTGTTCTATTAATCTTGGCCAATAAAACTTTTCGCGAATTCTTCTATATGTTTTTACTATTCCTTTGTGTCCTGCTATTTTACTTTTATGGAATTCACTTATGATATCTTCTCTATTTTCTTCTTTAGGAACAGATACTTGTCCATAACACATAGTTATATTAATATTGCTATTGTAGAAAACTGATTTAATAATTTGTCTTAGTTCTCCTTTTAGCAGTTCATCTGTAAAATCTCAATGGCGAGAAATTCTTATTTCTTTTACATTTTCTTTAGAAAGAATTATTTTTAAATTCTGCATTCCTAAACTAATGTCTTCTTTCGATAATGGATCATAGTAATTGTCTTTTACTATTAAAGAATATACGTTATATCGTCCTCTAGGGGTTACCGGAATTTGTCCTTTTGTATGATTTTTTATTTTTATTTCTTCGGGATCTATTACTGCGATGTCAATGAGTAATCGGCTTATTGGAGTCGTGAACTCGCAATCGGATGATAGAAAGTGAACATAGTTATTTCGATGATAAGTAAGATTTTCTCTGTCACTCGTGATGTTTGAAGATTTCTCTGATATTCTTAAATAATTCGGAGGAAAATTTGGAGGAATGCTGTTTATAGTATCAAAATTATTCCCTTGTGTTTTGTTGTTCTTGGATTATTCTTCATATTCCTCTTCTTCGTCATCTTTATTATCTTCTTTGCTTTCCTCTGCTTCATTATCTGTGGTTTCCTCTTCTTCATCATCTGTGTCGACATCTGTTTTATATACTGAAGTGTGATAAGGTGTTGACATGGCTTTTGGAGTTTTAGAAATTACTTGTGTGTTGGGTTCTGATGTTGATGTTTGGAAAGTAATATTTTTAATTTGGTTTTGGTCTATTTCCTTTTTCTGTGGTGTTTGATATATTGGTTATTCTGGTTCTATTGTTTCTGTAATTGACTTTTCGATATTGACATTCTCTGTTTGATTTTTCTGCCATATAGATTCACCTTTAGCATAATCCCAATAAAAGTCTAGTTTTTGTAAAAATTCTGAGTGGTCTCCGGGAATTAATTCATTAGCTGCTTTATGAACTGATTCGTCATTGTTTCCATCTGAGTGTATAATCCAATCTCTAGGAGATCGTGGTGTTTCGATTAACCAGTCTTCATGTTGTTTTAAGGATTGATCAAAACGTGATATAGAATTTCCTAAATCTTGAGCTATTTCCTTTCTGCTTGAATTCATTGCGTTGTTTTCTTCTTCGTCAGAACTTTCTTCGCTTTCACTGGCTGGTGGTTCTACCGTTAATACTGTTTTTTCCGGGCTTGGAAAATATACAATTTTAGGTAACAGTTCGGGAGGTGCACTTTTAGGTCCAGGCATATTTTTTATAGCTGCTGGTGGAAATTTTAAACTAGGAAGCACACTTCTACTAGGTTTTTGAATAGGAGGATTAGTTATCTCTATATCTTCGTCAGTAATATCCTCGTCTGAATCTTTGTCTATAGTTATTACTCTAGGTTGCGTTGCTCTTCTTTGTGATACTCTTAATCCGATTGTACTTTCATTAAAATTAATTTTCGATGTAAATGGCTTTAAAATTGATTTTGTAGGTTGTAATTTTGGTTTCTGAGGATTTACATATATTTTTGTCGGTGGTTTAATTGGTTTCTTTGGGTCTTTGTCATCCTTTATGTTGATTAAAATTTTTACTTGTTTTTGCTCGATTTCGGTTTAAGAATTTTTTGTAATTTCTTCATTGACATTTCTGGAAGGAGCATCTGCGTTTGTGTTTAACTTTCCTGATTTATGTTGGAATTCATATTCGTAGTCTCTTAACTTTAATCTCCATCTGATTAATCGCTGTCCTGGATCTTTTATTGTGTCGATCCATCTTAATGGTTCATGGTCGCTTACTAAAGTAAATTTCTTTCCATAGATGTAGGGCCTAAAATGATGAACTGCATACAGAACTGCTAAGCATTCCTTTTTAGTTGTGGAGTAATTTATTTCTGGTGCATTTAATACTCTAGAAAGATACGCAATAGGAAGGTCAAATCCAACTTTTTCTTGACTCAGCACTGCGCCTATAGCAAAATCTGATGCGTCTGTTGTTAGTGTGAACGGTTTCTCGTAGTCCGGATATTGTAAAATTGGACTAGTACACAAGGCTTCTCTTAGTTCTCTGACACTTTCTTCTTGCTGTTGTTTCCATTCGAATTTTACTTCTTTTTTTAGCAAATTAGATAAAGGTTTAGCCTTTGCTGAAAAGTCTTTAATGAATCTTCGATAATATCCCGCAAATCATAGGAATTGCTTTACATTCCTTGGCGTTTTAGGTCTAGGAAAATTTTTGACTGCTTCTACAGTTTTAGGATTAGGTTTCACTCCTTCGTTACTTATTATATGTCCCAAATAAGCTACTTCTTTTAAAAGAAATTCGCATTTTTCTGGCCGTAGTAAAAGGTTGGCGCCTTTTAATCGTTGTAGTAATCGTCTTACCTTTTTGCCGTGTTTCTCTAAATCATTCGCATAAACCACGATGTCATCTAAATATACGAATAATTCATTAGTCTTTGAAACGTTGATGGTGAGTTTTTTAATCTCATTTTTGATTCAATTTGATGAAATCCACTGGCTAAGTCAAATACAGAGAAGTATTGAGCGCCTCCAATGGTGTCCAGTATGCTAATTATATTCGGCAGAGGATAAAAATCACCAATTGTCTTCTCATTCAGCGCCCTAAAATCGATCACTATTCTCCACTTTTTCTTACCAGTTCCATCGATCTTTTTTGGAATTATAAGTAATGGTGAGTTATATGGAGAACAGGAAGGTCCTATGGCTCCTTCTGATTTCATTCTATCGATGACCATATCAATTTCTTCTTTTTGAGAGGGTGAAAATCTGTATTGTTTAGTATGGATTGGTATTTCGTCTTTTGTAAGAATTTTGTGTTGAACCATATGTGTGTTCCACCCAAAAGCGTATAGGATCCGTTTCGAAGTTTGAAACTTCGGATCGAAGATAAAGCGTTATTTCATCAACATAACCACTATCTGAAATGTCATTTCTTCCTCGTTTGGCATTTTGCACGCAATCTGTATAATATTTCTAAAATGAAGACTTTTCTTTAATTTCTGTAAAAGATGGTTATGGCTATTTAAATTAGTTTTGTTTAATATGATTTTAAATAGTAATTATTTTGTTTACGCACGTTACGCTTTTTAGAAATTGCCTATATTTTTGAGATACTGTCTCGTATTTTGAATCTAAGTGATTAATAAACGTTTGTCTAGAGGGTACTTTATAATTCGGAACTGCATATTTCATCATTTTTATAAATCCTTCTCTTTTTACTATTGAGAAAGGTTCACTATCTTTACAGATCATAAATAAAATTTTATCTGTTAGATTTTTATGTTTAGCGCCTCCTTCTTGAAATAATGAAATATTTTTAAATGGGCATTTAATATTTTCCCTGACCGATTGTTCGCATAGCTCAGTAGTTGTCAAAGATTCGCTTGCACTATTAGAACTAACAGATTCATTACTCGTTGATTTGTTAGTCGACGATGAATTTTCCGTATTTTCGTGTCTTCGTTTGAGGTTGGATTTTTTTTCTTCAATTTCTGTCATAAGTGCACTGTAAATCTCAAAGTGATTCGCCTTTAAATGGTTAAACATATTTGTTGTGTTTCCAAAACTTTTGACTAGCGAATGAGGACCTGAGCAATATTTACATTGCATGAGGTTTTTCTGATCTGTAGGTAAAAAGTGCTTTCGCACAGGACTTGGGCCACCGCTCATTTTATAAATGCCTCTGGAATTTAGTGATCTGTAAATTAAATATAATTTTGAAATTGTAGCAATGTATTTACTGAATTGTTAACACTATAAATATAATCTTTCGAATAGAAATTTTCTTACATTATGTAGCTAACGAATTAATAACGTAAAATAAAAAATTATAACTATCACTAATAACGCAACGTTTAATAAAACAATTTATTATAAATGTCTATAAAGATAAAATATAAAAATGATACGATTTTGTTGTATTTTGTGGATCAAATGTAGATATATTCACTTAGAGGTTATGTCACATAAATTGTCAAAAAAGATTTTTTTTCAACTTGCACAATACTTCTGGATTCTTTAGTTAAAATAAAATAAGATAAATAGAACGAATTTTATTCTTAAATAATAATATTTTTTGTATACTCGAGTTTATAAAAATTATCATTTGTGTTGTTGCTTGCGCTCTAAGTAAAAATTTTTAGTCGCACGTACCTTTTTAATTGTTCTTATTCTTCTATATGTGTAGTAATCATTAAAAGCAATATCAAATTAGTTTGATTTAATTAACTACACGACATCAATCAGTTAATTTTAAACGTTCAGTTGCTAACTGTTACCTTGTAAGTTGACCAAAACTTGACATACAATTACACAGAATACATGCATAAAATATAAATACAAAGTAGGGTTAGGTTAGAGGCAGTGGCACAGTGATACTATATACATTAATGTTAAGTTCATAATCTGCCACATAAAGCTTAAGGGTAGAATCACATGGCGACGTAAAAGTATGTCAACAAACGATAAAAGAAAACTTTTAATGTCTTTGCCCATACTGAAAATATCGATATCGACCGACAAATATCGATATTTGAATCGATATATCGTGTGTAAGATATCGATATAAAATATCGAAATATCAATACCAAAATATCGATATTTCCGATATTTCGATATAGATATTGCATGACTACCTAATAATAATCCTTTGTCGGTTTTTATTAAGGGTAAGTATCCTTCTTTTAATTCAGGATTTAAAAGATCGATAGGTATTACTTGTCTCGTTCTGGCTTTAATAGTTACACTTTTTCTTTTATTGGCTTTGTTTTCTGTTAATGCTTCTCTAGCTTCTACTGATTCTTTATCTGTGAAAAATATTGGTTTTATAGGGTCAGAGTGTGTGACAATGGTGTTATGCCAAAATGAAATTTCAACTTTTTCTTCACGTAGGTACTCTCGACCTAGAATACCGTCGGATTCTATAGGGAAATTAATAGATACTACTTGGAAAGTTATTTGCTTCGTCATTATTTCTATCTGAACGGTTCCCAATGTAAATAGTTTAGTAGGAACAATTCCGGCTATGTGTATAGCTTCTTCTTGAATTATTCTCAACTCCGGAGATATTATATTCTCTTTAATTATATTCACATCAGCACCTGTATCTATTAATAAGGTTGCTGATAATTTTTGGAAACTTGGAGAATTAATTACTATTAATGGAGATTCTCTGGAGTTTCTGGCGTGGAAGATGTGTTTTGTAATAAAAGAATTCTCGCGTTGACTGGACGCTTTTTGTAATCTTCGCTCGTCGTCGCGTCTGTCCGTCGAGTCGTGTTTAAGTTTAAATTACTCTTTTCAAAAGAGTGTGGGGACTGAGCACGTGATGGTGTTCTATTTAATTCTTGAGGTTTGTTAAAATATGCTTCTTGTGGAGGAGGTTATGGGTAAAATGGATAAGAGGTATATGGCATATAAGCACTAGGGAAAAACGAGTTTGGGTGATTAGGATACTGTGGAGGAAAACTGTTATTTGGACCATATAGTGGATACGGATTTCACAATATACCTGTGGGGGTAGGTGATTGAGAACGATATCTCGTTTCTTCATGAGGATATGAAAATTGTACTCTATTACAGGGACTTCTTTCTGGATATCTATAATCTTGAGGTTGATATCGTGAATAATGATAAGCATTATAATCAGGTTTATGACTATCGTGACGTTGTTCAAATTTCAACGCAATCTCGAAAGCATCGTCAAGCTTTTCAGGATTTCGGGCTTCTATTATAGTGGCCATAGCATCTGGAAGTCCTTTTATGAAAGCTTTTAAAGCACAATAATTTAGGGGTTGCATTTGGGTATTAGCGCTAATTGCTCCGTATGAATTAGCTAGTGTTGCATATTTTCCTGCTAATAATTGGGACAGTCTGTCATAAAACTCACTAACATTTTCATTTCTGTTCATACGAATTGTGGATATTTCCTGTAAATACCATGCATATGATTTATAAGTAGAAAATCTTTGTTTTAAATGATCTATTAATTGTTGAATGGTTCCGAAAAACTTACCATGAGTGCTTTTTCTAGCAGCACCCTTTAATTTATCAAAAACTGATTTCAAATACTGATCTTCGCAGTGTTTAGGAATAGTAGATTCAGCATTTAAAACATCTTCTATAAAATCTTTTACGGGCATATTATGACCGTCGTAAAAAGGAATATTCATTATACCTTGTTGTAACGCAAAACATTCCGCCATTGAATTTACCATAGTATCATTGTGGTTGTGAAGGTCGCGCCACTCGCCTCTTCCGAATTATCGTCATCATTACCCTTTTGATGTTTATTCTTACGAGTCATATTGATGTTAACTTAAAATAATTCGTTAATAATATCGAATGAAAAGGGGAGTCCTAAAACTCCAATAATATCTGAACTGTCGTTATAATTTATTGTTTGAAATTCTACTACCGTATAATTAATGCAAACTTTTGTCTCTCTGTGCGTTTGTAAAGTACCGTCTCTTAAAAAGTATTTTATTATACGATTTACACCTAAAAAGGGGTCAATTCTGTCTTCTTTCATAATATTAATAGGTAAGGAAGGATCTAATATAAATAGACCTTCGTTATGTATGAAAAATGAAGATTTTAGCAATACTTGTGGATACAAATCGCTATATTTTAATAAAAACTGAAAATATGAGTTCATTGATTCGTTATTCAGTGAAAATGGTACTTTATTGTGAGTGTGAGATGAGTTTTACTTTTGAGACTCTTATGTCTGAACTATGCTTGATTAGTACTACTGTACGTTCGCCGCGTGCGATAGCCGTAAGTGATCTATATCAATGATGTGTTACTCGCACAAACAATGATACTACCTCTTTTAAAATTATAGTCTCCTATTCTTCCTGATAAGTTAAGATTCGTTTAAATTAATATATTTAACGAGTAATTGGGTATAAAATTTTTGGTTATATACCAAATTTTTAGCCACCAAATTATTAAAAATAATGTTACAAAAAACAGTGGTGTTGATAATATTAAACAGTACATATGATTTTTTTTAATTAGAATGTGAATTCACTAGGATCTGTATTGAGAAAAGGTGATCCTAATATACCTGTTAACTCAGGTTAATTTAGATTAATAAAAGTTTTAAATTTTATTGCTTTATTAGCAATTACTATTTTTGCTGTTCCTGAAGTAATGAAAGACCCAAAATTTATCGTATTCTTCTCCGATCTATTTATTTTTGTGTCTGGAGTGAGTTTACCTTCGTTTATTAAATTAATATCTAAAGCAAAATTGATTAAGAAGTGTCCTCTATTATCTATTAAATTTTTAGAAGATATGTGAACTTTTTGATAAATTTCTAAATTAAATGAAACGTCATTAGCGCATTCACTCATAAGAAAATTCTACAAATATTAGAAAATCTTCTAATTAAATAATTAGTAAAGAAATTAAAGACGCGTCGCCTTATTCGCCTTTGAATTGACAACTCACGTATCCAAATTTCTCTTTCACAAATGATCGCAATTCTTTGAAAATACCTTGTTTAAAAAATTTAATCAAGAAATGGCGCTTCTAAAATATCGATGCCTTCAGAATCGCAGTGATAAGAATCAACTTCAAACCTCAAAGAAAAATCGCTAAATTCTATCAATGTACTTCCAATAGTACGAATTGCGCCAGGTCTAGTTATGATTGAATTATTGCGTTCGATATAAACAAATGATGCTATAGCTGATTCTTGAATTAAATTTATTGATAAAGTATGATCTATTAAAAAGTTACCTCTATGTGAATTGAAATAACCCGAAATTAATTTAACGTAAGGATAATTGTGTTGGTTATAATCAAGAATTGAAAAATAATTAGTTATTTCATTTTACAATTATTTATCTTTATTTAATAATTGTTCCGTACTATTTAACAAATTGTCGAAAAATTTAGAAAATTCTTGTTGCGATGTTAATTTTTCTACTTTTAATAATTTATCAGTGATCTCTACTTGTTTTTCTTGGAAACGTTTCTGACTTCTTTTACCTCCTCGGTTTCTTGGTTTCCCGTTATTATTTTGCATGATCTTAAGCTGCAAGAAAAGACATTTTCTCTTTAATTGTAAAATTTTGTATTGAATTTAAAATAGTGTAATTGTTTCTGTGAATTGTATTAAAGAATAAGGCAATGATTTTCTTTAAGGTTAAAATTCGCCGATCAGCGTAAAAGTAACTCTAAAGTAAGCCTTAAACTTAATAAAATTTGCAATGTTCTTTATTTTAACAAATTCGCCGATCAGCGTAAGATGATAAAATCAAGGACTTGAGTGATTAATAAAGATAACTGTCCTAATAACAAAATCGCCGATCAGCGTAAAATGCCATTAGTAAAATCGAAATTCGCCGAACAGCGTAAGAAAGATAACCGAGTACAACGCAGACTGAATTGCCGGTTAGAGAAAGAATAATTTGAAAATTAACTGATTTATACTCCTAATAATCTATAAAAGTTAATTTATAAAAATTGTCGAATGTTTCTTTTTAATTTAAAAAATATTTCAATTGTTAAACAAAAGTGACGAATCCCACCGCTGCCACCAAATTAGCTGTTACATCCCGAGCAGAAAGCGAGTTTATGAAGTTAGGTTAAAGAATTTTTGGAGGAATGGTAGGCTGATAATGGTCAAGTTGGTAAAGCTTGACCTTTATTTTTAAGTAGGATCGTTTGTACTTGTCAAAACAACGGGTTTTGCGTTAAAACAAAAGAATATTCCCTTTTAATACATTTATTTAATGATTCAATCATTATATTACAAATAGTTACATAAATGTTACTTACTTTTAGTTACAGATTAGTCGTAGATTGGATATTGGATCAAAAAAAAGATATTTTTTAAATCTGACTTCATAATCGTGATCAGCGACCCCAAAAACCCCTGAGTAACAATTTTTAAGAATATATGTTAAGATGTTTTCTTGTTTTGGCGATGACGTGTATACACGTCATCCTCAGTCGAGGGGTTAACAGCAAAACATAAATTGACAGCTATCAACTGCGGATATTACATATTGCTATTTAGTTTCACAATAGTGTTCTTAAAATAGTTTTATATGAGTAAATGTTGTCGATCTTAGACTCTCCTTGTGCATAGCTCTTTTTTTAAGGATATATATATGGGACATTCCACGTCAACCGGATCAGGAGGATGTCCAAAATTCTATGAGATCAATCTTAAAGAGTAAGGTCTCAGAATAATCGTGTGAATGTCTTCTATCAAAAGCAATCTGGTCTTTCACACAAAACAATATAGCTGAACAAATATGGCGCCTAAAGTAATTGAAAATAAAATTTTGTTTCGAAAATCTTCTGATTTCAAGAAACAAACCAATGGAAAAAAGTAATACAGCTTCCCTAGGTTTTTGAGGTCGCTGATTACGAATCTGAAGTCAGATTTTAAAAATTCAAAATAACGGATCCAATATGGCGGTCAAATTTTTAAAAATTCATTTGATTTACCTGAACCGAATTATGGGAATGTAAATGTTTTGAAGTTAGACAGTTAATGAAATTATTATGTAGCATATAAGTTACTTTTTTATTTAAATCTCTTTGAATTGACTGAGTAGGGTCCGAATTCAATTTAATATAGACATTATTGTAATTTAATAAGATCAAATACTTCTCAATATATTCAACTCTATCCAAAACAACATTTACGTTCCCATTATCTGCCTTACACACAACAATGTCTTTATTCATTTTGAGAAAGTCTTGAGTTTTTTTGCTGTAGTTGTTTATAGTGGAAGAATCAAATATATTGAAATTAGTATGTAAAAAATTTTGCGGTCCAGCAGACATTTTACTCCTAAAATCGTTTTTATCATCATTTGGAATTAAGTTAATTTTCTCTTCCATCTTTTTGACATGTAATTTATGGATGTTAATTTTAAGTGTAAATTGTTTGTAAAAGTTAAGGAACTGTTTACAGATTTTGAATTTTCGAATTTCACCTTTGCCAGATTCTATATAAAATTGTAGTTTTCTTGTTAACTATATTTTCTGATTCTTTCTTCAATGATTTTTAATTCCTTTTCTTTTTATTTATAAACAACTCTCTCTCTCTCTTTCTTTTTATTTAATTTAACAATCATATTAGAATTAATTTTAATATTCAGATTTCGGGGTAACCGAATATAAACTTCTAATTGATTCTGATATTTTAAGATAATGAAACTGAGAGGTCTTTAAACAGCAAGACAACTCTTTACATTTATTCTGTTGTATTAAATGACCATACATTTCTTCATCAATATCTATATTGCCTTGGTGAATAATATGTTCTGGTACTTGGATGTTAACATCTATATCTTAAAAATAATTCTTCTTTTGACTAAACTTAGTATTTGAAGATAAATCACTAAACAGTGGAACAGGTAAGCCTAAAACTTTATGAACAGTTTTGCCGTTAGGAAGCATAGTGGCAACTGTACCTGTAAAAGCAATGTTGCAAAAATTTATTCCTTTACTTTTTAATAAATGCCATAAAATAATGTATAAAAAAGTTTTTCCAGATCCTCTACAGCCATTAATATATAAGAATTTAGAACTATGAAAAAAAGAATCTTTTATGCCTTCAAGTATATAATCAACTATATTTTTTTGTTCAACATTTAATTTATTATAATTTTGTTCTCCTATCTTGATATGTTCAAAAATATTTACATCATAAACCTGCGCAGATAAATCTTCATTAATGTCTAATAATCCCTGAAAATCAGTTAGACAATATCCTTCATTTAATAACATTGATTTTTTTATAAGCTGTTTTATCAGCATCAATATTGTCAAGTTTTGAATAGTCTTCTGACATTTGACCCTTTAATTAATCCTAAAGTTTTTCCGGATGCACAGGATGACAATTAATTTCGTTACCTGCGTAAAATGTTCTGGTATTTCTGAATAATAATATTGACGAGCAGAAATATCACGTTTATTAAGTTTAAAAAATCGAGCTATTTTGTATTTTTCTGCAAATGCAGAAATTTTTTGCAAACATTGTTATTATCTTTCTTTTCACGAATAATAACATTCTGTTCATTTGGTAAATGTATGGGTAAACGATTAATACTATGGCTCTTTTTCTTCAATGATTTACTTTAAATTCTCTAAACTGCCTTAACAGGACAAACATATTTATTCTCTTTATAATGATTAATTTCATTGTGATCAACAGTCACCTCACCATTGGAAACATTTATATGACAATTAAATAGTTATGAAAGTATAGGACAATATGGAAAAACAATTGAATTGTTAACAACAAATCCGTTTGGTCGTTCATACGTTTTATTATTATTTCTTCGACGACAACGAACATAACAATTTTTTTCAATTGTAGTTTCTTCTTGGTAGCTTTTTGGAAATTTTTTTTAACATTTACTATCAATTGAACACTAATCTCCACAAGGTCCATGAATGTTATTTTGCATTATTATTTTATGCAAAGAAGGATTGCTATTTTCATCAGGAATTTCTGCATTCATTATTGGAGGAATAGAAGCAAAGATATTTTCTAAATTAACAGATTCATTCATGTTATCGTCATTTGAATCATTAACTTGACTCAACCAATTTTTATCTTCAAACAAAGATTTTATTTCATTTCCTTATTTCAATTCATTTGAAATTACATTTGTTGAATTATTAAATAAAGAGCTTATTTCCTTTTCTTTTTTTAATTTCTATTTTTCCGTGCATTTTTTTGTATTCTCCCCGGCTCTTTTTTATTTTTCCAGATGAATCATCTACTTCATCTAAATGATTAATAATATTAATTTTTAATAATTTTTGTTTGTCACGATAATTTCTTTCATTTTTCACTGCACTTTTTCGGACAGTTTTAAATAAATAATTTATTTCTTTTACACTCGCATGTGCACTCGTTATTAAAGGAATAGGTGTAATGAATACATTAACAGATTCATTTATGTTATCATCATTTGAATTAATAACATTACAGAAAAAATTTGTATGCTTCAGTAATACTTTACATTATTTTTGACATTGTACAATACTTTCTTTTTGATAGGAGTCTACTTCATTATTTATAACTCCATTTTTTCTTTTACCAGAATGTTGTTGTTGGAACTTAAACTTACTTGTTTGAATTTTTTTAGAGGAAACGTCTACTTTATCTGAATGAAATATATTTTGAATTTACTATTGAATTTGAGTATAGCACTATATTGTTGCGTCTTTAAAGGATTATTAATTGCCTTTGCATTATTTAAAATTCTTCCACAAGGAATTTCTTAATCAATAATTTTAGTAGGGTTTAATTTTCTTCATAGGAGTTCATTAACTAAATCACTCAAAAGACACTCCCAATTATACTTAACAATCAGACGTAGATTAACACAATTTTTTTATTTGGAAAACGACTTAAATGATTGTTTTTAAAAATTAACTTCAAATGCTTTCTCATTCATTTTCATTGATTTTCTCCACAATCAACACTGTCTAACGGTTGTTGATGAACTTCTGAAAATCCTACTGGTGGTTTAAATAAATATAATCTAACTAAATAATTTATTTGATCCTCATGTAAAGAGCCTTTGTTCAGACTGTCAAAAATATAAAGTCTTGTTCCATCAAAATATGTGCAAATCCAGTAACCAGATTTGAAAGAACAACTAAAAAGTATTTAAATGTGCCTCTTATTTTTTTGATTGGAACTATCAGATCAAGCGCTTGTATACCTAAAGTGTTTTGCATATTATAAAACAAATTTTATTGTCTTTCTAAAAGCTTTTGAAATTCATGCATATGATCATTATTCAACATTGCATTTTTATTATTTATTATATGATAATGTTTATTAGTTAAATTAACTAATTCTTTTGCTTCCTCTTAAAGGAAGCCTTATAGTGATGTCGATTTCCGAATTTTTTAGAATCAATTATTTTTCCAAATTTTCGAGTGTAGTATATATATAACGTCGAGAGGAACAAATGTCCGGATGTGTAAATGTATGTGTTTGTATGTAACCGATTCTTGTGGACAAATTTTCTCTTACACATCTTGATGGATTTTGATAAGATTTTGTAGGTGTATTACGGTCATGAATACCAAAAATCAGACATAAGGATTTTCAAAAATATATTTAAAAAAAATTTTTCAACATTTTTTTAATTTTTGAAAAAATTTATTTTTGGATTTTTTGAAATAACTTTTTTCTATATTAAAATTTTTATTAATTCTTGTCAAAATTGCATTCCTGACATAAAAACGAATCGATTCATGTATATAAAGTAAATATTTTATCAAAATTTATAGAATTAATAAATATTTTAATTTTTCACAAAAAATTAAAAATTTGTATTTTTTGACATTTTATCATAACACTTTAAAATAATTATTCTATTCATGGTTCTATTTCGTAATGTTGACCAATATAGTGAAAATTACTTTTAAATAAATAACGTCTTTTTTATTAAAAAAAGAAAGATGAAGAATTTAGTACAATTTAATTAAAAATGTCCATTTCCAATTTAAATTATTTCCAATTCTACCTTTTATCTTTATTTTCAATTCCCTTGTATCCAATTTGAATATCTATTTCCAATTTCAATTTCTAATTTCCATCATTCAATAATCATTTCCAAATTAATACAACCTAAAATTACAAAATGTAAATCACTTATATGAAATATATCTATAGACAATTTCTTATCATAGAAAGAAAATAAAATCTGCAAGAAAAGAAAATTTTACTGTCTATAAATGGAAAAAATACAATATACTATGTGGAGATAACTTTTTAATTTTTAAGCGAAAACAAAAAAATAATTTTTAGGATTCCGTACACCATAGATGTACTGACGGAACCGTTATGAAATCACTCCAGTGTCCTTCCCTGACACGCAAAATGGGCTGTCCCACCCTCTAACTTCTACAAATCTCAACTTAGTGAGCTGAAATTCGGTAGGGATCTTCATTTCTATGTGCAGATTTTAGGAAAATTATAGCGAACCTGATTGGCTTATATATTTGCGAAATGGAAGGGAAATCAAAACAAAAATTAATTTTCTATAATTGAAAAAATTCACTTTCACTTCGAAAAACTCACTATCTTTTGAGCTGACGAAAAAAGTATAAGATGAGTAAAAAATTTATGTTTCTCTGCTCTACCGATATATATATATATATATTGCATGTACAGCATGTACAATAGACTGTCCACTGGTTAAAAGAAACCCTTCGAACAATAGGTCAGGTACTCGAGCAGACCTTTCACTTCTCCTTTTATATATATATGAGCGATTCCATGTCAAGTGATCAAAGGGTCTTTTTGTGTAATGTTTATTCTAAATAAATAGCATAATTTGGTCTCTGTTTATAACGCTGAAAATTAAACGCTATTGCTTTCTTCCTCTTTTAAAGTTAAATAACATAAGACTCTTTACCTCATTTGCATATTTACTCGTTTCATAGAAGGACAAACTCCTACGACTTGAAAGAAACGAATGCACCAGTTTCTAGATTGACTTTAGTATGGACATTTCTCGCGATAATTAATTATTATGATTTAGAAGCATGTCAATTAGACGTTAAATCTGCTTTCTTAAACGGAATTTAGAAAGACGAAATTTATATAGAAATTCCAGACGGTATAGAAATTCCTAAAAATTTACGACAGATCGAAGTTGGATAACTTCACAAAGCGATTTACGGTTTACGAGTCAGTCCAAAACAGTAGAACAAAAAATCCTCTGAAGTTGCTCTTTCTTTGGGATTGGTCAATGATGATTACGAGCCTTGTTTATTCACTTGTCATTTGGGCAGTTCAATGGTCTTGCTATTGATTTATGTAGACGATATTATATTAGCCTGCAACGACAGTAATAAAATGTTAGATATCAAAAACAGACTAATGACTTCTTTCGAAATGACCGACTTAGGCGAACCGAAACACTATTAAGGCATGTATATTCGAAGACAAAAAAATTTTAAAAGAATGCAGTGGCGTAGGAACCGGGGGGCAGGGGTGGCAGTTGCCCCCCTAGTTTGAAAAATGGAGGGGCAACGGTTATAATTTGCCCCCTCCGAAAAGTAGATTAAAACTTACAGAAAAGATTTACAAATCTCTTCCTGATAGCTCCTGTCATTTTCTTTTGCATGAACTTTTTCCACATTTATATTAATTTTGCTTTTACCCTTATGGCACGGTCACAGCTCAGGCAGCCGCAACTGGAGTAAGAAGAAAGAGAAAACATAAATTTTGAATTGTCTAACTCTCTTACTCTTATGTATTACTCTTATGTATTAGGCTATATCCGCTTTCATACTTCCATTCTCGTAGCTTTCAATCCGAGAGTTGTGAATTAGACTTAATATTCATTATGCTCTTTTCATTTTGCGATGGAAGTTTGAAACCTTCTGTTATTTGTAAAATATTTTACGTTCCGAACCCTGAGAAATGCACACGTTAAGGAGAGATTCCACAAAAATTAAGGTTTTTTTTAAAAAAAATTTTATAGGTACTAAAATAAATATTTGTTAGTTAAACTTTTTTTACAATAAAATACTTGTGTTACAGTAATAAAAACCATTTTTTATTTATTTATTTTTTTAATGGAGTCTTAGAAAATGGCTGCCGAAAGTGGTCCCCTCTAAAAGTTGTTTACATTTTTTCTCTGCGACAATTATTCTAAAATAAAAAAGTCAAAAATTTTCTTAATCTATACCATTATGGCTATCGTGTAAACTAGAACAAAAAAAATTTATTGAAAAATAACCAAATGACAGACTTTTTAATTTTTCGACCATAATTTTGCAACTTAAATTGTTTATAACTTTTATAAATATTAATGGATCTTAAATATCCTAGTTTACACGAAAACTACACATGCAAGGAACATGCTGTCCAAATTGCAAGTTATTTCGTTGAAAATTGTAAAAATGAGAGTGTAAACAAGTTGATTATGTGTAGTTTCGAGAAAAACGCGTTTAAAGTTTGAAGGACCAAATATACAAAAATTTAACTTAAAGTTATATACATAACCTTTGATATGTAACAGTAGACATTTCTTATTACTTAAGAACAACTCTTTCAAGCGGTGCGAAAAGAAAAAATGTAAATTTTAAAATAAACAAATTGCAGTTAGGTAATTAATGAAAAAACATGAATTTTCGAGGTGGAAAGGTGATGTTATTCCTACTCTCCTGCTCGCGGGTCTATTCTTATCGCTTCAGACTATTTTTCCCGTATTTTTAGATAATCATACTAACCAAAAATTAAAAAAAAATAATTTCGGTATTAAAAAAAATCAGTGGAATCTCCCCTTAATAGACCTTAATGTTTAATGGGCACATTTTGTCAAAGTCATATTATAAACATGTGATGATATAATAGTTTGTTTTTTGTTTATATACGAATATGTATAACATTAGCTAGCTAAATTGATTTAAATATATTTTATCATTTTAAAAATATTGTTATAATGCAGAAAGGGCAAAAAAGCATAACGGATTTCATATGAACGTCTGAATTGTTGAATAATAAAACAACAAGACATGGTAAGAAATTACTGTTATATTAGTAAGCGATGCTTTGTCACTTTATTAGGTTTAAAAATTTGTAGTTTCTGATTTTAAGTTAGTCAAAGAAAATTAACACAATAGAAATATTTAAGGCACTTATCTAAATAATAAACGAACAATGAAATAGTTAGAAATGACTATTTATTTTTCATGTTTAATTTGAGGTTAAGTTAATGTAACAAAATCATAGGCGGTTTTTTATGTTATATATATACAATTCATATCTTTAACTATTATTTTATTTTTCTTAACAATTGAGTTACTTCCTATTAAAATATGCATAGTGGTTTTTCTTTTAATTGTATTGATCAAAATGTAAATTACAATTAAACTACATACAATATAGTACATTTTAATTGATTCAAAAAACGATAATTTAGGCAAATGACTAATTCATGTTTTTAGTTTTTTGATAATGTTTTTAATTAGATAATAATTAATTTTTTAAATAAATAAATAATAATAAATAAATAAAAATAATAATTAGATAATAATAATAATAATAATAATAATAACTTAGATAATGTTTTTATGTAGATCTCACAGAAGAAACAGAAAATAGTAACCAAAATAAAGATGTTTCCTGCATTCCTAATCTTCTGGTAAAAAATCAACCATCACAAAATTTCAATTTTCCACAAACGAATGGTCGAAAAGTTAATTATAGATGGTTCCAAGATCACGACTGGTTGCACTATGATGCTGAACGGAATATACTTTTATGTTATTCTTGCATACAGCTTGTAATATGATTGAAAAGAATAAAATAAATAAAAGCCAGTGGTTTCATGGTGTTGAATTTACTTTTTTGAGTGATGCTTTAAAATTGGAAAAAAGCAACTAGCACATTAGTTACTCATGAAAAAAGTAAATTTCATAGAAAATGTACTGAATTTATATTCAATCGACAAAATGCTGTTCCAATAAACGTGCAGTTGGAAGACTCTCAACTTAGAGAAATGCGTATTGCTCAAAGTTGTATGACAATGATCATTAGCTCACTACGATTTTTATCAGTTTCTGGAAATGCTATAAGGGGTCATGAAAATGATGAAGGAAACTTAAGGTTATTAATACAAGAAAGAACGCTTGAATGTTAAAATTTGAAGCATTGGATATATACTATTGCGATTGAATCTTTCTATAGATAATCTAAGAGGACATTGTTTTGATGGCGCTGCTAATATGTCGGGATGTTATAAAGGAGTCCAAAAAATTTTAACAGACGAGCAACCCAAATCACTATACGTTTCATTGTTCAAATCATGCAGCTGATTTGGCACTTCAAGAAGCTACACGTAAAACAGGCGGCATGTGTGATCTCTTGTGCTTAGTTTAAAGATTCTTCAAATTGCATTCTGGAAAGCGCAATATGGAAAACGGTTTATGCAGATGTGTTTTTATCCCCAGGTTCTGCTGATCATGTTTTATCACAACAGCTTATTGCAATGTGTCCTACTCGATGGTGTGTTAGAGTTAAATCTCTTGTAAGATATGAAGAACAATATCAAAGAGTATGTAAGGCACTTGAATCTATACTTGAAGAAAAGAGTGCTATTTCAAATGAAAGAAAATCTGCTGTTCGTGGTTGGCTAAAGAAGTTACGCAAATTCGAAACTTTGCTTTTTCTTAAAATGAGCATAGAAGTTTTTAGCCCTTGTGAGCAACTAGCGCGTGCTTTACAAAATCCAAGCCTAACTGCAACTGGTGCGAAAAAAGCTGTGGAGATAGTGTTGAATCAGTTTATGCATTTGCGTTCAGAAGAAAACTTTAACCGAATTTATAGTGAAAGCGTTGTGTTATCAGAGCGTTTAGAATTAATCTTACCATCAGAGCCAAGGCAAAGGAAAGTACTACGTCGCTTAGAACAAACTGATAATCCTACATCTTCTGTATGTTTACAACCCAAAGATACGTTTAGGAAAGAGTACTACGAAGTTCTCGATACATTAATAACTTCTCTCAAAGATAGATTTGACCAAAAAGGGCTTAACATTTTAAAAGGATTAGAAAGAATTATCCTGGATGCTTTAAAAGGAGATGTATATAGTATTGAAAAAATTAGAGAGAATTTAGGAATATTTTCTGATGACTTTGATATTGCAGATCTACATGCACAACTTGTTTTATTAAAAAATTTACCTGGCGAAACTCCAACAACATGTTCCGATTTCATTGAAAAAATCTCCAAAGAATCAGATACGACAAAAGCGCTTCTACAACAGGTAATATTGTTATTGATACTTATAATGACTGTGCCTGCTTCAGCTGCAACAGCAGAGCGATCTTTTAGCGCACTTCGACGTCTTAAAACTTATCTGAGAGCTACTATGACACAAAAACGGCTAACTCACATCGCACTTTTGCACGTACATAGCCAAAAAACAAATGCGCTAAACTTACAAAACATATTAAAAGAGTTTTCTGAAAGAAATTGTGAAAGGAAGACAATTTTTGGACAAGTGTAAACGTTTTTCTTTAATATTTTCTTATTGTTCTATTTAAATTTTATTCCTATGCCAAAGTGCTTTGTTGTAAGTTATCTTATTAAGGGATAAATGTCAATAAATATTTATTTATTTTAATAAATATTTGATATCTGTAAACATTTAAATTTTAAAACAAATATAATACACTTTTATACTCTACACTATATATATATATATTTGCCCCCCCTGAAAATAATTCGTTCCTACGCGGCTGAAAGAATGACAGTTACTCAAAAAATTTACATTGAGAAAATTTTACCAAAATTTGGTTTTGAGAATGAATTTCAAAAAAATACGCCAATAACGACGCGACAGGTTGCTCATCGAGAACGCAGGGAACGAGAAGAAAAAGACATTTACAATATTTGTGAAAAACCTCTTGACATTCCATATAGAGAAACGATTGGTAGTATCTTATATTCACCTGGTGGTACTCGTCTAGACATGGTTTATGTGGTTTCTATGAGACAAACTTGTCAGGAAATAATTGCAACAAATAAATCTTTAAGGGGAATTTTCAAAGAAAGCTTTCTACTCGCGATTTTGAAATGTGATAATAAAGCGAATATGACCATGAAAATTTTTTTCATCTCCCATTTTCCCGCTACCACCCCCTTACACTTCCTCCCGGGGGTTGGAGTTTCAATTTAAATAAAAGTCGAGTAGGGTGTCTATTCCTATTTTATGGTCGTTAAAAGCAAGGAAGACTACCAAAAACAAAATCGTCCCTCCTTTAACCCCCTACAACCCCAGGGTGGGGGTTGAAATTCGAATTTTCACGAAAAGTCGAGTAGGGTGTCAAAACCTACGTTTTTTGAGTCGTGGAAACCAAAAAAGACTACCAAAAACAAAATAGGCCCTCTCTTAACTCCCTACAATCCCCTTAACACCTTCAGGGTGGGGGGTTTAAATTAGAATTTTCACGTAAAGTCGATTGCATTATCAAAACTCTGGAGGTGTTAAGGGGGTTGTAGGTGGATAGTATTTGTTTTTAGTAGTCTTTTTTGGGTTCAGCGACCCAAAAAAGGTAGGTTTCGAAACCTTACTCGACTTTTCATGAAAATTCGAATTTCAACCCTCACCCTGGGGGTGTTAAACGGGTTGTAAAGGGGTTAATGGAGGAACGATTTTTTTTGTCTTTCTTGGTTTCAACGACCCAAAAAATAGGAATAGACACCCTACTCGACTTTTATTTAAACTGAAACTCCAACCCCCGGGAGGAAGTGTAAAAGAGTGGTAGCGGAAAAATAGGAGAGGAAAAACTTTTTTATGGTCTTATTCGGTTTTTGCGACCCCAAAAACATGGGGATAGGGAGGGTGTGACCTCTGGGTATTGACTTTAATTTTTTTGTGCCTATGTAATTAAAGGTAACGTAATACCTGCTTGGAAAGTATGTCATTTCGGGCACTTAAGGCGGGCGAAATTAACAAACTGAATTTAGTATCGTGTTGACATACAACTAAACTAATTAAATTATCACATCCTGGCACTTTTTCAGGAGACTTGTCATCCTCGGAAATTCCGATAGGATCGGAATCCCGTCAGAAATCGGAATTTCGATCAGAATTTTGATTAGATTTCCAAAAATAATTATGTCAGAATTCCGATCGAAATTTGGGTTAGAATTCCTAGAAGAATTCTGTCAGAATTTTGATCTGGGTTCTGAAAATTCCGATGGGGTCGGAATTACCAAAAAAAATTCTCACGGTTTTAACCTCACCGGTTTCCCCCTAAATTGTTCCTCATATTCTAAATTCTAATTGATAAAAGGTGATAAAAGTGTTTTTCGTACAAGGTATTTCCTCATAGAATTTACCACTAAGGTTAAAACATTGTAAATCAAGGTTAATCTCAATTTTCAAGTGTGCTACCGGCCGGCGTGGTTATCAGTGAAAACACAAGAAACTTCGATAGTGAACATTAAGGCAATTCCTCATTTTTTTTGTATTGTGCATATTTTTAGTCGACCGAAAAAATAAAGTGAATTTATATTTCTTTTCCAAAACTTATTTCCAACTGCATTTTTTCGAACGGACTCATTTCTCACATCAGCAAGGCAAAACTCACTCTCTCTCTCAAACACATGTATATGGCGAAACACATTTTTATATGAATGATGCTAAATAAATATGTTTTTTAATCTTTTGCATTGAGTCGACACGAAACTTGAAAATTGAAATCAATTAGTTAATTTAGTTTCAAGTTTCCACTAACCGAATATTCAAATGTTAATTTAGTTGCAAGTCGACACGAAACTAAATAGATTAATATATTTTTGTTCTTGGATTATTTAAAAAATTAAACAAAATTAATTTTATGTTTAGTTTAGTTTCAGAATCGGTCCCTGCTGTTATCATTATAGACTTCGAAGAGTCAACATTTATATAGAGTTTTATTTTTAACTAAAATGAGCGTTTAATCGTGCGTGCCCTCAATGCCACACTTTCCATGCAATTAGGACAAAAAATTATGTTCGCATTATGGGCGCAAAGGTGATTCCGACTTCGGCGAGATTTCGGGACCTCGGGACTTCATCTCGCCATCGTCGCAATCACCTATTTTGCGCCCTTGATGCGAAAAAAACTATTTTAAGTAATTAACACTCTACATGTGTATTATTATTCATTATTTATAAGCTGCACTTTTTTATCATATTCATACTCATAACACACTCCCACAAAAAAAGTGTCAGGGTTGGAAGATCAAAGTATTATATCCCTATGTATTTTGGGCCGCTAATCACGAATCCGTTGCCCGTTTTGGTCCAGCACGTCTGGATTTTTTTCTAACCTCAAAAAACATGTCAAATTTTTGGTGGTATACACATTTTTTTAAGAATTGGTGGATTTTGACGAAACTGGGTATACAGGGCTTCTTGAGGTCGATGATTACGAATCTGAAGCTTATTATGGTTACTCTATGCTACCTGTACCGGTGCATGCTAAGTTCTCCCATATAACTCAGCTGGTCAATAAAGTAACCATTATTGCCCTAGGAAGATAAAGAGTACTTTATTGACCTGTGAGCGGTCAATAATTATCATTATCTTCCTAGGGATATAATGGTTTCTTTATTGACTACTGGGTTTTAAGGGGAAACTTAGTACGCACCTTTACAGGTAGATAAAGTGACCATAATACGCCTGAGTTGTATAAAATTAAATTCTTAAAGCAAGTTTTAAAAGTGAATACTGTAATAATTACTATTAGTAATTTTCATTTCCAGAAATAGTAAGAAATATATAATCAAATGATTTAACTTTTACATAAAGCACAACTTAATATGCGCCAATGGGCTTCCAATGAACCTTCTATACTTGATGGTGTTAATGGAAAAAGCATCGTTAACGAATTTAAACTAAACAGAGATTACACTGTAAAAACTCTTGGTGTATATTGGAAGGCCATTGAAGACATATTTTTATATCGTATTAAATCACCTGATAGTGGCATTGCCATTACCAAAAGAACGATTTTATCAGAAATGGCAAAATTATTTGATCCACTTGGTTTTTTAGGTCCGGTTTATCTATATGCTAAGTTAATTATGCAACAACTATGAAAATAAAAAATCACGTTGGATGAATCGATACCTTTTTTGATACATCATAATTGGATAAATTTTTGTACACAACTTGAATCACTTAAGATTATTAACATACCAAGATACGATTTAATTGAAAATGCACAAAGTATACAATTACATGAATTTTGTGATGCTAGTATGAAGGGATATGGAGCTTGTTTATATGTTCGAAGTGAAAAATCTTGGTCAAAATTTGAATTTAAAAAATGTAATAAACCTTTACCATAATCTAAACAATTAACTTGTTTTAAGGTTAACTTAAAAATCAATATATGGGAAAAATTCTCGTGTTTCACAAAATTCAAAAGTACTATTGCTATCTGTTTTCGTTTTCTACCTAAGTATCGGCAATATAAAGGCCCCCTAACAACAGTAGAATTAATACATGCAGAAACAGTTATAATTAAAATTATAGAATACGAATGTTTTCAAAGTGAAATTGACGATTTAAGAAAAAATAAGCCTTTAAATAAAAAAGCAAACTTTACAATTTGGATCTTTTTGTTAGTGAAGACGGTTTGTTATGTGTCAGAGGCCGTTTAAAAAATTCAAACGTTTCATTTGATCAAAAACGTCCAATAATTAGTTTTACCAAAATCGATTTTTTTAAGTGATTTAATCATTTCACATTTTCACGTTATTTTTTATCATAGAGGTCAACAAGCGACTTTACATTCGATTCGACAAAAATCTTGGCTTACAGACGGAAGAAATCAAGTTAAAAACATTATTCGTATATGTATTCCTTGTTTTCGAGCTAAACCAAAACTAGCTTATTACAAAATTGGCAATTTACCTTAATCACGCGTAACTCAAATATGACAATTTAATAAAGTGGGTATAGATTACTGTGGTTCCTTTAAAAAAACGAAAATACCGAAATCAAAAAAGAATTAAAGTCTATGTGTATGTTTTTGTTTGTATGTCTATCAAGGCGATTCACATTAAATTAGTAAGCGATTTAAGCAAGGAAGGATTTTAGGAGTTTTAAAACGTTTTTTTTTCTCGACGCGGAAAACCACAATCTATTTATTGTGATAATGCAACAAATTTTAAAGGTGCAAGAGAAGAATTGAACGATATATATGAGCGATTCCACGTCAAGTGATCAAGGGGTCTTTTTGTCTAATGTTTATTTCAATAATTTTTTACTCTTAAACAATTAAACATACAAATTTGACAAAGTATATTTTGGAAAGGTTTTTTCATGCTCTTTCGATTGGAAATAAGCATTTTGAAAAAAAAAATTTTGACCCAAAAAATCAAAATTAAAAATAAATTTCAATTTTTGAGGGAGATGGATACGATTTTTTTTTACGAAAGCTGAGGTTTTTTCCTAAAAGAACATATAAATGATAAAGTGGGACTAGAATGTTTAAACATTGAAAAAAAGAGTTTTCTACTCGCCGGAGCGCTCTAAACCCTGTTTTTAGCTCCGTTTTGAAGAAAATTCTTTTTTTCAATGTTTAAACATTCTAGTCCCACTTTATCATTTATATGTCCTTTTAGGAAAAAACCTCAGCTTTTGTTTAAAAAATATCGTATCCATCTCCCTCTAAAATAGAAATTTATTTTTAATTTTGATTTTTTTTGGGTAAAATTTTTTTTTCAAAATGCTTATTTCCAATCGAAAGAGGATGAAAAAACCTTTCCAAAATGTACTTTGTCAAATTTGTATTTTTAATTGTTTAAGAGTAAAAAATAATTGAAATAAGCATTGTACTGAAAAACACAAAAGTTTAACCCCCTCCCTCTCGGAAAATATTGGACTATGTAAAAAAATATTTTCACGAAAAATTACTATCTATGAGTACTACAAAAGCCCCAAGTTTTGCTACGATTGGAGAAAAATTTTTCTCCACCTTGATCACTTGACATGGAATCGCTTATATGTTCTTTTTAAGTCGCAAAATTTTTAAAATGACATTTGTGATTTTACAAGTAATAAAAATATTGCATTTAATTTCATTTCTCCTTCCTCACCTCACTTTGGTGGATTATGGGAGGCTGGAGTGAAATCATTTAAACACCATTTTAAAAGAGCAGCTTCAAATTTTTTGTTTACATTCGAAGAATTTTACACTCTTGCAGTTGAGATAGAAACTATTCTTAATTCGAGTCAATTAACTCCTCTTTCCTCAGATGTAAATGATCTATCAGCTTTGACACCAGGACATTTTCTGATACGTGACTCATTGACCAGTTTGCCTGTGCTTAATTTAAAACCGTTACCTTCAAATCGTTTATCCGCATGGCAATTAATCACTAAAGTCCGTCAAGAATTTTGCAGAAAGTGGATCTATGTATACTCAATGGCATATTATGTTTATAAGTTTTAATTTTCTAAATAAGATAAGCAATTTCGACCAATACACGTGTACAAAATTTTGTTTAACTTATCCCTACTCTCACAAGACCTGAGACAAAGGATTTCTAAAAAACAGATCGACGAAATCCTCAGTACCAATTTGGAAGTTGTATAGAAAGCTTACATAATCTTCTATAATAAAAAATATATCATTGTTCTTTTTAATAATGCATAAATTTTAATTCAAAAATCGATTTTATTTGCATTCTTAATATAATTTCTTTTTGAAATAACTAAATATTTATTTGAATTATATAACAAATATAACAAATTTTGTCTTTAGAAAATGTAAAAAGAATTCAAAAAGTTGAAATTATTTTAGTAACAAAAAAATATTTTTTAAAATTAAAACTTATTTTTTTATTGCAATAATTTTTTTTCAAGAATAAAAAACTGATTTTTGGAAAATTGAAATTTAAAAACCGCTGTTAAGTTCTAAATTTTTGTTATAATTTTGGCCCTTATTTCATTCTTTTTCGTAATTGTTGTGTTTATTTCATTAACACTTTGCTTCCTCTTAGAAATGTTAATAACAATAAAGTATAAATTTTGAACAATTATTCTTAAGTGCTGTAATATTTTTTTCTCTTTATTTAATACTTCCACATAAACATATTTTTTTTACAATTTCTGTTTTTTAAAATATCAATAACTTCTTTATGTCTAATAGTTATTATATATTATAAAACAAATTACAAGTTGTCACAAATATAAGAGAAACCGCACCAAAAACATGACCTTTTTAACAAATTTTGACAAGCGAGTGAAGATAATATTAGAGAGAGAAGATTATGTAAACAAGCAACGAACGAAAATTCAAACAAAAGGAAAATCATCAGTCGCTCAGAGTCTAGCAGTTTTTTACACAATTCTCAAATCGAAGAGGGACAACAGTCGCCCGTTGCCGCTACTTACAAATATTGACCCGTGCATGTTTCCTAGAAAGTAACCGCACAGTAAGCGGGAGGAAAATCATCAGTCGCTTAGAGCAGTTTTCTTTACAATTCCTAAATCGAGGAGGACCCAACAGTCAACCGTTACTCCCACTTAAACCGATATCCACACGTGCCTGATTTCAAAGCATTACACTCATGAGGAACAAAGGTCTAATATTGAAACAACGCATACCAAATTTCAAACTATCGAAATTTGCTCAAGAGGCGACAAACGTCTGGACAAGCAGATATTTTTCCGGAATACAAAACACTATCTCATTAATGTAAACAACAGCAACCATTAAGGATAATAGTTAAGAGGCCCCTTTACGTCTATTGCTCAAAACAATTCAAGATCGGATTACAAGATTATCATCACACAACAAGTAATCATTACACCGTCCGACAAAATTAAACTTTTTTTTGCACCCATGAACGAACCAAAGATTTTCGGAAACTAGAGCTTAAAAAAAGATACCCGTGTCTAGCCGTTTTTCGAGATCAAGTCGTTTACGGTTTTTAGGGGTAAAAACAACCCTCTAATAAAAGGTAACCAATAGTATTGCAAAAAATATTAAAAAATGGTAAATTTTTATTTAAAAATTCTTTAAACCTTATTGGGACTATTAAACATATCCTTACTAATATTTCAGGTCAAACCGTCAACCCCAAAAACTACCCCTCTTTCGATTTATTAAAAAAAATACTAATAAAATTTAAAAAATTTGGATTTTTAAAAAAGTAATCGTTGGTTATTTGTAATATCATACAGCCTATCATTTTCAATTTTTCACCCCAACCCTTATCTCAAAACCTACCCCTAAGCTAAATCAATATATTGAATACCGCCCTACAATTTTTGGAATTTTATAAAACTTCGTATTTAAGGGTCTTTGAGATTGCTAGTTACAAATCTGAACTCGTTATTTAAAAATTCAAAATGGCGTATCCAAAATGGCGGACAAATTAAAAAAATCATCCGATTTTTATGAAATTTAATAACCATGGTATTTCGGACTTGTGGAATGTAATAAATAATTTAACCGCAAAAATAAGCAACCAAAATTTCCAAAAAATTAGAGTTATTTTTAAAAATTTTATATTGTTTTTCATTACTATGTTTTAGATATTTAAAAAATTATTTATAATTTAATTTATTACAACTAAAAAAAAATAAAGAACCCATTTTTAATTTAAAATTTTTTTTTGCAGTTTTTTTAAATACCACGGTTATTAAATCTTATAAAAATCAGATGATGTTTTTAATTTGTTCGCCATTTTGGATACGCCATTTTGAATTTCTAAATAACGAGTTCATATTTGTAAATAGCGACCCCAAAAACCCTTAAATACGAAGTTTTATAAAATTCCAAAAATTGTAGGGCGGTATTCAATATATTGATTTAGCTTAGGGGTAGGTTTTGAGATAAGGGTTGGGGTGAAAATTTAAAAATGATAGGCTGTATGATATTAGAATTAACCAACGATTACTTTTTAAAAAATCCAAATTTTTTTAATTTTATTAGTATTTTTTTAAATAAATTGAAATAGGGGTAGTTTTTGGGGTTGACTGTTTGACCTGAAATATTAGTAAGGATATGTTTAATAGTCCCAATAAGGTTTAAAGAATTTTTAAATAAAAATTTACCATTTTTTAATATTTTTTGCAATACAATTGGTTACCTTCTATTAGAGGGTTGTTTTTACCCCTAAAAACCGTAAACGACTTGATCTCGAAAAACGGCCAGACACGGGTATCTTTTTTATAGCTCTAGTTTCCGAAAATCTTTGGTTCGTTCATGTGTGCAAAATCGTGTCGGACGGTGTTATTCTTTAAGTAAAATTCATATTTTTGTACTCATTGTATTTATGTCAACTCTTTTCTTTTTTGTTGGTTTTTAAATAAATTATTCTCTCACAATATTTAGTAGGCTCATTGACTTATCCTCATACCAAATTAGATGCATTTATGAAATTAATTTAAAACGAGGAACGTTAGGTATATTTAAAAAGGTTTCTTATTTTGACGTAACAATATTAATCATCAAAAATTAATGTTAATTTAAAAAAAAAATTAAAAAAATTAAATTTACCATTGGAAAGAGCATGAAAAACGCTTTCAGAAACATAATTAGACAAATGTTTCCCATAACAAGTAGGGGAGAGTAAGGCAAGACAGGGTTACGGGTCAGACGGGGTACCAGCCTTATTTAACAAACAAATTAACCAATCGCGGTTATATTTCACATAATACTGCACCTAGACTGAATAAACTAAGAGTGTCTGATTTGCAAAGATGATAATTAAAAATTATAATAAAGAATGTATTCGATAATTTTCGTTTTTTGCGCTTTAAACCTTAAGTACCTCGTCTTTCCCCACTCTCCCTTATGTATAGAAAAAATTGTAAAAGTAGACGGCGTTTAGCAACAGTGGTAAAATTAAGCAGCCTCTACCCCTTCCAAATTTTCGAAAAAGTCAAAACAATGTTTTTGGGGCACATTTCTTCTTGATGGAACAACAAATTTCCCGAGTTTAAATTTTAACAAGAAGTTGAAATTTCAACATAGGACATTATAAGTAAAATGTCTCATATGTGTGCGTATAATTGTACATGTGTTTAGTGTATATGTGTAAGTTTACATATGCAGGTAATTTCTGTAAATGTGTGAGGATACATATGAGGCATTCTTTATGAACGGAGCCACACCATCTCTCCATTTTTGGTTTCGTCAAAAAAATATTTATTATATCGTCGGCTTGGTGGAAAACTGTACCATTTCAGGAATTCGTTATAAACTGTACCATTTCGTTAGATGTTTTTAAAACATATAATTTCGAGAAAAAGAGTTTTTTGCTTTTTTCCAAGTTTGTCAACACTGCTGCTAGACAAAAAATAAGGTTATGCATTTTTAAAAAACGGTATTTTAAATATACTCTTGTTCATTTTTTTAATGTATTAATTCAAAATTTGTAATAATTTAAATTAATTGCTTGCTAATTGTTAGAAATTCATTAGAGCAACGCTCTTATAGATCTTCATCTAAATGGTATGTTTTATAACTAACTTTTGAAAATAACGAATTCTTGAAATGGTACAGTTTCCCACTAAGCTGACGATATGTCAAATGAAAGCTAAGAATGTCAGCTTTTTAATGCTAAGAGGAATTTTTATAATTTTTGAATTTCGGAGACAGTATTGTTACGTCAAAACAGAAACCTTTATAAATATACCTAACGTTCCTCGTTTTAAATTAGTTTTAGAAATTGAATCTAATTTGGGATGAGGATAAGTCAATGAGCCTACTAATAATAATAATAATAAGTTACGGACCTAACATTATGGTGGATTAAATACAAAAAAGTAAAAATTAACGATCTGCTTTATATAAATTATATTTGGGACTCACTATTCTAAGTGGACCCACAAAAAAGTTGTTTATTTTGACTCGTATCGATTTAATGACATGAAACACTCCTAAAATGTCACTACCGTGGCATGTCCCCTATCCAGTTTTTATAATTTTCCATATGTTTTTAGAAAACAATTATTGAAAAAGCAGAAATCTGCTAGTATAATCTTGAATATGAATAGAATCACTGCATTTATACGTATTATTATATATTATATTGTATATTCTTTGCTTACAAAACGTCTTCAAACTTTGTCCCCAAATTTTTGAGATTTTACAATAACGATCTTTTTGACTTTAAATATTCACAACAATAAAAACAATGTGGATAAAACAACTAATTTTGCATTAAAAGAACATAACAATGTTAACCCATTTACGCCTGAAACCTCTGAAATTTTGTGTTTAATTTAAAATATAATTTTATGTACTCAACATGCTCTCGAAAAATAACTGTAGCGTTTCTTTACGTTTTCGGGGTCGCTCTACAAGATTCCGTGCTCAGATTTTAAATTTTTCACAAAGCAAATTAAATATGTAAAACTTTGTGTATCAAATTGCAAAAAAATTAAAATTTTTTTTAAAATAATTTTTTTCTTACTAAAGACATTTTTTAAAAATGAATGCAAGTGTCAGAAATTGGCACAAACTTATGAAATATTCAAAATATGTGAAAGCGGATATAAAAAAACACAATGGCGGCTTCAAAATGGCGCTAATTTGAGAAAAAATTAATCAATTCTTTTTATGTTTCACCGATTTAGACAATAGTTATGAAATGTGGTAGAACTTAGTGTTTATATGTTTTTAAGGTCGCTCATTACGAACTATACAGATACACAAAGTAAGTTTAAAAACGAAAATTAATATCACTGGATCATGGGTGAAAAAGTTTATTCTAATGATATTATAGCTAAAATTCCATAATATTCGTCAACTACACCAAATCTGTAATCTCAAATTGTTTCATCAACAATGGCAGGTTATAAGTTTTGCAATATTAAGTCTTATGCTAAGATAGTGTTGAAACAATTTATCAGAGCTAAGCCAATTAGATTTAAAATTTTAAAAATCCGATTACAGATTCACAATCAGCAACCTCCAAGTACATGAGGAGTTTCATATGAGATTGAGGGGTCAACTCTCGGATTTTTTTCAAATTTCATTTTTCAATAGAGTTTGTTTGCCTATGTAATTATCCCAAATATTAATTAAAAATATTTAATATTTTGTTAGATATTTGCATTAACAAATTAATGCAATATTTTTTTTAAACTTGAATAACTTTTTTATTTTTGCTTATAGAAAAAAGTTGTCTGAATGTTTTTTGTTTAGAATGAATCAAATTTTTTGAAAAAAAAATTAAGTCGGCTTGCTACCTGCACTTCAAGTTTTGAAAATTTTTTTCTCAAAAACAAAAAATAACGTGTTTGCCAAATTTGGCATGTTATTTTGTAGTATAGTAAGCAATATTTATCTTTTTTTTCAGCTTGATTGAAGGCCGATAACAGGTTTAAAAATTAAAAAACAAATTTATTTTTTAAATAAATTTACTAAAAAAGTTAATTTTAATTAAATTAATTTTTTTTTCAAAAAATTTGATTCATTCTAAACAAAAAACATTCAGACAACTTTTTTCTATAAGCAAAAATAAAAAAGTTATTCAAGTTTAAAAAAAATATTGCATTAATTTGTTAATGCAAATATCTAACAAAATATTAAATATTTTTAATTAATATTTGGGATAATTACATAGTCAAACAAACTCTATTGAAAAATGTAATTTGAAAAAAATCCGAGAGTTGACCCCTCAACCTCATATGAAACTCCTCACATATTCGTGATGAGCAACCTCAAAAACATAAACGCTAAGGTCTATTACATTTTATAGCTATTGTCCTAAGTTTGTGCCAATTTCTGACACTTGCATTCATTTAAAAAAATGTCTTTAGTAAGAAAAAAATTATTTAAAAAAAAATTTTATTTTTTTTGCAATTTGATTCACAACATTGGCCATATTTAATTTGCTTTGCGATAAATTTAAAATCTGAGTACGGAATCTTGTAGAGCGACCCCGAAAACATAAAGAAACGCTTTTGTTATTTTCAGAGAGCAAGTTTAGTATATAATATTATATCTTTAATTAAACACAAAATTTCAGAGGTTTCAGACGTTATAATGGGTTAATGTAGTTTAACGTAACCGATTGTTTAATAATGACGGGTTGTAAATAATTAAATTAAATTTTGTTCTTTATTGTTTTTTTAATTATTTAATTATTTATTTTTGTTAAATAATATTAATATTAATTATTATTGGGTCAGAATTTCTCAAACGGATCACTTTAAAAAAAATATTTTTTAATTCCATCCAAAATAATTTTTTTTACTCCTGGTAGAGTAAAAAAAGACCTTGAAAATTGCAGTCAAAAACCCACTTTTAATGTTAAAAATCCGCTTGAAAGCGTGAAGTTTTTAACAAAACAAAAGACGATCTTATTTATTCGTTTGCAATTTTATCTTTTTCCAGTAATTCGAGTCGAATTTCGCCTGCATTTTGTCAAAAAAATCTACATAATTTCTATAATATTGGAGGTTACTGATTTTTCTTTTTTTTATTTCAAGCTTGGAGTTTTGCGCATTAATACATCGTAATTTAATCTTTCAAAAACATTGAGAACATTCTTCAATTTGCAATTGTTTAAAATAATTGTTAAAAACAATTATAAATTTTCATTTTTTAGCAATCGCTTTATTTAATCCTTGAAGTATAGACTTTAAGCTTTAATTTAAAAAAAATTCACTTAATTATCTTTATTTGTTTCAAAGTAATAATAAAATGAAAATAAAATGACCAAAAACTTTAACACCTGATTACTTCCAAATTAATTTTTTTTTTGAAAAATATTTCAGGGGGGAAAAGTGTACTCATAATATAAAATTGGAGACAAAAATTTTCCAAGTGGCCGGTTTCACTTATTTTGGCCCATAAATAATAGAATTTTATAAATATTTTATTAAAATTTTTTTTAAATAATTTTAATTAAAAAATTGATCTTGTAAATCAATTTATTACATTTTTTTATAATAGTACCTAATTAAATTTTTTAGAAAAATTTTATTACAATAAAATAAATGAATCATTTCGAAAAATTTTAATAAAATGTATTAAAAATAATTGAACTATCAAAAAATTAAATTCTTACGAATATTTTTACTATTTAGAAAAATAATTTAATCATTTCAAAGAATTTTATTAAAATTATATTGAAAATAGTTAGATTTCTTCTGTGAATTTTACACCCAAAAAAATATTTTTAATTTTATACGATTCCTCTTCTTTTGCAGCATTTTTTCCTCTTATATGTGGGCATTAAATTTTTCTTTTCAAATTGAGAGGATTTTTCTTTTTTATATTTTGTTATTAAATATCATTTTTTAACCAATTTGAAGCTGTGTTCAGAAATACAAAAGAAACTTAAAAATCTTCTTTTTAATGTAAATTTGTTTTAATTTCAGAGGAACAATTCCAAACAATGAAGAAAAATTAAAAGTCATCTTTTAGTTAAAAAACTTTCAAATCTAAAAAAAATTCCTTTTTTTGTTCATGAATCTTCGTATATTGAAAATAAAATGTAAAAATAACTATTTTGCGAAATTTTCTTCTCACTTTGAGATTTTATTTTTTTCGGTGTATTGTTTATAAAAGTACTTGAAGTATTCCGAACAATTTTATTATTTATAAAAACAATTGAATTTTTGCTAAGAATTTTAAAAAACTTTTCAAAAATAATAATAAATGAAAACTCATTAGTAAAATAGTTAATCATTAAAGTTTTTCAAATTTCGAATCTGAAATTATTTCGTTCACCGTCGTTGTTATAAAAAGTCCGAAAATAATATTTTTTACTCCTCGTTATGTACAAAAAAAAACCCCAAAAATTCTAGAACAACAAAATTTTTGTTAATATTCTTGGCAATTTAGTCTTTTGTTGACTTAAATAAAAAAAATTTTCTAGAAATAAAGTTGACCGATTTAAAAATAATAAATCGGATTTTCTTCTTTATAATACAAAGTATTTAAAAATAATTTTAGTGTCTAAACAAATTTATTTTTAATAGTTTTTTAAATAATTTGTTTATAAAATGTTAATAACAAATTGTGATCTGCCCACGTTAATTATGAAAATAACGTTAATTAGTAAATAATAACCGCGGCCGTACAAAGCGATACAAGACGTTAAACTCTATATATAATTATATTGTTATTTTATTAGGTATATTGTAATATTAGTATTTTTTAAACAAAATGTTATATAAATATACGAATAATTAAACTGTATTACTTTTTCTTTAAATATTGAGACTGTTAGGATTTGTACAAACTTATAGTGTAGCGCTAGTGCACACAGGTGCCATGAGAGCCGTGCTTGTGAGTTATATATCGCTCTGCACCGCGACACTAATTATTTAATAACTTTTTTTGTAATTGATGTACATTTTTTTCTAAACGTTTTTTTCTCAGGGGGATATTGGCAATACAATACAATTTTTATTTTTTTTCTAGGAGGCGCAGAACACAATTTGTTATTAACAATTTATAAACAAATTATATAAAAAACTATTAAAAATTAATTTTTTTAAAAATAAAAATTATTTTTAAATACTTTGTTTCAAGAAGAAGAAAACCCCTTTTGAATTTTTAAAATCGGTCAACTGGATTTCGAGAAAAAAAATATTTAATTTAAGACTACAAAAAAACTAAATTGTTAATAACATTAACAAAAAAATTTTTTTTGGTCTACAATTTTCAGGGTATTTTTTTTACTCTACCAGGAGTAAAAAAAATTATTTTGGATGAAATTAAAAAATATTTTTTTTAAAGTGATCCGTTTGAGAAATTCTGACCCTATTAACCTTGGCGCTATCAAAGATTTTTGTATACGCGGACTACCGGCTATACACCTGGGTTGGCCAAACGCTTTTTTATTTTTATGTTTTAAAAACTATTAAAATTTATTAAACTTTTTGTATATACTAGCGCCTCCCTCGTCCGCTTCGCGGTCGACCACGTTGCTTCCGTTTTTCATTCAACACGTAATTTCTCATTTTTAATTTTAACATTTAAATTTTGTTTTTCCATGTTTCTTTTCTTCAAAAAAATGTCTTTCCTTCAAATTAATTTAATTTTTTATAATAATGATATACATATAATAAAATTGTTAAGTGCAAGTGATATGCTTTCTGAATTGACAATTTACAAAATAGCGCCTCCGTCGACCGTCTACGTTGCTCCGCTATTTATATTTAAGACGACAACTTTCTATTAAAGTTTTAAATTGTACACTTCTTTTTCTATGTTTTTTTAAATTATTAATTTCATTTAAGCAAAGTTTCATTATATCGGTTAAAAGTTAATTATTGATTAAAGCCAGTTGAATGGCTATATAATGATTGGTTAATTGAGGTTTTAATTATTGATTAATTTTTAATTGATGTTAATGAAACCGGTATTTAAGGCTGGTTTTACCAATAGTGATTAAAATTTATAATTACGAATCTATGATTAAATCCTCAATTAACCAATCGCAAGCCGCTAAACTTGCTTTAATTATTGCGATTAATTCGCATGTTATATATTATATTATAATATAAATTATGTGATAATTTATTTTTTTTTAAATTATACATTTTTTGTTATAATATATATTAATATTATTAATTTAAAATGCAATTGAAATTTGTAAACATAATTTTTGCGTTTCCTTTAACATTTACATTTCTTAAAAGAGCCCGAATAACTTTATTCAAACTAAGTTTATGAGGCTTTTGATAACAAAACTGCAATCATCTTGTTACGATATAATATTTTTTTGTAAAATTATTATAACCAATCCAATAAGAACCGAACCTGAACGTTTGATTGTAATAAATGTACTTTTTTGGTAATTATATTTGTCTAGTGAAATTAGTTTCTTTCATTTTATTCTACTTAAAGAATTATTAAAATTTTAAATATAAAATATTATATTTAATGTCGTCAAGAAAAAGAGAAAAGTAACTACACTTTTAGTCTGAGAAAATTTCTTGAAAAACAATATTTTTTTCTTCCTACCTTCGTCGAAAGTACCTACATCCCGCTGCGATTTCGCAGCAGAAAGTTAAGCATTTGTGCTTTGGTTGATTTTCATACTTAACCTTTTGGCTTTGGGGGTGGTCGATATATCGACCAGATACCAGGTCGGGGATTCTACCTGATATTCCAATTAATTTTGTATATAAATTTTGAATTTTGTAACTAGTCATTTTGTACTAAAATTTTCCATCAGCTAAAAGGTTAACCTTTATTACAGAGGAAGTAAAAGAATTCTCTGTCGGTAAAAATACCACTGTCGGTAAATAAGAAAATTTCAACTTCCATGGCAATTTAACGAGTAATTGTTATTGCAATACAAAATGAGAAAAACAATTATCAAGAATACATTTTATACTTTATAAATTTATTATCCACAAGCTCTGAATATTGAAATGAACGAAATCTTTTGCTGATATAATCATTTTGAAAAATTATTTTAATAAACATTAGAAACTAAAATAAAATAATTAAAAATTTTGTAATTTGTTTTTTAATACGTGCCAAAATGTTATAATAAAATTTTAATAATTTGAAGAAATAATGGCATTTTGTTCATTAGAACGTTTAGAATTTCAGAAACATAAAATTAATTTTGTATCAACAGAAAAATTCTTTTGAAAATATAATATTAATTTATCTTTCACATTTTTTTCGTGCCTACCCTCGACCAGAAGCACTCGCTTCGCTCGTGCATCAAATGTCGGGGCAGGCGAATGTTGTTTGCAAGAGAGAGTTAACTTGTCAAATTCTTTTTTTCTTATTATGTCTTTGTACATATCCTCTGCAATATCTTTTTTCTTGGTGAAGCTATGCAATCTTTTGGTAATTCCAAATCATTTTCATTGTTCTTTATTGTTCCATTTCCAACTTTTAATAGAAATGATGAAAATTCCTTTTCTTGTGGCAATGCACGCATGTTTTCTGTTAGAGAAAATTGAATAACAGAAGACCACACACTACTATACTTAATGCAAAGGTTTGTTAATTCGCTACGAATAGCATTCTGTTTAACTGGAAGCAATTGACGAAAATCTCCTCCAAGTATCAATATTTTTACTTCCAAATGGTTTGTCATTGTTCATTATATCTCTTAAATTGCGATCTACTAAGTGTAAAGCTTGTCTTGGGACCATTGGTGCTTCATCTCAAAAAAATATATCTATATTTTTTAAGTATGCAGCTTCTTTTGATTGTGCTTTAATGGTTGAAGATGAATCACTGTAAATTGCGATTGGTAATTTAAAAGTTCTGTGAACAGCTTTCCCATTGGACAGTAACGTTGCTGCAATTCCAGTAAAAGCCATAGTACAAACTTTTCTTTTTACTTTGTAATAAATGGATCAAAGTTGTATAAACAAATGTTTTTCCAGATCCTCCAGGTCCATCAATAAAAAAACATAGTTGGCTGTTTTGATCAATCATTTCATTTTCATTGTTGATTGTTTCTAAAATAATGTTAACAATTTGTTTTTGTTTTTCATTTAAAGTTGTATATTGTTCATTGTCTATTGTTTCGTGTTGTTTAAGTAACATTTCGTAATTCGTTATTAATATCCTCTTCTGTTTCTGATATTTGTAACAGTGATGGAAAATATGTAAGACTGGAATTTCCGGATGCTAATAACGTGTTAATATGAATATATGCTCTTTTTGTGCAAAATTATCAGGTATTGTTCTTGAAAAATCTTACGATAAAGCATTTTTAAATTCTTCCTATAAAGTATTGAAATGTCTTTTTCTTGATTGCCAAGTAAATGCATTCAATGAATCTCTTTTTTTTTAAATACGTAATGTAAAGGTATTTCTGAGTATGCGTAATTTTTAGCTGTTGGATCACGTTGATTTAAAGCGAAATATACTGAAAGTTCTGTTGGTCGATTTAATGCAGATCTAACTGAATTTTGATCATCCACATTACCTATTACAACTGTTTGCTGGTTTGGTAAATAAACAGGTAGTCGATAAATGGAATGACTTCTTCCTTGCAGATTGTTGCTTAAAATGCGGCCATATGCCTCTGGTGGACTAACGTAGCGACTTTCAACGTAATTTTTAATTTCATCATGTTCAAGAACACCCATTTCCTGATTAACATTATCTTGTGGTTCTTGAATTACACCAGCCGCAGCGTCATGTCCTTTGTAAATGTATTTAAACAAATACTTCACTGCTTTAATACTTGTAACTATTTCAACGTTAATGTGACAATTTAATTGCAATAAAAGTTCTTTATTGTGGGGTATAACACGTTGATTATTGTATTCAAAACCATCTCGACGGCTGTAAGTTTCAATATCTCGTTGCCTATAATAGGGATAACCGTCTTCATCCTTATTAGTTTCATTATTAAATTGTTTTGGATAATTTTTAGAACATTTACCATTTTCATCTAAACACCAATCTCCACATGGACCATGAATCATATTAGCAGCAATGATTTCATGTAAACGAGGATTTTCTGTAGGATGTGGAATTTCAGCTGATATGAACTTATTCACAATTTCAGGAGTTGTAATTTTGGAATTTAGTTTTAAAGTAACTAACATATGAATACATGCGGTAGCCCATGTTTTTGATATTCAACAACGTAAACGTACGCTTCAACTTCACCGAATAATTTTTCTTTAACTATTATATTAATGAGTTCTTCTTTTTTTAATTCAAAAACTCGAGCTACTAAATCAGGTCTATCAGAATCAGTTTGACCATCTAATAAATTTTCTGAAATTTCTTTCTACTTTGGATTACAAGTCATCGTGATAAATAAATCTGGTTAGTAGAAAAAATTGCTGCAACCTTATTGACTCTTTAAAAATTGTAACGTCTTTTATCTTGTCCTTTTTTCAAGGTAAACAACAGTTGCAATTCAGGTTCGATTCCATTATTCTCAAATGTCATTTCGTCTAATTCCTCTTTCATCATTTGATATGAATGTGCAAAAGTATTTGTTTCCTTCATTGCATTATGGATTGCAGTTAAAACTTTTGCGTTTAAAGTAGAATTCATATTCATTCTAAATTCTGTTGCTCCATTGGTATCAATTATAAAAAGTTGGCCAAAACTTGACAATTCGTGATAAGCAGGATATAAGCAGGATATAAAGCTGTATTAATTTGATAATAAATTTGTCCTTGAATTTTGAAGCAAAATGGTCCAGATCGTCTATTATAAAATGCAACTAAATTAACATTAAAAGAAGCAAATGTGAATGAATTATTATATTTCCGTATGTTATTGTAAAAGTGATTCGACAATGGATGAGTACCGGTAAATAATTCTTTTAAAATTTCTGGAGGATCTGACAATGGATCTAATACTACCTTGCCATGACTGCAACAATCGTTGAAAGAACCTCCTTTATTAACTTTTTCTGCTTTAAAATGTTTTGCTGTTTAGTGTATACATTTTACGTTCATACTGCCAAGATAGTGTTCAATTACGTTATTTAATTGATCATCATAATGAATAATATTATTATTAAAATTATCATTATTATTACTGATGTTGTTATCATTCTGTAAGTATTCAGAAGATAAAACGTTTGTATCTATTGTCATTTCTTGCTGCAGTTCGTGAACATATTTCATATTTGCAGAGATGTTCATATTATTTTTCGATTTATTTATTCTTCTTCGACTTGCATCAGTGATAGTCGTATTAGATGCATTGTTATTTTTATCAAAGGTTAATTCTGGTCTCAATTCATTAATTTCTGTTCTAAAAAAGTTGTATTACTGATTGAAGTTCCTATATTGGGGCAAACTTCATGTTCACGAAGATGTGTATTGCTATGGACAGATACTTTTATATTTTCTTGTTGGTCATGACTCTGATGTAAAGCATTCTAACTCAATGATAAAGGTTCATTATCGCCGAAAATGTTTGTTGTGCTTAGTGTTTTTTCTTCTGATAATTCGTGAACATATCTTGCCCTTTTAGAGTTACTTTTCTTGTGGCGGGTATTTATTCTCTTTCTTTTTTGCATTTTCTCCTTTTTATTTATAAGTTTGTCTTCTATTTTTATTCTTAAAAACATTCTTTTCCTATATTTTTATATAATATATATATATATATATATTTATTTAATAATATATATATAATTAATTAAAAACCTACTAAAAAATGTAGTCCAATTCTAATAAAAAATTATTTTTTACCATTTAACATAATTTTTTTGTTTTTTATTAAAATTAAAAAAAGAAAGTTAGAGTCATATATTGAACAAAATTTGTTTTATTAACAAATTTTTACAAAAAAACTAATACGTAAGTTTATTTATTTATTTATATATATAAACGGGCAATGTTTTGGCAAAGCCCAATCGTACAGAGTACTGGTTATAACAAAAAAGAAAATTTTACATAAAGTGTCTGCGAACAGTATTGTTGTTAAGGTCGTATATTAGACCACGCAAATCTCTAATAAACGTACTTAATGTAAGGCCAAAAAAATGTATACAATCATGATATTTGTTCGCCTCACGACTTAATTTTTGTATAACTGAATTATCTAAATAATTAGTCCTGACCAATTGTAACTTGAACAATAGTGCACTTCTTGGTGAGCGGTAAATTGTTTTATATATTAAAAAATGAGCATTTTTTCAATAAAAATTATTATAATATTAATAAATATATATCTTCATAGTTGTTGTAGAATTTGTGGAAAATTTATACTAGAGTTCCTGAAAAAGAAATAAAATATTTATGTTAATATCACTCTTCAAATCAAAATTTTATTATGTGTAATTAAAAAATACGAATTAAGTAAAGTGAATGAATTTTAAAACTTTCAATTTTTTATAAAACATATGTAAAGAAAAATTATTAAGAATAATAACTATAATTTTGTAACTTAGCTATTCGAATATATTTATTATTCTATAATATTAATAAAAACAAATAATTATTATATTATAATAATAAATTCTACATTATTCATTCACAACATATTAAAATAAATAATATTAGAAAAATTAATTATTTACCTTAAAAAAATAAATGTCGATTTCAAATCACATCAAAAAGAGCTAATTGGTATCTAAATTGTTGTATTTTGCAGTATATACTGGAGGCTAATTTTGCAAAAAATTGTGACATATTAATATTAAGTAATTTTTTTGTCTCAATGTAACAATTAACTTTAATTTTTAAAAAATCAATTTTTTTAAATCAGAGAAAAAGGAATTTTCTATCTAATATAATTTTTTTTCTGATAAAGAAATAGAAAATTTTTAAACAATAAAAACACACAATTCAAAAATAACATTAAAGAACAAATTTAAAATGGTGCTACCTTTAAACGAAAGTATACGCAATTATTTTAATAATTATTATAATTATTTAAAATTTTAAATTAGAAGAAAAAGAAAAGTAGTGTAGCTGCACCAGTAAAAGGACATTAAAGAAAATGTAGTCTTTATTATGTTCTTAGGATCTCTTTGTATAAGATGCCAGTCAACTTTTCACATGAGTTTCAGTCAAGTATACGAACGTATACTTTTTTTGCGAGTCATTGTTATACGCTTAACAAAAACTTTTTTGTGGTGTCAAAAAAAGAGAAGTAAATGTAGAAGAAATATGCCAAAGACAAAGTAAATTTATTGAAATTGTTTATTAAGATGTTATACGAAAATATGAAAAGAAATTTGTGGTTTTGTGTGACGCGTTTGTGTTCTGTGTGGTATGTCGCAAAACGATGCGTGAGTTAGCGTTGAGCCAGGCGGTGTTGTAAGGGTTGAACCGCCCAAAATATTGCAATTAAAAAGCGTACTTGCAACAGAAATTCATTTTTTGACTTAAGGAAGTGTCAAAACCTTTATTTCTAACGAAAAAAGAGAAAAAAAATTTTTCGATAATCATTTTTTATTGTTATAATTTAAAATTTTTGTTTTCATTCTTAAGAAATAAAATATCTAATCTTATGCAGAAATGCACAATATGGGATTTTATTTTAATTTCATGGTTCCTTTCCTCATTTTCAAGTGTCATTCTATTATTTGAAGGACATTTTTAACCATTTACCTACCTAAATATTTCATTGATTTTCTACAGTGGCTCAACCCTTACACCCATGTTCAACCCTTACAACATTTTTTTTTAAATTTCTTATAACTTTAAAACTTTTGGCCGAATTTTTTTTCAATGTACAGCAAAAACATTGCATTTGAGTTGATCTTTCCAACAATATGCGCGAAAACGTGAAATTGGCACTGTAGAGGAAGTTATGAAGAAAATTCAAAACTATGTCCAACCCTGAAGGCACTCCCCTATATATATTTTTTCGCGTATATGTGACCTACAGATCATAACGTAATTAAAATAATTGATATTTACATAAATTGAATAAATTTAAATGGCTAATTAAGTATGCAACGCATATTTTGAGGACTTATATATTTTTTATTGCTAATGTCTTCAAACTATGCGTTATACTTGTACGTCTTTTACATGTTCAAAGCATGTTTTAAGGACAAAATTATTTGTACACAGCATAGTATGAGGACATTTTTTATGTACAATGCATGTTTTGGAGACCAAATGTTTTGCACACAGCATAGTATGAGGATATTTTTATTATGTATAAAGCATGTTTTGGGGACCAAATTATTTGCACACAACATAGTATGAGGACATTTGTCTTATGTATAAAGTATGTTTTGAGGACAACATTATTTGTAAACATCATATTATAAGGACTATTTTCTGGTGTACAAAGCATGTTTTTGGGGACCAAATTTAAAAACATATGTGACGCTTCACAGAGAAAGAAGATCTTTCAAAAAACATTAGGCGCATTTTTTCGTGCGCATTTTTTAGTAACGTACAAACGAAAAATCTTATATTAACCCATTAACGCCTCAATGACCAAAATTTTTACGTTGATTTCAAGACAATGTTTGAAGTATTCTTAAACAATAAATTTTAGCAGTAATCAGGTATAGGGGTTTTTGAAGGGTTTCCTTCAAGATTCTAGTGTCAAGATAGCGATTCAATCAACATAAAATCCAATATGGCGCGTTTTATAAAATTTACATACTTTTTGAATATTAGTGTAAAATTTTATTTTTTTACCATCATGCATTAAATTTTGCAAAATTATTTTATTCCCCTATCTTGAAATCAAAATTTCTCTATTTTATATTTTGAAAGTACAACTATTTTGACCACTAGTAGCATAATTAAGAAAGGTTTAAAAATTTCTTTTTAATCTGAAAAAAATATTTAAGAAACAATGCACTGATTTTTTCGGTGTGTTATCAAAAAATACGCCATATTGGATTTTGTGTTCAAAGAATCGCTATTTCGATCATAGAATCTTGATGAGCAACCCTCAAAAGCCGCTATACCTCATTGCTGCGAAAATTTATTATCTAAAAATACTTTAAACCATGTCTTGAAATCAAAGTAAAAATTTTAGTAATTTTGGCGTTAATGTGTTAATTTCATTGAATAAAGACAATAGCAATATACAACTAAAAAATATCTTTAACTTCAATTTAAAGAATTATAATACTTTTAACACTAAAAATTTTAACATTTTACTCAAGAATAAACAAATAAGCAACACTCTTTTTTGTTAAATATACTAAACATGTACTTCGTGTACGTACTGATTGTAAATTTTTTAAAATTTTTCGGGCAAACTGATACTGGAAAATGGATTCCGGCGATGACGTTCGGTCAAAAAAATTCAGGTAAATGTCAATTCGAGTAAATACCCATTTAGGTGTATAGATTCAAGCGGTGTCACTGTAAGATTTTCTTATATTTATTTCAATACATCGAGTATGGTTTTAGATGTATATTTTAAGATAAATGCTTTACAAGTAATTTTTAATATTTCACGTCCATCATAATATTCCATTCTTTGCAGTGTCCTCAAAGTATGCACTTACTAGTATTTCGGGAATTAAATTGTCCTTAAATTAGGTATCACTGTAAGTTTTTCACTAATTTATTTTAACCCCTTCGCAGTCCAGCTAAAAATCGCTTGTGGTTCAAAAACGGTCCAAGAAAAAAAAGTTTCTAAAAAATGTTATTTCATTGTAATTAAGGTTTTTGGAGTCGCAAAATTCGAATTTAAAGTCAGTTTTTCAAAATTTAAAATGGCGGATCCAAAATGGCAAACCAAAAATCTGATTTGAAATTCGGATTCAGCGACCCCAAAAACCTTAGTATGCACTTGGTCATTGAAATTGAATTATGTTTAGTATTTTATTTTTGAGATGGACATATATGGCCACAGACGTAAAGGTGGCACGACTATTTGTGGCCACATATGGGCCATGGACTGTTAAGGGGTTAATAAACGAAGTATTGTTTTAGCTGTATATTTAAAGATTAATTCTTTACAAGTAATTTTTAATATTTCACATGCTTTAAAAAACTACATTCTTTGAAGTGTCCTCAAAGTGAGCACTAGACTGTATTTCGATGTGGCTAAATGATTATATGATTGTTAATTACTGTAAATTATTGTTACAGTGAATTTATAGCCCTAAAAACACTACATATTTAACACTTTCATTTTCTTGTTTATTTTATGTTGTTGTTTAATCAGACTATTTCTAAACGCTATTGGTGTGTCCGCAAAGTATGCACTTGATGGTATTTCAAGAATTAAATCGTTGATTACGAATATGATATTAGTTTTCCAAAATTAAAAATAGCGGATCCAATATGGCGATTGTAAAAAACGATTAGAAAAATCGACCAAAATTGGCCCGAAAGCGGTATGTAAAATCAAAGTGATATCTTAAGGTTTTCAACCCGCTAAATTCGAAAATAAATTTTTTAATTTTCCAAACCTCAGGGAAAGGGATGAAAAACTACCCTTAAAATTTAAATACAAATCTTGAAAAATATAAGAACGCAATGGAAATTTCAAGTATTAATTGTTTTTTGACATTTAAATCTGCTGCAATTCTCCAAAAAAGAATAGCAGAATCAAATACTAGGCACACTAACCCCTTATACCATAAAAAACCACCCTTTAGCAAAAAAATCAAACCACCTTTAGATTAAAGAAGTTTGTAAATATTATCACTATAAATCAGACATAATTCATGTCTTTCAAAGTCAATGAACATATCAGCAAGTATACCGCGAATACAAAGAATTTTAAAAAACTACCTCTTTGTAACCCCTAAAATTAAAAATATCTGAAAAATCAACGATTATGAGCAAAAATCGACATACTCCCTTTTAATGATTTTTTCTAGTATAATAATAATAATAGTTTTTAAGTAGCTGTCACGATTTGCCTTATTCTGTTTTCAAAAACCACCCCTTGCAACCCCTAAAAATAAAAAAATATCTCAAAAACCATCAATTTACATTCAAAACGACGTTTTTTTTCTTGTAGTATACTAAAATCTTAAACAACAGTTATAATTTTTCATAGGCTGTCTTTAAAAACCATCTCTTTGCAACCCCTAAAATTAAAAACATCTCAAACATTACTAATGTAAACTAAAGTCGAAACATTTTGTTTTAAATGTTTTTGTAGGATAATAAAGTCTGGTTTATACAATTTTTAAGTTTACTTATTTCTTTGCCTTGAAAAAGGCTGATTGATATTATTTTCAAATTGTCATCGTGTTGAATCTGAAATAAAAAATGAAGGTCGAATTTCATGTCCAATCGTTAAATATCATGCTAATATTAACCAGTCTATAAAAGCTTAATGGTATCATGAAGTTATGTTGATTGGATGAAGATTATCTAGCCAATGAATGCAAGATGAAAGCATGTTCAAGCAATGAAGATCGGACAAATATTCATGAGTTATTTGAAAAAGGCTGGTTGATATAACTTTTAGGTTTTCTTATTTCTTAGCCTTGAAAAAGGCTGATTGATATTATTTTTAATTTTTTATCGTGTTGAATCGGGAATAAGAAATGAAGACAAGATGAATTTATGTCCAATCAGTCAGGATCAGACAAATATTACCCAGCTGATGTAGGTTCCTCTTCTGATTCTTCACTTTCGTCTGATTGCATATCAGTTGGGAATACGTTATTTTCATGAATTCCTGGATTTCGGATGTCTTGAAATCTGCTATAACTAAAATACCAGATAATCAACGTAACATGGGAGCAACATCCGTTAACTCTGGTTCCTACTTTACATCCACAACAGTGTCCAATAATTGACTAGAGGCCTGTAGAGTTTTTGTTAAGAAGCACATATACATAATATTTAACACTGTTAGAATGTCTTGATCGAATTTGTGCCTTAAGCAGCAAACTGTTCTTAAAATCAATATTAATTCCGTATTTTCGGTAGTCCACTTTTGCAGATTCTTTAGCTATTTGGCATAGAGAATCTCCATGAGTACTCAAATGATCTACAAAATATCGGTTAGCCATTCTTAACTGATAGCTCCCGCACGTATAGAGGTGCAGTTCGTTAATATCAAGCCGTGGAAACTCTACTTCGTAACTTTCAATTGTCGTAAACCTTGAATGACCTTAATTTTTCTTCTCTAACTACATTTTACAAAAAAAAATTTTGAGTAGATCTATCAAGCATGCTATAAGCAATTTTTTTTCGATTACACTTGGAACTGATGGATTGAATGTTAAATTATATAATGAACAGGCAATTTTGAAATCATCAAAAACCTCAGGAACTACTGAGTTTTGAATAGTCTGGTTAAAGTACTTGAATTTTAATTTAACATTACCATTCACTTTATCCACTTGAAATCTTAATTTGGTAACCAACCTAGAAATGTTAGCTTGTTCTGTAGTTAACGGAAGTCTTAGAGCATCTGAAAACGAAGGCATTTTTGCTACAAAGCCTTTTGCTTCAATATGTGCAATTGAATCCCGAAATCCTCTATCTACGATCAGAATTTCTTCTTTTTTAAATGATTTGCAACAATCGATTTAAAGTAACTCGTTCATAATCGAAGCATCATTTTTCTTCCCAGGATAAGGACCAAAAACACCAGCAATGTATCCATCTGGGTACACAGCCATCATTGGTTTCAGAAGATTACGGGATTTGTGCATGCAGTAAGTATTGCGTTGAAATGAGAAATTATTATTATTTATTATTTATTATTTATTATTTATTATTTATTATTTATTATTTATTATTTATTATTTATTATTTATTATTTATTATTTATTATTTATTATTTATTATTTATTATTTATTATTTATTATTTATTATTTATTATTTATTATTTATTATTTATTATTTATTATTTATTATTTATTATTTATTATTTATTATTTATTATTTATTATTTATTATTTATTTAAAAAGGTGCAGATTTCTCATTTCAACGCAATACTTACTGCATGCACAAATCCCGTAATCTTCTGAAACCAATGATGGCTGTGTACCCAGATGGATACATTGCTGGTGTTTTTGGTCCTTATCCTGGGAAGAAAAATTATGCTTCGATTATGAACGATTTACTTTAAATCGATTGTTGGAAATCATTTAAAAAAGAAGAAATTCTGATCGTAGATAGAGGATTTCGGGATTCAATTGCACATATTGAAGCAAAAGGCTTTGTAGCAAAAATGCCTTCGTTTTCAGATGCTCTAAGACTTCCGTTAACTACAGAACAAGCTAACATTTCTAGGTTGGTTACCAAATTAAGATCTCAAGTGGAAAAAGTGAATGGTAATGTTAAATTAAAATTCAAGTACTTTAACCAGACTATTCAAAACTCAGTAGTTCCTGAGGTTTTTGATGATTTCAAAATTGCCTGTTCATTATTGAAAGTTACGAAGTAGAGTTTCCACGGCTTGATATTAACGAACTGCACCTCTATACGTGCGGGAGCTATCAGTTAAGAATGGCTAACCGATATTTTGTAGATCATTTGAGTACTCATGGAGATTCTCTATGCCAAATAGCTAAAGAATCTGCAAAAGTGGACTACCGAAAATACGGAATTAATATTGATTTTAAGAACAGTTTGCTGCTTAAGGCACAAATTCGATCAAGACATTCTAACAGTGTTAAATATTATGTATATGTGTTTCTTAACAAAAACTCTACAGGCCTCTAGTCAATTATTGGACACTGTTGTGGATGTAAAGTAGGAACCAGAGTTAACGGATGTTGCTCCCATGTTACGTTGATTATCTGGTATTTTAGTTATAGCAGATTTCAAGACATCTGAAATCCAGGAATTCATGAAAATGACGTATTCCCAACTGATATGCAATCAGACGAAAGTGAAGAATCAGAAGAGGAACCTACATCAGCTGGGTAATATTTGTCTGATCCTGGCTGATTGGACATGAATTAATCTTGTCTTTATTTCTTATTCCCGATTCAACACGATAAAAAATTAAAAATAATATCAATCAGCCTTTTTCAAGGCTAAAAAATAAGAAAACTTAAAAGTTATATCAACCAGCCTTTTTCAAATAACTCATGAATATTTGCCTGATCTTCATTGCTTGAACATGCTTTCATCTTGCATTCATTGGATAGATAATCTTCATCCAATCAACATAACTTCATGATACCATTAAGCTTTTATAGACTGGTTAATATTAGCATGATCTTTAACGATTGGACATGAAATTCGACCTTCATTTTTTATTTCAGATTCAACACGATAACAATTTGAAAATAATATCAATCAGCCTTTTTCAAGGCTAAGAAATAAGTAAACTTAAAAATTGTATAAACCAGACTTTATTATCCTACAAAAACATTTAAAACAAAATGTTTCGACTTTAGTTTACATTAGTAATGTTTGAGATGTTTTTAATTTTAGGGGTTGCAAAGAGATGGTTTTTAAAGACAGCCTATGAAAAATTATAACTGTTGTTTAAGATTTTAGTATACTACAAGAATAAAAACGTCGTTTTTAATGTAAATTGATGGTTTTTGAGATATTTTTGTATTTTTAGGGATTGCAAGGGGTGGTTTTTGAAAACAGAATAAGGCAAATCGTGACAGCTACTTAAAAAATAAATATTATTATTATTATACTAGAAAAAATCATTAAAAGGGAGTATGTCGATTTTTGCTCATAATCGTTGATTTTTCAGATATTTTTAATTTTAGGGGTTACAAAGGGGTAGTTTTTTTAAATTCTATGTATTCACGGTATACTTGCTGATATTTTCATTGACTTTGAAAGACATGAATTATGTCTGATTTATAGTGATAATATTTACAATCTTCTTTAATCTAAAGGTGCACGGTGGTCTTGAATCAACTTTGAATGAAATGTCTTAGCACATCATTTTTTTGCTGATTTGGGTTATTTGCACTCTAAATAATGTGTAAAAAATTTATAGCCCATAACTTGTCGAGCCGTTTTTATATTTATTATATATAACGTTTTCGTTAATTTTTTTTCTGTACAGTAACTGGTATAATTTCCGTAAATTGGCAAAAATATGAGCCTTAATATGTATTGTAATATTTAAACAAAACTGACTTATTGTGTCAGAAATATTATTTAAATTGTTATATTATATTATTTAAAATTAAAGAAAAGTATTAGGGTCAGTTGGGGTAAATCCGGACAGAGGGCAAATACGGACAAATGTGTTGGATCTTAATTTACAAATTAAAAATTCAGTTCGACGTCAATATTTTAAGCTCAGATCCTTTAAAAGAGATTCTGACTACTTCCATGATTTTATCTCGACAATTGTCAACAGGGTATTTTGAAAACTTAGGGTAAATCTGGATAGAACTTCTATTACGTTTTAAAAAGTGGTGTAAGTAGTGTAATACGATTAATCTTTGAAAAAGTCCGGCATATTGGATCCGGCATTTTGAAATTTCAAAATCTGACTTTGTATTCGTATTCAATGATTCCAAAAACTTTTCTTTATCAAGTTTTATTAAAATCCATTAAAATTTGTTAAAGCTATATATGTTTTTGATTATTACTTTTTGAATCGTTAATTGATTAACTTTTATGATACTATAACACTTAACTGATTCAACTTTTGTACATCTAGTATGAATTTTTTTCAAGTTGTTCTATCCCTTAATAGAGTAGTATACTTAAGATAACTTTATTTTAAACCTTTCTTAGAAACTAGGCTGTCAGTATTTACCCCAAATTTAAAGAAATTTTCTAAATCTTGGGGTAAATCCGAACAATAAAATGTAAAAAATTAAATATAAAATTTTATAAAAAATAAAAAATTAATCTAGGGAACTCAAGAAAGAAATTAATGCAGTATAAAACGAAAGAATTGCCTTTTATTATAAAAAAAACTTACGTTATTTCTGAAAAATAGGTATTTTGTCCGGATTTACCCCAATTTAATTAATATTATGATTAAATCCAAAATTTGATACAAATATGTAACTTTTTAAATAAAAAACTGATGATTTTTTTTCAAAATGTGTTTTCTCAAAAACGGCTAGACAAGTTATGGGCTATAAATTTTTTACACATTATTTAGAATGCAAATAACCCAAATCAGCAAAAAAAAGGGATGTGCAAAGACTTTATATTCAAAGTTGATTCAAGACCACCGAGGGTGGTTTGATTTTTTTGCTAAAGGGTGGTTTTTTATGGTATAAGGGGTTAGTGTGCCTAGTATTTGATTCTGCTATTCTTTTTTGGAAAATTGCAGCAGATTTAAATGTCAAAAAACAATTTTATTTTTATTTTTATTTTCGAATTCAGCGGGTTGAAAACCTTAAGATATCACTTTGATTTTACATACCGCTTTCGGGCCAATTTTGGTCGATTTTCCTCATCGTTCTTTAAAAAATTGTTAGATTTTGTTGAAATCTGTTACTTGGGGGTTTTTGAGGTTGCTGATCACGAATCTGATATTAGTTTTGAAAAATTCAAAATGGCGGTTCCAATATGGCGATCGAAAATTTAAAAATCATTAGATCATGTTAAAATTTGTTACTTATAAGTTTTTGCAGCTGCTGATTACAAATCTGATATTAATTTTTAAAATACAAAAATGTTGGATTTTTCTAAAAACAAAGTTTTGCCTGTCATATTAATTCTACCATTTAAAATTTATAATATTTCACATCAGATTTTAAGTTACAAATTTCAACAAAATCCAACGATTTTTAAATTTACGATCGCAGTTTTGAAATTTCTTCATAACTTCCTCTGCAGTGCGAATTTCACGTTTTCGCGCATATTGTTGGAAAGATCAACTCAAGTGCAATGTTTTTGCTGTACATTGCAAAAAAATTCGGCCAAAAGTTTCAAAGTTATAAGCAATTTAAAAAAAAATAATGTTGTAAGGGTTGAACATGGGTGTAAGGGTTGAGCCACTGTAGAAAATCAATGAAATATTTAGGTAGGTAAATGGTTAAAAATGTCCTTCATATATTAGAATGACACTTGAAAATGAGGAAAGGAACCATGAAATTAAAATAAAATCTCATATTGTGCATTTTTGCATAAGATTAGATATTTTATTTCTTAAGAATGAAATCAAAAATTTTAGATTATAACAATAAAAAAAGATTATCGAAAATTTTTTTTTCTCTTTTTTCGTTAGAAATAAAGGTTTTGACACTTCCTTAAGTCAAAAAATGAATTTTTGTTGCAAGTACGCTTTCTAATTGCAATATTTTGGGCGGTTCAACCCTTACGGCACCGCCTGGCTCAACGCTAACTCACGCGTCGTCTTGCGACATACCACACAGAACACAAACGCCTCACATAGAACCCCAAATTTCTTTTCATATTTTCGTATAACATCTTAATAAACAATTTCAATAAATTTACTTTGTATTTGGCATATTTCTTCTACATTTACTTTTCTTTTTTTGACACTACAAAAAAGTTTTTGTTAAGCGTATAACAATGACTCGCAAAAAAAAAGTATACGTTCGTATACTTGACTAAAAGTCATGTGAAAAGTTGACTGGCATTAGTAGCAAAAATTTAAGTACAAAAACAGATGGCGCTAGTGGGATAAAACATAATAAACGCGATGGCTCAACCCTAACACCTGTTCAACCCTAAAAGCACTCCCCTACATTTTGCCATATTGAAGGTTGGTTTTTGCATACGCGATATTTGTAGTTTTTACGCATGCATTCTTTCTTGCTAGCTTAAAAAAGCATTTTTTTGTAAAAAAATGGTCACAACTTTCTTAAATTAAAGTTTTTCTTCATTTCAACTTCAGATTCTGAAAGAGCGATAAAAACTCTATAGGGATAGATACCTACCAAATTTTTAACTTACGAGATCATTTAGAACGATAACTCTAAAAGTTGAGCAAAATATGTATCCTTCCCGGCGTTAAAGGGATAAATTGGGTGTCACTGTAAATTTTTCTCTTATTTATTTCAATACATCAAGTGTAATTTTAGCTATATATTTCAAGATTAATACTTTACAAGTAATTGTTAATATTTCACGTCCTTTATAATATTCTATGCTTTGCAGTGTCCTCAAAGTATGCACTTGATAGTATTTTGGGATTTAGCTTGTCCTTAAATTAGGTGTCACTAAAAGTTTTTTTCTAATTTATTTTAATACACGAAGTATAGTTTTAGCTGTATATTTACAGATTAATTGTTTACAAGTACTTTTTAATATTTCACATGCTCTAAAAAATTCCATTCTTTGCAGTGTCCTCAAAGTATGCACTAGACTGTATTTCGATGTGGCTAAATTATTATATGATTGTTAATTACTGTAAAGTATTGTTACAGTTAATATAATGCCCTAAAAACAGTACATATTTAATACTTTCATTTTATTGTTTATTTTATGTTGTTGTATAATCAGGCTGTTTCTAAACACTAAATTTATTCGTGTGTCCTCAAAGTATGCACTTGATGGTATTTCAGGAACTAAATTGTCCTTAAATTAGGTGTCACTGTAAGTTTTTTACTAATTTACTTCAATACATCAAATATGGTTTAAGCTGTATATTTAAAATTTATTGCTTGAAAAGAAATTTTTAATATTTCACATGATTTAAAAAATTCCATGCTTTGCAGTGTCCTCAAAGTGGTCACAAGACTGTTTTTCGATGTGGCTGAAAAATGTTTTTATTGTTTTAATATTAACTTTGTTGAATTCAGCCGCGTAGGAACGAATTATTTTTAGGGGGGGCAAATATATATATATATATATATAGTGTAGAGTATAAAAGTGTATTATATTTGTTTTAAAATTTAAATGTTTACAGATATTAAATATTTATTTAAATAAATATTTATTGACATTTATCCCTTAATAAGATAACTTACAACAAAGCACTTTGGCATAGGAATAAAATTTAAATAGAACAATAAGAAAATATTAAAGAAAAACGTTTACACTTGTCCAAAAATTGTCTTCCTTTCACAATTTCTTTCAGAAAACTCTTTTAATATGTTTTGTAAGTTTAGCGCATTTGTTTTTTGGCTATGTACATGCAAAAGTGCGATGTGAGTTAGCCGCTTTTGTGTCATAGTAGCTCTCAGATAAGTCTTAAGACGTCGAAGTGCGCTAAAAGATCGCTCTGCTGTTGCAGCTGAAGCAGGCACAGTCATTATAAGTATCAATAACAATATTACCTGTTGTAGAAGCTCTTTTGTCGTATCTGATTCTTTGATTCTATAAATTCGGTTAAAGTTTTCTTCTGAACGCAAATGCATAAACTGATTCAACACTATCTCCACAGCTTTTTTCGCACCAGTTGCAGTTAGGCTTGGATTTTGTAAAGCACGCGCTAGTTGCTCTCAAGGGCTAAAAACTTCTATGCTCATTTTAAGAAAAAGCAAAGTTTCGAATTTGCGTAACTTCTTTAGCCAACCACGAACAGCAGATTTTCTTTCATTTGAAATAGCACTCTTTTCTTCAAGTATAGATTCAAGTGCCTTACATACTCTTTGATATTGTTCTTCATATCTTACAAGAGATTTAACTCTAACACACCATCGAGTAGGACACATTGCAATAAGCTGTTGTGATAAAACATGATCAGCAGAACCTGGGGATAAAACAACATCTGCATAAACCGTTTTCCTTTTTGCGCTTTCCAGAATGCAATTTGAAGAATCTTTAACTAAGCACAAGAGATCACACATGCCGCCTGTTTTACGTGTAGCTTCTTGAAGTGCCAAATCAGCTGCATGATTTGAACAATGAACGTATAGTGATTTGGGTTGCTCGTCTGTTAAAATTTTTTGGACTCCTTTATAACATCCCGACATATTAGCAGCGCCATCAAAACAATGTCCTCTTAGATTATCTATAGAAAGATTCAATCGCAATAGTATATATCCAATGCTTCAAATTTTAACATTCAAGCGTTCTTTCTTGTATTAATAACCTTAAGTTTCCTTCATCATTTTCATGACCCCTTATAGCATTTCCAGAAACTGATAAAAATCGTAGTGAGCTAATGATCATTGTCATACAACTTTGAGCAATACGCATTTCTCTAAGTTGAGAGTCTTCCAACTGCACGTTTATTGGAACAGCATTTTGTCGATTGAATATAAATTCAGTACATTTTCTATGAAATTTACTTTTTTCATGAGTAACTAATGTGCTAGTTGCTTTTTTCCAATTTTAAAGCCTTCACTCAAAAAAGTAAATTCAACACCATGAAACCACTGGCTTTTATTTATTTTATTCTTTTCAATCATATTACAAGCTGTATGCAAGAATAACATAAAAGTATATTCCGTTCAGCATCATAGTGCAACCAGTCGTGATCTTGGAACCATCTATAATTAACTTTTCGACCATTCGTTTGTGGAAAATTGAAATTTTGTGATGGTTGATTTTTTACCAGAAGATTAGGAATGCAGGAAACATCTTTATTTTGGTTACTATTTTCTGTTTCTTCTGTGAGATCTACATAAAAACATTATCTAAGTTATTATTATTATTATTATTATTACTATTATCTAATTATTATTTTTATTTATTTATTATTATTTATTTATTTAAAAAATTAATTATTATCTAATTAAAAACATTATCAAAAAACTAAAAACATGAATTAGTCATTTGCCTAAATTATCGTTTTTTGAATCAATTAAAATGTACTATATTGTATGTAGTTTAATTGTAATTTACATTTTGATCAATACAATTAAAAGAAAAACCACTATGCATATTTTAATAGGAAGTAACTCAATTGTTAAGAAAAATAAAATAATAGTTAAAGATATGAATTGTATATATATAACATAAAAAACCGCCTATGATTTTGTTACATTAACTTAACCTCAAATTAAACCTGAAAAATAAATAGTCATTTCTAACTATTTCATTGTTCGTTTATTATTTAGATAAGTGCCTTAAATATTTCTATTGTGTTAATTTTCTTTGACTAACTTAAAATCAGAAACTACAAATTTTTAAACCTAATAAAGTGACAAAGCATCGCTTACTAATATAACAGTAATTTCTTACCATGTCTTGTTGTTTTATTATTCAACAATTCAGACGTTCTTATGAAATCCGTTATGCTTTTTTGCCCTTTCTGCATTATAACAATATTTTTAGACTGATAAAATATATTTAAATCAATTTAGCTAGCTAATGTTATACATATTCGTATATAAACAAAAAACAAACTATTATATCATCACATGTTTATAATATGACTTTGACAAAATGTGCCCATTAAACATTAAGGTCTATTAACGTGTGCATTTCTCAGGGTTCGGAACTTAAAATATCTTACAAATAACAGAAGGTTTCAAACTTCCATCGCAAAATGAAAAGAGCATAATGAATATTAAGTCTAATTCACAACTCTCGGATTGAAAGCTACGAGAATGGAAGTATGAAAGCGGATATAGCCTAATACATAAGAGTAATACATAAGAGTAAGAGAGTTAGACAATTCAAATTTTATGTTTTCTCTTTCTCCTTACTCCAGTTGCGGCTGCCTGCGCTGTGACCGAGCCATAAGGGTCAAAGCAAAATTAATATAAATGTGGAAAAAGTTCATGCAAAAGAAAATGACAGAAGCTATCAGGAAGAGATTTGTAAATCTTTTCTTTAAGTTTTAATCTACTTTTCGGAGGGGCAAATTATAACCGTTGCCCCTCCATTTTTCAAACTAGGGGGGCAACTGCCACCCCTGCCCCCCGGTTCCTACGCCACTGGTTGAATTTTTGTTATGAAAATATGTGACGTAGATCAAGTTCTACTACCAAAAAGAACACGGTAAGAAGAGCGGTATCCAAACGAAGAAATATTTTCGGGAACAAATTGTTCCATTAAAGACTTTCTTACATTACTTAAAATTAAACTCACGCACTGCCTGCTCGGGTAATCAAAAATAAGTTTTAAGAAATCGTCGGTCAGGCCTTGTCTCAACTTACATAGAAATGTCAATAAATGTTTTTTACTTACATGTCTCTGGTTTCCACTTTGCCTAATTGTATCACAATATCCATACAATTGTTGAAACTGAGCTTTTGTAACAGGAGGAATACATGCAAATTCTTCTTCACTCAAATTATTTGCATTTGAAAATCTATCCTTTTGATTACATGCATTCCTAAGACCTTGAAAAAATAATTGTACTTGACGTCCTGTAATAATGTAAGGTCTATTAATAGAACGAAAATATGGCATTAACTCGTTCAAAAATATCCCATCTTCATCCAAATGATGTGGACAGGATCTTACATTTTCGGGCATGTAAATATCTCTCAATATAAAAACTTTAATTCTACAATTTTCGGACAATCTAAGAAGGTCATTTTGCGTGTTGCAAACAACGCAAGAGCTACTGGATGTTTGCGTTAAGACTTTCAAACGCATGTACTTTGGATCTGCATTCTGCAAAGCTATTTCATTAGAAATTGATAAAAAGCAATTAAAACATAATCGACAATTTTCGTCTAACGGAAGTGGAGGATGTTCAAGCTGATCCCTTCGAGATATAGCAATCTGACGTCTTATAATATTTTCATTGCCATCCATTAATTGCATTTGTCGCCCACCATATTGTGTGTTGCAAGTCTAACAAAAGAAGCTTATTCTAAATGCCATTATTCTAAGTTTAACTGATATTTGGTTTAATAGAATAATGTTATTTGTAAAAAAAAACGTTTAACTGAAAGAAGTAAATAAAAATAAAATATAAAAATAAAATAATAATAATATAATAATAAAAATATAATATAATAATAATAAATAAAAAATATAACTAGAAAAATCTAAAGAAAAAGTTAACTATATTAATAAACGGAATAAAGATATTTACATTTTATAAAGGAAGAATTTCTTCTAATAAAAAAAACAAAAAATATAAAGCATTAAAATATGTATGTCAATAACAAACCAAATAAAAAAATAGTAAATAAGTCTGCAAGCGTCGTTAATAACCAATCTTTCTTTAAAAACCCGTATAAAATCAAAAATAATCTTGTATGGAGATTCGCTTAAAAGTCACAGACTTCTCTCTGTATTATTCTAAACGACCTACAAACGTTCAAGAGCGCACAGAGAATGGTCGCAAAATACCTATTACATACGGTCTCTACTCTTTTTGCCTCTCTGTGTTCAAACAGAGCTGTCCCTCTCTATGTTTACTGCTACAGTGGTAGTCATTGCCTAGTAAGGATTCTAACTTTAGATTCGTGATCAGAGACCCAAAAAGCCACGAGTGACAGGTCTTTAGTGAATTCAAGTAGATTTTAAAAAACTCGTCCGACATATTGGATCCTCCATATTGAATTTTTCTATTCTAACTTCAGATTCGTTATCAAAGACCCAAAAAAACCCCGAGTGACAGGTCTTTAGTGAATTCGAGTAGTTTTTAAAAAACCCGCCCGCCATATTGGATACTCCATATTGAATTTTGCAATTCTAACATTAGATTCGTGATCAGGGACCCAAAAAACCCCGGAGTGACAGTTGTTGAGCAATTTTGATTGATTTTTATGTACAGAGCATTCACAAAATAGTGTCAGTATTTTTTAACTTTAAGCTACTGTAGCTCAAAAACTGTTCATTATTTTTAATTTTGGCTTTAACATTTTTTGTTCAGAAGACCCTAACTACAAAAATGTAAAGTTTCAGAAAATTTGACCGAAAGCCATTTTCTGTACAAAAAGTGCGGGGTCCTTTAGAGTATTTAAGTCATTTAGGTATAAGTTACTATTAAGTGACATCCAATTTAAAGATCAGTATAGCGCACAGTTCCCAGACACTAAAAACAATTAATTTCTTTAAGAGGGCTGAATTATTTTAAATTGTTAATAAGGTATCAATTTTTAATATAAAACAATATATATATATTTAAAGTCTTAAACAATTTATAGAAATAGTTACAGTAACACTTAATTTAATGATTCCCTTCAAATTACCAAAAATACAGTCTAGTTTATACATTTTAGACGCACAAATAAATTAAAAAATTAGAAACAGCCTGATTACTTAACAAATTATAATAAACTAGAAAAATTTAATGCCTAAAAAGTTTTGTATTTTAGATATTCAAGTGATTTTGAGAATAAGAAACAATAAATAACTATCCTATAATCTTTTTAAAATCTCAAAACACAGCCTAGTACATATCTTGGGGACTCTTAAAAACCTTAATTTAAATATAAAGCTGAATTTCATAAAATTGTTAATAAAGGTTTAGACTTTAATACAAAGCAAGATCCAAATTAAAAAAATTTTAGTTATTAAGAGAAAAAGGAAAAAGTGACACCTAATATAATAAAGAAATATAAATCATCAATTACAGTCTAGTGCAAACATTGAGGTCCCATGAATTTAGTGTTAAGATATAGTTTGATTAGTTAACGAATTACACTAAACTAAAAAATGTCAATATCCAAAAAGTTCTGTATTTTACATATTTATGTGATTTTGAGAATAAGATCCATTAACCAACTATAATATACTCTCCTTGAAATCTCAAAACACAGTAAAGTGCATACATTAGAGACTCTTAAATACCTTAATTTTTAAAAAAATTCTAAATTGTAGAAAATTATTAATAAAAAATAAAAATTTTTTATGAAACAAGATATATATCTAAACTATTTAGGTTCTTAAAAAAGAAGGCAGTGTTAAATATGTACTGTTTTTAGGGCATTAAATTAACTGTAACAATAATTTACAGTAAATAAAATCATATTCTTATTTAGCCACGACAAAATACAGTCTAAGGTATACTTTAAGGACACTGAAAACAATTAAAAATTTTAAAGGAGGTAAATTATTGATTATTGATTATCAATTATTAATTTTTAATATAAAGTTAAAAAACTATTCCATGTATTGAAATAAATAAGCGAAAAACTTACAGTAACACCCAATTTAAGAACAATTTAATTCCCGAAATACCATCAAATGCATACTTTGAGGACACACCAATAAGTTTAGTGTTTAGAAACAGCCTGATTATACAACAACAAAAAATAAACAAGAAAATTAAAGTGTCAAATATGTAGTCCTTTTAGGAAAAAACCTCAGCTTTCGTTAAAAAAAAATCGGGTCTTTCTCCCCCAAAAATTGAAACTTATTTTAAATTTTGATTTTTTCTGGTCAAAATTTTTTTTTTTCAAAATGCTTATTTCCAATCGAAAGAGCATGAAAAAACTTTTTCAAAATGTACTTTGTCAAATTCGTGTGTTTAATTGTTTAAGAGTAAAAAATTATTGAAATAAACATTACACCAAAAGACCCCTTGATCACTTGACATGAAATGCCCCATATATATTATGAATAACAGAAACAGTGTTATATGTATAATAATAATTAACAGCTGTTAAAGCCTCTGTGATTATACATTTGTTGTGCAAAGCATGCAGATACGTGTTTAATTCCTAAATGTGTGCCTTTAATAAGGATCATAAAGGTGCATCTTCAAAAGAACTTTAAGCTGTCTGTACATTCACCCGAACGCGATTATTCCCTAAGGGTGCGAACCCACTCGTGTCCTAGTTCCAAAGTGCAACGACAAAATAGGCCATGTGACTGCACCTTGATGCTTCAACGCTGACCTTCTGGTGTGACGGAATTTTGAATATATATATAATATAATAAATTTGTCATGAACATTGTGACAGAAATATCGCCATAGAGGCGCGTGCATAATGACATACAGCGCCTCTTTGTCTAAATTGTGGTAATAATTTCAAGTTTAAAAATATGACAATAACATTTTTATCTAATTGCGATAAAAAATTATGAAAAACATTTCTTTACGTCCAACCAATAAATAATATAATAATTCATTGAATCGTCTGTTTGTTTTCCCTTCAGCTATCTTGTTGTTGTCGCCTACGCAGGCAAGAAGAATGCAAAGGTCTGAATGCTCCCTAAAACAAATTTAAGTACTAATACGTGACCGGTAGGGGCGTTGAATTGACATTTTTGAAGTTGATAGGGCGTGCAAGAGTGATTAGTTTGGTTTTCTTATTTCATGTTGAGATATCGTAGAGAAAGGCCGCTAAACCGCAGAGCATTAACCTTTTAATATACTTTAAAATTGAAATTGATAACAATCCTTTTTAAAAATATTGTATATATGTGTTAACGTTATAAAAAAGAATATTGTTTTATTTAAAAGCAAAAGCTTAATACTAAAAACATTACTTATATTTAAACAAAAAATATCCTTTAATATATTATATAAATAATAAATATGTAAAATAAAAAAAATTGTCGAACAAATATATACATTTTACAATAAAAATATTGGTTGAGACATCTAAATATGAATCCGTTTATTCTTTCCTTTAAATTATATTATTATATATATAATTTTTTACGTAAAAATAAAAATAATATGATATTATTAAATTAATTTTAATAAAAAAATAAATGTATATAAATTGATAATTTTTTAATAATAATAATAATAAAAAATTTACTACTAAATAAAATTAATTATAAAGTTTAATAATAAATAAAATGTTATTCCTTTTAAGGCATTTGAACCTTGATGACGTCATTTATAAATAGAAATTTGCCTGAGGTCTAATTATTACAATTGTCAATATTTTATGATCAAATTTTGCTGAGATGTTTAGAATAACATGCTTTTGCCGTGCCTACTGTTTATTTTTAAAAATTTTGGAAATAAAAATTGTTTTAAACAAATTAGAAATTGTACATAATGAATGAGCATGGTAGCCTACCGTCAGGCGCCCCAGTCTCGTGTGGTGGGTATGGTAGCCTACCGTCAGGCGCCTCAGTCTCGTGTGGTGGGCATGGTAGCCTACAGTTAAGTGCCCCAATCCCATGAGGTAAGCATTTTACATATTCTTGAAATTATTTAATGAAATTGAAGTTCAAAATAAATAATAAAATGAGAAAATTGTTAATTTTGAATAATTTTTTATTGAATTTAGCGTAAATAATCAAATTAAACATATATATTGAAAAATTAAATTAGAAATATATATAGGGGAGTGCTGTCAGGGTTAGACATAGTTTTGAATTTTCTTCATAACTTCCTTTGCAGTGCGAATTTTACGTTTTCGCGCATATTGTTGGAAAGATCAACTCAAATGCAATGTTTTTGCTGTACATTGCAAAAAAATTTGGCCAAAAGTTTCAAAGTTATAAGCAATTTAAAAAAAAAATAATGTTGTAAGGGTTGAACATGGGTGTAAGGGTTGAGCCACTGTAGAAAATCAATGAAATATTTAGGTAGGTAAATGGTTAAAAATGTCCTTCAAATAATAGAATGACACTTATAAATGAGGAAAGGAACCATGAAATTAAAATAAAATCCCATATTGTGCATTTTTGCATAAGATTAGACATTTTATTTCTTAAGAATGAAATCAAAAATTTGTAAATTAAAACAATAAAAAAAGATTATCGAAAAAATGTTTTCCCTCTTTTTTCGATAGAAATAAAGTTTCTGACACCTCCTTAAGTCAAAAAATGAATTTCTGTTGCAAGTACGCTTCGTAATTGCAATATTTTGTGCGGCTCAACCCTGACAACACCGCCTGGCTCAACGCTAACTCACGCGTCGTTTTGCGACATACCACACAGAACACAAACGCGTCACACAAAACCCCAAATTTCTATTCACATTTTTGTATAACATCTTAATAAACAATTTCAATAAATTTACATTGTCTTTGGCGTATTTCTTCTACATTTACTTCTCTTTTTTTGACACCACAAAAAAGTTTCTGTTGAGCGTATAACAATGACTCGCAAAAAACAAAAGTCTATGTTCGTATACTTGACTGAAACTCATGTGAAAAGTTGACTGGCATTAGTAGCAAGAATTTAAGTACAAAAACAGATGGCGCTAGTGTGATAACACAAAATAAACGCGATGACTCAACCCTAACACCTGTCCAACCTTAACAGCACTCCCCTACATATGAATATATAGATTGTCCATTAGTAAAAAAGTTGATAATTTTTGTTGTGAAAAAATTATTTATTTAATTTCATGTTACATTTTGTTTATACATTACATGAAAGAAAATAATAAAAAATATGTAAAAATGAGTCCCATAAATATAGACTGTAGTGTTCATTTAGAAAAATCTAATTGTGCATTGCGTATATTATATAGACATTTCAAATGTAAATATTTATAAATTATAAATTTTTATTATTGCATCAATAACGGAGTAAAATTTGTTTATAAAAATAATGTTTTCTTTCTATATAGATCATAATGCAGGTAAGTATAAAAGATAATATTTTTAAAGATGTTTATATTTAGAAAAATTGAAGGTTATATGTATTTATTTTACGATTACATATTCCTTTTATATACTTTATCATTATGAGAAAAAACAATTTACAATTTTATTGCACCTTTTAATTTATACAAGTATATTTGATTGTTATTGCCGTAAACTGGCGCCTCCCTCGTGAAGTGCTGTTACTAAAACAAATTTAAATTTATATATATATATATATATATATATATATAAATATCCTGTAAAAATGCAGGTAAGTGAAATATAACTTACATATAAAAAATTGTGTTTATAACAACTATAATAATCCTAACTTTCAATAAATTTTTGATGTTCCAAGACTTATGAAAATTTATATAATAAGGTTGAGAAGTTAATATAGATGTAGAATAAGATTTGACCACATTTATAAATGTACATTTACTATCAGGTGGCGCTCCCGCGCGTGATTATGAATGCTTATTTATCAAAGAATTAAAAATATATATATTTATTTTTATCTATTTATCTTATTTATTTTATTATTATTTATGCATGTATATATATTAAAAATTTAGCTGTCATTTTTTAAATAAATCAGAATAATCAATATAATGGCCATTTTTCAATGTACTTATAAAGAACGTCTGTAATGTAAACCATTTTGGGACAATCACAGGCTGATAGTGCAGGCTGCAATGCCTGCAATTAATGTAAAGGTACCGTCCCATGATGGCGTGAAAGCGTCGGCGTAAAGCAGAAACCATGCGATAGAAAGAGATGAACAGATATCACGTTCTCACTCACTCATATGGTTTCTGCTTTACGCTGACGCTTTTACGCCGTCATGGGACGGTACCTTAAGGGTCTGTTCTTATTTTACATGTTCATACCGTTGTGCTTTCGTTTACGATTTCGATTAAGAATCTATACTGAGTAAAAATAAAGGCCATTTTCATAAAAATTGAACTAGTAAATAATTTGTACTACCTGTCACCTGATATCTAAAATCTTTTTTTTGTTTGTTTGCAAAAGAGAGAATCATATAAGAGAGGTTATTTTTAAATATTCGATTCATAATTTGACAAAAAATGTAATTTCAAAGTATTATATAGAAACGTTTTTCATATTTGGTGTGAATGTAATTTAGATAGTTTTCGGTTTTATTACAACTGAAATATTTAACAAAAACACTAATTTTAATTTTAAAAAAGAAAATGAAAAAAGATCATAGGACATTCTCCCAATTATTTATTAAACAAATATAATAAAATTAATTTATTGAACATAAACTAAATATTTTTAGTCTTTTTACACTAGGTAACAAAAAAATGCCAAGTTGTGTTTATTTTAAAATTCCTGTGTTTATTGAAAGTTTAGGTGTCAACGAACAAGAAAATGACAAAATTTTTTTTTAATTTATTCAGACCCCTAAAAAGGGGGGTTGATTATTCAAAAAACGGTGTTTTTAGAACTTTTTGAAGGCTTGTAAAAATAAAATGTAAGGTAATACAAAGCTCTCATATGGCTTGAAAGGAAGCTTAAACCTTTATCTTTTAGAACCAAAAATGAAAAGTAATTTAAAAATTGCAAGGAACCTGTATTTATCGAGTACCCCCTAATATACTACGATATTTTGGTCAAAATAACTGGGAATCTAAGTATTAGTGCAAATCAATTCTTCATAAATCGGTTTGGCTTGAAATTTGTTACTCGAAGGTTTTTGGGCTTGCTGATTAAGAATCCGAAGTCAGATTTTAAAAATACAAAATGGCGGACAAAAATTTTACAAATCGTCCCAATTCTCCCGGGACTTGGTACTTGGGGTTTTTTCGGCTTGCTGATTAAGAATCTGAAGTCAGATTTTAAAAATACAAAATGGCTGATCTAAAATGGTGGTGTTTTGCGGGGTCACTGATGAAGAATCTACAGTTTAAATTAAAGTCCTATTGCTTATTTAGAACTTGCTTCAAATACACTGCATGCCATACACTCCTATATGGATTTTCGTCTAATTTTATTTTTGGAAATGAGTTTGTTACAGTGAAAAATAAACATTTGATAAATTTCCTTGTTTTGCACATAAATTACGAAAACTAATTTACTGAAAGAAAGACTATCGCGTTTTAGCTTTAATCCTCATTAATTTCATTGCAATGAACATGCTGAGGATTAATGCAAAAATGTGATCGTATTTTCTTTTCGAAAAGTAATGTTTCGTAATTTGATAACCTATCGAAAACTTGTATCTTTATACAAAGTTAAAATAGTATATTAAGCAACAAGGTACGTAAAGGCAGCCATTTATTTACGGTGATTTCTGTGACACGAGTGGAGGTCGAGGGCGCCGTAGGCGCCCCGAGACCGGGACGAGTGGCACAAAAATCATCGTAAATAAATTGGCAGTCTTTAAGTCCCGTGTTACTTACGATATTTTTTATTCCAAAGGCACAAAAGTGGCGATTTCAGATAGCAGACGACAGGGAGTAAAAGTCATTCACTTGTTCGATTTGTATGAAAATGGCGGCCTTTTTCCCCATGAGCACAAATAACGCATGGGACTAGCTGTTTTTTTGCCCATGGGAAAAAAAGGTCGCCATTTTCATTCAAGTGGACAAATAAATGGCTTTTAGTTCCTGTCGGCTGCTATCTAAAAGCGCCTATTTTGTGCCTGAGGTACGAAAATTATCTTTTTTTGTCTATTTTTTGGAAAAATTTTAATTTATCTCGAGGCTATGACGTGTTTGGTCAAAAGTAGACCCTGATTTGAATTAAGCGCGTCATTTTTATTGCTTTTTTTTCTCCAAAAGATCATAAAAAGTAATAACTAATTATTTGACAACAATATCAGTCGCGTTTTTTATTATGACACTTCTACAAAAAATAACACAAGTGGGACAACCTGCAAGCCTTTCCCCTATAGAACACATGATTCCGTCAATGTATATTTTTCCGAAAAGAATTGTAAGGTTCTGTGTAATTTGTAAAATTAGTTCTATGTGAACAAAACAGATTCAAAAATGAAATCTTTTATTGAAGTAACTAAATAATTCTTTTTTTGCGTGTAGGTGATGTCTTTTTTCTTCTAAGCATGATGAGTAATCTTTATTGCAAGCTATCTCCTGATTCCTTCTGCTACGTTTGTGGTCACTTCATTAAAACCAAACAGAAAAAGCATAAAATTGTTCCCAATACGAAGTTCACTGAAGCATATAAAGCTTATTTTGGTTCCTCAGTAAGTCATCAAGACAAAGCTTGTGCTCCTCATGTTAGTTGTGGTAGTTGTCGGTCAAATTTAGAAGGATCGTTGCGAGGTGCTCGAAAATCAATGCCTTTTGCTCTTCCTACAATTTGGAGAATGCCAGCCAATCATATTGATGATTGTTGCTTTTGCCTGATCGATATTTCAAATTTTAAAAGGGAAAATGATCGTCACAAAAATGTAATTTATCCAAACATTGCTTCAGTTACTGCTTTTGTACGACACAGTCAAGAACATCCTATTCCTGTGCCTCCAGCTACTGACGGTGAGATAAATATATTACAAGATAGGCTGGATCACTGTTTTCAAGTTTATTGGAAAATATGAATTATGATTATGAAGAGCTTGATAATGAATATGATGATGATATTGATATGGAAGATGTAAATGAAAAATCAATGAGCCGCATTTTCCAACTCAAGGAGAAATGGACGATTTAATCAGAGATTTAGGCCTCACAAAATCAAACTCCGAACTTTTGGTTTCTAGGTTTAAAGAGTGGAATCTTTTGGACCAGGAGTGTAAAGTTACAATCTACAGACACCGACATACAAAATTTGGAAGATTCTTTGAAATGGCAGACAAATTGTGCTTTTGTTCAGACGTAGATGGTCTTTTCAATGAAATAGGAATTCCTCATGTACCTGATAACTGGAGATTGTTCATAGACAGTTCTTTAACCAGCATTAAGGGTGTTTTATTGCATAATGGTAACAAGTATCCTTCGATTCCGGTAGCACACTCCGTTCATTTAAAAGAATATTACCTGAACGTCAAATTAATGTTAGAGAAAATAAAGTTTGAGACTTATAAATAGGATGTGTGCGGTGATTTCAAAATGTGCTTTTTACTCGGAATGCAAGGAGGATACACGAAATATTCGTGTTTTTTGTGTCTTTGGGACAGTAGAGCTGATTCAGAACACTTTATTAAACGAGAATGGCCAATAAGAACGCAACTAATCCCTGGACGCCATAATATTATTCAAAAAGCTCTGGTAGACAGGAAAAAGGTTTTAATGCCACCCTTACACATAAAGTTAGGTGCGGCAAAGCAATATGCCAAGGCTCTTGATCCATCATCAGATGCATTTCTTGAGATAAAAGCAATGTTTCCAAAATTGTCAGATGCTAAGATAAAGGGAGGTATATTTACGGGGCCTCAAGTACGGCAAATGTTGCAATCTCAAAGGTTAGAAGAAGCAATGACAAGAAAAGAAAAAGATGCGTGGCAGTCATTCAGACCCGTGGTAGAAAATTTTCTTGGAAATAAGAAAAGTGAAAATTATGTGAAGTTGGTTGAAAATCTTTTAAAGAAATTTCATGCACTTGGATGCAAGATGTCGATCAAGCTACACTACTTGCACTCTTACTTGGATTTCTTTCGTCAGAATTTGGGTGATGTTAGTGAAGAGCATGGTGAACGATTTCACCAAGATATTCAGGCAATGGAAGAGCGGTATCAAGGGCATTGGGATACAGCATTATATGGACTCATTTTCATCTAGGATATATGTATATTGAATTCTGAGCAAATGTCCAGATGTATGTGTGTATGTCACAAAAAATTGTGTACAAATTATCTCAAACAAATTTTAATGGATTGCCCTGAAATTTTGCAGGTTTATTGCAGTCATTAATACCTCAAATCTGGCACAAAGATTTTTAAATTTATCTACAAACATTTTTTTATACAATTTTTTCAAAATTAAAAAAAAATTTGTATTTTTTTAAATAACTTATTTATTTTTTTATATTTTTTATAAATTATTCAAAAAATTACATTCCTTACAAGAAAACGAATCAATTGATATATACAAAGTGCACATTTCATCAAAATTTATAAGATTGATAAATATTTTTCTTTTTCACAAAAAATTCAAATTTTGCGTTTTTTGAAATATTACCTTAACATATTAAAATTAAATTAAGCAATTGGTTAATGATATTTTGAGGAAGCGAAATGGTCATAAAATGAACAACTTGTTTTTGTCTGTGATTTGATTGTTTGATTGATTTGATTCAATTAGTTGGTTTTATTGGTCTTATTATTGCAATTTTCATAATAATGTTGTCCACAATTTTTAACCACTATTTGGTTTAATTGGTTGGTTCCGTTGGTTTGATTCTTAAAATTTTCATTAAATGATTGTTTTAAATATTGTGCACGTTCTTTTACCAAGTCAAATAATAAAATATTATAAAATTAATATAATTTTCAATTAATTTTTTTTGAAAAATGTTAACATTCATATGCAATTTACCAAATTAAAATATATATTGGATCCGACATTTTGTTTTTAAAATCTGACTTCAAATTCTTCATCAGCGAGCCAAAAAAACCCCAAGTACCAAGTCCCAGGAGGATTGGGACGATTTGTAAAATTTTTGTCCGCCATATTGAAGCCGCCATTTTGTATTTTTAAAATCCGACTTCAGATTCTTCATCAGCGAGCCCAAGAACCTTCGAGTAACAAATTTCAAGCCAATCCGATTTATGAAAAAATGATTTGCACTAATACTTAGCTTCCCAGTTATTTTGACCAAAATATCGTAGTATATTAAAGGATACTCGATAAATACAGGTTCCTTGCAATTTTTAAATTACTTTTAATTTTTGGTTCTAAAAGATAAAGGTTTAAGCTTCCTTTCAAGCCATATTAGAGCTTTGTATTACCTTACATTTTATTTTTACAAGCCTTCAAAAAGTTCTAAAAACACCGTTTTTTGAATAATCAACCCCCCTTTTTAGTGGTCTGAATAAATTAAAAAAAAATGTTGTCATTTTCTTGTTCGTTGACACCTGAGCTTTCAATAAACACAAGAATTTTAAAATAAACACAACTTCGCATTTTTTTGTTACCCAGTGTTTATATTAATTAAAATTGAAAGAAGCAGTGAGTATATTTTTATTATTTTTTATTATTAATAAAAAGCAATAGTGCAAAATAATTATTTGGACTTAGAACTTTTTTTAAGCATTCTGGTGGTTTACTATACGTGCAGATATTTCAAACATGAGTAATCGTCATCCTGACAAATATATGGTATAAACACTATTCAAGGCGAAACGACATACTGAGACCTTGTTTTCCGGCACCAGGAGTCAATTTTTCGTCCGCTTTAGGAAGTTTGTTACGAAAAGTGCAAATTAATTTGCTCTGAATCTGTGAAGAGGTCAAGTAACATCCTGAGACCTTGTATCCCGGTACTAGGTGTCATTTTGTCGTCCACTTCACGAAGTTGCCTACAAAAAGTGCAAATTAATTTGCGCTGAGTCTGTGAAGATGTCGAACAACATCCTGATACAAGGTATCCGGGCACTAGGTGTCAATTTTTCGTCCGCTTCAGGAAGTTGTCTACAAAAAGTGCAAATTAATTTGCACTGAGTCTGTGTACAAATATTTTTAATCTGTTCTTTTGATGTGAAAAAGCGATGAGAATAACATTAATTTTAATTTGTAAAAGTTCTATAAATATGCAGAAAAATTTTACTTTTTAAATAGTGTATTTATAGTTTTTTTTATAGTGGTACACTTATAGCTAGTAGTTTTATGATGTTAAAATTTAATCTTATCTTTATTTTGGAGGGTTAACATAAACATTTCAATAATTTTAATATACATTTTGTTCGAAGATATAATTGACTTACCTGCAAGAAATTTTTAGTTGGGGCAAGAATATATTTTTTTAAAATGATTTTATTTGATTCAAACAAGTTTTGATTTCGTTATTCAATTAAAAGCATTGACGTTGAATTGCAATAATTAATAAAATTTTTACAATCTGTACATGATGAACTTAGGATTTTAATTCCTTTTTTAAATAAGAGTTAATTCTATATAAAAAATTTATTTAAAAGAATAAAAATATTTAATTTATAAAAAAACATTAATGTAGCATAAAATTTGAAGTTTCATAATCTTAGGTTAATTTCTACTACGTGTATTATGTTTATAAATAAATAAAATGTTCAATTTTATAGCAATAATATCCCTCTCAGCACAGAACATCAGGAACATTTCTAGAATGTTTTTAAAACGTTTCATGTCTAGTAAGGGACATGAAACGTTATAAAAACGTTTTAGGAACGTTATGAAAACGTAATGCGTTTTTTGTGCCCACTGGGATGGCGTTTCTGCATCAAAGGGAAAAACTGGCAGAATAAGATGATTAAATTATTCTGCCAGTGCACTGGCAAAATAAGATAGTTTTACTATTTGGCCAGTGTATTAATAAAGAGCCTATGAGGTATAAATGAGGCATTCCATTTCAAAACGATCCCTTTAAAAACAATTGCCATTGTAAGGCAGTTTTCAAATAATTATTTCTCCTATTTATTCAGTCCAATCTTTATTTACTATTAGTGTATTTAAAAGAAAAATTTATCAACTTTACAATAGTAAAACATTCCTTTTACAAAATAATATTATTTATAACAAAAATTAGGTTTGAAAGATAAACTTTTAAATATCTCAAAACATGTTTATCCAACATTTTTTTAAGTTATGTCAAAATAAATCTTAAATATTCTATTTTCATTTTCTGTCAACATTATAATGGACAATGCAGGGGAATTTAAGAAATTAATTAAATAGTACAAAGATGTCAGAGGTGCAAAACTTAAAAAAAACAATATTAAAATTAAATAAAAAATAATAGAATCCCTCCAAAGAATTTTATTATTTTTGAAAATAATTTAATTTATGCGAATAATTATATATTATATATTTGGTTTTCTAAAAATAATTTTTCATGTCTTGAGAGGTTTCACCAATCTTGTACGAATTTAAAAAAATTCCCAAACGGGTAAATTGGTTCTGCTGTAAGTGTGACATGAACTAAACTTATTAGAAAATTTTGGATAAAATTTATGGTATTATTAATATTATAAAAATAATGAATACTTTCAAATTTTTTTTAATTTTTAAAAACGTTAGCTTGTCTGTATATTGAAATATTAAAAACTGTTCATTTTGACTGGCTAAATAGAGTCTCTTTTTTATTTGGACAGATTTAGATATTAATTATGTATTTTTTAGATACACTGGCCAAATAAAGAAACTAACTTATACTGCCACTTCACTGCCAGAATATTTAAACCACCTCATTCTGACAGTTCACGGGCCACATAACTACTCCGAAATAATTTTGTGAACAGGATACATTTTTGCTATTTATATTTCCGAAACCGGTTCGATGTATAAAGTAATTATACGGATAATTTTTGTTTTCATCATTCCCATATGTCACAGTCTGTTACTAATTTTAAAAAATTAAAACAAAGTTTTTAATAACTAATTAATAGCGTAAAGACAATTTCTCATTAAAAAGTTTTGTTTACACTTAAACGCGCTCGCACAGCACGACTGTTACATGGTAACACATAAAAATAAAGCTGCGGTTACACCTCTGCAGGCAGCCTGTCTGCCTGCAGGTGGTCATGGTAATGTACAAGAGTAAGAGAGTCAATAAATTCATACTTTTCCCTTACTCTCGTTGCTCTTGTCTGCGCAAGCAGGCAGCCTGCAAAGGCATGACTCGACGATTTTAGCATTCGACCATTTGATGATTCGACGTTTTTAGCATTCAACGGAATGACGATTCGACCATTTGCCGATTCGATGTTTTTAGCATTCGAGCAGTTCACAATTCGATGTTTTTAAAATTCGATCTTTTCAACCATTTGATCATTTGAGAATTCGTCGTTTTTACCATTTGACCATTTGACGATTCGACGTTTTGAACATTCGACCATTCAATGTTTTTAACATTCGACTTGTTGACAATTCAAATTAAATGTTTTTTCTCTCTCACTCTTATTGCCCTTGTATGCGCATATAGACAGGCTGTAGATGTGAGCAGGGTTGGGCGCGTAAAATACCTTAGGAACAGTTTTGACCAATCAGATGACTGGATTTTTTAAACACTTATTTTGATTGGTCAAATCTATTACACTACTCTACTATTCTACCAGCATGAGACTGCACTCTTACGTGGTTTTTTACAGTAAATTACCTCGTAATTTACTTTTATAGTTTTATACACAAAGAATTTTTTTAGGAGGAGGGTAAAATACGTATTTTAAACTATGTAAAAAAATTTGGTATTTTAAGTCGCAAACCTCTAATGAGGTTTTTTGGTGCGTTTTTTAACCTTAACGGAGCGTTTATATCTTCTGTGAAAAAAAGTCTAGAACGGAAAATTTGGATTGGACTAAGAGAGATAAATAGATACATTAGACAGGGTTGCGCAGTTACGTGTAACTCAAGAGTTTTTGACGTAAATTACATAGTTTTTTACATTTCTAAATTACGTATTTCAGCCCCCCATACTGTAGACGTTTCAAGGTACGGCTAAACCTTTTTCGGAACTCAATTATGATGGAAAACTCATTAAAACAGACACTACACGTAGTTAACACATTCGATATATTTATTTATTATATAAATACCTAATTAAATCACAGTCAATATATTATAATCTTATATAGTCGCTATGCGACGCAGTCACCACCAAGTCAGGTGAGAATCTAATCTCCCTTCACTCCTTTATGAGTTCATGCTCTACGCTCCCCAGAGGGGTGAGCGGGGTAAATCTAAAGGCAGGTATACATCCACTTCTAAAACCGCGGATGTGAGGGTTGATCCCCACAGATACTCCCCGCCCAGTTTCGACGTATCTTCGCGTTTTAGTCGATGTGTTTATTTTGGTGTTCGTCGCAAGATCGCAGGTACATACTTTTGTCGTCACACGTACCTTTTCCTAATTGTAGCACTTGTTTTTTTAGCACATGAATGTGCGGGTTGGTAAAAAATTTGAAATACACGCGTTCTCAACGATTTAGGTATATAAGGTCGTATAACCTCCTCGGAGGTATCGCACGTAATTATCACGCTACCGTTACCCCACGGCATTTCTCGTAATTTAAGGGAACATTTATCTGATTTTTTAATTTCCGTATCCGCGGTTTGCGTTGGGCCAACTCTTCTATCGTGAATTCGGTCGGCAGAGTAATAGCATTAATGCGCGAGAGAGCGTCCGCGACCACGTTCTTTTCACCCTATATGTGTTCAATTTGACTCGTGAAATGAGGTTAATCCGGTTTTGTTGCCGTGTCGAAATTTTGTCCGACTTTTGAGATAGCGCGTTTTCAATAGCTTCGACTATAGCGGTCAATTCCCGGTCGTATGTGCTATAACGGGTCTGAGCGGGTGTTAATTTTCGGGAAAAGAATCTGAGTGGTTTCCAGTCGTCGTCGATTTTTTGTTCAAGTGCCGCCCCAATTCCCGTGTCTGACGCGTCCGTTATTAATCGCGTTTCCCAGGCTTCTCACTCCTCTACTATTTACTACTTTTTTCATGAAAGGCTACTTTTTGGCTACTTTTTTAAGTAAAATGCTACTAAAAGCTACTTTTTCAAGAAATTATGAGTCGAAATTTTTTTTCAATAAGTTTCCGAATAAAATTTTTCTGAAATATACATATTTGAATTACAGATTTACAGTTTTCCGTCGTTTAAAGCTCAGTGCACAATACATACGGGAATATCGTTCGCGAAAGTGAAGCATGAAATAGGAAAAGATTCAAATAATTATATACCTATCTATCTTTTTGTTTCATGCTTTGCGTATTTCGAAAATATCTATTCTGTTTTAGCCTTATAGAAATTATTTCCCCATTGGTCATTCTGTTGTATCATTATTACCAACCAATCAGAAACCGTTGATTTTTTGATGAAGTTAGAAGCTTCCCACCTTTGGATTTTTTGGTTATGTTTTTAAATGTCCATCGTAAAAACAAAACATACAATATACACAGCATTATTAACACCATTCTTCTCAATTATTAATTGTGTTAAAAAGTTATAAAGTGAATATCGATTTATTTCTTGATTGATATTTTTCTCCCTCTTTTATTTGATCATTATAAGGTAAGTTACGAGTAGACGCAACCTTATTTTTCAATATAAGTTTTAATCATAAAAAACCATTTCAAGCATTTCTATGTCACATTGTTTATATTTTATCCCATATATTATTAGTTTGTTTATTAGTTTGTTTTCGTTCTTTAATTAATTTGTTTAAAACAATAAATTTTTAAAGTGTAAGTTGTGATAAAGTATAGTCAATTATGAATTGATTATGCTATTCTTTGATTATGTAAAAAAATGTTTGTTTTCGGAAAAGTTGTTATAAAACTAAAAAACATTAAATATTTTTTTAATTAAGTACTAAATTAAACTAATTCATAAAAACGATTATATTTCTGTTTTTTAGATCATCAGAAAATATATGAGGAATTGTATATTCAACATATCTTAAAAAGATGTGAAAATAATCTTAAATATGATTGGAATCTCAGTTTTAAATGACATATTGTGATTAAATGTTTTGTTGAAAAATTGGCTGTGATTTGAAAAATAATTTAAAACTAAATTTCGATTAATTTCGTATACACAATGGGTGGCTATAATTTCCAAACAAATTGGTTGAAACGTATTGACAATTTAGGCTACGAAATCGGACTGTGGTGCACTAAGTGCAATGAAAAAGAAAATAATGTATTTTGCACAATCTGCAGAAAAAGTTTTTCTTATGCAAATAAGGGTATCCAAGATATCCTTCAGCATTCCGGAACTGCAATTCATACAAAGAACGCTTCAGACCAATTTCATAATAACCAATTAAAGTTTCAAACACCTGCTTTGCCTAGGAATGGAGAATCTTTGGAAAATCCACTTTCATTACAAGGTGTGCGTGATACATCATTGAGAGCTGAAATCATTTGAGTAATTAAGAATGTACATTGCAATATGTCTGCAAATTCTTGCGATGATTTGGAGCAAACTTTTCAATTAATGTTTCCTGATTCACAAATAGCGAAAAAATTCTCACTTGGCCCTACAAAATTTAAATATCTACTTACCGAAGCGTTGGTATTGTATTATGAAAAGAATTTAATTGAAGATGTAAAAAAAAGCGACGGCTTCGTTTTAACATATGATGAGACAACCAATTCCGAGGGCAAAAAAGAGCTGCAGATTCGTTTGCGTTATTTTTCACACCAGAATTGCGAAGTAATTGATAGCCACTTACATACATTTTTTCTTGGATCTGCAACGGCTAAAATAATTTCTAAGTATTTAATAGATTCAATGAAAAATTTACCAATTGAAAAATTATTAATGTTGGGTTCGGATGGCCCAAACGTTAATAAAGCTGTCTGGAGTCTTTTGAATACTGAAGTATTAAATTTTCGATCAAAAGGATTGTTGAATACAGGGACCTGCAATCTTCACATAGTTAACAATGCATTTGTAAAATCCCTTTCCGAATTGGGTAAAGAATCAAGTGATTTAGCAATTGAAATTTATTATTTTTTTCATAAAGAGCCTGTTCGGTGGGAAGATTACGAAAAAATTCAAGAGGAAAATAAAGTACCTAATCATCGGTTCATCAAACATTCTACAACCCGTTGGTTAACACTAAAAAAAAGTGTTTTAATTTTAGATGAACAGTGGCCTGCCTTGACCCAATATTTTCTGAAATTCTTACCGATAAAGTCAGGTGTTAAGTCGACTTTATTTTCAAGTGTCAGATACACTTCTATTTGTAATTCATTAAAACAGAATGATATGCAAATGCAGTTAAAGTTTGTCGCAGGTAGTGCCGAGTTGTTTGAGAATTTTTCGCAATTGTTTCAAAAAGAGGAACCTCTCATTCATATTCTCTTTGAAAGTATTGAAATGTTAATAATTAAACTTGCGAGTCGAATTTGTACCAGTGAAAGTTTAAAAAAGTTCAAGACTAATAACTTGAAATCAGAAGATCTGTTTGAAAAAGAAAATTTGCTTAATTTACAAAATATTATTCTAGACGATGATGTAAAGAAACATTTGGAAAAACTTAGTCAAAAAGAGAGTCTAATTTTTTTAAACAAGGTTAGAGAGCACTATAAGTGTGCTTGTCTGCATATTTTAAAAAAATCATTACTTACAGCTTATCCGCATTCAAACATTTTATATGCCTGTCGCTGTTTACAGCCTATTAGAATTCAAAACAAACATAGTCATAGAGATATTTGTAAAATCGCAGAGCAACTTCCTCTTCCAGATGTTTCTTCAACGCGATTGTCCGACGAATGGAATCTTTTGAAATTGGAGAAACTACCAGAATTTAAAAAATCAGAAAGAATCGATCACTATTGGCAAGCAAATATTTTTGACAAAACAAACTTTAATAATGATATTAAATATCCGTTAGTTACTAAAGTTGTTAAAGCTTGCTTGTCTTTGTCTCACGGAAACTCAGATGTGGAAAGAGGATTCTCCAAATCGAAGCTGAGTTTAACTAAGGATAAGACTAATATGTCTGAACGAACATTAAATGCTCGATTATTAACTCATGATTCCACAAAAAAGTTTAAAGGTAGACTTCACTTACTTCCAATAACAAATGATTTATTAACTATGGCTCGAAGAGCGCGTCAATCTTATATGGAGTTTTTAGATAATAAAAAGAAAAGAAAAGAAAGAAACATTGATTCTGAAAAGGAAAAAAAGCAGAGGATCGAACAGGAAAAAGAAAATCTGAAAAATGTAGAACAACTAAATAAAAATGTAAAAAAAACTTGAATTGAATTTGAAAAACTTAAAAAAACAAACTAATTTGACGAAAAAATCTGCGGATTCTTTAATGATAAAAGCAAAAACTCAATTGGATGAAGCACTGAAAAAAAACGACCTTCAAGCAGCTCATATTGCGAGTGGAATGATGGTAGCAGCAGAAAGTCTAAGAAAAAAAGAGAGAACTAAAGAGGACGAAATTTTAAAACTAAACACAGAGATTGAACGAAAAAAGAACGAAGTTCTTAATAAATTATTACAAAAAAAAAGTTAGAGAATAAGCCGGTTCAAGAAGAAGAGAAAAATAGAATCCATTCAAAAAGTAAAATAATAAAAAAAGAGGTTCAAAAATCTACCAAAAAGGAAACGTCTAAAATCAAGAGTAAAAGTTCATCCACCATTCTTTTAAAAGAAAATCGAGTCGAAGCTGTCAACGGAAATAAAGAAATCAATATAAGTCCAATAAGAAATTCTGTCGAAAAAACAAATTCGCATTTAAAATCTTCTTCTACAGAGACTTCTACAGAATCGAATCGCAAAAGGAAAGCAAATTCAATTAATAACATTCCTGCAAAAAAACAAAAAAAACTAAATATGAACACACAAAAGAAACTCGACTCATTTTTAAATTGTAAAGGCAATAAAGATGATTCTAATTTAAAAACCAGCAAGTCTACAATGGCAAAATGCGATTTTGTTCCAAAAAACTCTACGATTATTAATTATGAGAAAATTCTAATGGAAAACTTATTATAAAAGTTGTTAAAAATATACTTTAAAAAATTGTTGAAGTTATAAATTTAAGATTATTACAAGACCAAAATATCGTTAATGTTTAAAAATATGTAAAAAGCTGAAAGATTTAAAGTATTTATTAAAACTGTAAACTTGTACGAGAACTGTATGTAAGATAGCCACAAATTTTTTAATATTAGAACTAGTTTTTTTAATGAAAAATATATTGTAGCTATCCAAAACTTAAGTTAAAGTAGCTAGTTATGTATGGGAGTCATAAATATTACTTTATTGGATACTTTTGTTATAAATGTTCTAACTAAACATAAAATATGAATCGAAAATAAAAAAATTCTCAAAACCTGAATACTAATTCGAAACCAAAATGTAAGTGTCCAAAATATTTAAATGGAAAATATAAGTTTTTAATTATTAGTAAATTATTTAATTTTACTAAGATAAAAACAAGTTGTGACTGTGTAAATAGTTAAACTATTTAAAAATGTTAATTATAGGTGAATATAAACATTAATATAAAACCAAAATATTGTGTAAAAGTTTGTAATATGTTGAAGTAAAACCAAAATATTATTGTTAAAAAAGATAATTATGTAAAACAGAAAAAAGGTTGTAGTTAATATATAATTATAAAAATATTATGTTTTATAAAAAAAAATGATTGCATTATCTAATAATATTGACGTGAAACTTAAAGTTTGACTATTTTACTAAATTAAATGTAAGGTGATATCTGTTTTCTTATTAAAAATATAAGATATTAGTACAAAAAAACGGATTTTCACACTTTTTACTTTACTACTTTTTCCTACTATTTTAATCTTTCAAATGCTACTTTTTCCTACTATTTGAACCTCTTAAAGCTACTTTTTCCTACTATTTTTGAAGTCAGAAAAGAGTGAGAAGCCTGCGTTTCCGCATCGTCGCATAGGTGGGCGATTTTAACGACCTATGCGAAATCGGCATTTATTTTATTAAATGCTTCTAACGATTCGAGGTTCCAGTCTACTTTTCTTTTATCTTTTTTTCTGGCGTCCCGTAAGTGCTCGTCTAATGGAGCTTGCATGTGTGCGGCAGACTGCGGCAGTAAAAATTTACCAGGCCGAGCCATCGGCGCAACTTGTCGCGACTTTCGGGTTTTGGCCATTCGGTGATTGACTTCACTTTATCCTTAGTAGGACTACAGCCCTGACTATCAATTAAATATCCCAAAAATTCTATTTGTTTTTTGCCGAACAAGCATTTAGCTACGTTGATGCGCAATCTGAATTTCCTTAATTGTTCTAATACGATTTTTAAATGTGCTTCGTGTTCATTTTGATCTTTCGATGCTATTAATATAGCGTCTATGTATACGAACACGAATTCTAATTTACCTAATGCACTGTAAATGTATCTTTGGAACGTCTGTCCCGCGTTTCTGAGCCCAAACGGCATCGAAGTAAATTCGTACAATCCGAAAGGGGTAATTACCGCTGTTTTAGGGACGTCCTCGGGGACCACGGGTATTTCATTATACGCGACGTGCAAATCTATTTTTGAGAAAACTTTTTTCCATGAAGGTTTGCTGCGAAATCGCGCAAGTTAGGAACGGGGTACCTGTCGGGTTCGGTTACGGAGTTCACGCTGTCGATAGTCCCCGAAGATTTGCCACGTTCCATCTTTTTTTGTGCGCATGAGCATTGGCGAAGCCCAGGAACCACTTGAGGCTCTATATCTTTCCGTTTTATCCATTTCGTGGAATTGCGATTTTTAATTTTTCCGGATGCAGTTTACGCGCGGATTGAGCTATTGAAGGACCCTTTGTAAGTATATGGTGTACTGTTGTGCAATTCGGTAAGATTGCCGGCCCATGTAAATTCGTCACTTCTGGGAATTGGTCGATAATATTTGCATACTCGCTCGTCCTATCAATCGTGCTTACACTGCTAAACTTTAAATTTTTTAATGTTCCTATAGCTCCGATATTAGTCAACGAATCTATCACTTTACACGCGCGCAAGTTCACCAACAGGCCAAAATGCGATAAAAAATCGGCTCCTATTATGGGGTACGGCACGTCCGCGATACAGAAGTCCCATGCAAAAACACGGCGAAGTCCGAAATCGATTTCAAGGCGCTTAGTACCAAAAGTTGCGATCTGCGAATTATTTGCGGCATATAGCGAAAATTCCGATGGGGTTACATTTTTGTTTCCTGTGTTTGGAATAATGGAAATGTCTGACCTTGTGCCAATCAAAAATTTTAATCGCGATGCTTTATCTTGTAAATGTAGACGCTGCGAATCGCCTTTTTTGACGAGTGCGTCGATTTGGTTAGGCGCTTCTAGTTTCCCTCTTTCTTTTTTTCGGTCCAATTGCATGGAGTGGTACAACGAGTCGATTTTTCGCCAAATCGTCTGTGGTACCAGCACATGTTAGATCGAGATTAGGACTTCGAGCGACTTGCTGATCTGTCTCCGCGTGCACGTGATTTATCGCGACCTCGTCCGCGAAATTGTTACTTTTGCCGCGGGCACGATAATTTCCTCGATTCTGGACGGTTCGTTAAGTGTTTCAATTTCCAAAGGATCAATTACTTTTTCGGTTTCCAGTAATTCGCTTTTTGCGTTCCTTTTTTGCTTGTGCTCGGTTGTGGTGTCGGATTGCCCTAAAGCTGTCGCGTTGCTTCTCAGTACGCGTTTCTCGAATTTAGAATCGATTGGCATTACTATTCAAAACCGCGATGAAAAAGGTGAATGGCATGAGACAGTCAATGTATAAAAATAATAGCATTGTTTAAAGGACATGAGACACGAAAATATCATCCGAAAAAGACACGATTTTTCAGGGCCCGTTTCACTAAAATAATTATTTATTATAACTGTTTAAATTATTATTTCTTGATAATAAAACGAGTCGGAATGCGAGAGCACGGTTGGCAATTGGAGAACAAATTAAATTTTTTTTATAAACATGTTATAATTCTGCAAATAAAATGTTAGCGTTAAGCAGTTCGTTTATATTAACATACGTTCCAACCTCGCTTTGAATTCCCTTTAAAAATTATTACGCGCAAACATTTGTTTGTATTAATCAGCAATGTCGATTCCCTTGTTATCCCGAATGAAGTTTTTTCCTTTTAAAATGTTTGATATAATGAGGGCAAAAGAAACAAGAAAAATATCAAATTTATTTGTTATTATTTATTTATTTAAATCTGACTTAATTTTCCTCATTCGAGATTTCATTTTATTTTTATATTATTTATTGTGTTATGACTTTATATAATAAATAAAAGATTTTTTTATTTAAATTATTTTTTGTTGTGGTTCTCTTCGTTGTTGGACTGCTTGACCTGTAACATATACATGGAACACAACCTATTGTACCTTGGTAGTGCGGGTTATCCACATTGCTAATTTCACGCCGCATTATTATTATTCATTAAAATTTGTTATTATTGAATTGACATTATTATTTTAAAATTTTGTATGTTAATTAATTGTAATAAAATTATTTTGCGTTTTGCTTTGTTTTTTACGAGACTATTCACACCTACACACACTGTTACATTTAACCAAGTTTTTGTCGAATGTCATTATAAATTTATTTCCAATTGAAGTCACTTTAGTGTTATTACTTATTAACCAAAAAATAACATTTGTTACATTTGAAAAAGTTTTTTTATTATTATTTTGTTTTAGTTTTACTTTTACCTAAATTTGGACGTCACAATATTTCTAAAAAGCAACTTACAATTTTGTTGACGCTTACTATATTTGAGATCTCTCCGCGAAGTGTGTGTGGCACCAGCGTTAAACTCAGTGTTGCCAGATGAGTTTCTCTGAGACATCCTAAATGCACTAGAATTTCCCCCTAGAAAAATATAAATATTCCTAGATTGAATGATCTAAAATTTTTCAAATGTATATATAAAACATTAAGTTCAATATAAATGTTAATAACTATTGTAACTAATAATTTACTTATTTTATAAAATTATTATTTATTAATAATATAAAAAAGAGTATATAACATTTAATATTTTGTACTTAAATAAGATATTTTATAATTATAGAATATACATTTTATATATTTTTTAACATAAAAATAATCTGTACTGAAGCTTACATTTGGAGATCATATTAATACTGTAAGTTAAACTTATAAATTGACTACAATTTTAAGATTGATTTCATTATATGAGGACATTTTCATTTATAGCATCTAAAATATCATTATCGAAATTTCCCTCGTAAACAGTTTCACTTTTGAATTTTTGTATCATTCTTTCAGTTGGCTAAAATTTGGTACAATTTTGATTGTTCAAAAGGTATCTCACGCGTAAGATAGCATCTGCAGTTTGATAAGACATCTTATTTCTTAATTTTTCTTTAATAATATTAAGAATGGAAAATGCTCTCTCCACTGAAGCATTCGAAAAAGGCAAACTTAGTAGTGACAAGGCCAACTGTGAGATGTGTTTGAATCTTGGTTCACCACCTGCATTTTTTTCATCGCTTACATTTGTCCAGTATTCGTCGGTCGAGTTAAACGTTACTCTTAAGCGATGAAGAAGTGCCCATTCCTCACAAACAGCATCCATATCGTCGCATAAACTTTGAAATTCTTGAGCAATATTTACAATGCTTTCCTTATGTTGCCGTGATGCAATTTCAGGACTGAAAAGATTAAGTTTTTCTAGAATTCGAATGTTATTTGGCGTTCTGGACTGCAATTCTTCACAGAGCTTAATTAAAAAATCTCTGCATCTGTGTTTTATTATTGTGACGGATTCGGCATTACAGTTGACGCTCTCGTTGTTGAATGAATAACCGAAGTTTATACAAGTTGCTAGCACGAGGTGATTTTTAAATTGAAATGTTGATAAATTTTCCTTGGCTGATACAGCTAAATCTAAGCGAGCAGGAACCACAATTAAGTTTAGAGTGTTATACAAAAGGTTGTTCAATTCTTCCAGTAATTTAAAAGGTTCAACATCTTCTGATTGAAATAACTAGTTGACACCTACAACCTTTCTCAAAATTTGACGCAAAAATAACAAATATAGTTTATTATCTGGGCTGTTGTACATATTATACAATTGTTCAGCTTTAAATCCGGAATCAGCTCTTTCATTAGTTCTGGCTAGATTAAAATGTAACTTCAACGAATCCCATTGATCGAGTATTATTTCAGTAGATGCTAACCAGCGCGTTCCTGACCCTTTAGGAATCTTTTTCGGATTCAATCCATCCGTCATGACTTTATGAAGAAAATTGTAATCAATATTCCTTTTCGTACTATGAGAAAACCAGTTATGAGATTCTTTGACCATACAATCTAAGAATCGCGGTAAAACATCACATGCTTTTTCAGCACATTTGAGTAACGAGTGAGGAAGACATTTCACAGTGACTAAGTAAGGATTTATTTCAGTCAATTTTGAAGACACAGAATTATTACAGCCAACCATAACGTTAGCTCCGTCAACACCAATTCCTAAGAGTTTGTTTAGTTTTAACCCGTCATTTTCTAACTGTTTTATTATATTATTCGTCAAAGCTTCAGCAGTTCCGGATTCAATTTCAATTAATCTGTAGAAAGTAGTTCTTACTTTTTGAAATTTTTTACTAAAATAGCGTAACATAATACCTAATCCTTTTTTTTGTCGATTGTTGTTATTTCGTCTAAAATTAATGAATACCAAGATTCACCCACATCTTCAATCAATTCTTCGAACAAGCAAGGTGATATAACGTTTACAATCAGTCCTGTACATTTTGTTCTGTGAATTTTAATTTGAGACAGAACTTTTGATTCTGTGTCCAAGGAAGTAATAACTTCAGACAGATGATCAACAGTATGTACAGAACAGTGTTCTGCTATAAACGCAGCTATTTTTAATTCGGCTATTTTTCGTTTATCATTAATTGCTGTTACTAATATCGAACTTATTTTTGTTGTTTGGCTGATATCTTTATCAATTCTTATGTTTCTAAGATGTCTTTCTCGTTTAGAATGATCTTCCAGAGATCTCTTATGTGCCAATAGATCTTGCTTACAGAAAGCACAAAAAGCCCTCGTATCATCTCCAGGAAAAGGCTTCAACTATCCTAAGTAAATATATCGTAGTAAATTTCAAATTTTTAAAATAATATATAAACATGTGATTATTTTTAATTTAAAGTTATAAATTATTTATAATTTAAATAATCTTTTTTCAATAATAATTTATCTTTCTAACCTCACTTTAATAGTTATTTCATATTATATATTTTACAAAGAATTTTTATAAACAAAAGTTTTAACTTTAGAACAATTAGTTTATTTTAAAATATGTTTTCAAAAATAAATAACTATAAAAAGTCTAATTGACTTTAAAAAATTAAGAAATACTAAACTTGAATTTTGTTTTGCACTCTTACCTTTGAAAATGGGTAATAATTCCCAAGATTTTACATATCATTGAATATATGTTTTCGATTGCACTGGTGGCATTTTTAATTTCGGATTTTCGGCAATTGTAAAATAATGTATATTTCGAATAGGTACTTGAAACATTGAATTTATGGACAAGCATATAATATGGTTATAACCTTTCTTTACAACCGATCACAACATTGTACACTGCTGACGCAAAGCTGGGTAGCAGCGTCAAATTTTATTAAAGGACATGGTTGGGAACAAAAATACGCAAAATACGTAAACCTGGAGACTTATAGAAAAATTTTAACGCGCATTTTGTAACTAGACAAAATTTTTACTCCACGTGACACAGAATTCCTAAAAATTCCTAAAGACCTAAAATTTTCTCCTAAAAAAATCCTAAAATATTTGTATTCCGGAAAATGCTCCTGACTCTTTAAATTACCCCTAAATATAGGAATAAAATTCCTGATCTGGCAACACTGGTTAAACTTCAGGCATGTGGAAGCGGTGTTAAAGTCAAAATGGCGCTGACTGATTCCAGCTCGGCGCAACTGACGTCACAGGTTGCCTCGGAATTTACAGGTACCTCTCGGCGGCGTTTCACCTCGCATTTGGCACTGCTCTTTTAAGCTTCCTCTCATATTTTTTGGGTTTCTGCTCGGCTTGAATGGCGTCGTCACTTAGAATCCTGTTGTCGTCATTTCTAGTTGCTAGCCTCTCGTTTGATGTTTTTTTAAATATATTTCATTATATTTGCAAAATTGCAATTATCGGTGCATTTGACTACACCTCGTGGTCCTGACTTGGTTGCCTTTTGTAACTTTTTGTGATTAGGTATTTGATGGCACGACAAGATGGCGGAAGCACATGTCAAGTTGTAATTTTAAATTTGTGTCTCGACCGTGTAATTACTATGCCAGTAATTTACTACTCACTACGATGGTTGTGTTAACTTGGTAATCTTGATTTCGTAAAGTTTGTAGATCATCAACATTCATGCTCTACGCTCCCCAAAGGGGTGAGCGGGGTAAATCTAAAGGCAGGCACACATTCACTCCTAAAACCGCGGGTGTAAGGATTGATCCCCACAATACCACCATAAGAAAATACATTTGTGTTTGAATTTTTTTAGATAATTTATATACGTAATATACGTAGAACACTCCATGTGTATTACGTGATGTACAACAGATATACAGTTTATCTCTTTCTCTAAAATGCAAATTTTGCTTTCTGGACTTTTTTAAAGAAGATGTAAATGCTCTTTAACACCATGCTATATATTTAAAGTAATTGTAAATTCTGTAGATAAATTAACGATAATTTGCTTTGTATTTGATGACTTCAAGTAAATTTATAAGCAGAATGTGAAGTTACTTTTAATTAGAAAAAACAAATTCATTTTAAACCTATTGCAGAAACACCTTTTCAACTTGGTGCACCCTTATAAGAGAAAAAATTTTGAATTATTATTATTATTTTTATTACATTTATGTTGATAATGTTATGAGTTTTGACAATTTGTTTTATAAGTCATACGGCGCGGTACTCCTTACAGGACAGAACTGAACTTGAATCTTTAAACGCTATTATCTCTGAATCGTATTTTTTTAAAACTACTGTTACGGTGTAGATAATTTCTCCAAAACAGCTGAAGCGATCAGCTTGAAATTTACTGGGTTTCTTTACAGATATAATAGCTAGTTCGTGAACGAAGAAATTTTACTTTGTACTAAAATTAATATTTCTTCAATCAAAAATCCAGTTTTTAAAAACCTAAAAATTAGAATTTTGGTAAAAATCATATGTCATTTCTAGAAAAAAAAATTCTCAAAACCCTTTGTTCACGAACAAGATAACATAGTAAACTAACAAATTTTCCTTTGCTTTTGATTTCAGTTGAGTTGTTCTTGTTTCATCGTGCACACCGTAAGCCACCTTAAAAAGAAATGTTTTTGTAAAACAGCTACAGTTTTTACAAACACTAATATTTTTTCATTTTTAAAGTTGCTAAAATTTTTTGACAACATGTTCTAGCAGATACAATGTAAATTGTGTCATTAAAGTTTTAATGAAAACTATAAAAAAATTATGAAAATAACCCTTTTTGGGGTTGAAAAGGTATGTAATCCCTTAATTAAAATAAAAACAATTTTTAAATATTTGAAATCATTTGACGATTTTTAATAAAATTTTTAACTTATTTAAATTTTGCTTTTTATTTATAAAGATAATGGAAATATTGACAGCATTTTCAGATTTCTTAAAATTAATTAAATATCTGATAGGAATTAGTGTCTTACTTGGTAAAATCTTTTCTTTAACTTCTCCAGCTTCTCTTGCACCTCTTCCTTTCACCCTTCCTCTACCTGACTTTCCTCGAATATTTTGTAGGGCTTTTTTGTTAAATTTTTATTTTTACTGACCTTTGGTCAGTAATTTAAAGATAAATCATAAAATTCTTTGCTAAATTAAAATGTTTTCATAAATAACAATATTTATCACAAGAATAATTTTACTAAAACATTCAATTATTTTCATAAATAATTAAATTTCATTTATCAATACAATTATTGCCATCGAAAAATTTCAAATATTTTGAATAGCGTATTCATTATCTAATTTTTGTGAAGAAAAATGAGAAAAATATGATCAACATAAAATAAAATTTTTTTAATAAGAGATAATAAATGTTAATTGCGGACAGCAAGACCTCACAATTCAAGATAACTTAAATTTTCTATTACCCCATAAATATGTTCTTGAGAATTGAAGTAACAAATTAAAGATAGTACTATAAAAGTTTTCTGAAATAGGCCTGTCAAAAAAGTACAGATTGAAAATTTGTAATCTCAAAAGACTTTATAATATAACAAAACAAACTAAATTAATAAGAATCTAAAATTTCCTTATAAACATAAATTTTTATATATATTGGCAACTGCAGAGCTGCGTTGGCCCTCTGGTGTCGACCCACTTCTAGTAGTTGTATTTTCATTTCGTCTCTCTCTAACATATGTAGAAATAAGAGATAAAAACCAAGATGTCGGACGCAAGAGGGTAAAGGGATGGGTCAGTTTCTCATGATTTCGAATCCCAATATTACTTCTGATATTTCCTAAAAATATTTTTACGGAATCAAATTATTTTACTCTTGATAATACAACATATATCTGACCATGATTAAAAACATCACTTCTTATATAAATTTTTGCCCTGAAGGTTTGTTAATGGTCAATGCAATGACCTTTTAATGCAATGGTTAATGCAATGGTTAATGGTCATTTTATAAATATATAGGAAATTGTCGTCTTTTAAAAGTAAATGGATATAAATTTTCACAATATAAAGTTACTCGATGTAAAAAAACAATATTTCCACTCTTATCTCCCGTTAATATTTTACATTTAATAACATTATGTGATAAATCTAAAACAATTAACCTGGTTCCGTTACATAATCTTTCATTAATACTAAGATTTCTAAAAAGCATTATAACAGAATTAATTCTTAAATGTAATTCATGTGGTGGTAAAGAAGGGGGAGAAAGAGTATTCAAATATTCTGGTAATAAAGTTTCAGTAAATTTTCCATTATCGCAATTTTCAGTCGAATCAATACTTTTATATATTTTTTCACCTTTACTATCTAAAAGATTTACCACCCTCTTATTAAAATCATCAATAAGAGCAATATTCTTAAGTCTTCTGGATATTGCACTGAAGGCAATGTAACACCACCTTGGCCACAACAATCATTAAAACTGCTTTGTTTTAATAATTACTTACTCTTTCATCTTTAAAATGCTTCGCTTGGCAATAAATACAATAATAATTCATTTTTCTCAGATAATTTTCATTAACATTTGATTTATATATAACTTTTCTGGACAAATTTTTACTCTTTAATAATCCTTCTTTATATTCTTTTTGACATTGTACAGTACTTTGTTTATGAAAAGAGTCTACTGCATTATTGATAACTTTAAAATTTCTTTTATCCGGATGTTGTCGGTGGAAATCTAACTTACTTGTTTCAATTTGTTTAGAGCAAACGTCTACTTTATCTGAATGAAATATATTTTTAATTTTACTTTTGGATTTAAGTATAGCACTATATTCTGGTGTTTTTAAAGGATTATTAATTTCCTTTGTATTATTCAAAATTGTGCCACATGGAATTTTTGTATCAATAATTTGTTGGTTGTTTATTTTTTTACATCGGAGTTCTTCAAATGAATCATTTAAAAGACTCTGCCAATCATACTTAACAAATAAACGTGGGTCAATAGCATTTTTTCAATCGGAAAACGACTTAAACAATTATTTTTAAAAATTAACTTCAAATGATTTCTCATATGACAATAATAATAATAAAGAGTGTTTGGCATTTCGTTAAAAAATAACGAAGTTGCAAATGCTATCGGTTGTTGATGAACTATTGAAAATACCACTGGTGGTTTAAATGGATATAATCGAATCAAATAATTCATTTGATCCTCATTTAAATAGCCTTTGTTAAGACTGTCAAAAATGTAAAGTCTTGTCCGATCATAATAAGTGCAAATCCAATAACCAGATTTGAAGGATCCACTAAAAATTATTTGAATGTGCCTCTTATTTTTTCGATTGGAATTATCATGTCAAGTACTTGTAAACACAAAGTGCTTTGCATATTCCAATATCAATTTTCAATTTTCTTGTCAGTAATATCAATTTTCAATGCCAATATAAATTTTTAATTCTAATAATATCAATTACACAGGCCTACAAAATTTAGAATTTTGGCAGACCCAGAAACGGGATACGTCATTTCCGATGTAATTTATCGCCCTGAATCCAAAACTGACAGCGAAATTGCTCTATCACGTCAGGATTCTGAGATATTCTAACCTAAAAGAGTGAAAAAGGCCATTTTTGGCAACATTCGACTCTCAATAAAATCTACAAAAAATTTTTTTTATCATTGGAACAAATTTTAAAAGAAAGTACAATTAATCACCTTTCAGAATATTCTACACCCAATCCGATCCGACTTTTTTTCACTATGGTACAACAATTGTAAGTTTCGGTTACACGACCTAAAAACTGAGAAAAGGAAAAATAGAATAATTGGAAAGTACTTTAACTTAAGCATCTGATTCTTAATATTTTGGGTTCGTTGATTAGAAAACCGATGTTGGATTTTGAAATTCAAAATGGCGGATCCAATATGGCAGCTGTAAAAATAAAAAATTGATGGGATTCGCTTGAAACGTTTTACTCGGGGGTTTTTGAGGTCGCTAATTACGAATCCGATGTCAGATTTTCAAAATTTAAAATGGCGACTCCAATATGTCGGACATATTGTAAGAAAGTCAATTGAATTCGCTTGAAACTGGTTAATCGAGGATGTTTAGGGTTCATTCAGCAGTTTAAAGAATTAGTATGCGATTCAACTCGTTAAGGCAAAATCAGTAGACGGTTTGATAGTAATAATATTTTTTATCATCGACCATTAATCGCATTTACTGTCTTGAATCCTTCAAATGGATTAAAGGACCAAGGTAAAGCTATCTTTACCTTGGTAAAGATAGCTATAAAGAAAGATACTATAATAGTTAGGAAAGAATAAGTAGCAATTGTAAATAATGCAAAATAAGATCAAATATAAAAGTGAACCGAAAAAAAGTAAATGTCTCAAAAAGACTCGAACTTATCTTGACTTAAACTAATAAATCACCCCCTGATCTTGCCTTAATTGATTGAATCATTTAATTGCTTTATCTAAAACTATCAAACCGTCTACTGATTTTACCTTAACGAGCTGAATCGCATACTAATTCTTTAAACTGCTGAATAAACTCTAAAAAACCTTAATTAACCAGTTTCAATCGAATTCAATTGACTTTCTTACAATGTGTCTGCCATATTGGAGTCGCCATTTTGAATTTTTAAAATCCAATACATATTCGTTATCAGCGACCCGAATAACCTGTTTCAAGAGAATTGAATTGACTTTCTTACAATGTGTCCGCCATATTGAAGTCGCCATTTTGAATTTTGAAAATCCAACTTCATATTCGTAATCAGCAATCCTAAAAACCCCCGAGTAACCAGTTTCAAGCGAATTCAATTGACTTTCTTACAATATGTCCAACATATTGGAGTCGCCATTTTAAATTTTGAAAATCCAACCTTATATTCGTTATTAGCGACCCTAAAAATCTCCGAGTAACCAGTTTCAAGCGAATTCAATTGACTTTCTTACAATGTGTCCGCCATATTATAGTCACCATTTTGAATTTAAAAAATCCAACGTCATATTCGTTTTCAGCGATCCTAAAAACCCCAGGGTATCAAGTTTTAAGCGAATTCAATTGATTTTTGTCAACAAAACATTCTTGAACAATTAATACACATTATTTGACTTTTTTTAACTTTGAACTTCTGTAGCTCAAAAACTGGTCATTATTTTGAATTTTGTAGTATACTTTTTTTGTTCAGACTGTCAAAAACTACAAATTTGCAAAGTTGCAAGAAAATTCGTTTGAGAGCCAAATTCAATAGTAAAAGTGCGGGGTCCTTTGTTTTTAAATCTTATTACACGCCTACCACTAATGCATAATATATATATATATATATATATATATATATATATATATATATATATATATATATGTACAATAGACTCCCACTGGTTAAAAGGAACCCTTCGATCAATAGGCCAGGTAATCGAAGAGACCTTTGGTTTCTCTTTCCAGATTTTCTGTCTTCTTCTTTCTCTCGGTAATAATAACATCATACGCTCTCTGTTCATAACGCAGAAAATCTAACGCTATTGGTTTCTTCCTCTTTCAAAGACAAACCACATTCAAATGTCTCTCTTTATCTAATTTGCATATCTACTGATTTCATAGAAGGATTTAATTGAATTATTATTAATTTTACACAGTAATTAACATTTTCAAAAACTTTAAACTCAAAATCTTATGTAATTCAATAATTCGTAACATTATTATTATTTAAAACATGCAGCAGATATCGATAACTTTAAGTCGTTGACTCGGAGTAATTCATTTCTTCATGTTTTCTGGCTATTCAATGATTACCCAGTTATAAAAACATCATTTTAAATTACAAGAGTCTTGTTACTGTACCCACTTTTTAATTGTTTTAATAATTTAAATTCAATTATTATTTTCTAAAATTTTTAATATTTAATAATTATCTAAAATTTTAACTGAAATTCATTTTTTAATCAATTAATATCAACACTTTTTAGACAATTATTATTAAAACTTTTATGAATTATTACATTTTATGAGGAATTAAATTAAAACTATTATAAAAATAATTTAAATTTAGCGATGATATTAATTGTGTATGATTAAAAATGGAATTTTTAAAACAAATTTTAATAATTATAATAATATTACAAAGTGAAAAAAATATATTTCTTCAAAAATTTAGAACATGTTACATACCTTTCGGAGACACGGCAATTTTCTCAAAAAAATTTTCCAATTTTTTTAAAAGTAGCATTAGATTTAGAAACCTTTAAATCTAATTTTAGTATCTCCTTTGCTTGTAATAGATTTTTTACTTGTTCGTAATTTCTCACCGTTTTTCCTTTTAAAAATTCTATCATCATTTTATCTTCTTCTTTCACAAGTCGAGTAAGTTGATCTATAATATTTAAAATAAAGTACTTATTAATGAACTTTAATAAATTTTAATTGATTTAAAGTACTTCTTTAAATAGTGTTTTTTATTAAAATTCTTTTATATTAATCTAATATTTTTTATAATTAAAAAATGTGTTTAAAAAAATGCAACTAATTTTAGAAGAATTTGCATTATTCAATTTTTCATAATTATAATTTCTTTGAAATTTCTAATTAACTTTATTCAAAATTAGATTTATAAAAAATCTCAAATGAAAGGTTTTTAAAGTTTATATATTCATACAAATTGTAAACGTAACGTTTTTTTAAAATTTAACCACTTCGGTGGCGTGGCGTTCCAATTGGCGTTCCACGTCCCTAGCCAAAAGTGGCGAAAATAGCGAAATGGCGTTCCAAATTTTTCTAGATTTTTTAAGAGTATAATTAATTTTAATCTACTGCAATACTATATTTCTTTGTTTTCAATATCAGGGAACAAAAAAATAACAATGAAAATTTGTTTTTTAAAGATTTTCATTGTTTTTTTGGACGTTGCAAAATGTCATTTTTAATACTTTTCTACGAATGGCGTTCCACTTTCGCTCAAATATTGATAAATAAACTCAAGATCTTTCTGTGGGAAATAATATTTATTTATATCTTAGAATCTCTGAATCGTCGAATTGTGTTATAGAATCATTTGTAAATTGTTATAAACAAATTGTATAAACAAATTGTTAATAAAGACGATGTGTTCAATGAATTTTAATAAAAATTGATACTCGGGGGTTTATGGGGTCGCTAATAACGAATCCGATGTCAGTTTTAAAAATTCAATATGGCGGATTCAATATGGCGGACTAGTTTATAAAAAATTGATTGAATTCGCTTGAAACGTTTTACTCCGGGCTTTTTGGGGTCGCTGATTACGAATCCAATGTCAGTTTTGCAAAATTCAAAATGGCGGATTAAATATGGCGGACGAGTTTATAAAAAATTAATTGAATTCGCTTCAAACATTTTACTTGGGGGTTTTTGGGATCCTTGATTACGAATCCGATGTCAGTTTTGAAAAATTCAAAATAGGGGATCCAATATGGCGGACGAGTTTATAAAAAATTAAGTAAATTCGCTTGAAACGTTTTACTCGGGTTTTACTATGATTCGTTCGAACAAATGTCTAATGACGTTTTATTCCTCATATAATTTTGCGAACAAAAAAAATAACTGTATTAGTTATCTATAAGCAGGGTAGGAGAGCGTGGGGTAATAGGAGCTTTTAAATTGCATGTACTTAGAATCCCTAAATTTCGCTGCAATTCCAATAAAATCTTCGACAACCTTTGTTTCTGTCATTCGAAAAGAAATGATCACATTTTTGGCGTGCTCTGGGTAGAGAACATTTTCTCTATCGAATGCATGTTGGTCGTTGAAATATAAGCAAAAAAAAACCTTGGCTCATTTTTGCTGCAGCTCATAATAAGTTACTTTCCTGAATCATTTTAACTATTGCTTTTCATGTTAAACTCATATAAAATTCCTAATCAGCATCTCTAAAAACCCCTGAGTAAAACGATTCAAGCTAATTCAATAAATTTTTTATAAACTCGTCCGCCATATTTAATCCGCCATTTTGAATTTTGCAAAACTGAGATTGGATTCGTAATCAGCGACCCCAAAAAGCCCAGAGTAAAACGTTTCAAACGAATTCAATCAATTTTTTATAAACTAGTCCGCCATATTGAATCCGCCATATTGAATTTTTAAAAACTGACATCGGATTCGTTATTAGCGACCCCATAAACCCCCGAGTATCAATTTTTATTCAAATTCATTGAACGCATCGTCTTTATTAACAATTTGTTTACACAATTTGTTTATAACAATTTACAAATGATTCTATAACACAATTCGACGATTCAGAGATTCTAAGATATAAATAAATATTATTTCCCACAGAAAGATCTTGAGTTTATGTATCAATATTTGAGCGAAAGTGGAACGCCATTCGTAGAAAAGTATTAAAAATGACATTTTGCAACGTCCAAAAAAACAATGAAAATCTTAAAAAAACAAATTTTCATTGTTATTTGTTTGTTCCCTGATATTCAAAACATAGAAATATATTGTTGCAGTAGATTAAAATTAATTATACTCTTAAAAAATCTAGAAAAATTTGGAACGCCATTTCGCTATTTTCGCCACTTTTGGCCAGGGACGTGGAACGCCAATTGGAACGCCACGCCACCGAAGTGGTTAATTAATTTTGAAATATTTCGGTAAAATTATGCAATACATAATTAATAAGTAATTATTTTATGCTCTTTTCCAGTACTTTAAAAAATATCCTTAACTGTTTTCTGATTTACTTGACCAATTCCACTTTCCCTGACATTTCCAGACCTGTGTCGACTGTGTAATGTCATTAAAAATTTAATATAAATATATTAAATAATTTACCGAGTAATTTCCATCAAGTATTCGTGCCATACAATTTTTTTGTAGACGTTCTATGCAGATTTGTGAGATGTTATTCGTTCGTTCTGCGTACGTGTCTATTATAGACAATATTTATCCGCTTTCGGAAAATTCATTTTTTAAAAATGAAGTAAATTCATTTAAATTTGTTGATTTATGCGCTTTCCCGTCATGTCTTATTTTTTTAATTGCACTTTAATATCGTCTTTTCTTGAAAAAGGGATTGCCATGCACTTTGCTAATAGTACGCACGAACTTTCCTTGTCGTTTTTTAATTCGCACCATCTTAATTTAAAAATCTGTAAATAAAATAATTATTACATGAATTTTTCTATAAAGCACTTTTATATTAATAATTAACAAATTAACTTTTAATTAAAATTAACTTCAAATTTCAAATTAACTTTTAATTATATTTAATTTAAATATTATTAAATAAATATTATTAAATATTGTTACACAAACTTTTTCGAAATTATTTTAATCATTTAAATTTAACTTTTAATATTTTCTAGAACTATTAACTAAAATTGTTCTTTAAATCAATTATGTTTATAATTTTTGAAAAAGTTCTTTGGTACATTCAAAATTTTTCATAAAAAGGAAAAACTTTTAAAAATTAAAAGAAAAAATTAGTTGTACAAAATTTTAAATTTAACAGTATGGAAAATTCATATTTACAAAGATTGTAATTTGAAGTATTCAAAATTCAATAATTTCTAAAAATTCACGCCACAATGTTTTTATTATTCAATTATTGTTTAAAATTTTAACTGAAATTCATTTTACATGTAAAATTTCGTGAGAGTAGGAGGGAGGGGGGTACCAATTTTAAAAAATTGTATGACAACATTTGTAAACGCTAACAATTACAAAAAATAAATAATTCATCAAATAATTCGATATTTATTTAAATTGAACCTTTCTAAAAAAATTAACTAACTTTAAAAAATAATTAAGTTTTTTAAAGGAATTAAAGAATTTTATCACAATTTTTGAAAATAATTGTAAACTTTTAAAGAGTTGTATGACCATTTTTTATTGTCATTGAATTAATAAAAACAGTTTATAAATAATTTACTATTTCAGAAGAGTTTCACCTATATTTATAAAAATAACTGATTTTTTGATGAGAATGTTATTAACAAATTTGAATCAAAAACTGACAGCGAAACTGCTCTATCACGTCAGGATTCTTAAATATTCTATCCTTAAAGAGTGAAAAAGGCCATTTTTCGCAACATTCGACTCTCAATAAAATCTACAAAAATTTTTTTATCATTGGAACAAAATTTAATAGAAAGTACAATTAATCACCTTTCAAAATATCCTACACCCAATCCATTCCGTCTTTTTTTCACTATGGTACATCAATTTAAAGTTTCGGTTACACGACCTAAAAACTGAGGAAAGGAAAAATAGAATAATTGGAAATTACCTTAACTTAAGCATCTGATTCTTCATATTTTGGGATCGTTGATTAGAAAAACGATGTTGGATTTAAAAATTAAAAATGGCGGATACAATACGGCGGCTGTCAAAATAAACAAGTTGTTCATTTCATGACCATTTAGCTTCCTCAATATACATTATTATATATAATTTTAAAAATTATATAATTATAATAGTTTATTAAATATAATTAATAAACCGGGTAAAGTAGCCTGAATAAAAATTAATTATTCAATTGTTTATTATAGAATAATTATTTTAAAGTGTTATGATTAAATGTAAAAAAATACAAAATTTTAATTTTTTGTGAAAAACTAAAATATTTATTAATTCTATAAATTTTGATAAAATATATACTTTATATACATGAATCGATTCGTCTTTATGTCAGGAATGCAATTTTGACAAGAATTATTAAAAATTTTAATGTAGAAAAAAGTTATTTCAAAAAACCAAAAAATTAATTTTTTCAAAAATTAAAAAAATTTTGAAGAAATTTTTTTTTATATATTTTTGAAAATCCTTCTGTCTGATTCTTGGTATTCATGACCGTATTACACCTACAAAATCTTATCAAAATCCATCAAGATATGCAAGAGAAAATTTGTCCACAAGAATCGGTGACATACACACACACACATACATCCGGACATTTGTTCCTCTCGACGAATTATATATACTACACTTGAAAATTTGTAAAAATAATTGATTTTAAAAAATTCGGAAATCGACATCACTATAAGGCTTCCTTTATGAGGAAGCAAAAATTGATCGGATTGGCTTGAAACTTTTTTTTTATCAGACGCCATATTGCATCCGCCATTTTGAATTTTAAAATCCAACTTTCCAATTTTTCTATTTTTCTTTTCCTCAGTTTTTAGGTCGTGTAACCGAAACTTTAAATTGATGTACCATAGTGAAAAAAAGAAGGAATGGATTGGGTGTAGGATATTTTGAAAGGTGATTAATTGTACTTTCTATTAAATTATGTTCCAATGATAAAAAAAATTTTGTAGATTTTATTGAGAGTCGAATGTTGCGAAAAATGGCCTTTTTCACTCTTTAAGGATAGAATATTTAAGAATCCTGACGTGATAGAGCAGTTTCGCTGTCAGTTTTTGATTCAAATTTTTTAATAACATCAAAAAATCAGTTATTTTTATAAATATAGGTGAAACTCTTCTGAAATAGTAAATTATTTATAAATTGTTTTTATTAATTCAATGAGAATAAAAAATGGTCATACAAATCTTTAAAAGTTTACAATTATTTTCAAAAATTGTGATAAAATTCTTTAATTCCTTTAAAAAACTTAATTATTTTTTAAAGTCACACAGTCATTTTATGCATGGATAAACATTATTTCTGGTAAGTTTCAATATCGCGACATCGGATAACAACAATTGTTTTGAGTCATTATTTCATTTTAATTGAAAATTAAAAATATTTTCGCGATAGGTACGCGAGCGCGACAGAATGTAGCAAAAACCTTACATTGTCTTTGACAACTTTTCGCATTTCGAAAAATAAGTTTGTGTTTATTGTATTTATTATTATTTTTAGAATTATTTAATTATTTGTGTTACTATTTTTATTTTTACAATTTTATATAAAATAGCAATGACGGTGACTAAAGCAAAATTTGCAGCTTGCTTGTGAAATCGGCACGACTGACGAACACTAAAAATTGACATGGGCCAAATTAATTACATATTCTAATAACATAACGTTAATAAGACTTTTTGTCTTTGCAATATTAAATTCTTTATATATTAATGGTCGTAAATTTTAGTATTCGTCAGGCAAAATCTCATTGATAAATAAAAATAAACTATATTTAAATTTGCTGCCGATAACTAAAGCAATTGAATAAAAAAGACTAATGTTTTAGTGTTCGGCAGATAAAAACTGTTTGACAAAACAAAATGTTTTATATTATAGTAATGAGAATTTTTATTATTAAACAAATAAATAAAATAATAATTCTAATAAATTTTATTATGATACAAATTACTGTAACTCAATTTAATTAATTATATGTTATTATTTTAATTAAAACATTTTTTAAATATAGATCCGAAATAAAAAGATAAGTAATACTATTAAAAAAAATTTTCCAATACAAAATATTTTTGGTAATCTACATGAATATAAAGTACGTATTTTCAACTAAAAAATTTGATTGTCTTACAGAAATGTCAAATCAAGGGCGTTATTCTGAACAGCTAGTGCTCGATGCTTTGGCTTCTATAAAAAATGGGAATTCTATTTCTCATGCCAGCAAATTATACAGAGTTCCGAGAAGCACATTATCTGATAGGAACCGTGGTTTAGTTCCTATCGAAACAAAAATGGGTCCTACCACTATTTTATCAAAAGAAGAAGAATCACAATTGATACAGTGGAATGACAGGAGAAACGTTTTTCTAATATATTTCGAACATTTTTTATCCATGGCTGCTGCGAGAAAAAATATCTCTTCCGGTAGTGTTATTTCTTGATGGGCATTCTTCACATCTAACAATGAGTGTGAGCAAATTTTGTTGTGAACATCAAAAAATTCTTTTAACTTTGCATCCGAACGCTACACATATCCTCCAGCCAATGGACGTTGCGGTATTCAGTCCTTTAAAAAAGAATGGAAAAAACGGTTCAAGACTAGAGGATGAAAAATGGTGGAGAAAGACTGACCAGGGTAAAGTTTGCTCCTCTGTTGGAATCAACGATGGAAAAGTGCAATTTTCAACAATCTTTGCAAAATGGATTTCGAGCATGCGGATTATATCCATTCTCCCCAGAAGGAATTGACTATACCAAATTACTTCAACCACGAAAATCTTTACAAGCAGACCAAGAATATGTGAGGGAACATTTGGCATTTCTTGAAAAAAGTTTGTCCCCAGAAAAACTAGATTCATTTAAGTCAGCGGGACATGTGTGGTCAGGGAATATAGTTACAGGTGAAGAGTGGGTAAAATATCATGAAAGAAAGAACAGAAACAATTGTTAATAGTACAAGCAGAAAAGAAAAAAAAGAAACGAGAGAAGAAAGCCGAAGAAAATATAGTGACGAAGAAAAGAAGTGACGACCACTGAACCAACCAATCAGAGCGCACTGCCGGTAACTAACGCAAACAGCTGCCGATTACTGACACAGTCAGTTTTCGTACCTGCCGATTACTAACGCATTTGCATATTTTCGACTTTAAATGCAAATAAATATTACATAGTATTTGATTTCATAAAAAGTGATGTTAATTACTCTTCTTTATAATCCCCTTTAATTAATAAAATTTGTTTCATTTGGAAAAATTGTCTTTGAAACTGCTAATTAGTCATTTTAAAATTGAAAAATTCCTTAAGCTGCCGAGCACTGACGCATTTACCTTATAGTAAATTGGAAAAAGTTTTTCAATTCGACGTTATTAATTTTAAGTTGAGATGCCGCCTGATAAAAGAAATAAAAATTATATGCAGAAGTACAGAAAAGAATGGAAAAATGAGTTAGAGTTTAAAGGTTATGTTTTTATATTGATGGCATTTAATGATTGATCAATGAAAATAATTTTATTTTGAAACATCTTTATTTATACAATGTATTAAACGTAAATAATTTTTTTAAGATTGGTTAAAAACCAGTCAGGGGCATAATTCTAGATCATGCTGGAGTTATTGTCATATTGACATAGCAGCTCACAGAAAAGGGCTTAACGAACATGCGTCTTCAAAAAAGCACATACGAAATATGGGTCACGAAAAAGCAATAAATAATGTTCCAAAATTAACTAATTTTGTGAACAATGCTATTACTGAAAAACGTAAAATTGCAGAGCTTAAAATCGCGGTTTTTATTTCTGAACATTGCAGTGTCAGAACAGTCGATCACTTGGGTGAAATGTTGTCTTAATTAGATCCAAAATCGGAAATAATGTCAAATATTAAATTGCACCACACAAAATGCACTGGTTTAATTCTAAACGTATTGTCACCGTGTTTTTTGGAAGATTTAATAACTGATGTAGGAAATTCTCATTACTCTCTTATGATAGACGAAAGTATAACACTGGATACAAAAAAAATTATGTGTATTATTATTCGGTACTTCAGTATGAGTCGTAGGAAAATACATACGACGTTTTATCGACTCATTGAATTGGAATCTGGAACAGCAGAGTACATGACAAATTCTATCGTAAAACAACTTAAAACTGATGGTCTTAAATTAGAAAACCTTTTTGGTATTGGAGTTGATGGGGCTAATACTGTGACTGGAAAACATAATTCTGTCTCATCAAGGTTAAAAGATATAATCCCTCACCTTGTGACAGTCAAGTGTCTATCGCATTCTTTACACCTATCAGCGGAAAAAGCATGTGACGTACTTCCAAAACATCTGGATTTTATGGTAAAAGAGAGCCATGCATGGTTTTCTAAAAGTACTAATAGAAACGTAAATTACTCTCAGTTACATAAGATCATTGCAGATTCATCTCCAAAGAAAAAAAAATTTGGATAAGTGGGATTCGCTAGAATTACATTTTAACACGTATAGATTATCTGAACGTGCTGATTCTGGTTTTAAGGCCGAAATGTTATATCAGATGTTCTCTTATTTATTTATTTCTTATACATTTCCCGCGGGCCAAAAAGGCCCATAAATGGGTATCTTTACACAATGCTACTTAAAAATACATAAAATAAAATAGGTAGAAACACTACCAAAAATTAAGATTATAATTGTATTATAATATTAATAACTTGCAGTCGAGCGAAAAAAAACATAATACAACCTTTTACAATATTTACTATCTCATTTAATACATTATTTGTTTTTAATATACGATTCTAAAGATGATATAAAATTATTATTTGAACAAAAATACACATCTAAGTTTGGATTTACATTGTTAAACATCAGATTTATATGATAGCAAGCATAAAAAATTGGAACAGCAGAACCTGCGAACGATATCTGATTATTTAAGTAAAAAGGTGTATAATGACGAGCATTTAAACGTGGAATTTTGACATTAATAAGACTTAGAAGATCAGCAGAATTGATTTTGAAGCTAATTAATTTGAAAAGGAACATTGTAGACAAAATAATATGCCGCTCTTTTAAAGTTATGAAATTAAATCTTTTGCAAAGTGCCAAATAGTCACATCCCCGCGGCGGATATACACCATCCTCTTTAAAGGCTAGATATTTAAGAAATCTTTTCTGAATTAGTTCAAGTTCATCAGAGTATTTTTTATATATAGGATCCCAAATCAATGCTGCATATTCTACTCGAGATCTAACAAAAGAATTAAAAAGTAATATTAATGTCGATGTTTTTGAGAAATTCTTCGATGAACTGATAAGGTATCCCAAGGCTCTAGATGCTGTAGCAATAATATTAGTAATATGGCCACAAAAGCTTCAAGTGGAATTAAAAGTTACACCAAGGTCAACAACTGAATCCACTCTAAGCAGGACATGATTGTCAATGTTATACTCAGCCTTAATTTCATTTATCGATCGCTTGTGAAATGGTAATACATAACACTTATTATAATTAAGCAATAACTTATTCTGATTGCACCAATTACAAATGTTATCTAAATCATGTTGAAGGACAACTGTATCTTGCTCTGAATTCACTTCACGGAATATCTTGACATCATGGGCAAACATAAGAATTTATTATAGAGAATAAATTATATATGTTGTTTCTGCGCGATTCATTAAAAAAATTATTGCAGTGAATAAGCTGTTCCAATCAGATTCAGTAGAGCCACTAAAACTTCTTCGTGGTTTAAATGATCTCTCATTCACAAATCTGCAAAGAATTGTAGTTCCTCAACGTTTAGAGAGAATATCAATGGGAAATTTGTGTTCTTTTAATTTTAAAGATCATTTGATGCACATCGACAGCATTAATTTCGGTTACTCTTTAATGAACTAAGCAGTAAATGCAATCGGGAGAGTTCAGTTGTCATTAAACAAAGATGTCGAGATTTCTTAATTAAGCTGGTTGAAAAACTACAGAAACGTGTACCAGAGAATATGGAAATTCTCGGAAAGGTTTCCATTTTCACTCCTGATGTCGCACCCAGCGCTCACAAAGAAGACATTGGTAGATGTTTTGGATATTATTGCAACATTGAACGCCAGGGTCCATTTGTTTACTTGCGAATGAATTTAAACCACTAAAAATGGCACTTTCTTATTAGTTTAATAACTTGAACAAAAGTTAACAAATTCTTTCGATATTCTCCAAAAATGTACCTCTCAAGACCCTCAAAATGTGTGCCAAATCTGAATACCATTCGATAAATAGTTTATTTGAAATTCCATTTGTTAACTAAAAACATGATTCTTAAAATGGAATTTCTACATTTTTGGCCGGATGAAAATTAATTTTTTTGTTGGGTTCTCTTCATGAAATGCCAATCTATCAATTTCAATTTGCAGCGAATTGAATTTTTACAAGAAAACTGGTTTTTGGGGGGGATCAATTTTTGACGTATAAACAAATGAACACTACATCAACAATTTTTATTTTAACAATTTGGCATAAACGCCATTTGATTACTTAATCTTTCCTGCAAATTTTGCCAAAAATAATTTGATCTAGGTCAAAAAGGGGGGAAGATAATTTTTTTTCAAAAAATTCCTGAGCCTTTAATTATTAATATTTTTTATTTTTTTTATTATATTTTTTTAGTTGATTAGTCATACTAATTATAAAAAAATCAATTTAAACATCTATGCACTTCTTGTTCGTAAAAATATTTTTCAAAAGTATGCAACGCTTGAATGCAATGTTTGAGCATCCTAGCTGCTCTAGGATGCATAGTGGGGGACATCATCAGTCGCTCGCACTAAAGTTGAATTCAAACTTTCAAATTCGTAAAAGTTGTCATAACATTCAAACAAATTTATTTATTTATTTATTTGAAATGTTAACGGGCAGAACCCTTTCGTACAAAGTACTATTATAAACTCCTTACAAACACATTCAGAGTAACTCCAAAAAAATCTAATACATCGTTATATTTATTAGCCTCTCTACTTAGTCTACTTACAACAGAGTTATCAAGATAATTTGTTCTAGAAATTGGTATTTTGAGTAATTGGGACTGACGAGTAATTTTGCGTGGAATATAAAAGTTAAACAAACACAAAATTTGTGAACAATCGACTAATCCATTTATTATTTTAAAAAAATAAATTAAATCAGCAAATAATAATCTCGTAGCAATTGAGGGGATGTTAAGTATAGACCGCAATTCAGTATAATCATGACTATAATAATTATATCTTAAGCCTAGTTGTTTAGCCGCAAAACGCAAAAATATATTTTGAACACGTTCAAGTTCAATCAACATTTCAGCTTGACAAGGTCGCCACAACACAGAAAGAGATTCAAGCAGTGATCTCATAAGAGAAAAATACAAAGACTTTAATGCAGTTAAATTGCGAAAATGTTTAGCATTTCTCATGACAAAGCCCAAGACTCTAGTAGCCTTATTAATTGTATAAGAAATATGTTCTGAAAAGGAAAAGTTAACTTTAATCAAAATGCCAAGGTCACGAATTGTAGTTACTCTATTGATAACTTGATTATTAATCGAATAATTATAATTAATAAATTCTCTAGATCTAGTAAAAGAGATCACACTACATTTTTTAATATTTAAAAAAAGATTATTCTTTAACGACCAAACTAGAAATTGATTAAGATCATTCTGTAATGCAATAGTATCATTATTGTTAGTTATAATTTTAAAAATTTTAACATCATCAGCAAACAGTAGAAACAAACTAAATTTAAAACAAGATTCAATATCATTAATGAATAATAGGAATAAGAAGGGTCCTAGATTCGAACCTTGGGAAACCCCAGATGTAGCCGTAAAAATATCTGAGAATTTATTACCAATTTTAACATACAATAATCTATCCGTTAAGTAATTTTTAAACCAAATAATTAATTCTGCAGAAAAACCTAGAGCCTCGAGCTTTGCCAGGAGAATCCCATGATCAACCTTATCAAATGCCTTGGCAAAGTCAGTGTACACAACGTCAATCTGTAATCCTGATTCAAGCTTGTTTAATACAAAATTAGAAAAGATTGTTAAATTAGTTAAAGTAGACCTTCCCCTCATGAAACCATGCTGCTCATTAATAATTAAAGATTGCAGCTGATTCCGAAGATCATCATGAATTATACTTTCAAAAACTTTTGCTATAGTACTCAATATAACAATTGGTCGATAGTTTGTAACGTCTTTTTTATTACCATCTTTGAAGACAGGGACAATAGTACCTCTTTTCCACATAATGGGAAAGACACCACAAGACAAAGACCAATTGTACAAAATGTAGAGAGGCTCAACAAAAGAGTGGCAGCATGATCTCAGAAGGGAAGGAGGAATAATATCAGGTCCAGCCCCTTTATTGACATCTAATGCTTTAAGTTTTGACATAATTACTTCACGTGAAATATGAGAAACAGAGATAGAATTAGCATGGACTTCAAAGTCATTAACAGAAACATTAGTCGATGGCTGTGTATAAACAGAACTAAAAAAGTCTTTAAAGCAATTCGCAATTGACAAATTTGTATTCGCAGTGTAATCATTATAAAATACTTCATTAGGAATATCATTGCTCTTACGCAATTTATTAGTATAGCTCCAAAAATATTTAGGATTAGTAATAACAGAATTTTCTATACGAGATATGTAATTATTGAAACACAATTAGGATGTTTGTTTACACTGTTTTCGCAAATTCGAAAAAACTAAATAGTCAGTCACTGATTTAGAGCACTTATATTTAAGGTGAGCACTTTTTTTCAACACAACCAATCGCTTAAGATCAACACTAAACCAGGATGGATAATATGAGTGAAATGGTTTTTACAGGCACAAAAAGATTAATAGCAATATATATATATAGTCATAAAAAACAGAGACTGCATCATCTATATGAAGCGTATTTAAAACATTACTCCAATTTATATTATTTAAAAATATACTAAAATCAGAAATGTTTGAATTATTAAAGTCATATTTAGTTATATTTATCTGTTCAATAGAATTATCAACATTCGGTGAAGTGTCAACACTACTCGTAAAGATCATAGGTGGGTGGAAATTGTCGAGAGGTAATATTAGTTCAGACGTAAGGTTTAATGTAAAGTTTAAAAAATTGCAAAACACTAAATCGAGTATACTACCAGAGTTATTAGCAAATGAATTAACCTGATTTAAATTCAAAAAGTCCAACATATTAGAGATAATATTAGCAATTAGATTATAAGATCGTGGAGATCGTGACTTACAAATGCACGCAGGCCCGCTGTCAAAAAGTGAACGCCAAGAAACATAAGGCATATTAAAATCACCAATAATGATTAACATAGCGCTTGAAAAAGAGTTTACAATTTTTTCAATGATATTACACGCTGTCTGATACTTATCAATACCAGAATTAGGAGGAATATAAAAAGTTCCTATAATATATAAAACGGATCGAAAAGAAAATTTAATAAAAATATGCTTAACAATATTTTCACTCGTCGTAAGCAACGTAGCATTAAGCATTGAGACACTGGCAATCAGCACACCACCACCACGTAAACATGCACTAGATGAATTACTCCTGTCAAATCTGAAAACGTCATAGTTTACAAATCCCAGTTCAACATTGGTGAATGACTGAGTTAACCAGGTTTCGGTAAAAATAATGACATTAAAATTAACTAGTGATAAATTTTGACGCAGAACATCCAGTTTACTCCTTACACCTCTCACATTTTGATAATAAATAGAAATAACAGAGACATCAGCTGAGTCATTATCAAGTAATGGGTTAGAGGGGGTTATACATGGTGGATCAACACCAATGCAACGATCAGCTTGCTGGACAGACCCCACTCTTATTTCTGACGTAGAGGGGCGGTCACAATCACTGGTATACCACGACGATACAGTATGCGCGCACTCGTTTCTCCTGCTTGGTGACGTAGATGTAGCTCCTTCCTCATTTCTGTTATCTCTTTCAATTGTAATTTCGTTAAATCCCAGGAGAGACGCATTCCCTGAAGTAGAGAACGATGCAATTCGCTTCTTTTTGCCACCATAAAGGCCATATGTATAGCTTTTGCTTTCTCTGTCGAATGACAAATTATTTTTACAGGTGCTCGGTGACTTTGCCCCTGGGCAGACAAACGGATACGAGCATAATTAGTGCCAAGAAGTAGATCAGGAGAAGAGAATTTAGAAAAAAATTGGGAAACCAACATAGCAATGTTATCCTGATTAGGATCACTAGAATTAGCAACAGTATCACTCATAAAACCAAATAGAATAAGGTTACAGGAACGAGAAAGACGATCCTGCACCTCAGCCAAGCAATTATTAGAAAAAGAATCAATATTTAAATTACTCAAAGTACCTTCGATTTTTCCAATTCTCTTTGAATAGTCAATCACGGTTGAAACCACTTCACCAACTTTCAAGGTCACAGCATCCACTTTCGATGATAAATCATTTATTGAATTTGTCATAGAAGTAAAATTTTCTTTCAACTCAATACGTAGGTCACCAATTGTGTTTTTGAGTATCTTTGTAATGCTCTCATTTGTAATAACTTGAGAAGCACTGTCACCTCTCGGCAATTCGTTACCACTTGATTCAGGATTTGGCGAACGAGGTTTGCAACACTTTGAATATGCCCCGTTCTCGAGTTTATTAGTGCGAGTAGCACACCGAGGATGGTAGGGAGCTGAACAAACCTTGCAAAAAACCGCATCAATAACAGTTTTATTACACATCGTACAAGATTTTGTACTTGGAATATTATCGATAGATGCCATATTCCCGCGCTCAAAAGTTAGGTTAGAATGCCGAAAATCCAAATAACACAACAAATAAATATCAGTTGTAAAAGATATTACAAATCAGTAAAAACAACTACAAACCAAGTAGTAATTCACTTCATAAAACAACAGAATACACAACATTAACCGTAATATATTTAAAAAATCGAGACCACGTGCCAACACAACTAATCAGCCGGCAGCCAGGGCCGCATTTTTAAACTGGGCTAAAATTTACTCAGGAATTCAAATTTTCTATTTGTTTTTTGCAAAATTTATAAATAATATCAAAATATTAATAATTAAAAAAATTAATTAAAAAAAATAATTTAAAAAAAAATTTTAAAAATCTGAATACGATTCGATAAATAGTTTATTTGAAATTCCATTTGTTAACTAAAAACATGATTTTTAAAATGGAATTTCTACATTTTTGGCCGGATGAAAATTAATTTTTTTGTTGGGTTTTCTTCATGAAATGCCAATCTATCAATTTCAATTTGCAGCGAATTGAATTTTTACAAGAAAACTGGTTTTTGGGGGGGATCAATTTTTGGCGTATAAACAAATGAACACTACATCAACAATTTTTATTTTAACAATTTGGCATAAACGCCATTTGATTACTTATTCTTTCCTGCAAATTTTGCAAAAAAAATTGATCTAGGTCAAAAAGGGGGGAAGATAATTTTTTTTTCAAAAAATTCCTGAATATAATTTAAACAATTTGTTTAAGTAATTTACATACAATAATAATGACTAATATCCACGGATCTCTATTAGGTCTTATTTTTAAAAATTTTCTGATTACAATAATTTTTAAGTAAACTTGACTAGTGATATTCTACTTCCAGTTGACATCTTTTACCCCCTATTATTATTTGATTATAACCCTCATCTTACTGATGTTCCCGAATTTCGTGAAAAAATCCTTAAATATGACTTTTTAAATGCTAATGTTTTTGCTACTAATGAATATCTGAACAGTATTGATTGATCTAATTGCTTATTGAGTTGTGATATTGAGAGTGCAATTGACATTTTTTATAATCATATTTGTTTTGCTTTCGATTTTTTTGTTCCAATTAAAATTAAAATATAATTGTGATGTGAATGTTGGTGATGGTCCTGATGGTATCCCTCCTTTCTTGATTAAGTCGTGCTGCTCTTCTCTATTCGAACCCTTATTTATACTTTTTACTAGGTCTGTGCGGGAATGCATTTTCCCAAAACAGTGGAAAATAGGACTTGTTGTTCCTGTATTTAAAGATAAATCAAAAAATGATGTAAAAAATTATAGACTAATTACTATTCTCAGCACAATTAAAAAGATTTGTATTATATTAAATATCATAGAACAAATTATGGTAAAAATTCTATTATTACTAGACTTAGTAGAAAAGCGAACCGTTGCTCTAGTAACCTTGATTTTTTAAATGTAAGAATAGAGAGATTTGTCGCCGCATTACGAGCAATTTTCTTAAACGAAAATATATAATTATAATTTTACTGGCCTTTCTTTAATTTTTAGAATTTAAATGAAGGTTTATAATTGCAATTTTCTTTACTAGCCTATCTTTAATGTTATAGAATCTAAATATTACTCATGTGTATTATATCATGTATAGGATACTTATTTCACCCGTTTATATTATAAGATTTTTTGTAATATTTACTAATTTTATTATTTGCAAAATACTAGTGTTAAGAGTACTCTGTACAAAAGGGCATAGTCCCGTTTACTACTTAAATAATTAAATACACTTTAATGAGGTAACATTTTCCTTATGTGAATTCTATATTTTAATTGAATAAGTAATTTTATAACTATATTTAATAAATAAATTTTGTAAAATATTTTAAATTTATTACTTTCATTACTATTGTTACGTCAAAACATGAAACCTTTTTAAAATATACCTAACGTTCCTCGTTTTAAATTAGTTTCATAAATGAATCTAATTTGGGATGAGAATAAGTCAATGGGCCTACTAAATATACTGAGAGAATAATTTATTTAAAAACCAACAAGAAAGAAAACAAGTTGTGAATTAAGATGTTCATTACATGAACATTTTGCTTCCTCTTTACGATAAGCAAAAAATTTCCTTTAAAGTGAATTTTTTCATTTTATTTAATTCTATTAATGCTAATAAAATATATTCTTTTTATACATCAATCAATTCGTCTTGATGAAATGAAGATTTTTAGTTTGTTTTTAAGTGTAGATTAACATTTTATTATAAAGCAACATAATTTTTAAGAAGGAAATAAATTTCTAATAAAAGTGCGAATTTTTAGTTTTAATTATGTTTAATTCTATAAATTCAAATAAAATATATACTTTATATATACCAATCGATCCGTTTTAATGCAACGGATAAGATTATTGAAAAAAATGAGTAAAATCTTATTGTACTGGAATATAATTTTGATGAAAGAACTAAATTTTTGATCAAAAAAGGTAATTTTTTTGCTTTAATTGTCATTACCTTTATAAACTCTCCTACAATTTATACTTTATATATACCAATCGATTCGTCTTGATGCAAAGAAGAAGATTTTATTGTATATTAACTTCAATATTCAATTTAAAATAATTTAAAAATTTTTTTTTTTTGAAAAAAGTAAAAAAAAAATTTTTAATAGATTTTTTAATGTCCATCAATCCATTTCGAGATATTTTTATGATAAATATTCCTAGCAATTTTCAGCCGAATTCGTTGAAACCTCTTCGAGTTATCGTGTTCACAAAAAACGGAATCCACACACACACACACACACATACATACATCCGGACAATTGTTCAGGGTCTTATATAACATAGTCCCATATAGAAGAAAATTTGTCAAAAGGATTTTTAAAAATTTTGTAAATTAAACTACTACAAAGCTTCCTCACGAGGAAGCAAAAGGTAACAAAAATATAATGAGTATGATTAAAATTATTATAGATGTTACTTAAAGAATAACGATTACTGGTGGTGTGATGATTATCTGGTAATCCAATCGCAATGGTGTTGAGCAGTATGCGTAAAGGGGTATTGGGACTGTTGTCCTCTTGTTTCCACTAATGAGATAGTGTATTGTATTGTGAAAATATCTGCTTTCTTTCAGACGGTTGTCGCCTCTTGAGTTTTCGATGGTCAAATGAAAAATTATTTCAAAATAATTAATAAAAATCTGTAAAAGTTCAATTGTTGTTAAAAATAGGAAAACTTGGAAATAAATAAAATCTTTTCAATGATGAGAAATATAACATTTAGAATTTTCTTATAAATTTCTAAATTTGAATATTGTTTCAGTACTTTTGACAACTGACTTTTCCTCGACTTTCCTGAATATATTTAGAAAAACAGTGATTTTGAGTATAATTTTTCTGAATAATTGAATTTTTTAATGTTCATGAATCCAGAAACTTCACGCGCGCTTTTGCTCGCGTTATTTTAGCTAGTATAAAAATAATACTTGTGATATTGTAACAACAATTAATAAATTTTTTTTCACTTTTGTATTATTTTGGTAAGTTGAATTTTCAACACTAGGTTAAAAATAAATAACAAAGAAAAATTAAAGTATTACAAATTTTGTATTATAAGCAATAAGCGCACAGGAGCCAATTTTGAAACAAATTTTCAAAATTGTTTCCTCTGCTCATTGTTTATAATATAAAATATGTAATACTTCAAATTTTGTTTTGTAAATGTAATTTTTTCAATAAACTGTAAGAATAAATTTATACAAAATGTTTTAATAAGTAATTCATATATGTCAACTATTATAAAAGCACAGTTGACGCAGTTTTTCTGGATAATCAGGGTTAGATTAGGCCACTTTAGTTTTTGCCCAATTTATTTTAAAATTAATGTGAACAGACTCCATACTTTGCTAAAAAAAGAGGCTTAGTGCCATTTGTTTCATTTCACAAAACTGCACGAAGTGAAAAAATACTGCGTGAACTTTAGGAGTTACACTAATTTTTAAATCTAAATAACTAATTTTAAAGCTTTCTATACAATTCTTTTATTCTCTACATCGATTTTTCCCAAAATTTGCGGCGACTACTTTTTTGAAGTCATCCAAAACCCTTACATACTTTAATAAACCCAAATTTTTTGAACTCGCAAAACATTAACATTGTTAAGGAGTTTTTTGCAAGAATTCCCATTGAATCCTGAACTTTCGTGTGTAACATCTCTCTGAACTTGACATTCTTTTGCCCAATTTAATTAATCATTTTCGAATTCTTTGGGCATATGGGAAAATAAGGTATTTACCACTCTAAGCATCAGATGAAGTTTTTGTGGCGAAATAATTTCAAGAAATGTTTTTTCTTCATCAATATCTAAAAGAGGTTGACGTATACAATTTTTAAAAAAAATTTAATTCTTTTTAAAGATCATGATTCCACCCAAGCGAAACTCGTTAAGGTATCATAAATACCTTAAACAGTTTACAGAAGTTCTCAATGAAACACAAATGTTAAGCTTATTTTTATCAGCAAAGAACTAAGTACATGGATGTGAACTAGAGTGACTCATAATCCCGATTAAAATGTTTGCCAACTTTAAATCAACAGCAGTACTTCCTTCGATTGAATTAAGATGTAACGTTTACCATAGCTGGAAAACATTCTCATAGTTTTCTTGTGAACCCGAAGATAGCGCCAGTATAAACAACTTTTTGTACTCCATAGTCCATAAATCGCTTTGAAGCGATATCATCTTCACCATTTTTCTCTTTCAGAACTTCCACATCAAGCGTTCTCACACCTTTTGCTTGGCATAATTTTAATTTTTTTAATTTTCGAAATTACTTGACTTGAACTTTTTGAGGTGTTTTGTTTGAATTGCAAACATGACATCCCTTTTTCGTGAGCAGAAAAACATTGACAGCAGCTTCTCTCAGCGTCAGTTTTTAATATATTTTTATCTATTTTCAAATAATATTATTATTTTTACTGTAATATTTTCACTAAAAGAAAAAAATACTATTAGAAGTTATAAGGATTTTACCAATTTCGAACTTTTTGGCTCTGGAGTAACGACTTTTCAAACGACTTTGATTTTGATAATGCTCTTCTTCCGTTAGCAACAGTTGGTAAGGACAAGTATCGCATAGCAACGGTTTCTAAGTGCCAGTATTGTCTAGCAACGATTGCTAAGGGCCATTTTCTTATTAACTACTGTTTAAAATTCGATTCCTATCAACGGTGGTCAAAAATAATTTTTTAAAGATTTTTTAACCAATCTTTTATTGAAAAAAGTGATTAAAGTTATTCTGGGGAAAATTGCGATTTCCAGAATACACTTAATTTAAGAAGAAAAAGAAAATTTGAATATGTTCAGTAGTTTAATGCCCCACTTTCTGTACCACAAACACATATATCCAATTGTGTGCTCGATGCTATATTGACTGTCACTATCGCCAAAAAAAATACTTTATAGGGTTCCTTACACCTACGGTGTATCGACGGAACCCTATTGATGAGACTCTTGTGTCCGTAGCCAAATCGTGTCCCCCCTAGCGACTAAACTATTTGACCTAGAGAGCTCAAATTTGGTACAGAACGTATTTTCACACGTAGATTACAGGAAAAATATAGAGAATGTGATTGGAGGTGATGGTCATAGCGTTGTCAAGGAAATAACAAGATTTTGGGTTAAAAATGCACAAAAAGTGACCATTTCCCCTCCCCCCCTTAACTTCTAATTTATGTACATTGGAACTGTTACTTTGTTTTTTTAATTTCATTATTTAATTAATTTAATAATTTATTATTATTTTTTTATTTAGTATTATTAACTTGCTTTTGCTATGACTGTTAACAAAAGTCAAGGACAAACATTTGATAAAGTAAAGGGCAGATCTTGAAAAAGATGTATTTAGTCATGGCCAATTATATGTTGCGTTTACAAGAGTTCGATCTTGGAAATCATTAAACATTTTTGAGAAGAACAAAGAATTAATAATTATAAAAAAATTATGAATATACGGAATTATATAAATAAAGAATTTAATGAAATATGAAAAGTTATAATTGTGTTCAATTTATTTTTAAACCTTTATGAAATAATTAAATTTTATAATAAATAAAATGAATAATTAATTAATATTAAATAAAAATTAAAAAGCGAATAATAAATTAAAAAGTCAGCGCGCTAACGCGCGTCTTTTGTCTCGTATTATCAAAATCTGATACTGTCCATTTATATAATTCTCTAGCTGTGAGAATACATTTGTTTTGTAGGTTAGCACGAGCAGACATTCGTTTCACTTTTCCTCCTATTCCATCACAAGGTTCTTTGACTTTAAATTACATTCTGGATTGGAACTGAATATTTTTTAGAGAAATCTCCTTTAACTAAGAACTCTCCAGGTGTTAAAGATTTTTACAAATTAGACAAGTATTTACTTTGTTCTCTAGCAATAAAGACATACTTTAAAAGCAGTGGCAAGAATTTAGAAAGTTTTCAATGAAGCCATCACCTGAAATTACACAAGTCACAAACTTAGTTCGATCTGTTGACATCCAGCTTCTATATGTTCCGTATTCAATGCAATTGTCATAAAATATTTTTATCAGAAGGTCAATTAATTATTCAAGTTTTCAGCAATGATGTTTCTTCATTATTCTTTGTTAATATTCTTTTACACAGCACCCTCTATCATTAATTAAAAATTTAGGTGGACTTTGCAAATTCAGACGGAATGTGTACAATTGCTGTCAGGAAATACACATTCTTTCGGTTTAATTATAAAGAATTTTGTTGCACCTAACTTAATTTCTGGATATTTTTATTTAAAAATCGCATGAAGTTCTCTAATGTTACCAAGTAACAAACGTATTTGAACTTGAGTTAGTACACCATCTACTATGGAGACGAAATAATGTCTTATTCTGCCGGTAGTACTCTACTTATATCTTCTTCATTGTAAAAGTTTTTCACTAATACAATGGTTTCTTTAGGAATCATATTTGTTCCCTTGCGAGGATTCCGTGATAAACCAAGACATTTTTCTGCATTAAGACTGACAGCCTTACGAGCTAAATTACATAGGACATTAAAACATTTCTCTAATTTTCAAGGACAATTATAATTAATTTTTTTAATTTTATTTAGTTCTTCAATATTTTCATTCTGAGCTACAATTTTATTTAAATCCTCAGCATTCTCCATTTCAATATCGTCGTTTTGAACTGCTACAGAAACAGATTTCACTGCCTAAATTTTTATTGGAAGAAGTTGGGAAATCTCTAATTTTGTAGCTATATTTTTTAATTCCTTGTCCTTGTTTTAACAAAATTCTTGATAATATTTGATAAAATTGTTTTTAGGTAAAATTTTTGGAAAAGGATAATTTGACAACTGTGAAGATGAATAAAAAGGCCTAAAAAAATGTTGACAAAGCTGGGAAAAACAGGATAGTTTGTAAAACAGAAATAATAATAGACACCCCTGTTTAACTTTTGCCTTTACAATGCTCAAAAAATCTCTAAAAGTTAAATCTAGAATTAAAATAGCAAAACATTTTAGAATCGAAGTTTTTTCCCAGTAGCATAATCCAAGTATCGTATCACAGGTATTCTTGAATTTCTGCAGTATCTATTTTATCATAAAAAATCTTCATTTAAAATAATTGAAAAATAATTTTAATGCTATGAATTAATATTTTTTATTATCATTTACCATCCTTATTAATAAAATCAGATGTCTGTCTGTACATTGCTTCAAACTTCAAAATTTTAGCATAAATAGTTGTTATTGACATCAAACAGATATTTTAAAAGCTTTTCATTAAAAAATGTGTAATATTAATTGGATATTAATTGGAACTAATAATTATAGTTTTTTTTAAATTTTCGAAAACATATTTATACATACATCTCAGATTTGGAAAAGTATTTTCTGCAAAATTATGCTAAAATGTGACTAAATGACGCTCGCTGTCGTTGTCATCAGCCAAGAGGATGCAGATAAGCTGGAGAAAATAGGACACATCAAAATTGGGTTCGTGTCCTGACAGGTGAGAAGAAGAGCTACAATCACAAGGTACCATAGATGCCTTGGCTAAGGCCACATAGGTAGAGACTGCAAAGCGGTAGATAGGTCGGCTGCGTGCTTCAAGTGCGGTGAAGCTGGTCATAATGCAGCAGATTGTAAGAAGAGCTCATGCTGCTTCTTATGCCAGGCGAAGTTCGGCAAGAAGGAGGACATCTAACACGTCGCCGGATCAGGTCGGTGCAAGGTCTTTAGGACTGCCTTAGAGGAATCTAAGAAGACCCTGTCAAGGACAAGAAGGCAATAGGCCAGAACAAGAGCGGCACGGAAGAGTCGCGCCAGCGACTAAATGGGACCATCCAGCTACGAAGTTTGAAGCCACTAGGTAGTTCCGTAGGTGAATAGAAGGTTAATTGTTAATAAATGAAAATAGAAGCATAGCGAAATAAATTGTAATAACAAACAATTATTAATAATAACAATAATAATAATTAATTGTTTTAATAATAACAAATAATAATAATTGATTGTAACAATAATAACTAAATAATAATAATTCATTGTAAGAAATAATAACAAAATAATAACAAGATACCTATAAATTGTAACAACAATAATAATTAACAATAATATGTTAATAATAATTTGTAACGACAAAATAATAATAAATAAGAATTAATAATAACAAGTTAATAATAAATTGTAACAAAATAATAATTAATAACAACAAGTTATAATAATGTAAACAATAATAACAAATTGTAATAACTATAAATAATTAACAAGCAACAATATTAAATAACTAAAACTGTAAAAACATATGACTAAAAGGATATGAACACGTGCGATCTAGAAACTGAGTCAATATAAGTGTTTCTCTAACACACACTGTGCCTGAACCAAAAAAAAATTTGACAAAAATGGATCTAAAATCTAGTTGATGAGGATGTTTCTGCATCATATCAGAAGTAAAAATCCGTTGAGATCAAAATCTTAACTGATCTTTTTTTCGTGATATTAATATTTTCGTTTTTTGAATTTTGCCGATTTTTACAAAATGTTAAATTTAAAACTTTGTAACTACATCTAGACAAACTATTTACATAAAAAACCAGACTATTGCGAGTAGAACGCGTCCTTAAACAGAGCCTGACGGTTCCGCACCCTCGCTTAAAATTTCTACTTTTTTGCTGAATTAAATATACATATCAACTTCAATCATTTTCGCTGTATTTTTTCTGTAAGCTATACTAGACTAAGAATGGTAAAAATTAGCATAGGTATAATTCTTATCAAAACTTTGCAAAAAGATTTTAAGTTTTTGCTGAAACCTGAATGAAGATCAATTCTAATAATTTCCGGTATATTTTTCCTGTAATGTACATATGAAAATACATAAGTGTAGAGGAGACCGGGGCTAAACCGGACAAGTCAAATATTTCCGAAACCGTGAAGAATTTCAAATCGTGTAAATAACCTATGAACGCGCAATTTCGTGATGCATATGCTGCATGAGGTTTTAGGGACGTGTCAATTTTCTTGTAATAATAGTTGCCGTTAATATGTGAAAATGTCATTTCTTGAGATAAAAGTAAAAAAAAAATTTTCTCATTTCTTTGGATTTTTATCGTTAAAATTAAAGTGCAAATATCATACGGCCATTTTTCTTTTAGCTCAAGGTGTACTGAGTTTAGTAGAAAAAAAGTTTAATGGAAAACATTAAGAAGAAAAAATATATTGCAGGTTAATTATTAGATGACGGTGTGGGGCTGAATCGGACATCGTGATTAAAAACAACCAAATCTTTGAATTCTTTAATTTATTTTATATTAATTAACTATTTTATATTATATTCTTTGTTTAGAACCACTTTATAAAGAAATAAATAAAGAATTTATTTTAAAACTCGAATTCGCAAGCGAGTTGCTACAAACAGACAAGCCTGAAAACTGTAATTCATTTTATATTATAATTATTACCGATTTTACATATTATATTATATTCTTTGTATAGAACTATCTACAAATAAATAAAAGAAGAATTGATTTGACTTTTTTACAAAAAAAAAGAAAATTTGTATCTCATTCTTTAATTAATTGGCCGTGTCCGATTTAGCCCCATGAGGTGTCCGGTTTAGCCCCACCAATTGTATTGTATATTTTTTAGAAAAAAATTTCTACTCAATTGCAAATTGAAGATTATAGTTTTTTTTAGAAAATTTATTTCTTTGTATTTGAAAAATAGTTTAAAGTAATCATGGCAAACAGAAAAGACATTGTTAATCTAAGTACTTTTGATTATAGTGTTATTGTTACTGAAAGAGAAATGCTAAATGATAATCAAATTTATGAGTTTGGCAAATTGTTGGAACGAGAGTCAAATTTTACATTTAATATGCAAAGTACTTTATATTTAAAAATGCTTGATTTCATAATTCCGATTGAAAAAAATAAAAAGCATGTTCAAATACTGTTTAGTGGTGCTTTAGATCGTGGTCATTGGATTTGTACTTTTTACGATGGAATAAGACTTTATATTTATGATAGTCTTAATAGAGGATGTTTGAATGAGGATCAAAAAATTTTTCTGAGTAAATTATATCCATTCAAGCCGCCAGTAGTTTTTTCATCAGTTCATCAACAACCAAACGGTATTGATTCAGGTATATTTGCAATAGCTTTTGCAACATCTTTATATTTCGATGTAATGCCAGATAGTCTTACTTATGTTCATGATGCAATGAGACAGCATTTATATTCAATTTTTAAAAGTAATCGCTTAATTCCTTTTCCTGTGATAAGGAATTCTTATACTAGACGTTCGATTGTTGAATATGATTGGGAGTGTCTTGTTACTGATCGATCTAAAGGGCTCCAGAAAGAAAAATTAATTCTTCCTTCTCTGTCTAAAACTCTCATTATCAATAAGGATAAAAAAGTTTTGTCCACTGAGCATTTTGAGATTAATCCTCCTTTCTTTAGACAAGATAAGAGAAAAAGAAATTGCGTTATAAGAGATGAAAAAAGAATAAAAAACAATGCTTGAAGATAACCTAGAAATGAATCAAACTAGATATTAGCAATCATTGCGTTTGGATGACAATATTCCTACAAAACAAAACTTAAATGTAATATCGCCAAGCACATTTCGAATAGAAGATAATTTTTCAAAAAATAATAAAATTGTTCAAACTGAATTATTAGAGTTAAATGAAAATTATTTGCAGAGAATGCCTTTAATATTATTAGATGATGATAATGATAACGAACCTATTGCTTCAAAGAAAATAAAAGAAGATATTAGTTCACAAAAAAGAGATACATAAATGAAAAAGAAGATCATACAGATAAAGATAGTAAAATTATTAACAGTTTTTTGTTGAATTCAATTAACAATATTTGTGACAAAATGTTTGTTGACGGGTGTCTTGAAATTATGGCCTCAACATCATTAGATAATAATAATGTATCTATTGGTTTAAAAAATGCAAACAATAATATCGATTTAAATTCTGTGAAACAAGTAAAAAAAATGAAAATGCAACGTTCTCCTGAAGAAGAAGAACAATATTAAATCACAAAACGTCAAAACAATACCATGTATGTAAGACGTTGTCGTCAAAAGAAACTTAAAAATAATAAAATTGTTAAACATGAATCTTGCCATTTAGATGAATTTACAGTACCGTCCGAAATTGTCAGTCCACCCATTTTTAAAGGAATGAAAAAAATTTTTTAACATTAATTTTATGAAAACTAAAATTTCATTCGGTTTATATGTTGAAAGACGATAAATTTTTAAAAAGAATAAGACCTTACAGAAGTCATTTGACAAATATTTTTTCAAGATATTCCTAAAAATCGTAATTTTCAATGTTTTACAAAAATTTGAATAACTTCTAAAATAATGAACTCTTTTTAATAATCTTAGGCTTATTTTAAAGGTCATTTTCTATGGAATAAGAATTACTTATAGTCAGTAACCTGCAATTTTTTTCTTGGAATAAGCATGACGTCAAAGTTGGACAACAAAATTTGAAAAATTTGAAATAATATTATTAAAAGAAAAAGAATTTGTAAAATTAAAATAAATTTTTTTATTAAATTTTCTTGAAAAATCTACATCATATCATGTTTTATATATGTTTTAGAATAGTTTTTAGTACAAAAAATTATTTCAAATTTTTCCAATTTTTTTGTCCAATTTTGACGTCATGCTTATTCCAAGAAAAAATTGCAGGTTAATGACTATAAGTAATTCTTATTCCGTAGAAAATGACCTTTAAAATAAGCCTAAGATTATTAAAAAGCGTTTATTATTTTAAAAGTTATTCAAATTTTTGTAAAACATTGAAAATGACGATTTTAAGGAATATCTTGAAAAAATATTTGTCAAATGACTTCTGTAAGGTCTTATTCTTTTCAAAATTTTATCGTCTTTCAAAATATAAACCAAATGAAATTTTAGTTTTCATAAAATTAATGTTAAAAAATTTTTTTCATTCCTTTAAAAATGGGTGGACTGACAATTTCGGACGGTGTTGTAAAGTTAAATCGAGAAAAATTTAGGAATATAATAATAAGGTAAGACATAACATAAGACTAATATTACTTTAATTGAATCAAATAATTAATTTTTTTTGCTTACGGAATTTGAGAAATCTGCATACAGATACCTTGGATTTCGCATTCCATGGTTATGTGGGGTTGGTAAACTAAAAAATATAAAATAAAGACAAATTATAAAATTGTTTAGCAAGCTAGCGACCTACTGCCAGCCCCGACCCATTAAAACCCGTAACTCTTATTTGAAGCCCTTCACCCACCCTCGGAACTGTCGCTAGGCTGTAGCCTTCGAGGGTGGCGCTCCAACTCTGTCGCTGGTGAAATGTTAAAGAGTAAAGGAACAAATGCTAAAAAGTTAAAAAATAAACTTGTAGACGGACATAAAAAACAGAATTGAATCAACTAAACATATATGTGACCGGGACTGAGAAAAGGGACCTACTTACTAAAATCAACTTTTCGAGAAAAACGCGTTTAAAGTTTTCTATGCAAGTAAATTTGATTTCTTAAAACATTTTTCATTTTAAATTAACATGATGAGTGTTCTTGATGTATTTTTTAATCCTGAATCCGATTTTTATGGTTAAATAACGGTTCAAACAATCCTGTAATTGTTATAAACAATTTACTTTGCAAAAGTAAAATTATGGAATGTTTTTTTGAAAATTAATTTAAAAGGCTTCTGGATGTCCTATAGTCCAGTCGCGCAGTGAAAAAAGTGGTCATTTTTGCCAAAATTGATACCTGAAGTCTGATTGTGGATTCATATAGTGTGGAGTGGTAGTATGAATATGTATATGTTTCCCACTCGAGATTTTTTAAGCTGCGCGTTATAAACAATTTTAAAGGTGCCAAAAAACAGTTTTTTGATGACCGTTCTTTCCCATCAAAATATAGGGGAAAAATTGTTAATAAAAGTTATAGAGCTCGAAAATACCTTTAAAATGAAGGGTCATATGTTAAAATTGGTCTATTTGTTTACTTGCAAATGAATTTAAACCACTAAAAATGGCACTTTCTTATTAGTTTAATAACTTGAACAAAAGTTAACAAATTCTTTCGATATTCTCCAAAAATGTTCCTCTCAAGACCCTCAAGATGTGTGCCAAATCTGAACACGATTCGATAAATAGTTTATGAGAAATTCCATTTGTTAACTAAAAACATGATTTTTTAAAATGGAATTTCTACATTTTTGGCCGGATGAAAATTAATTTTTTTTGTTGGGTTCTCTTCATGAAATGCCAATCTATCAATCACAATTTGCAGCGAATTGAATTTTTACAAGAAAACTGGTTTTTCGGGGGGATAAATTTTTGGCTTATAAACCAATGACTCTAACATAAACAATTTTTATTTTAACAATTTAGCATAAACGCCATTTGATTACTTATTCTTTCCTGAAAATTTTGCAAAAAAAAAATTTTGATCTAGGTCAAAAGGGGGGGAAGATAATTTTTTTTTCAAAAAATTCCTGAGCCTTTAATTATTAATATTTTTTATTTTTTTATTATATTTTTTTAGTTGATTAGTCATACTTATTATAAAAAAATCAATCTAAACATCTATGCACTTCTAGTTCGTAAAAATATTTTTCAAAAGTATGCATCGTTTGAATGCAACGTTTGAACAGCCTAGTTGCTCTAGGATGCATAGTGGGGGACATCATCAGTCGCTCGCGCTAAAGTTGAATTCAAACTTTCAAATTCGTAAAAGTTGTCATAACATTCATACAAATTGACAAATTTTGATTATTTTTTTGAAACTGGGCTAGAATTTTTTCAGGAATTCAAATTTTCTATTTGTTTTTTTTAAAATTTAAAAATAATGTCAAAATATTAATTAAAAAAAAAATTTTTTGTTTTTTTTTTAAATTCATTTTTTTCAAATTTTTTATTTTTAACTTTTGAATAATAAAAGCAACACAAATTCGAGAAGTTAAAAATAAAAAATTTGAAAAAAATGAATTTAAAAAAAAACAAAAAAAATTTTTTTTAATTATTAATATTTTGACATTATTTATACATTTTTCAAAAAACAAATAGAAAATTTGAATTCCTGAAAAATTTTTAGCCCAGTATAAAAAAAATGATCAAAATTCGTCAATTTGTATGAATGTTATGACAACTTTTAGTAATTTGAAAGTTTGAATTCAACTGATGATGTCCCCCACTATGCATCCTAGAGCAGCTAGGCTGTTCAAACGTTGCATTCAAACGATGCATATTTTAAAAAAATATTTTTACGAACAAGAAGTGCATAGATGTTTAGATTGATTTTTTTATAATTAGTATGACTAATCAACTAAAAAATATAATTAAAAAAATAAAAAATATTAATAATTAAAGCCTCAGGAATTTTATGAAAAAAAAAATTATCTTCCCCCCCTTTTGACCTAGATCAAAATTTTTTTTTTGCAAAATTTTCAGGAAAGAATAAGTAATCAAATGGCGTTTATGCTAAATTGTTAAAATAAAAATTGTTTATGTTGTGTTCATTGGTTTATAAGCCAAAAATTTATCCCCCCCAAAAACCAGTTTTCTTGTAAAAATTCAATTCGCTGCAAATTGTGATTGATAGATTGGCATTTCATGAAGAGAACCCAACAAAAAAAAATTAATTTTCATCCGGCCAAAAATGTAGAAATTCCAATTTAAAAAATCATGTTTTTAGTTAACAAATGGAATTTCTCATAAACTATTTATCGAATCGTGTTCAGATTTCGCACACATCTTGAGAGGGACATTTTTGGAGGTATTTTCGAGCTCTATAACTTTTATTAACAATTTGTCCCCTATATTTTGATGGGAAAGAACGGTCATCAAAAAACTGTTTTTTGGCACCTTCAAAATTGTTTATAACGCGCAGCTTAAAAAATCTCGAGTGGGAAACATATACATATTCATACTGATAACTCTACAATAATCCATAGTTATTTGTTGACTTGCACAACCAGGTTGACGATGACATGCATACTTCGGGATCATCTTAAGGGAATTAAGTCAAATTTTTTGTAAATGGTTTATGCATTCAATAACGAGAAAGAAATCCATTGCACTTTGCAATTTTAAAAAATTTATAAGTTTATAATTTTATATTTAAAGAAAAAATACCAAGAGTAATTTTTGTTTAAAAATTACTTATATTTTCATTAAAAATTTATTATTTTTTTTAAACAACTGCAAAAAAAATTTTAACAATCGGGACTGATTGCATTGTATTTCTAGGACCTTAAACTATAAGACTCCATCATTAAAAAATCGATTTTATGGTCAGTAGGTCCCTTTTCTCAGTCCCGGTCACATATATAAATATCAAAAAATAAAATTGTAAAAGAACAAATTAAATAAAAACACAAATAAGTCAAATAAAAGAATAAATATATAAGTCAGAAGAGTAAAAAAGTAAAAGGACAGTATAAATAAGCACGAGAAAATAATTTAAATAAATAAAATAAATAATTCAAAATTATGAATTATAAAAAAAAATTCAAATTTTTTACCATCGACTATACCTTCTGCACGGTGGTCTTGAAACAAAATAAAGTTTTTCTACGTCGCCAAAATAAATTATTTGTACAAACTTTTAAAGCGTCATCTGAAGATTCAAAATCAATAAATATTGAAATCCTAGCTGCTCGTCCTAGCGTTTTTTCAACCAATACTATTTTGACTTGAGGTGTACTTGCGTTTGCGAAGGCAAAAAATTGACCCCTCTTTTATGTTTTTTTGCAGTCATAATATTTAAAAGATTAAAAACTGTTTTTGCACCTTAAAATACAATATTAAAACTACAAAAAAAATTGTTTCGCTTTTCAACTATTATTTACGATTCACAGAGGGCACCAAAGTATGGAAATCTCTAATTCGTAAGATTTTGCGGTGCTCTCGATAGAGCCTCTCCTTACAGTTTGAAATAAAAAAAACATAAAATTTATTTCTTAGTACACATAAATACCTAGTGGACGTATGTAATGGAATTTAAAAAAACGAAAATGTCGTCATTTATTAGAGATCGCCATACTTTTGCGCCCTCTACGAATCGTAAATAATAGTTGAAAACCGATAGAATTGTTACTTTAAAAAGTTTAAATATCGTATTTTAAGGTGCAAATAACGTTTTTAATCTTTTAAATATAATTACTGTATAAGAACAGTAAAGTAAGGCCTTTTACTTTGGATGGACCATCATAAAATTGTTTTTACAAATTTAAGGGCCAATTTTTACCTGACCATTGGCCCAACTGTAGCTGATGGGCGGGCCGTCGATCAAATATTCGCTTTTGTCACGGTGGTATTCACGGTTGGCCTAACTTTGGGAGTTGGCCCGACGTTCCAATTGTGGCGGCGACCGAAATTCGCACCTGGGTATATATATATATATATTTATATCTGTATGTATGTGTGACATCACTTAGGGTATATAATTGTCGTTTGATTACGTAAAGTTTAATCGCAATGGCACATTCATTTTTTCACAAATTATGAAAAGAATAATTACCGATTGGTAAATAATTACCGACGATAATTCTGGCTTAGGACTTTTTTGGAGCAAGCAGGTGATTCTATTCATCGACATATTTTGGAAACTTGGAAAAGTTATAAAGTTAACGATTTAAATCATCCTGCATACCTAGAAAAATTGGAAAGTGCTGTTACACAATTTTCTTCCCCGAATATTTGAATTATGTTTTATAAATATACATTGAATGAAGTGTATATTGTCTATTCTTGTACTGGCAGTTTTATCACATTAAAAAGTATAAATTGTTCAATCATATAAATTTGTAACTATTTTATTAACAAAATACTACTCTTATTTGCGACCAGTTGTTCTTTATTAACTTTTATATGCACTCACTATTGCTAATTTTTTAATTTTTTTATATAACAAATTATAAAATCTAACTCTAATTTAATTGATTTATTAATTTACTAATACGTAAAGAAAATAATTTTAGAAACTAAAAAATTTTTTTAAATGAAAATCATATTTTTTTTAAAAACGCTAGGACGAGCAGCTGGGATTTCAATATTTATTGATTTTGAATCTTGAGATAACGCTTTAAAAGATTGTACAAATGATTTTTTTTGGCGACGTAGAAAAACTTTATTTTGCTTCAAGACCACCGTGTCTGAGAGACTCAAGCTAGAAAGTATTAAGAACTTAATTTTTACAATTTAGGAGCCAAGAAGAAGAGCTCGCCGAGCGCGAGAACGTATTCTCTAATATCAGTCGGGGAGCAGATAGCGCCTCTGGCCCTGTCACTGCTGGCCGACTGGTATTAACGCATGCGTTGGAGCGCTCGGCGAGTTTTTTTCCCAACTCCTCAATTGTATTAACCCATTTAGTCCCAAATGTCCGTATTTCTTAACACAGGTTTAAGCTTTCTGTTCTACAAGCTACGATTTTGAAAAAAATCAGCAGTTAGGTTTTTTTTAATGGTTTGAGGGTCCTCTTTCAGAATCTGAAAAGAAATTTCAAATTTATAGTAAAGTGTTATAATTGTTTCAACAAAAAAAATTCCGTTTTTAAAAGTGTTTTTTTTTCTTTAAAATCAGATTATTCAATCGAAGTCGGTTAGGAAAAAATCCGGGATATGAAAATATCGCGTCCAAAATATTGGAACTATCAAATAGACATGATACTGAAAATTAATTTTTTCAAATTTTAAAATAACGCCTAAAAAATGGCCGCCAAAATATTCAAATATGGAAAAATAATATTAAAAAATACTAAAATTATTTTGTTTTAACTTTTATGCTTTATTTAAATAAAATAATGTTGCTTCAACAAAAAACATTGTTATATGATGTAAGTTAACACTATTATAAACAATTTGCAAAACATGAAGTGGATTCTTAGAAAATTTTTTTAAATTACATTACGCTCTCTTGTAATCGAAATGTTGCTAAAGTTTCAAACTTTAATTTAAATTTATTTAACAATATTTAAAAATATTATAAACAATTTTCATAGAAAATGACGTTTTGAGTGGAAAGAATTTTTTCACATTTTGCTTGGTTTGACATTAGAATAAATTTTAGAGAGACAAACCTTTGTTTGTAATTGTTTAACATGTTTTTAAAAATATTATAAACAATTTTTACAAAAAAACTATGTGCAGAGTGGAAAAAAATCTTCTTTTCTTCGACACTAACTTATTTTGACAACTTATTTTAACATTACAATGGAATTTATCCGAATTTTATAAACAGTTTTTAAAAATGTTATAAACAATTGTTACAAAGAATTTGCTTTATCAAGTACCGTCATAGATAAAAGCATTTTATGATTATATAATGCACTCTTGTTCTCAAAACCTTCATTTTAGATACAACTTGACATTTCTTATTATTTAGAAATATTTTAAAATGTTTTAAACAATTTTTGATAATTGTTAAAAACATTTTTATAAATAAATGGAAAAGAAAAAGTACTTCAGCCGGTTAAAATATATCTGTTGTCCCATTTTTTGTGCTTTCCTGGAAGTGATGGGAACTATAGACTTTGCGTAGTGGCAGATGATATATGCAGCCCCTCAATTATTTAAAAATTTTACTATAAACATAATTTTTTATATACATATTACTTGTACTATCTCCTAAATATATTTTCACGAAATCAAATGAATTGATAATGCAACATACATCTGACTGTGATTAAAGATATCTCTTCTTAATTCAATAAATATTCTGTTAAATGTTTGTCCTTGAGATTTGTTAATAGTCATTGCGAAAGCCAATTTTATAGGAAATTGTCTTCTTTTAAAAGTAAACGGATATGAATTTTCACAATATAAAGTTACTCTATGTAAAAAGACAATATTTCCACTCTTATCTCCCGTTAATATTTGACATTTAATAACATTATGTGATAAATCTAAAACAAGCAACCTTGTTCCATTACACAATCCCTCATTAATACTAAGATTTCTAATAAACTTTACAACAGAATTAATTCTTAAATGTAATTCATGTGGTGGTAAAGAAGGTGGAGAGAGAGAGAGTATTTAAATATTCTGGTAATAAAGTTTCAGTAAATTTTCCATTATCACAATTTTCAGTAGAATCAATACTTTTATATATTTTTTCACTTTTACTGTCTAAGAGACGCACCACTCTCTTATTAATATCATCAACATCAACGTTTCTCGGTGCTAAAAGAGCACACTCCGACATCTCCTCAAATATATTTTGTTGTATAAACTGACTATACATTTCTTTAGCAATATCTACACTCCCTTCTTGAATAATATGTTCTGGTAATATTACATTATCATCTGCATCATTTAATTCACCATTGCCAACTTTAAGTAAAAAATCTGCAATTTACGTTTTTTTGTGGTAAAGCTCTCATAATATTATCTGTTAAGGTGTATTTTTTGAAATATTTCCATGGTTTACTATTTTTTATTTATAAATATACTATTTCTGATCTAGTGCCCCGTTCTTTAATTGGTAAAGTTTGTCGAAAATCTCCTCCTAGAATTACAATTTTACCACCAAAAGGTTCGTTGGAATTCATTATATCTCCTAATAGATAATCCATAATTTCTAAAGCATATTTTGGAGCTATTGATGCTTCATCCTAAATAAAAACATCTATATTTTTAAAAAAAGGCCTTCATTAGATTAAACTTTAATGTTTGAAGATGAATCACTGTAGAATGGAACGGGTAAGCCTGAAACTTTATGAACAGTTTTTCCATTAGGAAGCAGAGTCGCAGCTATACCTGTAAATGCCATGTTGCAAACATTTATTCCTTTAATTACTAAACACTGAGTTTAACGATCATTTCTGACTCGGAATGATCGTTAAACTCAGTGTTTAGAAACTATTTAAAACAACCGAGTGATAATATCATATATATCAATATATCATATTATCTGGATGTACAGGATGACAATGAATTAAAATTCTTGTGAATAATTGAATAATCCATAATGCAGTTTCTTCCATTGTCCTAATCCACTCACTATCATCTTCTACAAGTCCTAATGCCAAACAAGTAGTTGTAAAAGATTCATGAACAACTCCATTAATTGTTCTCAAACTTTCAAAAGAAGTTGCTCCTTTTACGGCAAGTAACAATAATCTAAGGTGAAATAACTCCAATTGGTGTGGATTAAACCTTTCACACCCAGGCATAACTGGACGGTTAAAAAAACGTAAGTATAATGTTATTTATAGTTTTCAGGGTCGCTGATTACGAATCTGATATCAGATTAAAAAAATTTTCAAAATTCAAAATGGCGGATCCAATATGGCGGGCAACTTTTTTACAGATTGATCGGATTGGCTTGAAAATTGTTACTCGGGTGTTTTCGGGGTCGCTGATTACGAATCCGGTGCTAGTTTTTCAAAATTCAAAATGGCGGATCCTATATGGCGGACGACAAATGTAAAAATTAATCGAATTGGCATAAAACTTGTTACTCGGGGGTTTTTAGGGTCGCTGATTACGAATATAGTATTAGTTTTTTAAAATTCAAAATGGCATTTGCAGTATGGCTGATCGGTTTTTAAAAATTTGTTAAGATTTGCTTGACACTTATTTTTCAAGAGTTAATGCTGATGATAAATCTAAGATATATTGGATTATTGTAAAAACTGAGTTGCTAGCTAATTAGAAATTTTTTTTGTTTGTAAAATTAGCAAGAGTTGTTATGATTTGTAACGGTATTCCACACCACCCTTGGGGATCCGCAAAAAGTGCGTTGGATTTTTTTTGTTAAAGTGAATCTTCGCCTATCCCTACATAAACAATGTTCGTGAATCTTACAAATCGAGTTAATAGAATAATCAATTTTTTATCATAATATCTTATTTCCCATGGTATTTTCGAAAACACTCCTGGACACACAGTGAAACATTACATTGTACACAAATGACGTTAGTTCGTTTTTGCTTTCTCATAAAGGAAGCCTTATAGTGATGTCGATTTCTGAATTTTTTAAAATCAATTATTTTTACAAATTTTCAAGTGTAGTATATATAATTCGTCGAGAGGATCAAATGTCCGGATGTATGTGTGTATGTATGTGTGTGTGTGTATGTCACCGATTCTTGTGGACAAATTTTCTCTTACACATCTTGATGGATTTTGATAAGATTTTGTAGGTGTAATACGGTCATGAATACCAAGAATCAGACAGAAGGATTTTCAAAAATATATTTAAAAAAAATTTTTCAACATTTTTTTAATTTTTGAAAAAATTAATTTTTGGATTTTTTGAAATAACTTTTTTCTATATTAAAATTAAAATTTTGTATTTTTTGACATTTTATCATAACACTTTAAAATAATTATTCTATAATAAAAAATTAAATAATTAATATTTATTCAAGGTACTTTACCCGGTTTAATTATTATATTTAATAAACTATTATAATTATTTAACTTTTAAAATTATATATAATAATATATATTGAGGAAGCTAAATGGTCATGAAATGAACAACTTGTTCAGATAATTTTGTGCTACAGAACACGCAACGTCGACGACTTTCAATCCAATCTAGCATATGATTCCCAGCATCCTGAGAGTTGGAATCAAAACTGTTTCGTTTTTGACTTAAAGATGATATATTAGCCGTTTTTATGTTGTTGATTTCCATATCTTTCGCAATAAGTTGTTTTGCTAAATTAATTCGAAAAGCCATTTGATCCATTTTATTTTTTTCAATTGTATAAAGTATGTGTGCATCAACTATTGTTAAATTTACTAAAAAATAAAAAAATCGAATCCACCATTTATTGGAACGTCTGCCAATACTGTAAGCTTGTTTCCGTTGATCGAAACCGTCCACACCACCCATTATTTCATTATAGACAGCTACAGCTTTTGGACACGGCACATCAATTCTCCTGTCAGTTTTAAGAGCCCTTTTGACTGTTGTAACGTTTAGAGGATTATGAGCTGACGAAAGAACTGTGACGATTTTTGAATCCATCTATTTTAGTGCCTTGACATTTTCTTTCGTTTTATATACATATTCTTCTCTTTGCAACTTTGTTTTATCTTTCCTCATTTCTGGCAATACTTTTCTGTTCGTCCGTACAGTCCCAACTGAATAAATTTACTTCTTTTGAAGTTCAAATATTAGATTCACTGATGTAAAAAAGTTGTCAAATGCAACCAACGAAAGTGTTCTTTCAAGTGGACGAGTAAGTTTCATAACTACCCGCTCACCAAGTGGTTCACTGGAATGATTATCGCTGCATTTTTCAGTGTAAACTTCAAAATTTAAAATACAAGACGTTTTTGAATCAGCCAAGCACCACACTTTATAGCCCCTTTTAATTGGCTTTTGAGGCATAAATTGCTTGAGACTCGATCTTCCTTTAAACTTTTTCATAGATTCATCTACTGCTAAAGTTTTTGAAGGAATGTAAATTTCTTTTGCTCTTTTATTCAGATTATCAATGAGAGGACGAAGTTTAAACAGCTTATCATAATCTGGATGATTTTTAGTTAAATTTTTATCATTATTATTGATATGAAGAATTTCATTAATCTTACGAAATCTGTCTCGCGGCATTATTTTAGCAACGTAGTCGACTCTAAGAGAAGGGTCATAACACCAGTAATTTTCGAGTCTTGGCAAACGTTGTATCCCCATCAATATAACCATTCCTAACCAAACTTGAAGTTCCATAACGGTTAAATCATAACCATAGTGTGAATCATCTTTTTTTTGACTTTTATACAAATTACTCTGATAGACAATGCTTTCAAGAATGTATTTGTCAAAGAAAAGATTGAAAATGTCTATTTCTTTAACTCTTTCACGCCCATGGGACATATACGTCCCTAGTTTTTTTTAAATTTAAAATGGCGGATCCAATATGGCGGACGCCAAATGTAAAACTTAATCGAATTGGCATGAAACTTGTTACTCGGGGGTTTTTAGAATCGCTGATTACGAATATAGTATTAGTTTTTAAAATTCAAAATGGAGGATGATTTTTTAAAAACATTTTAATTTTACCTGAAAATTGTTACTCGGAGGTTTTCGGGGTCGCTGATTACGAATCCAGTGCTAGTTTTTCAAAATTCAAAATGGTCAATCTAATATGGTGGACGACAAATGTAAAAATTAATCGAATTGGCATGAAATTTGTTACTCGGGGGTTTTTAGAGTCGCTGATTACGAATATAGTATTCGTTTTTTAAAATTCAAAATGGCGGATCCAATATGGCGGACGACAAATGTAAAAATTAATCGAATTTGCATGAAACTTGTTACTCGTGGGTTTTTAGAATCGCTGATTACGAATATAGTATTAGTTTTTTAAAATTCAAAATGGCAGATGATTTTTTAAAAACATTTTAATTTCACCTGAAAATTGTTACTCGGAGGTTTTCGGGGTCGCTGATTACGAATCCGGTGCTAGTTTTTCAAAATTCAAAATGGTCAATCTAATATGGTGGACGACAAAAGTAAAAATTAATCGGATTTGTCATGAAACTTGTTACTCGGGGGTTTTTAGGGTCGCCGATTAAGAATATTATATCAGTTTTTAAAACATTCAAAATAGCGGATCCTATCCGCCGTCACTCAAGGGTTTTTATTGTCTCTGATTACGAATTTGTAGTTTATTTTAAAATTGCGATTGTGGATTTATGTATTAATTTCTGTCAGTAGATGGACTTGTTTTTTTCTACTATCGTTAGTGTTTTAACGTTCTTACACCATAGATGCGAACATATTATATCAGTTTTTGCTTCTCTCAACATTGTTAGGTTTTTCAGGAAATTTTTAGAGTACGTGTTTTTTATTTCTGATATATGGCAGGTAAGTGTTCTATTGTTGGGGTTTTCAGGGAATTTTTAGAGTACGTGTTTTTTATTACAGGTATTGGTTGTTTAGTCAGGTTTTGTATTGTAGATTGTTCTATTGTTGATTTTTCAGTGAATTTTTAGAGCACGCGTTTTTTATTTCAGGTGTCTTGCAGATTAGTGTTCTTTTTTAAAAATATTAATATTCATATAAAAAATCGTTTTTAATAAGAAAAATCGTATTTTAATTTACTTATATTAATTCATCTTAGGCAAAATTATGAGTTTGCGAAAAAAAAGAAATATCGATTATGCGCTTCCATCTGATTCAGAAAAAGATGGAGATTCTGATGATGAATTATCAAATCTTTCGCAAAATGAAACATCAGCATCATCTAGTAGTGATGAAGACATTGAAGACAACCGAGTGGAATATGACAAGAATACAAATATTTGGACTAATAATGTAAGAAATTTTACCAATGAACTCAATTTCGAACAATACCAAAAAATTGCAATTGAAATAAGTAAAAGTTTTAACAGAATACATTCTGCCCAATACTTTTTCTTTACGATTTCTTTGTTTCCATTCAAGAGATTTTGTTATCCATGTATAATGCACTGGTATTTTTGAATAATAATAATTTTGAACATTACTATCTCGTTGGTTTAGTTTAAAATAATCCAGAAGTTTTGTATTTTTTTAAATCGAATGAAATACCGTTACTATCAGGTCTATCAGCAGCAGTTTGATAGGGGAATAAATTTTTCTGTATCCTATAAAGGTAGAAGGCAATATAAGCGTTTTCTAACGTGTACATCATTTTCCAACTCATGATTGTGTAAATAATCCATCAGTCCTTTATATGTTTCACTTCTCAATTGAGCTTTATTATTTGCACAAAATCTTAATCGATCTTTTTCTACTTTTACATAATTGTAAACCACCCATTGTTGAAACAATCTACCTCCATATAAAAATTGATTAAATTTATTATCTCTTACAGCAATTTTGTATTTAATGTAGGCAGACCTAGAAATAGTGTGGTTTCTACTTCTGTAATCACTATCACTACAAAACATTTTAATATTATAACCCTTATTTCCAAGTGGATTAAATATGACATAAATCCATGGTTCAACAATTGGATCTAAATTACTAACTAATTTCAATTCCTTTGTAGATTTATTATAAACCGTTACATAAGATTCTGATATTTCTCCTTCAGAGTTTGTATTAAAAATTGCAGCAACTTCATTAAATCTTTGAAAATTGTATCTATTTTTATCAAAGCCTTTTTTCAACGTGAACAATAATTGTAACTCAGGAATTTCTTCATTTTTTTGTCTTGCTAATTCAGCTTCTATTTGAATTACTTCTGACATCATCATTTAACCCTCAGGGTACTGACTGGGTTAGCGTAACCCAGGCGAATTTTGAAAGTTTCGCCATTTCTAAACAAATCGTTGGTGGCGGCTCGGACCAGTGAGGGGGAAACTTCGAGGTTAGGACCGAAAGTAGCTGATTTGTCAGAGCCAGTCGGCACTTGCTGTTCAATCTGTGAAGTATTGAAATTTGTATTCGGGTAAAATACACCCAGTCAGTACGATTTGTTATAAAATCCATGTTTTTCTGAATCGTAAAATCTCATTAAATTAATCGAAAATTATTTATAAATTAAATTAAAAAGTTCATAAAGTGTAAAGCAGAAGGCTTTATGTAAATTTTGTTTATCTTTTTGTTTTAAAAAAGGATTTTTCGCACTATTGCCAAGCTTTGCTGCGAATGCGCAAAGTAAAATTTAATTTTTTTATACTTCTGAGATTTTCATGTCAATGAAAAAATAAAAATATTTTTGAGCAATTTCTGGTGTTTCTTTGTTATAATTATGAAATTTTTCCGTAGTAAATATTTCCTGCATTATAAAAAAGAAATCTCACGATATTTTTAATGAATTTATTGACATTTTTATTATTTCAAAAATAGACCATTTTCAAATCTAAAAAAAATACTTTTTAAGATTAATTAAAAAACAGCTAACGCTATCTTAAAGATCAACTTTTCACCTTTCCAAAACACCTATATAAAATGATTTTATCTTTTTTTTCATAAAAATACGAGCTTTTGAAAAAAATATTTTTTTTAATGAAAATTTTTTGAAAACCATATGTATTTTTAACAATAACTTTTATAAATAAAAAAATATCACCAATCCGAAAAATCCGACATATTCCTGGGGAAATTTTTAACAAAATTAAAAAAAAAAGAGTTTAAATTCATCAATTACAGCCCAAGATACAGGCGATCAAAGTTGCTGGGTTACGCTAACCCATGTCAGTACGGAACGTTACATTTTTATAGTCAGTACCCTGAGGGTTAAGATTTTGTGTATGCATTAGAATTTCTCATAATATTTTCTATAGATGTTAAAACACATTCATCCAAATTTTCGATACTTTTTAATCTGTATTTGATTGATTCGTCAGGATCATAAATAAATAATTGACCAAAACATGGATCCTCACCTTTATCCGGATATAAAGCACTATTAATTTGATAGTAAGTTTGACCTTGACTTTTATAACAGAATGGCACTCTTCTTCTACTATTAAAATTAATTACATTAGCATTTAAAGATGCAAAAGAAAAATAATTATTATACAGTCTTATATTCTTTTTAAAGTGACCTGATTTTTTATAAAACCCTTCTAAGAAAAGCCTTAATTCATCTGGATATTGTATTGAAGTTAACACAATACCTCCATGACTACAGCAGTAATTAAAACTAACTTTTTTACCAGCAACTTTTTCATCTTTAAAATGTTTAGCTTGACAATGTGTGCAGAAATTATTAATCGGACTAGATAATTTTCAACATTTAACTCATTTTTAATTTGATGCTTTAATCGAGTATTCTTTGTGTTTAACAAAGAACTTCTATCACTTTTTCATTATTTAATTTTAGGTTCTCAGTATATTCAATTTTGGATTCGACTTGAAGTTTTTTCTTAGTTGAAGTGTGCTTTTCACCTAAATAATTTACGTTCTGAATTGTACGTTTTAATTTTTGCCTCTCACGACAATCTTTTTGTATTTCAGCCCTACTTTCTTCAAGTGTTTTTGATGCTATATTTTCTTCATTTATTGCATTTATAATTCCCGGGAAAGAAATGGATGTGTATGAATAATTTCTGAATAATTTTCATTATCAAATTTACGATTTAATTTTTGCCTCTCACGATAATTTTTTTTAATTTCAACCCTACTTTGTTTAAGTGTTGTTGATGCAATATTTTCTTCATTTATTGCATTTATAATTCCCGGGAAAGAAATGGATGTGTATGTTTCCTCTGAATAATTTGCATTATCAATTTTACGTTTTAATTTTTGCTTCTCACGATAACTTTTTAAAATTTCAATCCTACTTTGTTTAAGTGTTGTTGATGCAATATTTTCTTTATTTATTTCATTTATTATGCTCAGGAAAAAAATTTCTTTCTTAATAGAGTTTTTAGAAAAGTTTGATTCTCCATACAGAAGTTGAATATCATTTTCATTTAAAAGGCAATTCCAGTCATACGCAACTATGCAAGATCTACTATTAGAAAGTTGTACAGAGCGAAATTTACATAAACTATTGTTTTCGAACATTAGCATTAAATGATTTCTTATATTACAATAATAGTAACTGACAGAGTGGGGCATAATATTGAAAAACAACGATGTTGCGAATGCTATTGCATATACTCCACAAGAAAAACTGTATTCTGGTGGTTGATCTACAGTTGTGAAAACTACTGGTGGTTCAAAGGGATATAATCTAATTAAATAATCTCTTTGATCATGATTTAAACATTTTTTATTAAGGCTATCAAAAATGTAAAGGCTTATTCCATCATAATAAGTACAAATCCAATGACCAGATTTATAAGATCCACTAAAAAGTATTTGAATGTGCTGCTTACTTTTCTCGATTGGAACTATAAAATCAAGTGTTTGTAAACACAAAGTATTTTGCATATTATAAAAAAAATTTTATTGTCTTCCTAATAGCTTTTGAAATTCATACATATCATTATTTACTATTTTTCCTTTAATCTAATCTAACCAATTTCCAGCTTTCTGTTTATCCAATTTAATTAATTTCTAATAATGCTTTTTATCCAAGTTAACCAATTTCCAGCGTTTTTATCCAATACAACCAATTTCCAATTTTGCCTTTTATCCAATTTAACCACTGTTACGTCAAAACGAGAAACCTTTTTAAAATATACCTAACGTTCCTCGTTTTAAATAATTTTCAATAAAGAATCTAATTTGGGATGAGGATAAGTCAATGAGCCTACTAAAAGTTGTGAGAGAATAATTTATTTAAAAACCAACAAGAAAGAAAAGTATTGACAAAAATACAATGAGTATAGTTATAAATTATAAACCTTACTTTTAAAAATAACGATTACTGGTGTTGAACGAAGTGGTGAGATTATCTGGTAATCCGATCTTCAATGGTGCTAAGGGCTGATTGCAAAAGGAGCCTCAAACAGTTGTCCTTAATTTTCGTGTATTAGTCCTCTTGTTTACACTAATGAGAGAGTGTATTGTATTTTGGTAATATTTGCTTTCTTCCAAACGAACGTCGCCTCCTTAGCAAATTTCGATGTTTCCAAATTTGGAATGTGTTGTTTCAATATAAGACTAGTCACTTTTACTTGCGCGCTACGCGCGCCCTCTTTTTTCTGCTATTCAATATGAAAATATTTTAACATTAAAAAAGTTTCTAGCATTATTCTAAAGATAAACGCATATTTATTAAAAGAATTTTATCTGAAACGATTAAATTTTGTTTTAAATTTTGTATTCCTAAATTGCACCAATTTTTTAGCAATCTTGAAACATGCTAATATAATCTTAAGTATGAAATTGCCTCAAGCTTCAAATGTTTAAATTATTCAATTTTTTATCATTTTTATTTGTAAAAAATATTAAGAAATTTTTAATTATTAAAAAATTATGATTAACGAATAGAAAAAAAAACTTACTTTATGCATAATTTTTATTTCTCAATAATAATATTGTTCATCAACTCATTCTTTTCTTTCAGGAAGTAATTTGCATAATTTGTACACTAAAAATAATTTAATTGAAACAAATAAAAATTTATTTACTCAATTAAATAGTTTAATTGTCGATTATGTAATAAATATTTATTTTAACCAAGTAAATATTTATTAGATCGGAGTATTTTATTTGACGGTGTGAAATAAATATTTATTTGCATCAAGAAAATAATTTTTTTAAGTAACTAAATCTTTATTTGTATCAAATATCCAATTATTTAGCACAATTAATTCATTTAATTAAGACTAATATTTCATTCATTGAGTTAAATAATTAATTTTTTTTGCTTAGGGAATTTGGGAAATCTGCATACAGATACCTTGGATTCCTCATTCCAAGGTTATGTGGGGTTGGTAAAATAAAAGAATATAAAATAAAGACAAATTATAAAATTGTTTAGCAAGCTAGCGACTTACTGACAGCCCCGACCCACTAAAACCCCTAACCTTTCTTTTGAAGCCCTTCACCCACCCTTGGAACTGTCGCAAGACTGTAGCCTTCGAGGTTGGCGCTCCAACTCTGTCGCTGGTGCAATGTTAAAGAGTAATTGAGGAGCCGGGAAGAAGAACTCGCCGAGCGCGGGAACGTATACTCTATTGGGGAATCCACACTTCGATCTAAGAAGCAGTGACCGCCTCTGGGCCTGTCTCTGCTAGCCGACTGGTATTAACGCATGCGTTGGAGTGCTCGGCGAGTTCTTCTTACTGACTCCTCAATTGTATCAACCCATTTAGTCCCAAATGTCCGTATTTCTTAGCACAAGTTCAAGCTTTCCGTTCTACGAGCTACAATTTTCAAACAAAATCGGGAGATAGGTTTTTTTAATGGTTTGAGTGTCCTCTTTCAGAATCTAAAAAGAAATTTCAATTTCAAATTTATAGTAAAATGTTATAATTCGCAGAAATTTTTTTTTAAATTACATTACGCTCTCTTGTAATCAAAATGTTGCTAATGTTTTAAATTTTAATTTAAATTTATTTAACAGTATTTAAAAATATTATAAACAATTTTCATAGAAAAAGAAGTTTTGAGTGGAAAGAATTTTTTTCACATTTTGCTTGGTTTGACATTAGAATAAATTTTAGAGAGACAAACCTTTGTTTATATTGTTTAACATTTTTTAAATAATATTATAAACAATTTTTACAAAAAACTATGTTCAGAGTGGAAAAAAATCTCCTTTTCTTCGACACTAACTTATTTTAACATTACAATTTCTAATAAAAATTCACTGTAGCTTTTTCTGGTTCTGAGATATGGAAGCAACGATAGATATTACATTTATTGCGTTTTAAGTAAAATTGTTAATTTCAAATCAGTATAATTTCGATTACATTTTAACAGGTTAAAAATTTCAAATAGTAAATTTGAAATTGTTTAATTCTTTTAATGAAATATGAGAAAAAACCAAGAAATACATTTATGTTTAATAATTTTTGACACTCTCACCTTCTTGTTCAAACTTTAAAACTTAGTACTTTAATAAATAAAATCATCGTAAACAAATTGGCTACCTTTATTCCCGTGTTACTAACGATATTTTTTATTCCTAATGCACAAAAGTGTCGATTTCAGATAGCAGACGACAGGGAGTAAAAGTCATTCACTTGTTCGACTTATATGAAAATGGCGGCCGTTGTCTCCCTTGGGCAAAAATAACGCATGGGATTTTTATTACTTTAAGGAGATAGAAAACAGATGATAGAATTAATTAAAAAAAGAGGACTATAATAAGAATGGTATTTAGTTACATTCAGCGATAGTTTCAAACAGTTATACAAATTAACAAATAATGATGGTGGTCATTTTCTTCACTAATAACCCTTCGTGATTTCGATTAGCAGTCCAAAAATTCACATATCCTATTTGCATGATAATAAATTTATGCTAATAAATATTATTCTCAGCTTTTTTAAACATTTGTATATGATCCATTTGGTTGTTGAATCTTATTAAAAGAAAAATAATTTTTAAAATTAAAACATATTTTTTTATATTACATATGTATACCGAAGAAAGTTTAGTTTTCATAAATTTTATGTTACAAAATTTTTTCTTTCCTTTGAAAATAGATGAACTTACATTTTGACCGGTACTGTAAATATTTCACATTGAAAATTCCGATAAACATAATGACAGCAAATTAAACTTAATTAAAATTGAAGGGCCGGATGCATCAACTGCCGCTACGCGCTATTACACGAAATAATACCAGCCAGGTAGCAGTGAGAGGCCCAGAAGCGCTCACTGCTCACTGACTGGTATGGTCCTTTACGGCGGCGCGTAGCGGCAGGTGTTATATCCGGCTCCTTAATTATTCAAAAATTTCACTATAAACATAATTTTTTATATACATATTACTTCTAGTATCTCCTAAATATATTTTTACGGATTCAAATGAACGTACCCTCGATAATGCAACATACATCTGACCTTGATTAAATACATCTCTTTTAAAATCTATATATATTCTGTTAAATGTTTGTCCTTGAGACTTGTTAATGGTCATTGCAAAAGCTAATTTTATAGGAAATTGTCTTCTTTTAAAAGTAAACGGATATGAATTTTCACAATATAAAGTTACTCTATGTAAAAAGACAATATTTCCACTCTTATCTCCCGTTAATATTTGACATTTAATAACATTATGTGATAAATCTAAAACAATTAACCTTGTTCCGTTACATAATCCTTCATTAATACTAAGATTTCTAATAAGCATTACAACGGAATTAATTCTTAAATGTAATTCATGTGGTGGTAAAGAAGGTGGAGAGAGAGTATTTAAATATTCTGGTAATAAAGTTTCAGAAAATTTTCCATTATCACAATTTTCAGTAGAATCAATACTTTTATATATTTTTTCACTTTTACTGTCTAAGAGACGCACCACTCTCTTATTAATATCATCAACATCAACGTTTCTCGGTGCTAAAAGAGCACACTCCGACATCTCCTCAAATATATTTTGTTGTATAAACTGACTATACATTTCTTTAGCAATATCTACACTCCCTTCTTGAATAATATGTTCTGGTAATATTACATTATCATCTGCATCATTTAATTCACCATTGCCAACTTTAAGTAAAAAATCTGCAATTTACGTTTTTTGTGGTAAAGCTCTCATAATATTATCTGTTAAGGTGTATTTTTTGAAATATTTCCATGGTTTACTATTTTTTATTTATAAATATACTATTTCTGATCTAGTGCCCCGTTCTTTAATTGGTAAAGTTTGTCGAAAATCTCCTCCTAGAATTACAATTTTACCACCAAAAGGTTCATTAGAATTCATTATATCTCTTAATAGATAATCCATAATTTCTAAAGCATATTTTGGAGCCATTGGTGCTTCATCCTAAATAAAGACATCTATATTTTTAAAAAAAAGGCCTTCTTTAGATTGAACTTTAATGTTTGAAGATGAATCACTGTATAATGGAACGGGTAAACCTAAAACTTTATGAACAGTTTTTCCATTAGGAAGCAGAGTCGCAGCTATACCTGTAAATGCCATGTTGCAAACATTTATCCCTTTACTTCTTAACAAATGCCATAGCGTAATGTATAAAAATGTTTTTCCAGATCCTCCACAACCATCAACATATAAACACTTAGAACTATCAAAAGAAGAATCCTTTAGGGCATCAAGTACATAATCAACTACAAGTTTTTGTTTTAAATTTAATTTAGCATAATTCTGTTCTCCTATGTTAATATGTTCTGCAATACTTATATCATTAACTTGTTGAGTAAGAATTTCATCTTGTATATCTAACAATCCCTGAAAGTCAGTTAAATTATATCCTTCGTTAAATAACATTGTTTTAATATTTCTATAAGCCCTTTGTTCAGCATCAATGTCGTTAGTTTTTGAATAATCTTCTGACATTTGATTCTTAAATTGTTCCCAAAGTTTATCCGGTTGTACAGGATGACAATGAATTAAAATTCTTATAAATAATTGGCGAAATGAATGAGGCATCATCCATAATGCAGCTTCTTCCATTGTTCTAATCCACTCACTATAATCTTCTACAAGTCCTAATGCCAAACAAGCAGATGTAAAAGATTCATGAACAACTCCATTAACTGTTCTCAAACTTTCAAAAGAAGTTGCTCCTTTTACTGTAATCAATAATAGTCTAAGATTAAATAACTCTAATTGATTTGGATTAACTGAATACATTCTTCCCAAAACTTTTTCTTTACGAATTCTTTGTTTCCATTCAAGAGATTTTGTTACCCATGTATAATACGCTGGTATTTCTGAATAATAATACTTTTGAGCATTACTATCCCGTTGGTTAAGTTTAAAGTAATCCAGAAGTTTTGTATTTTTATTTAAATCGAAAGAAATACCGTTACTATCTTTTTCTTCTCGAATAATAACATTCTGTTCATTTGGCAAATGAATGGGCAAGCGATTAACGCTATGACTCTTTTTTCCTAAAGGTTTACTTTGAATTCTCCAAACTGCCTCAACTGGACCAACATATCTATTTTCTTCATAATGATTTATTTCATTATGATTAATCGTTACATCACCATTCGCATTTGTGATAATAATAAATGCAGCGTCATGCCCTTTGAGAATATATTTATATAAATATTTAACAGACTTGATACTCGAAACTTTTTTTACATTAATATGACAATTAAATATTTTTGAAAGTTTAGGACAATACGGAACAACATTAGAATTATCAACAATAAATCCATTTGGTCGTTCATACACTTTATTATTATTTCTTCGACGACAATGAACATAACAATTTTCTTCAATTGTAGTTTCTGCTTGGTAACTTTTTGGAAATTTTTTTGAACATTTTCCATCAATTAAACACCAATCTCCACAAGGACCATAAATATTATTTTGCGTTATTATTTTATGTAAAATAGGATTATTATTTTCATCGGGAATCTCTGCAGAAATATAACGATCAACACTTTCAACTGTTAATATTTTAGAATTTTCTTTCAATATAACTAACAAATGAATGCGTGGCAATCCTCGCTTTTGAAATTCAATAACATAAACATAAGATTTGACCTCTCCAAATAATTTATTATCAACAATATGTTTAAGTTAATGTTTTACTTTTAATGCGAATACTCTAGTTACAATATCAGGTCTATCAGCAGCAGTTTGATGGGGTAATAAATTTTCCTGTATCTCTTTCCAATTTGGATTACACGTCATTGTAATAAATAAATCTGGTCTACCATGACGAGCAACAATAGCCATCGAATCCTGATATTGTTGCATCATATTGCGAGGTGATCCAATAAAAGTGGAAGGCAATATAAGCGTTTTTCCCACGTGTACATCATTTTCCAACTAATGATTGTGTAAATAATCGATCAATCCTTTATATGTTTCACTTCTTAATTGAGCTTGATTATTTGCACAAAATCTTAATCTATCTTTTTCTATTTTTACATAATTGTCAACCACCCATTGTTGAAACAATCTACCCCCATATAAAAATGGATTAAATTCCTCATCTCTTATAGCAATTTTGTATTTAATATAGGCAGATCTAGAAATAGTATGATTTCTACTTCTATAATCACTATCACTACGAATCATATTAATATTATAACCCTTATTTCCAAGTGGATAAAATATAGGATAAATCCATGGTTCATCATTGGGATCTAAATTGCTAACCAATTTTAATTCCTTTGTAGATTTACTATAAACCGTTACATAAGATTCTGGTATTTCTCCCTCAGAGTTTGTATTAAAAATTGCAGCAACTTCATTAAAACTTTGAAAATTATATCTATTTTTATCAAAACCTTTTTTCAAAGTGAACAATAATTGTAATTCAGGAATTTCTTCATTTTTTGTCTTGCTAATTCAGTTTCTATTTTAATTACCTCTGACATCATCATGTAAGATTTTGTGTATGCATTAGAATTTCTCATAATATTTTCTATAAATTTTAAAATGTCTTCATCCAAATTGTCGTTACTTTTCAATATGTATCTGATTGATTGCTCAGGGTCATAAATAAATAATTGACCAAAACATGGATCTTCACCTTTATCCGGATATAAAGCACTATTAATTTGATAATAAATTTGACCTTGAATTTTGTAACAGAATGGTCCTCTTCTTCTTCCATTAAAATGAATTACATTAGCATTTAAAGATGCAAAAGAAAAATAATTATTATACAGTCTTATATTCTTTTTAAAGTGACCTGATTTTTTATAAAACCCTTCTAAGAAAAGCCTTAATTCATCTGGATATTGTATGGAAGTTAAAACAACACCTCCATGACTACAACAGTCATTAAAACTAACTTTTCTACCAGCAACTTGTTCATCTTTAAAATGTTTAGCTTGACAATGTGTGCAATAATAATTCATTGGACCTAGATAATTTTCAACATTATTTGACTTAAATGTTTTATTATCATCTAAATCTATATTTAATATTTTCTTTGGAACAGAAATATTCAAATTTGAATTTATACTATTATTTACCAGTTTCAACTCATTTTGAATTTGATGATTTAATACTGTTTCACAATAATTTCTTTGACATAGAGTATTTTTTGTTTTTGACAAAGTACTTCTATCACTGTTTATATTTTTTAATTTAAGGTTTTGAGCATATTCTATTTTAGATTCACCTTGAAGTTTTTTCTTAGTTGAAGTGTGCACTTCACCTGAATAATTTACATTATCAATTTTACATTTCAGTTTTTGCCTATCACGATAATTTTTTTGAATTTCAGCCCTATTTTGTTTGAGTGTTGTTGACGCATTATTTTTTTCATCTATTTTATTTAATACTCTCGTTAAAGAAATGAAAGTGTGTGCTTCCTCGAAATAATTTGCATTATCAATTTTATGTTTTAATTTTTGCCTATCACGATAATTTCTTTGAATTTCAGCCTTACTCTGTTTAGGTGTTGTTGATGATTCAACATTTCCTTCATTTATTTTATTTATTGCTCTCGGAAAAGAAAGGGAAGTGTTTGCTTCCTCTGAATAATTTGCATTATCAACTTCACGCTTCAATTCTTGCTTATCGCGATAATTTTTCTGAATTTCAGCCCTACTTTGTTTAACTGTTGTTGATGCAATACTCCCTTTATTTATTTTATTTATTATTCTCGGGAAAGAAATTTCTTTCTTCATAGAGTTTTTAGAAAAGTTTGATTCTCCATACTTAAGTTGAATATCTTTTTCATTTAAAAGGCAATTCCAGTTATTCACAACTATGCAAGATCTACTATTAGAAAGTTGTTCAGAGGGAAATTCACTTAAACTATTGCTTTTAAACATTAACATTAAATGATTTCTCATATTACAATAATAGTAATGAACAGAGTGGGGCATAATATTAAAAAATAACGATGTTGCGAATGCAATTGCATATACTCCACAAGAAAGACTGTATTCTGGTTGCTGATCAACAGTGGTGAAAACTACTGGTGGTTCAAAAGGATATAATCTAATTAAATAATTTCTTTGATCATGATTTAAACATTTTTTATTAAGACTATCAAAAATGTAAAGACATCTTCCATCATAATAAGTACAGATCCAATGACCAAATTTATAAGATCCACTAAAAAGTATTTGAATGTGCTGCTTACTTTTCTCGATTGGAACTATCAAATCAAGTGTTTGTAAACACAAAGTATTTTGCATATTATAAAAAAAATTTGATTGTGTTCCCAATAGCTTTTGAAATTCATACATATGATCATTATTTAGCATTGCTCATTCAGTGCCAACTATACTTAAATCATGAGAAGTTAAATTAACAGTTTCTCCTTTGTTAGACATTGTTCTTTTATTTTATAAAATTTACTTATATCAAGGAATTAAAAATTTAAAAAAAGCAATATTACAGTAGAATTTTAAGATCAAGTTTTATACATTTAATTATAAATATTATAATTTCCTTTTATTCAATGATATTACCAAATTTTGCCTCCTATAGAAAATACAAACAAATTTCCAATTTTGTCTCTTATCCAATATATAACCAATTTACTATTTTTCCATTAATCCAATTTAACCAATTTCTAGCTTTCTTTTTATCCAATATAATTAATTTCCAGTTTTGCTGCCTTTTATCCAATATAACCAATTTACTATTTTTCCTTTAATCCAATTTAACCAATTTCCAGCTTTCTTTTTATCCAATATAATTCATTTCCAATTTTGCTTTTTATCCAATATAACCAATTTTGCCTTTTATCCAATAAAACCAATGTAACCAATTTTGCCTTTTATCCAATATAACCAATTTAACCAATTTTGCCTTTCATCCAATAAAACCAACTTCTAATTTTGCCTTTGGATTCCAATTACATACGATTTCCAAATTATAAAAATTTTTTTAATGTATTAATAAACATAAAAAAAATTTTTTAAACTTTATTAATTAACTTCGAAAACTAAACACAACTCAAATACATAATTATTTAAATGATTGAAAAAAATTAGAAAAAAGTATTTTAATGTATTTCTATTATTATTTAATATTTACTTATTTAATTATATTCACTAATACTTACTATTCATTAAACTAATACTTACTATTTACTAAATCACTATTTACTAATTCACGAAGTATTCACTGATAATTCACTTATTTAACTTTTTTATTCACTCACCTATAGTGAGTGAATTCCCAAAAAAATTGTTATACTTCAATTTCGTTGAAGACACGTAGAACGTGCTCCAAGGAAAATAATCGACGATATGATTTTTTAAATTAAAAATTTTCGTTCTTATATTTAGGTGGTAGGCCCTAAACGTGGGTGTCCTCTTCGCACTCATAGATATATATATATATATACATAGGCCTGTATTCGACCCTAAGAAGGATTACGAACCCTTAAACAATAGCCTTTGTAATGGGGATTACCTCGGAGAACCCAGGTAATATTTTCTTTCTTCCTTCATCGCAAGGGAAATATAAAGAAAAGTCTATTATATGTATATATATATAATATATATATCCTTATATATACAAGGTGATCTGAAAGTCGTATTCAAAATTGTAGAATTAGATTCAGAAAAAAATTCTAAGACAGCACTTTTTCTTTTTTTTGCGAAATTCTAAATAGTTTTAAAATAAATTTAAATTAAATGGATTGAAAAGTCACGATAAATGTAAAGCATTTGAACACCATTTTTGTCTTGCGACAAACTTCTCTATGAAAAAAGTAAACAGAAGGAATGACTGACTTCTGCCTAAATGATATGGAGTGATATGAATCAATTGTTAAAGAAATTCACCAAAAAGTTAAAAGCTATTTTTTATTTGAATTACAGAGAAGAACTTGAATTGCGAAGTAACGTGCGCATGAAATAAAAATAAATAAAATATTACAAAGGTTAGTATAAATTAGTAAAATAATATTATAAAATCATATTGATTAAAAGAAAGGTTAACTTGTTATAATTTGGAAATTTTATTTAACTCATAATTGACGGTTAATAATTTGTTTTTTAATATGGACAAATAATAAAAAAAGATAATAAAGTATTTCTATTTTCGCTATGAATTTAATTTTTTGGAGAAACTTGTACATTTATCTAATTAAATAAAAAATAATAATAACGAGAAAAAATTACTAACGTTTTTTAATAATATTAAAAAAATGTATTAAAAATTAAAGATTAATAAAAAACATTTTTTACATTTATAATGTAAATAACATATTTTCCTGTGTTACCTTCTTAAAAAAATAAATTGATTTATAACATTAAAAAATTATTGTCATCTCAAATTAATAAAGAAGTTTGACAAAAAACTTAGATAGATTTTGTATTCGAATCTAGTCATACATATAATCAACCTCAATTTGACTCTAATACAACTTCTTATTCAATTCACTTAAACTATTTCATTACTAATCCTTACTAAAATCCTTAATCTGTTCCTAGTAAATATCCTTACGTAAAATGATCATAGTACTATAAACTGTTACCTACAATCGACATTATTTAAATCCTGATTTAAAAAAGATAATAATTATTATTATGCCTGCGCACCCTGCCACGAGGAGCAGTACATTGCAGGTTTTTATATTTTAATTCAAAGAAAATTCATTATTTAAGTGTATTATTTTTTAATATTTGTACTGTATTTTGCTTCTTAATTAATTGCAACTTTTTCTAAGTAATTTATAATTTATCTAAAATAAGTTGAGTGTTTATTTAGAAAGATTTGTTTTTTCAAATTTTTCCAAATATTTAAATATGAATTTTTCAAGTTTTGCAATATTCTTAGTTATTACTCAATTCACATTACTAAAATGAAGTAAACGTTGAAGTATTCTTTTATTTTGTTGTTTTGACAAAACATTCATTCCTTTTTTGACACATTATACGAAATGGTCAATTATACAGAAAAAGAATATTTAAAAATGATTCAGTGCCATGCATTAGCAGGTGGCAATTGTCATAGAGCAACTCAAATTTATAGAGAAAAGTACCCAGACGCCCAACGATTTCCCGGTCACCAAGTCATTACACGGTTGATTATTCGAATTAATGAAGGAGGACCAATCTCACCTGATAATAAAAATATATCAGGGAGACCGAGGTCGAGGAGAACTGCTAAGGTTGAAGAAAACATTCTAGAATATGTTCGCGAACATCCTCGAACCGGACTACGAGCAGTTGCGAAAAAATATGGTGTCTCTTATTCTATGGTGCAGGCGACGGTAAAGGAAGCAAAGTTAGTTCAAATAACTATTAACAGTATAAATTAATTTTTAAATTTAATAATAGAGATAATAATGGATTTAAATTAATTTATTATATGGGCATATCTCTAGAACCTTTAAATTTTCAATAATTTTTTTAGCACAGTATTGAACTCCTTATATAAATTACTAATTGTTAAAAAATTAAATTGTTTATTTTAAAAATGGATTTTAATTAAACTGAATTTTAAAAATATAAAATTATATATTTTAATGATTATTTATTGTGTATAAAAAAATTATTGAAATATCCGTGTTATGAGGGAATATGTTATTTTAATTTCTCAAATTTTCATCTTTATTTATATTTTAAAACAATATTCTATCAATGTTTGATTTTATTGGCAGGTTGCATGACTACAGCTTTAGAAGAGTTCACACTTTAAGCCACCGATTTGATCGCCGGAGGCGTTTAAAATTTTGTAAGTGGCTTGTAAAAAGACACGAACGTGACCCCACTTTTATAGATAATATCCTTTTCACCGATGAGTGTCGTTTTGCTAGAGAGGGCCCATTCAACTACAGAAATGAACATTACTGGAGTGACAGAAATTTGTTTCTGGAGATGCCACACGCTCATCAAGAAAAGTTTTCTGTGCATCTGTGGGCTGGGATTATAGATGGCCGATTGGTAAGCGTCCTACAAAATAAATTCTACATTTACGAACGAAATAACGAATTTCATTTCATTTAAATCGGTGGTAGCTATATTGCTATAATTTAGATATTAATTGTAAATAGATTAAAACTTTTTTTATTCTTGGTACCAATCTCCTTTATTTTCAGATCGGTCCTTACCAGATTAATGGATATATGAATGGTAAACGCTATAGTGACTTCTTAAAGAACTACGTTCCTAGGTTAGTTAGAGCCAGTGGAATCGCAGCAGATAGGAAGTATAGGTTTATGCAAGATGGAGCGGGTATTCACCGAAGTAAGGTGGCCTTGAAGACTCTCCGATTATTATACGGAAAACGAATTATTGCGCTCGGTACACGAAGAGAATGGCCCGCAAGGTCGCCGGATTTAAATCCATGCGATTTTTTCCTTTGGGGGCATGTAAAATCTTACATTTACGCAAAACCTGTTGGAAATGAAGAACAGATACGCGAGAGAATGAGAGAAGCTTTTCTAACAATCACCCCTGAAATGCTAAAAAGATGTAGCTTGAACTTAATCAGAAGAGCAAAATGTTGTATTCAAGCAAAAGGATGCACTTTTGAAAGTTTACTTCCAAGGCATGTCAGATACAACTTGTCTGATAATTGAAAGCAAATCTCCTTTAATGAATATCCCTATATTCATCGCTAGGAAAAAGTTACTGCCACTGAGGTAGTACTGTTCCCTTTATTTCTCCATTTTTTTGTGAAAAACACGATCCATGGATTTACGCAGAATTAGGGTTACGCTCGTTTCTTTAAAAAATTTGTTGCTTCTGTTTAACTTTTCTAGTACTTTCTTTTTACTTCTTGCTTCTATTTACAAATGTACACCTTAAAAATCGAAAAAATAAAAAGCTTTCTTTTCTCTTATAGGTTTAATAAGTACATGTATCCAAAAAGCCGAAGGCATGTATTGTTTCTATTCCCTTGCTTTTCTGACACCTTTTTATCTTTATTCTCTTCCATCTTTATTTTTTGCTTCTGTTCTTGTGCTCTTTTGATTCTCTATCATCTTCTATATTTTCTTTTTCTTTTCTTCACGAACTTACACTTTAAAGACCAGATTAAAATAAATATTTGTTTTTCATTTGATTATTTTTATAATTATTATTAATTGTTAAGTGATTGTAAATTTTTTTCGTTCGAAAAATATACAAATTTTGAAACTATATAAACATCTTTTTTGATACAACCTCAAAATACTTTTTAAAATAGGGTTATATATTCTTTTATTTAAGAACTTTAAAGTATATAAAAGGAATATCTTTAAAACAAAAATCAATGAATTAACGTAATTTATTTTTTATTAAGTAGGACATTGTTTTGCTTCCTCGAATTGTTGGAAAATTTAGTAACGCATTTATAGAATAAGATTGTTGTTAGAATATTTTCCTTGTGGTTATGTTGAAATGCGAAAGCTTCAAACAAGAAACATTGACTTATTTAATTGTTATTTAATTTTATTGAATAAGTTTTTATTTAATTGTTAAAATATCAATATTATAAATAAAAATTAGTATAAAACTTTTACATTCTACAGAATACAATATTACTAAAACATAGCATTATTAAAATATTAAATTCTACTTTGTTTAATAAGAGACGTTATAATTAATCTACATTCATCATAAGAAGAAATATACATTTTTTATATTAATTTTTAATCAAAGTAATGATTCAAGTATTTCAGCAAAATATCCGACAAATGATTTTTTTAATAATAAACAAAAAACTATATATAACATTGTACTTTTATTAACATTATCGATACTATCGAAACGAAACCCAGATTCTCAATAATTTCTTAAAATTATTATTTTAATATTAAAAATGGATTGGGTTTGTGTAAAATACTTTGAAGAATGTCCCGGACATAATAAAAACCAATCTTACATTTTACCATTATCAAATGTGCGAATTGATACCGACGAATTCAATCCAAGAAAATCATACTTAGCCAAATGTTTCAAAAATGAAAGTAAATGGTGCAGTGTATTAATTGCGTTCATTGAAAAGAACAGTAAGTTAATTTTAGATTTTCAAAAATGATTAGCTAGTCCTATTTACATTTTAAACGTATATACGTATTAAAGTTTGATTAAAAAATTAGGGTTAGGAGTTTCACATTCAATTACTTTAAGGTTAATATTTTTCTCAGTATTAAAATGAAAATAAGCATTAAATCAAATTTCATCTACAGAAATAATAGAGGTAATTGCTTCTTTACCAATGTAGAAGGATTTCCGGAAGTTAATTAATTTTTGTTCTGTAAATGAATCAAGAAAATTTTTTTTTCAGAAATTGTATCTGTCAAACGCAATTGTTGGCGTTACTCAATAAAACCGTTTTAAAAAATAAATAAAAAATACTTCCTATATGAGGAAGTAATATACTATACAGTGTTAGTAGTATATCCATTAGTCACTTGCAACCAACATTCTTTGATAGTGGCAAATTTTTTTATATTGTGAAAAGTTTAATCCAGAATGTTAGTTTTGGTAAACTTTTGTAAAGCAATTTAACTCATTGATTTATAGTTTAGAAAATTTATATAATTGAATTGAAAATAGGGTGTCCAGCGACTCAATAAATGTATTTTAAGTAAATTGGTTCAGTTAACCAATATTTAAAAATAAAAAAAGATTTTCTTCGTCATGAAACGAAGTATTTAAAAATTATTTCTGGGAAGAGTCTGAAAAAGTATGAGCAGACGATAAAATTAGTTTATTATAATATTTCACTATTCTGTTCAATTTTATTAATTTTCCGCAATATGGAAAGACTGTCAAAGTATGAGAAGAAGCTATAATGAATTTTGCCAAAATATTTTTTTTTCTATAGAATTTTATTTCTTTTCCTTAATATGGGAAGAGTCTGTCAAGGCATGGGAAGAAACTAAAATTACTATTTACAAAATATTTTTTTTTTATTGAATTTTATAAATTTTTCGAAGTATGATAAGAGTCTAGCAAAGTATGGGAAGAAGCTAAAATTACTTTTAACAAAATATTTTTGTTTCTGTTAAATTTTATTAATTTTTTTAAATATGGGAAGAGTCTGGCAACACATAGGAAGAAGTTAAAATTACTTTTAACAAAATATTTTTCACCTCTATTGAATTCTATTAATTTTCCGAAATATAAGAAGAGTTTGTCAAAGTATGGGAAGAAGCTAAAACTGAAGAGTATGGGAAGCAGCTAAAATCAATTTTGACAAACATTTTATCTTTCTATTGAATTTTATTAATTTTCTGAAATATGGGAAAAGTCTGGCAAAGTATGGGAAGCATCTAAAATGACTTTTTACAAAATATTTCTCTTTTCTATTGAACTTATTAATTTCTACGAAATATTATAGTTTTTCTTTAATTTATTTTATTCTCTAAGAATGGTAAAAGTTTGTCAAAGTATTGGCAAAGACTAAAGAATCAAAATTTGTAAAGTGTGTCTATCAATTTTTAATTGGCTAGTATTTTTTATGATTTTATCATTTTTTACTCTAAAAAAAAATAATATATATATATATATATGATAAAGAATAAATACAAGTTGCAAAGTTTGGCCAAATTTTAATTTTTTTAGTAGGTATTGTGAATAACATTTTTGCCTAAGAATTTCGAAGTTAATTATGAGCAAAGGCTAGAATCAAGTTTTTTTTACCTTCCTCTCTTACTTTGCAAGACATTTCTTATACATTTGAGAATGAAAATAATTGAGAAACAAAAAAAAAATTTGAAAAATTGATTCTGGCTTTTTTCCATAATTTACAAGACTTTCCCCTTACTTTAAAAAAAGAAAAAAATGAATCTAAAGTGAAAAATTTCCGAAAAACTGATTGTCACTTCTTCCCATTTTTCCCAAGACAATATGGGAATCCATATTTTGATAAATAAGAAAAGATTGAAAGTAAATGAAATGGAATAGAAATCCTAACACTTTAAAGGACGGCATTTCTACTTTTGCAAGAGTAGATGTAGTAGTGTCTTTAACCTGGAATTTGCTATGGTATAGAAAGTGGTGTCTGTAGCCATAGTTCTATCAGGGTATAGGAGGCGATGATGTGTTTAGACTGGTTTTTTCTTGGGTTGAGACAGTCTTGACAGTGATAACTTTAACCAGGGTTTTGTCATGGTAAAGACAGTGAAGTCTTTAGTCAGAGCTATAAAACGTTCCCCTTACCTTGCTAGAGTTTGCCAATACTTATGATAATAAAAAAATTAAATGAGAAAACTAAAAATTTTTACATATTTGTTACTTACAATAAAAATTGACAACTATAAATTGTCAAATTAACAACTGCACATTAAATTGGTTACCAATATAAATTCAATTAATATAAATTATTAGGCACAAGAGATAAAGCTATACAAAGGAAAAATAAGTGTAGATTAAAGTATCCTCCATTGAACCAAATCGATCAGGATGATGGATCCACTTTTGAATCAGGCATACACGCTGAGAAGGTAACCATTAAAAAGAACTAAGTTAATTTCTATTTATTTATTTGTTTATACACCTGTCTTCAGTCTACATATCTTGGCTATACAAGTGTCCCTTTACAAATTTTCTTACAATCATTTCTTATACATTACACTTAACACTAAATTTTTGCGCCTACAGAGCGACTTGAAAATTAGGAGTACTCGCATTTGCCTGGACCACCCGTCTAATGGGTTTTCTCGCCAGTGGAGAGGGAAACTGTAGAAAACCTCTCCTGAGTACAACCGGTTTATCGATAGTCGAGTTCTAATGGTGTGTACCGGACAATAATCGACGGTGCACATCATTATACCTCGACGTCAAACCTCCTGCTCAGATTATCTCACGTGCCGGAAAAATACCAAGCCAAATGGGCGCGAACCAAGGGTACTTACCCTTGGTCCTTAAACGACCGCCAAGCGAGGCATCTATCTGACTGAGCTAATCTGTCGGTTAATTAAGTTAATTAAACTACAGCTAAATAAAAAAATTATTTTTAAAATGTAATATAGAGGTGTGCAAAATTCAAATCGAGAAAAAATTCGATTCGAACTTGCTAATTCGAAATTCGAAGGTTCGAATTGCACAACTCAACTCGGTCTACTTTCGATTCGAATTGGCCAATTCGAAGTTTCGAATTGCTCGACTCGACTCGATTTTCAAATCAAGTCGGCCAATTCGAAAATCGAAGTTAGACTTTCGAATTGCTATGTAATGCGCTACGATGTGTATGCAGTATGTTGTGTTTCGATTTTTGAATTGGCCGACTTTATTCGAAAATCGAGTGGAGTCGAGCAATTCGAAAGTCGAAACTTCGAATTGTCCGATTCGAATCGAAAGTTAACCAAGTCGAGTCGTGCAATTCGCAATTCGAAACGCCGATTTTCGAATTGACTAGTTCGAATCGAATTATCTCCGATTATAATTTTTTAATTTTTATTTAATCCTTAGTCCTCCGTACGTTGTATAGTGAGGAGTTTCCTCTCTTAATTAATTTTTTTATTCATAACTCTCAAAATAAATTAGTTTTTTTCTATCTGCTCGGAAAGTATATCATTTCGGACACTTGAACAGGGCGCCAAGTAAGGTATGCGCATTCCCGCCCGGGAGTAGGGTAAGCTGGCACAATAGTATATTGTGCAACAAGTACAGAAATAAGCTGTTTTCCGATATGTGCGAAGTTTGCTGCTTCGAGTGAAGCGAGGGCAGCAATTTGCACGAAGTCAGAGAATCTTCTTTCGTACGTGTTGCACACAGTATTTTTTTGTTTTGATAAAAAAAACTTTTAGGTAACGCTAGTTGTCGCCAACTTACGCACTATTTAGAAGGGTTTAGAATGTATATTATCGCACGCAATATACGTGTATATTTATGTAAAAAACAGGTATTCTACTAATAGAAAAGAAATACCTATGTATATCATCAAAGAAAACTCGGAATTTTCGGAACCCTACCGTTTAGTACCCTTTGAAGTACTTTGCTACACATGTGCAGAAAAGTAATTTTCTGTCCCTACTTTACAGGTATATAAAATTATACTTTCTATAAAGGTAATAGAAAATAATTTACAATTTTTTATTTTTAATACAAAATAATTTACCACCTACTGACGTCAAATAAGCGGACGGTAAAGTACTTTGCGTCCGCTTTCGCGTAAAAATATCAAAACGCGTCTCGATTGCATATAAATCAGTTTTTACTCTATTAAAGAACAGCTCCTTTCACTATTGTAAAGAATTTACTAATAATGTCTTCAATGTCATACTTTCCATGCAGTTAGAACAAAAAATTGTGTTCTTAACATGGGTGCATAGGTGATTGCAATGATGTCGAGATTAAGGACCCTTGGTCCTTTAATCTCGCCTTTATTTGCTTATTTACACTGAAAAAAATGATATTGTCGATTTTGTCATACGAGTATAGTTGGGACGTATAGCTGAAACAGCAATACTGTATTTCTGTTCTTCAAATACAGTATTGGTGTTCTCCACATACATATTACTGTCTCTCACATACATATGGCTGTTCTACACTCTGTATGGCTGAAACAGCAATACTGTATGTCAGTTCCTTATCCACCAATATAATATGTGAGTATTGGCTATATTTATGGCAGTATCAAAAATATATTTTTTTCAGTGTAGTGATCATTTTATTTTATTTTTTTACAAAATTTTTTCGTTTAGTTCCTATAAAAAGAGAAGATTTGATTGGAATAAAAAAGGAAGAAAAATCTAGCAAAGAAAAGAAGGAAAAATCTGAAAACAGCACAATGAACAAGGGAGAAAATTTGGTTAGACTTAAGGATAATTTCCCTACAAAAGTTAAGAGAACGCAGAAAAGAAACGAAACAAAACGAAAAGAATCTAGCAAAGTAAAGAAGGAAAAATCTGAAAACAGCACAAAGAACAAGGGAGAAAATTTGGTTAGACTTAAGGATAATTTCCCTACAAAAGTTAAGAGAACGCAGAAAAATAACGAAACGAACAACAATAAGACAAATTCGGTAGATGAACTTTTTGAGGAATGTTCAAAAGAAGTTCCAGTTCTTGAAAATGGAAATAATCTTAACCAAAAGGTAAAGTCTTCTCTAAATCTAAAAAAGCTGTTTCTAATTACCAAAATTTTGCGATGGGAAAGAAATCCATACAATTTTTAGAGTTTATAACTACGTTCGCCATGATTTTACTAGCTTAGAGACAATGGTGTCTTTAGCCAGGGTTTTGACACGAAAAAATTCCGAGACCATGAGGTTTCGGGTTGCAAACGCCAACAGAAACATAATGGCTACATTTTGACCTTTGTTGATTAATATACTAAACTAATGCATATAATTTAATTTTTTCCATTTTAGAGTGTAATAATTAACGACGTGGAACACGAATTTTCGAACACATGTGGAATCGATTCATTGATGCAGATTTTTATTGTTGCTGTTGTTGATAATTTTAAAATCAATTATTTAATTTCTCAGCATGCAGCAGTAAATGAAACAATGCGATTAATCATGTTCATTAAAAATAATGGAGTTGATGAAGCGTATGAAAAAAGAGGAGTAATTTTGAAAAAGCTCATCAATAATTTGGATAAAAAAAAAATTTCTGCGTATGAAGATAAAATTTTTGTTGAATGTTCGATCAATGCTTTTTATTTATCACAAAAATTATTCGAAAATTTACCTGAGTCTAAAATACGAAGAGAGTGTTTAAAATGCGGCCTCACAAAAATAAACTTAAAAAGAGAGTTCTTTTTAATGAACACCATTTTACAAAATCCCAGTTCCGATCAAAGTTTGTTTAACTTCTTTGAACCAGACAGAACATGTTCCAAATGCCTGGGAACTGTAACAAGCACCTACGAATCTAGCGGTAAGTTTAAAAACCCACCATAATGCTTATATTTACAAAAATAATGATTAGCGAATTTTAAGCGAAATTTTATTAGATGACTAATATTATTAATTTCTATTTGAAAAGTGAGTTTTACAAACTTTTATTAATCAAAAAAATTTTAAACATTTTTTGAAAAAGAATATTATTATTTGAACTATGAAACGAATTTGAACTATTTGAAACGTTGCACAACTAATGAAATAGTGTTTCATTTATTACTCTTCCGATAATCGATTAAAGAATATCAACAAAAATATTTGAACTATTGTTAAACTTATTGTTAGAAAAAAGGTTCTTTGTTTTAAAGATATTTTTTTTAATCAGAAATTTTTCTTTGGATGAGTGACCGCACCATGGTGCTTGCAATAATCCTGGTGTTTTTTCATTGTGGAAGACATATACTAATCGCAGATTTCACATAAATGTCTCGTTATTGTATTTATGATTTTTTCAAATGTAAATTTAGAACTTGGACCTCAATTAAAAGTTGGTACTCCCAGTAGGAAACCTAGAATAATACATTTATTTTATTTAGTATCGAAAAGTTATACTCTTATATTTAATACCTTTAAAATGAATAAAATTTTAATTCATTATTTATTTATTATTTAATGTAATAATAATTCTTTCATTATTTATAATTTTTAAAGTACCATTCAAGATTAATTTATAATTAAATATAAAAAAGTTTCATTTATTCCATTCCATAAATATTTTAAAAGAATTGTTACACAAAGTATTAAAAAGACAAGTTTTGAAACCACAAATGTTGGGCGAAAGTTTTGGTTCAAGGTTGGGTCAATTTTTGGAAAATTAGTATAACTTTCTGTACCAATGGTTGACCTAACTAGCAAAATGACAACGGTTTAATGTTAGTATAATATTACTGAATATTACTATTAGGCTGACATTTTAACCTGACAGTAATATCACAGTAATATTACCGGGTAACATGAGTTTAATATTACGCGTTACTTGGGTATAATCGATTTTTCAAATAATTTTTTTAAAATTCCTCAAGAAATTAAAAAGAAATTCCGCACGTAATTAATAACGAATTTTATAAATAATAAATAGAAAAAAATACAATAAAATACCAGTATGAGTAAGTGTAATTTAATGTAACCTAATAACAATTCTCAGGTCCTTTTGTCTTCATGGAATTAGAAAAAGATGATGAAAAAGTTCATTTAGAAAAAATTCCATCCAGCTTTTCTGACTTCGCCGGAAATGAAGAAGTGGAATACGTGCTGTTAGGTGTGATAAAAAATGTAAACAATGTTCTCGAATCAAAATCTAAAAAAAGGAAAGTCGGGAAAAATGCTACATCACAATCTATAATGGGTCACTATACAGCAGTATGCAAACGAAATAACAGCTGGGTTCAAATAGATGACCTTTCCGGATTACAAACGAATTTGAAAAGTGAAGCAGCGAAAAAAATTTTTATTGGGCTAATCGTTTACGCCAAAATTTCAAAACTTTAAATATTTTGAATTCAAATAGAGATATTTTTTACGTATTTTTTATTGATTTACAAAATTAATTATTCAAATTGTAAAAAATTTTAAAGTTAAAATGAAAAAAACATACATTGATGTAATTAAATACCAAATTTTTTCAAATTATAATTAATTCATATTCTACATTTTTAATTTTATATATTTTAAGTATATTAACCCTACTTTAAGCCTGTAATTTTTCTTAATTATGTTCCCCAGTTACCTTAAGAAATAAAAAATTTCTATTAGCATTTTGTTTATTCTCTTTTACGTGCATATCACTTCTCATTTAACAATTTACTCATTTACTAATAATAAAAAAATATCGCAATAGGGTCAGAATATCTCAAACGGATCACCTAAAACTAAAAATTTTCTTTTTTAACTAAAATATTACTTTTTGACTCTTAATATGGTCAAGAATAATCCCTGAAAATATTAGGCCAAACAAATTTTTTTTGTAAAAGTTATTAACAATTGAATTTCTTAGTACTGCTAAATTAACAAATTTTTTACTCGAGTTCCAGTTAACGGATTTAAAAATGAAAATATGGGTTTTTTCGTCCTGAATTGCTTTACATGACGTTAAACTGGCCCGCGCACATTGGCATTTTTTACAATTTACTCTTCAAAATTGTCTGGAGCCTACAAATTTTATCGGATTTTGATGGTCTTGGTCTTAAAGTAAAGGGGATAAAATTTCTAAGAAATTCCTCTAAACCAATTTTTGAATTTTATATTGTTTATATTTTTTTACTCAAAGTTAACAATTTACAAAATATTTTTAGAAAAAATCATGTTCATTTTTTTATTCTTCCATGCAAATAATTGAAATCAATATAAATTAGTCTAGCATGACTACCAGACAAATAATAGTGCATAATACAATTTATTTAAATTGTTGCAAGCAATGTTAATTAACAAATAAATAATAGTTTAAGGCATTTTCCTACTGGAAAATCCTATATAGGTAACTTCAAGGAATCCTATAAGGATCCCAAGTAAATTATTATATGATTATGTATAGAAAAATATGTAAGTTCCTATCAAGAAATTTCCTGTAGGAAAAACATACTTTTTCCTATAGGGTTCTTTATAGATTTCTATAAGTCTCCTATGAAAATGTAATAAGATGACTTATAGTTTTCTACACAAGATCTTATGTGGATTCTTATTCTTAAATTTAGAATTATATAAAAATCTTAACATTTTAGAGTAATTCAATTGAAAAAAAACTTTCAGTGTTATATACAGAATCGATTAGTTTTATAATGTTACTTTAAAATTAAATTATTTCATTCAAAATAACTATAAAAACATTAGGGTAATTACTGTCAGAATTCCTTCCTATGTAAAACGACTAATAGAGAAAAAGTAATTATTAAAATAGAATTATAACTAAAAAAAGCACAATTTTTATTTAACTTTTTTATAAAATAGAGATATTTTCTTAAAATTACACAATTTAATTGTGAATGAAACATGATTAATTTAAAATTCCAATAAATTGGGAACTTCTACTTCTTTGTTTCTCTCTTTTTAATAAAATTCCTCAAAAAAGAGAAAGTCTACATTTGGTAAGAAATCTTTATTGTATTTTTATCGAAAGTATCAAAATTTATTTTAATAAAACTAAGTATTAACTATGAAAAAATATTGACTTTTAATTAAATTAAACGTTCAGTACGTATACATAACCCTTTGTTTAAGTAAGAGTTTATTTCGTACTTGTCCGATTTTTTTAAATATATATAAAAACAAGTAATTCGTCTTTTTTAAAAAAAATTTTTCAGTACGAAGTAAGCACCAATAAGAACGTGAATAAAAAAAATAATATAATATTTTGACAGTTTACAGACAGTTTTAAAAACTGAATAAAATGTTTGCTTTAATTTATTGGATGGAGGAAAAAACAATAAGTGTTGTGGAAAAAAAGGATATTAAAAAATGTCAAAATAATAATATTGTAAAAGTTAAATGGGGAAAAAGATTACACCTCGGTAAACTTATTGCTGAAAACGGTAAATTTATTTTAATATTATAATTATTTTTATTACATAACACTTTAATAAATTTTTCAGGTTAATACAAAATTTTATTGAACGAATTAAGTTTTTAATTGTGTCAAACGTATCTTTAGTTAATCGTATATCAATACATTTATTTTAGTAACTTGACAAGTTTTTTGAACAATATTTTCTTTAAACAGTTAGTAAACAATTAGACTCTTTTTATTAGAAAAAATATATTATTTAAAAAAAATATTAATATTATTTTTGTAAATTATATTTTTTTTATTTATCAATACTTTAATTTCACTTATGAATTCTTATTAGTTTCGCTATTGCTCAATTTCGATTTGGAACATAAAGTATTGTTTTATTATCAGATTCAAAAGAATGGCTAGAATCTTTGAATGTCAGCTCACAAGGAATTCTTCTGGGACAACAATCGGAGACTGATGAAAGCAGTCAGCCAATTGAGGATGACAGTTCTACGGTGTCTCAGGAAGAACATCCTATTTCAGTTCGTGATGAAGAAATGGAAAGGACTGCAACTGTTAAAATTGGAGGAGGACTACAAATTACAAAAATTCAGGAAGTAGATTTAACACAGTGGACCGGAAGACCGACGAAACTGACAACAACATTATTAACATACTTATTAGGAAAGGAAAAATTGAAGAATATGTCACGAACTGGAAAAGGGAATCGACAGGCAATTCCGAAGAATGTTTTGGACACTGTGCAGAGTAATAATAGCAGGAAATATTGCAATAAACTTGTAGCAAACTTGATATGTAAATTTTAATACTTTCCCGCAAGTTTACTTTGGCTGTTTTCGGTGTTTACTCAATGTTAACACCAGGTGAAAGTCAAAAAAACGTTTATAACCTTCCAGCAAGTTTGGCTCAATCTTTTCTAACAAGCTTGTCGCAAAAATTGCTACAAAAATGTTATGGTTGCCACAATTATATCTCAATAAAATTTTGCTGACAATATTTCACCAATTAATTTAATTTAATTAATTTATTTATTTAAATTTATTTAAAGACCTCAACTGAATAAAGACAATGGCACATTTAAAAATGCTTACAATTTCAAACATATATTTGTTCCATAATGTTATTCCTACTATAATATGTAATAACAAGTTGTACATTTCATGATCATTTAGCTTTCTCAATATATACCAATTACTTAATTTTTTATTATAGAATAAATATTTTAAAGTGTTGAGATAAAATTTGAAATTTTTGTGGAAAATAGAAATAGCGATTAATTTAATAAATTTTGATCAAATGTATACTTTAAAATAAGGCTGCCTTTGAGAGGAAGCAAAAATGAATTATTTTCATACTTTATATATTTAATTACACATTTTTATTCATTTAGGCATATAATTCAATAATACATGCACATATTTTTATTGCAATTGCGTTTATGTTAAAATGTGCAATATCATTATTCCGTAAAGGTCTTCAATTATTTTAAAATGCGTGTTTTTAATATAATATAATTTTATTGCAGATTATGTTACTGATAAAAGTACGAAAAATTTTACAACAACAGAATTTAAGAAGTGTGTGACTAAATTTTGTGATAATTTAAGAAAAAATTAAGATTTTAAAATTTTTATTCAATCAAAAAATTTAGATAGAATCATCCAAATATTGTATCACGTTACCTTTAATAAAATTTATTAAATAATTCTGGACTAAGTAATTTAAATTTTCTTCCCTCTTTTATTTAAATACAATTTATTGTAAGAAAGAGTAGTTATTTTTGAATCGTTTTTTTAAAGTTCTAGTATTAATTCAAAATAATTCTGATCACTTTGTAGCGTCAATGTAAAACTAAAATACTCGTTTACATTAATACACATGTTATAAACATAATTTGTTTTGATTAAACAACAATTTATTTTCTCAACTGATACTCTAGTCTCACTTAGAAGTCCATGTATTTACGATGACCCACCTCTATTGCAACACAAGAATTTAACAGAGCAGACAACTTTACCACACTTAAAAATAAAAATTATTGGCGAAAACGTCTGCATCAACGCTGCATGCCTCTCTGTGTACACATAACGTTCACTACAAAAATTGTTTGTAATAAATTTGTCAAAGATTTAAAATTCTTTATTACATCGAGCTATTGCAGTTGTGTATAAGCTTTCCTAACTGTATTGACTAATAAAAGATACACTAAAGCTCACAGCATACATTCGAAAAAAAATTTTTCAAACCTTCCTTAATGTTCGAAAATTAAAAAAAAATTTAAAGACAAACTTGAAACATCACAAAAAATTTATCCGTCACACTTTCCAGATTCTCTACATTGTCCAAAAAACAAAAAATTTGATGAAAAAACTGGAAAAATTACGAAAATTAATTCTGGCTTGCACTCATACTCTCTCCATACTCTTCCAGCCTCTTCCCATGATTCAAAACTAAAAAAATTTGATGAAAAAAATGGTAAAATTACAAAAAATATGACTCACTTGAGAACTAGTCTCAGGATCATATCAAAGACTTACTTGAGAACAAGGTTTAGGATCGGATTGAGGACTAATTTTGGATCAGATTAAGGACTTATTTTAGGACTAGTTTTAGGATGAGGTTAAGAACTTATTATAGAACTAGTTTTAGAATCGTATCAAAGCCTTGTTTCAAAACTTCTTTTAGGATCATATTGAGGATTGAATCAGGACTAGTTTTAGGATTATATATAGGATTTATCTTAGGACTTGTTTTAGGATCAGATTAAAGATTTTTTAAGCACTAGTTTTAGGATCATATATAGGACATAATTCACAACTTGCTTTAGGATCAAATTTAAAACTTGTTTGATGACTAGTATTAGGATCATATGTAGGACTCAGTTCAAGACTTATTTAAGGATCAGATTAAAGACTTGTTTAAGGACATGTTTTAGGATCATATGTAGGACTTATTTCAGGACTTATTTTAGAATCAAATTAAGGACTACTTTTAGGATTAGATTGAGTAATGGTTTGAGGACTTATTTTAGGATCAGATTGAGGAATTGTTTAAGGACTAGTTTTAGGATCAGATTGAGAAATTGTTTGAGGGCTAGTTTTAGGATCATATCTAGCACTTAATTCAGGAATAGTTTAAGATCAAATTGAAGAGTTGATTAAGGGCAAGGTTTAGGATCAGATTTAGGACTTGTTTAATAAATACTTTTAGTATCATATCTAGAACTTATTTCAGGACTTGTTTTAGGATCAGATTAAGGACTTATTTCAGGACTTGTTTTAGGATCACATTAAGGAATTGTTTGAGCACAAGTTTTAGGATCAGATTGAGGAAATGTTTGAGAACTAGTTTTAGGATCGGATTTAGGACTTGTTTCAGGACTTGTTTTAGGATCAGATTTAGGACTTGTTTTAGGACTTGTTTGAGAACTAGTTTTAGGATCAGATTTCGGACTTTTTTGAGGACAAGTTTTAGGATCAGATTGAGGAATTGTTTGAAAACTAGTTTTAGGATCACATTTAGGACTTGTTTTAGGAATTGTTTTAGGATCAAATTGAGGAATTGTTTGAGAACTAGATTTAGGATCAGATTTAGGACTTGTTTTAGGACTTGTTTGAGAACTAGTTTTAGGATCAGATTTCGGACTTTTTTGAGGACAAGTTTTAGGATCAGATTGAGGACTTGTTTCAGGAATTGTTTTAGGATCAAATTGAGGAATTGTTTGAGAACTAGATTTAGGATCAGATTTAGGACTTGTTTTAGGACTTGTTTGAAAACTAGTTTTAGGATCAGATTTCGGACTTTTTAGAGGACAAGTTTTAGGATCAGATTGAGGAATAGTTTTAGAACTAGTTTTAGGATCAGATTTAGGACTTGTTTAAAGACTAGTTAATTGTTTAAGGACTAGTTTTAGGATCATATCTAGGACTTATTTCAGGACTTATTTTAGGATTAGATTGAGGAATTGTTTGAGGACTTGTTTTAGGATCAGATTGAGGAATTTATTGAGAACTAGTTTTAGGATCCGATTTAGACTTGTTTTAGGACTTGTTTTAGGATCAAGTTGAGGAATTGTTTGAGAACTAGTTTTAGGATCAGATTTAGGACTTGTTTAGGACTTGTTTTAGGATCAAATTGAGGAATTGTTTGAGAACTAGTTTTAGGATCAGATTTAGGACTTGTGTTAGGACTTGTTTGAGAACTAGTTTTAGGATCAGATTTAGGACTTGTTTAAAGACTACTTAATTGTTTAAGGACTAGTTTTAGGATCATATTGAGGAAATGTTTGAGAACTAGTTTTAGGATCGGATTTAGGACTTGTTTCAGGACTTGTTTTAGGATCAGATTTAGGACTTGTTTTAGGACTTGTTTGAGAACTAGTTTTAGGATCAGATTTCGGACTTTTTTGAGGACAAGTTTTAGGATCAGATTGAGGAATTGTTTGAAAACTAGTTTTAGGATCACATTTAGGACTTGTTTTAGGAATTGTTTTAGGATCAGATTGAGGAATTGTTTGAAAACTAGTTTTAGGATCACATTTAGGACTTGTTTTAGGAATTGTTTTAGGATCAAATTGAGGAATTGTTTGAGAACTAGATTTAGGATCAGATTTAGGACTTGTTTTAGGACTTGTTTGAGAACTAGTTTTAGGATCAGATTTCGGACTTTTTTGAGGACAAGTTTTAGGATCAGATTGAGGACTTGTTTCAGGAATTGTTTTAGGATCAAATTGAGGAATTGTTTGAGAACTAGATTTAGGATCAGATTTAGGACTTGTTTTAGGACTTGTTTGAAAACTAGTTTTAGGATCAGATTTCGGACTTTTTTGAGGACAAGTTTTAGGATCAGATTGAGGAATTGTTTTAGAACTAGTTTTAGGATCAGATTTAGGACTTGTTTTAGGATCAAATTCAGGAATTGTTTGAGAACTAGTATTAGGATCAGATTTAGGACTTGTTTAAAGACTAGTTAATTGTTTAAGGACTAGTTTTAGGATCATATCTAGGACTTATTTCAGGACTTGTTTTAGGATTAGATTGAGGAAGGGTTTGAGGACTTGTTTTAGGATCAGATTGAGGAATTGATTGAGATCTAGTTTTAGGATCCGATTTAGACTAGTTTTAGGACTTGTTTTAGGATCAAATTGAGGAATTGTTTGAGAACTAGTTTTAGGATCAGATTTAGGAGTTGTTTCAGGACTTGTTTAAGGAACAAATTGAGGACTTGTTTGAGGACAAGTTTTAGGATCAGATTGAATAATTGTTTGAGAACTAGTTTTAGGATCGGATTTAGGACTTGTTTCAGAACTAGTTTTAGGATCAGATTAAAGACTTGTTTAAGGACTAAATTTTGTAAAATATCTAGGACTTATTTCAGGTGTTATTTTAGGATTAGATTGAGTAATGGTTTGAGGACTTATTTTAGGATCAGAATGAGGAATTGTTTAAGGACTAGTTTTAGGATCAGATTTAGGACTTGTTATAGGATTCGATTAAGGAATTGTTCTGAGACAAGTTTTAGGATTAGATTGAGGACTTGCTGAAAGACTAGTTTTAGGAACAGATTGTAGACTTATTTCAGGACCGGTTTTAGGATCAGATTGAGGAATTGTTTGAAAAAAAGTTTTAGGATCAGATTTAGGACTTGTTTTAGAATCAAATTGAGGAATTGTTTGAGAACTACGTTTAGGATCTGATTTAGGACTTATTTTAGAATTGGATTAAGGAATTGTTCAGAGACAAGATTTAGGATCAGATTGAGGACTTGTTGAAAGACTAGTTTTAGGAACAGACTGTGGACTTATTTCAGGACTGGTTTTAGGATCAGATTGAGGAATTGTTTGAAAACTAGTTTTAGGATCGGATTTAGGACTTGTTTCAGAACTAGTTTTAGGATCAGATTAAAGACTTGTTTAAGGACATGTTTTAGGATCATATGTAGGATTTATTTCAGGACTTATTTTAGAATCAAATTAAGGAATACTTTTAGGATCAGATTGTGGAATTGTTTAATGACAAGTTTTAGTATCAGATTGAATAATTGTTTGAGGACAAGTTTTAGGATCAGATTTACGACTTGTTTAATGACTAAGTTTTGTAAAATATCTAGGACTTATTTCAGGTGTTATTTTAGGATTATATTGAGTAATGGCTTGAGGACTTATTTTAGGATCAGAATGAGGAATTGTTTAAGGACTAGTTTTAGGATCAGATTTAGGACTTGTTATAGGATTCGATTAAGGAATTGTTCTGAGACAAGTTTTAGGATTAGATTGAGGACTTGTTGAAAGACTAGTTTTAGGAACAGATTGTAGACTTATTTCAGGACCGGTTTTAGGATCAGATTGAGGAATTGTTTGAAAAAAAGTTTTAGGATCAGATTTAGGACTTGTTTTAGAATCAAATTTAGGATCAGATTTAGGACTTGTTTTAGGACTTGTTTGAGAACTAGTTTTAGGATCAGATTTCGGACTTTTTTGAGGACAAGTTTTAGGATCAGATTGAGGACTTGTTTCAGGAATTGTTTTAGGATCAAATTGAGGAATTGTTTGAGAACTAGATTTAGGATCAGATTTAGGACTTGTTTTAGGACTTGTTTGAAAACTAGTTTTAGGATCAGATTTCGGACTTTTTAGAGGACAAGTTTTAGGATCAGATTGAGGAATAGTTTTAGAACTAGTTTTAGGATCAGATTTAGGACTTGTTTAAAGACTAGTTAATTGTTTAAGGACTAGTTTTAGGATCATATCTAGGACTTATTTCAGGACTTATTTTAGGATTAGATTGAGGAATTGTTTGAGGACTTGTTTTAGGATCAGATTGAGGAATTTATTGAGAACTAGTTTTAGGATCCGATTTAGACTTGTTTTAGGACTTGTTTTAGGACTTGTTTTAGGATCAAGTTGAGGAATTGTTTGAGAACTAGTTTTAGGATCAGATTTAGGACTTGTTTAGGACTTGTTTTAGGATCAAATTGAGGAATTGTTTGAGAACTAGTTTTAGGATCAGATTTAGGACTTGTTTTAGGACTTGTTTGAGGACTAGTTTTAGGATCAGATTTAGGACTTGTTTAAAGACTACTTAATTGTTTAAGGACTAGTTTTAGGATCATATTGAGGAAATGTTTGAGAACTAGTTTTAGGATCGGATTTAGGACTTGCTTCAGGACTTGTTTTAGGATCAGATTTAGGACTTGTTTTAGGACTTGTTTGAGAACTAGTTTTAGGATCAGATTTCGGACTTTTTTGAGGACAAGTTTTAGGATCAGATTGAGGAATTGTTTGAAAACTAGTTTTAGGATCACATTTAGGACTTGTTTTAGGAATTGTTTTAGGATCAGATTGAGGAATTGTTTGAAAACTAGTTTTAGGATCACATTTAGGACTTGTTTTAGGAATTGTTTTAGGATCAAATTGAGGAATTGTTTGAGAACTAGATTTAGGATCAGATTTAGGACTTGTTTTAGGACTTGTTTGAGAACTAGTTTAAGGATCAGATTTCGGACTTTTTTGAGGACAAGTTTTAGGATCAGATTGAGGACTTGTTTCAGGAATTGTTTTAGGATCAAATTGAGGAATTGTTTGAGAACTAGATTTAGGATCAGATTTAGGACTTGTTTTAGGACTTGTTTGAAAACTAGTTTTAGGATCAGATTTCGGACTTTTTTGAGGACAAGTTTTAGGATCAGATTGAGGAATTGTTTTAGAACTAGTTTTAGGATCAGATTTAGGACTTGTTTTAGGATCAAATTCAGGAATTGTTTGAGAACTAGTATTAGGATCAGATTTAGGACTTGTTTAAAGACTAGTTAATTGTTTAAGGACTAGTTTTAGGATCATATCTAGGACTTATTTCAGGACTTGTTTTAGGATTAGATTGAGGAAGGGTTTGAGGACTTGTTTTAGGATCAGATTGAGGAATTGATTGAGATCTAGTTTTAGGATCCGATTTAGACTAGTTTTAGGACTTGTTTTAGGATCAAATTGAGGAATTGTTTGAGAACTAGTTTTAGGATCAGATTTAGGAGTTGTTTCAGGACTTGTTTAAGGAACAAATTGAGGACTTGTTTGAGGACAAGTTTTAGGATCAGATTGAATAATTGTTTGAGAACTAGTTTTAGGATCGGATTTAGGACTTGTTTCAGAACTAGTTTTAGGATCAGATTAAAGACTTGTTTAAGGACTAAATTTTGTAAAATATCTAGGACTTATTTCAGGTGTTATTTTAGGATTAGATTGAGTAATGGTTTGAGGACTTATTTTAGGATCAGAATGAGGAATTGTTTAAGGACTAGTTTTAGGATCAGATTTAGGACTTGTTATAGGATTCGATTAAGGAATTGTTCTGAGACAAGTTTTAGGATTAGATTGAGGACTTGCTGAAAGACTAGTTTTAGGAACAGATTGTAGACTTATTTCAGGACCGGTTTTAGGATCAGATTGAGGAATTGTTTGAAAAAAAGTTTTAGGATCAGATTTAGGACTTGTTTTAGAATCAAATTGAGGAATTGTTTGAGAACTACGTTTAGGATCTGATTTAGGACTTATTTTAGAATTGGATTAAGGAATTGTTCAGAGACAAGATTTAGGATCAGATTGAGGACTTGTTGAAAGACTAGTTTTAGGAACAGACTGTGGACTTATTTCAGGACTGGTTTTAGGATCAGATTGAGGAATTGTTTGAAAACTAGTTTTAGGATCGGATTTAGGACTTGTTTCAGAACTAGTTTTAGGATCAGATTAAAGACTTGTTTAAGGACATGTTTTAGGATCATATGTAGGATTTATTTCAGGACTTATTTTAGAATCAAATTAAGGAATACTTTTAGGATCAGATTGTGGAATTGTTTAATGACAAGTTTTAGTATCAGATTGAATAATTGTTTGAGGACAAGTTTTAGGATCAGATTTACGACTTGTTTAATGACTAAGTTTTGTAAAATATCTAGGACTTATTTCAGGTGTTATTTTAGGATTATATTGAGTAATGGCTTGAGGACTTATTTTAGGATCAGAATGAGGAATTGTTTAAGGACTAGTTTTAGGATCAGATTTAGGACTTGTTATAGGATTCGATTAAGGAATTGTTCTGAGACAAGTTTTAGGATTAGATTGAGGACTTGTTGAAAGACTAGTTTTAGGAACAGATTGTAGACTTATTTCAGGACCGGTTTTAGGATCAGATTGAGGAATTGTTTGAAAAAAAGTTTTAGGATCAGATTTAGGACTTGTTTTAGAATCAAATTGAGGAATTGTTTGAGAACTACGTTAAGGATCTGATTTAGGACTTATTTTAGAATTGGATTAAGGAATTGTTCAGAGACAAGATTTAGGATCAGATTGAGGACTTGTTGAAAGACTAGTTTTAGGAACAGACTGTGGACTTATTTCAGGACTGGTTTTAGGATCAGATTGAGGAATTGTTTGAAAACTAGTTTTAGGATCGGATTTAGGACTTGTTTCAGAACTAGTTTTAGGATCAGATTAAAGACTTGTTTAAGGACATGTTTTAGGATCATATGTAGGATTTATTTCAGGACTTATTTTAGAATCAAATTAAGGAATACTTTTAGGATCAGATTGTGGAATTGTTTAATGACAAGTTTTAGTATCAGATTGAATAATTGTTTGAGGACAAGTTTTAGGATCAGATTTACGACTTGTTTAATGACTAAGTTTTGTAAAATATCTAGGACTTATTTCAGGTGTTATTTTAGGATTATATTGAGTAATGGCTTGAGGACTTATTTTAGGATCAGAATGAGGAATTGTTTAAGGACTAGTTTTAGGATCAGATTTAGGACTTGTTTTAGGATCGGATTTTGGACTTGTTTTAGGACTTGTTTTTGGATCAGATTGAGAAATTGTTTGTGAACTAGTTTTAGGATCAGATTTAGGACTTGTTTCAGGACTTGTTTTAGGAACAGATTGAGGACTTGTTTGAGGAGATGTTTTAGGATCAGATTGAGCAAATGTTTGAGATCTAGTTTTAGGATCGGATTTAGGATTTGTTTTAGGACTTGTTTTAGGATCAAATTGAGGACTTGTTTGAGGACAAGTTTTAGTATCAGATTGAGGAATTGTTTGAGAACAAGTTTTAGGATCAGATTGAGGACTTGTTTCAGGACCCCGCGTGGAACACGAACTTTGGGCAAAAGATAGCGAAAGATGGCAAAACATGGGCACAGTTTTCGGCCAAGGTTTATAAGATTTCAGCCATACTTAAAGTATGGGCAAAATCTATCAAACCATTGCTAATGAGCGTTTCCCATACTTCTAAACTTTGGCAAAAACATGGTCAAAGTATGGGAGAAAAAAATCGATTTATTCCTATTTTTGGTAATGAAAAAATTAGGAATTTCAACTTTGGCAAAAACATGGGCAAAGTATGAGAGAAAAAAATCGATTTATTCCTATATTTTGTAATGAAAAAATTAGCAATTTGAACTTTGGCAAACACATAGGCAATGTATGGGAGAAAAAAAATCGATTTCTTTCCTGCCATACTTTGCCCATATTTTAGCCAAAGTTCAATTTGCTAATTTTTTCATGACCAAAAATTGTAAAATATCAATTTTTTCTACCATACTTTGTCCATGTTTTGGCCAATGTTCAGATTGCTAATTTTTTCATTACCAAAAATTGTAAAATATTCTTTTTTTTCTACCATACTTTGCCCATATTTTAGCCAAAGTTCAGATTGTTAATTTTTTCATCACCAAAAATTTAGAAAAATCCATTTTTTCTTGCCATACTTTTCCCACATTTTAGCCAAAGTACAGATTGCTAATTTTTCCATTACCAAAAATAGGAATAAATCGATTTTTTTCTCTCATACTTTGCCCATGTTTTTGCCAAAGTTGAAATTCCTAATTTTTTCATTACCAAAAATAGGAATAAATCGATTTTTTCTCCCATAATTTCACCATATTTTTGCCAAAGTTTAGAAGTATGGGAAACGCTCATTAGCAATGGTTTGATAGATTTTGCCCATACTTTAAGTATGGCTGAAAGCTTATAAACCTTGGCCGAAAACTGTGCCCATGTTTTGCCATCTTTCGCTATCTTTTGCCCAAAGTTCGTTTTCCACGCGGGACTTGATTCAAGATCACATTGAGGTTTAGTTTGAGGACTAGTTTTAGGATCATATTTAGGATTATTTTAGGACTTGTTGTAGGACAGATTGAGGAAAGGTTTAAGGACTTGTTTAAGGATCAAATTGAGGAATGGTTTTAGGACTCGTTTTAGGAACAGATTAAGGAATTGTTAAAGAACTAGTTTTAGGATCAGATTCAGGACTTGTTTTAGGATTAGATTAAGGACTTGTTTGAGGACAAGTTTTAGGATCAGATTGAGGAATTGTTTTAGAACTAGCTTTAGGATCAGATTTAGGACTTGTTTTAGGACTTGTTTTAGGATCAAATTGAGGAATTGTTTGATAACTAGTTTTAGGATCAGATTTAGGACTTGTTTTAGGACTTGTTTGAGAACTAGTTTTAGGATCAGATTTAGGACTTGTTTCAGGACTTGTTTTAGGAACAGATTGAGGACTTGTTTGAGGACTTGTTTTAGGATCAAATTGAGGAATGGTTTGAGGACTTGTTTTAGGATCAGATTGAGGAATTGTTTGAGAACTAGTTTTAGGATCAGATTTAGGACTTCTTCTAGGATCAAATTGAGGAATTGTTTGAGAACTAGTCTTAGGATCTGATTGAGGACTTGTTTAAAGACTAGTTAATTGTTTAAGGACTAGTTTTAGGATCATATCCAGGACTTATTTTAGGACTTGTTTTAGGATCAGATTAAGAAATTCTTTAGGGACAAGTTTTAGGATCAAATTGAGGACTTGTTTAAAGACTAGTTTTAAGATCAGATTTAGGACTTGTTTCACGACTTGTATTAGTATCATATCTAGCACTTAATTCAGGAATAGTTTAAGTTCAAATTGAAGAGTTGATTGAGGACAAGGTTTAGGATCAGATTTAGGACTTGTTTAATGATGACTTAGTATTATTTCTAGGACTTATTTCAGTACTTGTTTTGGATTGGATTGAGAAATTGTTTGAGGACTTGGTTTAGGATTAAATTGAGGAATTATTTAAAAACTAATTTTTGGATTAGATTTAGGACTTGTTTCAGGAATTGTTTGAGGACGAGTTTTAGGATCTGATTTAGTACTTGTTTAATGACTACTTTTAGGATTATATCTAGGACTTATTTCAGGACTTGTTTCAGGACTTGTTTTTGGATCAGATTGTGGACTTGTTTGAGGACAAGTTCTATGATCATATCTAAGACTTAGGATCAGATTGAGGACTTAATTCAGTACTTGTTTTAGGATCATATCTAGAACTTATTTCAGCACTTATTTAATGACTTGTTTTAGGATCAGATTAAGAACTGGTTTTAGGACTAATTTTTGGATCAAATTGAGGACTTGATTTAGGACTAGTTTTAGGATGATATCTATGACTTCTTGCAGTACTAGTTTGTGGGTGAGATTAAGAACTTGTTGTAGGTCTATTTTTATTTTTAGATTGAGGACTCTTTTGAGGACTTGCGTTTTGGTCCAATTGAGGAATTATTTGAAGGCTAGTTTTTGGATTATATTGAGGATTTGTTTGAGGACCAGTTTTAGGATTATATCGAAGACTTATTTTAGGACTATTTTAAGGATCACATCGAGAACTAGTTTTTTGGTCCTTTTTTAAGAAAGGGCAAGTCTAGTTAACTTTGAAATGAATGATTTTTATAGTTTGTAAACTTTGATATTAATTTGCTATGTTTGAAATTTAAAGGGCCATCTAAATAATATTAATGAAAAATTCATAAAGGCAAACTATGCGAAAGGCAAAATATATGAAAGGTAAAATATATGAATGAAAACTTTTTCATTAAAATCATTATTTAGGGGAAAGGCTTGTAGTTTGACACATCTTAGCTTTTTTGCTCATAACTAGAAAAATAATATCTTATATGATCAATCCATTAGAAAGAGGACCTAAATAGGTACAAATTTGACTCATAGATAATTTAAATTGGCAAAAAATTAAATTTTTATATAAAAATATAAAAATGATATAAAATTAACGTTTCGAAATTTAGTTTTGCAGGTTCGACCCACCATGAAAAATAGATAATATGGAACAACTGCAATAAATTTATTAAATTTTATTTACATTTAATGTTTCTGAACATAATAACACAGTGCAACATTTTTGAGGTCATCAAATGTGCACTAATTTTTTACTTCTGTTCCTGAAAGTACTTATTAAAACTAGCAAAAACCTATTTCAGTTTTGCTAGATTAGCTCGGATTTGAATTTTATCGACATTTGAATTTTTTTTTTTGAATTTTCACATTTCTCAGTTTTCTGATACGGGCGAATGGGAACACTGGCTATTAAAAGTTTATTAAAAAAATTCGCAATGGTTACAATTTGAAAAGCAATAATCACTTTTTAATTACAGAGAAAGAAAAAAAATTTGGTCAAAAATTGTTCCACTTTTGAATTTTTTTTTGACTTCATTACATTTTTCGGTTTTCTGAAACGGGCGGGTGAGAAAGCTGGCTATCAAAAGATTATAAAAAAAAATTCGCAGTGGTCACCATTTGAAGAGCAATAATTCCTCTTTATTTTCTGACATTGAAAAATATTTTGGTGAAAATTGTTCGAGTTATGAATTTCTTTCTTACTTTTTCAAATTTTTCTTGTTTTTGATCCGGGCGGGTGAGAACGCTGGTTATTAAATTTTTCTTTTTTAAAATCGGAATAGTCACATTTTGCAGAGCAATAATTTTTCTTTTATTTATGTCAAAAAAAAAAAATTGTTCCAATTATGAATTTTTTTTTTACTTTTTCACATTTTTCGGTTTTTTGATACGGGCGAGTGGGAACGCTGGCTATTAAATTTAAAAAAAAATTCGAATGATCACAATTTTAAGAGCATCAATCTATCTTTAATTTCTGCCCAAGAAAAAAAATTTGGTCAAAAATTGTTCAAGTTATGAATTTTTTTACTTTTTTGAATTTTCGGTTTTCTGAGAACGGAAGTGGGAATACTGACTATTAAAAATTTATAAAAAGAATTCGTAATGGGCACATTTTAATGAGCAATAATCCCTATTTAATTTATGCCCAAGAAATAAATTTGATTCGAAATATTTGGTTTCGAAAAAATAAAAAAATAAATCAAAACCCGCGGATCGACAGGACCGCGGGTATACAAATGTACAGAAATAAATAAATAACACGAATAATTTCCTACCAATTTTTTTTCCTTTATCAGAAATTAAAGAAGAATTATTGCATTTTATAATTTGACCGTTGTGAATTTTTTTAATAATCTTTTAATATCCATCAGCGTTCCCACCCGCCCGTATCAAAAAACCGAAAAATTTGAAGAAGTAAAAAAAAGTCCATAATTGGAACAATTTTTGACCAAATTTTTTTTCTTTTGACAGAAATTAAAGAGGAATTAATGCTCTGCAAAATGTGACCATTGCGATTTTAAAAAAGAAAAATTTAATAACCAGCGTTCTCACCCACCCGGATCAAAAACCAGAAAAAATTGAAAAAATACGAAAGAAATTCATAAATCGACCAAATTTTTTTTCAATATCAGAAATTAAAGAGGAATTATTGCTCTTCAAATGGTGACCACTGCGAATTTTTTTTTATAATCTTTTAAGGGGAGATTCCACTGATTTTTTTTTTAATACCGAAATTATTTTTTTTTAATTTTGGTTAGTATGATTATCTAAAAATACGGGAAAAATAGTCTGAAGCGATAAGAATAGACTCCCGAGCAGGAGAGTAGGAATAACATCCCCTTTCCACCTCGAAAATTCATGTTTTTTTATTAATTAACTAACTGCAATTTGTTTATTTTTAAATTTACATTTTTTCTTTTCGCACCGCTTGAAAGAGTAGTTCTTAAGTAATAAGAAATGTTTACTGTTACATAACAAAGGTTATGTATATAACTTTAAGTTAAATTTTTGTATATTTGGACCTTCAAACTTTAAACGCGTTTTTCTCGAAACTACACATTTTCAACTTGTTTACACTCTCATTTTTACAATTTTCAACGAAATAACTTGCAATTTGGACAGCATGTTCCTTGAATGTGTAGTTTTCGTGTAAACTAGGATATATTAGATCCATTAATATTTATAAAAGTTATAAACAATTTAAGTTGCAAAATTATGGTTGAAAAATTAAAAAGTCTGTCATTTGGTTATTTTTCAATAAATTTTTTTTGTTCTAGTTTACACGATAGCCATAATGGTATAGATTAAGAAAATTTTTGACTTTTTTATTTTAGATTAATTGTCGCAGAGAAAAAATGTAAACAACTTTTAGAGGGGACCACTTTCGGCAGCCATTTTCTAAGACTCCATTAAAAAAATAAATAAATAAAAAATGTTTTTTATTACTGTGAGACAAGTATTTTATTGTAAAAAAAGTATGACTAACAAATATTTATTTTACTACCTATAAAAATATTTTTAAAAAAACCTTAATTTCTGTGGAATCTCCCCTTAATAGCCAGCTTTCTCACCCGCCCGTTTCAAAAAACCGAAAAATGTAAAAAAGTCAAAAAAAAAAATTCATAACTGGAACAATTTTCGACCAAATGTTTTTTTCTTTCTCTGTAATTAAAAAGGGATTATTGCGTTTCAAATTTTAACCATTGAGAATTTTTTTAATAAACTTTTAATAGCCAGTGTTCCTACCCGCCCGTATTAGAAAACTGAAAAATGTGAAAATTCAAAAAAAAATTTAAATGTCCACAAAATTCTTTATGTGTTGCATTGTGTAATTTAAATTTCAATTATTTCAATTACGTAAAATTGAATTGTAAAAAAGTGGACTTCAACAATATTTTATATTGGATTTTTTTCCTTTGAATATTAAATTTAATTGTCAGAGAACATTCTCAAAAAATTAATTAATTTAATGTTTTAATTAATTAGTTAATTAATTAATTAAAACAGTTTTTTTAATTATACAAAAATAGTGAAAATGAATTTCCAAACAAGTTTTGTTTATTTATTAAATTTATTAATTATTTATTTATTTTTTATTTATTTTATATATTTTTTTTAATGTTTTAATTAATTAGTTAATTAATTAATACAGTTTTTGTAATTATACAAAAATAGTGAAAATGAATTTCCAAACAAGTTTTGTTTATTTATAAAACTTATGACAATTTACAAATTGATTTTAACTTCTTCTTTTTTAATTTTGTTGTTATATATATTTGTTATCGCTTTCATCACACAGGAAACAGCTTTTTGAGAATAAAATTAATTTTTCACACGCTTTTCACTCATTACCATATTTTCTTATCCTGGAACAAAAAATAAATTTACCAATTTTTGTTCTAATATTTACATGAGAAATATTTAGAAAAATTTTCAGAAATAATTTTTGAAATAAATTAAACTTAATAATATTATTTAATATACATTCCTAATAAAAATAGATTTAATTATTTTCAATACATATTTTTATTCTATTTAACCTTTGTTTTTAAATTATAAATGTTGATTATAGATATATTTCAACCTGGAAATGATTTGCCAATTACCAATTTTACTTTGTAAAATATTTACTTTCATTTACCTTCATTAATTTTAATGTCTAACACATTTTTCAATAAATTATACAATTTTCACGTTTGTATACATTTTTCATTTTATAACAAGTTAACCTTTCTTTTAATCAACATGATTTTTTAATATAGTTTTACTAATTTATACTAACCTTTGTAATATTTTATTTATTTTTATTTCATGCGCACGTTACTTCGCAATTCAAGTTCTTCTCTATAATTCAAATATAAAATAGCTTTTAACTTTTTGGTGAATTTCTTTAACAATTGATTCATATCACTCCATATCATTTAGGCAGAAGTCAGTCTTTCCTTCTGTTTACTTTTTTCATAGAGAAGTTTGTCGCAAGACAAAAATGGTGTTCAAATGCTTTACATTTATCGTGACTTTTCAATCCATTTAATTTAAATTTATTTTAAAACTATTTAGAATTTCGCAAAAAAAAGAAAAAGTGCTGTCTTAGAATTTTTTTCTGAATCTAATTCTACAATTTTGAATACGACTTTCAGATCACCTTGTATAGTAATAGAAACTCCAAAGGTAACGGTCTCGATAACGTCTGGATAAGGGCGCCGATAACGCTTTCTCTGGTAACGGCTACCTTTCTTTCTTTCTCTAAAGGCAATGTCAATAAGAATGTCTCTCTTTACCTAATTTGCATATTTACTCGTTTGATCTTAAGGATAGATACTTCCATTTATTTTCAAATTGATATTTTTGAAAATAGTAAAAATTGCTGAGGGGAAATAATTCGCTTTTAACCGTAATACATTTTCAAAGCAATACTTTGAAAATAATTTTAAAGTTCACTTTTAGAGGAAACACTTTCAACATAATACTTGGGAATAACTTGTTGATCACTTTTTAGATTATACTTGGAGTTAACTTGACGATGGTAGATTTATTACTGATTGATTTCCAAAAAATGATTCTCTTTCTTAAAGATGTTATAACGCTGGTTTCCAAATTATTACTTTCTGTTCTAATTAGAAATGTTTACCCTTTTTATATAAAAAATTCCTCATTAGACGAATGCTCGTAGCTACAAAATTCGTCTTGACCTTCATAGATTTCAGTGCGCAAGACATCGCTTTGACCTTGCATAGAGTTGGAGCCGCAAGACATTGCTTCGACCTTGCATGGAGTTGAGGTCGCAACATTGTCTTTGATCCTCAGGCGTGGTGTGTGTACATATTAATAATCTGTATCTTCGATCTTGGATTTCTCGTAATCGTTATTCTTTCGACATTCTTTTAAAATACTATTCTTTCCTGGATTTGTAATAATGAACATATAATATAATCACAATATTCGTTAGACACATAAACTAGGAATTCGTTCAAAAATATACTGAATATAATGCAAATTTAAAACACACATAAAATAATAATTAAAAGTACTGCATATCATATCATGATGAAATACATTATTTTAATAGAAGATATATGCTTTATCCATTAAATATAATATATGAAAATAAACAAATACGTAAAAACATAGTTAAATTAAGTATATTAATAAGAAGTTACGGACGTAACACCACTTTCCAATTTTACAATTTAACCAATTTCCAGATTTTGTATGAAATATCCCCAATTTCCAATTTTGCTTCTATCCAATACAACTAATTTCCAAGTTTGCCTTTTATCCAAAATAACCAATTTACAATTTTGCCTTTTATCCAATTATAGACGATTTACAAATTATAACAAATTTCTTATTTATAAACATAAAAAAATTATAACCAATTTTTTAACTTTATTAAAACTAAACACAACTTAATTAATTATTTAATTTAAATAAATGATTGCAAAAAATTTAGAAAACAGTATGTTAATGAAATTCTATTATTAATTTACTATTCACTTATGATTACTAATCATATTATATTATATGATTTTGAAATTAAATTTTCGTTCTTATATTTAAGAACGTGGTGGTAGGCCCTAAGCGTTTTTTAAACAATTAAACATACAAATTTGACAAAGTACATTTTGGAAAGGTTTTTTCATCCTCTTTCGATTGGAAATAAGCATTTTGAAAAAAAATTTTGACCCTAAAAAATCAAAATTAAAAATAAATTTCAATTTTTGGGGGAGAAAGGTTCGATTTTTTTTAAACCAAAGCTGAGGTTTTTTCCTAAAAGGACATATAAATAGTAAAGTGGGACTAGAATGTTTTAACATTGAAAAAAAGAGTTTTCTACTCGCCGGAACGCTCAAAACCCGGTTTTTAGCTCCGTTTAGGAGAAAATTCTTTTTTTCAATATTTAAACATTCTAGTCCCACTTTATCATTTATATGTCCTTTTAGCAAAAAACCTTAGCTTTTGTTAAAAAAAATCGTACCTCTCTCCCCCAAAAATTGAAATTTATTTTTAATTTTGATTTTTTTTTGTCAAAATGATTTTTTCCAATCGAAAAAGCATGAAAAACCTTTCCAAAATGTACTTTGTCAAATTTGTATACAAAAGCCCCAAGTTTTGCTACGATTGGAGAAAAATTTTTCTCCACCTTGATCACTTGACATGGAATCGCTCATATATATTAGACCTGTATTAGACCCTACGAAGGATTACCACAAACAATACGAACCCTTGAACAATAGCATTTGTAAATGAGGGAACAGGTATCTTCCTTCGTCGCAAGGAAAATTTATACAGGGTGTCCCGGTCGAGGGTGTACATATTAAAGGGGCATAATCTACTGAAAAAACTGAGACGAAAAGTCCTTTGCACTTTTTAAAAATTTTCAGTCGTTTTTCCGTAAATCGCAATTAAAAAATCAAAAACTACGCTTTGCTATTGGACGTGAAAGCTCAGTGAGACGGTAGGCGGGGCGTACTATTACAGCGTTTGCTTGCCTGGGCGTGTACCAGCAGCGCGCGTAGAATAAATTTTTGACGATAATTTCTTGTTTCTAGTTTTAAACTGTGTTATTTTAACACAAACCCAATAATTTAACACCAGGTTTGTGTTTTTTTTCAGTCGTTTTTCCGTAAATCGCAATTAAAAAATCAAAAACTACGCTTTGCTATTGGACGTGAAAGCTCAGTGAGACGGTAGGCGGGGCGTACTATTATAGCGTTTGCTTGCCTGGGCGTGTACCAGCAGCGCGCGTAGAATGCATTTTTGACGATAATTTCTTGTTTCTAGTTTTAAACTGTGTTATTTTAACACAAACCTAATAATTTGATGGTGCAAAAAGTTTTAGAGTGGGACTAACAAGTTTAATAGGTTAAAAAAAATAATTATGCTGCCCGTGCAGGACGAACGCTTGCTGCGCAGAGGGATTTTTTTACAATTTACTATTAAAATTTTTCTAGAGCCTTCTAATCTATTAATAATTAAATTCCGATAAAATTTGAAGGCTCTAGAAAATTTTTAATAATAAATTGTAAAAAAATCCCACTGCGCAGCAAGCGTTCGACCTGAACGGACAGCTTAATTATTTTTTTAACCCATTAAACTTGTTGGGCCCACTCTGAAACTTTTTGCAAAACCTTCTTATCATTTACAGGTATGTTTTAAAAAAAGAAAATTAAAAATTTATCATACCTAAAGTTAAAAAAAATTAATTTGTTTATAAAAATTTTTTATTTTTTTAATGAAAAAAAAAAAATTTTTGTTTTCATTTCGTAAAAGTCGAAAGAAAACTAAAACTTTCGTTCTTTGACAACTTTTTTCTAAACTCAATATTTTCGGACTTATGAGCAACTGAATATATGATTAAAAATGCAAAATTTCGAAAATTCATAACTCAAAAATTTTGACAATTAAACAAAAATAAAATAATACGTATCTGTTTTTTTCGATACAGAATAGAAAAAAAATATTTTTGGCCGATTTTAAGAGGTCGACTAAAATCTCACGTGGAATTGCTCATGTACACCCTCGACCGGGACACCCTGTATATAAAAGTCATTATATATATATACTTTCCAATTGAATCACAATAGGTAACGTCTGGGTAACGGCGCCAGTAATGCCGGCTCTGGCAACGGCTTCCTTTCCTTCTTTCTCTAAAGGCAATATAAATAAGATTGTCTCTCTTTACCTAATTTGCATATCTATTCGTTTCATATTAAGGACTAAATAATAATTTTATATGTTTAAATATGACTACCAGTATATATTCCATTCAAATCGCTATCACAATGTACCCAATAAAATAACTTGTGTTTTTGGTTTAACAAAACAGTTTTTAAAGATAAATTTTTGTGCTGTCAAATGTACGTAACGAACTAAACTGAACAGAGCGTTTTCTGCCTTATAATAAAAGGTATAGGCTATCTTAAATAGATGGCCCACCCTCTCACAACTGATGACATGCTGCGTCTCACACCCAGAAATTGGCGCGAATTTGAAAAAGAAATAAAAAAATTTCTTATCCGTAGATTAAAAGAATGCAACATCGCATTATAAAATATAAGGAAAATACTAAATATAAATGCATAACAGATACGTTTTTCAATAAATTAATTTGGGAAAAAAGTACTTTGCATTTATGGAAGAAATGCTTTTTAGTTCATCCTCACACACAGAGTTGGGATCTAACACAAACAATTTATCTATCGGCATCGGCGTACACGTAAAAGTTGGCTCATATAAAAAGACATGTTTTTATATAAACCAAACGGCTTTTTAATATTGCATGTTAAAAAAATTGACTGTCTCACAATTGGAAACTCTCCCCTACAATTGTACATTTACCATTATTTGGAAATTTTTAAAAATGTCATAAACAATTTTGTATAATTGTTAAAAAACATTTTTTTTATATAAATCAAAAAGAAAAAGTACTTCAGCCGGTCAAAATATCTCTGTTGACCCTTTATAGTGCTTATCTGGAAGTGATGGGAACTACAGTCTTTGCGCATTCGTGGTATCGGACATTATTTTTGGTTGTGTTTTTATAGGAACTGATACCTTTATTTTGACTTTACCATACTTCATAACCTATCTTTTGTCACTTTATTCATTCGCTAACTTTTATTTTTAAAATTATGGCTCCTGAAGTGTGTTATAAATGCAAGACTAATGTTGCTAAACCTGTTTTTTGTAAAATATATGAAACGCCTTATTATCCTGGATGTACGGGTCAATCTAAATTAGATAATGGTGCATTTGTAAAATGTTGTAAACCTTGCAACAAATTCCCTCTTTGGAATTCACTTAGTGTGCCCTCTTTCTCTGGCATAACTACTGGTGTTGATGAATCTGATGTAAAGGAAATCATAGAAACAGCTAAAGCAAGTCTTAGTGCAGCATTCTCCAATCACATTTCCAAAGTGAATGACTCAGTCGCTTCTCTTACAAATAAGATGGATAATATCTCGGACAAAATGGACGAGGCTGTTTCGCATATTGCTGATGTTAAGAGGAGAATTCAGAATTCGTAAGATAAGGTTATTGATTTGGAAGGTATTGTTTTCAATAATAAGGCTAAGTTGGATGCATTGCAAGGTAGTAATCCCCCTGCATGTAATATCATTTCTAAAATTGAGGATAGAGTTTCTCGAAAAAAATTTAATCTTATTTGGCATACCTGAAACTATTAACAATTCTAAACCTCAGATTGATATAACAACAATGCTAGAAGTATTAATTGCTGTCAGATCTAACTTACGAAACTCAAATACTTTTTCATATAATTTTCAATTGAACATTTATTTGTTAAAATTATTTTTAATAATGAACATCACTGTATTGGTGCATAATATATTCCTCCTAATGCAACTATTCAAATGTATGAAACTCCATTTGAATCAATGGAGTGATCTAGTAAAACTTTCATTCACAAAAGTTTGTATCTTTGGTGGTTTTAATATACCCTACGCTGTTTGGAATTCTGATAGCAATCTTGACCTTTTTTGTACTTTTAAAGCAGGATCTCTAAACTCACATAAATTAATAACAAGTATTGTATCTGACACACTTGATTTATTGAATTTACCACAAATTAATTCTTTTTTAAATAATTATGGATCTTTACTTCATCTTATTTTTTGCAATTTTTATAAATATTCGTCACATTTAGTTCAAGATGAATTTGTGTTAGAAGTACATAAACATCACCCACCTTTCTTGTTTGTTATTAATGACAATTTAGAAACGTCACCAGACTTAACAATAGGAACGATCACTGATAAGTTTAATTTTAGTTTTCAGATTACTCTGCGATGATGTATTTTTTGGATAATGTTTAATGGAGGATTATTTTTTGCAATTCTGATATTAATAATGCCGTTGAAATATTTTATGACTATGTTTATACTTCCATAGAATTGTTTGTTCCTTTAAAAACAGTATATAATTCTACCTATCCCCTTGGTTTACTTCGAAATTAAAATATCTAATAAATTACAAAAAACTTAATGTTATTTCCACATTTTTCAACAAAATTTTCAAAAAAGTCTTATTTTCCAAAAAATTTTGATTTTTAAAAGTTTAATATCTCCGGTAAATATGAACGAAAAATGTCCATTCTGGGCTCAAAAGATGCGTCTAAAAAACTATAAAAAATTAGAGAAAAACACTTATAGGTGTCGTAACATTTTTTTAAGTTATGGGCAAAAAATTTGGAGATATTTATGAAAATGTGATGTTTACACACACACACACATACGGAATGACATTTTCTAAAAATGTCATTTTTGAACTCCTGAGGTTAAATAACATAAAGATATGTTAAAAAATCGAACCTGAACAATTTTGGTATTACAATACTTCCTCAGTATGAGGAAACAAAATAAATAAATATTACTTAAATGCCTTTTTGTTGATAAATGTTTCATTCCGCGATTCCTTTTTCTCGTTTTTTCTTTTCTTTTTTTGTTTCATTTTGTCACTTTTTATTACATTTTTGGTTACTTCGTGATAAATAACATGGAACAAATAAATGCGAAACTTTAGATTGATTGGAAAACGATTGATTTGACCAAGCGACATATTTGACGAGCGACAATTTAAATATCCACGTAAAAAAATAATTAAATAAGAATTAGAATAAATAAAAACACATGCACAGTTTTAAGTACATCTAAAGTAATATGTGCCTCAATTTTGGAGCAAATTAAATAAGAAACTTTGGAGAAATTAATGATTTGAGCAGCGACATATTTTTCGTACTACACCAGTATCACAAGTAAGTAACAATTATTTTTCTTAAAATATAGTTGAAAATAAAAATCACGCACATAAAATTTGAATTACAATTCAATTGTGCCTCATATTTCAAATTTTTTGACTTAGTTTTTTAATGTTTATTTTATAAAACCATTTTGACTGTTTAAGTGAAAATACTGTGAGGGACATAAAGGTTAAAAGTTACAGAGATTCGCCCATATGTTGAAAACACTCATGACATCGTGAATTTTGTTGCTTCCTTTTTTAACTCGGAATTTACAACTCGTGATACAAATAGTTTTCATCGTCCTACATGTGACCTTCATAAACTTGATCTTAGTAATTTTGCCATAAATCAAGAGAATATATTTCCTTTTTTCAAAACTTTAAATACAAATAAGGGTGCAGGTCATGATGTATTACCTCCAATTTTGATTAAGATATATTGCTCGTATTTTGTTTTTCCACTTTACTTACTGTTTAATAAATCAATTACATCTGGGACGTTTCCTTCTTTTTGGAAAAAAGGAATTATAGTCCCAATTAATAAATCAGGCGATCAGAGCGATATTGCTAACTATTGGCTACAACAATACTAAATGTATTGCTGACACTCTATATTCTACAGTTTTAAATGATATTATAGGCGAGCAACATGGTTTTAAGAAGTGCATGTCTGTTCACACTAATCTTAGTCTTTTTTCTGACTTTATTTTGCATAATATGGAGAGTGGCCATCAAATAGACACAATATATACTAATTTGTATAAAGCCTTTTGTCGCGTAGCGAATTAGAATGATAATAAAAATAGTATAGAATGAAGGAACAGAAAAATGTATTCGAGACTTTTAACAGAAATAAGAAGTGGAGAATCAATTCCTGACGAGCGATTCGTAAGAATAGACGTATAATTTACACATTTAATTTTCGACAAATTATATTTTATAGACATTTTAATTATAATTTCAATGTGACTTTAATACTAATTTTAATAAACGAGTGTATATTATTTTATCGAAATAGTGATTTATTTATTTATAACAAAACAAACTCTAAAACTAGCTACCTTAACAAAATCAATTTAACTGGTGTTAAGGTTGAACACCTTTGATAAGGTCGATCATAGAATACTTGTTGCAAAGCTCGGGAATCTTGGTATTCATGGTAACTTTCGGTCCTTGATTGATTCATATTTGCATAATAGACCTCTTTCGGTACGTTGTAACGTGGATTATTAAATAAGTCCATGTTTGAGATGTTTTCCCGAGAGTTCGCCGAAGCTTAAATTAAAAAAATAAAATTAAAAAATTGCGCGAAAAACCACCATGAATCAACTGAAATTATTAATTATATTTTGTTATTATCTTCATTATTGTTATTTCTCTAATTTTGTAATTTTAACGTTTAAAATAAATTGATTTATTTACAAAGTTTAGAGGTTAGGAACCTGGGACGACTTAACCAATTAAAGACGGGATGTCCTTAAATTTGCTTAAAACTTGTTACTCGGGGATTTTCTAGGTCACTGATTACGAATATAACTTTAGTTTTCCAAAATTTAGAATGGCGGATCTAACTTCACAGAAAAATATATTAAAATTTAATTTACACAAGTAATAACGTTCTTCAGCCATTATTTTTTCTAATGTAATTTTATGCATTATTTATAATTAGTGAATTTTAAATATACAATTAAATTTCTTGATTATTTAATCAGTACCTAATTATTAATATTTACATATGAATAATTTGCTAACATTTTTAAACGTGTGATTTTTAAATACACACAAAACTGTTTAAATCAATTATCACAGTTATTTAATTAATAATAATTTATTAACAATATTAATAATAGGGGAGGATGGGGTATGGATAGTTAGGTAAGGATAGTTTCGGCACTAGCGGCAAAACCTGAATATGTATCTGAAAACCAAAAGTATTTTAGGAAAGCCTGTTTATTTGGCTATAATTTTGTAATACATTATTTTTCTGTAGACCAAAATCCCTACGAGATACGAAGCAAAATATAAAAAAAATATAACTATCCTTGCCCCGGTACCGGGGCAAAGATACTTAGAACGATTCGAATGCTAAAAATGATTAAAAAACTCGATAAATTTTCGTTTTCCTTAATTTATTAGTTTTAAAATATTCAATATATTAATCTGGACTGTTAACAATATTCTTTAGATATTTTATTAATTGATTTATAATTCGTCTGAACTAGAATCTAAAAATATTCAATATATTAATCTGCACTGTTAACAATATTCTTTAGATATTTTATTAATTTTATTAATTGATTTAGAATTCGTCTGAACTAGAATCGAAATTTTAAACAATTTTCTTCGGAGGACCACGACCGCGCTTTGCAGGCGTAGGTCGTGTACTGCATTCAGGTTCGTCGAGCGCAAGTCCCTGAGCCTGGATGTTTGACGGTGTGACAGACACTTTGTATGGTTCATTCAATAAAGCTAGAATGTCTGCAATAGTGATCGTTCTACCAGGATGGTTTCTCATCCACGCATCAAATGAGCGATTAACAGCTGATTTAAGAGGACTAATGATTATCGAGCAATAATAATTTTGGTTGGTCTTTCGATGCACCAACACAGGATTGAAAATGTTGCAAAAACATCAAAAAAACTGTCAGCATTTATCTATCCAGATATATGTGCCGTGCCAGTTGAACCAGGTGATGCTCCATCTAAAAACCGCGGCTGAAATCGAACACGCGGTAAAATAAAGAATGTCGGAATCGACGTACCAGTTGCAGATACTGCAAGTGCAATTGTAACTAGTTGACCTCTTTCTGCAGACGTCAATTTGCCAACTTGTTTCACACCACGTTAAGCAATTACACGTTCTAGTCTTTGAACGGCGGTAACACCAAATTCATCCATATTCCAAATGTGTTAAGGCAAAACTTTCAATTCGTCCATAACACAAGACAACGATCATCTCTTGTTGACAATCCGTAAAACATAGCACTTGACATGAGTAAATATTTCATCAAAGCCGTTTCTTGTTTGTTGCTGAAGACCTAAATAAATAATGAAACCACGAAATGCATTTGAAACAAAAATAAATAAACCGAAATACCAACCTTACAAGAATGCTCCTTGGAGAAATTGATGTTACTTCGCAAAATTTGGTAGTTAACCTTAAAATCATCTGCGGCTTTTCTTATTCCCGTTCCCTTTCTAACTGATGTGAAAATTCTACTACGGGAAACACTTACGTAAATAAATATTTCAAAGCTTTAATATAAAAAACAATACGATAAACAGCACGTTTATATTTTAACAAAACATATCGACCCCTCCCGTTCATGTAATACTTATAGAAAAACAAATGCAAGATCATTCCTATTCAGTTTTTAGTGCAAGACAATTCTTATTCGATTTTCCGTGCAAGAAAAGTCTTATTAAAAATTGTGTGCAAAACAATTGCCACTGACAGAATAATGAATGTAACCCTACATCATCTTTTTAATATTAAATTACAATTACATATATGAGAATTTCAGTGCGTATCTGTTGTTATTAGAAACTTTAAACACGGATTCTCTCTTACATATTAAAAAATATGTTTTAGGCAATTGTAATTAAAAATTATATTGAATTAACAATTTTATAAAACTCATAGTGTAAGCTCATTTCAGATTGTACTTTTTAGCATAGAATTTTAAATAAGCATTTTATTGCACGGAAACATTAATAAGAATTGTCTTGCACTAAAAACTGAATAAGAATGATCTTGCATTTGTTTTTCTATAAGCAGTATATGAACGGGAGGCGTCAATATGTTTTATACAAATGAACTCGTAACTTCTGTAGATCGTGGCAGATTGAGGTATAATTTCTCTTGACATCTAGGGCCGATTCCAGAATGGATATACGTAAGGTTGACACGCGCGCAACGTTTACGCAAAGCTAACGCGCGCGTTGTTTCTGACGTCACTAATGTTGTGTTGCCAACTGCTAGCAGAAAGTATATGCACCTAGCAGAAAAACTGCTAGTTTATGCACTAACTTTATTATGTACATAGGTTAAAAATTTGTTCGAAAATAATTATTCACAAGTTAATTCACAGCTTGATCACTTATTTCTAAAAAACTTATTCAAAAATTAATAATTACATAAGCACCTTTTTAAAATAATCGTTGAATGATTAATTTTGAATAATTTTAATATGATGAATTGCATGCAAGTGTAATTTTCTTTCAAAGTTTTAAATATTTGGACATAAAATGTGAAAAAGAGGACAAATAATTCGAGTTTTAATAAATTTTTAATATTAAATACAAAAAAATGTTATTTTCTTTACTTTTAAAAATAATGTATTCAAATTCATTCTACTTTTTTATCCTCAATCAATTTTCTTAGAATGAAATAAGCATTTTTTCTGTTGTTCTGAGGAATTTTTCGCCACTCTTCACGAATAACAAGAATGAAATTGTTTGAGATGGATGAATTGTGGCGAAGCAGTGCAGATACTTGAGATGATATTTCCTCACCTTCTTCTTCAGTCAGAAAATCTGAAAAAATTGTTGGAATGAAATAATTCTCTTAATAAGCAAACAATAATGTAGAATATGTATAAGAATTTCAACGGAAATGAAAAAAAAATGTATCGGTTTGTCAAATGATAAGAAAAGAAAATTTCTGAAAAAAATTCAATATAATATTAAGGTTTACAAATTTTACATCTTTCTCTATTTTCATAAAAGCATAAAAAATTGTGAATTCGTCCTATTAACTTCAAATGTCAGAATTAACCTTTTCAATTAGAAATTTTTTTAGTAAATATTTTGCAAATAATACACACAGAAGAACGACCTTGTTAAATTTTAACAAAATATAATTTTTTTCATAAAAAATACTTGCAAAACCTCAAATTTAAATAAGTAGCGACTATTAAATAAAGTGAGACTTAAGTAGTAAGTAATAAAAATTTCTCAAACCAAAAAAATTTAATATTAAATAAAGATTAAGGAAATTGAAAAAATAATTATGAAAAACCCTGAAAGAAAATGTATAACTATATTTGAATAGAAAAATATCAAAGAAGCTTGTAAAGTGAAAATTACCATCATCGACTTCTATTGCTGTCTGCTTGCTGCTTGCATCCTTTTTCTTGGCACTGATGTTTGATTTTGTACTACAAAAGCAGACAATATAATAGATACAACACCTTTTTGTTTCTCAAAAGACTGTAAATTTTAAAAATTATTTACTTTCTAGTAAAAAATTTTGCATTTAAAGATTGAAAAAAATATTACAGCATTTTCAAAGCATTAAAAAATAGCTACAAAAAATTTTGTCACTTACATTGGGTGTGTCATACAACCTTGAAGGAACAACATATCTTCATAATAAGGCCAACTTGAAGAAATTTCTTGAGCTGATGATCCCGATGGCACATATTTGCGAATTTTCTTTTCTTGTTCAGAAAATTTTTGTTTTAAATATTTCCATTTGTCCATTATATCTGCAACTGGAATTATTTCGATGAAAAAACAAATATTTATTGTGTTAAATTTTGTATGGAATACTCTATATTGAAATTATAAGATATAAAATTATTATAGTTAATTTACCTGAAATTTCTTTTTCCAATGTCAAACATATTTCGGAAGCAATAACATTCCACAATTTTTTTATTGTATTCATGTAATCAAATCGAGATTGGTCATAGATTATGGGGTGTCTTGATACCAATTGTATCAAGATTGTGGTCTCGTCATCTTCAATATCCATTGATCTGGGAAGGCAAAAAATAGGTTTCAATAAACATCATCATGAGTTTTAAGTTAGTTCAAATCAAAAATTTTTTAATTAAATTTGAAATCTTATTAGTTTCTTAGGTTATAATTTTTATTCCTAATAAGATATTTTTACTTTCAATTGTTCGCAACAAAAATCAGACTCTAAACAAACATTACACGAGAATATTTTCAAGTATTACATTCAAACATTTGTGAGTATATTTTTTAACTACTTACCAAAATAAAAATCAAGCGAATAAATCTTTGCAGTCGGCAGCATGAGTCTCAATAACTAAACCTTCAAATGTATAAATGCATGTTACATACATCCCACTCCAAATTTTTAAAAAATGTACGCTATTTGATAGTAGCGCCTCTTCTTTTGGCGGCTCAAATACTAGGTGCTACCCCCACCTTCTGTGAATGTCGAAATTCACATATGTTTATATCGATGCCGGCATTGATTATTATCAAAGTCGTGTTTGTACCTGAACAGTATAAGCCGGTAATCTTACTTCAAGAAAATGAAAAGGAAATTGTCAAATAAAGGAAATGATAATTTTAACAACAAGTTGATCAGTATTGCTCAAGTTAATCCTTGGATGTATGATAAAAAATCAAGTATAGATGATGCTACAAAAGAGACACTTTGGTCTGAGATTCGTGATGATTTACGTGAGAGGGGAATCAAAGTAGATAGTAAGTATTTGTATAATTTTCAATTAGCAATGGTTTAAGGTAAAATTTAAAAAAATTTCATTATTATATGACACTATATTATGAATCAAAAATCCTCTAAAAGTACAGTATCCAAAGTTTTGAATTTTCCATTGAAGCTCAATGGAAAAATCCCACACTGAATAGCATACCTTCAATGTAAATAAAATCAATCTATATATTTTTTTCAAAATATTCCAAACGTGACATTTTTTTCAACCTATCCCAGTTTAAATTTACGAAATTAAAGAAATTTTAACGTAATTATTTTGATTGCGTTTTCTACATATATGTATCATATGTTAACATACTTTAATGTTATTATATGTTTTAATACACCAACATTTGTTCATTTCTAAAAATATTTTTTTTTAACATGCTGGGACAACATTTGTCGAAGTATGATGCGAAACTAACACAGAAGTAAAATACAAACATTAAATATTTTAGATGGCTTAAAGTGCAGATGGAATTCTTTAAGGGATACATTTGTTCGGGAGCATAAACTTCCAAAATCGAATTGGAAGCGTTATGAAGAATTGCTTTTTCTAATTCCATACATTTCACATAGAAAGTAAGTCACTTTTCGAAAAACAATTTTTGAGTAAGGTAAATACTTGTAAACAAATGAGTCAAAGTTTTTTCTGAACAGTATGATCATTTTTAAAGTAATAAGTAGTACTTTCATATTCCTTAAATTGATTATTCATAATCTTAAAATCCAGAGAAAGAGTTTACATTATTATCTTTAAAAAATATTTAATTAGAAATAAAATTTATATAAATTTTCAAGTTTAGTAATAATTTTTTAGATACACTTTCGCAATAAAGTTCTGTGAAAATTATTCAATTTAAATGAACGATTGCTTATTAAGTAACTTGTAAAATTTGAATTTTTTCAAAATTGGGTTTGGTTAGATTCAAAAGAATTTTTTCTGAAAAGAATGTGCCATTATTCGCTCAAATTGAATACTTTTCGATAAAAATCACTTATGCGGGAACGTATCTAAAGATTATGAGACAAGACCCAATTTATGTACAAGACAAATACCTTGCAAGCACTGATTCTAAACAAGTACCTACATAAATATTATTAATTTAATCCAATTGTATGAAAATAAATTTTTTCATATGTAGCAGCGGATCAAAGGCTGCTTCCAATTCTTCTAAACAATCAAAGGAGATTGACCCAGAGGCCTCGAATTCCAGCCAGGCCTTCAGTGAAGGTATGCTCTTCTCATTTAGGAAAAAAATGGAACTTTTCACGTTTTTTTAAACCTTTTTATAATCTATTAAAGGTGGAAAAATTAAATTAAATTAATTAATTAATTTAATGTTTAATTTAATTTTTTAATTTAATAAATTCACTTTCTTCAATTTTTATAATATATATTATAAGAATTTTATAATAATCATAATATATATATATATATATATATTATAATATAAATTTTATTAAAATTTATAAGTTTATCAAGTGGGAGATCGTAAAAAATATGGAATTTGATGGGAATTTAGTACAAGCATGAAAACTCTAGAAGTTTTTTGGAAACTTATAAAATGGAGATTTTTTTTGCAAGACATTTTTGAAATAATGTATGTAATCTTTTTAAAACAAAACTAAAAAAGTTTCTATCGATTTTAGAGCTATTTTTACGCATTTCCAATTATATTAACAGTTTTAGTGAAACGAATTTCTGACCATGAAAATTGCATGCAAACAGTAAATTTTTTTTTGATAAATGAACACTTTCAATTGAATTTTTTAGTTTCTTCTCACTGGGTTGAGAAAATTTTCTTAAAAAAGTGAACGTTGAGAACAGGGCAAAAACTTCAAGCTGGTTAATTTTAGCTCCTTTGTACTGTTTAAGAAAACGTTTGAAATAATCATTTGAAATTTTTCGTCTTATTTTTTGACATGTACATTTTTTCAAAATTTTATTATTTTTATGGAAAAAAAATTAAATAAAAAGTGTTAATTTTTCAAGATAACAAAATTCTAGTTTCTATTCGCATTTTTCAATTATTCAACAAGGCTATAGTTTGCTCGAATTTGAACCCAGATTTACTCATGTGGAATGCTACACGGGCCTGTGGAAGTTTATAAATCAAAATAACATTGTTTTCAGGACAAAATGTTTCACAGGAAAAAATTGATGAAGATGACACTGCACGCTAGAAAAATGCAGTAAATCATGAACATCAGAATGAAGAGAGTGATTTTCGAAGTTCGATGATCATTGATGAATATTAGGATGTATCACAAAGCAAAAATATGAGTCAAATCGACGTTTCGAGGGAAGAAAAATTTCCGAAACAAGTTTCCCATATAGTCGGCAAGGGAAAAACACTTTCGAAAACATCAAACTCTTTCGTTGATGAAATTCAACACGGAACTAGTGTCAACGACTCAAATTCATTGCTCTCGACATTATTAAACTTTGATCCTGCAGTATATGAAGATGGAAAAATGGGATCTGAAACATATTCCAAACAAAGTATCACCGATTCTCACAAAGTATCTTCGACATATCCACCCTCTTATCAACATCCAACCACGTGTGAAATTACACCTGCTAGTAAACCAATTTTCATCAACACTCCTGATTTATCTTCGACATTGTCAAACTTTGCTCGTAAAGAACCTGAACGTGAAAATGTGGGACCGAAAACATCTTGCAAACCAAAAATCATCGACTCCCAAATACTATCTGCAAAAATACCAATTTCTTCTCAACATTCAGTTAATTGGTCAACATTACCTGCTCGTAAACCAATTTTGATCGACGCTCCAGGACCATCTTCGACATTGTCAAACTTAGCTAGTGAAGAACCTGGACGTGAAAATGTGGGACTGGAAACATCTTGCCAACCAACTATCATTGACTCTCAAGTACTATCTGCGACTATTCCACGATCTTCTCAACATTCAGTTGATTTTCAAAGTATGGGAACAAAAGCATCTACATCAAAAACAAATCATAATAGCTCAAATCTAAAGTCTGCTAAAATTTTTAGGAATGGGAAGCACTATTTACCAACTGCAAATGAAAGTGGTGAAGGTGACCTGACTAAAAAACTGCAGGTCTTAAAAAGAGATAGCATTGGTTCGAAGCAAAAAAATACCATTGTGCCACCATTTGATGATTTTGCTATCAAAAAATTCAATTATAAAAGTAAAAATTCACGGGTTGAAGATGCTATTGTCAGTTGTTCGAGCAAAATAGAAGCGCTAATTGACTTAAATATGAAAGTTGAAGAAAATAAACTAAACGGAAATACACTGGAATCAAGTAAACAAATGGTATCAGTAGTTTCTACCGACGGTTTTTGGAACCTTCTGGAAGAAGATTGGCTCACTCTTTCAGTAGAGCAACAAAAGGAATTATTTCCTTTATTTCTGGATGAAATAGATCGTTTACGAAAAGAATAAATTATTCATATTTGCGTTAATTTTTTATTCATGTTTTGTCATTTATTATAATTGACTCTAAAAATCTAAGTGTTTCAAATATATTTTTTTCGTTTCTTAATATTTATAGTACTTTAAAATATGTTAGGTATTTATAAATAAAAATTTGAGACTGAGTTAATTATTACGTTATATTGAAAGAGGTTGAAAAATTATAGAATTTATCGTTCCTGTTATTTGTGAGTCACGAATATTTTTAATGATAAAGTTTAACGCGTATTTTATGTTTCTTACTTAGTGTGTAAGCTTTAAAGTGATTTCAGTATTAAAAAATTAAAAGTTAAGATTAGGTCAAAGTTTAGGTCTTAATAAAAAAAGATTTAATAATAAAAAAACGGATTAATATTTCAATCGATATCATAACAACAGTAATTTAAGAAATGAATTTTCTAGTATTATTTTTGCACAGTTCATTTATCACACGATTTGAAATATCATTCGTTTTAATATATAAACATTTTTAAAATTTGTCGATTTCAAATACACATTTCACTTTATTTATCGCCAAAACATTGATTAAAAAACATTAACATTTCAAATCTCACGACTGTCTAGTCGCGTTATATGTATTTTGTGTTATAATTCAAATTTTAACGAAGTCGAAATTAATAAAAAGAAAAATTTTATTTTATTTTATTTAACAAAATGAAAATTGTGTTTATAATAATAATTACATAATATCAATTCAGTTAAGTGGAAATTGTCCCATAAAACTGAAATATAATTTATAACTAATCAGATGAATATTAGTGAAATGTGCTTATTAGGACAAAAACTTTGAATTGTATTACAGTACAATGTATTAAAGCAAAATTTTTTCGAATTGAAATAAAAACATAATTACTTTGACGTTTATATTCAATTATTGAATTTTTTCCTTAATATAAATTTTCTGATATTTGCTAATACTAATTTTATTAAAAATGACTAATCAGTCTTAAAAAAAGTAGAATAAAGTAAACTTAAAGTGCGATGTTAAACGAATTAAAAAAGGAAATTATTGAACTGAACTACTTAAATTGTTGTAAGATCAGACCTTGAATCTTTTTTAGACATAAAGAAAGAAGATTCAGTTGAATTACATGGAAAAAATCCAATTTTAATGCATATAAATAACAACAAAATTCTGTTCTCAAATTTAAGAAGAGCTGCAAAGTAAAATAAAAATATTGCATTTTATTAAAAACATGAATGTTGTAAGATGAATCAAAAAACTTTTAAATTATTAAAATATGTAAAAGAAACTTGCAAAAAATTGCGGTATCCAAGGTCTGTGAAGTGCGCGACTAGCATAATAAAAATGTCAAATTTACCCTACGTAAAATTTGTGATAAATTTGAATTGTAGAATTACCTAAAATTTGTGATAAATTTGAATTGTGGAATTACGTAAAATTTGTGATTCTATTATTTCTTCTAATATTAAATTATGAACAAAGTAATTGGATAACAAATCTCTCAATGCATTCGCGTTAACATCGTCATTCCCGATTACATTCTCACGATCATTCAAAGGATTCTCGCCTTCATTTTCAGCTGCCCTATTTTCCCGAATGAATTGGTCCATTTGTCTTTCAGGAAAATATTGTCGAAATTCTTCATCATCAGCCAATTCTCTCGTTATTATAAAATTGTGCAGACAGACTAATGATTATAGGGAATTCAATATAACTTATTTAAATTTATAGAAAATTTAACAGAATATGATAATATTCGAATCAGTAAATTTCTACCAACGCGCGCGTTAGCTTTGCGTGAACGTTGCGCGCGTGTCAACCGTACGTATATCCATTATGGAATCGGCCTAGTGGTGTCAAGACGCAAACATATACTGAATGGCGCGTTTTTTGAACAAGCCGTTTAACAAAGGGTTTATTCGTAATCGGCGACTCCGAAAACCCCCAAATAACATGTTTTAATTAAAATTAACTATTTTAAAAAATTTTCTCCATTTGTTTATAATATTGTTTTAAAAAAGTGCTATGTTGTACTCCTACTATTTTTGACGCGATATTTCTATCAGTAGAAGGATTGTTGAAGGGTTTAGCTATTAAGAAATTGGAAAAATCTTAAAAAATCGTGTTTTTTCTTTAAAAATGTTGTATAAATTGTTTATTTAACATTTTTTAGTTTTTTTGAGTACGCTATTCGAAAGAGGGATTCAAGATACATAAGAAAAGTGTATTTACAAATTATTCTTGGTGCTTTTTAAGATTGAAATAGGTTCTTAAACATGATGTACAAATTTTGTACATTTCGTCCTTAATGGGTTAATAGAGTGCAGCCGATAAAGCAGCTTTCAAAAACCAGTTGTCAGAGAAATTAATAAAAAAAGTCATAGATGGCAGAAACTATCATTTGACAACCGTTTCATAAATACACAAACATATCCACACAATACAACATAATGTAAATTAAGAAAGACAGTTTCAAATACTTGAATATAAAAATTATCAAGACCTACTCATGTAGTACACAAAAGAACATCACTAGACAACATTTAACCCCATAACAGTCCATGGCCCATATGTGGCCACAAAAAGTCGTGCCACCTTTACGTCAGTGGCCATATATGTCCATCTCAAAAATAAAATACTAAACATAATTCGATTTGAATAACCAAGTGCATACTAAGGTTTTTGGGGTCACTGAATCCGAATTTCAAATCAGATTTTTAAAATTCAAAATGGTGGACCTGAAATGGCAACTATGAAGATTAAAAAAATTATCAAATACGCTTGAAACTCGTTACTTGGGGGTTCTCGGGGTCGCTGATTACGAATATGATGTCAGATTTACAAAATTAAAATGGTAAATCCAATATGGTGGATAATTTCAAGATTCATGCAATTTGATGAAATTTTAGGTCCGCCATTTTGGATTTCAAAATCTGACATCGGATTCGTAATCAGCGACCCGGAAAACTTCCGAGTAACAAGTTTTAAACAAATCCGTTGGATTTTTTATTTTCTCGACCGCTATATTGGATCCGCCATTTTGAATTCTGAAAATCTGACATTAGATTCGTAATCAGAGACCCCGAAAACCCCCGAGTAACAAGTTTCAAGCAAATCTGATAAAATTTAAAATTTTCGAATTCGCCATTGTGGGTCCGCCATTTTGGATCCGCCATTTTAAATTTTGAAAAACTGACTTCATATTCAAATTTTGCGACTCCAAAAACCTTAATTACAATGAAATCACATTTTTTAGAAACTTTTTTTTCTTGGACCGTTTTTGGACCACAAGCGATTTTTAGCTGGACTGCGAAGGGGTTAAATATCATCTTTGCTTCTGGCATGAAACATAAGCACAATCCATCAAGTCAATAAATAAAGTCAAAAAATGCCAAAAACAGACCTCAACAGTCAAAATCACTGAACATTACACAAAAACTCAAACGTACATTTAGTGTACACAGTTCACAATGGTAAGAAAGATAAAAAAAACCAACAAAAACTGTAAAAAGCAAAAAAGATTTACTTTTGACAAGCAAACAAATCAGCGTCACCTGGCGTCAAAAAAGTACTTTTCCAAAAAGATTTTCCTACTGAAAATATTTTACAACTATTTCCAGCAGAAAATGCAGAAGTTTCTTGTCGATCAAGTGGACATTTGTGATAAAAAAACAATTAGTAAAACAATTTTTTCAAAAGTATTATAAATTTATTTGATTTTTTATAGGCTTAGTACTTTTCCAAGAAGATTTTCCTACTAAATATATTTTACGACTATTTCGAGCAGAAAATGCAGAAGTATCTTGTCGATCAAGTGGACATTTCTTATAAAAAAATAAAAACAATTAAGAAAACAATTTTTTAGAAGTATTTTGAATCTATTAGATTTTTTATCAATTTATTATTGTTATAAAGAATTCATATGTCGTATATGAAATATTAAATAGTAGAAAAATTTTTAATTATTTGCTATGAATTTTGACTGTTTAAAAAAATTTTTAAAGTTATGAATACAGCGTTACAAACTTTAAGTAAAAAAACAACACCTGTGAGACTTAAGTTTTGGATAAAATTAGTGCAAAAAATATAAAACAACTTTTAAAATTATTAAGAAATAAATCATTGACATGTGTAGAAAGAAGAAAAATTTTATCAACAATTGGACTCTCAAAGACAAATAGTGGGAAATTTTAAAGGCTAAGAAGACGAAAATTAGGCCTGAAGGAAGATACAAATTGGATCAGGTGGGATGATATGGAGAATGCTTTCAATATTCGAATTAGAACACAGGATTCACAATTTTAAATATTTTAAAAATTATAATATACGATTTTCATTATAATTATATTAAAAAAACTTTTAGTGATAATGCAAAATTACTGATACTGATAGTCTTAAATATTTTATCTTCACAAAATTGCACATTCGGAAGGGAATTTTCTTTTCAATTAAATATTATTTCACAGTACCAAATATCTATAATAACATAAAACAAGATTTACATAAATTTGACACATCTGATTATCCTGAGAACAACATTTATAATATTCCTCTTGCAAATATGAAAATTCTAGGTCTTATGAAAGATGAAAATAATGGTGAAATTGTAGCTGAATTTATAGGTTTGAGATCAAAATTAAATGCTTCTAAATTATAGGGTGATAATTAAAAGGTTCAAAAGAAAGCAACAGGTGTAAAATTTTCAACATTAAAAAGAATAGAGTATGGCGATTATAAGCATACTCTAGAAAATCTGAAAACTTGATCCGAAAACAATACTTTATTAAAAGTAGAAAACATGATGTTTACACTTTTAAATAAAGTAAAGTTGTTCTCAACTGGCAAGATGATAAACGAGTCTTGATGCTAGGAAAAACAGACACCCTTTCTTGGGTTTATAATTCACCATGATGGAAAATTGTCCAATTAATAAGAAGTGTGAGTATTTTCTTCTTTAATCCGATGTACTGTCAAGTGCAACCAACAATTATTGTGCCAAAGGAGTGGATAAGTACAATGCAGCACAAAGAATTGTTACAATTAGTGAACAAATCAATTGTTAGTTACGTGCAGCAATATTTGGAATCAAATGTGGAGCCTGACATGTCTCTCGAAATTGGAGATATATCAGCCAAAATTAATCTCGTCAACGGAGAATATGCTTTTATCAGACCAGGTTTCCCCCAATACTGCAAGGTACAAAGCGCAATTTCGATACCTAATGTGTGGTTTAATTCATATGGTTTAGATTTTCTTTTATCAGTTCTTAATTTTACTGTTGATCAGTATATTGAAAAATACATAAATTTAAATTTTGAGCCAAAAATTATTTTAAGGATCAATAATTCATTTTGTGTTTTAACACAAGTTAATAATAATTATCTTTTTACAAAAATAGAATCTTAGAGTTTAGAAAAAAATAATAAATAAAAACGTTTAATATGTAATTGTGTAAAATAATGTTTTGTATAAATAAATTTTTATAATAGTAAAAATGTGTTTTATTGTAATGACCTTATTAGAATATAGATATAAATTTTTTATTTAAAGTGATTAAAATATTGAATTTATTTTTAAAATTATAATTTACTTTTTAAAAAGTTTATACCAATTAAACAACAAAATAGTTTTATATTTGTCAGTGTTAAAATATATAGACGATATTAATTCAAATTATTTAAAAATAATTTTAAATCATAACTGTAACTCAATTGTTAAAGTTACATTATTTAATTGTTAGAATTATTTACCCTAATTGTTACAATTATGTGACCTAATTGTTACAGTTATTTGATCTAATTGTTATAATTATGTGACCTAATTGTTACATTTATGTGATCTAATTGTTATAATTATGTGACCTAATTCTTTTGTTATGTGACCTAATTCTCTTGTCATATTACAAAACTGTAACAATTAGGTCACATAACTGTAACAATTGAGTCACATAATTGTAAAAATTAGGTCATATAATTGTATCAATTTGGTCACATAACTGTAACAATTGAGTCACATAACTGTAACAATTGAGTCACATAACTGTAACAATTGGGTCATATAATTGTTATAATTAGGTTATAAAACTGTAACATATAGATTACATTCATGATTTTAAAATTCATTTAAAGTAATATAATTTCATTTATTTTACATCTATTTAACTATATAATCATTTTATATGTACTAGAACAAATTCTGCGCGCTACGCGCGCCCATTCAATTCTTTAAACTATAAACTACTATGCTACAAATACAATTTTATTACTACTTTTCACTAATCTCCATCCTTATTTATAACGCACTAAAATAATAATGCTTGCATTATTGGTTACCTTTTTCAAATATTTCATTTAAAAAACTTAGCTTTTAGAAACATCGTTATTTCTATTATAACATGCATAAACTATTACAGAATCAAATAAAAATACTCTCAACAATATAATATTTATCTAATCCTGATCAAAAATATTTTGTTAGTCGTTTCCTACGTTACAAACATATGGGATTATTCCGATTATAGATAAATCATAAAATTGTTTTCCAAATTAAAATGTTTTCATAAATAACAATATTTATCACAAGAATAATTTTACTAAAACATTCAATTATTTTCATAATCCCAATATTACTTCTGATATTTCCTAAAAATATTTTTACGGAATCAAATTATTTTACTCTTGATAATACAACATATATCCGTCCATGATTAAAAACATCACTTCTTATATAAATGTTTGCCCTTCAGATTTGTTAATGGTCATTGCAAAAGCTAATTATATAGGAAATTGTCGTCTTTTAAAAGTAAATGGATATAAATTTTCATAATATAAAGTTACTCGATGTAAAAAAAACAATATTTCCACTCTTATCTCCCGTTAATATTTTACATTTAATAACATTATGTGATAAATCTAAAACAATTTACCTGGTTCCGTTACATAATCCTTCATTAATACTAAGATTTCTAAAAAGCATTATAACAGAATTAATTCTTAAATGTAATTAATGTGGTGGTAACGAAGGGGGAGAAAGAGTATTTAAATATTCTGGTAATAAAGTTTCAGTAAATTTTCCATTATCGCAATTTTCAGTCAAATCAATACTTTTATATATTTTTTCATCTTTACTATCTAAAAGATTTACCACCCTCTTATTAATATCATCTTTAAAATGCTTCGCTTGGCAATAAATACAATAATAATTCATTTTTCTCAGATAATTTTCATTAACATTTGATTTATAAATAACTTTGTCATTTGCTATGGTTGACAGAGAAACAATTGATTTTTGTGTATTAAATGTATTTATTAAATCAATAGATTGATTCGAATTTTCCTCTTTCGAATCAGCAAACAAAGAGTTTTTTTCATTTTATTTTTTATTTTCATTTTTTCTCTAAATTTTATTAGTATTCTGCCTTACTCTTTTTTATTTTCGTAAACGAAACATCTATTTCGTCTAAATTATTTATATTATTAATGTATATTATTGTGGGATTTGATTCATTTGTGTTATCAGCATTTGAATCATTAATTTCTCTGGACAAATTTTTACTCTTTAATAATCCTTCTTTATATTCTTTTTGACATTGTACAGTACTTTGTTTATGAAAAGAGTCTACTGCATTATTAATAACTTCGAAATTTCTTTTATCCGGATGTTGTTGGTGAAATTCTAACTTACTTGTTTCAATTTGTTTAGAGCAAACGTCTACTTTATCTGAATAGTGAATCAATTCTTCCAGTATGAATTTTCAATTCCAGTATCAATTTTCAATTACAATTCCAGTATCAATTTTCAAATCTAATTTCAGTATCAATTTTCAATTCCAATTCCATTATCAATTTTCAAATTTAATACCAAACCAATCCCAATATTAATTTTCAATTCCAATCTCAATTCCAATATCAATTTTTAACTCCAATAATATCAATAATCATTTAATTTTATTTAAAGGACCCTGTACTTTTACTATTGAATTTGGCTCTCAGCCAATTTTCTTGCTACTTTGCAGATTTGTAGTTTTTGACCTTATCAACAAAAAATGTATCAGACAAAACTAAAAATAATGACCAGTTTTTGAGCTACAGAAGTTCAAAGTTAAAAAAATCAAATAATGTGTATTAGTTGTTCAAGAATGTATGGTTGACAAAAATCAATTAAATTTGCTTAAAACTTGTTACTCTGGGGTTTTTAGGATCGCTAATAACGAATATGATGTTGGATTTTTAAAATTCAAAATGGCGACTGTAATATGGCGGACACATTGTAAGAAAATCAATTGGATTCGCTTGAAACTGGTTACTCGGAAGTTTTTAGAGTCGCTAATAACGAATATAATGTTGGATTTTCAGAATTCAAAATGTCGACTCCAATATGTCGGACATATTGTAAGAAAGTCAATTAAATTCGCTTGAAACTGGACAGTAAATCGCATTTACTGTCTTGAATCCTTCAAATGGATTGTAAATGACGTTTTCAAAACTACAATAGTCATCAGTTATTCACAAAAACGTTTCAACTATAATAATAATATAAAAACAGTAAAGAAAGCGCACAAAAATTGTTTTTGTTTTTTAGTTTACCTTGATACTATAATAGTTAGGAAAAAATAAGTAGCAATTGTAAATAATGCAAAATAAGATCAAATATAAAAGTGAAACGAAAAAAAGTAAATGTCTCAAAAAGACTCGAACTTATCTTGACTTAAACTAGTAAATCACCCCCTGATCTTGCCTTAATTGATTAATTCATTTAATTGTTTCACCTAAAACTATTAAAGCGTCTACTGATTTTGCCTTAACGAGCTGAATCGGATACTAATTCTTTAAACTGCTAAATGAACTCTAAAAACCCTTGATTAACCAGTTTCAAGCGAATTCAATTGACTTTCTTACAATGTGTCCGCTATATTAGAGTCGCCATTTTGAATTTTAAAAATCCAACATCATATTCGTTATCAGCGATCCTAAGAACCCCCGAGTAACAAGTTTTAAGTGAATTCAATTGATTTTTGACAACAAAATATTCTTGAACAACTAATACACATTATTTGATTTTTTTTAACTTTGGACTTCTGTAGCTCAAAAACTCGTCATTATTTTAAGTTTTGTCTCATACATTTTTTGTTGAGAAGGTCAAAAACTACAAATCTGCAAAGTAACAAGAAAATTGGCTGAGAGCCAAATTTAATAGTACAAGTGCGGGGTCCTTTGTTTTTAAATCTTATTACTCGCCTATCACTAATGCATAGTGTATATATATACATGTACAAAAGACTCCCACTAGTTAAAAGGAACCCTTCGAACAATAGGCCAGGTAATCGAAGAGACCTTTGGTTTCTCTTTACAGATTTTCTGTCTTCTTCTTTCTCTCGGTAATAATAACATAATTCGCTCTCTGTTCATAACGCAGAAAATCTAACGCTATTGGTTTCTTCCTCTTTCAAAGACAAACAAAATTCAAATGTCTCTCTTTACCTAATTTGCATATCTACTGATTTCATAGAAGGAACTTTTATTGAAGAAATATAGTATAACTCTCTAGATTCTTTTAAATTTTAGGTTAACAATTTTTTAAAGAAATTTTAATATTTTAGAACTTTACTAAATTAAAATATTTCTCATTATGCAATATGCTTCCTCATATGAGGCATTTTACGTGTAATGTCCTAAGTTGAAATTTCAAGTTCTAAAAAAAAATTGAAACTCGGGGAATTTGTTGTTCTATCAAGTAGAAATGTGCCCCAAAAAATATTTTTGACTTTTTAGAAAATTTGAAGGGGGTAGAGGGAGGCCAATTTGACCAATTTTGCTAAGACCGGCTACTTTGTGAGGGGCCGGCTACTTCAACTGTAAATAAAGTTTAAGCTACTTTAAAGTAATTTTTTTTGTTTTCTATAATACATTAAGATTTTAATCAAAATAATAGGGTTTTTTTTAAATAAATGATATGAGACAATTTTGAATTTTATTTAATTTTTTTAAAAATAAGAATACAATTTTTTTACATTTTTCTTTTAAGAAAACTCATTGCTAGAGTTTTTAGACAACCAGTGTGATAATAATTTAACATTTTGCTCCGCACATTAAATTAAACTTATTTCAACTATATTGCGATGATTAGAACATGGTTTAATATTATTTGCATCATGTTTTAGTGTTTGAAGCGATGAACAGTTTATATCTATCATATCTATAATTACAGTAGATGGCTTGAGAAAGCTTTTTAACCACTTATTTTTTTCTGAACCCTTTACATAAATCATTTTCACAATTCCACAAAATCTTACTGCGTAAGGTATTGTTATTTGGTTGAATATAAATTTCTATTCCTTTAGGTTTTAAAACACTTTGGAAATAGCGCTGTATATCACCAATTTCATAGCTACCAGTTGGTATAGTTATTTCTTCTTGATCAACATAAAACTTATTGTGTCCAATATCTATATTTGGAATTGAATTAAATGTAAGAAATTTAACAAGTCAAAGTACATAATTCTTTTGAGGCAACAATTCAATCGGTGGAAAATATTGTGTCTCCAATATGGATTTACATTTACCTGACAAGGTAAATGTTAATGAATCGTTCATATTGATAGTTTAATTTATACTAAACTCAATGTTTCCATTTCTTTACTTTTAAAGAGTAAACATACTTTTATCCGTGAGTTAAATTAAAAGAAATTTTAAACACAAATGACCACACACGAAGGTATTAAAATTTTGATAACTTTTGTGGTTGTATTTAATAATTTTAACACCGAAATAATAATTCACGCATAAAAACACCACGAAAGTGTGGAATTTTTAATACTTTAGCATATTTAAGTATATCGTAATTAGTTAACGCTCGTTTTAGTAAATTTATCATTTTTTGAGTTTTTTTTCTTTTTTCAACAGCACATACTAATCCTAATCCTTGTTTATACGCCTTAAGATAGAGACCTTTTCCTACAGCTAGAGATTCCATGGCTCTATTATTAAGTTGACTTTCTTCCAGTTGAGTTTTAGCTGCTTTTGCATCATTAATTGCTTTTGCTATTCCAGCTGCTCCACCAGATAGAGCTCCTATTGCAATAAGAATAGCACATACACGATTCCAAGCTTTTTCCGCTATTATCTTATCTGCAAGGTGTCTATTTTCAAGGTTATCTTTATTTTGAGAATACGCAATGTCGTGTTCACTACAAGCCTGATCAAGAGGATTGATACCAGGATCACCACGTGCCAATCGTTTTGCTAAGTTTGTTCCAGGTCCACATTATTGATAACCCTGAATGTGTAATTTAACAGGTAACTTATTAATAATTTGATTTAAGAGACCTCTACCACATTTGATAGATTTTTTAGAACTGATTACTTTTTTCTTGCCAACCATACTTTTATATTTCTACACAAAGTATATTTCAAGACTGATGGGAAAATGTATAAAAGCCGTGTATTTATACTTTCTTACCCAGTTTACTCTGAATATTTAACCTTTCTGAATTTTACAAAAATCTATACATAAATAGACCTACAAAGTAATCTAAAAATTTTTTGCATTTATACTGTTTAATCTCCGTTAGTTAAAAGATGGAATTTAAAAAACAGTCAACAGAATTACCTGTGTTAGATTTTGATACAGTAATACAACACAAATCTAAGAAAAAACGTCATGGAAATCTGTTACCTAATAGGGTAAGAGCAATTTTTTGTGGTCCATCAAACCAAAATATAAATTTTTGGAGAAAACCCTTGATTCAGTAGAAGGTATTGAATATTTTCCATTTCAAGATCATGAAGATAGTGACCTTAATCACGGTAGATACAGAAAAGGGTTTGATTGTTTTATAAAAGTTTCTGAAGCTTAAAATTTTTTCCACTGAGCCTCTATGTTTAGTTATAGTTTATACTTAGTTTAATTAAGATGTTGTCTTCAAGAACTGAACAAATTCAAAAACAAAAAGATATTGCTTTGAATTTGGCAAAAGCCAGTGACGCAATACGAAGAAATCATAAGACGTTAAAATTAGATAAAGAAAACTTTGAAGAAACGTTCGGTGATACTTTTAAACCCATTATTAATCCTTAAGAAAAATTGTTAGTGATTTTCAAATACTTAACAAAGATAATAATAATAAAAACGAGAATGTTAAAACTGATAAACTGGAAGAATTTGAGATGTATGGTGATAAAAATGATGGTGATGATTACAATGATGACGATGATGATGATTTTTTTTATTCACAGGGGAGAAGAGGAAATGCATTGACCACCTACGGAACTACCTGGTGGCTTCAGACTTCGTAGATGGAGGTCCCGTTTAGTCGCTGACGCGACTCTTCCGTGCCGCTCTTGTTCTGGCCTATTTCCTTCTTGTTCTTGACAGGGTCTTCTTAGCTTCCTCTAGGGCAGTTCTGAAGACCTTGCATACTCCTGATCCAGCAACTACAGCGAGCTTCATACCTCGCTTATTTGGTCCGAGGATCGTCACCTTCCTGCTTCCTGCTGGTACCGTAGAAACTTGCTCCAAGGCACCCAAGACGTCTTCTTTCTCAGTGAGGCTGTCCATATCGCGGATTTCCAGCGTAGTTTGCCGGTCCGCCATCTGCACTTTACCAAGGTCACCGATCACCTTAGTCACCTCCTCGGTGAACAGCTTCTTGTTTGAAGACCTTCCAATTTTAATGAGAAGGTCTCCCTTTTTAGTGGGTAAAGCTCCCACAACCCTTGTCTGGCTGGCCTCCAGGTCAGCTTCTCTTCGAACTTTCGCCAGCACGTCTGCGAAAGTATTTCCTTCGGACACTTTGACGATGACTGGCTCTTCCCTTCTTTTCTGGAACTGGCTTTGGTCCCCTTGCCTGCAGTCTTTTTGGGAGGTCTCTCCTCCTTCTTCCTTTTTGGATCCTTCGTAAGCTCAGGATTGCTTCTCTTCCGCTTCTGAGCATCCAAGACAACGTTTCTCAGCATTGCCGCGTTGAAACGGTCACGTCTCATCCTTCGGTCTTTCCGTGCTTCTTCTGACCAAGTCAATCCTTCGTAGAATCTCTCATTTTTTCTGGCGGCTGCTGCGTGCTTTTCCTTCACATCCTGTATGAGCGACGTCAGACTTCTCAGTCCATCCTTGATCGTCATGTTGACATTCTTCTGGACCTCACACGATTTCAGCATCTTGCTGATCTCTTCCTCCATTTTTTGAATGCTCGCCTTCTCTTCTTTGCGTAGCTTCATGCATTCATCACGATCTTGATTGCAGCTGGCAATGTCAATCGCAGAAGCATTACTGAAGACACAAATGCAGCTGGCTTGACTGGTGACGCTGCTCGTACTCCCTCGTATCTCCATCTTGTCCACGATGATCTGTGGAACTCCCAACGCGTTGTTGCCCTACTGCATCCGTGGGCTACTGGCCATCGCCCCCGCGTTAACCGCTTGACGATCGGAACCAGTGAGGGATTAAGCCGAAGCATTACACCGCAGGTACTCTTTCATGTTTTTGCAATCGCTCATGATGGATGTTTCCTTTTTGCTGGTTTTGGTCCGCGTCGAGTATTTGATTTCCTCGATACCACCAATTCCTCGAAAGAAATAGGAAGCGTTTACCTATCCGCGACCTGGCACGCGTCCGATAGAGGACCAGCAACCTCACGCATAGAACAAGTTCCATGCTCTCCGGTGAAACCGAAATTCCAACCGGGCACGGAGATGATAACCATGATTATTATGATAATAATAATGATAATAATGCTGATGATGAAGCTTCTTTTTTACCATTATTATATAAGGTTAACAAAAATGTATCTTAAAATGTTGATTACAAATAGTAGAGAAGTCGATAATATTTGTGGTGTAAGAAAATTAGGGAAAGGCAAATTAACGTTTGGTAATTCTCCAATAAGTTTTAGTGGAAATTATATAAATGTGGAAAAATTAACATTTTCTAATAGTAAAGGATTACTTGAACTTCTTTTTTAAAAAAATCCCACACAAATCTTTGATCAATGCTAAAGATTTGGAAAATTAAAAAAAACATTTTTTGACAAACGCACATAAGAAAAAATATAAAGCTAATAGTGGTATTCGTCAAAGTAAATCGTTTAAATTTAAATGATTCATAGTTAGATTATTATCACCTACAATAAACAATGATTTTAAACAAAAAATTTCTTCTCGTGGTGGTGCTCTGCCTGAATTAATGCTTGCTAAACAAAAAAATCAAATCGACTATGTATATTGGGATGACCCCAATAAATTAGTGGACAGACTACGTTAACTGTTAGCATCTCAAACAGCAGGAAATCCAAGTCACACAAACGAAATTTTATCAATCATTGAAGAATTAAGAGAAGCAAACATTATTTATTAATTTTGATTACTTTAAAAATAAATCAGTTGAATAACGTCTCTCGACGTATTTGGACGTTCATCTAAAAAAATTGAAAATTCTATTCGTGGGCCTCCAGGAGTTGGCTTTAAATTACAGCAGAAGGACATTTTAATGTTGAAAATAAATATTGTGCAATGTTGCAGAAGCTTTAAATGAAGGCAACGCAAATAATTTAAGTCTTGTGAAAAAATTGTGAACCCTGTGTTACGGTAAAACCAAACATTTAACTAGATTCTAAATTAAAATTTTTTTGACTTCTCAATATTTTATTAATTTTCTCGAATTAATATCAAAACTCCCTCTATTGCGTCACAGTTAAACGATATCTTTAAGATATTTCAAAGCATAAGCTTGCATCAGCACCGTGTCGGAAACGAAGTTAGGCTATTTGAGCGCTCCACTATAACTAGAAAGAAAAGAACTAGTTAAGTAAAAACTTTATGATTTTCAGGAACCTTTTATATAATATTATTATTATAATTACATGTGGATATCCTGGAATATTCTGTATGTTTTTGTTTTAAATGTCGCGGAAATTACTTGCGTGTATCCTTGGATATCCTATGAATTTTAGTTTTAAATATAATGTGAATTACACGTGGATATCCTGAGATATCATACATACTTTAATTTTAAATGTAATAAGAATTACATGTGGATATCCTGGGATATTCTGTATGTTTTTGTTTTAAATGTCGCGGAAATTGCTTACATGTATCCTTGGATATCCTATGGATTTTAGTTTCAAATATAATGCGAATTACACGTGGATATGATGAAATATCCTACATATTTTAATTTTAAATGTAATAAAAATTACATGTGGATGTCCTGAGATATCACATGATATCCCTGGATTTTTAGTTTTAATATGGTAAGAATCACGGGTGGATATCATAGGATGTGCAGTGTATCTTTAATTTGGATGTCATGAGGATCGCATGTGGATATTCTGGGATGTCCTATGTATTTTTAGTTTTAATATTATAGGGATTGCTCTGAGGTGCACTAGGATGTCCTGCATATTACTGTAATTTAAAAAAATCAATCAAATTCCTTATATAAATTTCCAACTTGAAAGACCACTACGAGATAGTGTCTAATTTTGGGACTGACGAAAATAAATAATAGGTAAAAGCTTCACATTAGTGAAGCCCGACCTAAATTAATTATTTTCGCCATCTTGAAATTTTTAATTTAAAATTTTGAATTGTGTTAATTATTAAAAATCACGTAAAAATAAAAATTCAATTCACATACTAAAATTTGAGCAAGTAAATAGTTAAACTCACAATCAGTGCATAAGTGCGTGCCTAGTTTGAAATTTTCTTCCCTTGAAAGGTGGGTTTATTTGTGCGTGTATAGTGCTTAGGCGGCCCAAATTTGAGAGGCCTAGTAAAAGTTAAAGGAAATGATGTTGCTTGGCACATTCTTTTAAAAGAGAATAACGAACCCATACAATAAAAACAGAGCCATTCGGCTCTGGCAGCTTGGTTTCTCCGGCGAACCTTTGCAGGAACGCGGTAAGCTTTCTCAAAAATCAACTGGGAGTGAGAATATGTGATGACCCTATTTTAATTAGTGGGGGCTTCAGACTCTCATTTAAGGTTGTGCTAAATTCGACTGACGAAAGAAAGATTTTCTTTCCCAACTCTTCATAAAAACTTTAAAAATATATTTTTTTAATGTCAAAATTTTACTTGATTGTTTTAGAGGCATTGCTTTTTTTTGGATGAGAAAATTCTTCTTTATTATCAGCCTGAATTAAAAGAACTTGAAAACGAAAAGGTTATTAAAAAAAATTTTTTCTTCTTTTTTAATTTCATCTTAAACTGGGAGTGAGTAGTGCGTGATAACCCTATTTTTATAGTGGGGACTCCAGAAATTCATTTAAGGTTAAATAAAAAAAATTTCCTACTGGCGGAAAAAGAGGTTTTTCCTTCTCTTGCTTAAATTTAAAACAGTTTTAGTCATACAGTTGATTTTCTTATTAAAACTCGCATGGAAAATTAAAGAAAGAAAAGAATTATCTCTAATTAATTTTTCTTAGATTAACTGGGAGTGAGTTGTATGTGACGACCCTACTTTTATAGTGGGGGCTCCAGAACCTCATTTAAGGTTGAAACAAGGTTTTGATAGGGAGGGAAAATTTTCTCTTAAATTTTAAACCAATTATTGTGTTATTTAAGAATTTTTTTAAATTTTAATTACCTATTGTGTTTTGAAATAAAAAATTAATCATGAACAAAATGTTTTACAATGCCGAGTAAATATAAATGCCGCGGAGGAAGACTAAAGCTAATCAGATTGACAAAAGTTAAGCATCTCGCTAAAACAAAACCAAGAATTCTGAGTGACCAAAACTTGAATAAAATTTTAGCGTCAGCGAGAGCATCCGCTAATAGCAGTGAAACGCGATCAGTAAATTCCATAAACTCTCTTAATTCTTGGGAAGAATTTTCCGAATTCTTTGAGACCCTAGCGAACAAAGCTAAGACTGAAATAGCTGCTGAAAAAAGGTAGAAAATTGTTTGTCAATTTTCTAAAATAAAAAAAAAATTTCTGATCGGTTATTTTGCTTTTTTAAATATTTTTTTTCCTATTAGAAAAATAATAAGTAGAATGATTCACAATGCCGAGTAAAAACAAACGTCGTGGAGGGCGATCAAAACCAAAGAGTTTCCTCAAGAACAAGAAACTTGCTAAGCAGGCAACTCCAATCTTAGTCGATATCGACATTGCGCCGTCAACTAGTAGACCCGTAGACAAGGTTGAAGTTTCCTCAGAAAATTCCTTAAATTCATGGAAAGAATTTTCTGATTATTTTGAACATCTTTTGAATAAAGCCGAAGCTGAAATCGCTCTCGCGAACAAACGAAAGGAAATTGAACGTCGCGTGAAAATAGCTTTGGAAAATAAGGAAAAAGAAAATATAAATTAGAGTCTACCCTTTTGTAGTAATGCGGTTGTTCCTTTTCTTCACATTTCTCCTTACAAAAATTTAACAAAGACAACAGTAACCAAAAATGACAGTATCTATCAAGGACGAACGTGACTTTCTGCACCTACCGCCATATGTGACTGTACAAACGAACAAATTACTAAACGGAAAATTGAACATTCCTATATACTTGTTGACAAAGTGTAACTATATTCCAGAGTACAATCTCGATACTAACTGTGCCATATATGAAGATTTAGACGACGATTGTATTAATGATACACTGATCCGAATTTTGGGTGTAGTCTTTTTGCCGATAAACGGTGAAGAAAGGACAACGCACAAAATGTACAGAAATTGGCTTTCGGTCAAATTAGTTGAAACTTCAGGAAGATGTTCTTTGAGATGTTCTGAACAAATTATGTGTGGGTTAATTTGACCCTGAAAGAATATTTTTTGAGTTACAGTAGGTAAAAGTGAGGAAAATATAAAAACGTAAATTACTCATATTCTAGACATTCTGAGGTGCTTTTGTGTAACTTCACTCATCTGATTAACTTTGAGTATCAGTGAATTTAATCGAAGTAAGAATGACAGTGAAGAATGAGTAAGAGTAAAATAAATGCGATTTAAGAGTGAAATAAACGTCAGAATGACTGGATAGTAATGTAATATTAGGATAATAGTGAATAAAAGAAAAATGTGATTAACTTTTAGTGTCAGTGAAGCTTATTTGTATAAAGAATGACAATGAAGAAAGAGTGAGAGTTAATTAAGTGTATAATTACGAGGTAAAAGGGAATTAAACGTCACATTGACAGAATAGTAATGTAAGATTAGGATAGAAGTTACAAAATAAGAAATCAGATGATATTTTAGTGACAGTATATAATTAAGAAGTAAGAGTGTTTGATATGAATGTGAAGTGAAGTTACAGAATAAAACTTCTGTTATTGTCGTAAATAAGAAAATGTTCTAAACATGTCCTTAACTATCCTCAGTGTATCGTGAGAATGACTAAATCATGTCATAAAATGCCCTTTACATGTCCCGTGCATATCACAAATACTTCCTGAAAATATACATATGATGCAATTGAACGTCTTCAGGACAGACATAGAATTTGAGTAAGACATATTTAAGTTTGCCTTTAAAATATCTTTAGAAAAACTTTTAAAAAATTTAAAAAAATTTCTTCCCATCTCTCTGTGCTCAGAAGCGCTGGTTAAAGTACTGGTCACCCGTTTTGGAAAGCCCCTCGGCTGCGGCCGTAAATCTTACTTTTCAAAAAGAGGGAGGTGTTACCTCGTTCGGAATTGAGTCAAGAGCCTTTTTTTCCCTCTTGTAATTAAATCAAATTTTTTTTGTACAGATAATTTTGTTTTGTATTGAACTCTTTTAATATGTCAAAATAAAAATGTCTTCTGGTCCATCGAAACCAAAGAGAGGCAAGAAAGCCGGATTTAAGCACTCCCAAAAATCGGAAATCAAACCAAGTTCTGAAATATTTTATAAGCTCACACACTCAATAATCAAAATTCGGCCAGTGTGTTCAGTTAAACCTACTCCTAGAATAATTCCGGACGTTATCCTACTTGTTCCTGCTGTAATTCCAATTGTGCATGAGGTTATAGACGTTGATATTAAAGAAGCCCTAGCACTCAGGCAGACAGCGTATGCTCAGGAAAACCACATTCGACCAGGACCTAGTAACGAACATCCAGAACAGTTATACGACTCTGACACGACTGTAGATTATAACAGTGACGTTATGATTTTGGATTAAGATCCCTAATGTGTGACCAAAAATCAGTTCCTGACGTAGTTTCCTAAGCCTGAGTTCCATCACCCCGCTTCTAAAGACGAGATTCCTCCACCCCCGGGAGTTATTCCCATAGAAGTAGTAAAAATACGGAGAGCTATAGAAGAAATCTGGAAGTTAAAACACCCCGTTCTTAAAGGCACAGAACTGTTAACTCAATCTGAGTTAAATAGCATTCCTCTTTTTTTATCGAATCAGCCCAGTAGGGGGATTACGATTAGAGACGGCGCTATATAGTGCTACGCTATATAAAGAAAACATAGAGACAAAGTTATATGTATACAAATGAGAGTTGATTGAAAATTTATTTAGACAAACATAAAAACTCAAATAATTGAAATTGTAAAAACCCACACAGAATTCGTCATTCATCAATCAACTTGACTTAAAAAATTACATTCTAATTTTAAGAAAAACTTCTTAAATATGCAACAAGAATATATATATATATATATATATATATATTAGGGTGGCCGTTAAAAACGACATTTTTGAATTTTGTCCATTTCCGGGTCTCATTTTGTAATAAATTGAAAAAATTAGATAAGCATTTTTATAAATTAATATTTAGTGGTGCCTGTAGGCTGGTGAAATTTTACATATATTTTGCATGGAAAAAAAACTTTTTTTCGTTGATTTCATGTAAAATCGTTAAAAATTAATATTTTTTGACCAGACTACTCTGTTTCTCTTCACAAATGTTCAAAAAATAATATAAAATTTTTTACAAATGAAATTTGTTAAGTTAACTATTTTTTACAAGATCCAAAAGTTTACCAATAAAAACCAAAATAGGTTATTATTAGCAAAAATATTAATACTAAAATAAACGAGAAATTTAAACTACTAATCATAGTTTCTATTGTTTTTAAGCACGCTGATTACAAAACTGAAGTCATATTTCAAAATGGCGGATCCAGTATGGCGGTCATGAAAATTTTAAAATTTATCAATTTCTAGGAAACTTTGTATTAAGGGTTTTTGGGGTCTCTGATTACAAATGCGAAGTCAAATTTTATGCAAATTTTAAAATTAATTAATTTTTATGAAACTTCGTATCAAGGTTTTTTTGAGGTCTCTAGTTACAAATCTGAAGTGTAAAATTTAAACAGTACCTCGCTGCTAATCAGAAAGTAGAAGGTTAGTATTTATTAGCTAGATAAGGTTCATTCACAAATTAGATGATACGATTATATATATATATATATATATATATATATATATATATATATATATATTAATTAAAAAATTTCATGGCCGCCATATTGGATCCGCCATTTTGAATTTTTGAATTCTGACTTCAGTTTTGTAATCAGCGACCTCAAAAACAATAGAAACCATGATTAGTAGTTTAAATTTCTCGTTTATTTTAGTATTAACATTTTTGCTAATAATAACCTATTTTGGTTTTTATTGGTAAACTTTTAGATCCTGTGAAAAATAGTTAACTTAACAAATTTCATTTGTTAAAATTTTTTTATTATTGTTTGAACATTTATAAATAAAAACATAATAGTCCGGTCAAAAAATTTAACTTTTTAACAATTTTACAGGAAATGTACAAAGAAAAGTTTTTTTCCCATGCAAAATACTTGCAAAATTTTACCAGCATACAGGAACCACTAAATATTAATTTAAAAAAAAATAAAAAAATACATATCTAATTTTTTCAATTTATGACAAAATGAGACCCGGAAATGAACAAAATTCAAAAATGTCTTTTTTAACGGCCATCTTAATATATATATATATATATATTCTTATTGTAAATAATATTTCACACTTAATTTAAGTAGGGAATATTCTTGGCATATATTTAAACTTTTCATAATATTAGAATGAAATATTTTTAGTGTTGACTTTAATTTCACGGTAATTTATACTATTGTATTAGAACAATCAATTTCTACTTGAAATTATTATTAAATTTTGATATTGAGTACATTAATTTTTTAAAAAGGAATAACTTTTTATTATATTAAAAAATAAATAAATCTTGCTTCAATAAATGTTCTTTTAATTAATCTATAAGATAGTTATAGTATTTTAATAGTTAAATGAAAATTCTTATATAAAAAATTCAAATAATGATATTTTTGACCATTTTTGATATTGAAGGCCATGTTCCTCCAAACATTTTTAAAAAAAAATCGAAATTTTTTTTGCGTAAATTGCTATTTAAATAATAAATTATCCATTGCTAATAATGTAGAATTAATCCCGAAGGTCGTCATGTATGAGAAGTATGTATACAAGATGTGAGAACAGAGCGCGCTATAAAACCCGGCCGTTCGTGCACCCCGGGTGGCCTTTAGTCCCCTTTTTCTCGAAATTTTTTTTCCACGGGATTAAAATTAATTATATTATTTATTAATTTTTTATATCCTTTTAGGCCACGAAACCCTAAGATGTAGGCGCATTACGTATGCTTTATTCACTGATTTTTTATTCATTATCCTACATGTTGTCATATTGAATGTGCTATTATGAATTTTAAAATGATTATAAAATTATAAAAACTTGTCCGCCATATTAGATCCGCCATTTTAAGTTTTAACAATTTAATAATAGGTTTGTAATTCGTGACCTCGCAAACCCCGGGTGAAAATTGTGAAGCTAATTTAATAAAAGTTATAAAATATAAATTATGCGCCATTTTGAATTTTCAATATATAATATTTTATATACACATGAAAGGGTTAATTGTTTTAGATGATAGTAATTAGTTTTTTATTCTCTAATCTTAAAACATCTATAAGTACTGCATCTATAGCTGCCTCTATGCGATCTCTATGCTATCATCATTCTCAGACAAAATAGTAGCGATTTGACAGAAAATTCTTGTCAATTCGCTAACTCATAGCGCTACACAAATTTCTCTTTTGTTTTATTTCTTATTACTTAACTTTTTTTAAACTATTATAACATTTTATGTGTATTAACATCATGTAAAACATATTTTAATAAAAATTTATAATATTTGACAAAATATAAATAATTGAGCTATATAGCACCGTCTCCAATCGTAATCCCCCTACAGATAATATCAGTTGTGCCAAAGCACAAACTAAAAATAATAAAAATAGAGACTATTAAGCATACTGTCCTTCCTTATTAACCTCATGTTTCCTCGAAGAAGCACTGTTGTTACTGGATTTTCCCAGGACCAATGGTCTGAACTAGCAGAGAGGATAGATGTTATTGGAGGAGAATACAGTTACCTTATGTCAGAAAATTCTAACTTAAAGAAAGAGATTGATAAACTTTAATCACAAGTGGACTCTCTTGTTGAAACCCTAACCACCCTTTCACAAGCAACATTCGCTCATTCCATGTTAGTTTCACACCTCGAAAAAAAGGCCGAAAAATAAACAAGGCTAATAAATTTCTGGCGGAAAAATTAGAAGAACTAAAAATTGAATAAGTTTAACATGACTCCCGAATGGAAAAATATTCTTTTTAACAACTCTGACGAAAACGTCCGAAAAGCCAGAAGGACGTTGACATTTTACTCTCGCGAAATCGAAAACCTGTCGAAAGCCAATTCACTTCTTCATTCCAAAATTAGATCTTTAGAAAATAGAGTTAAACTTTTGCAATCGCTGGTAAAACGGGAAAAACTCCAACCTATTGCGCTCACAAATAACGCCGCGGAATTAGACTCATTATTAAAGAATCTTAAACTTTAACCATCTAGAATTAAAACATCAATAAAGGGTCTTAGTTTCGCTAAAGAAATGAAGCCCAGTTAGTCATCACGAACGACAACAAACCCGTCAAGAACCAAAAAGCCTACGAACGATTGATAAAAGCCTTAAAACATGCTGACGTTATTTGAGAGCATGTACAAGGGCATGATGGTATTGAAGGTAATGAAAGCACAGATCGCCTCGCCATCGGACCTCACCAATCAAACCTTGGTTTGGGAATGGACACAACACATCGGAAGCCACATGTCTCAGAAGGTGAGAGCGATGAAGAATATTTGGAGTTCCTGAAAGATTTAGACCCTTGTCAAGACTACGACGACAATGCTTTTGAAAAAAGAGTCAACGATTTTCTGAAAAACTACAACCAAAGTAGACAAAAGAAAAGAGAGGAAGAAGTAGAACAACCTGTCGCCGAAACAGATGTAACATCCCCTGTTCCTGAAGCAACGACAGAAGTGTTCCCTTCTAGCCCAAATAGACCACCATCCAGAAGAAGTATTTTGCGATTTAAAGAAATCCCTGAAGTCTTTGAAGACCCTGAGAAAGATGTATCGTTTTCAAAATTTTATCAATCTCAACACTAGGATTTCTGTCCGCTCAAGATGCACAGTCGACTCCATACACTCACCATCAAGAACGAAACACCTCCGTTTTGGAAAAACAAGCAAGGAAAAGAAAAGGAAACATTTTGCCACACCCATTACAATCACGAATTTCCAACAGTGAAAATATAGTGAAGTGCGCGGCACCAATGACCCCTTTTCTGAACTTAAAAATCCCCTACTGTGACCCCCCCTGACCTCATCCTCAGCGTCTGAAACGTGCAATGATGAAAAATCTACAAGTGGAGGACAACAACTAGCAAACATTCATAATAAATGGACAGAAGCACTGACTTACAGACGAGACAATTATGCCCATTTTATCTCGGAAGACTGTGAGCCTATCGATTCCATTTCGAAACTGTTAATAGCAACGGAAAAGATAGACATGCAGGACATTCGAGACAGTAAACCCATAAAAAGACAAGTTCATCTTACTCTTTGTGGGAAATATAGGGTATATTCAATCGTAATTAAAAAGGGTTATTCGGACGAGTTAGATTGGAGGGATGTTACCACAGGTTTGAAAAATTTAAAGTACGCCCTCACGCTGGACAATCAAAATCACAGCCGTATGGCAAATTCTGGAGACCTCTTAGGTTCTCTTCCACAACACAAAATGACGGAACTAGTAGCAGTAATATTCCGCGGTGGCGATACAAAAATCACCTTGTGCCACGGAAGAATCCAAGTGCCTCCTTTAGAATTGCAACCTAAAATAATATCAGAGTTCCACAGTAGCCTTATAGGAGGTCATAAAGGCATTAGGAAAACGTACCGTAGAATACGCGAATTAGGAAAACGTACCGTAGAATACGCGAGCGATTCTACTGGCCGAGACTGCGAGACGAAGTAACAGAGTTTATTCGACAATGTAAAAGTTGTTTCGAGACTAAACTGGCTAAGGTCCGTAACTTCTTATTAATATACTTAATTTAACTATAGGTTTTTACGTATTTGTTTATTTTCATATATTATATTTAATGGATAAAGCATATATCTTCTATTAAAATAATGTATTTCATCATAATATGATATGCAGTACTTTTAATTATTATTTGATGTGTCTTTTAAATTTGCATTATATTCAGTATATTTTCGAACGAATTCCTATTTTTTGTGTCTAACAAATATTGTGATTATATTATATGTTTATTATTACAAATCCAGGAAAGAATAGTATTTTAAAAGAATGTCGAAAGAATAACGATTAAGAGAAATCCAAGATCGAAGATACAGATTATTAATATGTACACACGCCACGCCTGAGGATCAAAGACAAAGTTGCGACCTCAACTCCATGCAAGGTCGAAGCGATGTCTTGCGGCTCCAACTCTATGCGAGGTCAAAGCGATGTCTTGCGCACTGAAATCTATTAAGGTCAAGACGAATTTTGTACCTACGAGCATTCGTCTAATGAGGAAATTTTTATATAAAAATAGTGAACATTTCTGATTAGAACAGAGAGTAATAATTTGGAAACCAGCGTTATAACATCTTTAAGAAAGAGAATAATTTTTTGGAAATCAATCAGTAACAAATCTACCATCAACCAGTGAACTCCAAGTATAATCTAAAAAGTGATCAACAAGTTATCCCCAAGTATTATTTTGAAAGTGTTTTCTCTAAAAGTGAACTTTAAAATTATTTTCAAAGTATTGCTTTGAAAACGTATTACGGTTAAAAGAGATTTATTTTCCCTCAGCAATTTTTACTATTTTCAAAAATATCAATTTGAAAATAAATTCAAGTATCTATCTTATATTGAAACAACACATTCCAAATTTCGAAACATCGAAATTTGCTAAGGAGGCGACGTCCGCCTGGAAGAAAGCAAATATTACCAAAATACAATACACTATCTCATTAGTGTAAACAAGAGGACTAATACACGAAAATTAAGGACAACTGTTTGAGGCTCCTTTTGCAACCAGCCCTCAACACCATTCAAGATCGGATTACCAGATAATGTCACTACTTCGTTCAACACCAGTAATCGTCATTCTTAAAAGTAAGGTTTATAATTTAGAACTATACTTATTGTATTTTTGTCAATACTTTTCTTTCTTGTTGGTTTTTAAATAAATTATTCTCTCACAACTTTTAGTAGGCTCATTGACTTATCCTCATCCCATATTAGATTCTTTATTGAAACTAATTTAAAACGAGGAACGTTAGGTATATTTTAAGAAGGTTTCTCGTTTTGACGTAACAGCATTCTAAATAATGTGTAAAAAATTTATAGCCCATAACTTGTCAAGCCGTTTTTGAGAAAACTCATTTTGAAAAAAAACATCAGTTTTTTATTTAAAATGTTACATATTTGTGTCAAATTATGGATTTAAGCATAATATTAATTAAAATAGGGTCAGTTGGGGCAAATCCGGACAAAATACCTATTTTTCACAAATGACGCAAGTTTTTTTATAATAAAAGGCAATTCTTTCGTTTTATACTGCATTAATTTCTTTCTTGAGTTCCCTAGATTAATTTTTTTTTATAAAATTTTATATTTAATTTTTTACATTTTATTGTTCGGATTTACCCCAAGATTTAGAAAATTTCTTTAAATTTGGGCTAAATCCAGACAGCTTAGTTTCTAAGAAAGGTTAAAAATAAAGTTATCTTAAGTATACTACTCTATTAAGGAATAAATCAACTTGAAAAAAATTCATACTAGATGTATAAAAGTTGAATCAGTTAAGTGTTGTAGTATCATAAAAGTTAATAAATTAACGATTCAAAAAGTAATAATCAAAAACATATATAGCTTTAACAAATTTTAATGAATTTTAATAAAACTTGATAAAGAAAAGTTTTTGGGATCATTGAATACGAATACAAAGTCAGATTTTGAAAATTCAAAATGCCTGATCCAATATGCCGGACTTTTTAAAAAATTAATCGAATTACACTACTTACACCACTTTTTAAAATGTAATAGAAGATCTGTCCAGATTTACCCTAAGTTTTTAAATTATCCTGTTGACAATTGTCGAGATAAAATCATGGAAGTAGCCGGAATCTCTTTTAAAGGATCTGAGCTTAAAATATTGACGTCGAACTGAATTTTTAATTTGTAAATTACGATCCAACACCTTTTGTCCGTATTTGCCCTTTGTCCGGATTTACCCCAACTGACCCTAATACTTTTCTTTAATTTTAAATAATATAATATAACAATTTAAATAATATTTCTGACACAATAAGTAAGTTTTGTTTCAATATTACAATACATGTTAAGGCACATATTTTTGCCAATTTACGGAAATTATACCAGTTACTGTACAGAAAAAAAATTAACGAAAAGGTTATATATAATAAATATAAAAATGGCTCGACAAGTTATGGGCTATAAATTTTTTACACATTATTTAGAATGCAAATAACCCAAATCAGCAAAAAAAATGATGTGCTAAGACATTTCATTCAAAGTTGATTCAAGACCATCGTGTATGGTGTATTAGTGTCAATAAATACTATATTGAATCATCAAAAGCAAGTCAACAAGTCACTGACAATAAAAATTTTGATCTCAACTAGTTTCATTAGATTCTATGTCTGGCTTTAGCAACAGGAATTCAAAAATTATGGCTGGCTCTGTCAATAGAATTCTCAATTTTTTGACTATTGATTCAAGAAAAAAAATTCTAATTTTCGTCTGGCTCTGGCTCTCGCAAATTCGGAATTCTGACAACACTTTATGTAACACAAGGTACAATAATAATTTCACAGTCGTGTCTCAGCTCGAGCTTGGCCCCACGTTGGGCGCCAAATTTTGTAACGTACTATTTTAAACAATTACTAAAATGGTTCAAAGTTTCTGCTTTACGTCAAGCAAAATCTGACGCATTCAACACAGATTATTTTAAAAACAGAAATTTAATTTAATAAATTTCGTCGTCAGGCGCCAATTAATTTTTAACAGATTAATTAATAAACTTGACTCGACTCAACAGACACTACAAATTCAACACCTCTGAGATTCTCTCTTTCTCAGAGGGAAATCTGCTTAAACAGCTCGCAGCAGAAAAGCCAACGGTGAGACACGACTGGGACAGCATTGGCAAAAGACTTACCCACGGTGACTCGGCTTGTCAACTTTCCTCGGGGTCTCCCTGGCTTCGGTTGGATCACCTCGATGAAAGTTGTGAAATCACGAACGACGACAATAGATAATTCCAGGAGAAATAAACAGTACACACTTAATTTCTGCACTCGCTGACCTTTTATTCAAACACTCCTGAGCTTCACGCTCCACGTAGACACTCGAATTTACAACTCTAAAAAAACAACAAGGAAAAACTGAAAATTGCGTTGGCGGCGAAGGACTCATGTACCGGCGCGGCAAGGCGAATTTTCCATTATGGCGGCCAATACACGGCCCACCTGTAGCGTCTGGCATTTCCCACGTGGTTCGTCTTCTTCTTTGTCTCGTTCTTTAAAAGTGGTACTGGCCCCGCCATCTACCACTTTCTCTCGTCAAGCTAGCTACGCGACCTACTCTCGCTCACTAGTGGGTCAGCTGGCGGTACGAGCTTTTCCTAATTACCATGATAATTGGGCCTCTCGACTCGGGGTTTTTCCAAAAGATGGCGCGACGATTTAGAATTTTCAACAAAGTCAGGGCGAGTGAAAAATTCACATCGTCACAGTACTAACATTATTTATGAAATCGCTTTTGGTCATCATTTAAAATAATTTAATTCTTGCGGAGAATTAAAAAAAATTATATATATGGGGCATTTCATGTCAAGTGATCAAGGCGGAGAAAAATTTTTCTCCAATCGTAGCAAAACTTGGGGCTTTTGTAGTACTCATAGATAGTAATTTTTCGTGAAAATATTTTTTTACCTAGTCCAATATTTTCCGAGGGGGAGGGGGTTAAATTTTTGTGTTTTTCAGTACAATGCTTATATCAATAATTTTTTACTCTTAAACAATTAAACATACAAAGTTGACAAAGTACATTTTGGAAAGGTTTTTTCATTTCATTTAAATTTGTTTTTTGATTTTTTAAATTAATAAGTTTTAAATCAATTTTTTCATCTTTATCGCTATCATAAAAATGATTAATTTCAGGATTCTTTTGAGAAACCGAATAATTTTTGTATTTTTGGAAATAAGATTCTTTTGGAATTGGTATGTCATCTTCAAAACAGTCAGTATCACTTAAGCCGTTTTCTTCACTGAATTTATTTTCAGATTCATTGATACCGAGGATACACCTCTTTTTCTTTTTGCCGACATTACATAACGTGCAAAATACACGGTTATATAAATATGTTAAAATGGTAGGAAAAAACTTAAACTTAAAAAATTTTTTTAAATATATTTTAAAAAAACAACGAAAGAAAAACTGAAGAAATAAGAGAAAAATTCCACTTACCTTTGAAGAAACGAAAAATTCGTTTTATTTGAAAAACAAATGATTCCTACTCTTATATATTTCATAATAAATTTACATAGCGGGAGAAATACAACTCTACCACCTGTCGGACGAAAAGAGAATTATAACAAAAATCGCGCGAAGTTTTCAAAATGATAAAAACTTTAAATGTAAAAGAGTATGTGTAATAAATTCTTGTTATTAATTAATAATAATTAATTTTTATTATTATTATTATATTCACTTCTATAATTTTTTCATTATTTAAAATAAAAATTAATGAAATTAATAATAATATTAATAATAATAATAAAATGTAAAAATTATTATTGGCATAATAATTGCATAATATTAGATCCGCCATTTTGATTTTTAAAAAACTAAAATCTTATTCATACTCAGTGACCCCGAAAAATCCGAGAATAAGGATTTTTAAAAAAATCCGACTGAATTTTGAAAATTTTGTCCGCCATATTACATCCGCTATATTCAATTTAGGAAAACTTATATCAGATTGGTGATCAGCGACCCCAAAAATTCCCGAGTACGGATTTGTAAGAGAATCCAACCAATTTTTATCTTTTTTTGACTGACATATTGGATCCGCCATTTTGGAAAATTAATATCAGATTCGTAATCAGCGACCCCAAAAACCCCAGAGTACGGATTTGTAAGAGAATCCACCAATTTTTAAAATTATCGTCCGCGATATTGGATCCGCCATTTTGAATTTTGGAAAATAAATATCAGATTCGTAATAAGTGAAGCCGAAAACCCCGAGTAAACATTTTCAAGCCAAAGTTTTAAAAAAATGTTTAGCGAGCATCAAATTACAAATTTTAAATTTTTTTGAGTTTTTAGGTGCCATTTTGAAAATCAAATGTTTAAATTCAAAAAGTCAATATATTTTTTTAAGTATAGCAATCGAGTGCACGATTTATGGTAATGTTAGCTGTCAAAAATTTTTTTTGACTGTACAATTTAAAAATTTGTAATAAAAAACTTTTAAAAAATCGTGCAATTTTTTAACTTTATGCAAGAAAATATTGTTAAACAATTTTTTATCAATTTTTGCTTCCTCATAAAGGAAGCCTTATAGTGATGTCGATTTCCGAATTTTTTAAAATCAATTATTTTTACAAATTTTCAAGTGTAGTATATATAATTCGTCGAGAGGAACAAATGTCCGGATGTATGTGTGTATGTATGTGTGTGTGTATGTGTGTGTGTGTGTGTGGGTGTATGTGTGTGTGTGTGTGTGTGTGTATGTCACCGATTCTTGTGGACAAATTTTCTCTTACACATCTTGATGGATTTTGATAAAATTTTGTAGGTGTATTACGGTCACGAATATCTTGAATCAGACAGAAGGATTTTCAAAAATATCTAAAAATAAAAATTTTTTAGCAATTTTTTAATTTTCGAAAAAAATGAATTTTTTTATTTTTTGAAATAACTTCTTTATTTATTAAAATTTTTATTAATTTTTCTCAGCATTATATTCCTGGCATGAAAACGAATCGATTCATGTATATAAAGTATATATTTCATGAAAATTTATGGAATTAATAAATATTATAATTTTTTACAAAAAATTAAAATTTTGTATTTTTTGACATTTTATCATAACACTTTAAAATAATTATTCTATAATAAAAAATTAAATAATTAATATTTATTCAGGGTAGTTTACCCGGTTTATTAATTATATTTAATAAACTATTAGAATTATTTAACTTTTAAAATTATATATAATAATATATATTGAGGAAGCTAAATGGTCATGAAATGAACAACTTGTTTAATATCATATTCGGATAGAGGACACTTTAACGTACAAAAATTATTTGTCTAAGAGAAAATAATAAGTTTATAAGAAAATATTTAAGTTTGAAGTCAGACTAAAAATTTAGTGCATTCAGGCGTTAATGGGTTAATTAACTACAATATTAGGAACGAACAAATACCCAACAGATCGCGGGACCTGTTCAGCGGGCTCTAAGAAATTTATTTTTTATAGAGAGAATTCAAGTACCTATAATTTTTAAAAAATTCACAAACTCTTTCTTAAATAAATTTTTTTGTCAATTCTTTTAGCAAACAAATCGCTACAATATTAGGAACGAAGTAATACCCAACAGACCTCCGGACCTGTTCAACGGGTCCTAAAAAATAAATTTTTGTCGAATTAAAAAATTTAATTTTGGTAAAATTTACAATTTTTTCCTTGAGTAAATTTTATTGTCAATTCTTTTGGCAATTAATTGACTAGGGGAGACCGGGGCTAATCCGGACGGATTTGGTCTTTGACCAGAAAACTCATTCAAAAACATACTTTTTGCTAAAGTGTAATATACCGTTTTGAAGCTTGTACTTTCACCTACAAATCGCACTTGTTCGGTTTAAAAAAAGTACAATAGCTTTAGAGATATATTGCTTCGAAGGTGACTACCTCAAAAAAGAAAATCCGAAAATTTGTGGACACGGCCAATGTTACATCCCCAAATATAATTTTTATAAAATTAACAGTAACACGAGCAACATAAAACAACAAAAATAGGTTTAGATAATATTATGTTCATTGATTCATTATCAATATTAATAGGTAAAGGTAGATTAAAATTTAAATACAAGAAACATAAAGGGTAGGAATATATATATATGTATATATACACGCAGAATGAATATAGAAAACCTGCATGATAAATTAATAAGTTGCACATATGAATTATCATCTAAGACAATTGAATTCATAATCGACCGCGATCTAGAGAGGTGTGATAAGTGGTCGGTGGTCGATTCATTATCAACACTTATGGTAATTAATCTGCCGCCGCGCACTTACCATAAGCAGCGCAAGTGATACGAACGTAAGAGAGTTCTTGAATTAGACACCAGAGTCCTGAATTTAAAAACTGTAAACAAGAATGCATGTAAAATGACTAAGTATGTAAAAGATGTAACAAATCATTGTAAAAGCGAGTATCATATTACCCTTCTTCAACCAAGCGATAAGTGTTTATGAAAAATGATCTAACTCATACGTGCTTTCTACATTTTAGCAAGTATACGTGACTTCTACATTTTAGTACGGATACGTGTCTTTTAAGCAAATCATCCCCAATCATGTAGTTTTTTAGTCACTATATAAACCCCTAACTTTCTTATGGCGGTCGTCAAATACTCCGGTGAGCTTCTGCCCGAACAGTGTCGTGAGTCGGCCCTTCGATTGTTTAATTGTATTGTTAGAATCAGTGATAAAACTTAAGAAGACTTGTTTTCTTCTAAGGAATAATTTGCACTAGGGTTCAACAAATGAAATTAATACTTTCGTCGTATAACAATTCTATTTTATATTCTCTTTCTAATTTTTGTAAAATTAGTGCAAGTTCTTTCTAAACACTAAGAAAACAAGTTTTTTTTGTATCAAGGTACAGTGTGTGAAAGAACACTTAGAATCGTTAAATAATTGTTAAAGTAGTCGTTTTTGTGCTAAATTACGAACTAAAAATAAAAAAATCCTAATTGTAAGTCATCCCTGTAAGCAGAGAAGTGTAGTTGGTTGCAGCTTATTACTTGTATTAATCTTCTTCATACGCAACTAATTGTAAGTAACTATAATTGTTTAAACTGATTGCTATTAATAAATAAGTGCATAAAAAGGAATAAGCATATAATTTATTTAACGGAAACCCGAAGTTTCTATAAAGTGAAACGAATCCACACTTAAAAATAAATGTCAAGTCTTACCAACTTGACTAATCAGCTAATTTCCTCCATTTTACTAAACAATTAGTAAAATTAACCTAACGTTAGCTCGGGTCGTAACAGCTGATTTGGTGGCAGCGGTGGGATTTGCTACTTTTGTTAATAATTATTAATTATTCCAAAATTATTCGAATTTCATTCAAAACACCGTTTTATTCACTTTTATGTCTAATAACTAATAAGTTATTCCTTTCTTTAATCGGCAATTGCGGATAGAATTGTACTCGGTTATTGTGCAAATAATTGAAAATTAACACTTAGAATTGTTGTTTCTGCTCGCGGTTAGGAGTTATACGAAGCCTTTTCTTTCCATTCACGTGGTGCAAGTTAAAATTTAATTACACTTAGGATAAAATATTAGTTTGACAAAAGTTATAAAATTATACAATTACACTACAACTATTACATACAAAACATTAAATACATTACCTTACTATACACTAATCATTTTAAAAGGTTGATTTTACGCCTTTTCGGCGAATTTCGACCTTGCAATTTTGCTTTTGCATAGTTGTTAATAAAACGATTTCATTACACGTTAACAGTTAATCTTTGAGAATAACATTTTACGCCTTTTCGGCGAATTTGTTAATTCAAAGATAACAATTGAAAATTAATTAAGTCGAAACGGAATTAAGGTTATTTTACGCCTTTTCGGCGAATTTTGACCTTAATACTCTGAAATTCTACGCCGTTCGGCGAGAATCTTTTTTGTTTCACTTTAATAATTGGTTTTCTTTTTAATCATAAAAACAAACAGTTAAACAGATTAAAGACAAAATGTCTTTTCTTTCAGTTTAACTTACTATGCAAAACGAGGAACACATCTTCAAAAAGCCTAGAAACAGGGGAGGAAGAAAAGTTTAAAAGAGACATCAGGAAAAATCTTTAGAAACAGTCGAAAAAATATTAGAAGTCAAAACATTAGAATCTCAACAAGAATTCTCAGACTTCTTTGAAGCGCTTTTAAATAACACGGAATCTAAACTAAACAATAAAATTTTGGATAGTAACAAAACATGTAAAAAAGATCAAAAAAAATTAGTTATTAGTAAATTTTCTTGTTGTGAACTTAATTATTAATGCTATATTTTAATCAAAAAGATAACATCGTATCAATTTGTTCAGATTATTTACTAAATAGAACGGCAGATTTTATTATTGATTGCAGAGTAGATTATAATTTAGTAGAAATAATTAAGTTAGTTTCTTTTATTTGATCTAAAAATTATAACTCTAAAAACATTATAATTCCTATTCTCTGTGAAGAATTCAAATTCAATAATATAAATACTGGGTTAAATTCACCAATTTCAGGAATTGTAGGAATTGATTTCATACAAAAGTTGGAATTCTATGTGACAGACATTGACTCCTGGACAAGAATTGCATTTACTGAAACAACTGTATCTCGCCTTTAGGCAAATTGGCTCACAGTAGTACGAACTAATTAAAGTCGGACTGGCGATTCACTATTAATACAGATATCCATAAATATAATACAAAAGAAAACTATTATTCTAACATCATTAATTCAGAATCTTACACTTACACAAAAAATTGAAAAATAATTTTGAATAAATAATACAAATCACTAACTTAAATGTGTTTTGTTTATTCTTTTTCGTTTTAATGTATATTGCATTCTTTGTTTTTATTTGGTGGATAACACGCGCAAATAATAACTAAAGAGGCGTAATAATTATAATAATTAAGATAAATTCATGAATAATTACATCAACTTTTCATTTAATTATCCTAGTGGCCATTTCATATATTATCATTGTAATAAAAGATTTCCTATTGATCCTACTATATCTATTAACTTAATAAAACAATCCGAATTACAACCTTTTGTTAATCTCGACAAAAATAACACGCATTCACTTTTCAAAGGCGAAATTCAAACTATTGGTCAAGTAATTTTACCGGTTCACACAACAAGCGAATATTACACAAAAGGAGAATTAAGTAAAAAGGTATCGTTAAAATTTGGTGTAGTTAATTATCAAACCAATTCTAATATAATTGCAATTTTAGGAGCCGCTACGCTCGATCAATTTTGTCAATTTAATTATTTTCAAAACAAAATAGTTGGTCAAGACGGAAATTGGATTAATGATATAATAATAGCTAGATTTAAAGGCGGTCATAAAGCAATAGCTAAAAGTCCAACAGCGTTGAGTATAATTAATAATAATTCAAAATAAATCATATTAAACGAAAATTGAGAAAGAAGTTAATAAAATCAAATTCAAATAAAGCTCGAAAATCATACGATTGACTGTAACTACTTACTGACTTCGCGCGCGGTTCACTCGCAGTAGTTCAAGTCGAGTCAAGTCGGACGCCCATACCGCGGAAACAACTGCACTCAATAGGCTTAAGCTTTTAAGCGGTCTCCACAAGCGAACCCCTCATGAGTTCATATTTTTATTTCATAGAAAGATACAATAATTTATACCCACTTATTTTATTAAAATCTACATTCTTTAAGGGTTTTCAAGCAAAATTTATTATCGATCATTCATTACCTATAAATTTAATAAAAAGCAAAGAATTAAACTCTTTCTTTGGAATTGACTTCACTAAAACTCTCTCTCTCTCAGAGAAGGTACGATAGAAACCTTAGGGCAAGCTCAAGTTTGTGTTAATCACACGGTATTAGAATTTCACTCTATTAATTATACTGGTTTTACGGACATAACCGGCGTTTTAGGATTACCCTTTAATTTTGACATTATTAAAGAAATTTAAAAGGACAAATTAGTCAAATTCATATGAAATTAGGCAATAAAATCAGCAAAATGCCTGACGATAACGAGTCCACCACTAATGACCCCATGATTACTACCATGGCGGAAAGTTTCGCACTTCAACAAGGAACTATGCATATTCCTTTTTATGATGGTAAAAATATGCCTTTAAGAGAATTTCTTGAAGATGTATCTAACGGGGAATCTTCTATTCTCATTAATTGTGAAAGACAATATATTAAACTTGTTTTATCAAAGTTAAAAGGTGTTGCATGAGATAGTACTTATGGTAAAACCTATAACACTCTTGACGACCTTATACAACATTTAAAACAAAGGTATGTCCCAAAAAAGTCTTATGTTTGGTATCTTCATGAGATATCCACAATTCGTATGGCCCGAGGTGAAAGTGTAAGCGAATTTTATGACAGACTAACTCTTTTAGTATCCGGAGCAATGTCTGCACTTATAAGTTCATATGGAGCAGATAAAATGAATAACATGTTAGAACCTTTAAATGATTGTGCTTTAGAAGCATTCATTAATGGCCTACCCGATTCTATTGCGAGCTTAATAGAAGCACGCAATATAAAAAACATGAAAGATGCAGTAGAAGTTGCACTACAATTCGAAATTAGACACCAACATCAAGCCGAGAAAAATAACTATACTTATCATGTATCGAGGTATCAGCAGCCGAGCGAAAATAGAACTTATAATACTAATTTTGAGACTAGAAATAGGAGCCCTAGCCCTCGTGTACGATTTAATCCAGAAACTCAATCAATATACCGCGTTCTCACTCTCCTACTCCCATAGGAATTTTAAGGCAATCTAATTTACCCCAATCGCAACAACCAGTTGCTGGATTTTATCCTCCTTACCCTTATTATCCTAATCAATTTAATCAACCACCTTTCATGCCCTATCATCCTTACTTGTTCTATCTACAACCACAAAGAATAAATGGACATAATAATTCATATGGAGGATCTAAAACGCCCCCACGCGCTCAATCTCCAGCTCCAAATAACGAAATAATTTAAACTCCTATCCAGCTCGACGGACAAACGCGACGACGAGTTAGGAGAAACAAGAGCGTCAAACATAATTTTATTGTTACTCACGCAAATCCGGTAAACCCCATATTCTTTCAAGACGCAGAATCGATCACGTGCAGAGAAAATTTAGTGGAAAACAAAGAGAACAAAAGAAGAGGATTAACCATCAAAGCCAGAGGCCGGCAAGTAATACCAATAGAAGTATCAAATAAAGATGTAAAAAAAGGTTATTTACAACTAATAAAAACAGAAGAAGGTTTAATAATAGGAGAAGGCATAGTAAGCAACAACGATGGATTGTGTCACATTTTTGCGATAAATACCACAGTCGAAAACGTGGAAATAGATGTTCCGCCCCAAGAACTCATACCTTTCGAATATTATCCATTACCAGGCAAAGAAATAGATGAGGGTTTCTCAGATGAAGAATATGAAGAACCAATAGATCGCATTTCAGCTATTATTGACAATCTAAGATTAGATCACTTAAACGCTAAGGACAAGAACATGTCAAGGATACACTCAGATGCATTAATGCTGTCCTTCCGGTTTAAAGGAATTTTAAAAAGTCGTGTCATTTCTATCAAATATTCTTAGTTCGTGACATACGAATGTTCTCATATGTCATGAACTAAAAACATTTTGATAGAAATCATACGACTTTGCAAAATACCGTCAAACCGGAAGGACAGCATTAATGCATCTGAGTGTATAGTAAGAGAGTTTCCTGAAAGTTTTCACTTAACCATAGACGAAATTCCAATTCATACCAGACCTTATAGATTCTCTCCTGCCCAAAAAGAAGAAATAGAAGAAGATCGAATGAATTAAGAAGGATCAATAAAACCTTCTGCTTCACCTTACAATTCACCATTACTCATCATACCCAAGAAAATTGATGCTACGGAAAAGAAAAAATGGAGAATAGTTATAAATTTCAGAGCTCTTAATGACAAAACAGTAGGTGACTTTTACCCACTGCCTCATATTACTAGCGTAATTGATTCCCTGGGCCATGCACAGTACTTTTTAGTTTTTGATTTAGCAAGTGGATTTCATCAAATAGAATTAGATCCGAAGGATAGACAGAAGACAGCATTTTCAACAGTACATAGAAATTACAAGTACGTTCGAATGCCAATGGGACTAAAAAATTCACCAGCAACATTTCAAAGATTGATGGACCAAGTATTATTTGGATTACAAGGTGTAGAATTATTTGTTTACCTAGACGATATAGTAATATACGCTGAAGATTTAGAGGAACATGGCACAAAAGTAAAACGATTATTGCAAAGACACAAGGAAGCAAATTTGACACTACAACCCGAAAAATGCGAATTTCTCTGTAGAGAAGTAGCTTATCTGGGACACATAATCAGTAGTGATGGAGTTAAACCGAATCCAAAAAAGATAGAAGCAGTAGAACAATTCCCAACACCAAAAACACCCAGAAATGTAAAACAATTTCTAGGCCTCGCAGGTTATTATCGAAGATTCATAAAAGACTTCTCCGCAAAAGCTAAACCACTTTCAAACTTTTTGAAAAAGAACGTCAAATTCGAGTGGGGACTAGACCAGGATAAGAGTTTTAAGGAACTTAGATCTATGTTATGCAATAGCCCCATACTACAATATTCCGATTATACTAAAATGTTCACCATAACAACGGATGCTTCAGATTTTGCAATAGGCGCCGTTTTAAGTCAAGACAAAGATGGCATCGATTTACCAATAGCATACCTTTCAAGAGTTTTAAATGCTCCCGAACAAAATTATTCTACTACTGAAAAAGAATGTTAAGCCGTTCTTTACGCGGTTAACCATTTTAGACCATATATTTACTGGTAAAAAGTTTACATTAGTTAGCGACCACAAACCACTAAAATGGATTGACTCAATTAAAGACCCCGGACAAAGACTAGTTCGTTGGAGATTAAAACTAAGAGATTACGAATATGAATTTAAGTACAAACCAGCAAAATTAAATCATAATGCGGGCGTCTTATCAAGAAATCCCATCGAAACCGTAATAGAAGAACCGTATATAAAGAAACAAGCAAGATTTCTTGTACAGACCAGACAATCTAAAGATCCTAAACCTATAGCTCCATCCACAAGTTCAGGAATTGCCAGCACGTCAACTCAAAAACAAGGAATTCTTAAACAACCAACAAAAATTAAAGGCATCATAAAACCTACAAAGAAATCTACCACAAATACAAAATTATTAGAAACCAGCTTAATTGGACAACGCGTCTCTCAACGAAATAAAGACCAACCACGACCCATAAAAACCAAAATTATCGAAGATACATCTTCAAGCTCCGACTCAGAGGAAAGTAAAAAACCACTTATACGCAAGAAAAGCACTAGCGTTCTACCTAGTTTAGTCATACCTACTCCCTTGTATGATCCATATACTCCAAAAAGTGCACCCCCCGTTATACCTTTTGAACCGTACGAGATAATCGCCAAACCAACTACAGAAAATAAAGTAGTAGTAAAAATAGTAAGCCCACTGATAAGTGGAAGCGAAGATAGTTCATCTAAAGAAGAACAAGATGTTTCAAAAACTAGAAAAGAAATACCAATGGAATTAGAAAAATCAATTGCCCTATTTGATGAATCAATGGCCCAACATGAAGATTGGTTGACAGAAGAAGAATTACCAGCAAGAGATTGGCTTAATGCATCGGTTAGAGATGATTATTCCGAAGTTCATAAAGCTGCAAACGAATACATACCTGGGAGCCATTTGGATTTTCCAGAAAAGCTAAACGAAATTCTAAACGGTACACACAAGGAGATACAAGAATTAGCTGACTTGATTCAAAACATAGAAAGTGATAACGTAAGTAAAAATAAGCAAACGACAGAAGAATTATATAAATTATAAAGGAAAGAATGTAACTTTTGTAGACCAAACAAGAAAGTCATTAACACCTTTAAGCTTTAATCAACCTCTTGCAATATCAACACCTTATAAACATCCTGTAATAAGAGAAGAAACTTCTGAATCCGAAGAAGAAGAAGATAGAGAAAATCAATCATCACCTAACCAATCACTAAAAAAACCAAACGTTCAGGCCAAAACTAGAAACATCTATTGCTAGTGTTCCACCAGAAATTCAAAAATTAAAAGACGATGTAAAAGATTTCTTAACAAAAAACATAAACAGTTGTAGGGAAAACACAACTTACTATCGAAACAACTACGCTCATTTCTTATCCGCAGATTGCGAATTGTAACCCCCACTGGAAGATTACTCATTGACATTGGAGCAATTGATCCTCAAGAAATAAAAAAATAAAATCCTTAAAAAGGACAAATACTAATTACCCCTCGAGGACAATATAAAATCTATACTTTAATAGTAAAGCATAATCACTTTGATCCACCATTGAAACAAGATGTCCTCGATGCATTACAAAACTTAAAAATCATTCTTCAAAAAGAAAATTTAAAGGAAATTAGAATTTCCAAAAAGAATGACCTGACTGACGAATTAATGAAAGGAGAATTTTTACACATGATATAAACAATTTTCCAAAATAGCGACATAAAAGTCACTATATGTTATGGTCAAGCTACAATTCCAAAAGAAGAAATTCGAGAAGACATAATCAAAGAATACCATAACAGTAAGATTGGAGGACATAAAGGTGTCACAAAAACCTACCGAAGAATACGTGAAAAGTTCTTCTGGACCGGTCTCAAAGACCAAGTAACCGAATTCATAAGAAAATGTCCTACTTGTCAAAAACTAAAACTTGTTCGAGTAAAAACAAGAGAACCAATGCTAATTACGGACACTCCATTAAATGCTTTTGATAAAGTATCCTTGGATACAGTAGGAAAACTTCCTACGACTCCTGATGGTAATTGCCACATACTTACCATGCAAGATCATATATCAAAATATTGTATTGCAGTAGCAATCCCTGATGTTTTAACTACAACAATAACACATGCTGTAGCTGCAGAATTATATTCCAAATATGGAGCTCCTAAGTCAATTTTAACTGACAAAGGAGGAGGCTTCATAAGTAAACTCATGAGAAAATTGTCAAAAATCTTTAGAGTTCAACAAGTGACAACTTCAGGATATAGACCTCAAACAAATGGCAGTTTAGAAAGAAGCCATATAGTTCTCGTAGATTTCCTAAAACAATATTCGGAAAACTACGACGATTGGGACAAACTACTACCATTTTGTATGTTTGCTTATAATACATCAGTTCATGAAGCTACAAATTTCACAACTTTCGAATTAGTATTCGAAAAAATAGCTAGAACTCCTACTTCCTTTCCTTCAGAAGAAAAACTCGAAACTTACGGTTCCTATTTAGTTGAATTAATATCGAGGCTAACAAAGATAAGAAACATGTCCGCGAAGAACCTCATACAAGCCAAGCTTAAGTCCAAACAAAACTACGATAAAAAGATAAATCCCTTCTTAGGAAAAATAGAAGATAAAGCTTATGTCCTAAGAGAAGTTAAGAAAAGCAAATTCGAGACATATTATCACGAACCATACGAAATTGTGGATCTCTTAGATAAACATACCGCAATTCTAATCACAAATGAAGGTCAAAGGTTTTAAAAACACATTGATAAATTAAAATTAGCTTATGAATAAAAATAATAACATTATTTTATGTATTATAGATGACTTCTGTGGTACTTCGCACACCCCCACTACAAGGAGAAATGATCATAATCAATCTATTTCCAAAAGGAAATATCAACGAAATCCCATTTCCCAAAGGAATCTTGGAGGAATTAACTGCCGAATATAATCTAACAAAACCTACTTACTCAATAATATATGTGACCGGACCCCCTAATAATAGACGATATGATGTCGAATGTATGGTTAAAGATTTAGAAAACGGAAACGAATTTATCACAAAATCCAGAAACGAAAGAAAAATAAAAGACGGAGAACACGAAGCCGCTAGAAAAATGTTAAAAACCTTAGAACAAACCTATTATTTTAGCGAACAAGAAAGAGAGCCTAACTCTAATAAAACATTTTATGTTTCATGTCAAGAAGACCCCACCATTCTAAAACTTAAATTCTTTAAATGGGGTAACTGCTGCGAAAGGTGTTTTCAAAGAGGACACACCAAACTAAATTGCTTTGGCCCCCTTAGAAATAAAAAATTATTACCAAGGTCACAACAAACAACCAATAACGACACAAACAGTTTCTGTGAAATCCCAGGAACCCCAATTAAAACTCTAAATAACTCTCAAATAAATGCCGAAAACTGGGAAATGACAGAAACCGCGGAACCTAAACAAAATAATAACGACTCTTGGGATTCTCCAGAAGCCTTTTTCAATTAACACAAAATTACAACAAAGAATGGCAAATAATTTAATACTATATAACAAATAATCTAAAACATATATATATATATATATATATATATATATATATCTAAGTAAAAGTAAATAAATAATAATATAAAATTGAATAAAAATTAAAGCAATATATAAAATAAATAATAATACTATACTCATATCATTATAAACTAATAAAAACTATAATTATAAAAGATAATATTTACAATATATATGTATATTATAAAATATAACAATAAGACACAATATATAATCAAAAGGGCTAAAAATTAAATTATTATCGAATAATATCTCGATCGATATAGCATTCGAGTTGTCATTCGAGGTTCTCATTCGCTATATGTATATAATTACTAAATATCTTTAAAAATACATTATATTGTGAAAAGAAACAATTCTTCATGAAAAACTATGCTGTAATGAATAACTAAATGTAAAGAAAAATAACACACAAAAAGAAAGACGAGAGAAAAAGAAGGAAGCGGATTTGGTGGTCGCCTTCTTCTTTCCTCTTTATTTTAAAATTTTCACTATAGGAATACCATAATAAATGGTTGTTAATCAAAAATTAACAAATAAAACATGATATAAACAAAATTGCCAACAATTAGCATTAATATCGAACAATATATCGATTTCAGTAATTATCGATCTATCATTCGATAGTATCCATCGATATATCCATATTACTATAAGTTAACTTTTATTTATTACATTATAAAAATAATATATAAAACATATAATTAATAAATAATTATTATACTGTATTGATCAATTCATTGTAAATAAAAGGAAACAAAAAGAAGGACGAGAGAAAAAGAAGGAAAAGGATTTGGTGGTCGCCTTCTTCTTTCCTCTTTATTTTAAAATTTTCCAATAATTATCAACAAAATGAGGTTAAAAATAATTAAACAAGTTTATAATTGATAAATAATACAGTTTATTAATAAAAACATGAATTTTATTAAAAACTCGAATGATAATAATAATCGATATATCGTTGTTTGAACTCGATACTGATAATACCCACTAATGATATACATACCATAAATTATATCGTAATAACAAATAAATAAGTAAAATAACAATAAATAATATTAAATCCAATATAAATAACAAATAAATACTCTTAACTCAATATATAACTATATCAATTAAAAGTCACTAGTAAAATTAAATTCAAATTCCCTATACATATTCCTTAAAATTCGGTAATAAAAAGTTAATTGAAATTTATTTTCACAGATGAATATCCCAATCCTTGGATCAATTTCCGAAGCAATTTACTACATTTTAATTGCCTTTAAGCTACTCTTACTACTATTAGCGATAATAGTATTCAAAAATTTATACGTATGTTATATAGTAATTTCCATGAGACGAAGACGGACAAATCAACCAACTAGCCTTTAAAAGGACCATTGAGGGCAATGGAAATTCTAAAGAAGGAGGACAGCTCATAAAATTTTTTTAAAAAATTATAAAGTACATCAAAATATAGTAACTGAAAACACACCTTGCGCAACAACGCTAACACAGTATGTGCGCATCGTCAAGCTGTGAATCGACTGTAGCATCGACCTCATGTACACCGCAAGACACGACGAGACGCGTATGTGCTGTCTCACGCCCTGTCTTGCGCAGCAACGTCTATTCCACTGGCGCGCCGTCCCTATATACGACTCACGCCACTGTACGCGCACCGCCGTGACGTCATTCAAACGTCAGCAAAACGTTCGTAGCGTCCTGCTAAATTGTAACGAAACAAAATAAAGATTGACTCATAAATAGTAGCATCAATAGTATCAACTAATTACCACACTCATAATTATGCGGGAATCCAATGAATAGGACCGCCCACAAGAACAATTGTGAGAGCTTGAAGTTCCAGCACTAAAACAAAACAGAAAACAAATTCTTATATATATATTATAAGTGATAACACTAAATTCATTATTTTATTTAAAAATTCCTCAAAACTTGTTATATCTGAAAATAACAAAAAAACGAAAACAAACTTTAATGAACAATTGCGATTACATTCACTCATTAGCAACATAAAATCCTTCTCGAAGAAAAAGATGAGAATTATTTAAAATTTGATCCCTCAAGAAAATTGATGAAACCCTCAATAAAACACCTGCGCGTCTACATTTCAAGGGCTGTGCAATTGTAAAATCTTTCTCAGAAACTTCCCAATTAAACCTTTCACGGCACACTGTAACTATTGTCTCTACTGCTATATCAATTTTTACCTTCCAAAAGGCAATATAAAAAATCCCGAGACATTCTTCAATTTTTCGCAATCTACATAGTATTCTTTCTAGTTTTGTAACAGAATTAACGGCTGTATTCGAAGTCACTTTAAGATTTTCTGTTTCGGTCAAAGGTAAAAAGGACAAATCAAAATTTTCTATATAAGAAACACAATTTACATTATTTAAAGACTCTACGTTATTTTCCTCAAAACTATCACTCGAAAAGTCCTTTTCCATTTTGATTGATATTTGTCACAAGAGCAAACAAGGAAATACTACTCACCCGAACTTCCAGACCCCGCAGTTATATGATCAGCCCCTTCCCGCTGATTTTCATATGAAACAGTAGAAGCAGTTGACGAACATCTTCCAGTGTCTTTCATAATTAATTTTAAACGAATTCAAGAATGAACTTTTCAATTCAACAACAGAATAATGACTAACTAAAATCGCTCGTCAAGAACCCTTTCTTAAGGTAATGTTATTCAGTGGTCACGTGCCCCATTTACTTTACTATGGAAAAACTTCTCACTGAATAACATGACCTTAAACCACATGACCAAAAGAAGCTGACTTTGAGAAAATCTCAGATTACTGCACATGAAAAAAGTCTAGAAACAAAAAAAAAGAGATCAAATGTACTTACCTCAGAAGAACGGATAGAAATTACAAAGCACGTTTTTTTAGACACACAACTTTGTATAGTCATAACTTTACTTATATTATAAGCAGCAAAACATTATATCGCTCTAAGCAAAACTACGACAGAATATTACAAAACAACAAAAATTTCAATGTTAAATTAAGGCGTCATAATATTGTAAAAACCCAAAATTTATTGGGACAATAAATAGTTTAAGGGGAGAGGACTGTTACATCCCTAAATGTAATTTTTATTTTTATAAAATTAACAGTAACACGAGCAACATAAAACAACAAAAATAGGTTTAGATAATATTATGTTCATTAATTCATTATCAATATTGATAGGCAAAGGTAAATTAAAATTTAAATACAAGAAACATAAAGGGTAGGGATATATATATATATATATATATATATATATATATATATATATATATATATATATATATATATATATGGGGGATTCCGCGTCAAGTTATCAAGGGATCTTTTGGTGCAATGTTTATTTCAATAATTTTTTACTCTTAAACAATTAAACATAAATCATTATCAATATTGATAGGCAAAGGTAAATTAAAATTTAAATACAAGAAACATAAAGGGTAGGGATATATATATATATATATATATATATGGGGGATTCCGCGTCAAGTGATCAAGGGATCTTTTGGTGCAATGTTTATTTCAATAATTTTTTACTCTTAAACAATTAAACATACGAATTTGGCAAAGTACATTTTGGAAAGGTTTTTTCATGCTCTTTCGATTGGAAATAAGCATTTTGAAAAAAAAAAAATTTTTGACCCAAAATATTGGACTAGGTAAAAAAATATTTTCACGAAAAATTACTATCTATGAGTACTACAAAAGCCCCAAGTTTTGCTACGATTGGAGAAAAATTTTTCTCCACCTTGATCACTTGACATGAAATGCCCCATATATATATGCATATATATGTATATATACACGCAGAATGAATATAGAACAATGCATGATAAATTAGTAAGTTGCACATATCAGCATACGTGTCTTCTACATTTTAGCACGGATACGTGTCTTTTAAGCAAATCATCCCCAATCATGTAGTTTTTTAGTCACTATATAAACCCCTAACTTTCTTATGGCGGTCGTCAAATACTCCAGTGAGCTTCTGCCCGAACAGTGTCGTGAGTCGGCCCTTCGATTGTTTAATTGTATTGTTAGAATCAGTGATAAAACTTAAGAAGACTTGTTTTCTTCTAAGGAATAATTTGCACTAGGGTTCAACAAATGAAATTAATACTTTCGTCGTATAACAATTCTATTTTATATTCTCTTTCTAATTTTTGTAAAATTAGTGCAAGTTCTTTCTAAACACTAAGAAAACAAGTTTTTTTTTGTATCAAGGTACAGTGTGTGAAAGAACACTTAGAATCGTTAAATAATTGTTAAAGTAGTCGTTTTTGTGCTAAATTACGAACTAAAAATAAAAAATCCTAATTGTAAGTCATCCCTGTAAGCAGAGAAGTGTAGTTGGTTGCAGCTTATTACTTGTATTAATCTTCTTCATACGCAACGAATTGTAAGTAACTATAATTGTTTAAACTGATTGCTATTAATAAATAAGTGCATAAAAAGGAATAAGCATATAATTTATTTAACGCAAACCCGAAGTTTCTTTAAAGTCAAACGAATCCACACTTAAAAATGAATGTCAAGTCTTACCAACTTGACTAATCAGCTAATTTCCTCCATTTTACTAAACAATTAGTAAAATTAACCTAACCTTAGCTCGGGTCGTAACAGCTAATTAATTAGAGAAATAGATACAAATTTTCTTTTTTTTGGTAAAAAAAGTCAAATTAATTCTTCTTTTATTTATTTGTAGATAGTTCTATACAAAGAATATAATATAATATGTAAAATCGGTAATTAATATAATATAAAATGAATTACATTTTTCAGGCTTGTCTGTTTGTAGCAACTCGCTTGCGAATTCGAGATTTTAAAATAAATTCTTTATTTATTTCTTTATAAAGTGGTTCTAAGCAAAGAATATAATATAAAATAGTTAATTAAAATAAAATAAATTAAAGAATTTAAATATTTGGTTGTTTTTAATCACGATGTCCGATTCAGCCCCACACCGTCATCTAATAATTAACCTGCAATATATTTTTTCTTAATGTTTTTCATTAAACTTTTTTCTACTAAACTCAGTACACCTTGAGCTAAAAGAAAAATGGCCGTATGATATTTGCACTTTAATTTTAACGATTAAAACCCCAACAAATGAAGAAAATTTTTTTTTACTTTTACCTTAAGAAATGACATTTTCACATATTAACGGCAACTATTATTACAAGAAAAATTGCGCGTTCATCAACATCCGGAAAACTGTAAATATTCTTAAAAAAATGGCACCGTCGTTTTTTTTTAAATTGTCTGTCAAGTTTTATAAAAATAAGGTTAATTAAAAAAATTATCAAAATTTCCCAATAAGTAACACCTAGGCGAAAAGTCGCATAACACATTTACATTACAAAGTTGGTGTAGTATAGGTATGTTTATTGGCAAAAATTTCTGTCACATTTCAAACTCTTTACTCTACCAGGGTACGGTAGTAACTTTTTTACAGAAACCATGGTATAGCTTCTGTTGACATTCATGCTAATAAACATACCTATACTACACCAACTTTGTAATGTAAATGTGTTATGTTGACCCCTAACCTATATTTTTTCGTTAAACACACAATTGATCGATATTTTAATTGCTTGTCAATTTCAATAAATAAAAATGACTACAGAGGAGTCATGGCTTAATGGTTTGGCAAAAAGTAACGAAAAGAATGAAAAATGGAAAGGAATATCAAGTGTACTTATTGACAGAGGTTTCCGTGAAATAAATGGTATATATTTTTCTTCATTGTTAAAATGAATAATGTTGTAACTGTAATTGTTAAACTAATTGGATAATGTTATTAACTTGTTTACATATGTTTTATTGAAAAATTTTTTTTCATGTTTTCAAAACTTGTTGAGTAATTACAATAATGGATTCTAAAAAAATAAAATTTGTTCTCGCATGAAAAATTAATTTTATCTTCAGTTTCTCGTTTTTCACTAATATTGTTATAATTAAAATTATTATACACAAACATAATAGGTATAGGTCTAAATAATCAAATATAAATTGTCCATAATTTAAAAATGTATTATTTCTTGATGCAAAAAAAGGGGGGGTTCAGTTTCAATCTCTGTCTGTCATTAGTTTATGTCTGGTCACGACGGTGGGCGGGATGTTTATATATATATATATATATATATTGTAACGCTTTTTCTACACGTTAGTATAAGGAAACTAAATCTGGGGCATTAACAATAAACAATCGCTTATAAATCCAAGGTAGGTCCGAAACTATAATTTTAACGTTACTGTAGCTGAATTCTAAGACAATTTCACATATTAAAACCTAATTTTAACCACACCAAAGAAAACGTTACGTGTGCAATCTTGTTCTTTATAGTTTGCCTAGACGGTCCCCGGTAGGGCGCCAGACAACTTTTGTATCGCCGGTATTATCAACCGGACTAAAACGTAACCAATCAAAATCACTATTCAAAAAAACTTAAATAAGACCGACTAAACAAACATTAATTTTATCTTAACTAGATTATTAGCACGTGCCGGCACTAGTCAGTTATGCTCGTCGTGGAGAGAGGAAGTGGATCCTATTTTTAAGAGAGAAGGTAGTTTAAGCTTAACGGTGATTTTATAAATAAATTAACAATCAATTAAATAAAATAATTAAATATATTGTTCTAACGTAATTCAATAAATATGGTACAATATATCAAAAAACCATTTTGTTGTTTGTAATGAATAATTAATATAACAAAATATCATTAATAAAGTTACTTGAGCGTCCTGAATTATGACAAAGAACAATAAATAACATAAATAAATTACAGATCTCGTGTCGATGATTAGTTGACTCGTGATAGGGATCATGACTTTATTTACACTCTTAATTAATAACTTGTAAAAAAAAATATTAAGTCCATAATTTAAATTTTCTGTAGCACATAATTTAATAATTTCAAATTATTAAATAAGACTTAGACTGTAGCAATATTGGAACTGATTTTAAATTTATTACATTTTTACTAAACTAAAACTGGGAAACTAACTAACGATTTTAAAAATGCGGGGAATCGATGCCAAGAGAGAGATTCAAAAGTTTGCAGAATTATTTAAATTTGAATTAAGTACTGAATTTTGGCATTAGATGGCTCATCGATATTCTCGATATTTAGGGGCAAAAAAGGGGGTTTTCTCCTACCTTGCTTCTCCCAGAATTCTGAATTACTAATAACATAAAACTTAAACTAAAACGACTTTTCCTATGGTAAGAATGCGACCTTTCTAACCATAGGAACCTGTCAATTAACCAAAAGGGGAGCTTCTTTACCAAACAAAGTCGCTTTCGTTTAGTAAAGCCTGCCAACTTACTAAAACTAAACTAATTTATCAAAATTCCTTAATATGGAGCGCCAACATTTCATTTGGACTTTCGCTAAGTGTAGAATAATTAAGAAAACAGGTACAAAAATATAAAACACAAAAACCAATTACCTTTAACTAAACAATTAATGTTGCCAAAAATTCAGATACTAAAAAATGATCTGGGATTAGTGCTATTGTGACGTTAGTCGTAAAAATAACGTCACAACTCGCCCCTCAACGGAAAGATTAGTGAAAACTAAAGTTAGTGAGTAAATATATGTCCTCTAAAATCGGGACACCAATTATCCTGAAATCTAAAACATTATTTTCATACCATAAAAGAAAACTCTATTAAAAAGACTACTACTCTCAATTGACTCTTTAGTCTGCAAAATCTAACTATAATCAAGAAATCTAACAAAATTGTGAGTCAAACCTGACACGCAGTACCTAGTTTACAGCGTGTTGTTTTTCTGACTGGTTTGGGTGTATATTAAGTCATAAAGCTTCTAATTTAATGACAAACAATTCGTCGCGTGAACCAGAAATGGAATGTAGTAAGAATTGTATATACCGATGGATGATACTTTAATGATGGCCATAGAACGGAATTACTAATGGAGAAAATACAAATTGATTATAAAGAAGCCCTAATATACGGTAAGGGTTACAAAAAAAATTGTAAATGAAGTGAAATGATGAGTTATTAGTGAAGATTATCTTATATTATGATAACAGCGGGGCTTGATCGTCGGTACTTCTTTGGACAACAGAATCCCAATCCAGGAACAGTTGTTGATGATGTTATAACCGATCCGGATAAGTATGGTTTTCTCATGGTCTCAGCAAAAGCCAACGTGGGCACAATAACGTCTACTTTTTACAACGTTATTCTGGATGCAAATAAGTCGCCTCCTGAGATGATGCACAGATTTACCTTTCAACTTACTCATTCAAGGGAAAAACTAATGAAACTTCGGAGTATAAGATACTTTCCAGGTTTCGGTTCAGATAAGACTACACAACTTTTAAATCCGATATTAAATACTTTGACAAAATTTTAGGGAATTGCAAAGGGACAATAATAATGATTAAAGTTATAGTGAAATATGGTGAATTAATTATTATTAAGCCGATACTTTTATAGAGAGCACAGTCCAAATCTTTGGAATAAAAGTTATCGTCGTGAATACGACAATGTTGCTTTGAGTTGAAAAAAAATTAATTCTTAAATTTGTTTAAAGTGAGGGTAATACAAATTATAAAAGAAACATTACTGGGGAAGAAATATGATCTTATGAAGACGGAGCTCAATAGTCAGTACTTTTAAGACAACAAAATCACAACCTTTAGGACAAAAGTCATTATTAAATCATGGGATCCTATCGCAGCAACCAGAGAGGGAATGTGGTAAAAAATCGTGTACACCGATGGATGTTGTTATAATAATGGGTGTGGTACATGGGCCGGTTATTAGTGAAGGGATTACGGTGGACTATAAGGAGCCTTAATGTATTATAAAATTTATGGGGAGAGTTTGGTGATTTATATGAGATACTTAAAATATATTTCGTTGTGGTTAATCGCGTGAAAAGGAAAGTTACCGTATATAATTAAAAGTTATAATTATTAATAATATAATGGTGAAAAATTTATTTGGGACTAATTATCTAGTATGTCGCTGTTTCCTATCACGAGTCATTACAGTTTTTTTTTTTTTTGTTTTGTTCGCAACACAGGGGTGTTCTCCCCCCCCATAAAAATTAAATAACATAGTGAATATACGGTGAAAATATAGTGAAATGTGAGTAATAATAAATTCATATCAGGTGAATTGTAAGTGAACATAAGTTAATAAAAGTGAATGTAAGTGAATAAAAGTGAATAATTCAAGTGAATTGTGTGTGAAGAATGAGTATACATTCAAGTGAATTATAAGTGAAGAAATTAGTGAAAAATTTAAGTGAATTGTGAGTGAAGAATGAGTATACATTCAAGTGAATTATAAGTGAAGAAATTAGTGAAAAATTTAAGTGAATTGTGAGTGAAGAATGATTATAAATTCAAGTGAATTATAAGTGAAGAAATTAGTGAAAAATTTAAGTGAATTCTAAGTGAAAAATAAGTGAATTTTAATTATGAAACCTGGCACTATTTTTTATTGACGCCGCCGGTATGGGTGATGTTGGTTCCTGGGGATGTTGGTCCCGTACTTCGGGACGTATGGTCCCATCGCCGCCCATTCTTCCGCGTCTTTCGGGCAGGTTCTGGCCGTGTAACCCTGTCGACCGCACATTTGGCAGAAAATGGTCTTCGGGTAAGGGCAGTCGCTGTACAGGTGTCCCGGCCTCTTGCAATTCCAGCAGAGGCGTCGGGGGGCTGGAGCTGGTGCTTGGGCTGGTCCTGGGGCTCTTCCCCGTGGTGTGCCTGGAACTGGTTCTCGGCCTTGAATTGGTCCTCGTGATGGAGCTGGGACTGGTTCTCGTGACGGGCCTGGAGTCGGTGCTGCTGAGGGGCCTGGTGTTTGTTTTCGTTCAGGGTCCGGAGCTGGTGCTGTTTCCCGTGATGGGCCTGGAACTTGTGCTCGTTTTGAGCCTGTTACGCGTTCACCTCTGGCGTTGATGAAGTCCGTGGGTTCATTCGGGAAAATGCGCCTGGCTCCTTCTGACCTCCTCCAGTGTTTACGCCTCCTGGGTCGGATGTACTTTTCCGATTGGTTGCTTGAGGAGTCTTCCTCGGTCCACCAATTGGGTTGTTCATCGGGTCGCCTGGGTTTTTTAAAGGGGTCGAATGGGCCCTCTTCTGAGTCCGAAGAAACCTCGTCCAGATTCATCCTTACTTCTGGAGATTCGACAGTGTGTCTTGTTGATGGTCCAGGGACAGGTTCTGACGGCGGTCCGGGATGAGCTGCGTCCATGGTCTGGGTCTCCACATCGTGGGTACACACCTCAGTCTGGGTACCTTGGGAAGTGGCTGGGGGTTCTTTAATTGGCCAGTCCTGTACTTCGCCCGCTAGTGCTGTCCTCCCAGCGAGGTTCGTGCGCCATCTGATGGGACAGTCGGTGTTGTTTCGGTGACTGCATCTCAGCACCATCTCCTGCAGTGACTGAAACAATCCTGGTTTGAACTGTTCCAGCCATACCAGCGATGGTAGGAATGGCCGGATAGGATCCCAGAATGGATCCTCCTCCAGTTGGAATTCCATTTCCTCCGGTGGTCCTTGGATTCCGTCAGGTCCTTCGTCGTCGGGTTCTGGTGGATTCCATGGGGGAGGTGTTGGTATTTGGGGAATCTCTTCGGGTTGGTTTTCGGGTGCAGCCATTTGAGGTTCCTCCTCCATTGGCCAGTCCCCGTTTTCCTGTTCTTCTCCCCACGGATCCACATTATTTCCCGGTTCTCCCTGTGGTGGAGCCTCGGCTATGGGAGGTGCTTCCTCCATTTGTTCCACAGCGTCTATTAACTCCTCCCTTTCGATCACCTCGATGCTTGAGGAGCTGGATGAGTTCGGTGAAGATGGTTGACGCTCTCTACCCTCCTCGTCCTCCAACAAGTAATCGTCGAGACTACCCACCATCGACTGGTCATCTTCAGAGTCGGAGATCTGAAGAATCTTCATCTCGTCCACCTGGCACGTGGAGTCAGGTGGGGGGTACTCCATTACGGGTCTGTAACATTCTTTTATTGTAGTATTCGAATAAAGTCTTATGATCCACCACCTGGACGGTAACAAGACGATTTTACTGTAACGATCACAGACGGACTGTAACGTTTTAAAATACTGGAACACTAGATGATACTGTAACTTATTCTGGACATGAATGTTATGCCAAAATACCACATTTGGAATTGGTATACAGGAATACAAGGAAGACAAATACAGACAATTACGTAGACAAACGATGAGACTCGGTATTGAACAGGTTGAGTCATAGATAATACTGTAACGTTTTGTATAAGACACATTTTAATTCTGTAACGATCTTTGTTAAGTACTGTAACTAATTTATTATTTTAGGTTAATCTGGATCATCCTGGAGAGGTGCATGGTAAGGTTTTAAGTCTTGTACTGAAATCTTTCCCATTGATTGCCCTTGTAGGTCCTCTAGAACATAAACTACATTTGATATGCGTTTGGTAATTATAAAGGGGCCATGGAACGCGTGTGCTAGTTTCGCCATAAAGTGTCTGTCTGCGGACGATAGTGCGCGTTGTTTTTTCCAGACTAAATCTCCGACTTCGTATCGTTGATCGCGTCGTTTACGGTTATAATAATGCGATTGTTTTTGGAAGGCACTGTCTAGAGCGTGGACGATACTATTGCGTAATTCGTTCAATTGTTGCATTCTTTTAGACCAAGCTAGTGGAGGTTGATGGACAATGTCCATATCTCTTTCTAGTTCTCGACGCAGGGATATCGCGGCTGATGGTTCGCGTCCGAAGTTCAGAAATGCTGGGGTACTTTGAATCGAGGAATGATATGCTGTATTGTGTGCAAAACGGAATTCTGGGAGGTGCAAGTCCCATTCGCGGTGGCTTTTTTCTATAAACGCAATTATCATGGTTCGAACTACACGGTTTACTCGCTCGACCGGGTCGGCCTGAGGTCGGTAAGGTGGGGTGGTCATGTGTCGAAATCCTACTTTTGCCGCTAGAGCTTTCATGTTGTTGTTAATGAATTCGGTACCATTATCTGTAAGCAAAACTTTAGGTGATCCCCAACGGTTAATAACTAAGTCCTGTAGCGCTGTCGATATAGTTACACCTGTAGCTTTTTTCAAGGGCTGTATCTCTATCCATTTCGTATACAAATCTTGAATGACGAGGATGTATACGTTACCTCTGGAGCTTGGAGTTAAAGGTCCCATAATATCTGTAGCCACAACTGTCCAAGGTTCCTCAACAGTCTTTTTTCCCATAAATCCAACAGGTCGAATTTGTTCCACTTTGGTGCGTTGACAAGTTTCACAGTGTCTGACAAAAGAAACCACATCTTTAAACATGTTTGGCCAGTAATACTGGGTGGCAATTCTGCGATGTGTTTTCTCTACTCCGAGGTGTCCCGATTGTGGTGTTGAGTGGTTTTCTCGTAAGGCTTTTAGGCGACGTTCTCTGTTCAGCACCAACTTCCAGTCGTTTAGGTCTGTAACTTCAGTTTCTGGGAAATTGGCTGGTTTGTGGTAATAGAGCCGATCAACTTCGATTTTCCAATTTGGGAATTTGTCAGGGTGTTGTTCGACTTCCTGTAGGCGCTTTAGGTACCATCGATCTTCTATTACATCGATTTGGTTGAGTGAGTCAGGCAACTGCTCAGGTATACGTGATAAGGCGTCTGGAACGTGATGGAGTGCTCCTTTCCTATGAATGATTGTCAGGTCGTATTCCAGGAGTTCGAGAGCCCATCTAGCGAGTCGACCACTTGGATTTTTAAGGTTGTGTAACCAACGTAAACTGCTGTGGCCCGTATCACTGTAAATGAGTATCCTTCTAAATAGCAACGGAACTTTTTAACAGCCCAAACCACTGCAAGACATTCCAATTCTGTGACTGTGTAGTTTTTCTCTGTTTTTCTCTGCACTTGAAAGTGCTCGACTAGCGTACGCAATCACACGTTCTTGTTCTTCTATAATTTGAGTCAGCACTGCTCCTAGTCCCACAGAACTTGCATCTGTCTGTAAGGTGAATGGTAACTTGAAGTTTGGACATGCCAATGTGGGAGTACTTGTTAACAATAATTTTAGTGTGTTAAAAGCACTCTCTTGTTCTTCTTTCCATTCCCAGGGTTGGTTCTTTTTGACTAGCTTGTAGAGTGGAGCTGCTTTTGTTGCGTATTCAGGAATGAACCTTCTGTACCAGGATGCCATTCCAAGGAAACGGTGTAGTTGTTTCACTGTTCGTGGTTGCGGGTATTCTAGAACCGCCGAAGTTTTTTCAGGGTCTGTGTGTAACCCCTCATAGTTGACTCGAAACCCCAGGTATCGTAATTCGGCACAGCAGAAGTGGCTCTTGTTTCTGTTAATCACCAGGTTTGCCTTTTTTATATTTGCGAGAACTTTGTCGAGACAGTACAAATGTTCCTCGAAGGTCTCGGTCACAACCACGATGTCATCCAGGTAGGTAAACACGTGAGGGAACATGGCTGGGCCAATTACCCGGTCCATGAGTCTCTGGAATGTAGCTGGTGCGTTGCTTAAACCAAAGGACATCCTTTTGAACTGGAATAGACCTCTTCCAGGTACAATGAACGCTGTGATTGGTTTCGCTCTTTCTGTAAGCGGAACATGTAAGTACGCTGGTGTTAGATCCAAGGTGGTGATGAAATTGCACTCCTTTAGTTGATCCAGGATACCAATCATGTTCGGGATCGGGTAAGCGTCTTTTTTGGTGCATGAGTTTACCTTGCGATAGTCAATGCAAGGTCGCCATTTCCCATCAGCCTTTTTGGTGAGAACTGGGGGGCTTGCCCAGTCTGCTTGTGAGGGCTCTATGATGTCTTGTCTTAGCCACTCGTCCGTTTCTTTCCACAGTGCCTCGAGTTTTATGGGTGTCATCATGTAAGCTTTCTGTCTAACAGGTTGATGGTATCCAATGTCTATGTCGTGTACGGCAAGAGGTGTAATTGGTAGTTTATCCGGTGGTGGTGATATTCGTTCGTCTAAAAACTTTTTCAAAATTTCGGATTGCTCGTCACTTAACAACTGTAACCCATTGCAGACTGTAACATGATCTGTAGATTGCATATTCAATACGGAAGTTATTACCATTCGCGACTGTAACTCTACGGGCAGGAATTTGTTTCGCGGTTAACCCCATATTTTTTATTAATTCAATCCCTGCTTGACCAAGGAATGATTTACTAGCCCCAGAATCGAGTAAGGCTCTGATCTCACGTCCTGCAAGGGTGAAGTCAACGCAGAATGCTACTTGCCTTTTGTTTGAAACCGAGTTCGCAAAATCGATTATTTCTATATTATTCTGTAACTTTAAGCACTGGTCGAAAGGTGGTTTTTCTATGTTCTGTAACTGATTTTCCGACATTATTTCTGGAAGTGATACACTTGTCGGGATAGTGTTCACTGGTGGGAGTTTTCCTTGTTACAATGAGGGCACTCTCGTTTAGTGACACCCGAGGCTCGACAGCCGTAGCAAAATCTTCGCCTGGGTTCTGGACATAATCTGTGGCGATGACCGGCTTTGTCACAATTCCAACATCTAAATTCTGTATCTTTTATTTCAGTTTTAATAGCACATTCAGCGGGCGTCGCTTGACTCGCTAAATTATGTGTTCTAGATTCGTTAAATCTGTTTTGAACACCGGTCCTCACTGTAGGTGTTTTGTGGGAATCGCTTGTTTGTTGTTGATTGTGTCGCTTTGTTAACAAGGAATCTAGTATGTCGTTAGGTATATCACTGTAACTTTCGGTGTTGTTCTGTAGCGGCACGGTATGATCGTCTACAGCGTGCAGTTGATCAAATTTAGAAAAATGCTGTAACGGTCGAGTTGGTGGGTGATGTACCTTACGAGGGCCTGAGTACGCATAGGCTGGACACATAGAATTTTCTGGTAGTGGTGGGGGGCGATACTGGTTCATGCTTTGTATTGTTCTTTCTTGGCGCGACGCGTACGCTTCTAGTTCGTCCATAGTTAAATTTCTGTGTAATGGAATCACTAATTTGAATGCGGGTAACATGTTTCGGTGAGCGTAGCGGATACATTCCCATTCTGACCATAATGGGTCCGTTCGAGCAAAAAGACCGTTCATACATGCAAGAAAATCACAAACTGGTTCGTTGTTTGCCTGCGTGCGATTGGCGATTTCTTCTCGCAAAGCTAATTGGTAATCTGGATCTGCATATCTGGAGCGAAGGGCAATCTTAACATCTTGCCAAGTTCTGAAATGGTGAACGCGACCTCTATACCATGTCAAGGCGGCATCTTTCAATGTAAATGGAATTGCCCTGATCAAATCTGCTTCACGCATGACTAGCAAGTCGCGACCTTCATCTATACGGTTTATATAATTTTCGACATCTTCTCCGCGAGCGCCACCGAATTGTAAATTCCAGCGGTGTATTGTCTGTAACAACGCGTGAGGACTCAATGGGGTTTGTGTGTTCATTGGTGGCCCTACAATATTATACGCGTTGAATTGGTAGTCCTGCGGATTAGGGTGAATTCTGCGCATGTTCGAGTTACGCGGTTCCCTAGAATAATGGCCACGAGAAGTGTTAACGTTTTCGAAATTATAAGTTCCACTAGGATGAGGTTGTGTGTTAGGCTCCTGTGGCATTTGATTTTGGTGCAATTGATCCGGGTTATTGCATACGTTGCCCTCATCATAACCGAAATTTACCTCGTGTAGTAGTGGTAGTAATGGTGATAATTCAGATGTGTCTGATTTTATAGATTGCTGATCGGCCATTTTCTTTCTTTCTTTTAATTAAACCCCGATTACAAGAAAGAGGGATGTAATTTTTCGTGACGCTTCACCGTAAGATGACGCAATCTTAATTCTCTGTAACTATAATGTCTTTAAAAATGAAATTTCTGTAACTATATTCAAGATCGAATTTCTGTAACCAAATTTCTGTAACCGAATTTCTGTAATTATTTTAGCAAAAACTTGAAAAGGTGTAAAAGTTTACAAATACTTCCACTTCACCGCAATATTTTAAACTTAATTCCCGTAACTTAGTTTTCCGAAATTAAAGAAAAATGGAAATTTTCCAGATCAATTTTGCTTTATGGAAATATTTAACTTCTGTAATCAAATCTCTGAAATTTGAAAACTGAAAAATTTCAAATAAATTTCACTTTACAGAAATGCTCAAGTTCTGTAATTAATTCTTCCGAAATTTGAAAAATTAAAAATTTTCTAATAAATCTCACTTTATAGAAATATTTAATTTCTGTAACTAAATTTTCCGAAATTTGAAAAATTAAAAATTTTCAAATAAATCTCACTTTACAGAAATATTTAATTTCTGTAATTAATTTTCTCGAAATGATCAATAATCGAAATTTTGTAATTAATTTCACTTTATAAATCCGGTGTCTGTAACCAATTTTCTCGAAATAGTCGAAAATCAAAGTTTTATTATTAATCACACTTTATACATTCGATTTCTGTAACCAATTTTCTCAAAAGAGTCGAAAATCGAAATTGTTTTATTAATTTCACTTCATACATTCGATTTCTGTAACCAATGTTTTCCGAAATAATCGAAAATCAAAATTTTATGAATCCGATTTCTGTAACCAGTTTTCTTTACGAAATTTTCAAAATATAAGTCTTTGATTGATTTTACGTCACAAAAATATTTAAACTTAATTTCCGGGATGGACTATCTCAAGAAATATTCTAATTTTACGTTTATTCCACGCAAAGGTGACCAAATTCTACCTTTGGTGATTATTTCAAATTTTATGGAAATATTTCCGTAACTATCTCTCGTGAAATATTTAAAATTTATTTTCTGTAACTTCCTATATTAAGGTCTTGTATGAGTAAGAGAGTATACTTCAATAGGTAAGACGGAGAAAGATATAGTGCATATGCACTGGTCTTGGCTGCTTGAAGGTACGAACGATCGCACAAAGCAGAGACTCGACAAGACGGAGAGCGCACTGTAGGAGTGAGCGAGAACGAGTATATCACTGGCGCGAAAGGAACAGAGGAGAAGCACGTTTCTGTGCTCGCGCGCTTTTCACACCACTACTGATTCGACGTCGTGAGTAATACTCACGCACACCAAATAGACGCCGATAGGATGCTAGCACATGGCGATAAAAGGAAAATTTATGCACGAAAATTTTATACACTGAATCGAATGTATTTTATAATTACTTACTCGGTAGATGACATGACAGGAGCTATCCACACGGGGTCGAGGTGAAAGTGGATGGCACAACGCACCACACACAAAAGTTCTGGTTTTATAACCAACTCAAAAAAAACTAAAATTATTAAACAAAAGGGGCACGGCATAGATAAGGGGGGGTGTCCCCACTTGCGAATTTCCCCCGAAATTTTCAATTTTCAGGAGTAGGGTCAAGTCATGTGACCACTAAGTTTTCCTGTAATTGTCCTTATAGAGGACAAATTTACATTCAAAAATAATAAATGAAAGATAAGAAATTAATTAATTTTATCGACTCAAAAGGAATGAAATATAATTAACAACAAAAGTTTATAAACTTGGCTCACTGCTCTTGACTTTCAGTGATTCTAATAAAAGTAAAAGTCATTGTAACAATGGTTAATATATTAAAAATTTTAAAAGTAAACAATTCTATCGAAACAAATCATCGAGACAAAATAAAATTAGACAATGAAATATTGTATAGTTTCAGACAACAACAAAATGATTATCACTATTATCGAAATAAAATTTCCTAATTAAAAATTCTTTTAACAGAAAGAAAAATACAAATTTAAGAAATATTAAATTTTCGACTTCTAATTTTATTTTGTGGAAATAAAATTAACCAATTATCATATTTATGAATTTAAAAATATCAGAATTAATTTTACTTTATTTCTAAGGAATTATATTAAAAATGAATGTCTAATTTTTACCTATTTTACTTTACTGTAACATTTTTTTTTTTTTTTTTTTTTTTAAATAAATGTAACAAACTAATTTTTCTGTAACTTTATTTCTTTATTGAACTACCTTCTCAGGGACTTTAACTTGTGGGCCCCACGTTGGGCGCCAAATTGTAACGCTTTTTTCTACACGTTAGTATAAGGAAACTAAATCTGGGGCATTAACAATAAACAATCGCTTATAAATCCAAGGTAGGTCCGAAACTATAATTTTAACGTTACTGTAGCTGAATTCTAAGACAATTTCACATATTAAAACCTAATTTTAACCACACCAAAGAAAACGTTACTTGTGCAATCTAGTTCTTTATAGTTTGTCTAGACGGTCCCCGGTAGGGCGCCAGACAACTTTTGTATCGCCGGTATTGTCAACCGGACTAAAACGTAACCAATCAAAATCACTATTCAAAAAAACTTAAATAAGACCGACTAAACAAACATTAATTTTATCTTAACTAGATTATTAGCACGTGCCGGCACTAGTCAGTTATGCTGGTCGTGGAGAGAGGGAGTGGATCCTATTTTTAAGAGAGAAGGTAGTTTAAGCTTAACGGTGATTTTATAAATAAATTAACAATCAATTAAATAAAATAATTAAATATATTGTTCTAACGTAATTCAATAAATATGGTACAATATATCAAAAAACCAATTTTTGTTGTTTGTAATGAATAATTAATATAACAAAATATCATTAATAAAGTTACTTGAGCGTCCTGAATTATGACAAAGAACAATAAATAACATAAATAACTTACAGATCTCGTGTCGATGATTAGTTGACTCGTGATAGGGATCATGACTTTATTTACACTCTTAATTAATAACTTGTAAAAAGAAATATTAAGTCCATAATTTAAATTTTCTGTAGCACATAATTTAATAATTTCAAATTATTAAATAAGACTTAGACTGTAGCAATATTAGAACTGATTTTAAATTTATTACATTTTTACTAAACTAAAACTGGGAAACTAACTAACGATTTTAACAATGCGGGGAATCGATGCCAAGAGAGAGATTCAAAAGTTTGCAGAATTATTTAAATTTGAATTAAGTACTGAATTTTGGCATTAGATGGCTCATCGATATTCTCGATATTTAGGGGCAAAAAAGGGGGTTTTCTCCTACCTTGCTTCTCCCAGAATTCTGAATTACTAATAACATAAAACTTAAACTAAAACGACTTTTCCTATGGTAAGAATGCGACCTTTCTAACCATAGGAACCTGTCAATTAACCAAAAGGGGAGCTTCTTTACCAAACAAAGTCGCTTTCGTTTAGTAAAGCCTGCCAACTTACTAAAACTAAACTAATTTATCAAAATTCCTTAATATGGAGCGCCAGCATTTAAATTTGGACTTTCGCTAAGTGTAGAATAATTAAGAAAACAGGTACAAAAATATAAAACACAAAAACCAATTACCTTTAACTAAACAATTAATGTTGCCAAAAATTCAGATACTAAAAAATGATCTGGGATTAGTGCTATTGTGACGTTAGTCGTAAAAATAACGTCACAATATATATATTGTTTATAAATTTCTTAATTTGTTCTGTTTGTTTGACTAAATGCCTTGAAGGGCACAAAAATAATTTGCCCTGAGAATAGTTTATTAACATTTTTTCTTTATTCACTATTTCTCTACCTAAGCTATGCTTCTCTTTCTTTATCGTTTCATAGCTATCTATCTCCTTTCTTACTTTTTCATATATTTCATCCTCTTTCTTTTTTTCTTTCCCCTTCCTAATAATTGTAAGAGGGAAACTGGAGGGGATGAGGATGGATTAAGGAGTTCGATGGACAAAAAAGGCGAGAGCATATCAGATTTAAAAGTGGAGCTGATGGTAAGAGACTCCATATCTCTTCAAATAAGGTGATGAGGTAATACGGCTCTGCTGAGTTGCCAAAAAAAGGAATAAATTTCATTTTAAATATATATGTTATGCTGTTTTTACCTCAACCATACTACATTTGACAAATATTTAAGTGCGTTATTCATCTTTTTTTGAAACAATAAACTCACACAAAAAAAATAAAAATTGGAGTTTTCTTTATTGCATTCACAACAAATGCGTTTCCTATTCCTCTGAATTGACACTTTTCAATTAAATTAAAACACAGATTTATATTAATATTTAATCTACTTCGAGTATATTCATAAAGAGAAATTCAAACTTATGTGAATACAATTTATTTAATTAATAAGATTTTGTTATTTAAAAACAAAAAACGGAATATTATTATTTCAAAGTTTGATCTAACAACTATCTCTAACAACTTTATAATCTTTCTATTTCATTTCAGGGTTCCAATTATTTAAATTAACTTAGTTAACTGATGCTTAAATCAACTCGTATAAAAATAATTAATTAAATTCAAATCATAATACATTTTCATCTATAATATTTATAAATTAAATATTAAAAAATAACAAATTATTTGTTATTCATTCTTAAGATGGCAAAATATCTAAACTACCGGCAGTAATTGTGCGACCCCTACTTTTTTGTCACTATTCAATATCTTTAGCATCGATATGCTCGTTTTAAACGTATTTTATTTTAAAATTAAAATTTCTTAAAAGATGTTATCTACAAACATTTCTTTAGAATATTAATTTGCCTCAAAAAAATTTGAAAATTATAATTGCTATTAAGATGCTAAAAAGTAATTAGAAAAATCTACTATTTCAAAAGAATGTTTAAATATTTAGTTAAGTTTTAAATTAGGCATTATTTATTATTATTATTATTATTTATTATTAAATTATTTTTTAATTATTTTTCAGTTGTAAAAGTACTTTCAAAATTTTTATAAGTTTTCTGATTTTTTCAGGATAGCTCGATACCTTATTAATTGAAATTTTTAAAAATTGTTTTAAAAAAATAAATAAAAGAAATAATGTCAGCTTAAATTTTTAACTAATTCATATTTACAGAATGAGAACTGCATAGCTTGTAAATAAAAAAATTCGATTTTTTCATGATTGTCATCAGCGCCTAGGTAGAGTATACGTGCAGGACCTCCCTATACAGGTATACCCACACGGATCGCCTACAAGCGTCACGGGGAGAGATTCACGCTCTCCAGCGCCGATGGCCATCATGTGACCATTTACCGAGCCCGCAAAGTTGAGTAAGAACGTTTACGGCCCTTCGGTTTAGGGCGGGACCTTTCCAATCCCTAGTCACTATGCAGGTAACCGCCCGAGTTGGCACCACAACTCACATGTCGAAGCGCCACTACTAAGACCGTTGCCGAAGCTACAGTCTGTTCATGGACGCCCCTAGCCTCAAGCGATGTAGGCTATAACCACTGCCCGCACGAGTCCAACCCAATGACCGGAAGGAAACAAGCCTTTTGGCAAGTCCCCCGGGCTCGGACCGGTCCTCGTGCTACCATTTGTACTCCGGTACGAGTACCGATTAAGAGTCTTACCACCCTTGCTTCGGCAAGTTAGGTTCGACGGTCAATCTTAGACCTGCCGGGCCGGGCCTATAAGGTAGCCTGGGACGAACCGACTACTACCCGCAAGCATGGCACCACTCCGAGTCTCTTTTAGTCGCCTTTTACGACATGCAGCCGATCGCAGGGGGCCTATTCTGCGCCCGGGACCCCCACGGGAGCATGATTGTCATCAGTCGGTTTCACATATTTTCTTGATTTTCAGACATGACAGTAATTACATTATAGCAGAAGCAGTCGAGAACAATACATCTGATTCCGCAAACAAGAAGCGAAGTAAATATATTTTTATATTATTGTATTTAATAATGAATTTACTATTAAATATTTATTATAACTTTCTTTTATTTAAAACAGGCAATGATTTTCCATGTGATCAAAATATAAAAAGACAAAAAGAAGAATTATTGGGTGATACTGAAATTGTCGAAGAACTTGAAACATTTATAACCTCTGAAGCTTCCTCAGAAGAATTTTCTATAAAAGAAAATGAAAAATTACTAGAGTCTAGTACTAAACAATTGATGTCAATATTACATAAAACAGAAGAAAAAGAAATGACTCCATTTCAATGTGTTCTTGCCGAAAAGTTTTCCGAAATACCGGAAAACAGACAAATAGACGTGTTCAACAAATTAATGGACATTATGGATGAAGAGTTATTTTCCAAATAATTTCAATAAGTAAAATGCATTTTATTTAAAAAAATTATGCATTTGTGAAATAAATTTAAATAATTTGTTTGTTTTCCTGTATTTCAGAAAACTTAAAAAAAATTATTAAATTAATATCTTAAATAAGAATGAATATTGTTACTACTTGTAAGGTCACTGACATGGTATTTTATTATACAAAATGAAATCAATTAAAACAATTCAAATTTACGTTCTTCGTAAACGGAACCAAAATGTGAAATTTGATTAAATCATAGAAAAATTGAAAATTACTGCTAGGAAAAAACAGACAGTTTAAAAATCAAATAGATTATTTATCTAAAATTTATCTGACTCTGGCATTAAATTCAAGATTTAAATATTTTGTTTTCTTCATACTTACATAATAATAATGTATCTTCATAATAATGTAAATCTAATTTCATAAAAGGACCCCGCACCAAATACATGGAAATAAAGGTCTGGGTGAAATTTTTTTATATTTTGTAGTTTTGTAGTTTATGACCTATTAAACAAAAAATGTTAGTACCAAAACTCAAAAAAATGGACAGTTTTTGAGTTACACGACTTAAAAGTCACGAAATACACAAAAAATCGAAATATACAATGTAAAGGAAACAATGTTCTTTATAAGAGCAATCTATAAAATTCTTTAACAACTCTTGGCATAAAAAGCAAAAAACTTGAATAATGATATGTTAAAAGATAGCATATTGTAATTATGGTTGTAACAAACAACCATCGATCAACCATATTCGGATGAAAATAATATTATGCAGTTCCTAAAGATTTCAACTAATCCATGATTTTTAAATAATTATGTTTAACAAGCATTTAACATATAACTGTAGACGCTTACAGTTCTTCAATGGTGATTATGGTTACTACCAACAACCATTAAACAACCATTGTTGAAATCTTTAGGAACTGGATAATATTATTTTCATCCGAATATGGTTGATCGATGGTTGTTTGTTACAACCATAATTACAATATGCTATCTTTTAACATATCATTATTCAAGTTTTTTGCTTTTTATGCCAAGAGTTGTTAAAGAATTTTATAGATTGCTCTTATAAAGAACATTGTTTCCTTTACATTGTATATTTCGATTTTTTGTGTATTTCGTGACTTTTAAGTCGTGTAACTCAAAAACTGTCCATTTTTTTGAGTTTTGGTACTAACATTTTTTGTTTAATAGGTCATAAACTACAAAACTACAAAATATAAAAAAATTTCACCGAGACCTTTATTTCCATGTATTTGGTGCGGGGTCCTTTGTGTTCATTGATCTTCATGTAAAAATCCAGCATCTTTATAATGCATCTTTATTTCTGGTTAAAATTAACATTTTATGCTATAATAAATTTTTGAGAAAAGTCAAGTGTTTTAATGTCTTTACATACTTTCAAAAATTACCACGTTGAAGTCTACAACGTTATCAACGAAAACAAATGTTTCACTTAGTAAATTTTCTTAAAAAAGATTTTTCCAATTTATTTTTTAAAAGTTTGTGAAGAAATTCAAACTGTCCCACAGTCATCCTTATCATTTAAAAAAATTCCTCTTCATTCCGACATTTGAAGTATGAAACTTATTCCTGACACCATCCCGAAGATGAGGTTTAACCCACCATCTTCTGAACCTCTTTTTTCTTTCAACTAATTGCTTATGCAATCGCACAATTCTCAGAAAGGAAAGAGTGACCACTGACACTATTAGTGGATCCATACTTTTACCGCCAAAAACTCGTGTTCACTTGGCAACCATTAACTCAAGACTGAATAAAAAAACTTAGTTGTTTCTTTACATTCAACTACTTGTTTAAACTAGTTAACTGCATACGGAAGAAAATACACGTCCGCAAAGAAAATACGCGTACGCAAAGGAAATACGCATAAGCAAACGAAATATATCAAATACGCAAAATTCAATTTAAAAAAATAATTGAAAAAAATTTATTTGATTCAAATAATTTTTATTTGGATCTAATAAATATTTATTATTATTTGCTTCAAATAACTTGAATTATGTGAATTTCATTTTTTTTAATCAAATACATTTTAATTCTGTTGCCATTGTCAGACGAGTTGTAAAACAATTTTTATTACAATTTATGAAAATAACTGAATTTTAGAGAAGAATTTTATTACTTGTAAACATACAATTAAAATTTTAACAAGCGATTTTAAACCCTTTTTCAGTAGTTTTTAAATCTGAAAATACTGAGTTTAGAAAAAACTTGTCAGAGAATGAAAGTTTTAGAATTTTTTCAACTTAAAAAAAAGTAAAAAAAAATTTTTTTAACAAATTAATTTTTTTTAACGTTGGACCAGATTGTTTAATATTTTTAAAAATTTATTTATATACCTAGTGCTATTTATACCTAATAATATAGAGAAGATTTTCTGATGAAATCCAGAATAAAAGACCTTTAATTTTTTCTACTTCTGACAATCATTACATATTAAATAACATAATTCCTTAAGAAGCATAAGAAATTATTACTTATACTTTATTTTTTAAAAATCGAAAAATTTTCAATTTTATTTTAATTAAAATTGTAATTGAAAAATAAAAATGATGAAAATTATTTTTTTACAAAAATTGAGATTTTTCTAAAAAAATATTAAGAAATAAGAATGTATGTAATTTTAGGGGCGCATGAAAAGACCCTAAACCAGATTTGTTACAATTGTTATTTAATAGAATTTTATTACACAGAATATCATTTTAGTAGAATATATTATTGTTAGAATGATAGCTTGACTGAAAGAAAAGTAGAAAGAATTTTAATTTAGTAGAATTTCAATTTTCCAGAAATCTAATTTCACCGAATATCAAAATTTTTTTGATAGAAATCTACTTTATCATAATGTAAATGTGTTCAAATATTAATTTACTAGAAATTCAACTTATCTGAATATCAATTTGATAGAATTATTTCGACGTAAATTTTGAAATTGACCAATCAGAAATTATCAAGAAACTTGTGATTGGTTAATTTTAAAATTCGCGTCGAAATAATTCTATCAAATTGATATTCAGATAAGTTGAAATTCTAGTAAATTAATATTTGAACACATTTACATTATGATAAAGTAGATTTCTATCAAAACAATTTTCGGCAATGTTCAAATTCTATTCAATTACGATTTACGAAAAAACGATTCGCATAAATTTATATTCGGTGAAATTAGATTTCTGGAAAATTGAAATTCGATCAAATTGACTTTCTGCCAGATTATAATTCGGACGAATAAATATTCTACTAAATTAAAATTTCTTCTACTTTTCTTTCAGCCAAGCGATCATTCTAGCAATAATATATTCTACTAAAACGATATTCTGTGTAATAAAATTCTATTAAATAACATTTGTTGCAAATCTGGTTTAGGGTCTTTTCATGCGACCCGTAATTTTATGGTCCCAAAATAAAATAATAAGTTTGTTAATAATAAGGTCAGCCGGGGTAAATCCGAACGCTTTTAGTAAGTTTCGACAATAACATAAATTTTATCTTTTAAAAGACAATACTTCCGGTATTCTGGTGCATGAAGTTGTTGCTTTACTTCCATAGAACAATTTTATGGGGTAGCAACAATTTTTGATAAATTATAATCGCAGGAAACTTAGCGTTCGTATTTACCCCGATACTTTGCAACTTTCCTAAAATACCGGGGTAAATTCGAACGCCACTGTATTTTAGAAAAATCTTAGGGAAAATAAATTTAAAGTATTGCAATTGTTAAACTTATATAAAAACTCAAAAAATACGATAATAAACCTATTACCTAATAATGCATCATATATAAATACAAAAATCAAACAGGTTAAAAATTAAAATGCATTACACAATTAAAACCTTCAATAACTTTATCAAATCATAACGGATTTTTGCAAAACTTGGTACAGAAAGTATTTTAGAGTGATTTAATGTAAATACAAAAATAAAAGTCAAATTTTTTAAATTCAAAATGGCGGATTCAGTATGGCAGACTTTCCTAAAACTTATTTTTAAAAATGATCAAATTTGTTTGAATCTTGCCACTTAGGGTTTTCGGGGTCGCTGAATACGAATTGGGCATCAGAGCTTCATCGCAAGAATGGCGGGTACAATATGATACAGAAATTTCATAAAAATTCCTCCAGTTTTAGAAATTTTAATCCTCTTCTTTTAATTTTAAAGTGATTTTTTAAATTTTGAGAAACTGACTTCAAGTTCGTAATCAGCAACCCTGAAAACCCCCGAGTAACGATTTTCGAGCGAATCCAATGAATTTTTTAATTTTCGTCAGCCATATTAGATCTGCCATTTTAAATTTTGAAAAAATGACTTCAAATTGGTAATCAGTGACCCCAAAAACCCCAGAATACTAAATTTTATTAAGATCCTGAAAAACTTATTTCAACAAACCATTTCGTAAAAAAAGTGGAACACTCCTTCGAGAGAACGGAGATTAAGTTTCTGCTTATTAATTACTAACGAGGATACATATAGAAAGAAAAACTTTTTTCCATGTACTTTTATACTGTTAAAATAATAGTGTAATCAAAGAAAAACAATTTTGTGTGGCTCTGATATAAGAAAAAATTATTGAAAATACCGTTCGGATTTACCCCGGTTTTCCAATTTTCCGGGGTAAATACAAACGGTCTGATATTATTAATAAAAGTTAACAGAAGGCAAACATCAAAAATAGTTTCTGTTCTAGTATTCATAACAAACAACTATAAATAATAAAATGAATTTTTAGCTTCTTTTTCTTCAAATACGAGACAAAGTACTGAAAGAGTGTCATCTTTGATTTTCAATCATTTTTGCAATACTCGTTGTCTTTGTTTATGCTGTTGCTAATTAACAAACGGAAAATAAGATAATACTTAGAATCTCTTAAAGAAGATCTGAGGTAAAAATTCTCATGTCTAACTTATTTTTTAAAATTTTAATTAAGCTGAAATAATTAGCGTTCGGATTCACCCCGGCTGACCCTATTGTTATTAATAATTAAAAATTATTAATAAAATGGGTAAATTTTCTATTTTTTATAATAATTTTTTAAGAATTAACAATTTTCTAATATTCTTTATAAACAAAAAGAAGAAAAATTTGTATAATTTAGATGAGTTAAACGAAAGTTATAATGAGAGAAATATAGGCATGAAGCGGGCAGAGAGAGAGGTAAAAGGAAAAGAGGAGCGCATGCATGGTGGGGGTCGGTTCTCCTCGCACCATGCTCTCGAAGCGGCGTATAGTATACTATACGCATACGCAGGCTACGCGTCTACGCCTTACGCGCACGTATAGTATATGTGGAATCAGCATTATGCTCACATCCGCAGGCGAGCGAATAGCGTAACGGTTAGCGTATTAGACTTCGGTGCGTAGATTAGGAATAGCTTGGGCTTCGTATCCCACTTGCGAGCGTTTAGAGTTTTAATGTGTAAAAAAATGTGGAATGTGTTAAAAATGCTTGAAATAATCTATAAATAAATATTAATTAACATGCACCATGCATAGTTAATAAAATATTTTTTTATTTTATTTTTCAATCAAAAATATAATTTAGTCTGGCTAGATAAACAATATTTGTCCCGCGGCGGATGCTAGACAGACGAATTCCGGTACAACGCCGGTTGTTCGGCGGCATCAAATCTGTACCGAGCCAGACCCGTAGCAATTACAACACATAGTCATGTTCCAGTAGAATGCCTGCACCGATCCGGGTGTCTCGCGGCCAAAAATTCTAAGCTTAGGTGGTTAGCTATGTATATTGCCTAAATAGGTGAGATCGCACACATATGTCAAATGTAATGGCTAAGCCGAATTATAATCGGAATCGCTCGTGATCACTCGTAAAATGCAAGGAACGCGAGGAATAGAACTGAACGAACTCAACTAATCTGATAATAGGCCGAAAAATGAGTTTGAGTTCCAAAAATAAATCTATCGTAAAGTTCAGATTGAAAAAGAGGACGATAGCGAAATTTGTGTTTCCTTCTTCTATTCATTTTTACACTATTGCGATATAATAATTATAACAATAATTAATATAAGTAATAAGTAAAACAATAATAATAAAAATTAAAGTAATAGAAAAAATTAAAATTAATTGAACTAAAAACAAAAGTTAAATTAAAATACATTATTTTTTTAAAAATAATTATTATTATGAACATTCTAATTGAAAAAATTAATTAGGTACTGTTTCTTAAAATTGATTTTAAATAAAATTTAATTTAATTTTGTTTAGTTTTTCTCGAATAAATTTTGATACTGTAAAATTATTATTATTTTGTATCAGCAAAAATTATTTAATTATTATTAACTACACGTTGATAAACACCAAATCATTCTATACAATTAAATATGCAGTTTTCAGAAAAACTATATGCCTTTAAATTAAATGCACTACAAAATTTTTCAAATTAAATTTTTTTAACTTTGAATTACTGAGTGATATTTTGGTTTTTAGTTGGAAAATTTTATTTTTCCAATCTACAACCTTTAAAAAATGTTTCATTTTTTTGGTTTTGTGAAAACAATTTTTTTCGATTCTCTACTTCGGCTCTAACTTTAGAAACCCATGCAATTTAATTAATAAAATAATTATTTTACCAATAAATAGTAATTTTTACTAACTTATTAGTAAAATGTATCAATTTATTAATTTGTTATTATATTAACGTAAAATTTATTATTAAAAAGTCAGTCACTGATTCAAATTATAGTAAGCAGTACTACACTGAAAAAAAAGTTCTGGTTGGAATTACCAAAAATCCTAGTTTTAACTAGAATTTCGTGTTAAATATACCCTAACCAGAACATTTCTGGTTAGGTTAACCAGAATTCTAGTTAGTATAACCAGAATTCTGGTTGTTTCAACTAGAAAATCGTGTTAAATATACCCTAACCAGAACTTTTTTTTCAGTGTAATAATTTGTATTTAATTCATTCTTGTTTTTTCCTGATTTCCAGATATAGGTAGAATTTTTATTTTTTAAGAATATTTTAAATTCTAAACTTATTCGAAACATTAATAATTTTTTCTTTCATTAACATTTAATGAAAAATCCGAAACTCAAAGGCAAAAAATTTTCACTTTTTTTTAACTGAACTAGTGATTATTATTTTTTTACATGACTTTGGATTTACAAAAATTATTATAAACATACAATTTTCTAATACTCAATCATTTTTAAAAATTGCAATCACAAATCTTAAAAAATTCAATAATTTAATTATTTAAAATTAATTAATTTAACATGTTATAAAGTTCAATTATTTATTGAAAGAAATGAAAAAAGTCTAAAGCAGGGTGGCCACAAGTTTCAGTTTATCAATTTTCCTGACAATTTACTGACAATTTACTGACATTAAAATTATTTTCCTTGACAAAATTCTTTTTATAGAAAAAAATTAACTAAATAAACTAAAAATTGTTATATTTTGTTTTAATGTTTGGACAAAAGTTGAAAAATTCGTAATTTTTCAAAATTTGTCTCAATTCGCTTAATTTCCACGCAAAAAATTTCACCTATAGGATTTAATCCTGGTATTTCCTTCAATTTACTGACAAAAATTTGTTCTTCCTGACTTAACTAATAAAAAATTTTTTCCCTGACTTTACTGACAATGTGGCCACCTACCAAAGTTTTGTGTCCATTAAAATTTGTAATGATTGCTAAGTTTCGAAGGTAAATTGAAAATATAATTTTTTCAATTCACCTTCGAAACTTAGCAAATTATGAAAGAAACAAGAATTTTGTTCTCAATTTTAGAAATTTAATATTTTTTCAGTACTTTTGATAAAATTCCCAAATGTTTCCCTAATTTATGCAATATTATGAGTTTATCGCTTAGTGTAAAAATACTGATATAAATGTTGGGAATTAAAATTATTAATACAATATTATATTTGCTAATTTTAATTCCTCTTTTTTTCAAGAGAATTTGTTGCTGTAAATATTTAAATACGCTCAAATCTCTAAAATATCATTATAAAAAAATGTTCTGCTTTACAATTTTTATAGAAATTGTAATATAACATCTAAAAGTATAGAATTTACAATCCTTTTTTAGTCTCAATTTTACAATTTTCTGTAAATTCACTACTCTGAAAGCAGGTAATAATCAGTAATAATTTATTTTGCAGTGTAATTTATGTATTTCTCTTTAGAAAAATGTATACCTAAATATGAACATATGAACAATGTAAATAAGAGTCTTTCGGCGATTAATGCATTTGAAATTTTGTTGTATCATAATTTGTATAGTTTTGAAACCAGAAATTTTAAATAGGCAAAAGTGCCGGATTTAACCTGGGAATTTATTAATATCACATTGAACTACCATTACAAATTTTGGTGTAAATAGAAAATTTTATCAGCATCAAAACCACAAAAAAACGAAAAAAACGTTGCAGTATAAAAATGTCAAAACATTGACATAACCTCTTTTTTAGTTCTATTCTTCTATTCGGTATTCCTCTTGTTCCTTGCATTTTACGAGTGATCACGAGCTATTCCGATTATAATTCGGCTTAGCCATTACATTTGACATATGTGTGCGATCTCACCTATTTAGGCAATATATATAGCTAACCACCTAAGCTTAGGACTTTTGGCCACGAGGGGGCAGACTTTCAAAGGAAAGCATGCTTTGCATTACGTGCGTACTCTCAGTTTCTCTCTGATTACAGTTTTTAACAATTGTTTTTTCCATTTTAAATTAATAAAAAAAATGTGTAGGAAGAATTTGTGTATTTCATAATTACAATTTTTATTTTTTTATGTATATAAAGATATTTTACTATCTAAAAAAACGCTCAAGTATTTTCTCATTCTAATGATAATAGATATATAATAGGGGAGAGTAGAGCAAACCGGACCCCGTAACGGTTTTTTAAATCTTGTGACTAAACGAATCAACCGATTTCATTTTTCGATGCCCTGTTTGTTGTTTAAAAGATCATTTAATTGCGCAACTTTTTCCTACAGACACCTATACTTCATCATTTATTGTTTAGTTACTATGTTAACTTAAAAAAAATTGTCCAAACGGCCGGTTTGCCCCACTCCCTGGGGTAAACCGGACCCCCCATGGGGCAAACCGAACCGTTTAGTTTTTTATTTATAATATTGCATTTACATAATCTACAATAATAAAAAACATATAGAATCATGTAAACAATGGTTGTAGTAATAAAAATAATAATTCGCGATTGAATTTTAATTAAATAAATATTTTTTTAATAAAAAAATATAAATGTGTGTCATTATCAGAGCAACAATATTAAAGGGTCCAATTCTCATTGGAAGACAATTATTTTTCACTGTATATATATATATTTATGTGTACCTTTAAAGCCCAAGACCTAATATTTGGAAATATTACACGATTTCCTCAGAATTTCCTTTAAAAAAAATTCGGAAAAGTGTAGAAAAATTTTTTTTAAAAACTTTTGCTTTCAGCGTTGCACAAACAAAAGTAAAAAATGTCAAATCGAAAAAATAAGGTATACTACACAAGGTTGTTTCAAATTTCTAAATAGCACTTTTGACAATTTCGCCATTTTAGAAATATTGAGAAGGGTCCGGTTTGCTCAACTCTCCCCTATTATAATAATCTAATAATAATGTCTATTCACAATACACATTTTTTTATTAAAAAACAAAATGTTTAATTTCATTTGAAGAATTTCGTTAATAAGATTTAATTTTTTAGCCTTCTAAAAATAAATTTATTTTAAGTTTCATCTAAAAATCAATAAAAAAATTTGCATAATTTCTTTTTCTTTATTTAAAATCGAATAAAAAATAAAGTAATTTGAACTATTTATATTTCTCCATCAACATTTTAAAAAAAAAACTTTCATTTTGTAATTAATTTTGACAATCATATTGTTTTTACAAAATTTGTAGTATTTTTTTTTATCATTTTCTATTTATTTATCACAATTTTTTAAATAAATATAGATTAATAAATAATAAGAATAATTTATTTTGTATTTTTTTAATAATATGAATTGAATTGAAGTCTTATTTATTTTTTAATAGGGTCAGTCCATTATATTTCACCTGAAGCCGTTGCGGCCTATTTTTAAAAAAATCTCATAGTTTGTAAAAATGATGTTTAATATCCGTAGATTTCATTTTTGAGAATTATTTTATAAAATTTTTTGAATTAAACTTAGAATTTGAATTTTTAAGTTGAGTTGCACAGTAAAAAGGTTAGATTGACAGTTATGAAAATTTAATAAAGAAGCATGGAAATAATTTAGATAATACAAATTTCTTGATTGATATTTGTTAAAAATGAGCTAATTTACTTGTATAAATAGATTATTATGTAAACAAACCCAAATTAGTAGATAAAAATTGATTTTAAAACTTAACTATAAAATGTCAAAAGTCACTACATTTTATTTACACTTTTCTAAAAAGTATATAAATATTAAAAAATTTATTACTATTTAATGTAAAGTATTTTTAATGTACTTTTATAATATGTGCTAACTTTTTAATTTTATATATAGAAATATAAAAAATTTTACCTTTAATATTGAGTGTTTCATGATTTTCAGTGATTTTAATCACTTATTTCTTCTCAGGCGGTTAATCAAAAAATTCAATTTTTGTCTTAATATTTAAGTTTGGCCTTCTTTTTCATTCTATTAAATTTTCGTGATGGAGAACGAACTATTTTTCAGTTTAAATTTAGTTTAAAAAATCTGCTGAAAAAACGCATTTTTTTGGTTAAATACAAGTAGATTTTTGCAAGACTATTGAGATAGCCAACTTCAGTGTTATTAAAATACCCAGGCGGAAATTTACCACTGGCATCGTACCGCGCCTGTACAGACGTCGGTAAGACTGTACTGACATTCGTCCGCGAGACAACCGGATCGGTGCAGGCTTTCTACTGGAACATGACAATGTGTTGTAGTGGCTGCGCGTCCGGCTCGGTACAAATTTGATGCCGCCGAACAACCGGCGTTGTACCGGCATTCGTCCGCTCTAGCAACCGCGGCGGGCCAAATATTCTTTCAAAGACGACTCGCTTCAGCGGACCGGCGTTCTACTGGCATTCGCCCGTCTAGCCAGACTAAATTATATTTTCTATTGAAAAATAAAATAAAAAAATATTTCATTAACTATGCATGGTGCATGTTAATTAATATTTATTTATAGATCATTTCCAGCATTTTTAACACATTCTACATTTTTTTTACACATTAAAATTCTAAACGCTCGCAAGTGGGATACGAAGCCCAAGCTATTCCTAATCGAAGCACCGAAGTCTAACACGCTAACCACTACGCTATTCGCTCGCATGCGGATCTGAGCATAATAATGCCGATATGTAATACCGCTACGAAGCAAACAATAAATAATACTTTTACAAATACTTTGGAATATTTTAGCATTTTATGAATATTATGTAAATAAATCTAGGGTTTTAAAAAATATTTTAAAATTTTTTATTTTTTTAATTATTCTATTATTATTATTATTATTATATTTATTTATTATTTTTATTATTCATTTTTTTTTATTTATAAATAATTATCTGTATACTTTATTTATAAATATTTTAAAAATTTGATTATATCAAAAAAATTTAATTCTTTAATATAGTTGTTAATTAATAAATAAAAATATAATTAAAACCTATTTTTCAAATTCAATAATTTTTAAAATTGACTTTTATATTCTATTGTATTGTTAATTCTTTTTTTAATATTTAAACTTTAAACAATTCTCCTACAAAAATTTTTTACAACATAATAGATTAAAGATTTTTATTACTATAATTATTATTTTATTAATTTTTATTGAAACAATAAGACTATAGCTAAATTTTTGCATTGTAAAAAAATCTATTTCTGAAAATTCTGAATAATGTGTTAATTAAAAAAAAATTATTTTAGAAAACATTAAATTTTTTTAGAAAAACAATGACGATAGCCATATTATTAGCATATTATTATTAATTGAAATCTTAATAATAAGAACATAAATGATATTAGTCCGCAGTCGGTAGAATGTCTGTACCGCTCGGGTTGTCAGACGGGCGAATGCCAGTACAACGCCGGTTGTTCGGCGGTATCAAATTTGTATCGAGCTGGACGCGCAGCCATTACAACACATAGTCACGTTCCAGTAGAATACCTGCACCGCTCCGGTTGCCAGGCGGACGAATGCCAGTACAACGCCGTTTGTTCGGCGGCATGAAATCTGTACCGAGCCGGACGCACAGCCATTATACCACAGTATAAATTTTGATCCGGCGGTCGGATCCGTCTTTGTACCGCGCCAGCAGACATTAACACCCGAATCGGTACAGACTGCCTGTACCGGTATTGACTCTCCAAATCAATCGGCGCGGATTCTTGACGGTTGGTTGATCCGGCATTCGTCCGACTTTTCCGCCTGGGTACTTGCATTTTAGCCAAAAAAATGCGTTTTTGAGCAGATTTTTTAAACTACATTTAAACTGAAAAATAGTTCGTTCTCCATCAAGAAAATTTAATAGAATGAAAAAGAAGGCCAAACTTAAATATTAAGACAAAAATTGAATTTTTTGATTAACCGCCTGAGAAGAAATAAGTGATTAAAATCACTGAAAATCATGAAACACTCAATATTAAAGGTAAAATTTTTTATATTTCTATATTATAAAATTAAAAAGTTAGCACATATTATAAAAGTACATTAAAAATACTTTACATTAAATAGTAATAAATTTTTTAATATTTATATACTTTTTAGAAAAGTGTAAATAAAATGTAGTGACTTTTGACATTTTATAGTTAAGTTTTAAAATCAATTTTTATCTACTAATTTGGGTTTGTTTACATAATAATCTATTTATACAAGTAAATTAGCTCATTTTTAACAAATATCAATCAAGAAATTTGTATTATCTAAATTATTTCCATGCTTCTTTATTAAATTTTCATAACTGTCAATCTAACCTTTTTACTGTGCAACTCAACTTAAAAATTCAAATTCTAAGTTTAATTCAAAAAATTTTATAAAATAATTCTCAAAAATGAAATCTACGGATATTAAACATCATTTTTACAAACTATGAGATTTTTTAAAAAATAGGCCGCAACGGCTTTAGGTGAAATATAATGGACTGACCCAATAATTCTAAAAAATAATTATTAAATTAAAAATCTATTGATTTTATTTAGTTTTTTGCTTTGCTGTACCAAGTTTAGAATTGGATTTAAAGCAAAAAATATTTAACTTTTAATTTTAAAAATTAAGCAGGTGCTGGTGACAAATAAAAATCAAGAAAATTTCTTTTAATCTTTTCTATTAAAAAATAAGTGTTGTCAAAAATCTTTTGTCGGACAAATCGAATTACTATAGTTTCTTTTATTTATTTTTAACAAAATTTGAAAATTATTTAACAAAATCTTAATTGTTATTAAAAAAATATTTAAAAAGTGGAATAATTTCTTTTTTTTTTAAACATAATTTTTAACAAAATGTTGATTTTTTAGAGATAGATGATAATATAAATGTTTTGGCTTAATTAACTATTTTTTGTAATTTCTTTTTAAAATTTAATACTGAAAATAAATAATAATAAAAATTGTATAGCTTAAATTAACTATTAATTGTATTCTGGGTCATTCCAGCGAAAATCGACTAGAGCTGGTTGCTCAATAATTTTAAAAAATTCTGTAATTAATATATAATATTCTTTAATAAAAGTAGATTATCTTTTAGTGGTTTATTTCACTAAATACATTATACATTCTTTAAAAATTTTTTTTTTAATTTTTAACTGGTTATGCAGTCTATCGTAGCCCATTTTTCGAAAAACTCAGTATTAATAAATCATAAAAAATATAAATATAAATACTGATTTTTATTTTAAAATACGTATATTTGCTATATTCATCTAAGTAATAAAAAATTGTTTGAAAATAATTCACCAGAACAGTAAAATTAGTATTTTTTTGAATTTGCACAGTATGAAAAACATAATTTTTTTACTTATATCTTTTGTGGAGAAAAGGGAATTTTAACAAATCATTTTAAACTTGATTTCTTTTAAAATTATTCATTTATTTTAATTGGAATTTCCTTGGGCACTCTACTCATTAATTATTTAATTTTTAAAATGACGTGAAAATGATGAAAATTTATAAAATAGAAAATCTGCAAACTTTTTTTCTCTATTTTTAATGAAAAATTTGAATATTTTCAAAATAATTCTCATTGAGATAGAGAAATTATCTTATCTTTTACTTTTTAAACAAAAAAAATTAGAGTTTTGTAACAAAATTTCGGCTGTTAATCCAAAATAATATATTTTCTTTATTTACTAAAAAAATTTTTTTTAATTAAATTACAGAATGTTAAATTGTATTGAGAAAAAGGTAAAAAAATTTGAATAATTTCTTTTCTTAATTTTTCAATCCGGACTTTCAATAAATTTATGATTTTTTAAAAATAAATGATATAATTTATTATAATAAAATTCTAATTTTTTGGAAATAAATAATATAAATCTTTATAATTTCCATTTAATGATAATTGTTGTTAAGATATGTTTGTATTACGTACTGACATAAGTTTGATTTGTAAAAATTATAAACACTGCGATAATAATTGTTTTGGTACAATTGACTATTTTTTTAATTCAATAATAAAAATGAATGAGAATATAAATATTAATTTCAATTCGTGATCATAATTGTATTCTTTTAATAATGGAAATAGAATGTGAACGCGCGCTTTAGCGCGCGTATCCTATGCTAGTTTAAATACTAATTTCATAAGTTATGAAACTGTTTATTATTAAAAGTTGTAATAAAAATCGAATAACAGAATTTTCACTATTTTTATATTTAATAAATGAAAGAAAATTTAAAATCAATAGAAACGTTGCAAACAGACCCTAGATTTTCTTAACTTTTAAATTCAAAATTTCATGTACTGACAAAATCACAAAAAGATGTTCATTTTATAATATTTTGTTTTGAAAATTTGAAAACGTAACTGTTACTTATTGGGAAATTTTGATAATTTTTTAAATTAACCTTATTTCTATAAAACTAGACAGACCATTTGAAAAAAACGATGGTGAGATTTTTTTTAGAATATTTACAGTTTTTCGGATTTTTTGGTAATCCGCTGCTTTAATTTTCGAATCTGTGAACGTCATATTCCGACTCTATGAAATAATATTTTACCAGAATTATGGTTTTGTATAAATTCTTAAACAAAATTTGACCCTTTGAAGTTGAATTTTTCTTTAAATGATAATAAAAACCAGTTTTTTTAAATTTCGCGCCAAAAACTCAAAAATTGATATTAAAAAAAGCGCCTGACGAATTTTGATCTTTCTTGTCAGAAAATATTCAGTGAGGTACCCCGAACAAGTTGCAACAGAAATCTTTAAAAGGGAGAATGTTGAAGGTTGAGATTGATTCCAGGGTACCGTCTTTATTTATAGAAATTAAGTAAATTCCCATAAAAATCAGTTTCTTAAAATTCACCCCCCACAAAGCCTGTAAAAAGAGAACACGAACTAACTTTTAGGTCGGACAATGTTTTTCTCTTTAGATACACCTTAAGGAAGAAAACCTACCACATGGCAGTCCTGGCAAACCAAATTTTTTTTTTGTGTCGGTGTTATTTTGTTGAAGTGCACGCTTCTACTAAGAAAAAATTTCATGTCACATCTAAAATAGAATATGTCAAAAACCTAAAAAAATAAAAATAGTGATATAAGTTTTTTGTCAAAAAAGGAATGCTCCATAGTAAAGAATAAATTTTTAAAGGTAATTAAAACATTAATTTAATGATACAAATTTTTTTCCTACCAAGGTAATTAAAATGAGTGACCAAGAAGTAATTAAAAATTGTCTGATAACAGAATTTAAATTAAATATACGACCAAATGACTTGAAAATGATTAATAGTGTAACATCTTTGTTTGCTTCTACATTGGGTCGTGGACAATTATAACAGAATAAATTAAACAGTTGTCTGGGTGCAGATTTTTTAGCACATGCGTCAGAATTTCCCAAACGGATCACCTAAACTAAAAAATTTTCTTTTTGAACCAAAATATATTTTTTTTACTCTCAATATGATTAAGAAGAATCCCTGAAAATATGAAGTCAAAAATTTTTTTTTTGTAAAAGTTATTAACAATTGAAATTTTTGGTAGTGCTAAATTAAAATTTTTTTTCTCGAGTTCCAGTTAACGGATTTAAAAAACAAAATATGAGTTTTTTTCGTCTTAAATAGCACTATTTGAATATATTTTTTGTTTATAAATTTTTTTATTTTTTATAAATTTTCATTTTATTTGTTTATAAAATGTTAATAAACAAATGTGTTCTTCACGTCCTAACAAAAACATTTAAATCGTATTATATTCCTGAAATCTCTCCGATTCCAAAACCGTTTAGAAAAAAAATGAGCCTCAATTAGAAAAAAAGTTATTCATTAAAAACTGCAGCGGTGTAAGGATTTTCATGACGTTGAACTTGCGTTGCGCGGCGCAAGCATGACCGTTTACATCTGTGAGCACTGGTTCTCGCTACAAGTTTGCACAAATTTTAATGGTAATATCTAGTTAACAGTAACAAAATATAAACAAAGTAATTTTTTCATTTTGCTTCCTCATAAGGAATTGATTCCTTATAAGGAAGCTTTGCATTCGTGACGATTTTCAATTTTTCAAAACATGGTTATATGGACTCATTTTCATCTAGGATATATGTATATTAAATTCTGAGCAAATGTCCAGATGTGTGTGTGTATGTATGTGTGTGTGTATGTCACAAAAAATTCTGTACAAATTATCTCTAACAAATTTTAATGGATTGCCTTGAAATTTTGCAGGTTTATTGCAGTCATTAATACCTAAAATCTGACAAAAGGATTTTCAAATTTATCCACAAAATTTTTTTTATACAATTTTTTCAAAATGAAAAAAAAAATTTTTTTTGTATTTTTTTAAATAACTTTTTTATTTTTTAATATTTTCATAAATTATTCTCAAAATTATATTCCTTACAAGAAAACGAATCGATTGATATATACAAAGTGCACATTTCATCAAAATTGATAAAATTAATGAATATTTTTCTTTTTCACAAAAAATTTAAATTTTGCGTTTTTTGAAATATTACCTTAACATATTAAATTTAAATTAAGCAATTGGTTTATGATATTTTGAGGAAGCGAAATGGTCATGAAATGAACAACTTGTTTTAATAAATTATTAATAATTAATAATTTATTTACTTTTTATCCTAAAATAGTTTATTATAATAGTTATAATTTACATAATAAATTCACAATAATTCTTATTATAATCTTTGGACTTAAAAGTTCATTAATTATTAAATAATTTAATTAATTAATAATATGTTTGTTTATTTATTATTTTTGTGTCGACGTAGAAGTAGAAATAATATTCATCACATATATTTTTATATACTACTTTTTTTTGTTTTTGTGACTGCGATGAAAATTGATGTTTTTTTAAGGAAAACAAATAAATATTGAGAGTATGTCTGTTTTCACTTTCGTGTGCAATTTCTTATACAATTTTAGTCTTTAAGAAGTTTAAAAAAAATTTAAAGCGAACGGTGAAATTCAATTCATTTGAAATTTTTTAAACTTATTTAATGGTAATTTTATAAAAAATGGTGCGTCCTAATAGGTGCTGCAATCCTTGTAGGAAAAAAAACATTCTTGTGTATATAAAAGTCTTAAACTAATAACTCAAAATTGGAGTTCGGCGTTTTCCAATTTTCAGTTATTAGTTTAAGACTTTTATATACACAAGAATGTTTTTTTTCCTACAAGGATTGCAGCACCTATTAGGACGCACCATTTTTTATAAAATTACCATTAAATAAGTTTAAAAAATTTCAAATGAATTGAATTTCACCGTTCGCTTTAAATTTTTTTTAAACTTCTTAAAGACTAAAATTGTATAAGAAATTGCACACGAAAGTGAAAACAGACATACTCTCAATATTTATTTGTTTTCCTTAAAAAAACATCAATTTCCATCGCAGTCACAAAAACAAAAAAAAGTAGTATATAAAAATATATGTGATGAATATTATTTCTACTTCTACGTCGACACAAAAATAATAAATAAACAAACATATTATTAATTAATTAAATTATTTAATAATTAATGAACTTTTAAGTCCAAAGATTATAATAAGAATTATTGTGAATTTATTATGTAAATTATAACTATTATAATAAACTATTTGAGGATGAAAAGTAAATAAATTATTAATTATTAATAATTTATTAAAAAATGAAAAATTTACTTTGTTTATATTTTGTTACTGTTAACTAGATATTACCATTAAAATTTGTGCAAACTTGTAGCGAGAACCAGTGCTCACAGATGTTAACGGTCATGCTTGCGCCGCGCAACGCAAGTTCAACGTCATGAAAATCCTTACACCGCTGCAGTTTTTAATGAATAACTTTTTTTCTAATTAAGGCACATTTTTTTTCTAAACGGTTTTGGAATCGGAGAGATTTCAGGAATATAATACAATTTAAATTTTTTTGTTAGGACGTGAAGAACACATTTGTTTATTAACATTTTATAAACAAATAAAATGAAAATTTATAAAAAATAAAAAAATTTATAAACAAAAAATATATTCAAATAGTGCTATTTAAGACGAAAAAAACCCATATTTTGTTTTTTAAATCCGTCAACTGGAACTCGAGAAAAAATTTTTTTAATTTAGCACTACTAAAAATTTCTATTGTTAATAACTTTTACAAACAAAATTTTTTTGACTTCATATTTTCAGGGATTCTTCTTAATCATATTGAGAGTAAAAAAATATATTTTGGTTCAAAAAGAAAATATTTTAGTTTAGGTGATCCGTTTGGGAAATTCTGACCCACATAGAAAACTTGTAGCCGATGAGAAGAAAAACAAATGTTTGTAATGTAAATTATTTCAACATTATAAAGTAGTGTTAGAAATCCTTGATGTTGAAATAGTTTTTAACGGTAAATACATAAACGCGCGTAGTGCGCAAGTATTAGTTACTTCTACTTATAACTACAAATAATTTTTTGTACTATATTTTTTACTATTATATCTAGCTAGAAATTATTGCGCTAATCTTGACATAGCTATCTCGCACATAAAAAATAAAAACGTTACATTTCTGCCTAGACTCTAGAATGGAAAAATATCTTGGACCAGTATAGCTTCTAAACAGAATAAATAGGGACTGCGTATTGCGCCATTACAATTTTCTACTCAGGTATTTAAATAAATTTGTAAAAGAAAACAATTGTTTTAAAAATTAAAAAATATTTATCACGTATTATTTACCACTGACAATGAAAATTTATAATTAACGAACAACACCGACAAAATTTAAGAAAATTTTGCAAATAACCTCATCAAATTTCATTGTAATTATATACAGAGGTATAGACAGCATTTTAACTTTGATTTTTCAATAAAAAAAGTATCGCGAATAGGTGAACAATGATTCGATGACAACGTTTGTTGGTCTAATGGGACTCGTGCGAGCGTGAGCGCGTTAATAAAATGAATTTTCCAATAATGGTCCAATAACCAATAAACGTTGTCGGTCGTCGAAAAGGTATCTATATGTTTTTTAGGACTTTCGAATATTGGAAATGGAAAAGTGTGCACGACGAAAACACTCAGCATTAATGTGGATTCCTGTGGCTCGATAAACATGAGCTTCGGAATACAAATAACTAACTCAAAAGAACAACGAGCATCAAGCGTTTCATAGCGCAAAGAGAAGAAACAGTCTTTCGAGTAAGTCAAATTTTCTTAAAGCCATGGGTTCTAACTTTAAATTAACTTAATATACGCAAATACGTTAATTAATAATTTAATCTTAGACGGCAGGATTTTTTCATTGTCCCGTTTAATGTTCTAATCATACCGAACATAATATTTACAAAATATTGCAGTAATAGATTGAAGTACTTTAGTGCAAAGTTCTTAATGATAGAACGTCCAAGCGTCCTACAGTGGTTTGAAATTGAAAAGTAGGGTTCAAAATAACTTAGGGCCTACAAATCTTAACCGATTTTAGATTTTCTTTTTTCTAAACAATCTTGATTAAATTCCTAAGAGATCGCTCTAGCCCGATTTTTTATTTTCAATTTGCATACTTATTTACATTTCTATAAACAATTGAAAAAACGCACTTTTTTACATATTTATTGTTATATCGAAGATATGACTATTTTTTTGATCGCTAAGTATTTTAACTTATACCTATAGGTCTCTGGATTGTAAAATGGTGTTGAAGACCCATTTCTTAATTGTTATAAACAAATTATATAAAGAAATAGACACTTTAGACGATGGATTTCAGAAAGCTTAATGAAACTCGTTACTCGGGGGTTTTTGGGGTCGCTGATTACGAATATGACGTCACTTTTTCAAAATTCAAAATAGCACATCCAATATGGCGGACAAGTTTTCTAAAAATCGTTCAGATTCGACTGAAACTCGTTACTTAGGGGTTTTCTGGGTCGCTGATTACGACTATGACGTCACTTTTTCGAAATTTAAAATGGTGGATCCAATATGGCGGACGATTTTTCTCAAAATCGATCAGATTCGCTTGAAATTTGTTACTGCTTGGGGCCTAATAGTATTTCGGAAACATTAGATTTATTAAACTTTAGTCAGGTTAACACATATGTTAATGCTTCATGAAATATTCTTGACCTAGTACTTTACAATTCTTTGAATTATACCTTAAAATTATCAGATGAAGCTATTTTGCCTGTTGACAAGTATCACTCTTTATTGTTATTTACTAGTAATTCTTGTTTGTTTGACCGTATTATATAATTTGTAGAATAATGAAAAAGTCTAAATACGGTTTTTTGTGTTTATATAAAGTCCCTACTAGTTTCGAACTATAAATGGTTCCTTATCAGGGAATGAACAATTTTACATATATATATATATATATATATATATATATATTTTTACATATATATATATATATATATATATATATATATTATCCAAATTGGAAACATTATAAAAAGAAATAAAAGAGGATTAAAATATCTGAAAGAGAAAATAAAAAATTGTCAGAAGAGCATTATAAATATAAGTATAAAAACGAAAAAAAAATTTGTATAAAAAACATTATTTTATATAATAATTTAACCAATCTTAAAGATTTTGTAGAAACATATTTTTTTCCTAAAAATGTGCTTTTATGAACGGAGAGTTTTGACAGAAAGGTTGGGTTGTTTTTTAGTAGGGTCCAGGTATATCTGTTAAAGTAGATTTCTTTGTTGTTAAACTTTTGAAATTATGTTTTAAAAAAAGTAATTACATTATAGTAAACTTTATCTAAATTATCAATATCTGTTCTATAATTAATACTATTAGTATTATTTTTTATATAGAACATTTCTAAATTTTTTCTTTTGTAGTCATTTGTTTTAATTTGTAAAATATTTGTATTGTCAAAATCAAAACAATGTTTATTATCAAAAGCATCATTAGTTAAAGCATTAGAATTTTCGTTGTGAGTGACATAGCGTTTATTTTTTTATTCTAGTTTTAAGATGTCTTAAGGTTTCTCTGATATAACAACTATCACAATCTTTGCATTGAATTTTATATATACATCCAACTCTCTAAAATTTCTCTGTTGAATCTTTAAATTTTGGAAAAATACAATTTTTTAAATTATTAGAGTTAGTGAAATCCAAATTGAAATTATGTTGTTTAAATATATTAATGAAATTGTTGATCTGCCAATTTAATAGCCCTATCAACTAGAGTGTATATAATACAGAGTAGCCACCCAACCGGGAGAACCGGGAAAAACCCGGAAGAAAAATCAATCTGGAGAAAGCTGGGAAAAAGCCGGGACAGAAATTTTAATCGGGATTTTTATTTATTTTTTTTATTTATAAAGATAATTAAAATTCTTTGCAAATAATTAAATTTTAGAGAAGAATTTTATTATTTATAATAATAATTGAAATTTTAAACAGATTTGTTTTAAAAATGTTTGAAAATTATTGAATATTGAAGAAGAATTTTGATATTTTTAAAAATAGTTGAAATTGTGAGGAGAATTTTTAAAAAACTTTAAAAATAAGTGAATTTCTGCAAAGAATTTTATTACTTTTGAAAATAAATGAATTTTTGCGAAGAATTTTATTATTTTTGAAAATAAATTAATTTCAGAAAAGATTTTTATTATTTATAAACTTATTGAAATTATGACTGTCCATATAGATTTACGAAACCAATTTGTTTCAATAAAATTATTACTGTCAATTGAAAGGGAAAGATCTAGAAAATTAATTCTATTATTGTTAGATAACTCTAAAGTAAATTTTAAATGTTTATCGATAGAATTGAATCTACATAATATATCGTCCACCTTATTTGAAGGTGCACACATTAATATACCATAAATATATCAAAAATAAAAAACAATTTTATTTTTTGATTTTGTTTAAAATTTCATCTTCAATACCCTCCATGACAATATTAGCCGCACTTGAGGATATTGGAGAACCCATTGGTCAACCAAATATTTGTTTATAAAATTCTCCTTGGAATTGACAGTATGCCAAATTTAAGCATAATTTCAAAGCTTTAAGAAAATCATCCTGCGAGAAGTTTGTGTGTTTTTCAATTTCTGACTATTTGCTTTTAATAGTGTTATTGATTAGTGACCAAGATATGTTTGTATACATTAGGGTGGCCGTTAAAAACGACATTTTGGAATTTTGTCCATTTCTGGGACATATTTTGTCACAAATTGAAAAAATTAGATACGTATTTTATTATTTTTTTAAAATTAATATTTAGTGGTGCCTTTATGCTGGTGAAATTTTTCATGTATCTTGCATGGGAAAAAACATTCTTTCGTAGATTTCTTGTAAAATCGTTGAAAATTAATATTTTTTGACCGGACTACTTTGTTTCTCTTCATAAAAGTTCAAAGAATTATATAAAATTTTTTACAAATAAAATTTGTTAAGTTAACTATTTTTTACAGGATCCAAAAGTTGACCAATAAAAACCAAAATAGGTTATTATTAGCAAAAATATTAATACTAAAAAAACGATAAATTTAAACTGCTAATCATGGTTTCTATTGTTTTTGAGGTCGCTGATTACAAAACTGAAGTCAGATTTCAAAAATTCAAAATAGCGGATCCAATATGGCGGCCATGAACATTTTTTAATTAATATATATATATAATATGTATAAAATCATATCATTTAATTTGTGAATGAACCTTATCTAGCCAATAAATACTAACCTTCTACTTTTTGATTAGCAGCGAGGTACTGTTTAAATTTTACACTTCAGATTTGTATTTAGGGACCCCAAAAAAACCTTGATACGAAGTTTCATAAAAAATAATTAATTTTTAAATTTGCATGAAATCTGACTTCAGATTTGTAATCAGAGACACCCAAAACCCCTTAATTGGAAAAAAGTTTTTTTTCATGCAAAATACATGAAAAATTTCACCAACCTACAGGCACCACTATATATTAATTTAAAAAAAAATAAAAAAATACGTATCTAATTTTTTTTAATTCATGACAAAATAAGACCCGGAAATGGACAAAACTTTAAAATATCGTTTTTAACGGCCACCCTAGTATACATGGAAACAACATCAAGTAAAAAAGTTGTAAAATTTTGGAGAACAAAAATATTATTAAGTTTATTTTTAAAATCCCAGCTGTCTTTAATATAGTGATTATTTTTAGTATTTAGAAATTTTTTTTAAATGTTACCTATAAGTTTTGATAGATTATATATTGGATTACCTATTAAAGATGTAATTGGTCTCATAGGTATGTTATCTTTATGTAACTTTGGTAGTCCATAAAATTTTGCAGCAATACCATTTGTGCTATTTACTGTTAATACTCCTGTTATGACTGAAAAAAATGATAATAATAATGATAGACCACTTGGAGTGTATAATTTTAAACAAGTCGATCTTGCAGGATTAAATACCAATTTAATGAATATTAACTGGAATAATGTTTTGAATTTGTTCAACATTGACGATGCAGTTTCATTGCTTTATTTTTTGCATTTGAACAATTTGTACCAGTAAAAATCCCTCGATCAACTACCCGTCATGGTTTTCTAATGAATTAAAGCGATTAGTGTCATTAAAAAGGCAACGCACTTAAATTATAAACGTACAAATTCAAGTGCTAATTATTCACAATTTTCTCATCTTCGAATAGAATGTAAGGTTAAATCAAAACTATGTTACAATAATTATATGTCTAGTCTCGAGAACTCTATTACTTCTAATCCTAAATGTTTTTTGAATTTTGGGAACAAGTTGCAAGGAACTTCTAGAATTCCGAATGAAATATTATATCTAACGATTTTTTCAACATATTTACTTGAGAGTTTAGGTAAGGGGTCACAAGTTGATGTCGTTTATACTGACTTTGCAAAAGTGTTTGACAAGGTAGATCATGGCATTCTACTGGTGATGCTCAGAGCCATCGGTTTCTCAGATAATTTAATTGAGTGGATTTCAAGCTATCTTAAAAATAGAACATTAGTGGTTTGAGTTGAGCAGAAATAACATTTTCTACTTCTTCGGCATCCATAAAGCAGAATTATATTATTGATGGCATGGTAATATTAAGAGTACTAACGGTGTGTGCTACAAGGGTTCTGGGATTTGTCATTAGAAATGCTAGAAATTTCCTCAATATTAGAGTGTTGAGAACATTGTATTTTGCGCTTGCCTGGCCTATTCTCGAGTTTGCGTCAACGTTGTGGATACCTTATCAAGATTATCTTACTGATAGTATTGAACGTGTACAAAATAGATTTCTTGGTTTTATGGCTAAACAAACCAATGTACCATTTCATTATTATGATCATAATTATACAACTTTAAGGGCTATGTTTAATGTTCCCTTGCTATCTCAACGATTTGTATATGCAGATTTATTATTTATGTTTAAAGTTGTAAATGGTGTAATCAATTGTTCAAATTTGTTGAGTCTCTTTGGATTCTATGTACCTCCTAGACCAAGTAAACATTCACAATGATTTCAAATTCCTATTATTAGAACTGATTATCAGGGTATAAAACTGTATTTAGGCCTTTTCATTATTTTACAAGGTTAACCTTTACAGTGCACTTTTAGCAGCCTGGACGAAACTCTTAAAACATTACCAGAAAACAAACTGGATATTATATATACATATATATACCCCAGTGAGCGTAGGGTTTAACTTTGTAACATTCATGGTAAGGCAAGTATTTTCTCTTGGCAACGATTTCCTGTTTGCATATTAAAAAACCTTTAAAGCATTAAAATTTGTTACTATAATTGTTTTATATTGACTAGTTATCTACTTTATTAATGTTACGATAAATTTTTCATTTATTTAAACAATTTATTATTCATAGCATTGTCAAATGACACTGGAAATCACCAAATTTCTATAAAACAATTAACTTTTTTAGTAGGGTAGAGTGGGGTAAAAAAGCCACATTTTTACTTTTGATGCTGTTAAATGTGTATTTAAAAATTTTTTCTCAAATTTCTAATTGTTATTGAAAGTTTAGTTATTAAGCTTGAATATTTTTGACATAAAAATATTTTTTATCTCATGTAAGGATTAATCTATCAAGTTGCAAATTATTTCTTAGGGATAAACAAATGTTATTAAATTATTTAGGACACTTTATATTATTTATTTCACAATAAACATTACTTTTAGAATGCTTAAAACAATAAAAAAAATTTTTTTTTGATTGAAATGTATGCGCAGGAGGGTTAAGTTTACATGTTTTCGATTTGCACTGCCAATTTTTTGTACCTTATTTAGAACTTCTCTTTAACCCCTTCGCAGTCCAGCTAAAAATCGCTTGTGGTCCAAAAATGGCGAATTCGAAAATTTTAAATTTTATCAGATTTGCTTGAAACTTTTTTCTCGGGGGTTTTCGGGGTCTCTGATTACGAATCTAATGTTAGATTTACAAAATTCAAAATGGCGGATCCAATATGGCGCTCGAGAAAATAAAAAATCCAACGGATTTGTTTAAAACTTGTTACTCGGGGGTTTTCGAGGACACTGATTACGAATCTGATGTCAGATTTTGAAATCCAAAATGGTGGACCTAAAATTTGATCAAATTGCATGAATCATGAAATTATCCGCCATATTGGATTTACCATTTTAATTTTGTAAATCTGACATCATATTCGTAATCAGCGACCCCGAAAACCCCCAAGTAACGAGTTTAAAGCATATTTGATAAATTTTTAAATCTTCATAGTCGCCATTTTAGGTCCACCATTTTGAATTTTGAAAATCTGATTTGAAATTCGGATTCAGCGACCCCAAAAAACTTAGTATGCACTTGGTCATTCAAATCGAATGACTGTCAAGGGATTAAGTTTTACCACAGATAACATATTTCGTTGCAACCGTTTATTCATTGTTTATGTTTTTAATGCACTTTAAACTACTTTTTCGTCGTGTTTAATTAATTTTATTAAAAAACAAGACAAATTTTGTAAAATAAGAAGGTTAGTATAAATAGAAAACAAGCGAATTTCACAAAATATTTAATGGATTTTTTGCCCTGCCTTTTTTACATCCAAGACCAGTTATTAAAAAAGCAAAAATAAGTTTTTAATTCAGTTTAATTTCCAAAACTTAACATTGCATACGTTTTCAATATACTTTTCTCCTTATGTACAAACATTTACTTTTATTATTCGTTCACTTAATCAGATTGTAATATGTTTGAAAAGTTCGCCAAAATGTTTTCAAAAAAGTAACAAAAATTAAAATTACAATAAAAACAATATTAATCTATATACAACATTCAAACTAAATTGAAAAGTTCCGTATTACCTAATAGTATTTATACTCTAAACAATGTACAAAGAGCTTGAATGAATCCCGCTTTCTACAAAAAATCTTAATTCACTTGAATCCGTTTGAATTAGTTTTTTATTGGGTAGTATTCAATCAGCAATCTAAATAAGAAATTTAGTTAAACTACTTATAAATATTTCATAAAATTGTTTAAATAAACAATTGTCATTGATTAATCTCTTACTTATTGCATCTAGACATAAGCAGTCTTTTTCTACGTTTGCAATTTATGGAGCTACTTATCATAACCGATAAATATAAAATGTCAAATCGCTATTTAATAAATATCCAGAGCACCTATAAAAAATTACGCTCACCGTGTTAATTTATCAAGGTTGATACCAAAATTTAACTTTGTGTTTCTCTAACTTTCACCTGATTTCCAGACAGAAATTTAAATTTTTCCCTATAACTCTAAAACTATTCTAATCAACTTTAAAAATAATTAGATTTAGCTTCAAATTCCGGGGCCCCCGCGAAAAACGCTCAAGGCCCTCTTAAGGGGAGCTAAATGTTACTTAGAAATCAAAAGTGCACTGAAATGTTAAATTTTATTTAGGATTTTTAATAACATACGAATACAATAAAGTATTCTATTTATAGATTGAGCTTACCATTAAAAATAAAACTTTGACAATATAGTAGTTAATAAGTTTATAATTTTTATCAAAATAAAATACTTACAGTTTTGTTTAAAAACACAAAATTTTAGTTCAAAAATTATTTTTTTCAAAATTTTTTTTGGCAAAACTTTTAATCAACTGTGTTTTGTCAATTGATTCAGCCTCCGCAGCTTTAATTGAAAGTAATGCTAAATTACTAAGACGATTTTCACTGGAACTGTTTCTTAGATATTTTCGTATTATTTTTAATTTCGAAAACGATCTCTCAGACGATGCAGAGGTTACAGGAACCGTTAAAAATATTAGTAAAGCTGTCCTTCAGTGGTCGACACAAAGTCAATACCTCTAACGGCAACTCTGAAGAAAGATCATTTTGATAACTTTCATTCAAAACTTCGGCAGATTTAACTAATGATTCTTCACTGATCGAAGTAAGAATATTTGGATTTAGAAAAACAGAAAATAAAAAATAAAACCATTTTCTCATCATAAAGAGATCACAGAAAGAATTGTCACCATGTCAACATAAAACAAAAAAGTCACAGACACACAAAAATAAAACATGATGTCAAAACGCATATAAAAAACATATACAGAAAAATAATAAAACGACATTTAAACCATCATTAGACAGCATTGTAGTCTACATTTCTGGAAATTATTTTGTTCCAAAAAACAATAATTTTCGTCAGCTGTCAAAGAAACGTTATAACCTCAAAACCATGAGTGCTCATTCACAATGCCCAAATTCTAAGGTGCCATTCACATGTCGTCGAAACTTAAAGTTTTATTCACATTATACCGAAGTCATAAATCTTTAAAAATTAACCATAAAAACCTTTTTTACTAATTTAAAACCAATTATAAGGTCATATCGGATATTATATTAAAATATAAATCACTAAAGTTATTTATGTCGGTTCGTTTGTGTGAGAGGTTTTACAAGAAAACTCCTTGATTTAACATATTAAATCAAAACTCAATTTATTAAGTATTTAGAAATGAGAATACATAAAAGGAATATACGCGACTATACCCAATGACTGCACAAAGGCAACTGAGAAGAATAGAATTGACAATGCCCTCTATAGACATATTAAACAAGTCAGATTCTCGATAAAACAGTATAGTACTTTATCGATGTTAAATAACAATATTTTTCACACTCCTCCTATCGATATGTGCTCTAGAATCTAACAATTTTCAGATTATTTTAAATTTAACATTTCAATTAGCCTGTTGTGTTTGCATTTTGGTAGCGATTTTGTAAGTATATCTGCTATCATTAAATCTGTACGTAAGTAACGAATTACAATTTCTTGTTTATCAACTAGTTCTCTTACAAAATGGAAGCTAATGTGAATGTGCTTGCTACGTTTATGAAACACAGTGTTTTTCGATAGTTCAGTCGCGCTTTGATTGTCACACATTACTTCAATTGGTGAATTAACATATTTCTGAAAACCCATATGAGATAAAAGTCGTCGCATATAAACAGTTTCTCTTGCAACTTCAGAAAGTGCTACATATTCTACCTCCATTGTAGATAAGGCTACTGAGGCCTGCTTTTTGGATTTCCAACTGATTGGACCGTTGGATAGTATTAATATATTACCCGAACACGATTTACGGTCATCAATATCTCCACCCCAATCAGAATCCGAATAAGCTCGCAATTTATAATTATCTTTAGCGTAAGTAATTCCGAAGTTCGATGTTTCTTTTAAATATCTCAAAACACGTTTGGCTAAAAGCCAATGAGCTTTTTCCGGATTTGAACAAAACTTACTTAACGTGCTTGCAGCGAACGCGATATCCGGTCGAGTGGCGTTACTCAAATGGATAAGACTTCCGATTAATTCTCTGTATGGTCGTCGCTTCATTTCCAAAATTTCACTTTCAGTTACCGGACACATTTCTTTCGAGATTTTTAAATTGGAATCAATGGGATTGGAAACTGTTTTCGCTAGATCTACACCGAATTTTTGTGTTAATTTTTCTATATATTTTTCTTGGGAGATTCGAATGTTTCCTGTTGGTCCATCGCGTTGTACATTGATGCCTAGAATTTCTTTAATAGGACCAAGATCAACAATTTGAAATCTGGAAGCTAATTTTGTTTTTATATTATCAAGTCTTTCGAGACTTTTCGAAGAAAGAATCAGATCATCGACATAAACAATCAAAATTACACGATCGTCGCCATCACCAAAAACGTAAACACACGGATCGGTTACGGTACGCTTACCTCCCGCACTGTTAACAAAGTCGTCAAAGGTTTTATACCATTCAGAGCCTGCTTGTCTTAAACCATATAACGGACGTAATAACTTGCACACTTCATCCTTACTTTTTTCATTCACAAAGAGCTAGGGTTGCTCCATATAAACTTCGTCGTTTAAATTCCCTTGGATAAATGCTGACACTACGTCCATTTGGTGCACGTACATTTCCTCGTTGACTGAGGCGGCTAACAATGCACGAATTATCTCGTACCTTGCAACAGGAGCGAATACGTCTTCATAATCGATGCCGAATTTTTTATTGTTGCCTCGAGCAACTAATCTTGCCCTATACTTAATTTCTCCTTTATCGTTAACTGGAGACTTGAACACCCATCGATTTGATAGAATTCTTTTTCCAGGTGGCCTGGGTACCAGTGTCCATGCTTTGCGTTCTTCTAATATTCCGATTTCTTTCTTCATGGCGGTTAGTCATGCTTCTGTATCATCACGTTCAAAAATTTCAGACGCTGACTCCGGATTTGATTGCTGAGGATTTCTTGTTTGATAGATTTTTCGTGGTCTCCCTCTTTTTCCTGTTCTTTCATAGTGTGGTCGTCCAGGTGGTCGAAGCAATTCAGAGTCTTCTTGTTCTTGTTGATCATTACCATCATCTTGACGGTCATCATCTTGACGGTCATCCTCTTGATCAACATTTGGTTGTTGTATGTCATTCAAGAGTTGAAATCTGAATTCGGTGCTTTTTATCATTTCGTCTGGAAGTTTATTTATTTTATGCATGTTTTCGCTGGTTTGAATTTTTTCGAAGAATATTAGGTCTCGTGCTTTGATGATTTCTTTTGTACCCGGTTTCCATAATCGATAGGCCTTTGCCTCTTGGGAGTAACCCACTAGAATGTACTCTTCGCCCTTGACTTGAAACTTGTCTCCTTTTCTGCTTTTATTTAGGGCGATAACACTGCTACCGATTGTTCTAATGAACCCAACATAAGGTTTTTGTCCTGACCAAGCTTCAAAAGGAGTCATGTTATTTAAACATCTTGTTGCAGACCGATTACGCAAGAAAGTTGCGGTATTCAAGGCTTCTGCCCACAGAGAGTTTGGTAGGTTACCTTCCAACATGATACACCTTGTCATCTCTACCAGAGTTCGATTGGCTCTTTCTGCCACTCCATTCTGCTGTGGCGTGTACTCGACAGTCAATTGACGCGAAATGCCTTCCTCGATGAGAAAATCCTTGAATTGATTAGACAAATATTCCTTGCCATTATCCGTCCTGAGTTTCTTTATTCTGTGACCTGTCTCGTTTTCCACTTTGCGTTTGTAATTTTTAAAAGCCACTAAAACGTCAAAACGTTTTTTGAGCATGACGACTTCCGTGTATCTTGTCGCGTCATCTATAAAAGTTACGAAATATTTCGCACCACCTAATGATTCTGTATTTATTGGCCCACAAATGTCCGAATGAATCAATGCCAATTTTTTTTTCGCGATTAATTGATCTGTCAAATGCTTTAACATGAATTTTGCACTTTGCATACACGACACAATTTAATTCACTAGATTTAGATGGAATTTTCATTCCATTCACCATATTATTATTTATCATTGTCTTTAAATCTGCGATATTCAAGTGTCCGTATCTTTGATGCCATTTGGTTAAATCCGCGCTTGTTTCGGCACACACTAGAGCTTCGTGATTTTGTTTTTCATTCACTATGTACAGTTGATCACACTTTGTTGCTGTCAGAGCCACTGAACCATCTTGACGATTTATCGTAGCGTAGTCTTTTGAAAATGTCACTGTGTAATTGTTTTCTGTAACACTCGAAACTGACAGAAGATTGTTACGAAGACTCGGAACGTACAATGCATTTTTTAACATAACCTTATTTTCCGTATTTTTGTTAACTACACTATTCAATTTTATTTCACCAACACCAGCTGATGTTATAAAATGCTCATCAGCTGTATACACTTTGAAAGTCTGGTTTTTATTCAGATCACCGAATTTATTATTGTTATTGCACATGTGACGCGTTGCACCACTGTCCAGATACCACTGATTTGATTTTTCTATGTGATCAACATTACACGCAATTACAGTCATTGCTTCACAAGCTTGGTTAGATTCATTCTTAGTTTTTAACCTACAATTTTGTTTCTTATGACCGAATTTACCATATGCGTGACACTTTCCTTTAAATTTGTTAAGCGATTGTTTGGAATTATTGTTACTGTAGAACTCTTTTTGCAAATTACTATGACTTTTCATTACGAGAGCATCACTTGTGTTATCATTTGTATTTGTTTTTAAATTCTTGTCACTTTGTCGCGCATCTTCTTCGATAATCTTGATTTTTAAATTATCAAGCGTCGGTATCGCATCTCTCGATTCTATCGCTATACAAAAATTTTCAAACTCCGTCGGTAATGAGCTGAGTAACATTATTGACAGTAACTCATCCGGGATTTTAATTCCAGCATCTTCTAATTGTTCAGATTTATGCACGAAATCTGAAATATACTCATTTATGCTTGTATTGGGTTTCTTTTCCATTCGCAGCAGACTTTTGTACAAAGCCGCTTTTCTTACAGGTCCAGTAGATTCGAAGACGGCTTTCAGCAAATCCCACGCTTCCTTCGAAGACGTCGCCCTTTTCACATGGTTCAGTTGCTTACTTGAAATACACAAGTTGATCAAAGCCAAAGCTTTTGAGTCCCTTTTTATCCAATCATTTGGTTCTAATGCCGGTCTCTGTTCCGAACCATCTACATATGACCACAATTCATTGTATATCAAAACACTTTTCATTTGGATTTTCCAAATCTCATAGTTCGTTTCCGTCAATTTTTCGACGCTCGCGAAACCGTTCATGGCAGCCATTTTTTTTCAACAGACGCGTTCACGAATAAATTAAACACCTTTTAATATTCTACACTGAGCTCTCCTGGGCCCATAACCTGTGAGAGGTTTTACAAGAAAACTCCTTGATTTAACATATTAAATCAAAACTCAATTTATTAAGTATTTAGAAATGAGAATACATAAAAGGAATATACGCGACTATACCCAATGACTGCACAAAGGCAACTGAGAAGAATAGAATTGACAATGCCCTCTATAGAAATATTAAACAAGTCAGATTCTCGATAAAACAGTATAGCACTTTATCGATGTTAAATAACAATATTTTTCACAGTTTGTTTACATAATTACTAAATTTGACAATATAAAACATTTCTTTAAAAAGTCGTTTCATGAGATTAGACTCATTACAAATAATTATGGTGTTATTAAAATTGAAAATGTTCTTAACTCGAAAGGGGTAATATCTTTATTCTTCGAGAAACAACCAAACGGATCCTTATTATAATAAAACACAACATTAACATTAAATTTCTTAAAAAATGTTATAAACAAAATATGAAGTTCGTCAATGAAAGGCAGAGATACACACTTACTGTTTACATTTACCCCAAATGACCCTAATTAATTATTAGTTATTTATTATTTGAATTTGACAAATAATTATTTAATTACTGGTCATTCAAATTCATTAGAATATTTTACTTGTAAATTTTACGAAATTATTTTCTTAATTTGTTTTAATTTTTTATTTTATTCAATATTTTATAATATTGTTAAAAAGACATTTTAAATCTAACTATTTTCATTGTAAACTTTGTTGACTCGTTAATCGCCACTCGTCCTATAGCCGCCTAATTCGTCCCTGCGAGTCGAGCGCCGGATAAGCAAACAGTTAAATCACTGCAATGAAAATCTGTTGTGCATGATTAAAATAATTTAATCATAACTTAAAAACCAATGCATAGATTAAAGTGTTCTTACTCTTATTTTAAAGCTGAAAATACAAGCTTTCATTTAGTACAAACCTCAAATTTTTTGAACACTTTTCAAAAAGTTGCAAATTGGATTGAAGAACGTAACGTTAAAAAATTAACGAAAATAAAACTGACATTTATGACACCATTTCAACAAAAATAAAGAAATTTGATTAAAAAAATACAATTAAGACAATAAAAATGAAATAAAATTATAAATTAAGCAAATTCCAACAAATAATACGACAAACTGCGAAACTGCTGGTTTATTAATCTTAAATATTAAAATTATTATTAATATCTGATATTTGATTCGTATGACATTGCAATATTGTGTCGATCAAAAGAGAACTTAAAATTACATCAGATTGTGAAAAAAAATAAATTTTTCGACCCGATAAAGGGACAAAAACCGTAAAGTCTATAACCTCCACAGGCAATAAATGACTAAAATGAACTTTAAGAGAAATAATTGATTAATGACACATTTCTATGATGTGTCGATCTAAAGAGAACTTAAAACTACATCAGATTGTGGAAACAAAATGTTTTTTCAACCCGGTAAAGGGAGAAAAACCGCAAAGTCTATATCCTCGACAAGCAATGAATGACTAAAAATGAACTTTATGGGTAATAATTGATTAGTGCCATATTTCAACATTGTGTCGATCCAAAGAGAACTTAAAACTTTTTCGAGAGATTTGATTCGGAATAATTGTTTAAATTCTTTCACCTTTAATATTTATACTACCGAATGATAAATTTACTTTTTTCAATTATATTTCCTATGAATTTGAAAATAAGGCTTTACCATCTTCAAGAAACTCCCTACATTCTCATGAAATAATGCAGGGAGGTATAGTATATATCAAGGAACTCGGAGAATCTTGGGGTGCATGTAGCTCAGTGGTCAGAGCAGTCTACCGGCAATAGAAAGGTCGTGGGCTCGTATGCCACCATGTTAACCAATTTTATCTGAGTTCTTTGATAATTTTGAAATTATTAATTAATTTCGAAAAAATGATTTTCAGAAAAAGCAGGTTTCTGTATTAGGACGGCTGCGCTGTCGATACATATGAAAAATATATTGTATTTTCATAACGAAATCTAGTGCTTACTCAAGAAATTTATATTCGAGAGATTTGATTCGGAATAATTGTTTAAATTCTTCCACCTTTAATATTACCCTTAAAGTTCATTTTTAGGGATTCATTGCTTGTCGAGGTTATAGACTTTGCGTTTTTTGTCCCATTACCGGATCAAAAAAATTTATTTTTATTCCACAATCTGATGTAGTTTTAAGTTCTCTTTGGATCGAAATCAATTATTACCCTTAAAATTAATTTTTAGTCATTCATTCCCTGTGGAGGATATAGAATTTGCGGTTTTTTCCCTTTACCGGGTCGAAAAAAATTTTTTTTCCACAATCAGATGTAGTTTTAAGTTTTCTTTGGATGAACACAATGTTGAAATGTGGCACTAATCAATTATTACCCTTGAAATTCATTTTTAGTCATTCATTGCCTGTCGAGGTTATAGAATTTGCGGTTTTTTTCCCTTTACCGGGTCGAAATTTTTTTTTTCACAATCAGATGTAGTTTTAAGTTTTCTTTGGATGAACACAATGTTGAAATGTGGCACTAATCAATTATTACCCTTAAAGTTCATTTTTAGTCATTCATTGCTTGTCGAGGTTATAGACTTTGCGGTTTTTGTCCCTTCACCGGGTCGAAAAAAATTTTTTCCACTATCTGATGTAATTTTAAGTTCTCTTTTGATCGACACAATGTTGCAATGTCATACGAATCAGATATCAAATATTAATAATAATTTTAATATTTAAGGTTAATAAACCAGCAGTTTCGCAGTTTGTCGTATTATTTGTTGGAATTTGCTTAATTTATAATTTTATTTCATTTTTATTGTCTTAATTGTATTTTTTTAATCAAATTTCTTTATTTTTGTTAAAATGGTGTCATAAATGTCAGTTTTATTTTCGTTAATTTTTTAACGTTACGTTCTTCAATCCAATGTTTTAAAGTTTAAAATGAGAGGAGATACTCCTCCTCTTAATGCCAGAATAAAGTTGTAACAATATATTATTACAAGGGATAACGTTTGTAAAGATAAAAGAAAAAGAGTAAAATATTTTAAGTTTAACTGAAACTCTACTAATAGTTATTTGAACACTTATTCGAAACGCTGGAAAAATTTCGATTTTATTATATCTGACATTAATAACCTTCTTTTCATAGATTCCATCTGAGCATTTATTTCTGGAAAAACAATCCATTTATTATCAACTTCATTAAAAGCATTCAATGTATTGTGTAAACTGGTACTAATGCTTGTTTTAGACATGCAATTGTAGAAATGCATTCCAACTAGTCTTTGGTATTATCCGTGTGCTAGTAGGTTTATCGTTAATAGTATCTAATTAAAATTTATAAAAGAAGTGAAAATTTTTATCTTCATAAATAATAAAATAAGGTTTTATTAACTCCATTTAAAAGTAAATCAATGATTAAAGTCAAGTTTTTTAAACGAATTATTTCAAAATGATCCATTTAAAAATAACTCGAACCTGAGGATGAATTGGAATGGCACGTCTTTTTTGCGTTTGAGAAAAATGAGGTTTTAATTCATTAATGAAGTCTCTGGCTGCCATTCTTGAGAGTCTATAAATATGTATAATCGATATTAAATATAGGCCAGTCAAAATATTACAAATTGTAAATTTTACAGATGGCACGTTTCACGTTAAGCGGGCCACCCCAATGGCCACAATTGGGAGCTTCCAAAAAAATTGCTTATACCCAAAAATTATTCACACATATAAGTACTTTTGAAAAATATGTGGCCTTTTCAAAAATCAAAAATGGCGGCCAAAATATAACCTATAAATGTGTCTAAATTCAAAAACAGAGGCCTAAAAGTTCTAATAAAGAGGAATTAAATAAGGAAATAACCTATGTATTGGCGGTAAAATTAGCATTAGGATACATACTTTATATTCCATAAGCAATAACGGTAATTTGATATCGGTTTTAGAAAATAAATATGGCTAATCCAATATGGTAGACAACAAATTTTTTAATGCATCGGATTTACTTGAAATTTGTTACTCGGGGGTTTTCGGGGCTAAAACACAGTCTAATGATATTCTTTAAACCAAATATTAGGCAAAATAAATTAATTAATTGAATTAATTTATTAATAGATTAGACTAAATCGGAACTGAAAATTATACGCTTACTTCCGGCTATGTAAGTTCCTAGTTGCTACAAGGAATAAATTTCCCTAACATTCGGCCATCCAAAATTTAAATCTCGACCTCGAGATCGTAGTTATAAATGAAAATGGTTAACGTAGAATTATAAGGGTAAAAATAAAAAAATCGACAACACGTTCCTAACTTTTTAAAAAGAAATAAAATTTTTGAAATGTTGAAGAAAATTGTCTATTTTGTTTGTTATGTTCTAAAATATGACAAAAATCATAAAATGCAAGATCAAGGAATACTTATTAGCTTATTAATATTTTTTTAGTAATCACGTATTTAACCTATTTCAATTTGATGAAATTACAAAAAAAAGTTTATAGTAATAATTAATTTTTTATTTTTAGTTAGTTTAATTATTTAGTTACTGAATTTACCTGTCAAATAATAATAATAACATATTGTTTAGCGTGTTAATCGTTTTAATATAAATTTCTGAAACTATTTTTTGATATCTAACCAAACAGATTTTAGAAATTTTCTTTCTATTTCAATGATTTTTAAAAATAAAATGTCGCCATATTGGATCCGCCATTTTGAATTTTATAAATCTGATTCCATATTCGTAATCAGCGACCTCAAAAACCCGCGAGTAACGATTTTCAAGCAAATCCGATGATTTTCTTTTGAATTTCGAAACTTATGAATAAAAACTTTAAATGCGTTTTTCTCAAAATGTACTTTTTTGAACTGGTAAAAGTGATAGCTCGTGTTCTACTAAACCAATTTTGAAAAACCAAACTGCGTTTAATTCTTTATCATCATGGCAAGAGGTAGAACCTGAAAAACTGGAAAATTTGCCGTTCCTTTTTTTCTGTAAGAGAAATTCTGAATAAAAACATGTGTTTTTTTCATGTTTTGGGAAAAAGTTTTTTTTACTAACAGACATTTTTAAAATTCATAAAATAAGAATGTTCTTTATTTCTCTTAATCGTTAATGCCTAAACGCTTCGGGGGGTTTCTCAATCTTTTTGGTCTTGCTCGAACCTTCGATTATTCTCCCGGTGCATATTTTGCTGCTTGCATCATGACTATGTAACCTATTTCGAATTTGACGTTTTTCACTCGGCTTTTGTCGAATCGCGTTATGTATTCATTTTGTCCTTCTTCAATCTTGGTTCGAATTTCGTTTTGGATGATTTCGGGAAGTGTGTGTAACGGCTGTCGTCGTCTAACGTAAGCTTCCTTAGTTCACCTTCATCATTTCGGTTTATAAATCCGTAGAGCGTTTCAAATGGACTTTTTCTTGTTGTTTTGTTTGGAGATTCGTTGAGATCTCTCTGCACTTGCTTTAATCTTAAATCCCAATCTCGTCCCTTTGAATGTCGAATACTGGCAAGACTTGCCTAACACATTAAAAACTTAAAAAAAATTTTAATGCACCGTATAAAACTTTCTGAAAATCAACATCAGATTCGGTATCAGCGACCCCATAAACCCCCGAGTAACAACTTTCAACGAAATCTGATGGATTAAAAAAATTATTGTCCATGATATTGGATCCGCCATTTTGAATTTCTGAAAATTAACAACAGATTTGGTATAAGCGATTCCAAAAACCCCCAAGTAACAACTTTCAACGACATCTGATAAATTAAAAAAAAAATTTGGCCGCCATATTGGACCGCCATTATAAATTTCTGAAAATTAACATCAGATTCGTCATCAGCGACCTCGAAAACTCCCGAGTAACAAATTTCAAGTAAATCCGATGCATTAAAAAATTTGTTGTCTACCATATTGGATCAGCCATATTTATTTTCTAAAACCGATATCAAATTACCGTTATTGCTTATGGAATATAAAGTATGTATCCTAATGCTAATTTTACCTCCAATACATAGGTAATTTCCTTATTTAATTCCTCTTTATTAGCACTTTTAGGCTTCTGTTTTTTAATTTAGACACCTTTATAGGTTATATTTTGGCCGCCATTTTGGATTTTTGAAAAGGCCACATATTTTTCGAAAGTACTTATATATATGGGGCATTTCATGTCAAGTGATCGAGGTGGAGAAAAATTTTTCTCCAATCGTAGCAAAACTTGGGGCTTTTGTAGTACTCATAGATAGTAATTTTTCGTGAAAATATTTTTTTACCTAGTCCAATATTTTCCGAGGGGGAGGGGGTTAAATTTTTGTGTTTTTCAGTACAATGCTTATACTTATTTTCTAAGTGAATGGAAGAAACGAAATTTTTTAAAATTTTATGACTAAAAATAAATTTAAAAAATAATTAATAAATAATAATAATAAGTTATTTTAAGTGAAAGAACATAAAAATTAAAATATAGCTACGTATATATTGACGTTATATATATATATATATATATATATATATATATATATATATATGTTTTATGCTATTATTAATTTACGTTTAATAGAAAATAAAACTGCTGCTAAGTTATACATTTTTGTTATACTTTTGGTGTTCATTTCGTTTGATATCGTAAATCTCGTTATGTTCATTTCAAGGACACTTTGCTTCATCATAGAAATGTTAATAACAATAAAGTCTAAATTTTAAACAATTGAGGGGCTGGATGCTATAATGTGTTTTTGCGCCATTTACTTAACATGGTGCGTAACACATTATAGCATCCAGCCCGTCAATTATTCTTAATTGCTGTAATATTTTTTTCTTTTTATTTAATACTTCCACATAAAAAAATTTCCTTCACGATTTTTTTAAATATCAATAACTTCTTTATTTCTAATCGAATTAGCTTCAAAAATAGGTCAACCGAAGCATTTTTTAATGCTTTACAAGTTGGTAATTATAGTTTCGAAGTTATTTCTACATTTTTCAACAAAATTTTCAAAAATATGTTATTTTCCAAAATTTTTGATTTTTAATAGTTTAATAACTCCGGTGAATATAGACAAAAAATATTCATTTAAAGCTCAAAAAATGCGCCTAAAAATACTATACAAAATTAGAGAAAAACATTTATAGGTGTTCTAACATTTTCTTAAGTTGTGGGCAAAAAATGTTTTTTTAAAATTGAAAATAAAAAAAATAAATAGTTAAACTTTATTAATTTATCTCAAAGTTCTCTCATTTTATGTCTTTATATTTATGAAAATATATTGCTTACACACACACACACATACGGAATTTCATTTTTGAACTCCTGAGGTCAAATAACATAAAGATATGTTAAAAAATCGAACGTGAAAAATTTTTGTATATTACAATAATTCCTCTATATGAGGTATATTTAAATAAATAAATATTTAAATATTTTTAAGTAACTAAAACTCGAGCCTGGCTTGAGCTCGACCATGCTATTCGAGCTTTTTTGCACACCTCTACTGACCACTCATTCAGCTACGCTCAGGAAAAATAGAGAAACCGAAATGGTTTCTTTAGCAGCAATACTGGCCAATACTGGGCCGAGCTCCCAATATTGTGTTAATTATAATTTGCCGTGATAGATACAAAATTTTAGCTGTTAATGTGCAATTAATGGGACAAACTTCATGCCATTATTGAAAATTACAAATTTTCCGTCAAAGATACAAAATTAATATAATTTTGAGAAATTTTGACCCCCCTCCCCCCTCCGTAAGACATTTTATGTACTTTAGTGGTATTTTTCTGCTGTTCGTTAGATTTAACTTGATCCCTCTCCCCCTTGAAGCCTTACATAGTTTGTGTATAACCCCTAAGTTTAATAAAATTTAACTTTGGATAAGTGAAAGTGTGAGTGTAAATGAAAAACAAATAAAATTTTGGAAAAGGAAAAAAGAGAGTGAAAGTGAACTGACCATTAAAATCAAATTAAATTTTAGAAAATTAAGAGTGTAAGTTAAAGTGAGAGTGAAAATTATATTAAATTTTGTAAAAGTGAGAGTGAAAGTGAAGTGAGAGTGAGAATTTAATTAAATTTTGGAAAAGTGAAAGTGGAAGTGAAAATTAAATTAACTTTTGTAAAAGTAAGAGTAAAAGTGAAGTGAGTGAGAATTTTTATAAATTTTGGAAAAGTGAAAATTAAATGAAGTTTTGTAAAAATAAGTGAAAGTGAAGTGAGAGTGACAATTTAATTAAATTTTGAAAAAGTGAATGTGAGAGTGAAAATTAAATTAAAATTTGTAAAAGTGAGAGTGAAAATTAAATTAAATTTTGTAAAAGTGAGAGTGAAAATTTAATTAAATTTTGGAAAAGTGAGAATGAATGTGAAGTGAGAATTTAATTAAATTTTGAAAAAGTGAGAGTGAAAGTTAAATTAAATTTTTGAAATGTAAAAGTGAGACTAAAAGTAAAGTGATAGTGAAAATTGAATGAAATTCGAGAAAAGTGAGAGTGAAAAAGAAATAAGAGTAAAAAATAAATTCAATTTTGGAAAAGTGAAAACGAGAGTGAAAGTGAAGTGCCAATGAAAATTAAATTGAATTTTGGAAAAGAGAAAGTGAAAGTAAGAGTGAAAGTGATGTGAGATTGAAAATGTAATTAAATTTTGAAAAAGTGAAAGTGAAAGTAAGAGTGAAAATTTAATTAAATTTTGGAAAAGTTAAAGTGAGAGTGAAAGTGAAAGTAAGAGTGAAACTGTATTGAGAGTGAAAATTAAATTAAATTTTGAAAAAATGAAAGTGAGAGTGAAAGTAAGAGTGAAAGTGAAGTGAGAGTGAAAATTTAATTAAACTTTGGAAAAGTGAGACTGTAATTACGCGAACGCACCTCAGGGATCAAGACGTACCAATATGTTATTTTTAGAGTGTAGATAATCAAAATTAAGGGGTTGAATGCTATAAAGAGACGCGCATAGTTTTTGTTGTCCCCTCGCGCACCCACTGTCTCGCTGTACGAGGGGACTTCTATATTCACGCGTATCCCCTTATACAATCCAACCCCTCAATTCTAAAAATTAATGTCAAAATTTCTGTATAGAATCATATCTTATATAAATTATTTTCTAAAACTTAATTGCACTTTTTATTATTAGATCAAACGCCACAGTATTTTTACAAATTTATTTCATTTTGTGTTACGTTACTTATAAAACACTCTGTTAAGTATACTTACATTTTTTAGTAACTTATAAATGTTTATGTATTTTTATTTTTAATTGAAAAAAATTTCTAATTAATTACCCTTTATTTAATAATGATTGATTTTATAAATATTAGTAATTAAGCAGTAGTGCAAAATATCAGCACTAAATCGGAATAACTACTTCAAATTGCGAGGTGGGGACTAGACTTGTCCAATAAGGAAAACAGGTTCTTTACACTTCTACATAACTCGAAGTAGATATTGCGGCATAATTACATTCATGGTATATTTTGACAAATATGAAATTAATGTTCATGATTAACATACGCAAAAAATGAAATCTACTTCAAAAAACATAAAAATGGATGTCATTAATAAATAAAATACGATTCTCCTTAATAAGAAGCAGTAAAAAAAATCTTAAATAACAATTTTTTATTTTTGCTGTCTATATTTTGCGTGTTGTTTGAATAATTTTTTTATAAACTGTTAAAATAAATTAAATAATTGTAGAATTGAACAGTTCTATTCCAAATGAAGTTAATAGGGTTCGGAGAACATCCGAACTTACCCGGAAGGCCACTCCCGTCATGGTAACTTCCGCTCAACTACATAGAATTCTATATTTTAATAGTGTGTTGCTCTACATGATTGAAAAAAGAACATTGTCTTATTTAACAGGAGAGTAGTCAGTCTATCGTAAACCTTTCGTAGTGCGACATGAAATCATTTAAAATAAATAAAAACGAATCAAATTTAGTTTTCCAATAAACAAAACATGTAATGAAGAATTATTATTTGAAAAAATTATGGAATTACATATTTTCTGATTACTCATTTGCAATTGAAATATTAGTAAATACCTTTCTTTCTAAAAATTATAAATATTTATATTTAATGTACTTATAAACGTGATGAAATAATTTGATTATTGCGGTGGAAGTGAAATAGGATTAGTGGACAACTTTTTTTCTGATTGAATGAACTATTAAAGTTTAAAGTAAAAAAAGAAAGAGAGGGACAGATAGAAGAAATAACGAGAAAAGAAAACCACAGGTTCCTTGAAGAAAGTTAATTTATCCCTTAGACGAGGTGAAAGAGTTGATAGACCAGTAGATGTGAAGTGCAAGTAGCAAATTACTACCCTTATTGGGACGGCTTTAGACGGCGAATGAAATAAGGCGGTCACAGTTCATGCGAGTCGTTCGGACCGATCAAAGCAGATTTCTAATAGGATAGAATACTTACTTTCAACCGGGATTTTAGAATTAATTCTGTCTGAAATTTTCTTTAGTCACATTATATAGACTTCATTTTAAAAAAATTCTATTATATACTATATCTTCATCAAACTAAAATTTTCGTATCTTAATATTTCAGATTTTTCCAATATATATGGGCAATTCCACGTGAGATTTACCTATGACCTCTTAAAATCGGACAAAAATAATATTTTTCTATTCTGTATTGAAAAAAACAGATACGTATTTTTTAATTTCTTTTTTTGGATGACAAATTTTTGAGTTATGAATTTTCGAAATTTTGGATTTGTAAAGGTAGATCTACTTTCAGTAGCCTATAAGTCTGAAAATATTAAGTTTAGAAAAAAGTTGTCAGAGAATGAAAGTTTTAGTTTTCTTTGAACTTTTAAAAAAAGGTTTAACAATTTTTTTTTTAATTTTTTATTAAAAAAAGTTTTTTTATAAACAAATTAATTTTTTTTAACTTTGGACCCAATTTTTTTAAATTTAAATATACCTTATAATGTTCAGAAGATTTTCCAAAAAGACCTGAAGTGGGCCTAATGCGTTTATTGAGTTTAAATTTTTTTTTCAAAAATCACGTGCATGCATCACAGTGGGATTTTTTTACAATTAATTTTTCAAAAATATCTACATCCTAGAATTTTTAATGGATTAGAGTGTTTTTGTTTTAAGTTCAAGACGAAAAATTTTCAACATTTCCCTCCATGCAAATCTGAAAATATTCAATTTTTTTTTATTATTTTTTAAATCAAATTTAACAAATTAAATAAGTCAAATTAATGAAAACGAAAACATTCGGACAAAGTAACAAATTTTATAAAATAAAATAGAATTTGTTACTTTGTCCGAATATTTTCATTTTCATTAATTTGACTTATTTATGAAGTATCTCGGACGTTAAAGACTATTTAATTAATTTAACAAATTAATTGTATATACAGTGGAAACCTCGATTATCCGAACTAACCTACGCTAGGCCGGGTTCGGATAATCGAAAGTTCGGATAACATTTTTAATTTTTTTCATAATTAATTATTAATTATTTAATTAATTAATTTAATTTAATACATTTTTTAATAAAAAAATGAAATTAAATTTTTTTAAACATTTTTTAAAAGTTCAAAGAAAACTAAAACTTTCATTCCTTGACAATTTTTTTCTAAACTTAATATTTTCAGACTTGTAGGTTGCTGAAAGTAGACCTTCGTTCACAAATCCAAAATTTCGAAAATTCATAACTCAAAAATTTGTTATACAAAAGAAAAAATAACAAAATAAGTATCTGTTTTTTTCAATACACTGTAAAAATAAAGTTCTAAATTGGAGCTGATTTCGGTTCTAAAATAGAATTAAATTACGATTTGGAACCAAAATTGGTAGGTACTAAATTAATTGATTAAATTAAATTAATTTAAAACTAAATTAATTTTTACAGTGTACAGAATAGAAAAATAATATTTTTAGCCGATTTTAAGAGGTCATAGGCAAATCTCACGTGGAATTGTCCATATATAAAATATATTTACAATATATTATCAAATAATAAAATAATTTATTTTTTATTCTTGGAGTGTTTTCAATGCGTGTGTTTACATTCAATGTTGAAATTAAATAAAAATAAAACAAGGTTAGTGAAATGTTATTACTTTATTTATTATTAAATTGAAATGAAACAATAAAATTTTGTAATTATGATCCAAAATCTGGTAAAAAAATTAAAATAAATAATTAATTAATTTGCAATTTTGATTTTTAAAAATGACCATTTAAATTTTCAAATAATAAATTTCCACTTTTTTAAAAACATTTCTGCATTTAAAGGAAAAAAATTTTGCGGTAGAGTAATCGCAAATTTGATGATCGTTGCACGCGACTTCATCCTCGGAACACTTCTTCAAGCAATTAGACAAACGCGTGTTTTCGAAGTGGTCTCACTTTCGGTTCGTTAAACTTAAACCCCATTTCGAATAAACGAGAGGGTGGTCAACGAAGCTCTTACTATTTTTCACACATTTGTATGTCAGGCAACGTATGCTTATCGTGTATCCCTATTCTTCGGTCAAAAACGTGTCTCGGGGTTCGGATGCAGGGTCCACTGTGCCTTGAACGAGGGATCGAAAGGGTTGGCCAGCGGTAGCGAAGGATACTCGATAGTGGCCACAAAGTATATTTACATACGGAACCCTGGTCAAAGACTTTACTTTGCGCCTGTACATCCCCAAGCCGTGTTAGCCGCCCCAGAGGTATATGTTCTTCCTTTTCCTTTTTTCAACACAAGCAGGAAAAGGCTAGATACCTCGCTATCTCGTGCAAGACGATTTATCTTCAGTCCACAAACTTTTGTCAGACACGAAAAAACTTTGTACCCAATTCTTTCTATCTCTCAAAACATTTCTGAAGATTTTACTTCTGCTTGTGAAATAAAAATCTACATGCATCACAAACTATGTCATTCAAAGAAAAACTAGACTAAAACCCCATTACCAAATGAAATACCATTTCTAATAAAATAGCAAAGATAAATTCTAACATAAAAAGTAGAAACTTCATAAAATTAAAATTTTTTTAAAAAACCGCTGCCAAGTTATATATTTTTGTTACAAAATTGGTATTCATTTCATTTGTTTTCGTAAATCTCGTTGTGCTCATTTTATGAAAATCACATTTTTTAAACATCTTTTTCTGGCACAAAAATTAACATTAGAACACTTTTTTTACAAAAACGATAAATTAGATTGTCTAAGTTTCCAATGAAATAATTTTTGAGTGTGATCAATAAATATAGCAATTAGAAAAATAATTAATTAAAATTTCCTGTAAAATAGCTTTTTTGACGCGTCGCGAAAAATAAACTGTTTAAGTATATCAACCGCACTGACGATGAAGAAGTCTTATATTAGCCATTGGACCTTCAACATGTGGAAGGGAAAATTTTTCCATTTCCTACATGAAATTACAAGGAAAAAAGAGTAAAAACTGCTTCATCGTTCGTGCGGTTGATATAGTCAGACACTTAAACTTTTCGCAACGTGAGACGATTGCTCTCCGCGCACGCGCAGACCGTGCCAAGGACGCATTGACAACACCATGCAAAAATGCACATTTTGTTTTACTCTGAAACTCAGTTATTTTCACACGCTGTCAGCTATGCTAGGTGTAATAACCAAATTCAACACTTCAATTTACCATTTTCATAGAGAAAAAAATGTGATTGTAGTGCTTGGTTTCTTTACCTTTTTGTTTGTTTACATTTTGTAACTTGGACATATTTGCAAAATTTCCGTGGAGCGAGTCGATTCCGCTAGATTGAAACATAACCTCCAATTTCTCCGGCATAAAGTGTCAAAACGTGAAAAATATGTTAAATTCTTTGATTTTTATCGCATAAATCGTAGTTTATTCTATATTTTTGAAAATTAGATGTTAAAAGTTTCCATAAATAAATATATATTTTCTATATAAATATTGTTTTTTAATGCATCTTTGAATTTTTCTCAATTACATAATAAGCATATTTCATTTGTGAATTTGTTATATTTCCTAATTTCTAGGAATACCTATGAGGTAAAAAATCACAATTGTATGCATTTTTTCTTATCGTATTTGACCCAAAGAAATATTCGGTTCAATAAAAAATAGTTAAGACGATTGAATGTTATATTTTTTAAAAATAAAAATTCAATCAAAGGATAATTCGGTTAGGTAAATATTCTGCATGACGAACATTTGATTATATAAAAATTCAGGTTGGTAATATTTTGAGCGAATGACAATTTTGTTAAATGAAAATTCGGGCTAGTAAAATTTCGATCGGACGCAAATTTGTCTTAATAAAAATTCAGCTAAAGAAAATTTTGGTTAAAAAATTTTTTCTGCTGCAACAACTAACCTTAAAAATTCTATTTTTTTTGTAAATTGTTAACTTTGAAATTACTTGAATTAATTGAATAATTAATAAACCAATAAATATGTTCAACATTTATAGTAGAAATATATTATTCTATTTTTGTATATACAAATATAGCGATTCCATCTCAAGTGATCAAGGTGGAGAAAAAATTTTCTCCAATCGTAGCAAAACTTGGGGCTTTTGTAGTACTCATAGATAGTAATTTTTCGTGAAAATATTTTTTTACCAAGTCCAATATTTTCCGAGGGGGAGGGGGTTAAATTTTTGTGTTTTTCAGTACAATGCTTATTTTAATAATTTTTTACTCTTAAACAATTAAACATACAAATTTGACAAAGTACATTTTGGAAAGGTTTTTTCATCCTCTTTCGATTGAAAATAAGCATTTTGAAAAAAAAAATTTTTTTGACCCAAAAAAATCAAAATTAAAAATAAATTTCAATTTTTGAGGGAGATGGATACGATTTTTTTTTTTTTTTTTTTTTAAACGAAAGCTGAGGTTTTTTCCTAAAAGGACATATAAATGATAAAGTGGGACTAGAACGTTTAAACATTGAAAAAAAGAGTTTTCTACTCGCCGGAGCGCTCTAAATCCGATTTTTAGCTCCGTTTTGGAGAAAATTCTTTTTTTCAATGTTTAAACATTCTAGTCCCACTTTATCATTTATATGTCCTTTTAGGAAAAAACCTCAGCTTTCGTTTAAAAAAAAAAAAAAAAAATCGTATCCATCTCCCTCAAAAATTGAAATTTATTTTTAATTTTGATTTTTTTGGTCAAAAAATTTTTTTTTTTCAAAATGCTTATTTCCAATCGAAAGAGGATGAAAAAACCTTTCCAAAATGTACTTTGTCAAATTTGTATGTTTAATTGTTTAAGAGTAAAAAATTATTGAAATAAGCATTGTACTGAAAAACACAAAAATTTAACCCCCTCCCCCTCGGAAAATATTGCACCGAAAAAAAAGTATTTTCAAATTTAGAGAATTCCTCTTCTTTTGCAGCATTTTTTCCTCTTATATACCGGCACTAAAGTTTTCTTTTCTAATTGAGAGGATTTTCCTTTATTATATTTGTTATTAAATGTCACTTTTTAGACAGGTTAAAGTTGCATTCAAAAAAACAAAAAGCAACTTAAAAATCTTCTTTTTAGTATAAATTTGTTTCATTTTTAGAGGAATAATTTCAATCAAAGAAGAAATATTAAAATTAATCTTTTAGTTAAAAAACTGTCAAATATAAACAAAAATTCCTCTTTTTTACAGATGAATATTCGTATATTGAAAATAAAATGTGAAAATAATTGTTGAGCGGAATTTTCTTCTCACTCTGAGATTTTATTTTTTTCGGTGTGGACTTGGTAAAAAAATATTTTCACGAAAAATTACTATCTATGAGTACTACAAAAGCCCCAAGTTTTGCTACGATTGGAGAAAAATTTTTCTCCACCTTGATCACTTGAGATGGAATCGCTCATATATAAACAATTTAAACACACTTTTTGTAAAAAAAAATTCTTCTCCGATCAGCTGGCCGTATTTCTTTTTTGTTAATATTATGGAATAAATAAATAGAAATAAAATTGATAAATGCATAAACATCATTACGTTGATATTCGACGATTCATTTTTTAACTTCTCAAATCAAATAACATGATTAATTTTTAAATTCGCGAAAGAAAAAGTTTTGACATATGAAGTTATGTTTGCAATCTCGCACTGCGAGCTGATTGCGAGGACGGCGCGAGACGACAAAGGTGTTTGAAATGCTAGTAGCGCCATTACAGTGCAATGGAACACTAGCGTGCACCGAAAAAAATAAAATCTCAGAGTGAGAAGAAAATTCCGCTCAACAATTATTTTCACATTTTATTTTCAATATACGAATATTCATCTGTAAAAAAGAGGAATTTTTGTTTATATTTGACAGTTTTTTAACTAAAAGATTAATTTTAATATTTCTTCTTTGATTGAAATTATTCCTCTAAAAATGAAACAAATTTATACTAAAAAGAAGATTTTTAAGTTGCTTTTTGTTTTTCTGAATGCAACTTTAACCTGTCTAAAAAGTGACATTTAATAACAAATATAATAAAGGAAAATCCTCTCAATTAGAAATGAAAACTTTAGTGCCCGTATATAAGAGGAAAAAATGCTGCAAAAGAAGAGGAATTCTCTAAATTTGAAAATACTTTTTTTTCGGTGTGGTTCCTGCCTAGCTCCACGAAATTTTTCTACACGGGGCTTTCCGTAGAATCTTTTCACGTGGGTACCCCGTTTGGACCCACTCTCCCCTACTCCAATGTACTTAAAGTGAACTCAATAAATTTTTAAAAAATTGTTATGTGGCATAAAATTTGATGTTTTTTGAGGTTGAAAAAAAATTCTGACATGATGGACAAAATTTAACATTGATGTTCGACGCATGAAAATACATAAGAGTAGGGTATGGTGGTCTACCATGAAAGATATTTTTTGGCAGGCTATTAGTTGTTTTTACGACATTGAATAGGGCCAATTCCAAATTTAAGACAACGTAGAATTAAGTAAATTCGTAGTTCAAATGAAAGGTTCAGTAGACCTTCATATAGCAAAATTAAAAAATTCTTTTACTGACCGCATTTCTCAATGGTCGGCATAAAAGTTGACTAAACATTACGTGAGAGTTAAAAAGTTTTTTTAATTTAACTGTATTTTTTAAAAAAGAAGAAATTTAAAGAAAATTCGAAAAAGTTAAAAACAAATTTGAAATTCCATGCATTGTTAAGTGAACTTTTACGCTCGACATTAAAAAATAGCAGACAGTTAAAACAGTATTGCAAGTTGATATGAGAATATATTACTCATTTCAAATCTGACATTAGATTTTGAATTTAAAAAATCTGATGCCAAATTTGTAATCAGTGATACCAAAATACCTTAAATAATGAATTTCAGATAAATTAAAAAAAAATTTTTATTCGAAATTTCGAATTTAAAAAAATTAATGCCAGATCATAATTAGCGACTCTAGAAACCCTTGAGAAATAAGTAATAAATAAATTTTATGAGATTGTAAAATATTTCAAGCGAATCTATTAGCTTCTTACATTTTTTAGAATTCTGATGCTAGGTTCATAATCATCGATCCCAAAAACCCACAAGTAACGAATTTTAAGTCAGTTTAATGTGCTTCTGCACATTAACTTGTTAACTTTGTTTAACTTGTTAACTTTAAGAACGTTTTTCTCGAATACTTGATTTTGGGCGTAAGGTCCCTTTTAACTTACTAGGTCAAAAATAGATATTTAAACTACTAGACAAATAATTAGATTTATGCAAAAATTTTTACATTTAGCAATACCATCTATAACACAGGCACAAAAAAAAGAAAAAAGTCAAAACCCAGATGTCACACCCTCTTATCCCATGTTTTTGGGGTCGCTAAAATCGAATATGACCATGAAAATTTTTTTATCACCCGTTTTCCCGCTACCACCCCTTTTCACCTGCTCCCGTGGGTTACATTTACAGTTTAAATAAAATTCGAGTAGGGTGTCTATTCTTATGTTTTCTGTGTCGATAAAGCTAAAAAAGACTACCAAAATTAAATCCTATCCACTCTTAACCTCCTACAACCTCCTTAACACCCCCAGGGTGAGCATTGAAATTTAAATTTTCACGAAAAGTTGATTGCGTTGTCAAATTCCTTGGGGTCTTAAGGGGGTTGAGGGTGAATAGGATTTGTTTTTGGTAGTCTTTGTTGGTTTCAGCGACCTAAACAGATTAGATTTTGACACCGTACTCGAATTTTCGTGAAAATTCGAATTTCAACCCCACACCCATGGGTTTTAGGAGGTTAATAGAATGACGATTTTGTTTTTGGTAGTCTTTTTTGGTTTCAGTGACCCAAAAACCATAAGAATACACACCCTACTCGACTTTCATTTAAACTGAAACTCCAACCTCCGGGAGCGGGTGTGGTAGCGGGAAAGTGGAAAATGAAAAATTTTTCATGGTCATATTCGGTTTCAGCGACCTCAAAAAAATTGGGATATAAGGGTATGTCCTTTTGGGTTTTGACGTTGTTTTTGTTTGTGCCTGTGTAATTAACACAATACAGTGCCGCTCAATAACTTTTCTCCACCCTACAACGATTGAAGGGTTTACAAGAAGTTTTGTATTTTGTTTAATATTAAAGTTACAAAGCGCAAAAAAATATTATTTCAAAGCTCATTTCCGCAGCTTTAAGAATACATAAAATCTAAAATAAAAAATTATTTTGTTAATGAGTAAATAATGTGATACAGTTTTATTGGAAATCATCACAATTTAATGTCAGACATATCATTTAAAAGCTAGTTTAATCACTTTTAAAAATTTTTAAAAATTTGTATACAATGATTTTGCATGATAATTAGATCATTGTTGTTTGTTCTATACTTCTATTAAAATTTGAATTACTGTTTACTTACTTTTATTGCCCAGTAGAATATTTATATGAGGAAAAGATGTTCACTTACAGAGGTTGGAAACATACTCCTGTCACTTATAGAGGTCTACTTAAGAAAAGTAATCACTTATAGAGGTTCAAGGAGCGCTTCATTCACTTATAGAAGTCTAGCAAAGAAAAAATATCGATTTCAGAATCTCACTTCTAGAGGTTTTTACATGGGAAAATGAAGGGACATGGCGATTGCACTGAAAGATAAAAATAGAAGGTACAGGCAAAATTTAGGTTATATTACCCATATAGTATTGCTGGAATAGAAACAGCCCAACAGTTAGGGTATTTCAACCATAGGGTAAAGTGCGGATAGATGCCCCCCAATTCGAAAATTACATCTAAATTCAATAAATATTGATATTTTTAAATGACTATTCGATTTTTCTACACTATTACTATTCATCATTAACATATGTAAGGACCAAATACCTGGAATAAACAATAAATGAATCAGAACGAAAATGCGAAAGGTCTGCATTTGGCCATATATCCCACCTGGGTCTAATATGTTTCTCTGGTTAATTTGAGACAAGAAAATAATTGCAAATATTTTCTTACGTGTTAAAAATCCTTGATTCTCGTAATAAGAAATTTTGTCCAGTTTTTTGAAAATTTTTGCACTCTTTTAGCAATCTGAAATTTTCACATTATTGTAACTAATAACCCCGAGGTGCTAGCGCGCTGGCACTTTACAGAGAAATTGTTATGACCAATAGGTATAAAAAGAACCAATAATACATAAATATAGTTTCTTCCATATTGGAGATCTGAGAAAGGGGGCATCTATCCGGGAGGGGCATCTATCCGCACTATACCCTATACTATTAGAACTAGAAGCAAATTTCTAAAGCGTATTAACCTCTTAACCCGATTTTACATTAGTTTCGTTCACACACAAAAGAGGTGCATGTGATTGTAACATACAGATATTTGAATTACGGAAATCTATTACAAATTATATGTTAAGAGTTTCTCATTTTAAAATTTCTCATGTAACCTAACTATTGAAGTAAAATTAACATTTAGTTTCTCAAAACTTGACAGAAATTCTTAGACTTAACCTAATTTCTAACAGACCGAAATCATTTATTTCAGAGTGCCGTCTCTAATAAAGATTTTTTACTTATCCGGGTTTTAGTTAGCCATGTTTGATTCTATATTAAATTCAGCAGTATTTATTTATGCATTAAATAGAAAATAATATCCTTCTTTATCACTTCGATCAATATTTATACTAACACCTCACCAATCGCCTGATAAGACAAGTATCCTAGTGGGCACACTTGTTCAAAAAACATGCTTGTACAAAAGACGTCTTAATGACATTCTGTAAATGTTCTATGTCTTGGCCATTAGACATCTATAAGATGTCTAAAAGACATATTTTTCATTCGACTTTTGAAAATAGAAAAATTTTTATAGATATAAAATATTGTTTTCTAAGTTCAACTTGGACTTAAAAACTAATAAATATAAAAATTGTTGGGATTTTTCTAAGTTAAACTCATTTCATTAACAAGTAAGATCGTAAACTTTGTGGAAGTTCATATCTGCCTTGAACGGCTAAGGTGCTTAAGGCGCAGTAATTCAAGCCACGGTACCCGAGTTCGATCCCAGCTTCGTAGGAATTTTTTAATTATTTCTGCATATTGTAGATAAAATAAATTTAATACAATACTATCGGAACAATTCGGAATTGTTGTGAAAACAATTAATTTGTTAAGAGAACAAAAAGAATTGTTGCAACAACAAATCAGATTTGCTAGTTCTATATTGACAATCCGGTTAGTAGATGAAACAATCCCTTAGTCTCCATGTAATTACGTAAAATGATATTTATGTCAAATAAGAATTACGTTAAATGACATTTATGCCAAATGAAATTGATGTCTAATGCCGATGGTAAATCACAGTGGTGAGACTTTGTGGCTTGCAATCACCGAGGTTAAGCACCATTCAGTGCGGTTAGTACTTGGATGGGTGACCACCTTGGTACCCGCTATATCCTGGTGTGTTTCTCACTACTTTTGTGATTTATCAAGCGGGAGGTTTGGCGTCAAGGTATAATGATGTGCACTGTCGATTATTGTCCGGTACACACCATTAGAACTTGACTGTCGATAAAACCGGTTGTACTCAAGAGAGGTTTTTTACAGTTTCCCTGTCCTCTGGCGAGAAAACCTAATTTAACAGGTAGTCCAGGCAAATGCGAGTACTCCTAATAAACAGCCGGTTGTAGATGCAAAATTAGGTTAATATATAGAAAATTTCATATGTAGAATGGTTATGCTTAATCCAAAAAAAGTATTTCTTGGGGACTCTTGTCAAGTGCGTAAGGGCAATAGGGCAGGAGTATAAACAATAAAAAAATTGATGTCCAAAGAATTGTATACCAAATAAAATTTACGATAAATGGATTTTATGTCAAAAGAAATTTATGCTGAATGATTTTCATGTCAAAAGAAATTTATGTTACATAATTTTATGTCACATGGGAATTAAGTTATCTGAGTTTTAGGGGCCATCCATAAACCACGTGGACAATTTTTCACCAATTTTTGACCCTTTTCCGTCCCCCATTGTGGACAGTCGTGGACATTTGTCAAACCCCCTTACCCCTATACAATTATCCACGTGGATATTGCACATTTAAAAAATAAGTCTTTTTTGTACTCCTGTTTGTTAAAAAATAAAAAAGATTATTTTTTATCACATTTCAAAGCAAGAACGTCAGTAAAATCAGGGAAGTGTCAGGAAAAATTTTTTTGGCAGGGAAATTAAGAAAATTTTGACTTTTTTCGACTCATTTAACAAAATTGAGACAAAATACAACAATTTTTATAAAAAAAGTACAAGTTATTTGGATTTTTATAATGTGAGAAATAACTATAACAAATCTTTTTAAATAGTTGAAATTTTGTAAAGTTTAATTAAAAATAATTAATTTATCTCAAGTATTTCGTTGCAATTTTTGAAAATTGTAAAAAATCTTTAAAGGTAAATTCAAAAATAAAAATTAATGAAAATTAGCTTACAATTTTTTAAAATTTAATATTTTCAATTAGGGGAGACTGGGGTAAACCCGCTCACTTTTTTCAGAACGGTAAAAACCTAGGAAATTATTGTCTAAATCCAAGTTAATTTATATAATTTGAAAGCTTATGATTTCTACTAACAAAATAAAGAAGAAATTTTGATTTATCTGTTTTAGTTTTACTTAGGGAAAATTTTTAATACACATATATACCAAATTTAAAAATCACAATTTTCCAGGGTAAATCCGCTCACTCCTCGGGGTAAACCCGATCACTTGATTTTTTTAAGAATTTAAGGTAATCCCGACAGTTTTATTTTGTATATATTAAATTTCTCCTTATTTCCGTCTTCAGTATGATTTATTAATGATAAATTATGAGTTCTATAAACAATAAATATTGGGTTATTAAATAATAAGTATAAGTTTCATGATTTGCAACTGTGAATTTAAATAATATTTTATTAAGAGAAAATTAAAATGCAGATACAATTTTTGATGTTACAAGTTATAGATTTTATTATTGATACAAAATAACAAATGAAATTCAAAATTTTAAAATAAACAATGATAAAACGTGAACTGAACGAAGACAACAAACTAGACTTATGTCTTTTTTTAGCCGAAAAAGACAGCGACAAATTTTGATTATTTGTTTGCGCTGTTTGTTATAACCGTTATAACCTAATAACCACTAATAATGACTGATATAGATGATTCCGCTCAATGTTGCCAACAAATATTAATAGTTCGGCGCCATCTACTGAATAAAATCGCCACAAATGGCGAAATGCGGGACATTCAAAATGTTAAATATTCAACTAATTACCCAATAATTCAATAACAGTGTTAGGAAATGAATATTATTTCTCTTTTAATAAATATTTTTAATATTAAAAATTTTAGAAGAGCCGGTTCTAGAATCCAGCTCCTCAATTGTCATTTTTAAAAATAATTAAAATCATAAATTTTACTCATTTTCTGTTAACATTCATAGGTGCTTCAATCCCCTTAATCGGGAGAAGCATAAGGGATTAAATTTAAAAAAAATATCGAAGGGGTTATTGAAGGTATTTCCTCAGATACCTTAAAACGCTAGCATCGAATTCGTTATCAGCTACCCCGAAAACCCCCGAGTGAAAAATTTCAAGCGTATTAAATAAATTTTCAAAACATTTTTAAACATATCAGCCATTTTGAATTTTAAAAACAGACACCGGATTCGTCATCAGCGACTCCGAAAACATTAAAATTTGCCGTGACTTATCATTTTTGTACCGTTTTTTAAAGTAATTGATAAATATATATTCATTTTTTGGATTTTGGTGTCTTTCAGGAGACGCAGTAAGGATACCATTTTGAATTTTGCCACTTTGTTTATTTTAGTTGCTTAGAATTTTGGGCAGAGCTTTGGGCCGGTTAACGTGAAACGTCCCATATGTAATCAGCGTCCTAAAAAACCCCGAGTAACTAGTTTCGAGTAAATTGAGCCATTTAAGCAAAAAATAGACCGCCATTTTGTATTTTTGTTTAATGTAGTTTTTCTCTGTTATTAATGTCTGACTTCTTAAAGCGGCTCAAAATGTTCAGTTCTATTAAAAGTCCTTAAAAATATGAAAGTAGAGAAAAATTTTTGTCGAAAAAAAATGTTTTAATAAAAGTAGTTTTTTCGTATTCAGTATGAATCTACAGTTTAAATTTGCCTCACTGAAACAACATTGTCATAGTTTGGTATACTTATACTTGACAAAAAATTTATTTCACTTGTACCTGTAACCAGGGCACCTCCACGTGGTGACGGTGGGCAACGTAACCATATGACAAAGTCCCTGGTTAACGGCTTTCCTGCCGCCATGGCAGGTACAAGCAAAAAAATTCGTACGATGCAGGGTCTCCGAAGCCTAGTATCGGCGGCTCGTCAGGGTGGGAAAGCAGGTCCGCAGTCGTCGTCATCCAGCAACTGTAGCTCTTCAGTAGTGGGCAACTTGGTAATCATATTTGTAACAAAGATCCGAACAATTTTTGTTATATTTGTAGCAAATACGACGTCCCGAAAAATCATAGAAATATAAGTGACAATATCAAGGAACTGTACAAAAGTAGCTTTAACATGGATATCACAAAACAAGATACGAACTGGGTTTCTAAAAAAATATGTAATATTTGTGACAAAAAGTTAAAGAAGAATGAAAAGCATTGGATTAAAGTTCCATGCATATGGAGAAAGCCCCTGGATCAGAAAGATTGTTATTTTTGTATGACAAAGATTGGCAGAATAAATAATAAGAAAAAGTTGAATTCTTCGTATGCAGAAGTTTCAAGTGCGTCGAAACCAATTTATTTCTCCACACAAGATGAAGAAAGTATTGACGTCATGGACATTAGCTACCCTGACATTGAAGACGTATTAGATTCGAGTTCTAAAGACAATAGCAGTATGGTAGATAATTCAAGAGAAGAAAAAGAAAGCGAGGATGGTAGTGAAGAAAGAAGCGAAATTGAAAGTAGCGACGACGAATACACGACATATGACATTCCGAGAAATAAGAATCCTAATCAAGAAGAATTAAATAATTTGGTTAGAAATTTAGGATTGCCGACAGATGGATCTGAATATTTAGCTTCATTGTTAAAAAGCTGAAACTTGACTACAACTGGAGTAAAATCGACTTTCTATCTAGATAGAGAGGCAGAATTAAGGCAATATGTCGTTTATCGAGAAGACATTTCTTTGGTATATTGTAAGAATATAAATGAATTAATGAACGCACTAAAACCAGGGTGTTACAGAAGTGAAGAATAGAGATTGTTCATTGACTGGTCAAAAGCAAGTTTAAAAGTTGTATTATTACATAATACAAACAAGTATGCTTCTATTCCTGTAACGTATACAAGAACAACCAAACAGGAAAATGGAAAGTTGGATGGAATATTAAAGACGATTAAATATTCTAATCATAACTGGCAAATATGTGGAAACTTAAAAATAATAACAATCTTATTGAGACAGCAATCGGGTTTTACAAAGATGCCATGCTTCTTATGTGAATGCGACAGTAGAGATCGTGCAAAACACTATATTAAAAAAAATTGTCCTAAGAGAAAATCATTTGAACCTGGCAAAAAGAATGTTCTACATAAACGCTTGGTTGATTCTCGAAAAGTGCTACTTTTACCTCTACATATAAAATTGGGAGTTGTGATGCAATATATCAAGGCTTTAAATAAGGATGGTAAGTGTTTTCAGTACATTAGAAAAATGTTCCATAACGTTTCAGATGCTAAAATAAATGAGGAAGTATGAGATGGACCTCAAATTAAAAATATGTTGCGTGATGATGTTTTGCCAACATAAATGGATAAAAAAGAAAAAGATGTTTGGCTCAGTTGCAAGATTGTCATAGAAAACTTTTTAGGAAATCATAAGAGTCCGAATTATAAAAAAAATAGCAGACAAGATTACTAAATTTGGAAAAATGGGTTGCCTGATAAATTTAAAATTACACTTCTTGGATTCTCATGTAAATTACTTTCCAGAAAATTTTGGAGACTAATGTGAAGAACAAGGAGAAGATTCCATTAGGATATCAAAGAAATGGAACGACGGTATCAAGGAACGTGGAATGTCAACATGATGGCGGATTACTGCTGGTCGATAAAAAGAGACTTTAATGAAGGAGAAAAGAAACGAAAAAGTTTGCACCGATCATTCGAATCTAAAAAGGTACGATACCACAGAAAAACTATGTAAATAAATCATGACACTAGAGAAGTGTGATTGTTTTTAACGAAATGTTTGATTTCATAAACAACTAAGTGCCAAACTAACAATTGAATCTTCGAAATATATTCAGCGGAAATAAAATTAATGGATTACATTATCGAATACCATAAAGTGAACTCTTTTGCATTAATTTAAGTTTTTAGTCGTTTTTTGAGTCCTACTTAAAATTTTTTGCAAATTTGTAAATTCTGAGTTCAAATTCGGATTCAGCGGAAAAAAGTAGATATAAATATAGTAGTGTAATGCCATAAACAAATTGTTTTTTTTATTTTTTTGAATGTTTTGTTTTTTTATTCGTATTTTGAGATTAACTCAAAATGTTGAGCAAATTTGTTAATTCTGAGTTCGAATTTGGATTCAGCGGAAAAAAGTACATGGAAATATACTAGTGTGAAGTCATGAACAAAAATGTTTATTTTTTTGACTTTTACTCGGGTTTTAAAGTCGTTTTGAATAGTCACTTTTAAAGTGGAATACATGCCAGTATAAAACCTAAATTCAATTTTGAAAATTTTTGGATTTACAAGATTTTTAACATTTTTTTTAATTTTGAAAATGGAATATTACTAAGGATAATGAATAAAATTTAATTAAATTTTCAGGGAATGCTTATTCTTTACAGACAATTTAAGAAAATTTCTAAAAAATAATTTTTTTAAACAAATTGTTAAAAAAATAATGTTTAAATAAACAATTCCTTAAAAAGTATCATTTTTTAATAATGATTCGATTCCCACTTATTTTAAGAGAATTTAAAAAAATTCTATGGAGGGTCTTAAACTTTAGAAGATATTGGACTTTTTGTCCTTGCGCGCAACCGTAAAAAGCGCATTTTCCGGCTATACTCTACATAGGGACCATTTAAGTATTACGTAAGCATTTAAGGGGGAGGAGGGTCTAGCTATTGCTTACTTCCATTAGAAAAAATGGCGTTAATGCATATAAAAAATCTTACGATGGGGGAGGGGGGTCTAAAAACTACAAAAAAATACAAATTACCTATATTGAAAGTTTTTGAAATTTTAATACTTTCGGAGACATTAAAAACAAAAACACTTTATTGAGTATACAAAATGAAGTAAAATTAACTTTTAGAAAGGAAAGTAACACAATTAATATTGTTGTTAACAATTATGTAAACAATTTTTTCATTAGATGCAAAGTCACTGTTTACAAACATACCAAAAATTTGGTTTTGAGGTGTGTCAAGCTAAAATGGAGAGAGATTAGATAACACACGAATATCCCTGACGATATATTTATTTACCATATGTGAACGAGTTACAATATTTTTTGGAAGAATTGTACAACGAATATAACATTTGGGTTGTTTTTCTAATGAGAAGGATCCATTTAAATTTTTTCAAAGAATAAGGACAATACTCCTTTTGATCTTAGATCGTATTTGGTTTACAGTATTCCCTGCCAAGGTTGAGCTTACTACATTGGTGAGACTAGTAGATATATAAAAAGTAGATTAAGCGAACATAAGAGGGATTGCAATAATAATAGAAAAACGGCTCAGGTAACACATGCTCATGAGAATGATAATTTTTGCTTCCTCGTGAGGAAGCTTTGTAGTCGTTTAATTTATAAAATTTTTTAAAATCCTTCAAATAAATTTTCTTCTATATAGGACTATGTTATTTAAGGCCCTTTCAAAACTTTCCAGTGAGTATACCAAAAAAGAGGGAACCACCTTATCCATCACTCATTTAAAAAAAAATATATATATGTTAAGACCAAAAAAAGTCTGTAATGTTGTGTGATTGTAACGTCTTTAAAAATTTCGATTCTAATTGACACAATTCCTTGTATGTGATTCGCTTGCCCCTTTCGTTTCCAATCCCAAGTTTAAAATTCTTAAATCACAGCATATTCGGAAAAAATCTTAATAGTTTATTATGTGACGAGAATTTTCCCACTATATCAATATTTTCTTTTTCGTTTAAAGTGACCATTAAGATTTGTGCCGTCTTTTTTAATTCCGTTTTTACTTCGCTTTCATCTATTGTAAATTTATCCTTTGGTCATTTTTTTTCATTATCGCGAAGCCACGCAGCCCAGGCCCCTCCCACCACCGAAAATCAAAAAATTGTTTTGCATCGCAACCACGTGATGGAAGGTCTGCTGGGTTATTTTCTGCCGGCACATGTTTCCATGTTCCCAATTTTGTTAACTCACGAATTTCACGCACTTGATTGTTCACAAACGTGTTCCACTGCATATCTCGTTTGATCCAAGCCAATACAGTCGTAGCATCTGACCAATATATTATAGAAACATTTTCGCAATTTAATCTATTTCCGGCGCTACTCTTGTTTTTGAACATACGAATCTAAGTTCAACACCTTCTGATCTTTCGATCCGTAAAAAAACAATCACCGCATATGCCAGTTTACTCGCATCACAGAACACATGTATCGACCAATTTCCGTTACCAAATTTTCTTGGAATTTCTATACGATTTAAATATAACAAATTTGTCCATTTAATAAACTCATCTCGAGTCTCCTTATCCACGGGCACATCCCACTCCTTTTTCAATCTTCATAATCTTTTTAATATTAACTTTGGGATCAAAGTAACAGGAGAAACAAAACCCATGGGGTCAAATACCTTGTTTGCCGTGTAAAGAATTGTCCTTTTTGTTACGACTTTCTCTATATCAATATTTAGGACAGTCGGATTTATTAATATTGAATCGCGTTTTTTGTTATATAAAATACCCAAGACCAGACTAGAATCTTTTTCTGCATTGTAGTTCGTATACTCCCAATTTCTTAAATCAAAACCTCCCTTGCTTAAAATTTCTTTAGAATCTTTTATAAAAACTTTTAATTTTTCTATAGAATTTACACTTGTTGAGCAATTGTCAACATAAAAGGCATCATTTAATTTTAAAATCGTATTTTCCGACCAATCGTTCTCAAAAAACTTTTCTCTTACGGCTCTCAACATATTGCACAAGTGTAATTTTAGTACTGCTCCTAATAAAAAAGGGCTGCAAGTTAGACCGAAAACTACTCTCCGTTGACGAAAAATACGCATTTCTCCCCCTTTAAACCATAAAACTCGTAAAAAATCACGATCTTCTTTGTTAACTTCTATCTGTAAAAAAGCTTTACGAATATCCGCAACAACCGCTATTTCATTTTTTCTAAGACAAAGTAAAGAGTTAGGAATTAATTCCATTAAAATGGGCCCTTTTTCAAGGCATTGATTTAAAGCGGGATATCCTTTTTTACTCGAAGACGCGTCGAAAACAGGAAGTATAACCGTATTACTCTCTAATTTTATTACGTGGCGATGAGGTAAATAATACGCCTCTCTTTCTATTTCATATTCAGGAACCAATTCCACAATGCCATTATCTAACCACTCGTAAATTACTTCATTATATTTTTCAAAAAGATACTCAGATATTAACTTCTTTTTTAAATTCTCTAATCTTATTTTAGCAATGTTAAAATTCGAAGCCACTGACGCATGGTCATCAACCCAAGGTAAACTCACAACATAACGATTGCCTATGAGCATGTCAATCGAGTCTTCACTTTTTTATGCATTTGAATTATAATCGCAAAGTTGATTATTCCTTTTCTCTAATTCAAACATCCAATTAGCTTGTTTTACACAAGAAATATTATTGCAAATACCATCTTGGTTCATTACTTGAAAATTACACGCGTAAGTCCCCGAACAATTTTTTACTCTTGCCAAATAAATATTATGTACTTCGTTTTTCGTTTTTTCCCCGCCGAACAAAGAATTAACTATCTATTTACTACCTACTTATTTGTATCCCAAAGACTCAGCAACTCGAGATGTAATGTAAGATCTTTGTGATTCTGTATCAACAACTGCACGAACGATCATTTCACTCGAATCTGAAAATAAAACCAGAAATGTCGCCAGAAATGTTAAAATTCAATAAAATGACTGCGGTAAAACAAAGGGACGAAAATAAATAACAATACACATAAATTAGAGTGGAGTCTACACTGTTAGAATTTTTGTAGGATTTTTCAGAAACAAGGAACGGAAGTTTTATGCAGTTACATGTTACGTAAAATTTAGAAACGTTTTATTATTTTCAGATACATAGGACTGAACAAAAATTCAGTCCAATTCACCAAAAATTTTGTTACCGTTTCGTAATTTTCAGTAATGCGTAACAACATAAAACTTCCGTTGCTATTTTCTGAAAATTTTGTTACAGTTTCGTAGTTTTTAATTACTCTCTACACTTTTTGAAACCATTCCCAAATTTTCAGTTACATTTCATTAAATTTTCTTAAGTTGTTACTGAGTTTTGCTTGGCTGAAGTTAGAATTCCAATACTCATTAAGGATTTTTACTAAAAATTTTAAATAACATTTAGAAATCGTAAGAAACGTGTAGTAAATTTCAAGCACATCTAACTTATGAATGCTTTCAGTACCGTCATTTGGAAAATTACGTTACATTTGTGTCTGAATTCTATAGGAATTTTCAGAACATTTTTAACAGTGTATATTATACTTTATTATACATTATCACAGAATTACAGACATTTTTTTTAAGAAAATTGTAATCGTGTTTCATTTGACAGCCGGCCATCTTTATTTACTTTTGCTCCTCGCTTCAACGCCTCTGACGGACACTCATGAAGCTCTGGTTTATTCTCTGTCTCTCTCTTGCAAATAACATTCGCCTGCCCCGACTTTTGATGCACGAGCGAAGCGAGTGCTTCTGGTCGGGGGCAGGCACGAAATAAAATGTAAAAGATAAATTAATATTATATTTTCAAAAGAACTTTTCGGTTGATAAAAAATTAATTTTATGTTTCTGAAATTCTAAACGTTCTAATAAACAAAATTTCATTATTTCTTCAAATTATTAAAATTTTATTGTAACATTTTGACACGTATTAAAAAACAAATTACAAAATTTTTAATTATTTTATTTTAGTTTCTAATGTTTATTAAAATAATTTTTCAAAATAATTATATCAGCAAAAGATTTCGTTCATTTCAATATTCAGAGCTTGTGGATAATAAATTTATAAAGTATCAAAAGCATTCTTGGTAATTGTTTTTCTCATTTTGTATTGCAATAACAATTACTCGTTAAATTGCCATGGAAGTTGAAATTTTCTTATTTATCGACAGTGGTATTTTTACTGACAGGGAATTCTTTTACTCCCGCTGTAATAGAGGTTGGGTATGAAAATCAACCAGAGCACAAATGTTTGACTTTCTGCTGCGAAATCGCAGCGGGAAGTGCGTACTTTCGACCGCGGTATGAAGAAATTTTTTTTGGTGTACCGGTGTAATACATTTCATAATTTATTGAACAATAGATATACGTTTGTGCATTATGCAAATTATTTATGAGTTAAATTGATAAATTACATTAATACATTTTTAATTACATTAATATGACGTTTCATCTTTAAAACTTCATTAACAATTTATTTACTTAATCTTCATACAGAAAATTAAATTAAAATAAAGATGTAAATGTGGAATACCCGTGTGGAAATTGAATCTGGGCGCTAGCCATGCTATGTCCGGGGAGCTAACTCGGGCTATTCCCACACGGGTAGTTATTTACAATATAAAACTTTTATATAAAATTCACGTGTTAAATGAAAATGGCGAAACAACTTAGGCGTTCGAAAAAACCGCTATTTTCGGTAAAATTGTCATTTGAAACGTATTCAAGTGCTTGAACATTTAATTTTTATTTTGTATTAAAAAGATTAAATTCATTTAAAGGGAAGAATAACGTAGAAATGCAAAATTACATGTTGCAATTTTTAAAGAACGGAAAACGGAAGCAACCGGTCGTCGGAGGCGCTAGCTTTCAAAAATGGACATGAAATTCGTAATTAGCAACCTCAAAATTCCTTAAATGAACTATTCAATTAATTTTTTATTTTTCCATCCGCCATGCTGATTCTGCCTTTAAAATGTTTTAAAACCAATATTCATTTAGTGATCAGTGACGGCAAAAACTATTGTAAAATTGAATTATAAATAAATTCTAGATCATTTTTGCAACTGAAAGGGTTAAAATATTAAAGAACAAATGTAGCCGCGTAGGTGTGCCACGTTCTAGGCTGTTTAACATCTTGTTTTCAGACTAATTGTAAGTCTAAAATAAAATAAATGAAGCAAATAATGTTATCACCTTCAAAAATCTGAAACGTTGTAAAAGGTAAAGGTAAAAAGTCTCGGGGTTTGTTGAAAATTTCATTTTTTCCAGACGCTTTTTTTAATCTTAACTCGTCCAGTATACATTAATCTTCGCCTGGACGCGCATGGTGGAACGTTAAATTTTTTACCAACGGCGTTAACGGGTCTTTATATAATTTTTCACAGCTGCACACCTAACGTAAGGTGTTCGTTGGTCTTTGCTGTTTTATAAAGCCTCTGCTCATTACTTCATGCGCTTCTAAATATTATTATTAACTGCTAGAGCGAATGAAAAGTTGATTTTCACATTTTCCCGTGTGATAATCAAAGTATGAGCAAGGGATATTATATGGGAATCTGTTGGGTAAAACTAACATGCTATATATAAAAATTTATAAAAAATTTAATTTATTTAGTATAATTAAAGTATACACTACCGTCGGGAATTATCGGTATGGCTGCACGCCCACCGCCTAAGAACATACCAATCTTTAAATCACGATTTTTTTGTAAATACAAATGTCAGAAAATTAACAAATATACTATTCGAAAGATGATTAAATTTTACGATTAATGATACATAACTGAAAATTTTAATAATTCATACAAATATTGCAGCAATCGACAAATTTGACAAAAAAATAAATAAAATAAAATTTTGTTTGAAATTATTTCAACTTCTGCACATTTTTTAAAAATATCAGAAAAAATGTATAACTTATGTAGGTGTGATTATTAAAGTCTCATCTTTAATTTAAGATCAAAATAGTTCAAAAATCTTGTTTGGTTCGTGAGATATCATTATAAACGTCCGAGCATTTTTTTGACAAATGCATTGAATTAGTTAAATTTGAATGATTTTTTGGATAAAAATGCTTGGCAGTTTATTATGATTGCTCACTCGCCGATTAATATTTTTAGACTTTTTTGGTCTTAAATTAAATATGAGACTTTAATAATCATATCTATATAAGTTTCAAATTTTTTCATCAATTTTTAAAAAATGTGCAGGGGTTAAAAAATTTTTTAAAACATTTTATTTTTTTGTTAAATTTGTCGATTGATGCAATCTTTGTATAAATTATGAAAATTTTCAGTTATGTATCATTAAACGTAGAATTTAATAATCTTTTGAATGGTATATTTGTTAATTTTCTGACATTTGTCTTTACAAAAAAATTGTGATTTAAAAATTGGTATGTTTTTGGGCCGTAAGCGTGCAGCCGTATCTATAATTCCCGACGGTAGTGTATCTTTTATACTTTCGTGGTTATTTCTCATTGTCAGAAGAATTAGTTAATTGTATCGTAAATCATAAATCCATGGAGGTTTTCTACTAATAAATCCCTCTGAGCAAAAGAATATCCCAGGAATATTTTTCATGTGATGCATGTAAAATTCTGCCGTACTGACGAAGAAAGTCACTACTTACATTTTAAGTCGAACGAAGATATTTGATGATAGCGTTTGTATTAGTTCCTTTTTTTTATTTTTTGAAAAGAAACATATCATTCTTGGGTAAATCGGATAAAATCGGTAAAAAAATAACTGGTGAATATATATATGTATATATAAATCTGAGCCTAAATTCACATTCCTCGGAAAATTCACAATCAGTTAGCTATATATTAACACTCAGTTTTTTGTATTTTAAACAAATTTTAACAGAAAATTCAAGCATAATTTTTGTAGGGTAATGTAGGATGAAAAAGTCATGGTGAAAAAAAGCCATTTGAATTTTTTAAGGGAGAGTCACTACGGTCGGGCCACCTCGGCTTTCTTAGTTGTAACAAACTGGTGCCATTTACCATTGCATGTAAATACTTGTTAGTGATAGTAGAAAACTTTTCACGTCATTTTCATTAAGTTCCAATGAAGTACGCGAGCAGTATAAACGTAAAACGTAAATGTGTGATGAATTTATCAAACAAAACTTTTACTTAATGTCGAGAAAGATTAATTAAACAAAAGGGAAGATGCAAACAATAAAGTAAGATGATGAAATTTATTCATTAGAGAGTGCTTTATGTCTGTGTGCTAAAAAAATCAAAACGACGCGAAACTTACGGTCGGGTCACTATATATAGTGCAGGTTGAGACACATAATTTTACAATTATGGTGCGTTCTGACATCGGAAATTCATTTTTTTAAGGTAGAGATGTGTGAAGAACGTCTTTTTACAGTGAAAAAAATATATTCATGTTCGAAAAACGTTCGTAAAACATTTTAAAGTCTCATTTCACATCTTCTTCGATAACGTATTGTAAACGTTTTGTGTACTGAGAACGTTTTTAGATTAATTTTTATATGAATTTTATATTTCCTTTTTCCATTTTCAAATGCATTTCAGAATTATTCTGTAATTTACTGACCATTTATAGTAATATTCCTTCATATCACATTGATTTTCTATGGTGGCCTAACCGTAACGACATTTTTTTTAATGTTTATAACTTTTCCAATTTTTGTCCAAACATTTTCTGATGTACAGAAGAAACATTCCACTTTAGAAGATCTTTCCAACCATATGTCAGAAAACTATTACCAGGTGGGTAGCAGCGACAGGCCCAGAGGTGCTTGATCCAAGGTCTCAATTGCATTACATTTTAAGGGCCTTAAATTGTAAGAAACAATATAACTTTAAAACCGATTCTTTTGTTAATAAAGTCCCTTTTCTTAAACGTTTATCTTCTAATCCTTTCATAGGAAAATCTCAATAAATTTTGTAAATTAATATTATTTGGATAGTGACATTAGCCGCTTTTAACTTATCGTACGTTTGAGGAAACAAACTTTAGTCCTATTCTTTTGAAGTTAGCTATTTGTCCTGTATGTAATTCTGGTGATGGAAAAATAGTTGAAAATAATAGACCTATCTGGATTTTTATTTACTTCAATGAAACCATACTTATATCTTATAAACAACACGGATGTATTAAGCGTAGATCCACATTAACTAATTTGATTTATTTTACTCAAATAAATGAATCTTTACAAAAGGATTGCCAACTGGATGTTGCCTTGTTTAATTTTTCAAAATCATTTGACACTATTAATCATATATTATTCGAGATTTGTAGGGCATTTTTATTTCTTTAATTATACACAAAAGTAGAAGAAAAAACTGCTTACCTATCTATTAATTTCTGTACCTAATTCAAGAAGCTACAAAAGAATGTTGAGAAAACTGGTAAAATAAAGAGAAGAGGGTTAATTGAGAATAAGAGAGAGGATATTCAAAGGTGATAGAGTATAATGTAAGTAGAATCGTTATCTCGCAACCTGTTTATTGAGCTTCCAGAGTAAGACGAAAAAAGTTAGAAATTATACACGTAAGACTTTACTCCAGTTGTTCCTTTTTGCCCATCTGCAGGATTTTCAACTTTGGCCTGTAGGTCGTTTAATGTGATTGCAGTTGAAAATAGACCGGAATGAAATTCACGAGTCTCTTGAACGGTAGGGTAATTACGTGTAATTTATATTACTTGCCATTGACATGCAAATCTACCAACCATGCATGCCTTTCCCAACTTCTATCTCTCTTCAATGGGTCTCAACCTCTCTTTTTCATGTCTCCTCTCCTACCTTTCAACCCCAATAACCACTTCTTCCCTCCTGCCCTTTTAACTTCCTCATCATCGCCAAATGCGCTTCTATAATATTGTAATTTCTTTTTCAATTGTGTAAATCATGCATTCCAGCATTTACAATTACATCTTTCATTATATTATTTTAATACAATAAGTTTCTATTTTTAAAAACATGATTCAAAAGTTCTGGAAAATATTATACAATTTTTCAAGCGAATTTCAGGTAACTTAAATCCTTTTTGATGCAGTTGAATACGTCAAAGGATGTATCTCAATGGGGTGTTCTTACGAAGGGGTTGAAAAGCAGATAGTACACGAAGATGGCCAAAGGCATAAGAAAAGTAAAGAAAGATTGAGACAGTGGTACAGAAAACCCCATTGAAGAAGACATGGGGACAAAGAGAAAAGACTGAAAGTTGAATTCAATTTCCATCTAAACCAGAAAATATCCTTGTGATTCAACTATAAGCTTATCATGGACTATTGATATTGTATCTTTCTATCTTTTAACAACTAACACTGGTCGACAAAAAGTTACTTTTTCTCTGATTCAAAGATCGGACAATGATATTCTGGTAGGATTTTCATCGCTGAATACGAATATGACCTCCAAAAGTGCCCATCACGTCGAGATTTTGAGAAAAATCGACTCAAAGTTTCAAAAAACCCTATTTTTGGCCTTTTTTGATCACGTGTAGAGAATGATGCCGACGTGCTAGAAATCTCTAATTACCACAAACATTTTACATAAAAAATAATTACGCATTCCATATTTACCTCTGATGTTCCATAATTACCCCTGTTGACGGTATTACTAATTAATTTTTTTTGCGCTATATATTGTTATTTATCATTTTTGGGCTCGCTAATTAATACGAATTTTGAAACCACGATTTTGGATTTTTTAATTTTGACTTAAGATTCGTAATGATCGACCTCGAAAACCCCCAAATACCAAGTTTTAGTCAAATCCATCAATTTTCAAAATTTATATGTTCGCCATTTTAAAACTGCCATAGAATTTTTTAGTGACAGCCTTACATTTAATCAGCAACATTCAGAGAGCCAAAAAATGATAAATAACAATAAATAGCGCAAATAAAATTAATAAGTAATAGTGCCGTAGTGTACCGCTTTATGAGTACAAGTAGAGCGCGCGCATATGAAAAAGTTATGCTATATGAAAATTTTTGACTGATTTACAACTTTTTTGATTTGATTCATGTAGTTGACAGTTTAAGCTTTAATTTAAGCCTAATTACATACTTCCAGCACGTCAGCATCATTTTCTACACGTGATAAAAAGACCAAAAACAGGGTTTTTTACAACTTTGAGTCCATTTTTCTAAAAATCTGGACGTGATTGGCACTTTTGGATGTCATATTCGTGTTCAGCGATGAAAATCCTACACTCAGAAAAAGAGTTGGCTGCCATAGCCAATTAAATAGTTGCTATAGCGCGATCCAATTAATTGGTTAGCACATCCAACTATTGGATACTGTATTCATGCGAAAAGGTACCCCAGCTATGTATGTAATGCAGTAATATGCTATGCAGGTAATGCAGCTAAAAAGTTGGATGTATCAACCAAGAAATAGTTGCCCCATCCAATTAATTGGATCGCGCTATAGCAACTATTTAATTGGCTGTGGCAGCCAACTCTTTTTCTGAGTGTATAAGAATATCATTGTCCGATCTTTAAATCATTTTTCCTGTCGACCAGTGTAATAATTCCCCAGCAAATACGAGTCAAAATTTTTATACTCATTTCATTCTCTGTTCTACAAAATAAATATCTTATCACTACTAATTAGTCCTCAGCATCCTCTTTTTGTTGTCCTTTATTCTTACTTAGAACTCTATTTAATCTCTACTATCCTCAACTGAAAATTATGAGTCGGCATTTTATTCTCTTTTTGTGATATCGATTGTCATATTTATTCTAAAGTTCTTATTTGAGTCTCTTTTAATGCTCTCCTAATGATAAAACTATCCTTAAATTATATTCAGTCGGCATTTCATTCTCTTTAAATCTTCTCAATAATTTAAGTTAAAGTTCTCTTTTTAATTTTTGTTTATCCTCTTGCTTTATTGTATGAAGAAAACTTTACGGAGAAAAATGGAAAAATGTTGTATGCAGTCAGTGTAGTACTCCTTTATAGAATAATATGTGACAGGTACACACTATAGTATTAGAAGTTTCATAGCTGAACAGTTTGGGACTCAACACAATTTATCCCATTCGTCAGCTTAAACAAGACTGTTTATATAGTCTAAGAGGGAATAAGAGTATAAAAAATTGGAATGAGAAATTACATTCTCATGTGATTGTTAAAAGAACGCGGCAGTGTACAACACACAAGTCAATAACAGAAGCGAATATTGAGCAAATAGTACTCACAAGTAACATTATGGAACTGATAATGTCCGATTTTTATGAAACTTTGCATACGAGTTTTTCTTCGATAAATATTAAACACGTATATTTTTGTTTTTCCCCAAAAACAGTTTTAGGGGTAGAAATCACCCTTACAAATTTAAAAGGGTTGATTAAATTATTTTCTTTAAATTTGAACATTTATTGCAAAATTGGGTATCTAGGGGTTTTCGGGGTCGCTGATTACGAATCTGAAATCAGATTTCAGAAATTCAAAATGGCGGATCCAATACGGCGGAAAAAATTTATAAAAATATCTGATTTTTATCAGATTTTGTAACACACAATATATTGGCGTTTCTGTAAAAATATGAGACGTTCTTTGGTACATTTTAAACACGTATGTTTTTGTTTTTCCCCAAAAACAGTTTTAGGGGTAGAAATCACCCTTCAGATTCGTAATCAGCGACCCCGAAAACCCCTAGATACCCAATTTCGCAATAAATGTTCAAATTTAAAGAAAATAATTTAATCAACCCTTAAGAATTTGTAAGGATGATTTCTACCCCTAAAACTGTTTTTGGGGAAAAACAAAAACATACGTGTTTAAAATGTACCAAAGAACGTCTCATATTTTTACAGAAACGCCAATATATTGTGTGTTACAAAATCTGATAAAAATCAGATATTTTTATAAATTTTTTCCGCCATATTAGATCCGCCATTTTGAATTTCTGAAATCTGATTTCAGATTCGTAATCAGCGACCCCGAAAACCCCTAGATACTCAATTTTGCAATAAATGTTCAAATTTAAAGAAAATAATTTAATCAACCCTTAAAAATTTGTAAGGGTGATTTCTACCCCTAAAACTGTTTTTGGGGAAAAACAAAAATATGCGTGTTTAATATTTATCGAAGAACAACTCGTATGCAAAGTTTCATAAAAATCGGACATTATCAGTTCCATAATGTTACTTGTCAGTCCAGTTCTTTCGGAAAGCCCTGTACATAAAGTAGATACCTACTCGAAAACCACAAGTTATTTTCTCTCTCTCTCACTCTCTCTCACTAATGGTCGTTCGCTTATCTTACCGTTTCACTTACTCTTACTACTCTCAACTATTATGCAGTGCAGTTAAGTAAATTAAAGTATTAAATATTGCTTTGAGAATAATTAATTATACATTTCATTCAAGGTCAATTCACTATTTTGTACACGAAAAAAAATCAAATAATTAAGTTTACCATGAGGAGTGTAAAACTTGAAAAAGGTTAAGAAACCATTAATGTTTTTTATTTATTTATTATTAAATTCTAATAACCATATCAAATTGAAACTAGTTGACAATATTATTTATTCAATATTATTAATATTGTTGACATTCATACTTACATTAATTACATATTAAAATACACTCATGACGTAATTTATTTCAATGGAAAGGGATGTATCTTAAATAGGTAATATCCCCTATCGATTGCGTAGCCGAGAGGCTTAATGCTTAAAGTAAAAGCGTACGTTTTATAATTATGCGTATATTTAGTTTGTATGGTTAGGTGGGTGTTTTAATCCCGTATGATTGTAAGATTTTTCAATATGTGTAAGTTGTTAATTGTAAGATGCTTGATGGAAATGAATTAATAAACTTTTACTGGACTGAGTCCTGTTTTTTCAATATTGACTCCCAGTTTTTCAAACTCTATTTTTCTCAGTGTTTATTTAAAGTCTGCGTAATTCTAATTTGTACAAGTTGGTAGAGGTGAATGAATCTGCATAGAGATAATACTTTCAAGGCAATTTTTCTGTTAACTGGTACATTTTTTTGTTTTTTAATAGAATAACATTTAAACAATGTTCGTCTCATGCTCGATTCAAGCCTCTGTCGATTTTCGTGGGCAAAGATACAATATATAATGTTCAGTTTCTTTCATTTCATTTATCTTTAAAATTTTGAGTGATCAAAAACTTAGTGTAAAAAATGTTTATTAGAGTGTAATAAATATTTATGCCAAGTATTTTTTTACTAGGGTTAACCGCTTAGTAAATAATATCAAAATACTATTTTTTGTCAAACGCGTGTGCTTTGCGACTTAGTATTGCCAACTAAACACATACGTTAAACTCTTCAGTTAGCAATATTTAGTCGCAAGGTCGTACACGTTTGATTACACAGGCCGACAAATTTTAATCAACTGCATGTTGCCTAAAATATTACTGCCGATTCTTACAGGATTTTGTCCGTAGAATACGAATCTGACCTTGAAAATATTGGATTGGCTCTAGTTTTTAATCAATTTACGTTTCAATATACAAAATATGCATTTTTAGCATTTTTTGAATGAATGTACAACAATACACCGAATCAGTAAATCTGTCCGCATAGCACAAAATGAAAGTTTAAACACTGCTCTTCAATATCCAAAAACAAAAAATGTAATTTATGTACACTTTAACCTGTAATGTCAAAAGAGACATTCGCTGTTCCACAAGCATATTGAAAACAACAGTACTTTTGACCATGTAAGGTAATTTAAATAACAATTAGTCTCTCTAGGGGTTTTTATGGTCGCTGCTTACTGATCTGTATTTAGATTTTAATATTCAAAATGGCGAATCCAATATGGCAGAATTTTTTTAAAATTTTAAATTTTTATCATAAAAGGCGTAAATTATCTTTAAAAATTTGGTCCGCCACTTGTAATTTTTATATTTCATAGCAGATTTGTAACTAGCGATTATAAAAACGCCAGAGACACTAATTTTTACTTGAATTACCTTATATGGTCAAAAGTAATATTAATTTTAATACGTTTATGGAACAGCGTATGTTTTTTTGGACATTATAGGTTAAAGTGTACATAAATTACATTTTTTGTTTTTGGATATTCAAAAGCAGTGTTTAAGCTTTCAATTGGTGTTATGCGGACAAATTTACTGTTTCTGTGTATTGTTGTACAATCATTCAAAAAATGTCAAAATTGCATATTTTGTATAATGAAACGTAAATTGATTAAAAACTGGAGCCAATTCAATATTTTCAAGGTCAAATTCGTATTCTATGGACAAAATCCTATAAAAATCAGCTTCTATTGGTTAGGCCACAAAATTTTGTTGGCCTGTGTTATTATATTATTATATTTGTAAAAATAATTGATTCTAAGAAATTCGAATATCAACATCAGTACAAGGTTTTCCTTTGAGAGAAAGCATTATAATATAAAATAATGTTAATTAATTTATTTTATTTATTAATTTAATGTTAGAATGTGCTCGGAACTAAAGTTCCTAGGAAAAATGTTACTAATAACTTTAAAAATTTTAATCTAATATTAATATAATTTTCCAGAAAACTTCTTTACTTATTAATGACCAACTTTCTCACTGAAAGTTTGCCAGGCCTTCAAATTGTTTAGATAAACGAAGCGCTTGAAAACGTAAAAATATAATTTTTACATTGTTTTGAAAAAAAGTTATTATTATTATTTGTAGTTATTATTATTATTTGTAGTTATAAAAAATGTTTTTTTCTTTGTTTCTATTAGTTTTAGAACATTCTGACCCTTAATTTCGTTTTTTTAATCAAAAAATAATAAATAATAACAAAAAATATCATGAGCAAAAATTGAAAAACATCAAAATTCTTTGATTTCAAAAAATTCAATTTTTTCTCATTATTTTAAAAAGACAAGAAAAAATTAAAAGCATTTCATAGAAAAAAAAAGATCTAGAATTTTATTCTCTACAAGAGAAAAAAATTTAACCTACTGGATAACACTTATTCGTCATAATCCACGCGTATCCTCTTATAGCATCTAGCCCCTCAATTATTTATTACTTAACGTACTACTACACTTTAGAAGGCTAGAAAGTTACTCTTTAAAAGATCAAATTTTTGATATTTTTTTCTTAGCTCTTTTATTATAAATATGTATAAAAACGTTTTTTGCCTATTTTAATACATATTAGGAGAATAAAAATAATGGTTTCTTTTTACTTTTTATTTAAAATCATAATAATATAATTTTTTATTATCATAACCCAGACACAAAAGTTGGACGTCTGCCAGCACTAACGACCGGCATGGTACGGAACCGGTTGTAAAGTCGGACTTATGCTGGTACCGGCAAAAAGGTACCAGACCGGATATGAAATAAATACCGGCCAGGTGGTAAATGTAGATTTGTACTGGTACTGTTAGTGTGTACCGGGACGGTTGATTGAAAATATCTGGCCCAGCACTGGCCCGGTACTATAATTTACTTCTTTTTTTATACCGCCGAAGGAGATTTGCCGGTGATAATATTTTTACCGGCCCAGCACAAGCGTATCACCGGCCCGGTACTGTAATTTCGCTCTGTTTTATACCGCCGAAGGAGATTTGCCGGTGATAATACTGGGATCCACTTTTTAAATATCGATATATAATAAATTAAATTTAAAAATGGATCCCAGTAAGAATGTACTTGGTAAAATTAATTTTCGACACTTTTTTCACAGACAAGTAATTGACTCAACGGCTAATTAGAGAAATCGATGATTGAAAATTCTGCTTTGCCCGGTCCGACTCTTTTTGTAATATTTCGGGAACCCGTAAATATTTTTTGCTGTTCTTGGTCTCTATTTAAAGCTTAGGTTACAAGAAATAGTTTGTAAAAGTAACATTTTTTTTATAAACTTTGCTAAACTGTGCCAGGAGTCAGAGGAAGAAATTCCGAAAAAAATAGAATTATTTTTTTGTCTTCATAACATGATATCTCGCTTCCTATTTATGCAATACAACTTAAAGTAGTGGTGTTTCATTGGAAATTTAATAAGCTTTCCAATGCAATTTAAAATAAGAATCTAGCTCCATTTTTAACCGGGTTATCACTGTTTCTGTGCGGATGTGTTTTTTAATAGCTCGAGATGTTAGCGTTCGCACAATTTCGGACGGTAGTATACATTAGCTCCATTTTTGGCTTATTGTAACAAACAGCTTGACAAACAGCTATTTTGTTAAATACCGACATAAAATTTTAAAACATTTAGTGGTTGAGCATAACATACGGCCTGTTTTAGTTTCATAAATATTATATTTGATATTTATATTTAATTTCTAAAATTAAGTGGCGCCAGTTTTAGCTTCATGACTTTAAAAATTATTAATTAAGAGGTTTACAAAAGTACATTGAAGAAAATATGTACAGCACTGACGATGAAGAACTATCATATCAACGATTGGACCTTCAACTTGTGGAAGGGGAAATTTTTACCTTTCCTCCATGAAATTGAAAGGAGAAAGGGTAAAAACTTCTTCATCGTCTGTGCGGTTGATTTAGTCAAACACTTAAACTTTTCGCGATGTCAGACGATTGCTCTCCGCGCACGCGCAGACCGTGCCAAGAAAGCATTGACAACACTATGCAGAAAGACACATTTTGTTTTACTCTGAAACTCACATATTTTCACATGCTTTCAGGTATACTAGGTATAGATACCAAATTCAACACTTCAATTTACCAGTTTCATAAAAAAACTGTAAATTTCTATTCATTTACGAAAATATGATGGTCGAAAAAATCCTCAATATTCGGTCTTCTACTGCTGCTTTTTTTCGACCATCACATTTGCGTAAATGAATAGAAATTTACAGTTTTTTTATGAAAATGGTAAATTGAAGTGTTAAATTTGGTATCTATACCTAGTATACCTGAAAGCATGTGAAAATATGTGAGTTTCAGAGTAAAACAAAATGTGTCTTTCTGCATAGTGTTGTCAATAGTGTTTAAGTGTTTGACTATATCAACCGCACAGACGATGAAGAAGTTTTTACCCTTTCTCCTTGTAATTTCATGGAGGAAAGGTAAAAATTTCCCCTTCCACATGTTGAAGTTCCAATCGTTGATATTTATTTTTCGCGACGCGTCAAAAATGCTATTTTACAGTTAATTTGTTAATAAAAAGAATGCTTGTTATAAAATCAATACCTTCATATTTACAAAAAAAGTCAAGGATGGAAGACATAAAATTTTGACTACCAACGACGTTCAGTACTTAAAAGATGATATATACGTGCGTATGAATTTTTTATGTACTTACGAACATAATAGTTATAATTAAATTATTTTTAACAATTCACTGCAAAATCAAGTGTCTCTGTTTAAGATGTTTTGTCCCTATATTTGAAACACATGAAATGTCTTGTGTCCACATATTTAAAACATAGATGTGTCACATTTTAAGACGTTTAAAACTGTCTCACATATTTTGCATTGCATTTTGAGACACGAGTAAGTTATTACTTTCTGTAATAAATTATTTCTATCTTGACTAGAAATTTAAGGGGAAGATGCACCTGTGTTTTCAACTGTGTGAAGAAAATATTTTAATTATTAAAAAAAATTATTTTTGTTATAATTTTTTAGAAGAATTCAATGGTCATAAAAAAATTGCTCAGAAAATATTTAGACTCTTCTTGAATTTTTTTTTCTAAAAATTGAAAGATTTTAAAATTCACATGTAATTTTGTATAAAATATTTTTGGTATCCATAAAAAAATTTCTGAATGAAAAAATTAATATTTACTAAAGTTTTAGCACTTTTGCAAAAAATGTAGTTTTCAAGTTAAATTAAAAAAATATTTAATTATATATTTTTTTTAACTTATTTGTATTTTACTAACCCCTCAGGTAAAAATGATTCGTACGAATTTCGTATAAAAATCCGACCAGATTCGTACAGATTTCCTATTGAATTCGTATGAAATTACTAGTAAAATTCGTGTGGTGTTTTAAAATGTTTTTCGCACAAATATTAGTACGAATAATACCCGAATTTTAAGTATGGATATTAATAAAAAATTTTGCTCGGAATTTCGTAGGAATTTTCGAACGAATTGTTAGCTGAAAATTTCTTATAAAATATTCGGCCGGATTTTCTTTCGAAATTCATACGAAATTCAAACGAATTGCGAACGGATAAATATAAAATTTGTTTGAGAATATTCCGCACGGAGTTTCTGATGTATTGCTCCACGAAACGTCAGCTAAAAGTTTTTTTTTAAAATATTCGATTAGATTTTCTTACGAAATTTATACAAAATTCGAACGACTTGCTAACGGATTAATTAAAATCGTTTTTAAAATCCTGCACGAAAGTTTGTATGGATTTCCGGACGAAATATGAGCTAAAAATTTCTTAAAAAATATTCGGCCAGATTTCCTCACGAATTTTGTAAAAAAAATTTAATTAATCCGTTTGCAAGTCGTTTAAATTTTGTATGAATTTCGTTAGAAAATCGAACCGAATATTTGTGAAAATACTTTTAGCTGACGTTTCCTGCGGTAATCCACCAGAAACTCCGTGCGGAATATTCTCAAACAAATATTATATTTATCCGTTCGCAATATTCGCTCGAATTTCGTATCGAAATCTCTCCTAATATTTTTAAAGAAATTTTTAGCCGACAATTCGTTCGAAAATCCATACTAATTTTCGTGCAGAATTTTCTAAAAAAAATTAAAATTTAATTAAAAGTGACCAAGAAGGCCACTTTTTCAAGGTATTGGAAACAATATGAGAATGAATGTAGACCTCCAAAATGACATTAACCTGAAAGCAAAATATGATTTTCTGTTTGCATTAGCTTTTAATGTAGCCCATAAACAAACCTACGAAAGTTTAATTGTGCATTTACGTTGAACAAAGAATCATTACATTCACTGTAACATACCAACTACGAAAAAACAATTGTGGAAAGTTCTGAACCGAGATAAATCCAATTTACAGTATTGAGTTTATTGCACATTATGCAAACAGAAAGTTGGCGATGAGAAACAACTAACAGAAGATTGTTTTTGCGGTAAATGTGGGCCCAATAAAGCGAAGACATATATGAGCGATTCCATCTCAAGTGATCAAGGTGGAGAAAAATTTTTCTCCAATCGTAGCAAAACTTGGGGCTTTTGTAGTACTCATAGATAGTAATTTTTCGTGAAAATATTTTTTTACCTAGTCCAATATTTTCCGAGGGGGAGGGGGTTAAATTTTTGTGTTTTTCAGTACAATGCTTATTTCAATAATTTTTTACTCTTAAACAATTAAACATACAAATTTGACAAAGTACATTTTGGAAAGGTTTTTTCATCCTCTTTCGATTGGAAATAAGCATTTTGAAAAAAAAAAATTTTTTGACCCAAAAAAATCAAAATTAAAAATAAATTTCAATTTTTGAGGGAGATGGATACGATTTTTTTTTTTTTTTTAACGAAAGCTGAGGTTTTTTCCTAAAAGGACATATAAATGATAAAGTGGGACTAGAACGTTTAAACATTGAAAAAAAGAGTTTTCTCCAAAACGGAGCTAAAAATCGGATTTAGAGCGCTCCGGCGAGTAGAAAACTCTTTTTTTCAATGTTTAAACGTTCTAGTCCCACTTTATCATTTATATGTCCTTTTAGGAAAAAACCTCAGCTTTCGTTTAAAAAAAAAAAAATCGTATCCATCTCCCTCAAAAATTGAAATTTATTTTTAATTTTGATTTTTTTGGGTCAAAAAATTTTTTTTTCAAAATGCTTATTTCCAATCGAAAGAGGATGAAAAAACCTTTCCAAAATGTACTTTGTCAAATTTGTATGTTTAATTGTTTAAGAGTAAAAAATTATTGAAATAAGCATTGTACTGAAAAACACAAAAATTTAACCCCCTCCCCCTCGGAAAATATTGGACTAGGTAAAAAAATATTTTCACGAAAAATTACTATCTATGAGTACTACAAAAGCTCCAAGTTTTGCTACGATTAGAGAAAAATTTTTCTCCACCTTGATCACTTGAGATGGAATCGCTCATATAGAAACTTTTATTTTTGTCCGACTTACTCCTCAATTACATGATTTGTTAAGAATACCAAATATAGCTAAATCTTTACTTTATAAGTATGATCGAGTAAAAATATATCCCGACAACAAAGAGGATATTTATGATAGCGATAAATATCGTGAACTTTTACAAGAAGGACAATTCTTATCAAAAAAATATAATTTTTCCTTCACTTTGTGGGTAGATGAAGTATCATTAGCTAAGTCATCGAATGCTTCTGCTTGTCCAATTATTTTGCAAATAAATGAATTGCCACCCTTTGCTCGTAGCAAGCACATGTTATTAGCAGGAGTTTATATAAGAAATAAAAAGGCAGAAGTCACCTCTCTTTTCAGACCAATTATTCAGGAATTAAATGAATTGTATAATGAAGGTATTAAATGGTCTCCTGAAGGTCCGCAAGGTCGTGAAATGGTTAGTAAATTTGTAACATTGGCATTTACAGCCGATTCTGTTGCAAAACCGGAAGTATTACGAACGTGTCCCCACAACTCTTACTTTGCTTGTCCAAAATGCTATGCGAAAGGAATGTGAGTGGATAATAAAATTATTTTTCCTTACAGTCTAATTGATTTGCGAACACACGATTAATTAAGGCTTCACATGGAGATTGCGGTACTGTTAGAGGAACCAATTTTGAGTGTAAAGGGCTTTAGTCCTTTGGCGTTCTTTTGCATGTGTATTCAGAAGCTAAGATACACGGAGTACAATATAGGAAGCACGATAATGTTAAATGAAAATTTTGTGACAGCATTGCTTACAACGGCAGTGAATTTTTTTCCATCACAAAATTTTTATCGTACACAATTGGAGAAAGAACAATTGCTGGCTTCATCGGTAAAAAGTACAAGTTTGTCAAATATTTTTATGGAACTTCACACATAAGCGAAGTGGTTCCTAATGAAACAGAGAGCTTTATTCATATCACGATGTAACTGTTCCTGGAACAGTTTTTCAAATGGATAAAAAGTCTATTGCAATTCCTTTATCAAACATTTCCAGTATTGATTAATTTTTCTACAATCGTACAAAAAGAATAAAGAAATTACAAATAAGTAAGATATGTTGCATTCTAAATAGCTTCCGAAGATTTGTCTTGCAAAGAATTAGTGTATATTGCAAACTAAATTGCTTGCGAAGAGTTTTCTCGCAAAAAATTTATGTGGAATTTAAATTTTCTACCTAAAATAGCTTATGGGGCGTTCCATAGCTGGAAGAACTTTTGAATCTCAGATTTTGTTTATACTTGGTTAATTTGTTGTGTTTAGGGTGCTTTTAAAGTACACTCAAGGATTTTGCAAAATTTTAATTATTTTGCAAGATATTGTTAATTAAACTTTTTGGTCACTTTTTTTCAGAAATTTTTATCTTGTAAACTATTGGTCCTAGAAAAAATGTTTTAAACAAAAATTAAAGAGAATGTATAGAATTTTAATAATATTTTATTAAAAAATATTTTTTTAAATTTTTCGAGAAATTTGTTTAAATAATTATTTTTTTAAGTTGTTTTATTCATGAAGGGATTAACCAAATTTAATAAAAAAATATTTTTATTAAAGCTTGGAATGTCCTTAGAAAGTACCCCAATTTGTGAAAATGTGTTTTTTGGTATTTTCGAAAAATTAATTTTTGAATTTTTTATTGCTCGGTTCGGGCTATACGGCTTGCCCGGCAGCGGTCGCAAACAGCAATAAAAAATTCAAAAATTAATTTCTCGAAAATACTAAAAAACACACATTCACAAATTGGGGTACTTTTTAAGGACATTCCAATCTTTAATAAAAATATTTTTTTTATTAAATTTGGTTAATCCCTTCATTAATAAAACAACTTAAAAAAATAATAATTTAAACAAATTTCTCGAAAAGTTAATTTTTATAATAATTTATTCAAACCATTCCGTCCAATACATATCAAAAAAAAAATTTTTTTTATAAACATTCTATACATAATATATACAACATAAATAGAAAAACAAAAAAAATCGCACAAACAAAGCACACAAGGGAAAAAGCATGATACACTCGAGCTGAAAACATAATTCAAATAATTAACATTTAACACTTAACATTTTTTCAAACATTCATACCAAATTTCTCAGACTTTTTGCACACTGTGAGTCCATGATTTCAATCCAAAAACCCATCTCGTTGTCGTTATTTTGTACATTCGGAAAAAATTCGAGTTTTACATTTCTATGATTCCCGCATTCTACTAGAAAGTGATATAAACTGCCCCGTTCCAGACACCAGCAAGAATCGACCCATGAATTCACGACAATATTTTTATTAACCGTCATTAAAATTCTCTTTCTATAATTATTTGAGAGTCTCATCTGAGCTAATAATTTTTTGAAATACAGACTTAACCGTTCCTTAAGGTAAGGATGAGGACCTGGTTTTACATCAAGACCTTGCCACAGAATAAGGCTTTTAGACCTACTTCTGTTTTCTAGATCACTTGTCAAGCTTATTTTCGCGTAATTAGAAATTAGATTATTAGATTTTCTTATTAAAGAATCTAACTCCGATGTGTCCCAAACCTCCGTCAACCCACAATCATTATAAAAGTGTTTAATGTCAGTGAACCAATTAAATTTGGAGCCGGCTCCGCTCTCCCTGGCCAAGGCCATCAGCCTCATCAAACACTGTCTTGGTAGCCTTGTATTTTCCATCTTACTTATCTTATTTATCCAAGACAGGGTCCGCGATAGCACGGCACAGGCCAAGTGTAGCCTTCCGGTCTCCAAACGTACCGCATAATTCGGGGTATTAATTGGGACCCATAGGAGTTTCATAAAAAATGATAACTGGATTTTTTCTATTAATAGAATACAATTCTGTCCCCATACCTCAATCGCATAGAAAATAATGCTCTCAACTAAACTTCCGAAAAGTCTTGTACTATGTCGTCAGCATAAGCCAAAATCAGCACCTCTATCATGTGATTAATGGCAATCCCTCTACAGCCCTCCGATATAAAAAACTGTTCAATGTCACTAATGAAAATTGAAAAAAGCTGAGGACTTAAAATTTCCCCTTGTAAAACTCCCACTGACACTTTTACAAAATCGGTTAGGCCTGCTTTAGTCTTTATCGCCGCTGAAGCGTTTTCGTAGAAGCTCTTTAGAATATTTATAAATTTTGTGCTTACACCCTTCGCGTGCAACTTTGACCACAATAGACTATGGGAAACTGAAGGGAAAGCGCTTTTAAAATCAACGAAGGCTGCATAGACCGCGCTTCGCGGATGCCTACAATGTATCTGTATCAAAGCTTGTAATGTGAACAAATTATCGACGCATCCTCTGCCCCTCCTAAATGGAGAATTCGAAAATTTTAAATTTTATCAGATTTGCTTGAAACTTGTTACTCGGGGTTTTCGGGGTCTCTGCTTACGAATCTAATGTCAGATTTTCAAAATTCAAAATGGCGGATCTAATATGGCGGTCGAGAAAATAAAAAATCCAACGTATTTGTTTAAAACTTGTTACTCGGAAGTTTTCGGGGTCGCTGATTACGAATCCGATGTCAGATTTTGACATCCAAAATGGCGGTTCTAAAATTCAATCAAATTGCATGAATCTTGAAATTGTCTACCATATTGGATTCAAGGTCAAGAATCCAGTTTTCTGGAAGTCTTTTATAAAAACCAAAAATTCGCATTTTTATTAGAAATTTATTTCCTTCTTAAAAATCATGTTGCCTTATAATAAAATGTTACTCTTGACTTAAAAACAAACTAAAAATCTTCATTTCATCAAGACGAATCTTTTAAAATTTTATACATTTTATTAGAACTAATAGAATTGTAGGGAATAAGTAAATTAACACTGAATTTGTTCCATAGAAACATTAATACATTTATTTTATATAAAAGAGAGCGTTACATTGCGACAAACGCCATCAGAATGTATCTGTTTTCAATGATCTACCACACGCATGCGCTAATATTGAACTGAGCGCGAAATACAAATTTTGTTTAGAGATTAAAGTATAACAATCCTATATTCGGCCGTCCTGACTTTTTATTCGACCCGAAAGATCAATTAGTAGCTACCCATGGTTTTAGGTATTCGGCGCACGAGCTAGTCTTAGATGGACTTTCGCCATCAGTTTTACGCTTAACATCGTAGGTATCGTTTGATTTAACAGAAGTGATTTCATAAGGACCTAGATATTTTGCATGTAATTTTCTACCAGGGCCCATTTGTGTACGTTTTATCGCAACTAAATCGCCTAATTTTGATTTGCTCGGTTTACGTCGCCTAAGATTATAACCTTTTCTATTTTCCTCTTGGATTTTTTGTATTTGTTCTTTCGCTTCTTTTCGAAGAGTTTCACGGGCTTCTTCAAAATTTTCTTGAAATGTTTGTTCAATAATTTCTCGCAAATGAAGATCTTCCTTCTGTGAAAAGTCGAATTCAAAATTTGCTGGACACTATCAACATGCTGATACCATTTTGCGGGATTTTCTAATGATAATTTTGTGAGTATCGGTATCAAAGTTCGGTTGAGCCGTTACATTTGGCCGTTGGCTCTCGGTAAACCTGTTGTGATCATAGAATGTTTTATTCCTTCCTCCTCACAATAATTTTTAAATTCAGCTGATGAGAAAACAGTCCCCATATCAGAGATGATATATGCAGGATTGCCAAACACACGTTTTTGGACATTTAATTTCATTATCACCTCGTGAGATGTCGTCGATTTTGTAGGATATAGCCATACAAATTTTGTAAAGCTATCAATTACCGCAAGGATGTGTTGGTTCTTTTTACTGGTCGATTTCAAAGGACCAAGGTGATCTACTCTAGAAGCTCCAACGATTGCATCTCTATCTATTGCAGTTGTTTACGAAAGTTTGTTGGTCATCCGCTAGGAGGGTTAGAAAGGAGGTCACCGCCATATTAATGCGAAGGCAGTATTGTACTAAGTTTAGTGTTCTTTTACGCCCCGTTTTTTCAAGTTGTATTTTCATATTTCAACATGACTGAAAAATAGTCAAAAATGTAAAAGAACGCACTTAGTTACCGAAACTAAACATAATATTTAAAAAAAAAAAGTTGCAAGGATAAAATCAATCAATCAAATAGTATACACACGTACAGTATGTGTACGGCCCTGAGTGTTGACACTTTTATGGAAAGATGGCGTCAAGGTGAAAACCTCCATCTATTTCACACAAGAAGGTTACGCTGCAATCGTTGGAGGTTCTAGTGTATGTGGAATGTATTTAGTGGCACATCAGGTTTTAATAACGGGTGGAGAAAACCTTCTTGTTTCCCTTGTTTTTTATTTGACAAAATACACGGAATACAGCTTCAATCATTTTCTTTACTTTTGCTTCGAGATTGTGAATATAATAATCTTTTTTAATTACGTCTGTAGTTTTCTTTCGGCGAAATGTCCTTTTTAGTGAACTAACTGGATTGTTTCTTTCTGCATCGAAAAAGGCACCACTAGTAAATCTTCACCGTTGACGAATTTATACATGATTTCACTACTGTAAGCAATTCACAGAAGGGAAAAGGAGATAATTAATGCGAGGAATTGGTTAAGATAATAAAATAGATGTTTATTCAATCGTGGTTGCTTACACGATCCCGTAGAACAACGCGGCCTTCCAGAAATCCGGTTGGTGGCGCTAAACGCCCAATAAAAGCGCGAAAACATTTAAATTCAAATATAACAGTAAAATAGGCTACAGTTCGGCCAATCCTGATTCATGCTTGCCCTCAAGCATATTGTCAAAGTCGTAGGCAAACAGATATAAAGCCTGGCCGTCCCAGTGCTCCATACGATCGGAGCTGTAGACACTTGAAAATGGTTTTTGGGTCCGGCCTCAGTCACAACATTCGGTATCATTACGTAATCACCACACTTGTATTTTGTCGAATTTTTGTGTTTACTATCGAAATATTTTTTGTTTCTCTCTCGAAGTTTTTCGCAGTTTTCATTAGCATTCTCTCGCAATCTTTCTCTCAAAACATCAGGTTCAACGTCGTTTTCGATTTCAGTCAACAAAACTCTAAATTCTTCGTCAGGAAGTCCCGCCTGATCGGAGCCAAACAATAACCGAGCAGGTGAACATCCTATTGATCGATTCAGTGTGTTATTAATAACAAATTGCGCGTTTGACATATTTTTTTCGCCAATCACTCGTTCCTTCCATCTTTGACAACGTAGATCGTAAGAATCTAAAGACACGCTCCGCTTGCCCGTTAGCGCGGGGTGTTCCGGCGGCGACTTTTATGTTCTTTATTTCGTGATTTTTTGAAAACTTCGCGAACTCGTCAGAGGTGAAACAAGTTCCTCTGTCGGAAACAATGACTTTTGATTTACCATAATGGTGAATGAAATTCTCGAGTTTACTAATCGTCTCTTTACTCGTTGTGGTCTTCACGGGATAAAACACTACAAATTTCGTGTAACCATCGATGATTAGAAATATATATTTGTAACCTAAACTAGATTTCTCTAGTGGTCCGTAGTGGTCGACAAAACAGGCTTCAAAAGGTAATTTCGCTCGATCCCACAAGTGCAACTCCCTCTCCCCCTTCCCTGAACGAACTGAGAACGTGATGCACTTAAGACACGACCCGATATACACTTTAACCCTTTTCCTCAATTTAGGAAACCAATAAACACGTAGGATTAGTTCCACTGTTTTGTCTACCCCCACGTGACCAATTTCGTCGTGATAGGATCTGATTACATGGTTTGTCATACTCTCCGGCACATAAAATAAAAGGTCACTCTTATTTTTTCGAAACAACAGTCCATTTCGCACCTCATACTTGTCACTTTCGCCGAATTCGAGGGATTCTCGAATTTCTTTCAATACAGGATCGGAAAGTTGCTTACACGTAAGCTCTTGTTCGAATGTCAACGGTTGGATTACATATACTTCTCGACTTAACGCGTCGACATGTTTCTTTCGTTCGGATTGTCTAAATTCTATTTTAAAATCGAAATCGAGTAGTTCGTGGTGCCATCGCGCGATTCTCATATTAATTTCTTTTTTTCCAGGGCACATTTAACTGCACTACAGTCGGTTCGAATTAAAAACGGTTTCCCCAGTAAATACACTCTAAATTTTCTCGTCGCGTAAACAATAGCGAGTAACTCCAATTCATAACTGTGATAGTTACATTCTTCTCGCGAAGTGCGTTTACTATAGTAATAAACCGGGTGCCAATGATTGTCCTCTTGTTTTTGTAACAAGATGGCACCAAAGTCTAAGCTGCTCGCATCTGTGTGTAACTCCGTGTTAGCTGTTCGAGAGTAAATAGCCAACACGGGTTCTGTCACCATACATTCAATCAGGGTCTCGAACGCTCGCAGTTGAGGTTCGCCGAATTTGAACTCTGCGCCCTTCCGCAGTAAATCATACAACGGTTTAGCTTTCGTCGCAAAATTCGGTATGAATCGTCGCACAAATCCCACAAGACCCAAAAATTTCTGAACTTGAAGGACACTTTTTGGAATCGGATATTCTAACAATGATTTTACGTGTTCTCGACTCGATTTTATGCCTTCCGCGTTAATGACGTATCCCAGGTATTGAATTTCGCGGACTCCGAAAACACATTTATCTAGCCTCAATTTAAGTCCATTTTTTGCCATTAACACGAAAACTTCTTCCAAAATCGCCCAATTTTCCTCTATAGTCTGAGTCGCGATTAAAAAATCGTCCAAGTACACTAGAAGTTTTCCTGCTTCTATTAATTCTTTGAAAATACTACACAAGTATCTTTGGAAATACGAAAAAGAGTTCGTCAGCCCGAACGATATTCTTAGATACTCGTATTGGCCCTCGAGAGTACAAACAGTCGTGTACTGACTACTGTAACACGATCGACTTCGCCTAATATATCCCAATTTTAATAATTTATCGATAATTTCTTTTAACTTTAAAAGTTCCAAGTACGACAATCTCCGTGGTTTAAAGTAAAAGGGTTTATCCGAAGTTAAACGCAATTCCATTTTAAAATCAATCGGATCGGGGCTTTCAAAGTTTTGCTCGTACTCGTCTAACATAGATTGCAATTGTTTTTTCAAATCAAAAGGAACTTTTTGGTCTACGGTTGTTGACGATAAATCTACCGTTTTGTTTTCCGTTTCAATCTCGTTTATTAACATTAAGTCATTTTCGGGGAGTTCGTATCTTAAAATGACGTGATCGCGTCGTATTAACGTTATTCCCGGTTTATTTAAAAAATAGCGTCCCAAAATAGCATCTTGACTCATCGTAGAGTCAGGAACAATCGCAAAAAGGATATCAACAACTCTATCATTTAATTGTTGTACTTCAACATTCGCGTTGATAAATCCGATTATATTTAAAGGGGAGTAATTTATTCCCGCCTATGACCCGTTGTTATTACACTCACTCAATTCACAATTATAAAAATCGCGATTATACACTTTTTCTTTTAATAATGAAATCGGACTACCGTTATCGATTAAACCTTCAAAAAATACTCATGGTGTAACTCGTTGCTCAGGAGGACAGTATCCGTGGTACTCTCCTCCCATGTAGGAGGTCTAATAGATTCCGGTAATTACCAATGTCGTCGTCATCGTCTTCGCCATAGATTGGAATAAGTTCTCCTATTTCACTTGGTCTAGCAGTATTGTTCGTAGTCGGTATTGGTGCATTCACGTTTTCTCGATTTTCTCTGTTGTCATTCGGTATTCTGTCAGCTATCCTCATTGCCTCGATCACTGCTCTAGTCGTCGCTGCTATAAATGCTTGTATGTCCACCACAATTGGACCTCGATGATTATCACGCATATCATCTGAGCCGGCGATACTGTGTTCATCTTTGCCTAGATCGTTATCGTTTCTATGGTCGTCATCCCCATTATGATTACCAACCCCAAGTCTTGGGTTAATTACTGCTCCATCACCTACACCGTTCTCCAATATGCACTTCCTGAAATCTTTCAATAACTCACGAATTTTTACTGACGATAAATCTCTTCTCGATCTATTCACAACATTTGACAATTTCCCACACGGTGTCTCCCCAAGAGGTATAAAATTTTCTTCTTTTTCAGCCACTGTTTCTCTTAGAACTTCACACAACGCGGATTCAATTCACAGTTTACTTGGCAACACTGCACTCAAATAGACGCTCACCCGATTTCTCAGAATTGACCCCACGCCACTTCTAGAATTTTCGTTAACTCGACGTTAAAATGTTCAGACCCGATAATTTCGACATTATTAGTTTACTTTCCCAGCTGAGTTTAATATTTCTTATAAACACGTTGGTCCCCTTTGACCAAATTCACGATTTTATTCAAAAAGATCACGCGCCGTTGAACACAAGGTTTCCCACACGAAGCGTCCCTTTGCTTCGCGAACCTTTATCAATTTGGCGATTTTTTCACGTAATTTTCTCTTCTAAACTCACGACCCGTATCTCCAACTCCCTTATCCTACTTCTAAAGTTGTAAGCAATTCACAGAAGGGAAAAGGAGATAATTAATGCGAGGAATTGGTTAAGATAATAAAATAGATGTTTATTCAATCGTGGTTGCTTACACAATCCCGTAGAACAACGCGGCCTTCCGGAAATCCGGTTGGTAGCGCTAAACGCACAATAAAAGCGCGAAAACAATTAAATTCAAATATAACAGTAAAATAGGCTATACTACGTAGAGAATAATTTCTATCGGTCTTATTTTTTATAGATTCTTTCAATTCAATAATTTCCGGATCTTCATTTTGTGCTTTTCGCAATCTGACCAATAAATCATCCTTAACTACATTTAAAATTGCAATGCGACTTAGCGCATCCACGTGCTTCATGCGATTACCCGGCCAATGCTCGATGACATAATTAAAATCTTCCAGAAGAGATGCTCAACGCCAAATTTCAGTTGAAACATTTTTCTTCTTCATGGATCGTGTAAAAGCAGCGCAATCCGTAACTATTTTTATTACATTTGGTCCCATTAAATAATTCCTAAATTTTTGTAATGCCTCGATTACTGCCAAAACTTCGAGTTTTGGCATTCGTTGAAAGCACTTCGTTCAGGTTCGTTAAACTGAAAAACTTTATCTTTACGTAACATGTCGCTTAACGGTTTTGCAATTAGTGAGTATGATTCGATAAATTTTCGAAAATATTCTGTTACACCCAAATACCTTTAAAATTCTTTCAGCGATCTTGGTTCTGGATAACAGATGACAGCGTCGACTTTGCTCGGAGAAGGATATACATTATTATGTTTCACAATGTGACCTAAAAATTCGATACGTTCCTTCATGAAACTACATTTTTCGAAATTGAATGTCAAACCATACTCGCTGGCGACCTTGAAAATTTTAACCAAATGATTGTAAGCCTCATCCATACTTTGAGCCTTCAAAATAATAGCACCTAAATACAAAGTCATATTTCCTTCAACTATCAGATCGTGGAAAATATTGTTGATAAATCGTCGAAAAACAGGCGGTGACATGCAAAGACCAAACGGTGCTCTCAAAAACTGATATTGGCCATTGTGAGTAACAAACGCTGTATACTTTTTACTCTTCTCGTCGATTTCCACCTGCAAAAAAGCATTTTTTAGATATAACGTACAAAATATTTCAGAGTCTACGAGCTTATCAATTTCGTCCTCTATTAATGGCAATGGATGTCGATCTTTTACAATTACGCGATTAATTTCTCTATAATCTACACAAAGTCGTAGCGAACCGTCTTTTCTCCTGACAACGACAATTGGACTAGCAAAATCTGAAGAGCAAGGTTCGATTATTCCTTCTTCAATCCACTCTTGAATTTGTCTACGAGGACTTTGATAAATTGGATTTTCGTCTATTAGAATAATTTTTAATGTTATATTCGTAGTTTTTGTTTTTTTTATCAGGCGTATAAGAATTAATTAAATCTTTAAGTTTATTTTGCATTTGTTCATCGGGAATTAAATCGATATCGTTTTTTGTTTTTTCTGACAATTCTATTTTTGACAAGAAAATTGCAGGCTCTGATTTAATTACTTTAATGCTGTTTTCGTCTATTTCTAATCTTGATGATTCTAACAAATTTCGACCTATAACTAAATTCTCTTTCATTGCGTTATTAGGAATTACATAGATTGTTAAAGGATAATCTTCATTATCTAAATTTACACTCGTTTGAATATATCCCTTAGTTCTAATTTCACCGTTTCCTAACCCCGAAAAAATACGATCTGATTTGTTCATTTTAATTTTACTGTCGTCAAATTTAGAAAATAATTCTTCTCTAATTAAAGAAATTGGACTACCAGTATCAATTAGCGCTAAAACTTTTTGTCCGAACAAAGTTGCCTCTTTAATGGCTTCATTTTTTATTGGTATATTTATTACGTTTACATTTTCATTAAATCTAGACTTACCCCGTTTGGGTAGTGTACAATTTGCTGAAACATGTCCGAATTTATTACAATTGAAGCATTTTGTACCTAGGTTTCTCTTATCACATTCTCTAGAAAGATGTCTATTCTCGCCACAGTTATAACATTTACTATCTGATTTCGGTTCCTTTGTAGTCGTTTTTGAAGTTCCATCGTCCTTGAAATTCTTACGCGTTGCATCAAATTTATTCGTGGGATTATTTCAAATCTTCGATTGTTGATTGAATTTCTTGATTGTATTTTTAACTTTCTCGTACACTCGCAGTTTGTCTTTGAATTGGGGTGCGACACTCTGTACCAAAAACATAAGTTCGGAATGCTCATTATGCCGAATTTACAATTTAGAAATGACTAGATACGCTAATCCTCAATAACCTAAATTGTATATTGAATGAAATTTAAAAGTCGGGAATAATCATCTAATATATTTTGCATAATGGAGAATATTAGTTTAAACTAATTCTATTTTTCCACAATTTGATATTATTGTAATTTTTATTTTTGGAATTTCCACTTTACCTATATTTTAATAGCTCGAAAGGTAAAATATCAGAATTGAAATTTAATTGAAATACAATGGAGAATAAATATATATTTACTGAATTAAAAGATTAAATAATGATTAAATGTTTGAATTTAATAAAAACGTATTATTCAAAGTTGCAGTGCGAATTGTACAGAATTTTTATTGATAAGAAAGATGATTGGGCAGAAATTCAATTTAATCAAATGTCAATTTAGAAGAAACACTTTTTCGTATAATTTTAATTTATTGGAATTGTAATTTTCGAGAATATTAATATTGCCAAATCTAATTTTGGTAGAAATCTGCTTTATCAGAATACTCATATGCTCGAATCCTCAAAAAGCCGAATTTCATTTTGCCGAAAATTGCTGCAACGTCAATATTTGGCGCAAATTTTAAAATTGACCAATCAGAAATCAGCATTTTAAAATTTGCGCCAAATATTTACGTTTTCAGCCATTTTCGACAAAATGAAATTCGGCTTTTTGAGGATTCGAGCATATGAGTATTCTGATAAAGCAGATTTCTACCAAAATTAGATTTGGCAATATTAATATTCTCGAAAATTACAATTCCAATAAATTAAAATTATACGAAAAAGTGTTTCTTCTAAATTGACATTTGATTAAATTGAATTTCTGCCCAATCATCTTTCTTATCAATAAAAATTCTGTACAATTCGCACTGCAACTTTGAATAATACGTTTTTATTAAATTCAAACATTTAATCATTATTTAATCTTTTAATTCAGTAAATATATATTTATTCTCCATTGTATTTCAATTAAATTTCAATTCTGATATTTTACCTTTCGAGCTATTAAAATATAGGTAAAGTGGAAATTCCAAAAATAAAAATTACAATAATATCAAATTGTGGAAAAATAGAATTAGTTTAAACTAATATTCTTCATTATGCAGAATATATCAGATGATTATTCCCGACCTTTAAATTTCATTCAATATACAATTTAGGTTATTGAGGATTAGCGTATCTAGTCATTTCTAAATTGTAAATTCGGCATAATGAGCATTCCGAACTTATGTTTTTGGTACAGAGTGTCGCACCCCTTTGAATTCACTGACACTTCTAGCTCCATACAAGTTCACTTTATTGTTTGTCTCATCATTTAATCCGTCAATTATGTATTTAAATAAGGCTACGTTTTCAATCACACCTTTCAACATTTCCTTCATTATTAAAAAATATTCTTGAACCGTTTCACTTTTTTAATTTTACGTTCACTAAAATTTTTATGAATTTGAGCACTGTTTACTTTGGTAGCAAATTCATCAAGCATAAGTTTTTTAAATTTATCCCACGTTTTGACAGTTCCTTCACTTTGCATAAAAAGTTTAGCTGCGGACCATTGAAACATACTATCCGCATCCTCGAAGTCAGAAATCCACCTTTCGACAGGATAGTTGCTGCTACCGTCAAACTCACGAACGAAGTCTTCAACGTTTTTAAAATTAAATGTAAATTTAGAATGACTTCCTCGACCGATTTATTCTCACACCGTCGTTTCTTGAAAAAAACACTCATTCCCTCGTCATTATCATCGTATTCGTCGTCTTCGATATTTGGATTTACACCACCGTTCATAATTTCACCATTATTAGCACCATCGTTGTTCCTTTCTCTGTTGGTATTTTCTCCTCCGGCGTTGTTTACTTCTCCGTTGTTGTCTACTATGTTTCTTTAAACAGCGCCACGGTTAGCTAACAAACCATTTTGTTCCATGACCGTTCGACGGTCGGTAATGTTATTTCCTATTTTGTGTGGGTCATTTATCAACTCATCCTCGTCGTCTTCCGTAGTAGCATCGTCGTCTTCATGTGCTTTTTCCAATTGATTAATGTCGATTAAACTTTTCAAAATTCTTTCACGCACTTGCTCTTTGTTTCCTTCGTAATTTATTCCGAGTATATTACAGATAGAAGTCAAGTCTCCGAATGAAAGTGTGCTAACGTAATTCATTTTATTTCTGTATTCTTCAGAATCGTCATAAAAATGAAAACCCGAAAATTCGCGAAGTCGTTGGCGATTTTTTCTGTCACCGTCTTCCTCAAACACGAACTAATATAGCCAATATAGCCGCTGGCGGAGCTACTTTTAATTTGGCTCTGATTGATGGAATTTGAGCGAGATTTTCCATTTCGATTTAGATTATAAACAAAAACTCTGTACAAATTAATTTAATATCGTCGTCTAAACTCTAAAGATTTAAAGATTCTCGGATCGTCGTTGAGAAATGTTTCGCGTCGTTTATCGTTGTTGGCGTCGTTAGTATTATTTCGAATATAAGAGTTGGTACCTCTGAATCGTGAAAGAATATTTCTGAAAACATTGTACACTTCACACGAGCGACTTGAGCCAATGAAATTGAAGATTGAGAGTTTTTTTCCCTGCGCGAATGTTTTTTCCCTGCGCAAAAGTTTTTTTCCCGGCTGAAAGAGTTTTTTTCCCGCTGCGAGTTACTAGTCTAGAAAAGTCTGTTTCTTGCCATGTTAACAGGGAAAAAACACGAGTTTTTCGTGCATGTGTTGTAGAATATATCATAAAATTTGACAGTTGACAGCTGTCAAAGTAACTATCAATTTTATAAAAAATGAGTAAATCTGCACAAAAATAACTTCTAACAGGTTTTGAGACCTTCTAAATCCAAATTTTATGTCTAATTTAAATTTGATAAATGACAGCTGTCAAAGTGACTGTAAATTTTTTAAAAAATGAGTAAATCTTCATACAAATTTTACCTATAAGATTTTTAGGCTTACTAATCTCGAGTTTCACGTAAAATTTATAATTTGACAGTTGTCAGCTGTAAAAGTGACTGTCAATTTTATCAAAAATGAGTAAATCTGCACAAAAATAACTTCTATTAGGTTTTGAGACCTCCGGAAACCAAATTTTATGTCAAATTTAAAATGTGATAGTTGACAGATGTCAAATTGACTGTCAGTTTTATAAGAAATGAGTAAATCTACATAAAAATTTTACCTATAAGATTTTTAGACTCACGCGTCCCGAATTTTACGTAAAATTTATAATTTAATAGTTGACAGCTGTCAAAGTGACTGTCAGCTTTATAAAAAATGAGAAAATGTTTATAAATATATTTATTACATTTGCAGACTGAGTAGTCACAATATTGATATCAAACTTAAACTTTGACAGTTACCTTCTATCACTGTATATGTCATAATATAAAGATATCTTTATTTATTAGAATTAATTATTTGAAGAGAATTTCTTTTTAAAAATAAATTAACAATTAAAATGGAAGAAAGTAATTTAATAATAACATATTTTTTAGGACTAAAATGTAAAAAATTATTTTCATATTACTTTCTATCTTTTAGATTCATCAACAGATATATATAAAAAATCTTTGAATACCAAATTTCGTAGAAACTAAACAATTTTTAAAAAATTTGACGCTATATTGGAACCGCCATTTTAAAATTTTGAATATTAATTTCACATTTATCAAGACACACAATAAAACACTCGTAAAAAATGCCTACCATGAATTAATTGAATATTTAATGTTATAATCCACTTTTTGTCATTTTGAACCACTGTTGTAATCGGACTCATGAAACAAAAATGTAAAAAAAAATTTTGGTGCAAGTTTGCGCAGCTGTTTTTTTCGTAGATCATTAAAAGATACTTTATACTACTCTTGTATAAAAAATTAGAATCGTACACGGTCGTACTTTTTTTGTATACCTTTTTAAAAAAAGTTATTCAAATATAAAGCTATATTATAAAGCAATTGATATTTTATTAACAAATTTTTTTTTAGTTATAATTATTCGAGAAAACATTTTTTTTCATCTTGAGAAATGACATAAAATCGTTAATCATTTTTAATACTGACCCATGGAATACAAAAACTTGTTAAGAAAACTTATATTATAAAGGGTAAAAAATTCCACTTATAAAAACCGCTTTTTAAACATATATATCGCCTTTCCCAATCAATTTCATTGTAAATACCGATCAGTTTTGAAATCTAGGGACACTTATGAGTAATAAACGCTTTATGTAATTTAATTTAACGCAATTTAAAAATTACCATTTTTCGCATAATATAGTGTACCTCCGACCACTGTGCGAGCCCTTAATTTGTAGGGAATAAGTAAATAAACACTGAATTTGTTCCATAGAAACATTAATACATTTATTTTATATAAAAGAGAGCGTTACATTGCGACGAATGCCATTAGAATGTATCTGTTTTCAATGATCTATTACACGCATGCGCTAATATTGAACTGAGTGCGAAATACAAATTTTGTTTAGAGATTAAATTAAAGTATAACAATCCCACAGAATTAAATAAAATGAAAAAATTCGCTTTATTATTAAAATTTTTCTTTTTTTAAAATTCTATTATTGTACAATAAAATTTTATTTTTTTATTTTAAAGATTGCTTCTTCCACGAGGAAGCAAATTTTTTGCTTATTGTAAAGAGGAAGCAAAATGTTTATGTAAAGAACATCTTAATTCACAACTTGTTTAGTATATGTTTCATGCAACTGAGGTAAAAGGAGACGCCTCTTTATAGTCTCTTCATACTACAAACGCTTGATTTTTCTCTCCGTGTATCCATGTCATTGTTTTGCGTTTCGTTTGGTAACGGGTACCCGTACAATGCGTGTGACATAGATAGAGATGTCCCGGTAAGAAGGCTTATTAACACACAATAAAAACCTAGTAAGTCGCATTTGCCGTAAGGTTCAAAGTCGCTTACCGTTTAAACCACTTTTGTCTTAACGGCAAATACGACTCACTAGGTTTTTACTTTGGGCAGTAGACTTTTGGAAGTAGGTGTGAAGGCGATTCGTTTGAGACGCATGATTTCCCCTAATCGCCAAGTGGTCGAAGCGTCAAATGGTCGAATGCTCAAAACGTCGAATAGTCAATTGATCGAATGCTAAAAACGTCAAATGGTCGAATGCTCAAAACGCTGAATCCGCATGTGGTCGAATGTTCAAAACGTCGAATCGGCAAAAAGTCAAAAAATTTGTTTGATGTAAGTTAACATTAAATGAAACCAAGCAAATTTTTCGACTTTTTGTCGATTCGACATTTTGAGCATTCGACCATTTGAACGATTTGACGTTTTAAGCATTCGACGACATGACGATTCGACCATTTGACGATTCTACGTTTTGTAGCATTCGACGAAATGACGATTCGACCAGTTGACAATTCGACCACTTGGCAATTAGGGGAAAATCATGCGTCTCATTCGTTTGGCTTACAAATCGAAGTGTAAATGCACCCTTATGAGAGCATATGGGCGCACTTGCACGTCTGGTGGCTGTCCACAGGCAGAATTGTGTTAGTGGCTTAATAAAAGAAAAACGTAAACATTGTCTGCTGCTATGTTCATATATTTCCACCGTCTGTATTTCAGCTGTGTATTAACTAAATACAGTAATATTAAATAATAATTACTGTATTAATGCAGTATTAAAAATGACTAAAAATAAAGGGTGGACACGGATCGGTATTAAATAAATATGTTTCTGATGACGGAAATCAATAATTGAAAAAATGTCAAAATTTTTTGACATTTTTGCTTCCTCATAAGGAAGCTTTGCATTCGTGACGATTTTTAATTTTTCAAAACATGGTTATATGGACTCATTTTCATCTAGGATATATGTATATTAAATTCTGAGCAAATGTCCAGATTTATGTGTGTATGTATGTGTGTGTGTGTATGTCACAAAATATTGTGTACAAATTATCTCTAACAAATTTTAATGGATTGCCCTGAAATTTTGCAGGTTTATTGCAGTCATTAATACCTAAAATCTGACACAAGGATTTTCAAATTTATCAACAAAATTTTTTTTTATACAATTTTTTCAAAATTAAAAAAAAATTTTTTTGTATTTTTTGAAATAACTTTTTTATTTCTTAATATTTTCATAAATTATTCTCAAAATTACATTCCTTACAAGAAAACGAATCGATTGATATATACAAAGTGCACATTTCATCAAAATTTATAAAATTAATCAATATTTTTCTTTTTCACAAAAAATTCAAATTTTGCGTTTTTTGAAATATTACCTTAACATATTAAAATTAAATTAAGCAATTGGTTTATGATATTTTGAGAAAGCGAAATGGTCATGAAATGAACAACTTGTTTTAAATTTTATTTATTTAATAAATAAATCAATTAATATAATAATTAATTAATTTATTAATATTGAAATAATAAAAATTCTGTTATTCACACTCGTCAAAAGACATAACATAAGCTGAAACATCCTTGCTGTTACCCGGACTTCTACGGATCGTCCAGGAACATTAACCAACTCAAAGGTCTTGCTCATCATTACCAGTCATACATCTCAAGGATCATCTCTAAATCAACGTTTACAACAATCACGTAAATAATATTTTAACATTAAAACGTTAGATTTTTCATTGAATGTATTACAATAATTATTCTACGGATTTATTATTTGTAAAAATTTGCTATTGATTATTTATTATTGTGACTCGATATTTATACCCGTCATTTAATAACTATATAACATTTTATATAAATATTTAAACTTTCACTTATACGCTTCTAAAAATGAGTGTATCAAATACAGGAGAGATAAAAAAAACTCTTCAAGCTATTGTAGAAAGAATGGAAAGAATAGAGTTAGCAGTTAACCAAGGAAAAGAAGAAATTTTTTTTTAGCCGCAAATTTTAATTTACTCCGTTCTGACGAAGAATCAAATATGAATGAACAAGACGCAAAACAAACAAAAGATGACACTTTACACAATACTAACAAAACGGAAGAAATTTATCGTTAGTCAAGCATCTGGAGAATCTACCCAAAATTACAACATAAGATTCAACCAAAAGAGAAACGAACTTTTATATGCTGTACAAGCAAAATACCCAACAAATTTAGAGAGAAAAATATCTATAAAAATGACGTTCCACTTTCGCTCAAATATTGATAAATAAACTCAAGATCTTTCTGTGGGAAATAATATTTATATCTTAGAATCTCTGAATCGTAGAATTGTGTTATAGAATCATTTGTAAATTGTTATAAACCAATTGTTAATAAAGACGATGCGTTTAATGAATTTTAATAAAAATTGTTGCTCGGGGGTTTATGGGGTCGCTGATAACGAATCCGATGTCAGATTTTAAAAATTCAATATGGCGGATCGAATATGGCGTACGAGTTTATAAAAAATTGATTGAATTCGCTTGAAACGTTTTACTCGGGGCTTTTTGGGGTCGCTGATTACGAATCCAATGTCAGTTTTGTAAAATTCAAAATGGTGGATTAAATATGGCGGACAAGTTTATAAAAAATTAATTGAATTCGCTTGAAACATTTTACTCGGGGGTTTTTGGGATCCCTGATTACGAATCCGATGTCAGTTTTGAAAAATTCAAAATAGCGGATACAATATGGCGGACGAGTTTATAAAAAATTAAATTAATTGGCTTAAAAAATTTTACTCGGGGGTTTTTGGGATCGCTGAATACCATTCCGATGTCAGTTTTGAAAAATTAAAAATAGGGGATCCAATATGGCGGACGAGTTTATAAAAAATTAATTGAATTCGCTTAAAACATTTTACTCGGGGGTTTTTGGGATCGCTGATTACGAATCCGATATCAGTTTTGAAAAATTCAAAATAGGGGATCCAATATGGCGGACGAGTTTATAAAAAATTGATTGAATTAGCTTCAATCGTTTTTCTCAGGGGTTATTAGAGATGCTGATAAGGTATTTAATATGAGTTTAACATGAAAAGCAAAAGTAAAAATAATTCAGGAAAGTAACTTATTATGAGCTGCAACAAAAATGAGCCAAGGTTTTTTTTGCTTATACTTCAACGACCAACCTGCATTCGATAGAGAAAATGTTCTTTACCCAGAGCACGCCAAAAATGTGATCATTTCTTTTCGAATGACAGAAACAAAGGTTGTCGAAGATTTTATTGGAATTGCAGTGAAATTTAGGGATTCTAAGTACATGAAATTTAAAAGCTCCCATTACCTCACGCTCTCCTACCCTGCTTATAGATAACTAATACAGTTATTTTTTTTGTTCGCAAAATTATATGAGGAAATAAACGTCATTAGACATTAGTTCGAACTAATCGTAGGTATATGCCAAATACGAAAGACATAAAATTGAATGAACTCCCGCGCAACGCAGTGGTAACCTGTTTCTCAGACATACTAAACATACTAAAAGCAAGCGCTTGAAAAGCGAAATTTGTTTTAAAAAAAATTAGAACGGACACTCCATGGCTATGTAATAAATGCGATAAACCGTTTTGCAAAAGGTGCTTTAGCTAGGCGCATAACCATTGACCACAAACCCTTCAGTAAACCCGAGTAAAACGTTCAAGCGAATTTACTTAATTTTTTATAAACTCGTCCGCCATATTGGATCCCCTATTTTGAATTTTTCAAAACTGACATCGGATTCGTATTCAGCGATCCCAAAAACCCCCGAGTAAAATGTTTTAAGCGAATTCATTTAATTTTTTATAAACTTGTCCTCCATATTGGATCCACTATTTTGAATTTTTTTAAACTGACATCGGATTCGTAATCAGCGACCCCAAAAAGCCCCGAGTAAAACGTTTCAAGCGAATTCAATCAGTTTTTTATAAACTAGTACGCCATATTGGATCCGCCATATTGAATTTTTAAAAACTGACATCGGATTCGTTATTAGCGACCCCATAAACCCCCGAGTATTAATTTTTATTAAAATTCATTCAACGCATCGGCTTTATTAACAATTTGTTTATAACAATTTACAACTGATTCTATAACACAATTCGACGATTCAGAGATTCTAAGATATAAATAAATATTATTTCCCACAGAAAGATATTGAGTTTATTTATCAATATTTGAGCGAAAGTGGAAAGCCATTCGTAGAAAAGTATTAAAATTGACATTTTGCAACCTCCAAAAAAACAATGAAACTCTTAAAAAACAAATTTTCATTGTTATTTTTTTGTTCCCTAATATTGAAAACATAGAAATATATTGTTGCAGTAGATTAAAATTAATTATACTCTTAAAAAATCTAGAAAAATTTGGAACGCCATTTCGCTATTTTCGCCACTTTTGGCCAGAGACGTAGAACGCCAATTGGAACGCCACGCCACTGAAGTGGTTAAATAAAAAGGTTCCAAACCAAAACATCCCTTTACAACAAAGACTTTTAATGCAATGTAGCTTTTGTAAAAAATTAGGTCACAACGAAATCAATGTTACGCTAAATAAAAAAATTTTCCCTCCGTAACTTCCACAAACCGACCACCTCAGCGAGTGAATCATCTGTCTATAGAACTACCAGAGACGGAGACAATAGAATCAGACATAGACGAATTAAACACAACACAAGAAACCGAGTATCAACCATCTCAGGACAACTCGTTTCAATACGAGGAAATCTATCAGGAACAGTACGATCAGCTAGATTATTAGTAGATAGTGGAGCATCAGTTAACTTAATTAAAGAACAATTAATTGATGAAAATTGTAAACGAGAAAGTAGTATAACAACATTTAAATGGGTAGGGACACTCACACAACTAAAGAAATAGTAAATTTAACATTTCATGCCATAACAATAAAAGAACTAAATGAACGACTCAAATTATTAAAAGAAAATGTCCGACTGCATCATATAGAAGAGAAAAATAAAGAAAATATTGAAAAAAATAATCACAATGTATCACGATATATTCGGACTCCCAGGAGATTCCTTACCACTCACAGAACTTGTTTCTCATCGAATAATATTAAAGGACGATATACCGGTAAATATTATCACATCTGAAGGGATTAAACCAAACCCCAACAAAATAAACGCTGTAAAAGATTTTAAGAGACCTACAAACCAAAAAGAAGTTAAATCCTTTCTGGGACTTTCAGGATACTATAGAAAATTCATAATGAATTTTTCAACCATCGCAAAACCATTAATAGAGTTAACGAAAAAGGATCAGCCCTTTAATTGGACAAATGAATGTGATGAAAGCTTCAAGATATTAAAAGAACTCTTATGTTCATCTCCAGTGCTACGATATCGAGATTATGATAAAGATTTTACTTTAACTACAGACGCAAGTAACGTGGGACTTGGAGCTGTGTTATCTCAGGATGGACATCCTATTTGTTACATTTCAAGAACATATTAAACAAACCAGAAATTAATTATAGCACTACAGAAAAAGAGCTGTTAGCAATAGTCTGGGCAGTAAAAAGATTAAGACAATATTTACTAGGAAAAAAATTCACTATTCAAACTTACCATCAAGCTTTGAAATGCTTATTTAACATTAAAGACCCATCTTCTAGATTATTACGTTGGAGATTAAATCTTAAAAATACGAATACAAGATCGAATATAAAAAAATAAAAGAAAATCAAGCAGCAGATGCACTATCTAGATTACATCTCAAAACACAAGAAATAGATCAAATATTAGATAAAGAATTCACAGGTGATCCAGATAAACTTACAAATTTTTAAAAACTTTTAAACACAAATAATAACGATGCATTGTTAATAAATGATTGTAAAGTCTGGAAACAGACAACTCCAAATGATATTATTACGATCAAACCAAATGCAAACGGCTAACTTTGAACAGAAATTTACAAAAATATTCCACAAATTTAACCACAAAAGAATTTTATTTGTTTAGAACAATACTATTTGTCAAACTGGATAAATAAATTACAATTATGTATCACACAACAACTAAATAAAGGGTTTAAATCATTAAGATTCCACATATGTGATCCTCTGTATTCTACTTTAGAACAACAAGAAATCAAGACAGTAATTAATTTTCTTCGACAATGAATGAACGATACGGAAGAAGAATTAAAAAAAATTGGACAAGTGCGAGTTGAACTCGCACTGCAATGGGGGGTTCCGTACACAAATATTAAAACAATACTTGCAACATTCTTCGGTAAATGGTAGAATTAAAATAAACAATTAAAGAAATATATTAAAATCATTTGATAAAAAAAAATTTTTTTAATTAAAGTATTGTATATCTAATATTGAGAAACTAATTGTGCGAATTTTGTTCCTCTACGTATTATTGTTTACAATATTACATATACAATACTTTAATGTTTTTTAATTATTTTTTTTTATCAAATTATTTTAATATATTATTTTTCATTGTTTATTTTAATTCTACCATTTACCGATGAATGTTGCAAGTATTGTTTTAATATTTGTGTACGGAACCCGCCATTGTAGTGCGAGTTCTACTCGCACTTGTCCAAATTTTTTTTTAATTTTATTTAAAAAATTTTTTTTAGATTTTTTAATAGGTATATTTTTGTTATCAGATTGTAAAAATATACTAATAAACCCATTTTTAGTTAATTAAATCAAATAATGTGTGGAAATTAGAAAAAAAAATTTTTACTTAAAATTTTTATTTTATTTTTTTATATATTTTTTGTGATCAGACTGTAAGAATATACTAATAAACCTGTTTTCAGATAATAAAAAAAACTTTTTTTTGACAATCGAACAAAACTTTTTTTATTCGATTAGTAGATGTTTTCTGAGTAAGAAAATCATGGTTTAAATTTTTTTCCCTCGTGTAGTTTTTTGTAGCATCCAATTTTGTATTTTTGAGGGTCCACGGCACTTAAATTTACCTGTAGGAAAATCAACTCGTCCAAAAATGATGAATAGGATGTCGTTGGAAAGGTAACTAAATTATCTTCAATCCACATATTACAGAATAAAATTGAATGAAAATTGAGAGAGCTACAGTCCATTCAAGATCAAATTTCATGGAAATTTTGATGATTTTTAGACACTTGAGTAACTTTTGATATTTTTTCCACAACAAGCAGTAGAAAATATTTAGATTTTAAATTTTTTATTGATAGCTTATTCCATTGAGAAACTTTTTAGCCCTTGTGGACCTTGATTGGATTAAAAATGAAAATTCTACACCACATTTAGTAAACGAAACTACTTTGCCATTTTTAGTATACTTTTCAATATTTGCAGCAAACATGCAAATAGTAAAATTAAGTTAAGTGCTAAAGTTACTTAAATCACACATCAAGAAATTCTAGAGTTGCTCAATTCGAATACAATGTTAATAATGAAAATTTCATAATGGCGGATCCAATATGGCAAACAAGTTTTTTTTTAAATCGATTAAATTTATGACAATTTCGTTACCCGGGGGTTATCGGTGTCGCTGATGCCTTCTACAAGGTGGACGAGTTTTGGCTCTCTGATTAGGTCTCTGACTACAAATTCGATGTCATATTTTGAAAATTCAAAAAGGTGGATTCAGTATGTGCGAAGATATTTTAAAAGTTTAAAGCTAAACTCGTGAAAATTAATACTTTAGGGTTTCTGGGGTCTCTAATTCCAAAACCAACGTCGGTTTTAAAATTTTTAAATTGATGGTAGGTCAGACCAGTTCAACTGTGTTAAAAAATTTTTATTGATTTTCTAAAATGTTAAAACTTTTATGAAAATCGGTAGTTCACAACAAAACAAAAAAGCACTTTTAACCGTTTTTTGAAACTTAAAATTTTTGTTATTCTTTTTGCATTAACAAAATAATACAAAATTTAACAAAAAAATTAATAACTCAGAAGCTGTTCACAAAAATTAATGAAACTTACACCGATTACACAAAATTATTTACTCTTTTAAAAGAAAATATTTGCAAGATTGTAAATTTAAAAATTCCAAATTTTTAATAACAATTTTATAAACAATTTGAATTATTTATGTGTTCTAAACCTCCAATTGCAATGAAACTCATAGGAAGTGTACTCAGTAGTCTCATCTTGAAGCAAAAAAAATTTTTTTTGGTATTTTCAATTTGAAATATACAAAACGAATTTTTTATTAAAAACGCGCGCTAACTCCACAAACGGAGAACGTCAATTGTCATGGAAAATTCTGTTTAGAAGATACAAATATTATTTGTTATTAATAATTTTTTTTATAAAAGTTTATAATATTCTGCACCGATTTGTAGAAGTAGAATTTTGCAAACTGTTTTAAAAAAATTTTTATTTAACAATATATATGAACAAAGGAGAATAAACTTTACTAAATATTAGTTAACAAATGTGTAGCATTCATATTTTTTTAAGTTAAGATATCATATTTTATTTGATCAGTGTGCAATATATAAACTTTCATTTAAAAAAATTTATTAAAAACAAATAATATTTGTATCCTCTAGACTAAATTTTCCAAGACAATTGACGTTCTCCCTCTGTGGAATTGGCGCGCGTTTTAAAAAAAAATTCATTATGTATATTCCAAATTGAAAATACCAACAAATTTTTTTTGGGGCTTCAAGACGAGACTACTGAGTACACTTCCTATGAATTTCATTGCAATTGGAGGAGTAGAACACATAAATAATTCAAATTGTTTATAAAATTGTTATTAAAAATATGGAATTTTTAAATTCACAATCTTGCAAATATTTTCTTTTAAAACAGTAAACAATTTTGTGTAATCAGTGTAAGTTTCATTAATTTATTGTAAACCGCTTCTGAGTTATTACTTTTTTTGTTAAATTTTGTATTATTTTGTTAATGCAAAAACAATAACAAAAATTTTAAATTTCAAAAAACGGTTAAAAGTGCTTTTTTGTTTTGTTGTAAACTACCGATTTTCATAAAAGTTTTAACATTTTAGAAAATCAATCAAAAAATTGTAACACAGTTGAGCTGGTCATTTGACCCTGTTATGTTGATGGAAAATAAAAACTTTACTCTAATTGCAATAAACTATCTAATTTTTAATTATAAATAAATTTCTATAACTTTTTAACTGCAATACATTTTAAATATATGTAATTAACTTTATCAAAGTACATTTAAAAAACAAAAGTTTTTAAATAATAAATTCAAATTATTTTTTAAATATTTTCGAGCCCTTTTACATTCTTCATCTCCCTCCTTGATGTTTTCAGTGTCTGTATTTTCGAATGAGATTTAAAATGTATTGCAGTTAAAAAGTTATAGAAATTTATTGATAATCAAAAATTAGATAGTTTATTGCAATTAGAGTAAAGTTTTTATTTTCCATCAACATAACATCAATTTAAAAATTTTTAAACCGACGTTGGTTTCGGAATTAGAGACCCCAGAAACCCTAAAGTATTAATTTTCATGAGTTTAGCTTTAAACTTTTAAAATATGTTCGCACAGACTGAATCCACCTTTTTGAATTTTCAAAATATGACATTAAATTTGTAATCAGAGACATAATCAGAGAGCCAAAACCCGTCCACTCTATTGAAGACACCATTTTTAATTTTTAAAATCTGACATCAGACTCGTCATCAGCAACACCGAAAACCCCCGAGTAACGAAATTGTCATAAATTTGATCGATTTTTAAAAAAACTTGTCCGCCATTATGAAATTTTCATTATTAACATTGTATTCGAATTGAGCAACTCTAGAATTTCTTGATGTGTGATTTAAGTAACTTTAGCACTTAACTTAATTTTACTATTTGCATGTTTGCTGCAAATATTGAAAAGTATACTAAAAATGGCAAAGTAGTTTCGTTTACTAAATGTGGTGTAGAATTTTCATTTTTAATCCAATCAAGGTCCACAAGGGCTAAAAAGTTTCTCAATGGAATAAGCTATCAATAAAAAATTTAAAATCTAAATATTTTCTACTGCTTGTTGTGGAAAAAATATCAAAAGTTACTCAAGTGTCTAAAAATCATCAAAATTTCCATGAAATTTGATCTTGAATGGACTGTAGCTCTCTCAATTTTCATTCAATTTTATTCTGTAATATGTGGATTGAAGATAATTTAGTTACCTTTCCAACGACATCCTATTCATCATTTTTGGACGAGTTGATTTTCCTACAGGTAAATTTAAGTGCCGTGGACCCTCAAAAATACAAAATTGGATGCTACAAAAAACTACACGAGGGAAAAAAATTTAAACTATGATTTTCTTACTCAGAAAACATCTACTAATCGAATAAAAAAAGTTTTGTTCGATTAGCAATTTCACTGTAAACCAGTGTAATTATTAATGCAAGCCTAAATTACGTAAGTACAAAACTTAAATTATTATTATTTATGGACATTTTCATATAGTAAAATTACAATTTACTAAACAATAATTGGTTTAAATTGTAATTCAATTTTTATTCTTTATCTGCAATCATAAACACTTTAGTAAATTTCAAAATTAGGAAAAAACTGCAATTTTCTAGATGTATTTTGTAACAATTTCGTAAATAACAACAATAATTTGTTTAAAAATTTGTTAAATAATAATCCAATTGTTATTTTTTATTTGTAATTATAAAGAATTGAGTAAATTGCAAGGTTATAATTAATTATACTTGAATTAAACATATGTTCTGTCTGAATTGAATATATTATTTGTTTAAATAAACCATAAAATCTGTTTGATTTACACAACATTTATTTGAATTAAATATATAGTTTTCTCAGTGTATAGAAATTAATTAATTTTCAAGCATGTATTATTATTATTATTATTATTATTATTATTAATATTATTATATTGTAATAAATATTAACAAATCAAATTGTTTTTTTAGAATTCGTTAAAGAAAAATAAAACTAAAATTATGCAATATCCATCTCCTGTTTTAGCAATATGCGGTATGTATTATATTATAAAATTGTGTAAATATTCGTTAATTATATAATATATTGATCTTAAGAAATATCAAAAATAATTATCTGTTTTAGGGTTTTCATGCGGACAATAATCCTGCTATAGGAAATTGACGAGAAGATACAGTTCCAAAAAAAACTGTATAAGACTATAAATTTAGAGTGGTTTCACTCATTCAAAAATTAAGAAATATAATGATAAAGCATGGTGTCTAAAGCGAAGCACTTTATGTAACAAATAATTTTATATTAAAAAAATTTTAAAAATATAAATAAATATTTAAAAAAAAAATTTATTTACCACCACTAATGATTTTGTTTACCTTTACTAGGTAAATCAATGAATTTTTAAGAATAATTTTATAAATATATTTTACTATTCTTTCAACTTATATTCTCCTGATAGAAATATTTTACTTGTTATTACACTTAATTATGTTTGTAATAGAACGATTTCAGTGCAAAACTAAAAATATAAAGTTTTTTCAAAAAAGTATACAACTGTAAATACATACATTTAAATATTGATTAATAATACTGGAAATGAATAAAAAAAATTTAAATTTCAAAAAACCTGTAGAAATTAATTACAAAACTATTTGATATTTTTAACAGAACTGTTTAAAATTTCAAACATAACTTTTTGAAATTTCAAATAGAAATGTTTGGAATTTAAAAAAGTATTATTTGAAATTTTATACATTATTATTTGGAATTTCAGACAGTTTTTTTTTGAAATTTTAACCCATTAACGCCTAAATGTACTGAATTTTTAGTCTGACTTCAAACTTAAATATTTTCTTATAAACTTATTATTTTCTCTTAGACAAATAATTTTTTTTACGTTAAAGTGTCCTCTATCCGAATATGATATTAAAAAATTAATAAAAAATTGTTTAACAATATTTTTTTGCATATAATTAAAAAATTGCACGATTTTTTAAAAGTTTTTTATTACAAATTTTTAAATTGTAAAGTCAAAACATTTTTTTGACAGCTAACATTACCATAAATCGTGCACTCGATTGCTATACTTTAAAAAAATATATAATTTTTAGAATTTAAACATTTAATTTTCAAAATGGCGCCTAAAAACACAAAAAATTTTGAAAATTTGTAATTTGATGCTCGATAAACATTTTTCTTAAATTTTGGCTTGAAAATGTTTACTCGGGGTTTTCGGGGTCACTTATTACGAATCTGATATTTATTTTCTAAAATTCAAAATGGCGGATCCAATATGGCGGACGATAATTTTAAAAATTTGTGGATTCTCTTACAAATCCGTACTCGGGGGTTTTTGGGGTCGCTGATTACGAATCTGATATTAGTTTACCTAAATTCAAAGTAGCGGATGTATTATGACGAACAAAATTTTCAATATTCAGTCATCTTTAGCCATTAGTTCGTATACTGCACGGAGAAAAATAGTTAGCAATTACATCCAACTGGATAGTTGCTGGAGCGCGATCTCATTAATTGGATAGGGCAACTATTTCTTGGTTGATACATCCAACTGTTTAACTGCATTAACTTTGACATAGCTGGAGTACCTTTTCGCTTGGATACAATATCCAATAGTTGAATGTCTTAACCAATTTATTGGATCGCGCTCCAGAGTCCAACGAATTGGATACAGCAGCCAACCTTTTTTCACAGTGTGAAGTTTCCAATTCTCACCGTGTGGAAGTAGATGGACATAGAGAATCTTTTTTTTTAATTTTAAATTTTTAAAAAAATTTTAATTTGTTATTTGATTTTATAAATTAATAAGTTTTATATCAATTTTTTCATCCTTATCGCTATCATAAACATGATTAATTTTAGGACTCTTTTGTGAAACAGAATAATTTTTGTATTTTTGGAAATAAGATTCTTTTCGAATTGGTATGTCATTTTCAAAACAGTCAGTATCACTTAAGCCGTCTTCTTCACTGAATTTATTTTTAGATTCAATGAAATGATCTGAGTCTGCAATAAAAATTGCGTCAAAATGATCCTCAGCTTCTTCAAACTTAATTGATGAGAATATATTTCGCATCGAACGTCTTGGTTTTTTCAACGGTAATGTTAAATTTTCCGAGGCTACACCTCTTTTTCTTTTTGCCGACATTATATAACGTTCAAAATACACGGTTATATAAATATGTTAAAATGGTAGAAAAAAACTTTAACCCAAAAAATTTTTTTTTAAATATATTTTAAAAAACAACGAAAGAAAAACTGGAGAAATAAGAGAAAAAATTCCACTTACCTTCTAAGAAACGAAAAATTCGTTTTATTTGAAAATCAAAAGATTCCTACTCTTATATATTTCATAATGCATTTATATAGCGGGAAAAATACAACTCTACCACCTGGCGGACGAAAAGAGAATTATAACAAAAAACGCGCGAAGTTTTCAAAATGATAAAAACTTTAAATGTAAAAGAGTATGTGTAATAAATTCTTGTTATTAATTAATAATAATTAATTTTTATTATTATTATTATTATATTCACTTCTATAATTTTTTCATTATTTAAAATAAAATAAAATTTAATAAAATTTTTTTATAAATATTTTATTATATAAATATAATAAAATGTAGTAATTATTATTGGCATATTAATTGCATAATAATAGATCTGCCATTTTGATTTTTAAAAAACTAAAATCCTATTCATAATCAGTGACCCCGAAAACCCCCGAGTACGGATTTGTAAGAGAATCCACCAATTTTTAAAATTATCGTCCGCCATATTGGATCCGCCATTTTGAATTTTAGAAAATAAATATCAGATTCGTAATAAGTGACCCCGAAAACCCCGAGTAAACATTTTCAAGCCAAAATTTAAGAAAAATGTTTATCGAGCATCAAATTACAAATTTTCAAAATTTTTTGTGTTTTTAGGCGCCATTTTGAAAATTAAATGTTTAAATTCTAAAAATTATATATTTTTTTAAAGTATAGCAATCGAATGCACGATTTATGGTAATGTTAGCTGTCAAAAAAATGTTTTGACTTTACAATTTAAAAATTTGTAATAAAAAACTTTTAAAAAATCGTGCAATTTTTTAATTATATGCAAAAAAATATTGTTAAACAATTTTTTATTAATTTTTTAATATCATATTCGGATAGAGGACACTTTAACGTAAAAAAAATTATTTGTCTAAGAGAAAATAATAAGTTTATAAGAAAATATTTAAGTTTGAAGTCAGAATAAAAATTCAGTACATTTAGGCGTTAATGGGTTAATCAGAAATGTTTAGAATTTAATACAGTTTTGTTTGAAATTTAATACATTTTTGTTTGACATTTCATACATTTTTGTTTGAAATTTCATACAGTTTTGTTTGACATTTCATACATTTTTGTTTGAAATTTGATACATTTTTGTTTTAAATTTTATACAGTTTTGTTTGAAACTTAATTTAAACAATGTGTATTAATTTTCAAACAAATATTTAAAAAAATTTAAAGAAATGTGTTTTAAATTTTAATACAAAAAATTGTATTAAATTTCAAAATTTGTGTTGTAAATTTTCAAAATTTTATATAATTGCTTCAAACATTTTTGTATGAAATTTGGAACAAAAATTTTTAACAGTGTATGAAATGTCCAAATTCACCTTAATAATTATTATTCAGTAATACATTTTTTAATATTTATAAAGTTCTTAGAAAAATTTAATTAAAATATGGTGACTTTCGACATTTCATAGGTAAGTTCTAAAATTAATTTTGATCTATTATTTTGGATATGTTTGCGTAATAATCAATTTATACAAGTAAATTAACACATTTTTAATAAATATCAATCAGGAAATTTGTTTTATCTAAATTATTTACATGGTTTTTTATTAAACTTTCATAATTGTCAAACTAACCTTTTTTTGTGCAAGTTAATTTAAAAATTATAATTATAACTTTAATTAAAACATTTTTTGAAAATAGTTATCAAAAGTGAATTCTATAGACATTAAACATTATTTGTACAAATTATGAGATTTTTCTTAAAGTAGCTGAAATAAAATATTAACTAAATTTTTGAATTTGCTATTTAATTGAAAAATGTTCGAATTATTCAAATATCGTAAAATTTAATACAAAAGAATTTACCTTAAGTAGAAATTAGTTTCCTCAAGGATATAATGAAATATATAATATATAAATTAACCTTGTAAAGTCAAGTGTCGATTTAGTTGAGGGCATAAAGCGCTATCTCAGCAGCACACTTTTGAGGCCTGTGGTGGTTTGGGTCCGCCTTACCCTCATGTGTGCTGTAGTTGTGAAGATCATTTTTTTAAAATTAAACCCACTTTTTTATTTTCAACAATGCAAATTTTGAATAATTTTAATTTTTTTAAACCTTTTTAAATAATGATTTCACTAACAAACAAAAAAATAAATAAATAACAAAACAGTAGAGTCTAATGTAATGGTGATAGAGTTACATGAATGTTACTTAACAGTTACAGAACATGTTTGCTGGTTCCTGATTATTTGGTAGTTAAAGGCTATAGGATAATTTATCCTCTTTGTAAATCATTTTTTCTTAATCTAATTACATTTTCCCGTAAAAAATTTAATGAATCTTTAACACGGATGTTTTTCTTAATTGAAAATGAAAAGTGTAATTAAAACCAATTCAAAAGAAGCTGAATTGCAATTGCCGTAAAAGAGAGTGAGTAAACGTATAGGATATGGGATTAGCTGCAAGTAATGTTTATAGTTAGTCTAATCCACAATCTAGCTTCACCTCGCGTAATGTGTGTACAACTGTGGGAGCTCGAGGCAAAAGATAATTAGAGAAATATCGCAATATAAACTTAAACTGACTGAAGTTAAGCAAAATGACTGTAGTGCGATTATATTTGCTTGTAAAATGAAGGCGTGTATAAGACAAGCGAGAGAGCTTCAGGTCGTTATCCTCTCTGAAAAGATAATCGAAACTTTAGAATTTGCCGATCTCAAGTCCTTTTGAATCTATGTGGCGAACGCTCAGCTCAAATATCATACCATGTGATAGTACACACACTCATATCGAGTCACCTATAAGGGTAGTGGGCAGAAAACGGGTTCGTATGACACTGATTTAGACGCTATAAGTCAAACCCGACACGCAATTACCCCCTTTTGCACAGTATACTAGCATCCATGTTGCCTGCTTACAGCCCCAAGTTATTTCCTACCTACCATTCTTCCAGCCTTCTTATTTCTCTTATATATTCTATCGCATCGGACCAAACGCTCACAGAAAATAGGAGAAAAATACACGGATAAAATTAGTTGTTGAAACTAACCTCATTTTGTTTAAGTCGTATATTGAGTTTATCTCATAATTTAGAGCAATTCTTTCAACATTAACTTGAAATTCGGATTCAGGGAGAAAAAACATACACTACAGTCAGAAATTGTCGGTCCGCTCGACCGAAGAGGAGAAAAAAAGACAGCTTCACTAAAATCATAATAACTTTGTCAAAAATGAAGATAGAGTCTTGAATTTTGCAGATTTGGAAAGCTTATAAAATTTTGAATAAGATAAGATTTGGTTAATTTTTTTTAACGTTTAGAACTTGTTATATTATTTAATTATTTGTAGTACAAAACTCTCAAAACTTTCAATTATTGTTCGATATGTTTAGTCCGTTGCCTGATCTACAAAAATAATAGGAAGAATTTGAAACTTATACCATTTTGTTAAAAAAATTGTCACCTTTAATTTGAGCCTAAGAAAAGTAAAAAATATTAATCCGTCTCCGAGATATGATTAAAAATGTCAGTGTATGTTTTTCTCGTCATTGAACCGTCGATCGTCGCGAATCCCGTCTATTGCTTTCTCGCCTTCGTCTCCACAGGGCCGAATAGGCGTCTTCCAAAGTGAGTGATTTCTTGGAGCCCCTTACAGATTCTTTTTTCCCTAAATTATAGTTATGATCTGAATTTTTTTACACTATTAGTCAAACTTTAATTAAATAATGTTATTATTATTAAAACAAATGTATAAACAAATTATTGTCATTAATGATTGTTTCTATATTTTAGAATTAACCTTGAATAGTGCAGTTTTCTTCCAGCAATGAATTTAATTAAAATAAAATTCTTTTTTTCTATTAAGGAAATTAAAAACATTTATTTCCTTAAATAGTAATTAGAAGCTAATTAGTGTATGTTTATTTGTGTATACTCTTTCCAATTTAAGTTTTCATTTTTATTTGGTTTTTGAGCCGTTTTTTGAGTATAACTCAAAAAAAGAACCAATTTGACAATTCTGACGTCGGATACTATTGTTGTGTCTCGTCCAAAGAATTTTTTTGTGTGCCTATGTTATCAAAGTTTTTATGAATTTACATTTGTATTTAAAAAATCTGACTCGAGATCCGAATTTGGTGATCTATAAACCCCCTAAATAAGAAATTTCAAGCAAATATAATAGTTTTAATTTTAAAAAATTATTTTTCGGTCGCCATATTGGATCGGCCATTTTGAATTTTTTAATTCTGATCTAAGGTTTAATTAATTTATAAACTACGAAGAAAAATAGGGGAGACTGGAGTAAACCCGCTCACTTTTTTTGAAAACGGTAAAAACCAAGAAAATTATTCTCTGAATCCAAGTTAATTTATAGAATTTGAAAGCTTATGATTTCTACTAACAAAATAAAAAAGAATTTTCAATTTATCTTTCTTACTTTTACTTAGAGAAAATTTGTAATACACATATACCAAATTTCAAAATCACAATTTTCCAGGGTAAATCGGGTTTCTTTGTTGTAATAAACTGGTGCCATTTACCATTGCATGTAAATACTTGTTAGTGATGGTAGAAAACTTTTCACGTCATTTTCATTAAGTTCCAATTAAGTACGCGAGCAGTATAAACGTAAAACGTAAATGTGTGGTGAATTTTTTAAGCAAAACTTATACTTAGTGTCGAGAAAAATTAATTAAACAAAAGGGAAGATGCAAACAATCAAGTAAGATGATGAAATTTATTCATTAGAGAGTGCTTTAATACTTTGGTATGTTATTTGGTTTTTATATCGTGCGTTTATGCCTGTGTGATAAAAAAAATCAAAACGACGTGAAACTTACGGTCGGGTCACTTTATATCGTGCAGGTTGGGACACATAATTTTACAATTATGGTGCGTTCTAACATTGGAAATTCATTTGTTTAAGGTAGAGATGTGTGAAGAACATCATTTTACAGTGAAAAAAATATATTCATGTTCGAAAAACGTTCGTAAAACATTTTAAAAAGTCTCATTTCACATCTCCTTCGATAACGTATTGTAAACGTTTCGTGTACTGAGAACGTTTTTAGATTAATTTTTATATAAATTTTATATTTCCTTTTTCCATTTTCAAGTGCATTTCAGCATTCTTCTGTAATTTACGGGCCATTTTTAGAAATATTCCTTCATATCGTCAAAAAAACGCAAATACTGTTTTAATAAGTGAGCGGCTTTACCCCGAATGTATTTCTCACATTTCAGAATAAATTTAAATAAATCTTTTTGAAATCAAACAAAACTACATATATATTTCGAAAAAGGTCACCCAACAGCATAAAAAAAATTGGTCGAATAAATTAAGTCTCAAAAATAATAATCGAAAAACTTAAAAATCCGAAGTCCATTTTTTCTTTTTTGCACTTCTAAAAACAATTGACCGTCTCTGATTCTATGACGAATTTATGAAACTAAATGAAAGTTCGTTAACATTAGTTGTATGTTAAATACTATTCACAGTACAAATAACTCCATCTTAAGTTGAGTTTATAGCGTCAAATCGCTACCCTAGTAGAAATTCGTCATAGTATCTTTAAGGGCACTGGACAGTTCCACTGGAAAATTTCGAGGCACTTTACAGTTAAACTGGCTAAAAACTATAAAGTGATGTCACGCTAATTTGTTCAAGTTATTGTCCAGTCAAATTTTACAGTTTCTGATCATCAGTCCTGTAGAAAAACTGTACAAAATAATTCACTTGGAAATGTCAAAACTTTATTTCTATTGACGTTTCGTATTGAACACGCACAAATTTGAAAATATAACGTTAAATTATTTTGTCAACAAATTAAATAAATTAAAATTTTACGAAACTATATTTTTACTGTTGGTGTATCTATTGTTACGTATAATAAATTATCTGTAAAATTATTTTTTAATAACTACATAATTAAAAAAAATTATGAACATTACTGATTCTTGTACACATGTCTTTTTTTTACAGTAAACAACATTCACTTTTTCCTTGAATTAAGCACAACACTGAAATAAATATTATTATTTTATCACACAACAGACTTAAAAGTAAACCCTAATATGAAGCACTAATTCAGTTCAAACGAAAAATATCTAGCGGTATTGGGGAGCGAACTCGGGTCACACTGGGACGAAATACCTAAACGCACGCTTACGCATCACGGCCGTTCTAGTCGATGGACGATTCCGGAAAAATAATAACCATACTCTACCGGCAGGTAAAGCAGTTCCCTTTTTCATCTTTTCTAGCTCAACTGGCGAATTACTGGACAGCTACTGCATAACACTCTAAAGTTGAACTTATTGATTTTTATTGTATAGAAGTTCTGTCTGTCCAGTTATTCTCATGGTACTGTCTAGGCGTTCCGTGAAATTATGTTTCAAAGTTTGTCGTGGCATTTGCGCTACCGTCAGTCCAGCAACTGAACAGTGTTATATAGACATTTTCCATAAATACATCAGTGTATACACTGAAAAAAATAATTCGCGGGTATAACTAGAATTATGCCTATTTTTTCCGTAAGGAATTAGTAATAAATTGTTACTGGCTACTGTCATAAATTATAGACAGTTCTGTTATATAGATCGGAGAGCTATACATATGTCAACGTCAATACATCAATGTAAAACATAACCTCACTTTATTGGACCAATTCTAACTTTTTGTATCTAACAGGTTTGTTAAATTAATATTTATACATATAATAAGATTATGTAATCTTGAAAAAAAATTGTCTTCTGAATTTAAAAATTAGTTATTTTAATTAACTCAATTAATTAAAGCGAATTTTAAAAAAGTTTTCAAGTTGTCAACAGTAAAATAAAAGAAAAAAATTAAAAATATGAAAACTATAAACTTTAAAACCAAAAGATTTATTTTATAGAAAATATTTCGAAAATGGCAATACACAACTGTTTAGTTACTGAAACCGGCGGTAGCGCTGACGCCACGACAAGCTTTGGAAAATAATATCTCGGAACGCCTCGATAGTGCCATGAAAATAACTGTACAGGACTTCTATGCAGTAATAATCAAGTTCAACTTTATATTTTCTTTAACAGTGTTATGCAGTAGCTGTCTAGTAATTCGCCAGTTAAGCTAGATTAAACTTCCATGACTAAAACTGTACAGTAACTTGAATAAATCTAGTCATGCCACGACAAATTTCTACTAGGGTAGTGAGCGGGTTTACCCCAGTCTCTCCTACATAAAAAAATTATATGTGAACACAGGAAAAAAGGGTGGTAATATTACGAAGGGTAATGGGTCAAAATGACTTGGGTAAAGAATAAAAATTACGAAGGGTAAAATTACAGAGGATAAAACACTTACCTGAATATGTTACTTAAACAAATTAAAAGTTTTTTTTCTTCTAATTATATCGGGAAGGTTAAATATTAAATTATTTTGATTAGAACTAGTTTGAATTAATCATAACTTAATAATTTTTTTACCTAAATTAATAAACAATTATATTTTCCAATTTGACTTGTTAAATAATTCACTTTTAAACTCTCCATTTTATGGTTATGATTTTGTAAACAAACAAGAGTTATGAAACAATATAATAAAATGTCACGCAAAGCAGTACATTTTTAATATAAATTTTTATTTTATTAAACAAATTTTTTCTTTTCCATAAAAAATGTATAATTGTAAATCATAATACATAATTATGATAAATAAATGTTATGTCTTTCAAAATCATAATTTATAAATAATTATAATGAAAAAGCAAATATTTATCTCATTGTATTGTTTGCTTGTTCAAGTGTTGAAGTAACTAATGTTAACTAATTTACTTAAAACCAAAAAACTGAAACATCTTTAATTTATAAAATTTATTTAAAATATTTTAATGCTGTTATTTTCAAAAAAATATGTTTCTAAATTTAAAACAAGAATTGTTTTAAAGAAATGTGATTAATAATTACGCATTAACCAAAATTATCTTCCTTATTAAAAAAAATTTTTAAGGAAATAATTTGATATCATATTATTACAGAAATATTTTTATTATAGTTTAAAACAAAATATTTTTTAGAAACAAATATTTATAACACCGTTTTCTTTCCTTTCAATATAAATGAAATATTTTTAGAAATGTATAATTCGAAAATTTCCTATGAGCAAATTTATTCTTTTTTTTAATTATAATTTTTACAAAAAAATGCGACTGGAACATAAATACTATATTTTTTCAATCTCTACTTGGAAAAAATTAGAATTCTTTAACAAGCTTATGATTAAGAATAAAATAGTTAACAATCTTTTCTTTGCATGAAAAAACATTAAAAATTGGGTTTAAAAAATCATAATTTTTACAATTAATTATGACTGAAATACAAATATTCTGCTTATATTTTTCTTAACCCATTAAGTCCCATGAAGAAACCAGCCATTGTATTAAAAATCTAACAATTGGAATCATAGGCAAATAGAAAAAAAAGATATACCTGTTTTTTTGTTTTTAATTTCCAATTGTTTAACAACAATTGTTTAAACAAATTACCAAAAAATTAAAAAATTTTGAAATCTGTTAAAGCCAATCGATTCTACGTGAAAAAATAAGAATATTTTGTATAGGTCATTTTTCTCTCCAAGTCGTATTTTGTTTATAAAATTGTTATAAACAAATTAAGCTGCGTAAAGGGTGTTTCATCCCAAGCATAAACAATTAAATTTTAAGTAAAACTAACAATTGGATTCATAGGCAAATGGAAAAAAAAGATATACCTGTTTTTTTGTTTTTAATTTTCAATTGTTTAACAACAATTGTTTAAACAAATTAACAAAAATTAAAATTTTTTTGAAATCTGTTAAAGCCAATCGATTCTACGTGAAAAAATAAGAATATTTTGTATAGGTCATTTTTCTGTCCAAGTCGTATTTTGTTTATAAAATTGTTATAAACAAATTATGCTGGGTAAAGAGTGTTTCATCCCATGCATAAACAAATGCATTTTAAGTAAAACTAACAATTGGATTCATAGGCAAATAGACAAAAAATATATACCTGTTTTTTTGTTTTTAATTTTTTTGTTTTTTTTTTGTTTTTTTTTAAATCATGTTTATACTTACATCTTAGTTATAAGACATTTTTTGGCAAATCCATTCTAGAATGTGACGAAATAACATGTTATACTCAATTATACAAAGTTTGAAAGCATTTTTAAAAAAAATGTAAAATTTGAAAAATTTTTGAAGAAATTGAATAGTATATTATATTAAATATAAACAATTATTTTTTAATGTTGTTTTTTCATAAAGAAAATAACCAAATTTTATAAAAAAATATTTTTATTAAAGCTTGGAATGTCCTTAAAAAGTACCCCAATTTGTGAAGATGTGTTTTTTGATATTTTCGAGAAACTAATTTTTGAATTTTTTATTCACAAATTGGGGTACTTTTTAAGGACATTCCAAGCTTTAATAAAAATATTTTTTTATAAAATTTGGTTATTTCCTTCATGAAAAAAAACAACTTTAAAAAATAATTGTTTAAAGAAATTTGTCGAAAAGTTTAAAAAATTATTTTTTAATAAAATATTATTAAAATTCAATACATTCTCTTTAATTTTTATGTGAAACATTTTTTTCTAGGACCAATAGTTTACAAGATAAAAATTCCTGAAAAAGTGACCAAAAAGTTTAATTAACAATATCTTGCAAAATAATTAAAATTATGCAAAATCCTTGAGTGTACTTTAAAATCACCGTAAACACAACAAATTAACCAAGTATAAACAAAATCTGAGATTCAAAAGTTCTTCCAGCTGTGGAACGCCCCACATATATACATACACGAAATTTTTTATCACCATTTTTGGAATCCCGGTTGCTCAAGAGAAATAATTATATCGGAAATTTAGATTTCTGGGCAATGTACAAACAAAAGTCTCATCTTATATATATATATATATATATATATATATTTCGCGTGCAAATCCTGTCCATAATTCAGTTTGAACCTCTATCTGTTGAAACCTAAAGCGCCGTCAAAAGTTTCGCTCCAGAAAAAGTTCTGTCTACTGTTAAAAAACGTGTGGGGTGTCAGGACACCCTAGTTACTCCTTAACGTTCGAAAAATTATTAGGCTAAGTAAATTTACAATTTATAAAAAATCGTTTTTAATCAGTTAAAATCGTGTAATAAAGTATAAATTTATAGGTTATGTATAAAAAAAGTTGTATTTTATAAAAAAAATATTTTTGTTCAAAAATTCAATTTTTAGCAAAAAATTAAAAATTTTATTTTTAAGTATCTATAAAATTATAATTAATTAATTGTATATATACCTATAATATTATTATTATATTATTATTAAATTGATTCAAAAGTTATTAATTTTATTGTTAATATATTCAGATATATTAAGTATGTAAAGTTTTAAATTTATAACACTATTTTTAATAAATATTAATTGTTGAAGTCCATTTTATAATTCATTTTCATGATTTTCACTATTCGCCAATTGTCTTTAATTTCTATCACTTCTGATGTTCAAATAATTATGTTTTTTTTAAGTAATACAAAAACTAATTTTTTCCCCTAAAACTATATCTATTTAATTGAAGAAAGTGAAAAATATACAATTAAGTTTAAAAACCCAAAACAGTTTTTAAATTAGTCAATTTTTTAAGAAACTACAGCTTTTTTATAAGAAATTCAATTTTGCTGTTTTTTTTAGTTTTTTCAAAATTCCTTACTAAAAAACCAATCAATCCATTATAACAATTTTTTTACGTCAAATAGAAACCTTATAAAATAAGTTTAAAGCATGGGGTGTCGGGACACCCCAGTTACTCCTTAGAGGGTGAGCAAACTAACATACTCCTTCTAGGGCTAATAAATAGTAATTTTTCGTTAAAATATTTTTTTACCTAGTCCAATATTTTCCGAGGGGAAGAGGGTTAAATTTTTGGGTTTTTCAGTACAATGCTTATTTCGATAATTTTTTACTCTTAAACTATTAAACATAAAAATTTGGCAAAGTACATTTTGGAGAGGGTTTTTTCATGCTCTTTCGATTAAAAATAAGTATTATGAAAAAAAATTTTGACCCAAAAAAAATTAAAAATAAATTTTAATTTTTGGGAGGGAAAGGTCCGATTTTTATTTATTGTTTTTTAAACGAAAGCTGAGGTTTTTTCCTAAAAGGACATATATATGAAATAGTGTCATATATATATATATATATATATATATATATATATATATTTATATATTTATATATACAGGGTGAGCAGGAAGTCGTATTCAATATTTGGTTATTGGATTCAGGGTGACATTTTAGAGGGGACTCTCGAACGGTTTTGCAAAATTTGCAATATTTTTTGAGAAAATCAAATTTGAAATTAATAAAATTGGCAATGAATTTTGATTGTTTGATCGCCATTGTCTATTGTTGTCTAACTTCTCTCTCGTTCGAGCTGTGAATAGAAGAAACTAACAGTGGAAAAACAAATAAAAACATATTTGAGGGGAAATCGAAAAGCACGTGTGTTTACAAAATACTAACCCCAAATTGTCAATAGAAAAAATTTGAATTTTTACTCTTCTGATGGTGGAAGGAAAAATTTGTTTTTCTCTTTAAAAACATTTTTTTATGTTAAAAACTTTGGAAATTTAACAAAAAACATGGGAAAAGTATGTCAACAAAAAAGTCGGATTTTTCTTATTTTTGAGAGTAAACAATTTCTCATTTTGAACCATGGCAAAAACATGGGAAAAGTATATGGAAGCAAAAAAAATTGTACTTTTCTTATTTTGGAGAAAAAGAAAATTTTTATTTCGAACTATGGCAAAAACATGGGAAAAGTATGGCAGCACAAAAATCGTATTTTTCTTCGTTTTGAAAGAAAGACAATTTTTTTTCCGAACCTTTGCAAAAACATAAAAAAAAATAAGGGAGCAAAAAAATCGTATTCTTCTTCGTTTTGAGAGAAAGAAAATTTTCTTTCTCTCAAAAATAGAAAAAATTCATTTTTTTGCTACCATACTTTTCCCATTTTTTCCAATATTCATAATAAAAATTTTCTTTCTCTCAAAAATAATAAAAATACGATTTTTTTCATAATAACCATTTCTATTTTCTATAAAATAATTAATTAAAAAAATTAATATTTTTAATAATAAATAACAGGGACCGCCACCGACACGATGAGACACGAAAATCAGTAACGTGTCGGTATCGTGTCGACGCCCGACACGATGCATCGTGTCGAGAAAAGTATCGTGTTGCGACACGATACGATACCGACACGATACGAAATTAACGTGTTGCACATGTTACATTAAAAAATGCTTTTTATCAGCACATGACGCATATACGGCTATCTTGTAAAACCAAAAATATATATATTTTAAGTTGCGCAGTGTACTACCACCACACTTGGACATGCGCAGTAGTGTAATTTGGTATTTATTGATGCGCAGTAGTGTAATTTAGTATTAATGGATGCGCAGTAGTGTAATTTGGTATTGATTGATACGCAGTAGTGTAATTTAGTATTGATGGATGCGCAGTAGTGTAATTTGGTATTTATTGCTGCGCAGTAGTCTAATTAAGTATTATTGGATGCGCAGTAGTGTAATTTAGTATTCATGGATGCGCAGTAGTGTAATTTGTTATTGATTGATGCGCAGCAGTGTAATTTAGTATTGGTTGATGAGCAGTAGTGTAATTTAGTATTGATGGATGCGCAGTAGTGTAATTTGGTATTTATTGCTGCGCAGTAGTCTAATTAAGTATTATTGGATGCGCAGTAGTGTAATTTAGTATTAATTGATGCGCAGTAGTGTAATTTAGTATTAATGGATGCGCAGTAGTGTAATTTAGTATTAATGGATGTGCAGTAGTGTAATTTTGTATTAATTGCTGCGCAGTATATTAAACCTGCATACTGCGCAGTTATAAATACAAAATTACATTATTGCGCAGTAATTAATGCTAGATTAGACTACTGCGCAGCAATTAATACTAAATTATGTTACTGTGCAGCAACAAAACCAAGTAACACTACTGTGCATGTCCAAGAGTAACGGTAGGCTGCTGCGCAGCAATAAGTACTAATTTACACTACTGCGCATGTCCAAGTGTAGTCATAGGTTACTGCGCAGCATTTAGTACTAATTTGCACTACTGCGCATGTTCAAGTGTGGGAGGCAACTACTGCGCAGCAATAAGTAATTAGTTGCCCTACTGCGCATGTCCAATTACATTATTTTGTAATTTTGTATAATATGATTGTGCACATCTTATGCAATTTAATCAGCTATTTTTGTAATGCGACACGATACGAAAATCCTATCGTGTCGGTCCCTGAATTAAATAATAATAATAAATAAAATAATTATTAAATAAATTTTATTATCAAATAAAATTTAATAAAATTTTTTTTTTACTATTGGTTTTTCAATGGCAGCCAATAATGTGCCAATAGTGGTTGCCAATTATTGGCATCGGCGTGGACATCCCACGACCCAGGCGGAAAAGTCGGACGAATGCCGGATCATCCAACCGTCAAGGATCCGCGCCGATTGATTTGGAGAGTTAATGCCGGTACAGGCAGTCTGTACCGATTCGGGTGTTAATGTCTGCTGGCGCGGTACAAAGACGGATCCGACCGCCGGATCAAAATTTATACTGTGTTATAATGGCTATGCGTCCGGCTCGGTACAGATTTCATGCCGCCGAACAACCGGCGTTGTACTGGCATTCGTCCGTCTGACAACCCGAGCGGTACAGACATTCTACCGACTGCGGACTAATATCATTTATGTTATTATTAAGATTTCAATTAATAATAATATGCTAAGAATATGGCTATCGTCATTGTTTTTCTAAAACAATTTAATGTTTTCTAAAATAATTTTTTTTTAATTAACACATTATTCAGAATTTTCAGAAATAGATTTTTTACAATGCAAAAATTTAGCTGTAGTCTTATTGTTTCAATAAAAATTAATAAAATAATAATTATAGTAATAAAAATTTTTAATCTATTATGTTGTAAAAAATTTTTGTAAGAGAATTGTTTAAAGTTTAAATATTAAAAACAGAATTAACAATACAATAGAATATAAAATTTAATTTTAAAAATTAATGAATTTGAAAAATAGGTTTTAAATATATTTTTATTTTTTAATTAACAAATAAATTAAAGAATTAAATTTGTTTGTTATAATCAAATTTTTTAAATATTTATAAATAAAGTATACAGATAATTATTTATAAATATAAAAAAATGAATAATAAAAATAATAAATAAATATAATAATAATAATAATATAATAATTAAAAAAATAAAATTTTAAAATATTGTTTTAAAACACTATATTTATTTACATAATATTCATAAAATGCTAAAATATTCCAAAGTATTTGTAAAATGATTATTTATTGTTTGCTTCGTAGCGGTATTACATATCGACATTATTATGCTCAGATCCGCATGCGAGCGAATAGCGTAGTGGTTAGCGTGTTAGACTTCGGTGCTTCGATTAGGAATAGCTTGGGCTTCGTATCCCACTTGCGAGCGTTTAGAATTTTAATGTGTAAAAAAATGTAGAATGTGTTAAAAATGTTGGAAATGATCTATAAATAAATATTAATTAACATGCACCATGCATAATTAATTAAATATTTTTTTATTTTATTTTTCAATAGAAAATATAATTAAGTCTGGCTAGACGGGCGAATGCCAGTAGAACGCCGGTCCGCTGAAGCGAGTCGTCTTTGAAAGAATATTTGGCCCGCCGCGGTTGCTAGAGCGGACGAATGCCGGTACAACGCCGGTTGTTCGGCGGCATCAAATTAGTACCGAGCCGGACGCGCAGCCACTACAACATATTGTCATGTTCCAGTAGAAAGCCTGCACCGATCCGGTTGTCTCGCGGACGAATGTCAGTACAGTCTTACCGACGTCTGTACAGGCGCGGTACGATGCCAGTGGTCAATTTCCGCCTGGGGATTTTACCATTAGTGGTCTATTATTGGGTGCCAATAATAAACCTAGAGAAAACCAATGGCTCCCAATATTGGACCATTAATGTACCAATGGTAGACTAATGGCTATTTCCCATTGGGAAGGAATACAATTATCGAGTAATTTCCGTTCCTACATTTTTCTACTTAGGTTGAAATATTCTGAACAAGAATGGACTAGGCTGAACAGAAATAATTTTATTTTACGAGTGTTCAATCTGCCTTTTTCAAAAATTCAAAAAAAATAACCGTTGCAGAACCGTGGCTTGAGCGTGGATCAACCGTGACAATACCGTGGCTTGAGCGTACATAAACCGTGGCAATACCGTGGCTGAAGCGTGGATCAACCGTGGATGCCTCTATGCCCAAGGTATTACCACAGTTGTCCCACTCTATGCCTACGGTATTTCCACAATTGACACACTCTATGGCCACGGTATTGCCACGGTTGACTCACGCTACGCCTACGGTATTGCCACTGTTGACCCACGCTATGCCCACGGTTGCCCCCTCTATGCCCACTGTTGACTAACACACATTGCCTACGGTATTTCGACGGTTGGCCAACTCTGTATTATAATCTGTCAGAAAGTCAATTTGATCAAATTTCAATTTTCCAGAAATCTAATTTAACCGAACATCAATTTATCTGAATCGTTTTTTCCTAGAATCGTAATTTGACAGAAGTGTAATTAAATAGATTCTGAATATTGCCAGAAATCATTTTAATTAAAATCTACTATACTCCATGGCCACGGTTGATTCACGCTCTAATCTCGGTATTGCCACAGTTGATCCACGCTTAAGCCACGGTTAATTCACGCTTAAGCCTCGGTTGATCCACGCTTAAGCCTCGGTTGATCCACGCTTAAGCCACGGTTGATCCACGCTCAAGCCACTGTTGATTCACGCTTAAGCCACGGTTGATCCACGCTCAAGCCACTGTTGATTCACGCTTAAGCCACAGATGATCCACGCTCAAGCCACTGTTGATTCACGCTTAAGCCACGGATGATCCACGCTCAAGCCAGTGTTGATTCACGCTTAAGCCACGGTTGATCCACGCTTAAGCCACTGCTGGTCCACGCTTAAGCCACGGTTGATCCACGCTCAAGCCACGATTGATCCACGCTCAAGCCACGGTTAATTCACGCTTAAGCCACGGTTAATTCACGCTTAAGCCACGGTTAATTCACGCTTAAGCCACGGTTGATCCACGCTTAAGCCACGGTTGATCCACGCTCAAGCCACTGTTGATTCACGCTTAAGCCACGGTTGATCCACGCTCAAGCCACTGTTGATTCACGCTTAAGCCACGGATGATCCACACTCAAGCCACTGTTGATTCACGCTTAAGCCACGGTTGATCCACGCTCAAGCCACTGTTGATTCACGCTTAAGCCACGGATGATCCACGCTCAAGCCACTGTTGATTCACGCTTAAGCCACGGATGATCCACGCTCAAGCCAGTGTTGATTCACGCTTAAGCCACGGTTGATTCACTCTTAAGCCACGGTTGATCCACGCTCAAGCCACTGTTGATTCACGCTTAAGCCACGGTTGATCCACGCTTAAGCCTCGGTTCATCCACGCTCAAGCCACGGTTGATCCACGCTCAAGCCACTGTTGATTCACGCTTAAGCCACGGTTGATCCACGCTCAAGCCACTGTTGATTCACGCTTAAGCCACGGTTGATCCACGCTCAAGCCACGATTGATCCACGCTCAAGCCACTGTTGATTCACGCTTAAGCCACGGTTGATCCACGCTCAAGCCACGATTTATCCACGCTCAAGCCACGATTGATCCACGCTTAAGCCACGGTTAATTCACGCTTAATTCACGGTTGATCCACGCTTAAGCCACGGTTGATCCACGCTCAAGCCACTGTTGATTCACGCTTAAGCCACGGTTGATCCACGCTCAAGCCACTGTTGATCTACGCTTAAGCCACTGTTGATCCACGCTCAAGCCACGGTTGATCCACGCTCAAGCCACGGTATGCCACGGTTGATCCTCGCTTATAGGTATGTCCAAGTTGCAAAATGTAAACAAAGTAAAATGTAAACAAACCAAGCACTAAAATCTCCTTTTTTATACATCTTTTTATCTCACAAAAATTAACATTTTAACACATTTTTTTTAAAAGTGATAAATTAGAGTGTCAAAGTTTTCAAAAAAATCATTTTTGAGTGTGATAAATAAATAGCAATTTGTAAAATAACTAATTAAAATGACCTGTAAAATAGCATTTTTGACGCGTCGTGAAAAAAAACTGTTTGAGTATATCAACTGCACTGACGATAAAGAAGTCTCATATCAGCGATTGGTGAGCTGACGTATTGAGTTTGGTTATTACGCCTTGCAGAGCTGAAAAAAATTAGAAAAGAACCAACTTTTATTCCAAACAAAGTGGGCACTTCCACGTGGTGCTGTCAATGCTTCCTTGGCACGGTCTGTGCGTGCGCGTAGAGCAACAGAGTTCTCGTCGGGAAAAGTTTAAGTGTTTGACTATATCAACCGCACGGACGATGAAGAAGTTTTTACCCTTTCTCCTTGTAATTTCATGGAGGAAAGGGAAAAATTTCCCTTTCCACATTTTGAAGGTCCAATCGCTGATATGAGACTTCTTCATCGTCAGAGCGGTTGATGTACTCAAACAGTTTATCTTTCGCGACGCGTCGAAATGCTAATTTACAGATCATTTTAATCAGTCCTTTTACTAATTGATATTTATTTACCTCACTTAAAAATGATTTTTTTGAAACTTTGACACTCTAATTTTCCATTTTTGAAGAGAAAGTGTTCTAATATTAATTTTTTTGAGAGAAAAAGATGCATAAAAAGGTGATGTTAGTGCTTGGTTTGTTTACATTTCACACCTTGGACTTTCCCTTAAGTCACTGTAGTGTCACGGTTGATCCACGCTCAAGCCACGGTATTGTCACGGTTGATCCACGCTGAAGGCTCGGTTCTGCCACGGTTGATCCACGCTCAAGCCACGGTTCTGCCACGGTTATTTTTTTTGAATTTTTGAAAAAGGCAGATTGAACACTCGTAAAATAAAATAATTTCTGTTCAGCCTAGTCCATTCTTGTTCAGAATATTTCAACCTAAGTAGAAAAATGTAGAAACGGAAATTACTCGATATTTTTATTCTTTTTTAAATTAATTTCAGTTGATTAATAAAATAAATTAGAAATAGTTAATTAAATAATGTATAATTTCAGATGATGTTGAACACTTTGATTATTTCCCGCGTGGAAAAAGAACTATGCGCGAAAAATAGCAATAGATGACAAAACCATGGGCACAGATTTCGGCCAAAGTTGATCAGCTTTCAGTCATGCTTACAAAGCATGGGCAAAATCTAGAGAATCATTGCTAATGATATAATACTTCGGAATTTTGGCAAAAACATGGAAAAGCGTGGCAACAGAAAAATCGGATTTTTCTTATTTTTGAGAGTAAAAAAAAATTTTCATTTTGAATCATGGCAAAAGTATAGGAGCAAAAAAATCGGATTTTTCTTATTTTTAAGAGTAATAAATTTTTCTTAATTTGAACTTTAACAAAAAACTGGGAAAAGTATGAGAGCAAAAAAATCGTATTTTTATTATTTTTGAGAGAAAAAAAATTGTTATTATAAATATTGGCAAAAAAATGGGGAAAGTATGGGACCAAAAAATTGTATTTTTTCCAGTTTTGAGAGAAAGACATTTTTTATTCTGAACCATGGCAAAAACATGGAAAAAGTATGGGAGCAAAAAAATTGTATTATTCCCATTTTCGAGAGAAAGAAAATTTTTATTCTGAGCCATGGCAAAAACATGGGAAAAGTATGGCAACAAAAAATTTTCCGACCACTATCAGAAGAGCAAAAATTCAAATTTTTTCTATTGTCAATTGGGGGTTAGTATTTTGTAATCACACGTGCTTTTCGATTTCCCCTCAAATATGTTTTCATTTGTTTTTCCACTGTTAGTTTCTTCTACTCACAGCTCGAACGAGAGAGAAGTTAGACAACAATAGACAATGGCGATCAAACAATCAAAATTCATTGCCAATTTTATTAATGTCAAATTTGATTTTCTCAAAAAATATTGCAAATTTTGCAAAACCGTTCGAGAGTCCCCTCTAAAATGGCACCCTGAATCCAATAACCAAATATTGAATACGACTTTCTGCTCACCCTGTATATATCCTTTTAGGAAAAAACCTCAGCTTTCGTTTAAAAAAAAATTAATAAAAATTGGACTTTTCCCTCCTAAAAATTAAAATTTATTTTTAATTTTAATTTTTTTGGGTCAAACATTTTTTTTCATAATGCTTTTTCTTAATCAAAAGAGCATGAAACAACCTTTCCAAAATGTACTTTGCGAAATTTTTGTGTTTAATAGTTTAAGAGTAAAAAATTATCGAAATAAGCATTACACCGTAAGACCCCTGGATCACTTGACATGGAATGCTTCATATAGATAAAAATGAACTATATTTACAAAATGAATGGAAATTATAATTGTTTAATAAATTGAAATAAAATGTTATTAACATAATAAAATATACCATTTCAAACGAAAATTGGTTCGCAAACAAGAATCAAAAAACTGTCACCGTATGTTTTTTATAATTTTATACTCATTTTTCATCAAATAAATGTTTATTTATTATTATAAACGTCCGATATATATGTATTATTTTTTGTTGTATTTTAGTCTGTCACAGCAGAAATTTATTTTCTTGTGGTTAAGTATCTAAGTTAGTGAGGTTAAAATTTGTTTACAAAATGCATATACCTTATACTATTAAGGTGATTTATATTTAAAATTGATTTTACATACATTACAAGATTATTCAAAACAGTTTGTTTATTGAATTAAAGATTGTAACTTATTAATTTGAATTTTTGAATTAGGGCGAACTTATTTCTTTCCGATTTGACATTTTAGCAATACCGGAACAGAAATCACATAATATTTTATATTGTAGGCGCAGTCTAAAAATTCAAAATAAACAAACATTTAATATACTTTTATATTTGGGTGATTAAATTTAAAATGTCATTTTCAACAACTACAAACATTGACTTGGCGATGTTGGAATTTCTGGTTAGATTATTTTTTTAATAGAATGTTTAATCCATAAAATTAATAATGGTCAAGCACATAAAAACAAATATTTTCATAAACAGACAAATTTTTGAAAAAAAGCCTAAAATAAATTTATTTTAACTTTAACTGTGAAAACACTTAAATATTAAAAAGCTAATGGTCAAATACGCATTATGAAATAATTTATATTAACTTTCACCGGAAATTATGTAGCTGTAAATCACAAGAATATGTAAGCAAAATTGGTGGGCAAAATTGTTTTACTTTCAAAATGTAAAATAGAGAAACTTTGAATTCAAGATGGCAGAATCAAAATTTAAAAAAAGTTAATGCATCATAGTAAAAAAATTAAATTTATCATCAATATTCAAAAAGTATCCAAATTCGATTCAAAATGTATTCTCAGGGGTTTTGGAGGTCGCTGATAAAGAATCCCATGTCAGTTTTTCAAAATTCAAAATGGCGGATCCAATATAGCACACTTTATTACAAAAGTTTCTTGGATTCGCTTGAAACTTGTCACTTGGGAGTTTTGAGGGTCGCTGATGACAAATTCGATGTCAGTTTTTGTAAATTTACAATGGTGCATCTAATATGGCGGACGCTTCATTGAAAAAAAATTTTTAGTTCTATTTTAATGGGGTTTCCAAGTTTTACCACGTGGATGTGTGCAAACCGAAGAGTTTTGTTTTTGGTTTTAATTTAACCCCTTCGCAGTCCAGCTAAAAATCGCTTGTGGTCCAAAAACGGTCCATGAAAAAAAAGTTTCTAAAAAATGTGATTTCATTGTAATTAAGGTTTTTGGAGTCGCATAATTTGAATTTGAAGTCAGTTTTTCAAAATTTAAAATGACGGACCCAAAATGGCGAATTCGAAAATTTTCAATTTTATCAGATTTGCTTGAAAATTGTTACTCGGGGGTTTTCGGGGTCTCTGATTACGAATCTAATGTCAGATTTTCAAAATTCAAAATGGCGGATCCAATATGGCGGTCGAGAAAATATAAAATCTAACGGATTTGTTTAATACTTGTTACTCGGAGGTTTTCGGGGTCGCTGATTACGAATCCGATGTCAGATTTTGAAATCCAAAATGGCGGACCTAAAATTCGATCAAATTGCATGAATCTTGAAATTATCCGCCATATTGGATTCACCATTTTTATTTTGTAAATCTGACATCATATTCGTAATCAGCGACACCGAAAACCCCCAAGTAACGAGTTTCAAGCGTATTTGATAAACTTTTAAATCTTCATAGTCACCATTTTAGGTCCACCATTTTGAATTTTGAAAATCTGATTTGAGATTCGGATTCAGCGACCCCAAAAACCTTAGTATGCACTTGGTCATTCAAATCGAAATATGTTTAGTATTTTATTTTTGAAATGGACATATATGGCCACAGACGTAAAGGTGGCACGACTTTTTGTGGCCACATATGGGCCATGGACTGTCAAGGGGTTAAAGAATATTTTTTGATTTTTCAATTTTTTAAAATTTTTTGTAAGAAATTTAAAACATCTTTTGCAAAATATTTTTTTAACATTGCTGAATTTTCTGGCTCTCATTGTCAGCGAATATCATTTGTTTTTTACCACCATTCAAATAGTCAAGTACACTGCTTTAATTTCATCTCTATCCTATTCTTTTTCTACACAAAACATAACTTATAGTTATGAATAGAATAGGATAGAGATGGAATTAAAGCAGTGTACTTGACTATTTGAATGGTGGTAAAAAACAAATGAATATCGATATGGAACACAAATGAAGAACAAAGAAACTTTTCATAAAATATAAATTCAAAAGATATACTTTAAACTAAAAACAAAAAAATAATACTCTTCGGTTCGTAAACCTTCACGTGGTAAACCTTGGAAACGCCTTTAAAATAGAACGAAACAATTTTTTTCAAAGAAGCGTCCGCCATATTAGATGAGCCATTGTAAATTTACAAAAAGTGACATCGAATTTGTCATCAGCGACCCTCAAACTGCCGAGTGACAAGTTTCAAGCGAATCCAAGAAATTTTTCAAAAAAAGTCCGCCATATTAGATGCGCCATTGTAAATTTACAAAAACTGACATAGAATTTGTCATCAGCGACCCTTAAAACTCCCGAGTGACAAGTTTCAAGTGAATTACGCGATTTCGAAAGTTTCAGTCATCAGTGAGACTTTGTCATTTTCTCATAAAAATATGAAATTTAAGGACACACGCTTTTGATTTGTTTTCAAGCACTATATTACTCATTTATATAGGACTAGTAATTTTTCTTTAAATATAGAATTTGTACTTTACGAAATAATTTTTTCGGTAATCAAAAACATGCAAAATAACAATTTTTCTTAGCAGATAAGATATGGTTTTATGTTAGCGGACACGCGACACCAGTGACAGTTTGTCTCCAATTTTGCTGCCAAATTTTTTCTGATTGTGAGTGCTTCTGGTGACTAAAAAATAAAATTTGAACAAAATAAATTATGTATAAAATTAATTGACCATAAAATATTCGATACATAAGTTCGGGCTCGAGTTTTTTCGTCAGGACAGCAAAATGACATTTTAAATTTAATCACCCATTTTATAATAAAAAACAATTACTTGCCAAAAATAAAGTAAGAATCCAGAAAAAAACAAATAGCGTCCAATTTTTTATCTTGGTCAATCAAGGGCCTCACGTCAGGCTGCTTCTACAACTTTTTTTCATTGACAAGAACAAAATGCACGGTTAAAACCATTTAAAATAGTTGTGCGCGCATCGTTTTCTCGTTCATGTTGATGGAAAAAAGTTGTTGCAGAAGCAGCTTCATTTCACGCGAGCATAAGGCTGCTTCTACAACAACTTTTTTCTCATCGACACGAACAAAATACACTGTTAAAACCATCCAAATTAGTTGTGAGTGAATCGTTCTCTCGCTCATGTCGATGAAAAACAGTTATTATAGAAGCAACTTAAGAGCAATGTTCATTTTTCGAGTTACGTTTTCGAGCACGATTACCTTTCATTCGAGTTCAATGGTTTTGGGGTCGTTTATTACAAATCTGAATTCAAAATTTTTAAATTAAAATAGCGAATCCAAGATGGCGGTCGACATTTTAAAATATTGTTTAATTGTTACAAAATTTAGTATCTAAGGTATGGCGATAGGCATTTGAAAATATTTTAATAAATGTTACATGGAAAAATTAATCGCTGATATTTTAAGCGACTAATCGAAGACTCTCCGATATAAACAAATAATTATGGAGTTTTATAAATGCTTTTCGATTTTCGCAAAATTACTCCAAAAAAGTCAAGGATGTTTAGAAACTTTGTGGCGGAAAAAGTTTCTGTTCTCCTACGAGTCAAGAAAAATAGTGCGCAAACTTCCAAGCAATAAACACAAAGTAACATTATTTATTCTTCCATTAGCAACGTAAGAGAGACTGGAGCGTAATGAATCACTTCAATTTATTTAAAATTAGTAATCAAAGTAGTTAAGTAACTAATAAGTAGTAATCAAAGTAGTTAAGTAACTAATAAGTAGTAATCAAAGTATTTTTATTTTCAATCAAAATAATGTACTTAGTATACTGAAAGTTTGTGCCAAGTTTTATTGTTATTCATTCATTATTATAAAAAACATGATAGAATAAATAATTTTGACACTTGAAAGTAAATTTGTAAAGCTTTTGTTTTTTTATATCTTTTTCAAAAATAGTTTTAAAAAAGAAAATAAAATCTCGTTATGAGCTTGAAACATTTGTTTTTAAAGAAAAACTGTCAATTTTTTACTAATACTTACGGTATTGATAAAAAATTACAAAATATACGACAAACACCTCCGGAGTGTAATGGCTCACATTGGCTAGGGCGTATTGGCTCAGCTACAGCGCGGTGGTGCACTCAACTACACGGAGAAAAATTTTCTGTTAATGATTACAATATTCGAACAGTACTGCTCGGATATGTGACCACTTTTCGTAATGCCTAAAGTAGCTTCGTTGTAACAATTCTGTAAGTCAAACGTACTCATTAAAAATTTATTTGAAATAAATACGAACTAAATATGAGTTAGCACAAAGTCTATGTGACTGATTACAATAGTCTACGTTAAAAGGAAATCTTGGATTCTATCCACATTTGCAGCAATCTAAGGGAATTAGTGATACAGTCTGTAGTAGTCTTTACAACAGGACTATTGTAAAAGAAGGTGACCGCGACTGCCTTGCCTTCTTATTTTACTATAGTTCTTCGTAAAGACTACTATAGCTATATTTCTGATTACAAATGACTGTTGTAAAGTTAAAAAAGAAGATTTTCAACTAAAATAAAATTTTTTTGTAATTCATGACTTCTAATCATGTATTGCACATTAATTTCACTCTTCCAAGACTACCCACTTCAAGATAAATTATATTATTAAACTAGACAATTTCACTAAACCCTAAGTACATAAATCTAACTTAAATACTAAACGCATAACATAATAACGATCGCTATTTACACATATTTATACATGACTTAAACTTCCTTATATACTAACTGCTATGAAAGTTCACAGCTTGCGAGAAAGACTTATACACTTTAAATGTCAAAAAATCACTTCGTTATCAGTAATTAATACAATTATTGTTCATTGTTAGTCTTTAATATTGTAAGGTTTATTTTTTATTACATTTCCATAGTGAAAAATTTTTTTTCTGACACACGCACCGAAGGTACAAGATTTCTTGCCTGTATAAATTGTTATATAATTTACACAACTTACGTAAGTTACGTAAATAAAAAAGTAAGTTGCATAAGTAAGTTAACTTACGTAATTTACGTAAAATATAAGTTCCGTAAATAATGTATGATACGTAAAAATATAAGTTACGTAAATAACGTAAGTTGCACTTACGTAAATAACTTAAGTTACGTAATGGACGAATTATTGTAAATTGCACTAATTAGGTAACTTACGTACTTTACGCAAGTCATGAATTACAAAAAAAACTATTTTAGTTGAAAATTTTCTTTTTAACTTTACAACAGTCATTTGTAATCAGAAATATAGCAATAGTAGTCTTTACGAAGAACTATAGTAAAATAAGAAGGCAAGGCAGCCGCGTTCACCTTATTTTACTATAGTCCTGTTGTAAAGGCTACTACAGTCTGTATCACTGATTTCCTTAGACGGCTACACATGTGAACAGAATCCAAGATTTCCTTTTAACGTAGACTATTGTAATTATAACAAGTCTCTGCGTGAATGCCTACAGTGCCCTTTCTGAACCTGTACATCTAAATTATTAATGATTCCAAAAAATAAATTTCAACACGATTAATACAGTGTTTGGATTCATTAAAGTAACTATAGTAATCGCTCCTACTAAATTTTTAATAAATTACATAGTTTTCGTAATCATTACAAAAAGTGGTCACATATCCGAGCTGTAATATAGACTATTGTAATCATTACGAAAGAAATTTTCTCCGTGTAATAGAAATCTGGCAGAGTGTAAGTAGCTACTTCATGTCATCTATAAGCCCATGAATCATGTGCAAGGGCTGATTCTTATCTTATTTTCGATTATTACAAAGACAAATACCTTTATTTGAGAACTGTTCAAACCACGAAAAAAGGTTTTAAAAATTTAAGTTAAATTTTAACATTATATTAATTAAAATATAATGTAAGGATCGTTATTTTGATTAAAAATGAAGGGAGAAGTTTAACTTTTAATTAATGTTACATTATGATTCGTGAAAATTTCGTAAATTTTTAACATTATTAAGAATGAAATTTTATTACTTCTTTCTATTTAAAATCTTAATAAAATAATTTTGGCAAGTTTAATTTCTTGAAATGTATATATTAATAGTGTTACGTCAAAACAAGAAACCTGTATAAATATACCTAACGTTCCTCGTTTTAAATTAGTTTCAGATAAATTGAATCTAATTTGGGATGAGGATGCGTCAATGAGCCTACTAAATGTTGTGAGAGAATAATTTATTTAAAAACCAACAAGAAAGAAAAGTATTGACAAAAATGCAATGAATATAATTATAATTTACAAATGTTACTTTAAGAAAAACGATTACTGGTGGTGAATGAGCTAGTGATAATAAACAGTTGTCCTTAGTGTTAGATTTTATGACTGTTGTTTACGCTAATGAGATAGTGTATTGTATTTTTAAAATATTTGCCTCCTTCCAGACGGTTGTTCACTTCAAATTATATTTGTTTGGAAATTAATACTTGATGATAGACTTGGGTTGATTTGTAACACTTGGGAGTTTACTTTACACTATGTACTTTTTAGTTCACTTGTAGACGATGTGTTCAACTCGCTGGTTAGATGACTATAGGTTGGTGTTTCAAAAAATTACTCTCTAAATGTAACAGAGCTAATGCCCTTTATTTATCAAACTTCTCCCGTAAGCTTAATGCCTTTGATGCTAACTGGAATTGTGGAGAGCTGGTTATCCCTCATTGTTTTTCCAGTTCTATGCGTGATTATTCCTATAAACTTGGATTCATCGCCTGTATTTTAAGTAGGGGTATGGGCCACTCGTTCGGTTAGCTGTTCTTCACAGGTTGATTCAATGCTTGAGCGGAACTGTGGGGAAGTTGCTTAATAGATTATTTCTTGCTCGTTCGTATATATATTTCATTATCAACATTATAATTTCATTGCTGATTTAATACGCCCCTTGGATTAAAAAAAATGTTCTAGAAAAAAGAATGAGTGATATGAGATGTTTTTTTTTAAATTAAAAGCTGAGATGCTGCGGTAAATTTTTAATGTTATAAAATTTTAATCATTGCAAGAATGAGAAAGTTAAAAAGAAAACTGTGAAAAGTGAGCCATCACGCCCCGGTGTCCCCTATTATTTATGTCAATTGAATAACCCTTTAATTTTTCGATCGAAGTGATTTCAATCGAAATCACTTTTGACTATCAACCTTCATATCTTTAACAAAAATAAAAGTATTTTTTTATTTCAAATCAACCAACACTCACAAATTTATTCTACTTTCTAAAAAAAATTATATTGCAATAAAGAATTATAAATTTTTTAATTATACCAATAATGAAAAATAATGTTTATGTCAGAATTTACAACAAAATTAGAAAATCGAAAATTAAATAAAGCTTAGGCACACTGTAAAAAATTATTGAAAATTTTCTTACTAAACAGTTAAAAATAATTTGAAAAACGTTGAGAAAATGATGTTGCGATACAAATTTAAACATTTTCCAAATGTGTATATTAAATTCGAAAACATTTTGAAATTTTTCGAAAAGTGAGTATGATTAAGTAAATTTAGTAAAAAGTTCGAATTTTTTTACTGGTTTCGAATTTTTTGTTTACAAGTTATTAAATATTGCAAAATGTTTAGGAAAATTTCTAATTTTGTTACGAATTACAATTATCAAAAAACTTTAAGGGGAGGCACCACCCCTTCCCCCCAACTTTAATTCCCCACATAGCACAAAAACTTCCAGGAAGTTTCCTGTGGCAACCTTCGTAAGTCACCCTAGTACCTTCCTGGAAATTTCCAGGAAACACAATAATGTCCGCAGGTACCAGGAAATTTCCAAAAATTATTTAAAAATTTTTTTAGTGAAATTATTATTTAAAAAGGTTTAAAAAAATTTTAATGTTTCAAATTTTGCATTCTTTTAAAATAAAAAAGTGTGTTTAATTAAAAAAAATTATCTTCACAACTACAGCATACATGATGGTAAGGCGGACTCGAACCATAAGTCACATAGGCCTCAACTGTGCTGCTGGGATAACGCTTTATGTACTCAACCAAATCGACATTTGACTTTACAGGGTTAATTTATATGTTATATATTTCAATATATCTTTGAGGAAACTAATTTTTACTTAAGATAAATTCTTTTGAATTCAATTTTACGATATTTGGATAATCAAACATTTTTCAATTAAATAACAATTTCAAGAATTGAATTAATATTTTATTTCACCTAAAGTCGTTAAGTTTGTTATAGTTAGTTACTTTTCAAGTTATAATATTTGAAACAATTTTGCAACTAATTGCAAAATTAATCAAATATTAGTAAATTTTGAGACATTCTTTTAAAGTTTAATTTTTTATACTCACTCCTTGCGCGTAAGGAAATAACGAATATTTTCTGTTTAACTCACATAATATTATTTAATGTATATTATAATTATGTCTAATATATTTTTACAATATATTAGATAGAATACCGAATATAACATTCAAGAATATCGTAAATAAATTCATTTAATTTTAATTTAGCCTTAACTTAGATTTTTGTACCGGAGGTACAGTACAAAGTTGACGAAAAAGGCAAACTGGAGCGACTGATCGCTTTTATGAGAGAGTCTGGGGACACGTCTGACTCCCCTGTGCTTGCGCGAAACTGTTGGGGTAACTCACGCGCTGATTGGCTCTTGCCAAGATGGAAGGGATGTCGCGGATGCTACTTCAGTAGAGGCGCATAAATACCGCACATTTCCTTGCCTCGCCCTCTTACCTCGCCAGCCTTCGACGAAGGAACACGTCTCTCACACCGAAAGACACCAACGGCTGCGTTGGCGTCGCTGACGCCACGCTCTCGCCTACCAACGGTCACTGCCGCTGCCACGCCGCCACTTCAACACGAACATCTCGCCGCCTGCCAAACCGTTAACTATCTGCTGTCTTTAATAGGGAAAAATATTTTAGAATAAATATTTTATTTTGGAAAAAATCAACGTAACGTCACTCTTCCGCAGGTCACGGAAACTTTCACCTGCCTCCAATTATCTATAAATCTTTTAACACGTAGAATATTTTGTTTCAAGCAAACATCGACTTCAAGTACCCGACACCTGGAGTAGAACGGGTCCTCGCTTCTCAGAACGTTGCTTGGGTTCGAGGTCGACGTCACCGATCGGCTCAATCCACCACTGTTACTTTGTCATCAAGTTTTGACCCCCCCCCCCCTTCTTATTTCTCAATTTAATTTTTATTCCAAAATATTAAAGTCACTCTGCCGAATTAATATTTTATTTATACTTTCTCTAGCCCCTTTGAGCCAGTCACTCACCATCACACAGTTGACCGGTATCAAATTGCACAGAAAAAAGGTTAGTTTGATAGCTATGAAAAGGGTTGCCACAGAGCCTGGAAAACCTAGAAATGGCATGGAATTTGGAAAAAGGCCTGGAAAACCTGGAAAAGTTATGAAATTTCAGAAATTTCTCTGGAATACACTACCGGCAGAAATTGTCGGTACGAACGACGGGCGAGCTACGAAAAGTTGCTGCCGAAATTAAATTAACATATTTTATTATTGAAAAATGATAGAAATTTGGTTCTTGGATCGTTTGAAAGCCAATTAAATTCTGCGTCGTTTGATATATAAATGAAAATTATTTGATATTTTTAAGAGATTTTATCACCTAAAAGATTTTGGGAAAAAAAAATGTCCAAGCATGTTGTTTTATAATTTAGGCGGTGATACACACTTATTGCACTCTCGCTGATCACCTGGTTCGTTGCGGCAGGGCCGAATAAGCGGAATATAGAGTGGGGGTCATATTTGGCGCCCTTTTTAAGTTTTTTGTCATTTTAGATTTAATATTCATTAGAAATTTAATAATTTTTAAAGTTAATTATTATATATATATATAAATGACTCGTGTATCGCTACCTACGCCGAGAGGCGCATGACGCTTGATCGTGGACTTAGACGTGAGTTTTTGCAAATTTTGTGTAGCTGCAGTTCCTGCCCCCATTATCGGTGCCGATCTGCTGGCACACTTTGGACTCACTGTCGATCTTGGTCAACGTTGTCTTGACGATGCGCTTACCTCATAGCATTCCAACATGTCGTTCCATAGCTCTTCATCGTGTAGCATTACATCGATTTATCGTTCGTCTCCCTTTGCAGAGGTTTTGTTCCGTTATCCGAAGGTCACTGGTACTTCGCAATCCACACCGTTGACTTCACATAATGTACTCCATCACATTAAAACTAATGGTCCACCTATGGCATAAGGAGCTCTTCGCATCGCTCCAGCTAAGCTAAAAGCGGCAAAGACTCAGTTCCGGTCGTGGACTCAGCACCGATTCACCTGACACCTAAAAAGGGAGGCCTTTGGAGAGTGTGTGGGGATTATCGTTGTTTGAACTCCGTCACAGTTCCGGATCGTTACCCAGTCCTTCATCTTCACGATTTTTCCTATTATCTTGCTGGAAAAACAGTCTTTTCTAATATTGACTTACACATGGCCTACACCCAGATCCCCGTTGCTCCTAAGGATATATCAAAAACCGTCGTCATTACACCTTTCGGCCTCTTTGAGTTTTGTCGCATGATGTTTGGACTGCGTAATGCAGGCCAGACATTTCAGCGCTATAACTGCCGGGCACTCGGTGATTTGAATTTCGTTTTTGCCTATGTTGATGATTTGCTTATCACTTCTGCAAATATGTCAGAGTACAAGCAGCACCTCGACATGGTACTTAAAAGGTTGAAGGAGTTTGGCCTCCGTATCAACATCACCACCGACCGGGGCAGTCAATTTGAATCACGTATATTCGCTTCGCTTCTCCATCTTTCTGGTACTCGTAGGATTCGGACCACCGCCTACCATCCCGCATCAGTCGGTATCTTACCCGCAATCTGCAATACCGACAGATCGGGTAACTTATTGATCGTTTCTGTCGCTAGATATATTTAAATATATAATTAAATTAGTTAACCCTTTTTTAATTTGCATATGCTTAAATATCTAACTTACGTACACTTCTTTTTTGCAAACATCCCCTCCTACCACCCACTCACCTGTTACCTACGTGAAATACATAGTTGAAATATGAAGATTTCGACTATATCAGCACATAGTGACATCTATTAGATGTCAATTAAACTCTTTGGTTTAGAGTTAGGTGTTACACATAACAGTTAATTCGATATGTTTGTCGATAAGTAATTATTAATTTTTAAAAAAGGTGCATTGATAGGCGTAGGTCCCGCGACAGGCAGCTATGAACTGGGGTTCGAGTCCTCACAGATTCACAGTGTATTCGTTCAGGCTGCTTATTTTTTTGGATCAAAATTAATTTAAAAAATTGATATTTACTTATCGACAACCATACTGTCTAAATTTGAATAAGCGAAATTTCACTGTTTCACAGCGATAAGTATACAACTAATTTCAAAAAGCTTATATACGCTAATTAATTAGTAAAATTTCACTGATTTTTAGCGGAATTTCACTAATTCGCAGCGTATATACGCTAATTGGAATCAGTTGTATACTTATCCCTGTTTCAGATTTAGAGAGTATCGAAGTAATTATCATATATAACACCTAACTCTGAACCAAAGAGTTCAATTGACATCTAATAGATGTCGCTATGTGCTAATATAGTCGAAATCTTCATATTTCAATAATTATATTTATTTAAATAACAGACAGTTGTTATTTTTCAACTTTTTACAGAATGCACCTAGAAAATTGCAATTTTTGTCTAATTTTTCAATTTACTAAACAATTTTTTCTTATCAATAAATTGATATTAAATTATGATAATTAGCTCGAAAAGTTGAAGTGTCGTGTTGGCGCTTAATGCTTTCTTTTAGCGTACCCTTCAATTGACAATGTTGCTAACTAAGTCTATCTCAGGAAAGAATAAGTTTGACATATGAAAATTCTTACTTCTGAAAACAAAATACCACGGTAATGACACTATAATTTGTGACGACGACAATTTTTCACTTTACTAAAGGATATTACTTAAATATATCTTTAAAACCTTTATTTATAACCGAAATGGCCCAGCCGAGCCGAGCCGGAATATTTTCGAGCCGAGCCGAGCCCGAGCTTGGCTCGATGTACCGAATACCCGAAATTTTCGGGTACTCGAATTTTTCGTGTACCCGAATCCACTCGGGTACTCGAAAATTTTGGGTACACGAATTTTTCGGGTACCCGAATCCACTCGAGTACTCGAAAATTTCGGGTACCCGTGTTTTTCGAGTACTTGCACCAGTTTCAGGAAATTTTGGTTTCCATCAAAATAATCATAGCTATAGACAATCACTAAAGTGCACCCTGGTGTCCAGGAGTCGGGTGAACATCTTCTTCAGGGAATTTTTGTTTCTATCGAATAATCATAGCTATAGACCAACTCTAAATTGCACCCGGGTTTCCAGGAGGCAGGTGAACATCTTCTTCAGGGAATTTTTGTTTCTATCGAATAATCATAGCTATAGACCAACTCTAAAGTGCACCCGGGTGTCCAGGAGTCGGAAGAACATCTTCTTCAGGGAATTTTGGTATCTATCGAAGAAGAAGATGTTCACCTGACACCCTGACACCCGGGTGCACTTTAGAGTTGGTCTATAGCAAAGATTTTTTGATAGAAACAAACATTCCCTGAAGAAGATGTTCATCTGACTCCTCGACACCCGGGTGCACTTTAGAGTTGGTCTATAGCTATGATTTTTGATAGAAACAAAAATTCCATGAAGAAGATGTTCACTCGACACCTAGACACCCGGGTGCACTTTAGAGTTGGTCTATAGCTATGATTTTTGATAGAAACAAAAATTCCATGAAGAAGATGTTCACTCGACACCTAGACACCCGGGTGCACTTTAGAGTTGGTCTATAGCTATGATTATTCGATAGAAACATAAATTCCCTAAAAAAGATGTTCACCTGACTCCTGGAAACCCGGGTGCACTTTAGAGTTGGTCTATAGCTATGATTATTCGATAGAAACAAAAATTCCCTGAAGAAGATGCCAATTTTTTTAACCGAAATGTGAACAAAACCAAAAGTGTTATAATTTTTTTTAAAGAAAATCGAAAAAATTGCACATTTTTCTAGACAAAATAAAACAAGTTAAAAATGTTTGCATTTTTAAAGTCAACATAAAAAAACTCGAAAATATCACATTTTAATGAAGAAAATCGAATAATTAACATGTGGGCGCAAAATACTCTTCTGCCTGCTCAAAGCAAGGGGAAGCGGGCGAAAAATATTTTGCCCCCGCTTCCCCTAGCCCTGGGTGGTAATGAGTTACTTTGCGCCCGCTCTAAGTGCCCGAAATGACATACTTTCCGTGCAGGTAGGACAAAAAATTTATTTTTTAGTTTTACAATTTTGCTGAACATAAAATAAAGAATTCAAACAACTTTATCAATGCAAAAGCGGAAACACCACTTGACTGCCTGTTTTTCTGCGGGCAGATCGCATAAGGGACGTGCATAAAGCTGCGGTTACACCTTTGCAGGCTGCCTGCCTGCGCAGGCAGAAGCAACGACAGTAAGCACGCAAATAGCTGTGATAATTTGATAGTGATATTCTACATTAAACAGTTACAGGAAATTTATGTAATATTCAAAATTTATCTTAAAAAGTATATAAAAAATCAAAGTAAAGATAGTTTTTCCGTTAACCTTCACCTTAAGAGGGCCCACGGGTTTTTTTGCACTAGGGCCCCCAAGACCGTCAGCAAGGCCCTACCAATAGGTATATAATTCTCTTTGGCTATTAGCTTTAACTTATTTTTAAGTCAATTACATTAATTTTCTCTACTTTTTACAGCATTCTGAACACTTGTCAATGAATTCAGTGTAGTTTTCATGTAACTTTTTAAAATTATATACTTAACTGTATTGAAAATTTCAAACATTTAAAATTACTTTTGCAATAGTGCGAAATTGTTTTATAAAGTAATATTTTAAATTTAAAATCTTTATCAGAGTGTTACATAGTAATTTCCACAATAAAACATGAATTTCTAAACCAAAATAATTCTTTTTCTTGACTTTGATAACTTAAATAGCATGGCCATCTCACCCGTTAATATATGTCAAAATTAAACATTAATGATCAAATAAATACAATATTTTGGTTTTTGATTTTTAGGTTATACCAAAGCATACGTTATGTACTTCTAAAAAAATCTTGAATTTTAGAAATAGATTAGAAAATAAGAATGTAACAATGAGAAACGTGAATTTCTTCAATTTTTTTAGAACCACCCAAAAAAATAAAGAAGGTTTACAATTACATTTTCAACAATTTTTTATTTATGTTTACTTTCTGTCACGAAATGCACAAGAATAACCTAAAATAAGGGACATCTGCCAGCAAATTCTGTAACATATTTGAAATTCGTTTTGGCCAACCGAACTGGATGGTTGACTATGTACTGACCAAACTTAGCGTTCACTGTGACTAAACTAGTTTGGTTTCACGGAGTTTGATTCACACAACCAAACTGTTTGTTTGGAAATACCATTTGAAGTTAGATAACATGAATTAAATAATTTGGTTAAAACAACCCTATTTATAAATAATTTTTTGCTTGAAAAAGTAAAAAAAAGGAAAATTTAATAGTTTTTAGAAAAGAGTAAAAATTCTGCGATTATAGAAGAAAAAAAATTTTATTTTCAAAAAATTTTATTTATTTTTTTAATAAAATACATCTTAGGCTAACATATTTCTTTCAATTCATAAAAGTATTTTTTAAACATGCAACAGAACTTAATAGATTTTTTATCAAAATATATTGATAAATACTGCTAATTTCAATTTCGTATGTCCTTAGATCGTTATCGAAACCATAAATTATTAAATTTAGGCAAACCAGACACATTTCCTCTCCATTTGTCAATATATTTTCAAATCTACAATTTTGAAGGAGCTTTTTATAATCCATTTCACATAATCACTTTTGAGATAATAATTATTTAATAATTTTTATTAATTTAATTTTGGGTTTGTTAAAAATAAATTAATTCCTACTTAATGCACGAAACCACTATTTTAAAAACTAACATTTATTTATAAAAAACACTTATCACTGCACTGAGAAATTATATTTTTCTACGACACTTTGCTTTAGAGTTTAAACGAAAACGAGATACTGCGAAATAACAGAAAATTTGAAAGATTCACACTGGTTGAAATGCCTTCTATATTTTCCGATATTTTACGAAAAGGGCCGATTGTCAAAAACTATTTAAAAAAAGGTACCGAAGTTATTTAAAAATAACTAAGGAGACTTGAATTTTCCTCCTCAGAGAGGATCATATTCATGGTCCAACATGTGGTTTGCAAACAACGAAACGACACTAAATTCCTTTCCAATATTTTTTTCTGCATTCTTTATAGGATGAAGAAATTTCGTATGTGACAAAAGTTTTTTAGAAACTTGTCTTAAATGAAATTTTAAAAAATTCAGAATATTAAAAACATATTGCAATTATTATTAACAATCTAAAATTTTTTGTTTTAATAAAGATAACTTTCAATTTAATGTATAGTAAAAAAATAACTAAAGTACTAAATTTTTTATTTTTATTAATTGTTAATAGATTTTCGTTTTTTCTGGGCGCTAATTACGAATATAAAATCAAATTCCAAAAATTCAATACGACGGACTAATTTCTAAAAATTGGACAAGTACGAGTTGTACTCACACTGCAATGGCGGGTTCCATACACCAATATTAAAACTATACTTGCAACATTTGTCGATAATTGGTAGAATTAAAAAAAAAATTTTTAAATGTATTAAAATCATTTGATAAAAAATATAACTAAAAAAATTAAAGTATTGTATATCTAATATTGTAAACAACAATAAGTAGAGGAACAAATTTTTAAAAATTAGTTCCTGTTTTTTTAAATTCTACCAATTACACAGGCACACAAAAAAAAAGTTGTCTGTTTTTTGAACCAGACATACATATCTTATAGTATTTTTGCCCGCTCAAAACGAATCTGAAGTCAGAATTGCTCCATCACCCTCTGTTTTTTTTCAAATCGAGAAAACTACCCTTAACTTCAAATTTTAAAGTAAAAAAAATTGAATAACAGATTTCTCTTTATAACAAGACAATAAATTCATCTACTTCTGCTACAACAACTCAAAAACAATGTCAACATTGCTTAAACACCCTTTGTTTTTTATTAAATCGAAAAAATTCACGAAAATGAAAAAATTGAAAATTATAATGTATTAAAAGTAGAAACCCCCATTGGTTTTCAAAACAACAAAATAAATTTATGTACTTCTCTTTCAACATTTAAAAAGCAATATCAAAATTACTTTATCATTCACTGTGTTTTTATATTGAAAAAACTACCCCTAATATGTAAAAATTCAAAAAGTATTATAAAAAAAATGAAAAACCACATTGTTTTTCAAAATAGAACAATAAATTTATGTACTTCTCTTTCAATAACTTAAAAACAATGTCAAAATTACTCCATCCCCCTCTGTTTTTTATTTTTTGAAAAACCTACCTTTAAATTTACAAAATAAAAGTTTAAAGTTAAAAAAATAAAAAACCACATTGTTTTTCAAAAGAGAACAATAAATTTATGTACTTCCCTTTCAACAACTTAAAATCATTAGCAAAATTGCTCCATCACCCTTTATTTTTTCAAATTGAAAAACCAACGCATAAATTTACAAAATAAAAGTTTAAAGTAAAAAAAATGAAAAAATACATTGTTTTTTAAGCAGAACAAGTAATTTATTTATTCCTTTTCTAACAACTTAAAAGCATTAGCAAAATTGCACTATCACCCTTTGTTTTTTCAAATTGAAATAACTACCCCTACACGGAAAAAATTAATTTAGCAGATTTTACAAAACTGTTACAGAGTAGCGGATACAGCTCTTTACGAAAGTAAGTTTTGTAAAATGTAAGGAATATTTTAGGATAAAGAACAGAAATTTCATAGTTTATAATGAATATTTTCAGAGTTTATCCTAAAATATTCCTTACATTTTACAAAACTCAGGTTTGTAAATAGCTATATCCACTACTCCGCAACAGTTTTGTAAAATCTGCTAAATTTATTTTTTCCGTGTAATATGTAAAAATTAAAATGCATAATAAAAAAATGAAAAACCACAACAAATTAGTTTAAATTATGATGATAAATTTAAATTTAACAAAAACAAATTATGATGTTTTAATTCTTAATATAATTTAAACCAATTTGTTGTGTTTTTTATTTTTTTTATTATACATTTTGATTTTTACATATTACGGGTAGTTATTTCAATTTGAAAAAACAAAGGGTGATGGAGCAATATTGCTAATGATTTTAAGTTGTTGAAAGAGAAGTACATAAATTTATTGTTCTATTTTGAAAAACAATGTGGTTTTTTATTTTTTTAACTTTAAACTTTTATTTTGTAAATTTAGGGGTAGGTTTTTCAAAAAATAAAAAACAGAGGGGGATGGAGTAATTTTGACATTGTTTTTAAGTTATTGAAAGAGAAGTACATAAATTTATTGTTCTATTTTGAAAAACAATGTGGTTTTTCATTTTTTTTAATACTTTTTGAATTTTTACATATTAGGGGTAGTTTTCTCAATATAAAAACACAGTGAATGATAAAGTAATTTTGATATTGCTTTTGAAATGTTGAAAGAGAAGTACATAAATTTATTTTGTTGTTTTAAAAACCAATGGGAGTTTTTACTTTTACTATATTTTAATTTTTACATTTTAGGGGTAGTTTTTTCGATTTAATAGAAAACAAAGGGTGTTTAAGCAATGTTGACATTGTTTCTCAGTTGTTGTAGCAGAAGTAGATGTCTTGTTATAAAGAGAAATCTGTTATTCAATTTTTTTTACACGGAGAAAATTTGTTCCTTTTATTTTACCGAATTCTTTAGTAAAGTTGGGATATAGTGGCATAACAGTAATTTTAAATAATTTTTAAATTATTTTTTTAGGAAGAATATTTAAAATTTAATATCATATCTTTATTCCTTACAAAATATTACTGTAAAAGTTAAAACAAAATTGAAACTGAACGTTTAATGAAAATTAAATAAAATTTTAACGTGTCTTTTGAATATCTCCTTGATGGTCACTATCGTTTCAGGAACAGTTCGGTAAAACTTTCTTGACTTGACATGAGTATTAGTTTTCAGGAATAGTTCGTCAAAACTTCCTTGACTTGCTTGAATTGTTAGTTTTCAGGATTGAAATACTTTTTTAAATGCCCCGTACGTAACTGACGCAAGTTAGATCCTTTACGTAAGTTATGTAAGTAAAATAACCTACACAAATTACGTAAATAATCAAGTATATGTAACTTAGGTAAGTAATCAATTTTACGTAAGTTACGTAAGTCAGGAAAAACAATTTTTTGTGTTTGACACAAAACAATTATGTTCTTTAATATTTTGTTTCGAGTTATCACGAAACTAAATACACTTTATTAGTTTAGTTTCGTGTCGACTTGAAACTAAAGTCACTTTGTTAATTTAGTTTCGTGTCATCTCGAAAACTAAAACGAAACTAAACTTTCGAGACGGTCCCTGATTTACAGTAACAATAACACTAAAATTGATTATTTTAGTCTTTTTTGATAAAAATTAAGGAATAATAAGAATTTTAATAAACTATTGTTGTATTACATAAAACTATTTGAAACTATTTCATAAATTGACCTTAAATATAGTTAGAAATTAGTCAGTAACATGGATTTAATATAGATGATTCATTTATTTTATACAACTATTGTTTAGGGAACGTCCACAAACTACGTAGACCAATTTTTTGGAAATTTTAACCCCCCCCCTCCTCCCACGTGGACGCAATTACATGTATTAGCGCCATTTTTTCCTCTTATGGTAGACAATTGCTTGACCCTCCCTCCCCCTAGACGTGCTACGTAGTTTATGAACGTTCCCTTATTAATTTTAATCTTTCTCACAAGCGGTGAAATAAAATTCAGATTCTCATATATAAGGACAGTTGAAACTTTCTGAAGCAATAATGTAAAGCGTGCGATGTATGTATTAATGTATGCGTTTATAATGTACTGTAGGCAGGTGTAATGAATAAGTATTTGTTCGTGAATAATTGTAGGGGCCCGTATAGAAAAATTTCAGGGCGCTGACCAAGCGCTTAAGAGACCTGCTAACGTCTTTCTAGACCAAGGACAGACGGTCTTGTCGTGCAGCTGCTCAGAATTGAAACGAAACTTCCACGCTATCGTCTAGAATAGACCAGCGTTTCTGGTCTGATCAGCAGTGCTAGTAAATTCTGATCTACGTCTATTCAAAATTTCTCATTGTATGTTATGACAGCTATTCTTGGAATGATAAGACCTTATTGTATTTGAAATAATTTTAATGACTTTTTTAACATAAAAAGTATAAAAAAATATTTTAACTTTCTGTACTTTTCACATCAACTTTCTTTAAGCATAAGTCTTTGTGCCCCTCCCAATCTTTGACATTGGAGATAGTAGTCTTTTTGTAAAATAAAATTTACTGCAAATCAAAACAGCCAGATGAAACTAGCAGTTGTATTCAGCACCAATCTTTAGGCTTCAACCACTAATTAATGAAATTAATAAATAGAAACTTACTATATTTGCTATTTAGTGGATATTTATTTTCAAACAACAGTACTCGATGGTTTTTTAAATTATTAAGTATTACTAAATTTGAAGGAGAGGCATGTTGATAGATGACGCCTAAACATTGATGCTGAGTACGACTGCTAGCTTCAGCCGAGTAATCAAAACTCATAGAAACACATTAAAATCAATTTTTTTCAGTGCACTTTTATAATGAATTTATACAGAAAACAACAACGACATAGCACATTATTATTTACATAAAACAGAAACCACAACGAATACTAAAAATTACAAAGAAAATATACCATACGCTGACTGATCTAACGACGCCAAACGACGCGACGCCATTAGGCGCCATGTTATTTAACAGTTGGGCACACATCGACGCATGCGCATATAACATCCTATAATAAATTTAATTTTAGTTTTAATGAAGATAACTTTCAATTTAATTTATACTAAAAAAATAACTAAAGTACTAAATTTTTTATTTTTATTAATTGTTAATAGATTTTCCTTTTAATAGAATACTTGATTTTTATTAATATTGCTTTTTCATGAAAATCGAACCTGTTAGGTAAGAATCCATTATTATTCTATGAAAAGTTATAGATATTTTACAATTGTTACATTTTGAAAAAACCTTAATTTATTTGTATTTAAAAAAAAGTTTATGTAGCATTACAATAATTCATCATTATTATTGTAATTATGCCACGGTAGTGACATTTTAGGAGTGTTTCATGTCATTACATCGATATGGGTCAGAATAAACAACTTGTTTTTGTGGGTCTACTTAAAAAAGGGAGTCCAAAAGATTTAATTGATATGAAGCAGATCGTTAATTCATTAGTATGCAGTTAAAACTCGTTAGGGACATAAACATCACAGTTTGCGGAAAATCACCCATATACAAACTGTAAATACTATTTAACAATTTTACTTAAAATAATGTCAACAATTATTTCAAACTAACTTATATTTTTTTAATAAAATTGTATCAACCCTACATATTAACTATTCGACATATTTTATTAGACAGCATTATGCTTCTAGTTCTAAATTATGAATTATTATATTTTAATATTTATTTTCTTAATTCAATACAGAAATTATTCTTTTAACAAAATTAGATTTAATAGCATTGCCGTCATTGGGGCAATATTTTTTTCTCAGTGTACATAAAAAACAATATATAAGCAGTTACAAAAGTGAAATGAAACATGTGAAGTATAATATGGTAAAATAAATTTACGAGTTAAATATAAATGTTATTGGCACCTTTCTGATTTACATCCTATGGATACCTGTTGTATAGGCCTTGTATAGTCTTTCGGCGACGCAGCTTAAGTACGGCTGAATTGGCCGGCAACTCGAGTCTTTTGATCTAAACTAAAATACAAGCCCGAAACAACGGCCAAAGCAAATCTGCTCAAAGTGCTTCTGTCCCTTCAAAGTACTTGACTTCGTCAATCTCGCTCTAACACGTATAACGACATACCCCGATGACCAATTATCGTTGTATCTTTGTCGATGACTACTCAACCGAACATAAATTGTCATGGGAAAAAGGGATTTCGTCGTGTCACTTAGAAAGTAGTTGGGGACGATACCAAAATCGAATTTTTCATGTTTTATTTTCGACCAACTTGTCCTTTCGACTTTAAACCCGCTGCATAGTCAGTTACCTTCCCAAGTAGTGTCGTTTTTAACACTTCAGTTAACATTTTCAAGTGTAAAAACACTATTTCAGTTTTAAAATAACAAAAATTATTTAAAATTGAATATTACTTTTAATTTATAAGAATAGAAAATGAATAACACAACTAAAATATGACTTTTCTAATTACTATGAACAGAATAAAATATAAATATGGAATTTTTTCATAAAACTTAGATAATTTAAAAAATATTACGAGTAACAATTTCGCTCTTTCGGCTTCGCCTCGGGCGCGAAATTGTGTCCCCTCGGTCCCTTCATTTCGCCATAGTCACAATCACCTATTTTGCGCCCATGATGCTAACATAATTTTTTGTCCAAACTGCATGGAAAGTATGTCATTGAGGGCACGAACGATTAAACGCTCATATTAGTTAAAAATTAAACTCTATATAAATGTTAACTCTTTGAAGTCTATAATGATACAAGTTTTAATATAGAAATAAGACAACAATGTATTCTGAAAATATAGTAATTGCCAATTTTTTTAACCGAAATGTGAACAAAACCAAAAGTGTTATAATTTTTTTTTAAAGAAAATCGAAAAAAATGGCACATTTTTCTAGACAAAATAAAACAAGTTGAAAATGTTTGCATTTTTATAGTCAACATAAAAAAAACTCGAAAATATCACATTTTAATGAAGAAAATCAAATAATTAACATGTGGGTGCAAAATACTCTTCTGCCTGATCGAAGGTAGGGAAAGCGGGCGCAAAATATTTTGCGCCCGCTCTAGGTGCCCGAAATGACATACTTTCCGTGCAGGTAGGACAAAAAAAAATTTCCTGATTACTTTAAAAATAGGTAATGGTTTGAGTATTTCATTTGAGACAAATCTTTTGAATGAGCTTTTTGGAAGCAACCACAATCAAAAGCTAGGATATATTAACGGGCATCAACAAAGTGTATTTAGCTTCTCTTGTTCCTGCTTGTGACAACTGAAACAATGGGACACTAATGCCGGATAGAACAATATTCTATTCGTGGATGCAGAGATTCTCTTTAATATCTACAGCATCATACTTCACTATCCGGTTTCTCGGTAAACATGCAAGAACCCTAAAAGGGTTTGATCTCAACTTGAGTTTAAAACCGATGACTTCATTCCAACACTGATTTATAGAAGCTCGATTAATATCAGGAGTATATATCCCAACGTCGATTACCAGAGTGTGCTGGAAACTTGATTTCACTACCAAAGCAGGTCAAACAACTACCTCTGAAACCACTGTTATATTCAAAGCTTCCTTAGTGAATTACTAACCACAGCCATTTCCTAATTCTAAGGAATCGTTTTCCATCTAAATACTTTTCTGAACACATACTGTAATAATTTTATTTAAAAATCGAATAACTATTTCTTTGAATTAAAAAATTGATTTAATCTGCTAATATAACAATTTGTATAGATAGAATGGTATCAGTAAGTCAAAATTAATTTTTGAACCTATCTCTATCACCTTGACAAGATATTATATTTATGTTTGATTTATTAAATGGTAACTAGACTATGCATGTTAGTAACTCTTAATTTACTCAATAAAATAGATCAATTTAATAACCTTCTTAAAAATATATAGCCACTTGAACAAATAAGGAGAATTAAACACACAAATAATTATTGCTATGTGATACGTTCATTTACATTTTACACCAAACAAACAAGTTGTTCATTTCATAATCATATAGATTCATCAACATAACATACACCAATTGTTAAAATTTTTATTTTAGAATAATTATTTTTAAAAGTTAAGATAAAATTTCAAAAAATACTAAATTTCAATTTCTTGTGAAAAATAAAAATATTGATAAAATATAGACTTTATATACATTAATCGATTTGTTTTCAGGCAGAGCATACAATTTTGATAAGGATTAATGGAAATTGTAATAAAGAAAAAAGTTATTTAAAAAAATACAAAGATCGATTTTTTAAAAATAAAAAAATTGCTAAAAAAATTTTTTTTAAATATTTTTGAAAATCCTTTTTCTAATTCTAGATATACGTGACGGTAATATATCTACATGATTTTATCAAAATCCGTCAAAACGTGTAAGAGAAAATTTGCCTACAAGAGTCGGTGATATGCACGCACACGCAAATACATACATACATACAAATACATTCGGACATTTGTTTCTCTTGACGAATTATATATATATACTATACTTGAAAATTTGTCAAAATAATTAATTCTAAAAAATTCCAAAACCGATATCATACTACAAGACTTCCTTTGGAGAGGAGGTAAAATGAGATGAGAAAAAATCACGAATTTTAAAATGCATTTAAAAGTTAATTAGGTGATAAAGAATCACAACCTGATATTCAAACTAGAATAAATGATCGAGAATCATTACAAAATCAAAATTTAGGTGTATGGGTAAAGATAAACACCTATCAGAATACCCTGTTGTTTTAAATTATTTTAGCAAAAACATGCTATTACGCCAAAATTCCTTATTATAGAAAACTGGAAGACACCATTATATAAGGATAGTTATTATGTAGAGCAAAATAAAATGCGGATATTTACCATCATAATGAAGAAAAAAAGATAGTGATATTTTAATAAATGATCATCCGAATATTCTCATAGAACTTTATAAAATACAAAACGGAACTATTAAAGCACGTATTTACAATTATATACTAACTACAGCGTCGTGTCCTACCTCGCTCGGAAGACATTTTACTTGTTTATTTCCACTTATATAAATTTAGTAAATAGCATCTCCATTGATAATATATATATCTTAAAAAAATTTAAATTTATATATGGGACGTTTCACGTCAAGTGGACAATTGCTCTGCCCAAAAATCTAAGCAATAGAAATCGACTTATTATGGCTTAAAAAATTCATAGGCTCATATTCTTTCGAATAAAAAGTGGCGAATTCAAAAATTCAATATGGCGTACCCTCCACGCCATTTTTTGCATAAATTTCCCCATACTCAAAAAACAATTGTGTTAAATAATATTTGAAAATAATTGCAATTTACCAAAACATGACTGGATATTATGTATTAGGGGTCGCTGATTACGAATATGAAGTTAAATTTTCAAAATTCAAAATGGCGGATCCAATATGGCGGACAAAAAAAATTAATAATTGATAAATTCACTTGAAACTCGTTACTCGGGGGTTTTTGGGGTCGCTGATTACGAATATGATATTAAATTTTCAAAATTCAAAATGGCGGATCCAATATGGCGGACAAAAATATTTTAAAATAGCTAAATTCGCTTGATTTGTGTTATTCGGGGGTTTTTGGTACAAAAAGTTGAATATGACAATCAAAATAACAAAAAAGGATTAAATAACATTTAACCTTCGAAAGTTTACGAATATTGCAAAATTGAAAGTGGTTCAGGTGCACTTGAGTACCTGTATATTTCCAATTTTCTCTCTTCTGTCACTTTAAAAGAGTGTGAACTTTGAATCTTTGTAAATGGAGGTGCTAAAGAAAATCTTCTATTGCAAGCTAGCGCGTGTAGCTTTAAATATTTTTGTCCGCCATATTGGATCCGCCATTTTGAATTTTGAAAATTTAATATCATATTCGTAATCAGCGACCCCAAAAACCCCCGAGTAACGAGTTTCAAGTGAATTTATCAATTATTAAATTTTTTTGTCCGCCATATTGGATCCGCCATTTTGAATTTTGAAAATTTAATATCATATTCGTAATCAGCGACCCCAAAAACCCCCGAGTAACGAGTTTCAAGTGAATTTATCAATTATTAATTTTTTTTTGTCCGCCATATTGGATCCGCCATTTTGAATTTTGAAAATTTAATATCATTTTCGTAATCAGCGACCCCAAAAACCCCCGAGTAACGAGTTTCAAGCGAATTTATCAATTATTACATTTTTGTCCGCCATATTGGATCCGCCATTTTGAATTTTGAAAATTTAACTTCATATTCGTAATCAGCGACCCCTAATACATAATATCCAGTCATGTTTTGGTAAATTGCAATTATTTTCAAATATTATTTAACACAATTGTTTTTTGAGTATGGGAAAATTTATGCAAAAAATGGCGTGGAGGGTACGCCATATTGAATTTTTGAATTCGCCACTTTTTATTCGAAAGAATATAAGCCTATGAATTTTTTAAGCCATAATAAGTCGATTTCTATTGCTTAGATTTTTGGGCAGAGCAATTGTCCACTTGACGTGAAACGTCCCATATATATATATATATACACACTGAAAAAAAATTATTTGATTCAAATAACCGAGTACACAGGCCGACAAATTTTAATGAACTGCATGTTGCCTAAAATATTACTGCCGATTCTTACAGGATTTTGTCCGTAGAATACGAATCTGACCTTGAAAATATTGGATTGGCTCTAGTTTTTAATCAATTTACGTTTCAATATACAAAATATGCATTTTTAGCGTTTTTTGAATGAATGTACAACAATACACCGAATCAGTAAATCTGTCCGCATAGCACAAAATGAAAGTTTAAACACTGCTCTTCAATATCCAAAAACAAAAAATGTAATTTATGTACACTTTAACCTGTAATGTCAAAAGAGACATTCGCTGTTCCACAAGCATATTGAAAACAACAGTACTTTTGACCATGTAAGGTAATTTAAATAACAATTAGTCTCTCTAGGGGTTTTTATGGTCGCTGCTTACTGATCTGTATTTAGATTTTAATATTCAAAATGGCGAATCCAATATGGCAGATTTTTTTTAAATTTTAAATTTTTATCATAAAAGGCGTAAATTATCTTTAAAAATTTGGTCCGCCACTTGTAATTTTTATATTTCATAGCAGATTTGTAACTAGCGATTATAAAAACGCCAGAGACACTAATTTTTACTTGAATTACCTTACATGGTCAAAAGTAATATTAATTTTAATACGTTTATGGAACAGCGTATGTTTTTTTGGTCATTATAGGTTAAAGTGTACATAAATTACATTTTTTGTTTTTGGATATTCAAGAGCAGTGTTTAAGCTTTCAATTGGTGTTATGCGGACAAATTTACTGTTTCTGTGTATTGTTGTACAATCATTCAAAAAATGCCAAAAATGCATATTTTGTATAATGAAACGTAAATTGATTAAAAACTGGAGCCAATCCAATATTTTCAAGGTCAAATTCGTATTCTATGGACAAAATCCTATAAAAATCAGCTTCTATTGGTTAGGCCACAAAATTTTGTTGGCCTGTGTTATTTGTCTATAATCAAATAAATATTTACTTGAATCAAATAATTTTTATCTCAATCAATTAATTAGAATTTGCTTCAAATACTGAAATATTTTATTCAAATAAAAATTATTTGATTGAAGTTAATATTTATTTAATTATAGACAAATAATCGATTATTTGAATCAAATAAATTTTTTTTCAGTGTATGTATGTATGTGTTGTGTGTTTATGTGTGAATATACATTTAGTGAAATAATAAATTAAAAAAAAATTTTTTTTAAATTATTTATGTTTGTTTTGAAATATTAGTTATATATATTCCCTATATTTAGTAAGTCTGAAAATATTGAGTTTAGGAAAAAGTAGGCAATGAATGAAATTTTAGTTTTATTTCGACTTTTAAGAAATGTAAAAAAAAAAATTTTTTAATAAACAAATTAATTTTTTTTAACTGTAATTTATATTATTTTAATATGAACTGATTTAGAACATGTGCAGTATCGGAATCCGAGCGTCCGACTGGTTCTTGAATTTATGTTATTAAAAATAATAAATGTTATTAATTAAATATTAAAATTAAATTAAATGTTAAAATTAAAATGTTATTAATAAAATTAATAAATGTTATTAAAAGCCGAGTAATATTTAAAATGTCTCGAACAATTAATATTTTGAGCGAAGCAACTTTTATTATTTATCAGAGCAATTATTACTACTTTGTATAGATTTTTAGTTTTTAATCGAAAAAGCAAACGCTATGAAACAAAATTTCAGTTACACGCATATATCCCTTTCCCATATATAAACGTAACCTTACAGTAATATTATAGTCATTAAATATCTGTCTGATGGGTAATATTATCCATTAATATTACTGTAACATGACAGTAACATTACTTTAATATTTCACGCTTATGGAAAAATTGCAAAACAGTTCCCAAGCAGCACGTAAGGTTATAGTGACATCACTGCAATATTACACTGGAGATTCGTAATCTCCACTGTAATATTACAGTAATCTTACTGGGATATTAAAATGTCCCAATATGCTCATTTCTCAAAAAGTTTTAGAAAAAATCAGTTTCTAGGATGGAATATTTAGCTATATTTTTAGCAAATTCGAATTACTTTGATCAGAATTCGTGAAATTTTCCCTAAAAATGAAAAGTAGGGGAGAGTCACTGCGGTCGGGCCGCCTTTACGGTTGGGCCACCTCGGGTTTCTTAGTTGTAACAAACTGGTGAGATTTACCATTGCATGTAAATACTTGTTAGTGATATGATGGTTGAAAACTTTTCACGTCATTTCCATTAAGTTCCAATTAAGTACGCGAACAGTATAAACGTAAAACGTAAATGTGTGGTGAATTTTTTAAGCAAAACTTATACTTAGTGTCGAGAAAAATTAATTAAACAAAAGGGAAGATGCAAAAAATCAAGTAAGATGATGAAATTTATTCATTAGAGAGTGCTTTAATACTTTGGTATGTTATTTGGTTTTTATATCGTGCGTTTATGCCTGTGTGATAAAAAAATCAAAACGACGTGAAACTTACGGTCGGGTCACTTTATATCGTGCAGGTTGGGACACATAATTTTACAATTATGGTGCGTTCTGACATCGGAAATTCATTTGTTTAAGGTAGAGATGTGTGAAGAACACCATTTTACAGTGAAAAAAATATTCATGTTCGAAAACCGTTCGTAAAACATTTTAAAAAGTCTCATTTCACATCTCCTTCGATAACGTATTGTAAACGTTTCGTGTACTGAGAACGTTTTTAGATTAATTTTTATATAAATTTTATATTTCCTTTTTCCATTTTCAAGTGCATTTCAGCATTCTTCTGTAATTTACGGCCCATTTTTAGAAATATTCCTTCATATCACATTGATTTTCTACGGTGACCCGACCGTAACGACATTATTATTATTATTTTTTAATGTTTATAACTTTTCCAATTTTTGTCCAGACATTTTCTGATGTACAGAAGAAACATTCCACTTTAGCAGATCTTTCCAACCATATGTCAGAAAACGTAAAATTTTGTCTGGAACGGAAGTTATGGGCACAAGTCAAAAAGTGTCCTGACCGTAGTGACTCTCCCCTATGTTTTTTAAATCGAAATGCTGAAAAAACATTTCTATTTAACTTTAGGAATGTGTTTACCAAAAACAGGAATAAAAATATTATTTTATAAAAGTTACGGCAAATTGAATTTTTTGCAAGTTTTTAAACAAAATTTTATTTCTCAAGCGGGCATATAATAAAGAGGATAATATAAATACTTTTGTTTAGAATTAGAGACTTTTTAAAGAGTTTATTTTTGAATAATTATTTAATTTTATAAAAAAATAATTTTTTTTAATGTTCTGCGTCTTTTAAAATTATTTTGAAAATTTCAAAATATAATTAAAACTATAAGAAATCAACATTCGTTGAAAATATTTATGAGCAACAATTTTTAAAATGTTACAATAAAAATTATATTGCAGCGGAGATGCGAGTTTGATGTTTTTCTGAATTAAAACATTGTTTGCATCTACGAAATAAACAAAATACTGTCGAGTTAACATTTATATAACCATAAAATTGATTAAAAACTAAGTATAGTCTTGTTGCGTTATACATTTTGATTTCTAATAGTTTTAATTATGTTGAAATTTTTATCAAATTTTTCAAAGGCGCATAGGATGACATTTTTTGGAAAGTAATTTTACGATACTACATTTTTAAAGTTAATTTTTTATAACACTATATTAAGTAAAAAAGTTTATTTTTAAGAAATTCTTTACCAGTAAGTCCCCTTAATAAACAAATTTCATTTAAATTGAAATTTTTAACAATTTATTTGATTTATTTGATTATAAAAAGAGAGTCAATTCGATTAGGCCAATAGCATTAAAGTAACATTGGAAATAAATTTTATAAAAATTTGAACTGAAACGAGATCACGATCCTTGAGGATTTTTCGTTGTAATCTCCAAAAGATTACGCGCGTGGTTTCCATACCAGAGAACGCCACTTTAATTCCGGCGTCCGTTGAATTAATTCCAAATTGGTTTTGGCCAAGCGAAGGTATCTGGACTGCGTCTAGCACTAAGCATCACCGATCCTGGATCCGGGCTTAGTTCCGTCATAATTACAGTGCCAGGACAAGGCTTAGGAAGTCCTTTACTTAAATGTCGGATCCTAGAGTGTTTTCGAACGTGCTCCTGATTTAAATGTAATTCTGTTAAAAACTAGGGCATCTGAAAAAATTAGAATAATAATTTTTCAAAAACAATTTAGAATTTCTTGAAAATTTAAGGCAGGAAGAAAAGAAAACATTTGTAAAAGTAAGCTCATTATTAGTACCCCAGAACACCGAAACTTTCCCAAACAAGTTGTGAATTAAGATGTTCATTACATGAACATTTTGCTTCCTCTTTACGATAAGCAAACAATTTGCTTTAAAGTGAATTTTTTCATTTTATTTAATTCTATTAATGCTAATAAAATATATTCTTTTTATACATATCGATTCGTCTTGATGAAATGAAGATTTTTAGTTTGTTTTTAAGTCAAGAGTAACATTTTATTATAAAGCAACATGATTTTTAAGAAGGAAATAAATTTCTAATGAGTCATTCCATTATGTTTCGACTAAAGTCGTTGCTAAATAATTTTAAAAAATTGTAATATTTTGCAGGAATGATTTTAAAGATATTAGGGTTACCGAACAAAACGAATTTTTTAAATATTTTTTATATTTATTGTAAATAAAATAGATTGCAATTGGATTTCAAAAAGGATATGTGAGTGAACCGGTTGATGACATGTTATTTATAAGTCTTTCTTTTCGAGTCAAATAAAAATGAAAGTGCCACTTACTTTTACCCGTTGACTGTCGCTGACGCATATATGCCCAAAACTAAGACTATAAAAAAGAAAAAAAAAATTTTTCAAAAAATTTTTTTATAATGCTCTTCTGAGAGGTAAGAAACTTTTTAATTTTATTTAAAACATAACCTTATAATACCTGTCTAAATTAAAATTCAAACAATTTTTAATTTTCTCTTTTAGATATTTAATCCTCTTTGACTTCTTTTTATAATGTTTCCAATTTGGATAATATATATGTAAAATTGTTCATTCCCTTGATGAGGAACCATATATGGTTCGAAACTAGTTGGGACTTTAAATAAACACCCAAAAAAACCGTATTTAGGCCTTTTCATTAATCTACAAATTATATAATACGGTCAAACAAACAAAAATTACTACAAAATTTATACTTCGTAAGTAAATAAGAATACCTTTAAGAAAAGGTTAAAAGTAATATTCCTTTGTAATATTTAAACTAAAAATGGTTATAATCAATAATAACCCTGTAAAAAAAAGTATTGGGAGTACGGGATTCCGCATTGCGAGTACCTACCTGTCAATGCGGTATTCGTGAAATAGCGCATTGGGTGTCGTGGTGAATGCGGTAATCAATGGGTCCCAATGCGGTGCAAGTTTTAAGCTTAAAAAAAAGAAAATACTTGACAGGAATAAATAATGAATGGCAGTGGAGAAAAATGCAAGGTTAGAGGAATGAGAAAATACTAATAGTGAGTGTAAAATTTAAACTTTAAGAGAAAAATGTAAGTTGAACTATCATATATGAGTTCAATGCGGCATAGGCTGCTTTCAATGCATTACACAATCGGTACATAGTGCAAGTCGCCAGTAGAGGGCAGAAGCATGCAGAGCGAATCGAGCGAACACAGTGGCCCAGCTGACATACGATTTGCAATACATTACTTTCCAATTTTTTATTTTATAACCGCGTTTCTGCATGAATCTAAACAATATTTTCGATTATTGTAATTTAGAAGATGCTGACCAATTGTACGTTGACAGATATAGTGAAAAGTGCCTGTGTTCGGAGACAAATGTGTTAGAAAATGTTTGTTTACCATTTTTCTCCACTGCTATTCATTATTTATTCCTGTCAAGTATTTTCTTTTTTTTAAGCTTAAAACTTGCACCGCATTGGGACCCATTGATTACCGCATTCACCACGACACCCAATGCGGTATTTCCCGAATACCGCATTGACAGGTAGGCATTTGGGTAAAAATTAAAAAATAAGCTTTTATTTTTATAAAAATGGGGTTAAAATTTTTTTATAAATCTTTTTGTAAAATTTTTAGAAAGTAGATGAAAAATGTTTTAAATTAACTACAGATACATTAAAATCAATAAAGTTTAATGAAAGTTATATGGTTTTACAAATGGCAGTATTACTTAAAATGTCAAAAGTTTAACCCCCACCTACTTTCTACAATTTTTTTTTAAAGAGCTGATATTTTACAAATTTATTACTTTCATATAGGACAACAATTTCCTAAAATACCAAGCCAATCCCAAGACATTCAAATTAGGGCTGGGACGTTTGGAAAATAACGCCTCACTGTACAAAAATGTACAGGTCAAAAAGTGGGACAAGAAATTGTAAATGGTCAATTTAATCATTTACTTCTGCAGTGCACCGACCCACAGTGGATTTTTTTTACAATTTGCTATTAAAAAATGGCTACAGCTTACAATTTTTAATAGATTTGAGTGTTCTTTGATTTAAATTAAAGGGGAATAAATTCTTAAGACACCCCACGATGCCGATTTTGGGGATTTTAATTGTTAATAATTTTTTAAATTAAAGTTAACAAATTAATACACTTTTTTAAAAAAGGACGTCTATTTTCTTATTCCGTTGCTACATATGGTCTAAATCAATTTAAATTTATCCAATATGACCACCAGATAATTAATAAAGCATAAAGTAATGTATTTTAATTGTTATAAACAATATACAGCCAAAAAACGCGCAGGGGCTGTGGATTGCAGAAGTAAATGTTTATTTTGACCAATTAAAAGTTCGTGTCCCACTTTCTGACCTATACATTTTTTTTAGGAAAAAAACTCAACTTCATGATAAAATTTTTTTAAAAAAATAAAAAATATCCTTTTGATAAAAAATTGAAATTTTATTTTTTAACATAATTTTTCAAGGTCAAAAATTTTTTTTTCTCTAAATTTGTTTACACTATTAGAAAGTGTTGAAAACAGCAGAAAAACCCAAAATAAGAAACGTCTTTTCATTTTGTATTAAAGAAACTACAAATTTTTCAAATATTCCATATAAATTAAAAAATACTAAATATTTAAAAAAAATTTTGTATTAAATATAGAATGAAATAGTTTTCATATTTGATTCAAATAATTAATTATTAGCTTGAAATATTACAGTTATTTGATTTGAATCATTTCAATATTTGATTCAAATAATTATTTATTAGTTTGAAATATTCCATTTATTTGAATTGAATAATTTGTATTTGATTCAAATAAATAGTTATTTGATGCGATAAAATCAAATATTTAGGTCAAATAAATATGTATTTGGTTCAAATACACATTTATTGAATTATAACCAAATAAATGATTTATTTATATCGAAAAATTTTTATTTGATTCAAATAAATTATTTTTTTCAGTGCCCCAGGCGGAAAAGTCGGACGAATGTCGGAGTTTACAACCGGCTGGGATCCGCGGCCGTGCAGACCGCAAGTACCGACGATCTGTACTGATTCGGATCTGAAAACGCAACCGGCGCGGTACAGATTATGCTCCGACTGTCGGAACCGTCTTCCCACTATCGTCAGTACGGGCACGGTACTGGATTTCTTCCGTCCGCGGATCTTATTCTACTGCGGCGTTGGAAGAATGACGGATATGTTAAGTCTGTACTGGCTCGGTGATAGGCCGGATCCGACTGCGGATCTCGTCATTTATTGTCACATTATAAATCACATCATGAATTTATTTTTAATAAATGTGTCATAACTAAATAACTATTACAATAATTAATTGCATTATTTTAGAAAATAATGATTAATTAACAAATAAATTTAATCAATATATTAAGTAATAACACTGGGTAACAAAAAAAATGGTCATGTTGTGTTTATTTCAAAATTTTTTGTTTATTGAAAGTTTGGGTGTCAGTGTACAAGAAAATATCAAAAAAAAAATTTTTAATTTATTCAAACCCCTAAAATAGGGGGTTGATTTATTAAAAACGGTGTTTTTTGCAATTTTTAAAGGCCTGTAAAATGAAAATGGGAAGACATAAAAAGCTCTAATATAGCTTAAAAGAAAGCTCAAACCTTTATCTTTAAGAACCAAAACTGAAAAGTAATGTGAAAATTGCAGGGGACGTGTATCAATTTTTCATCATCGGATTGGCTTCAAATTTGTTACTCGGGGGTTTTTGGGGTTGCTGATTACGAATCCGAAGTGAGCTTTCAAAAATTCAAAATGGCGGATTCATCAAAAACCTCAAGTACCAAGTCTCGAGCGAATCCGAACGATTTTTAACATTTTATCCGCCATGTTGAAGCCGCCGTTTTGAATTTTTGAAAGCTGACTTTGGATTCGTAATCAGCGACCCTAAAAACCCCCGAGTATCAAATTTGAAGCCAATCCGATGATGAAAAATTGATATGCACCAATGTTTAGATGCCCAGTCATTTTTACCAGGGAGTATGAATCATTAGGGGGGAGGGGTACTCGGTATATACACGTCCCCTGCAATTTTTACATTACTTTTCACTTTTGGTTCTTAAAGATAAAGGTTTGAGTTTTCTTTTAAGCTATATTAGAGCTTTTTATGTCTTCCCATTTTCATTTTACAGGCCTTTAAAAATTTCAAAAAACACCGTTTTTAATAAATCAACCCCCTATTTTAGGTGTTTGAATAAATTAAAAAAATTTTTTTGCTATTTTCTTGTTCACTGACACCCAAACTTTAGATAAACAAAAAATTTTGAAATAAACACAACATGACAATTTTTTTGTTACCCAGTGTTATTTATTCAGACTTTTTTAAAAATTAAACAATTAAAAAAATTTGTCTTACACTTTTACTTTATAATTATTATAAATAAATTTATATTATTTATATAAATTTTTTATTATTATTAAGATATTATTAATTAATATTATATATTATTAATTTTATTGAGAATTAATAATAAATTATTAATATTAATATTCATGTTAATTAATAATATCTTTTTAATAAAAAGATTTTAATTCATATTATTAATATATTTTATAAGATTAAAAATATAGGTGTAGCATTGACACGTAGTAATTCTACAAGTTTTATTTCAGCTCGTGACACTTGAGAGTATTTAAGATTTGAGAGTCCCATGCGAGAGTAGCATTTCGGTACGGAAATATTCGGTTAGGCGTAGGTTCGTACCCCCAAGCGTTAGGATTTTTCAAGTGTCTATGTAATAAAAAATTGCATTTAAGTTTATAAAAAAATAAAGAAATGTGTAAAGTGAACTGTCATCAGTATTTTTATCTTTTGCAATTAATTATTATTTTTTTAATTGATATTTGTTAAAATCATCATTTGGATCCGATCCGGTTGTCAGGCGGTAGAATGCCAGCTATTAAACTGATAATCCGTAGTCGGTAGAGTGCCAGGTCCCAGCCGGTTGAATTATACACGGAACGGCTTCTGCCGGCCGGTAGGAATGCCAGTTCCGAGCCGGTTGCCAGCGCGCTCCTGGTCTAGTCACTATTCGGTAGAATGCCCGTTCACATTCGGTTGGCAAGCAGTTCCGAGCCTGTACAGTTACACCGCACCGGCGTCAGTACGGGCTAGGATCCGCGACGGTTGGAAATTTCCGCCTGGGTGTATGCACAATATATTGAAACGAGGAAAAGAGTACCAACATCTTACTTTCCTCCTAACTCTCCTTCTCAACAAAAAAGTTAAAATTACACAAAAGTATTACACGTAATTTAGAAATACACTATTACAGCTTAAAGACAGATAATTAAGCTACAAAATCCCGAAAAGCACATTTTATAAAACTGTGTAATTACAAAAATATGAGGTTTAGAAAGTAGCAATAAAAACTTACTTTTGACGTATTTTTGTAACGTTACGTCACTACCCAAGTAGAAATTGACGACCGGCGTGATACCGGCCCGGTACCATCGGCGGATTTTGAGTTCCGGGGCGGTACCGGCAAAAGACCGTCATTTTCACTGGCTTGGTACCGGTAAATTGCCGGATGATGACTACGGCAGGTTCTGGCACACGTACCGGACCGGTACCGTATAATTCACTGGGGCGATACTGGCCCGGTTAATATTTGTAGGCATTTAGTTCCGGTTTACTACTGGCTAGGTACTGGCCCGGTACTAAAAAAAATTGTTTTTTTAGCTAAAAAGGAATTTTGTAGATAGAACATTTTTTTGTAATGGTGGAGTGAATCAGTTTTGTAAGTGCCGGCGATATATTGGCCAGGTACCGGTTTTAAAGAAATTAGTACACACTTTTCTAAGTTAAAATTTTTAAATAAACAATTAATAATATCAAATTATAAACAATTAAGAAAATGCTGTAACATAACAATAATAATTATTGAAAATCTGATGTTACGGGGATTTGAACTCTGGACTCTGAGACTCCAAGTTCACTGCGACATCCACTGACCTAAACCTGCTCATGGTATGTAAAAGGTATTTGATCATATCAAGTGTAACAAGAGTCAAGGTACCGGGCCGGTGGCAGGCCGGTGTTGGGTCGGTAAATATATTTTTACCGGCAAATCTCCTTCGGCGGTATAAAGAAAAGCGAAATTACAGTACCGGGCCGGTGCTGGGCCAGATATTTTTAATCAACCGGCCCGGTACACACTACCAGTATTGGTAAAAAATGCACATTTACCACCGGGCCGGTATTTATTTCATATCCGGCCCGGTACCTTTTTGCCGGTACCGGCATAAGTCCGACTTTACAACCGGTTCGGTGCCATGCCAGTCGTTAGTGCTGGCAGACGTCCAACTTTTCTGCCTGGGTAAGACCAAAAATTTAAACTTTGACCCCCTCCAGTTTTTATATTTGTTTAAATAAATTTATAATATTTGATAATCTTAATTGTACCTAATAGGACTACTGTTTATGCAAACTTTTTACCTGATCCCAAACATTTCAAATTTAGACTTGGGTCACTTGACGTGGAACCCGTCATTTACATGTTGGTAATACCGTGTGAAAATAGCCCAAGTTAGCCATGGCAGAGCTAGGTTTCTGATCAGGGGCCAACTGTTAGTGGGGCTCTCCGGACATAGCATGACTAGCGCTCAGATTCAATTTTCACACGCTCTCTAAATCTGAATCAGCGATAAGTATGCCACTATTTCAATTAGCGTATATGCACACTCCTTTGAGGAAGTGCTAAAAATATTACCACAGTTATTCAGTACTTGATAAAAAAGGTTGCAAGTATTGAAAAAATTGAATTCCTTATAATTCTTTTTTTTCCTGAGTTTTGAATTCCCAATAAGAGTATATAATCAAAAAAAATTTAAATTCCTTTAAAATCGTCACATAATCGTTAGCCGCAAGGTATAGAAAGGTATTCAATTTTAAATATTGCTATTTTTAAGACAAATTTACATTATGTGTGATTTACATGAAAATCTCACAGTACCCAGAATTTCTTGAAACTTGGCAAGAAATCGCTTAGTTTATATTAGCAGACGACATTTTGATAATGAGGAGAATATTGTATGCAATATTGATAGAATATTGCCTGAACATGAAACTTGGCAAGAAATCGCTTAGTTTATATTAGCAGACGACATTTTAATAATGAGGAGAATATTGTATGCAATATTGATAGAATATTGCCTGAACATGTCCAGTATCATTGCAATAAAATTTCTGTTCATGATTGTTATTCAATATTTCCTTATATGAGCGATTCCATGTCAAGTGATCAAGGTGCACTGAAAAAAAATATTCTGAATTTTAGAATACATACTAAAATAGGTGCCAAGGATATTCCCCACTTAAATTAAGTGGGAAATATTCTTACAATAAGAATATATTCTAATAGTAAGAATATATACCACTTAATTTAAGTGGGGAATATCCTTGGCACCTATTTTAGTATGTATTCTAAAATTCAGAATATTTTTTTTTCAGTGTGGAGAAAAATTTGTCTTTAATCGTAGCAAAACTTGGGGCTTTTGTCCCAGCTGAAAAAGTTCTATAGAATTTCACTAGAATCATTCTATATAAATTCTAGAGAATATTCTATAGAATTTCAATAGAATGATTCTATAGAATTTCTACGTGAATTCTACTAAATTTTAGTGGTTTTTAATTAGAAGGAATATAAATTTCGTAAAATAATTTTTTTAACATTATAGTTATGAATGGTGACGAAGTTCAATGAATTTTATATATTTAAAGGATATAAACAATTATTTTAGCCTAAAATTTGTTGAAAAATATTATTTTACAAATTTTAAGTTTTTCTAATTAAAAATCACTAAAATTTAATAGTATTTATGTAGAAATTCTATAGAATCATTCTAGTGAAATTCTATAGAATATTCACTAGAATTCATAGAGAATGATTCTATAGAATGATTCTAGTTAAATTCTATAGAACTTTTTCAGCTGGGGTAGTACTAATAGATAGCAATTTTTCGTGTACAATGCTTATTTCAATAATTTTTTACTCTTAGACAATTAAACATACAAATTCGACAAAGTACAGTTTGGAAAGTTTTTTTCATGCTCTTTCGATTGGAAATAAACATTTTGAAAAAAAATTTTTTGACCCAAAAAAAATCAAAATTAAAAATAAATTTCAATTTTTGGGGGAGAAAGACCCGATTTTTTTTAAACGAAAGCTGAGGTTTTTTCCTAAAAGGACATATAAATGATAAAGTGGGACTAGAATGTTTAAACATTGAAAAAAATAATTTTTTCCTAAAGGGAGCTAAAAACCGGGTTTAGAGCGCTCCGGTGAGTAGAAAACTCTTTTTTCAATGTTTAAACATTCTAGTCCCACTTTCTCATTTATATATACTTTTAGTAAGAAACCTCAGCTTTCGTTTAAAAAAAATCGTTTCTTTCTTCCTCAAAAATTGAAATTTATTTTTAATTTTAATTTTTTTGGGTCAAAAATTTTTTTTTTAATGCTTATTTCCAATCGAAAGAGTATGAAAACAAGTTGTGAATTAAGATGTTCATTACATGAACATTTTGCTTCCTCTTTACGATAAGCAAAAAATTTGCTTTAAAGTGAATTTTTTCATTTTATTTAATTCTATTAATGCTAATAAAATATATTCTTTTAATACATCAATCGATTCGTCTTGATGAAATGAAGATTTTTAGTTTGTTTTTAAGTCTAGATTAACATTTTATTATAAAGCAACATAATTTTTAAGAAGGAAATAAATTTCTAATAAAAGTGCGAATTTTTGGTTTTAATTATGTTTAATTCTATAAATTCAAATAAAATATATATACTTTATATATACCAATCGATCCGTTTTAATGCAACGGATAAGATTATTGAAATAAATGTGTAAAATCTTATTGTACTGGAATATAATTTTGATGAAAGAACTAAATTTTTGATAAAAAAAGGTAATTTTTTTGCTTTAATTTTCATTACCTCTATAAACTCTCATACAATTTATACTTTATATATACCAATCGATTCTTCTTGATGCAAAGAAGAAGATTTTATTGTATATTAACTTCAATATTCAATTAAAAAAAAATTTTTTTTTTTAATTTTGTTTTTGAAAAAAGTAAAAAAAAAATTTTTTTAAATAGATTTTTTAATGTCCATCAATCCATTTCGAGATATTTTTATGATAAATATTCCTAGCAATTTTCAGCCGAATTCGTTGAAACCTCTTCGAGTTATCGTGTTTACAAAGCACGGGATCCACACACACACACATACACACACATACATACATCCGGACAATTGTTCAGGGTCTTATATAACATAGTCCCATATAGAAGAAAATTTGTCAAAAGGATTTTTAAAAAATTTGGTAAATTAAACGACTACAAAGCTTCCTCACGAGGAAGCAAAACCTTTCCAAAATGTACTTTATCAAATTTATGGTTTAATTGTTTAAGAGTAAATAATTATTAAAATAAACATTACACCAAAAGACCCCTTGATCACTTGACGTGGGATCGCTCATATACGGACATTTAAATATTGACGGCAGTTACAAAGTCAAGCACATTACAACTTCTTCTTCTTCTTTGTTTTTGTGTTTTCGAAAGCACATTACAACAGTCACTGAAATCACTTTGAACATGGCCACTTTCTTTTTGTTTCTCATCCTTTTCTTAAGTAACTTGCTGAATTTTGCTTTTTCAATTTTTTTTAGTTGTTGATATATAGAGTTTTCGGTAACTCGCTGTTGAGCGAGACCTCGCCATGAAAAAATATAACTAAGTTACGTCGTCTGCTTATTGTTTTCATGTGAGAAGTGTGTAACTAGAAGTGCATGTGATAAATATATTAATATTAATTTTCTTGGTGAATTGTACATTTGGCTGGAGGTAGGTAACTTTGATAATTGATAATTGCGAAATAAAAAAAATCAAAGATCGATCATATCCTCTTGAAACTTGTTACTAGGGGGTTTTTGAAGTCGCTGATTACGAATTACAAGTCAGATTAAAAAATTCAAAATGGTGGAACCAAAATGGCGGATTGAAAATTGCGAAATAAAAAAAAAATCAAAGATCGATCAGATCCTCATGAAACTTGTTACTAGGGGGTTTTTTGAGTCACTTATAACGAATTAGGTAACGTATTTTTGAAATTCAAAATGGTGGATCCAACATGGCAGACACAAAAATCAATAATCGATTAGATCATCTTGAAATTTGTCACTAGGGCGTTTTTAGGATCGTCGATAACGAATCTGGTGAAATATTTTTAAAATTCGAAATGTCAGATTCAATATCGCTCGTGGAGGCAGTAATTACCAACTCTAAGTCTAGATTTTAAACTTTAATATGCAATATGAAAATTTTAATTTTGTTGCTTGATTGCTTTTTGCGTTACCCGGAACTAAAAACGTGGATGTGGTAAGCTTCTAGTCTCTTCTTTTTTTTTTAATTTTTAATTTTTATTCCTAATGCACAAAAGTGTCGATTTCAGATAGCAGACGACAGGGAGTAAAAGTCATTCACTTGTTCGACTTGTATGAAAGTGGCGACTATTTTCTTCCCTGGGAAAAAATTACACATGGGATAAGCTGTTATTTTTGCTCATGGGAGAAAAAGGTCGCCATTTTCATACGGTTGAACAAATGAATGACTTTACGCCCTGTCGTCAGCTATCTAAAAGCGCCATTTTTGTGCATGTGGTATAAAAAAATATTATTATACCTTTTATATAATTATTATCCTTATTATACAGCAGTTTATTCTAAATGCACTTTAAATTTAGTGTCAACTGTGGTCAAACGAAAAATATGTGTTATTAAATACAAATTTGGTGAAGTTAATAATATCAGGAAATAGAATTTTACATTTTTGATTTATACAGTTTATACGTAGATCTAAGCTCTATGTGACCAATTCGCAAGTCACATTTGTAAACATGGAACTTACGCCAAGAGAGATAAAAGTATAGCTGTCGTCCATAATAACATTGTCTATTTTATTATTATATTATTATATTATATATTATATATATACTAGGGGGCTCCACCTCTCTGCGAGCTTCGCACACCAACCCCCTGATTTTATATTTATTTCTATTTATGGATAATATAAAGATTGTAAAATGCGATCTTATGATATTAGCCATTCTCAAATTTTAAATCTTTGTCATCAATTTTGAAGTAACATAACAGCCTGCAAGAAAGCAAAATTTTTTTGGCATAGGCATTGACGTCCTATTAGAGGGGGCAAACTGTGACCTGTTGGTAAAGCACAGATCAAATTTTGACGTAATGTGAAGGCCCTCATTAAGGCCCCTTTTAAAACACGTAGCTAAAAAAATAGGTAAAATTAAACATGTATTTTTATCCGTTATTTATCCTCTTTTTGACCTATAGGTCAAAAAATAGGTCAATTTTGACATAAGTTTTGACATGTTTTTTACTTATAGGGAAAAAATAGGTCAAATTAGACATAGATTTTGACGTAATGTGAGGACATTATTTATCCATTTTTTGACCTATAGGTCAAAAATAGGTCAAATTAGACATAAGTTTTGACGACTCTTACTATAGGGAGCCCTTAGAAATCCTGACTCCGCGGCGGCGAAATGTTTTTATATAATAAATAACGATTTCGCCCTAACTTATTCTTATAATTATTTTAATTTTAATTTTCAAATCATGTTCTCTTGATATGAATGCATGGAAAAAAGTTAGAGTAAATTATATCAGGCGATACTAAAAGAAAGCACTTTAAAAGAATTTTACTTTACGGACATGATTATAATCTTATGGTGCACTTATACATCCTTCTTTATACCTAAAGGTAAAAAATTGGTTAAATTTGGCATCGATTTTGCAGTATGATCAAAGGCATTAATACGACCCTTATTACTTGCAGCTTTAACAATAAATCAAATCTGACATAAATTTTGACATACATTAAGGCCTATTATTGAACGTTTATGACATGTAGGTAAAAAAGGATGTAAAATTACATGTAGATTTCGACGTAAGGTAACAGACGTTTGTGGGCCTCTTGTTACCCGTCGGTCAAAACTGCCCTAAAATAGACCTAAATTTTGAGGGTAGCAGAAATTCTTTAACAATTTTTTACATTTAGGTCAAACTGCCCTAAAATTGACCTAAATTTTGATGGTAGCAGAAATTGTTTGTCAAATTTTGACGTCTAGGTAAAAAATGCCCTCAAAATTGACCTTAATTTTGAGGGTAGCGGGAAAGGGAAATGACTGAATCAGCGGCGGCGGCGAAATGATTTTATATTAATAGGGATAGATATATATTATATGAGGCGCATGAAAAGACCCTAATCCAGACTTGTTAGAAATGTTATTTAATAGAATTTTATTACCTAGAATATCATTTTAGTAGAATGTATTGATGTTAGAATAATAGCTTGGCCGAAAGAAAAGTAGAAAGAATTTTAATTTAGTAGAATATTTATTAGTCCGAATTATAATCTGACAGAAAGTCAATTTGATCGAATTTCAATTTTCCAGAAATAATTTTAACCGAATATCAATTTATGCGAATCGTTTTTTCGTAGAATCGTAATTTTACAGAAGCGTAATTAAATAGAATCTGAATATTGCCGAAAAAAAATTAAATTAAATAACATTTCTAACAAGTCTGGTTTAGGGTCTTTTCATGCGCCTCCTCTACTAAAATAAAACATATACTCAACACAACAAATACTACATGACACATAAAAATACATAATCATACATGACACTCAGCAACAACTAATAATACTTTTGAAAGACTTTAAACAATACGTTATACACTCAAATCTCGCTATAACGACCTTCTCTATAACGAGCGCTCTCTATAACGAGGGCTCTGTCTCTCGGTATAGCGAGACAAATTTTCTGCCGATTGTCCACACTATTTATAAACAAATGCACATTCAGTTGGTTCAAATTTGGTTAAAATCAATTTTATTTATATAAAACAAAAATTAAAAAGTCACTTCGTAATTGAAATTATATCAATCTGTCGAACATCTTCAAAATTTTAGCTTTTATAAATTTTTTGTATATTAAAGTCCAAATTAAAGTAGGTTACGTTTGTAATTTTGACATTATGTAAATTATAAACACTAAAAAAATGAATAAGGAATCGTAAAAGTGAGGATTTCTCCTTTTGCGTTCGTAATAGAGGGAGACTTGTCTCTCGAACTTCTCGTTATAGCGAGATTTGAGTGTACTTACATACATACACACATTACACAACTATAATGCAGGCATTAAATAAACATAAATAATAATATAATATGGGGCGCATGAAAAGACCCTATACCAAACTTGTTAGAAGTGTTATTTAATAAAATTTTATTACCTACAATATCATTTTAGTAGAATATTTATTCGTCCGAATTATAATCTGGCAGAAAGTCAATTTGATCGAATTTCAATTTTCCAGAAATCTAATTTAACCGAATATCAATTTATTCGAATCGTTTTTTCGTAGAATCGTAAGTTTACAGAAACTTAATTAAATAGAATCTGAATATTGCCGAATATATTCGGGTAAGTTGAATTTCTAGAAAATTAATATTCAAACATATGTACATTCTGATGAAGTATATTTCTATCAAAAATGTTTTCGGCAATATTCAGATTCAATTTAATTACGTTTCTGTAAACTTCCGATTCTTCGAAAAAAACGATTCGCATAAATTGATATTCGGTGAAATTAGATTTCTGAAAAATTGAAATTCGATTAAATTTACTTTCTGCCAGATTATAATCCGGACGAATAAATATTCTACTAAAATGATATTCTAGGTAATAAAATTCTAATAAATAACATTTCTAATAAGTCTGGTTTAGGGCCTAAGTAGCACGTAACATTACTGCAATGTCACTGTAATGTTACAGTAATGTCACTATAACATTACAGTCATGTTAAAAAGAAAGATCGCAAAATTCCTTATAGTAATTTTATAAACTTTCTTTGTAACATTACTGTAACATTACGGCAACATTGCAGTAACATTATTGTAACATTGCAGTGATATTACAGTAATATTACACTGTAATGATACTAACATTACATGTAACATTGATGCAACATTCGAGTAATGTTACGTGCTACTTGGGGTCTATTCATGCGTCCTAGAGAGATGGCCAATTCAAATATTTTACAGAATTTGCTGGCAGATGTCGCTTATTTTAGGTTATTCTTGTGCATTTTATGACAGAAAGTGAACATAAACAAAAAATTGTTGAAAATGTAATTCTAAACCTTCTTTATTTTTTTGTCGTTCTAAAAAAATTGAAGAAATTCATGTTTCTCATTGTTACATTCTTATTTTTTAACCTATTTCTAAAATGCAAGATTTTTTTAGAAGTAGGGAAAACTGGGGCGTAATGGATCACTTTTCACTTTTTATTGCTTAACTTCGTCATTCTTGCTTTAATTAAAATTTCGTCATGTGGAAAACTTAGCCTAACATCTCAGCTTTCAATTAAAAAAAGTACGCCTTAATATCACTTACACTTTTTTTCTAGAACAATGTTTATGGAGAAATGCAAGGTGAGCAATTTCGCCTCAGGCCAGGGCGTAATGGATAGTTACACGGGGCGTATTGGATCAGCAATAAAATTATGATTTTGATCATGAAATATTATTTAATATTGACAATTTTGGTTTCTATTGTACTTTTATAACAAAGAATATTGGAAATAGAACATATTTAATTTAAACTTTAAACATTTCCATGCAATTTTCAAATTTTAAAAAGTTACAGGGAAATGCAAAATCCATTTGTTTAAAAAATCTATTTTCCAGTTATCTTTTGATAAAGGGTAGGGGAGGGTGGTCCCATACCGACCCCCTGTACCATACCGACCCCCTTATGTTTCTTAAAGATGGTACCACTAAAAAATTCGTCAGTACCATAAATGGAACACTTTCACAACACCAACATCTGGGCCACAGGTTTTGTCAATGCGTTTGATTTCATTTTGGAGATTCAAGCAATATTATATTTTAACATTGGTTAGATTAATTTTTGACCTATACGGAATTCGAGCTAACAGGGTTTTTTGAATACTGGAAAATTTTTACGAAATTAATTTTGATTGTGTATGACCTGAACTTCAAAGCACAACATTCAAATTAAATTGATTCCATTGATATATGTGATTGGCAAAACATTTTGTGAAAATAGTGAGGGTGGTCCGAAACCGACCCTCAAGGGGTGGTCCCAACCCGACTCCCATATTTTTACATTGTAATTGTTTATTCTCTTCTTTTTTATTGTTCACATAAAGTGAGGATAGGTTTTGCATATTTACTTTTATTTTTTAGGAATTCATTAAATATTTTACTAGCAATCACAGCACAAGAGAATTAAAGTTAAGTAATTCTCTTTTGGCTTAAATATTTTATTCCTTGTCAGTTGTAAAATGTTCTTGACAAGGCGATATGAATGAAGAAACGTCGTACTTTTCGACATCTTTGGAAGCAGTTAAGTACAGAAACAAAAAAAGATTAATAACAAATTTCGTATATATTTCACTAAAAATAGGGCGAAAATTAAAACAGGCAAAACCATTGCTGCCCCCAAAAAATGGGGGTCGGTTTCGGACCACCCATTTTGAGAAAGTTAAAAACGTAAATTTTCGCTTTTTCGTTAGATCTTTCATTAATGACAATTAGAAACCTCGGCAATCGTCAGAAAATATTTAAAAATAGTTCCTTTACTCAAAAAAATTTCGAGGAAAACAAAGAAACACATTTTTGGCACATTTTTAGCCTTTGCACTTTAGGGGGTCGGTATGGGACCACCCTCCCCTAATCATTTGTACTTATTAATTTATAAATTACAAGAAATTAAACTTGACAGGATTATTTTATTCATATTTTAAATATAATAGGTTTTTCTTAATAAAATAAGCACAGTGATGCATTACGCCCCGGAGGTGTTTATTGCAAATTTTGTTATTTTTCATCAATACCGTAAGTATTAAACAAAAATTGTCAATTGTTTTTTAAGAACAAATGTTTGAAGCTCAAAACCTGATATACAAAATTTTGTTTTACAAGTAATTTTGAAAAAGATATAACAAAAAAACAAAGACTTCAAAAATTTACTTTCAATCGTCAAAATCACTTTTCCCAATGGGAAATGCCAGTGTCGTACCGATGTTAATACTCAGACGATTGTTCGGCCGTAGTCTAGCCGAGCCTCGACAATTAATGCTGGCGCAGTACAAAATTTTTGTTTCGCCAAAGCTTGGACAAGCCATGGCGACAAGTGCTGGCTGAGTATAGAAAAATTGTTCACAACGCTCGTTGCCAACATTGCTTTTTTTACATAATCTTGAAAAAAATTATAAAAAAAGTTTATGAGTGTTTATAAATATAAATTAATGGCAAAAAATTAATATTTTACATTTCAGTTATTCATTTTTTATTTTTATTAAATTTAATAATAATTTAACATAATTGTTTAATTTTAATAAATAATAAATTATTTAAACAAATTAAATTATTATTTAAACAATAATTTGGTTATTAAAAAATCCTCAATATTCGGTCTTCTACTGCTGCTTTTTTTGACCATCACATTTTCGTAAATGAATAGAAATTTACAGTTTTTTTTTATGAAAATGGTAAATTGAAGTGTTGAATTTGGTATCTATACCTAGTATACCTGAAAGTATGTGAAAATAAGTGAGTTTCAAAGTAAAACAAAATGTGTCTTTCTGCATAGTATTTTGCAATGCTTTCTTAGCACGGTCTGCGCGTGCGCGGAGAGCAATCGTCTGACATAGCGAAAAATTTAAGTGTTTGACTATATCAACCGCATGGACGATGAAGAAGTTTTTACCCTTTCTCCTTGTAATTTCATGGATAAAAGGGAAAAATTTCCCTTTCCACATGTTGAAGGTCCAATCTCTACTGATATGTGACTTCTTCATCGTCAGTGCTGTTGATATACTCAAACAGTTTATTTTTCGCGACGCGTCAAAAATGCTATTTTACAGGTCATTTTAATTACTTATTTTACTAATTGCTATTTATTCATCAAACTCAAAAATGATTTTTTTGGAAACTTTAACACTCTAATTTATCAGTTTTGTAAAAAAAGTGTTCTAATATTAATTTTTGTGAGAGAAAAAGATGTATAAAAAAGGTGATGTTAGTGCTTGGTTTGTTTACATTTTGCTTTGTTTACATTTTTCAACTTGAACATGCCCTTAACCCCTTCTCAGTCAAACTAAACATCGCTTGTGGTCCAAAAACGGTCCAAGAAAAAAAAGTTTCTAAAAATGTGATTTCATTGTAATTAAGGTTTTTGGAGTCGCAAAATTCGAATTTGAAGTCAGTTTTTCAAAATTTTAAATGGCGGATCCAAAATGGCGAATTCGAAAATTTTAAATTTTATCAGATTTGTTTAAAACTTGTTACTCGGGGGTTTTCGGGGTCGCTGATTACGAATTCGATGTCAGATTTTGAAATCCAAAATGGCGGACCTAAAATTCGATCAAATTACATGAATCTTGAAATTACCAGCCATATTGGATTCACCATTTTAATTTTGTAAATCTGACATCATATTCGTAATCAGCGACCCCGAAAACCCCCAAGTAACGAGTTTCAAGGGTATTTGATAAATTTTTAAATCTTCATAGTAGCCATTTTAGGTCCACCATTTTGAATTTTGAAAATCTGATTTGAAATTCGGATTCCGCGACCCCAAATACCTAAGTATGCACTTGGTCATTCAAATCAAATTATGTTTAGTATTTTATTTTTGAGATGGACATATATGGCCACAGACGTAAAGGTGGCACGACTTTTTGTGGCCACATATGGACCATGGACTATCAAGGGGTTAATAGACCTCGTTGAGTCCGTCTATCTAGACAGTTTTTTCAAGCTCAGAGCAGTGACTTGCAAGGCGCAATAAGTTATGACAGTTTACAGTTGGCGTGCATAACATTCAGTTCCTATTACACATGGTCGAATTTTAACCAAATTTTGTAATTATATTATATAAATTAAATTAGAGTTAAAATACAAATTTTTTTTCTTAAATTCACAATCCAATTATGTTGAAAATTTCCTTGTTTTTAAATAGTGGAGGTAAGTATCGTATTGTAATTACAAAACAGAACCTAAAAAAACCGCTGTGGAAAAATTTTAATGACTTTTTTTACATAAAATGTATAAAAAAATATTTTAACTTTCTGTATTTTTCACATCAACTTTCTTTAAGCGTAAGTCTTTGTGCCCCTCCTAATCTTTGGCATTAAAGATAGTAGTCTTTTTATAAAATAAAATTTACTGCAAATCAAAACAGCCGGATGAAACTAGCAGTTGTATTCAGCACCAATCGTTAGGCGTCAACCACTAATTAATGAAATTAATAAATAGAAACCTACTATATTTGCTATTTAGTGGATATTGATTCTCAAATAACAGTACTCGATGGTTTTTTAAATTATTAAGTATTACTAAATTTGAAGGAGAGGCATATTGATAGATGACGCCTAAACATTCATGCTGAGTACGACTGCTAGCTTCAGCCGAGTAATCAAAACTCATAGAAACACATTAAAATCAATTTTTTTCAGTGCACATTTATAATGAATTTATACAGAAAACAACAACGACTAAAAATCACAAAGAAAATATACCATACACTGACTGATCTAACGACGCCAAACGACGCGACGCCATTAGGCGCCATGTTATTTAACAGCTGGGCACACATCGACGCATGCGCATATAACATCCTAGACCAAATCTAGACGGTCTTAATAACACCGTACTAGACGGACATATTTGACTTAGGTTTCTTATTTTTTATTTTTCCACACGGATAATTTTACTTTTTCATTTTGTCAATTATTTTTTTAGGTTATGTTTTGTAATTATAATACGATACTTACCTCCACTATTTAAAAACAAGAAAATTTACAACATAATTGGATTATGAAGTTTTAAAAAAAATTATGTATTCTAACTTTAATTTAATTTATATAATATAATTACAAAATTTGATTAAAATTCGTCCATGTGTAATATCAACTGAATGTTATGCACGCCAACGGTAAACTGTCATAACTTATTGCGTCTTGCCAGTCACTGCTCTGAGCTTGAAAAAACCGTCTAGATAGACGGACTCAACGAGGTCTATTAAGCTGCTCCTTAGCCGATAGCAAGACAGGCTGGATTAGACGGGCTACACTATAACTGTCTAGTCTCTTCGTACACACCAGACTTCCATTAAATTTTTCCACACGGGAATAATTGACAAAATGAAAAAGTAAAATTACCCGTGTGGAAAAAAAAGAATAAGAAACCTAAGTCAAATATGTCCGTCTAGTACGGTGTTATTAAGACCGTCTAGATTTGGTCTAGGATGTTATATGCGCATGCGTCGATGTGTGCCCAGCTGTTAAGTAATATGGCGCCTAATTACTAGCACTGCTGATCAGACCAGAAACGCTGGTCTATTCTAGACGATAGCGTGGAAGTTTCGTTTCAATTCTGAGCAGCTGCTCGACAAGACCGTCTGTCCTTGGTCTAGAAAGACCTTAGGCGGTCTCTTAAGCGCTTGGTCAGCGCCCTAAAATTTTTCCACACGGGGTGATGTGTACAGTTTTCTGGTGTAAAGTTAATTGTGTAGAATTTTATTTTGTAGGGTTTATTTGCGTAGAATCGCTACCACCCCGGAGCGCGACACACGCATAAAGATTATGAATGTTTTTTTTAACTGTGAATCGTTGCAAATAACTTTAATACATTTTTCAACATAGAATTGTATAAGCATTCGATTAAAAAAATAACTAACACTTAGGGCTGATTTCACCATGGAGAATTAATATCGTGATTAAATAATTAGGATTATATTTTAAACGACGATTAACAGTTACTACTATTCCACCACCTTTAATTAATGTAATATTTCTTGATTAAACAATCTAAATTATAAGAATGCGTTCCACCATAATTCTAGTGGTGATTAAAGGAAAGTAATCACCATTTAACTTAATTGCTCAAATTTGACAGTTTAATAAGTTAATGAGCGATTAATACAAAGATATTGACATGGAAATTATAACCTTTAAATCGAAATGGTTTGTAATCATTAGAAATGGACGAATTTTACGATTAAATTTTGTCATCATTTTCGATGTAGATTTTGTTGTGCGCTTCCGTTTAACACAGCCCATAGGTTCTCTTGAGTTGAAAGTGTGTTGAATGTTGACTGGAGACTGAAGGGGCGCTGGATGTCATCTAGGCCAAAATTAAAAATAATGCATAGGAAATTTTTCAAAACATATTCTCATGGATTGAAGGACTACTTGTATACATATATTCTGATTTTACGTTAGACTGTAAAATTTGTAGCAATTTTTGAAACCATTATATTAATGCGAAACATTGTATAATTCCACTTTTTTACAATAATAGAGTTTTTAACATAACCTCCAAATACATTACAGAACTCATTGCGCAGACTCAGGGTAGTCGATTCTTGACTTCGATATAATTCTCGAGTCCTAGCAGTGAGTTTTTTAATATATTTGTAGGTTATGTTTAAATAATATTATTTTGAATTTCAGCCTCGAGCACATCCAGCGCCCCTACAGATTTTTATTTTTATATTTTTACAAAAACCACGCGATTTCACCAATGATACAACTTCTTCTAGCATGAATATTTTTAATAGCCAATCACAATTGGTCTCAGTAGAAATATATGGGTTCTTGAGATTTAAGTACATGGGATTATGTAAACAGTGATTAAAAATTTGTTATCAAATTTCGTGGAACGGAATGGAAATTACTTTTATTTTGATTGTCGATTAAAAGATAAACATAATTATTTAACCACAACTTTTTCCGAGTTCGTAAAATCTGATTGGATATTCAACACACTCTTGAATGTTTTTTTTTTCTCTCTCTCTCTCTCTCCTACTTTTATTTTTTGGTATAATATCTATCTACATGTATAATAATTACTCGTGTTTATTTTCAATAGGTGTCAGTTAAAAATATTGCGTGCAATTTTAACACCACATATGGTGTTAAAATAATATTTTTTCTGTTAAATCGTTGTTTAAGTTCTTAAACGAGTCAAATTTTGATAATTATGTTAATCAGTGATTACTTTCCATTAATCATCATTTCGATTACGGTGAAACGCATTCTGATGGTTAAGATACTTTAAACACGAATTATTACACTAATCACAGGTGGTGAAATCGGCCCTTCATCTTTATTTTTATGCATGATTTTAATTTGTTAATTAATTTTTTAAATTATTTAGAGAAACATAAAAAAAATAAATGTCAAAACCTAGAGGTCACACCCCCCTATACCCATTTTTTTGGGGTCGCTGAAACCGAATATAACCAAGACAAATTTTTTTCCCAGCTCATTTTCCCGCTACCACCCCCTTACACCTACTCCCGGGGGTTGGAGTTTCAGTTTAAATAAAAGTTGAGTAGGGTGTCTATTCCTATATGTTTTTTGGGTCGTTACAACCAAAAAAGACTACCAAAAACAAAATCGTCTCTCCCTTAACCCCCTACAAAAAGCGGATCGTTTATTATTTTGCAAATAAATAGAAATAAAATAAAACTTTCCAACTCTTGAAGAAAAAAAATATTTTTGTTTCGTTGAAGAAAAAATTTATTTTAATTAAATATTTTTTATTGGCATTAAATAAAGTGTATTTAAATCAAGAACTGTTATTAATGTTTTTTAAAATAACTATTCTAAGTATTTTATCAAATTTAAACTGTTTTTTTTAATAATGTTAAGATATTGAATTTAAATTAAATAAATTGTGTTTAAAGGAATTAATTTTGAAACTATTTTTTTGAAATGTTAACTTATTGAAGGTAGTTATTTATTTGAAGTTGAAATAAATATTTGTTAAAAATAAAATAACCTTTGTAATTCTCAGCTAATGTTGACTTTAAACGAAAAACAAACGAGAAATGAGGCAAAATGAGATGATAATTATTAATAAAAGACGACATTTTTTATTATGAGAATACTCCAAAATCTATCGAGATCAATGAGACATCTAAGAATCTCGTCTCAATGTACATCACTACCCAGGGTGGGGGTTGAAATTCAAATTTTCACGAAAAGTCGAATACGGTGTCGAAACCTATATGTTTTTGGGTCCCTGAAACCAAAAAAGACTACTAAATACAAATCCTATCCACCCTCAACCCCCTTAACACCTCCAGGGATTTACTTTTTGTGAAAATTCTAATTTCAATGCTCACCCTGCGGGGGGGGGGGGGGTAAGGTTAGGTTGTAGGAGGTTAAGGAAGGGAAGAATTTGTTTTTGGTAGTCTTTTTTGGTTTCAGCGACCCAAAAAACGTAGGTTTTGACAACGTACTCTACTTTTCGTAAAAATTCGAATTTCAACCCCCACCCTGGGAGCAGGTGTAAGGGGGTGGTAGCGGTACTAAATGAAGAATACTCGCATTTGTCTGAACTACCCGCCTAATGGGTTTTCTCGCCAGAGGAGAGGGAAACTGTAGAAAACCTCTCCTGAGTATACACGGAGAAACTTTGTATACTAGTTTGTGATAAACTCACTATGTGTTTTTAGTAAATTGACTACTAAAGTGAGGAAAAACTGCGACGGTATCAATATTTCGTAGTCTGACTATTAAAATACGGAACAGAACCAGACTTTTAAAATTTAGTAGTCAGTTAATGAAAATTTAAAATTCATGATTTCACTAAAAAACAATGTCGAATGTCAGTGACAGGGACAGACTGTCGCCATCTCATAATAATAAGTCAGGTAGAAATTTATTTTACCTATGACGATTGATAACTTATTTGAACGCAACCTAATCTAATGCCTAACATACTGATAAAGTAACGCACACTTTAATCGACGGAACGCATATACAATTCATATCAAGAAAGTAAGTCACTGTTCTTATATACTAATCCAAAACAATATATTGACACTTGGGAGAAAATTTGTTAAATGCTGTATTAAATAATATTTGTTTGTTAAATAAAATTCACAAAATCAATTATATTTAAAATTAATAAGGTTAATTTTGGAAATGGACAGAATTATCATTATTATTTCGTAAAATTATTTATCCTTTTGATTAAATTTTTAGTCTTTGTAGAAATTTTTAGCTAAGATTTAGAATAAATATTTTTTATTAACTTAAAAGTTTATTTCTTGCATATATTGTGAAATATAAGAAAAAAAATAAGATTAAATTAAATAATTTTAAGTTAAAAACTATGAAAGTAGAATAAGTTTTCTTTATATGTATTTCACCGTCCGACACGAATTTGTACCCATGAACGAACCAAAGATTTTCGGAAACTAGAGCTAAAAAAAAGATACCCGTGTCTGGCCGTTTTTCGAGATCAAGTCGTTTACGGTTTTTACGGTTTTAAAAAATCCAAATTTTTTTAGTTTTATTAGTATTTTTATTAATAAATCGAATTAGGGGTAGTTTTTTGGGTTGACGGTTTGACCTGAAATATTAGTAAGGATATGTTTAATAGTCCCAATAAGGTTTAGAGAATTTTTAAATAAAAATTTACAATTTTTCTATATTTTTTGCAATACAATTGGTTACCTTCTATTTAAGGGTTGTTTTTACCCCTAAAAACCGTAAACGACTTGATCTCGAAAAACGGCCAGACACGGGCATCTTTTTTTTAGCTCTAGTTTCCGAAAATCTTTGGTTCGTTCATGGGTGCAAAAAAAACTTTAATTTTGTCGGACGGTGTTTAAAAGAAACATTTCAATTTATTAGTATTAAAAAAATTCACAGTAATGCGGCAATTACAATTTTCTCCGTTATTAAAAATAATTATATAAACATAGAGAAATTTAGAAAAATTCTCTTAAATAAAATTGTGAAATATATCTTACAGTGTTGAAATTTTAGTAGTATAGCAACAGATCGATATTGGAAAATACCGAAAATACGGAAGACTTGTTGACACATAACCTCACATTTACAAATTATACTTTTTAACATCTGAGATCCCAGATAACAATTTGAGATTGATATGCGTCTCATATCGCTCGCATAAATGAGGTTTCTTTTCGCACACGTGCCTTCACTGATGCAGACAGATGCGTCCTCATATGAGACGCATTACGCTCGCATGTCATAAAGGTACATGATGCATGAGAGTGAAATGCGAGTCTCGTGCGTTTTTAAAGATTATTTATTGTAAATATATTGTAAAAATTTAACTACAAAAAACTAAGGTTAAATTTAAAAAATGATTATTTCAATAATGTAAACATGGCATTAATACTGAACATTTCTTTTTTTTTAGTCTTGAACATACATAACATAACATTAGCTGAGATCATATTTCGTAATAAATATAAATTTTTTTTAACACGAATTCAACAAAAGTCAACTGTACAATATAATAAATTATGCCCTTATTCAATATGACAGTTATATTATAAATTTTCAAATTTAAAGACGAGTTTAAACAAACACAAATTATTAACATTCGTATACGTAACTATGAATATGTGAAAATATTTTTTGAAAAAATAATTTTAAATAACACTGACTAAGAAAATGATAACAAAGAAGTAGTATTAAATGTTTTCCAACATTTTAATTGCAAAACCTAAATTTTATGAGGTATAAAACGTTTTTAAAAAAAATAAAATTCTATTGGCGATTCAAACAGCTAAACTAGCGCATCTGGTGGCCGAGTTTCAACTAATATATACACGACTCCCTGCATGGTGTTCAACGTAAATATCAACGTTTTTATAGTTTTTCAGTTTTATTTTCACTATTAAATCATGTTTTTTTAATTGTTCTACTTGTTTAATTTAAATATTTATTAAATATATTATAATAAATTTGAAAGAGCATCGTTACTCACGGACAGAAAGAAAAGAAAAAACGGGAACGAAACAATTATTATATGTTCCGCTCTAATTCTAATAATTAAATAATTCTAATATTAATAATATTATATTTCTAATAATCTAAAATTCTAATTTTATATTATAAATTTAATGTCTATAGAGATTAAATTAATAATATATAATTAGAAGTAATAAAAAATTAGAATTTTTGTCAAACATATAAAAACATAACCAAAAAATGTGCTTTCCAGTTGATATGTAATCTTTAGATTTAAAATTTGTACTGCAAACTTTCATTTAGTCGGTCAATTTTTTTCCTGTTTTAAATGCAATATCCTACTGTTTACGTCTTACAACATTTTTTGGAAGCTGATAAAGATTTCCTGTTTTTTTTTCAAGTCAGAGCGAATAACAACTATTGTTTCGTTCCCGTTTTTTCTTTTCTTTCTGACCGCGAGTAACGATGCTCTTTCAAATTTATTATAATATATTTAATAAATATTTAAACAATTAGAACAATTAAAAAAACTTGATTTAATAGTGAAAATAAAACTGCAAAACCTTAAAAACGTTGATATTTACATTGAACACCATGCAGGGAGTCGTGTATATATTAGTTTAAACTCGGCCACCAGATGCGCTAGTTTAGCTGTTTGAATCGCCAATAGTACTTATAATAAAGAAGCCGGTGTCTTAATTTTCGTCATCCCCAAAGTTTTCCTCGTCCATTATTTCGCTCTGTTCATCCTCTGATTCACTTTTCTGGCTATCTTCTAATTCGTGAATCATTTTTTTAACTCTTCATTAGTAAGATTATCTTGATTGTCTTCAATATTTTTTTTAAGTTCCGAAATCTTTGTTTTGTTAAGCGCAAAACCTCCAACATTTCATTTTTAAAATGAACTTTGTCGTCTGGACCTTTGAAGTGACTGCATTTTCTGGCTGACTCTAAAAAATTGAAATTGTTTATTTTATGCAAATTTATTTGTTCTTATTCATGTAAAAAAATGCTTACGATACAAAATATTGAACACCATAGTGTCACCAAACTTTTCATATTTATCTCCACCAAGCCAAGAAAATTTGCAAATCAACTCATCTGACATAGTTTCTTTCAGAGCACAGTTTAAAAACTCTCTCACTTTTGAACCTCCCAAACAAACCAAGTGGTTATACTAAAAAACAATTTGTCTTATAAAAAAATACATCTAAATGCTGATGGAATCATGTAAATAGAATTGCATAACATTAATAATAATAATAATAATATTAATAAAACAATTTTTACATTGTGCAGATAAAAGTATAATGATTAACTGAAAAAGTTTAAAAATGCTTTCAAAAATATTTAAGTCCTACTAGAATAAATAAAATAAACAAATTTACATACCAAGTTTTGACGTTGATTTTTATTACTCTCTGCATTTAAATCATTAAACTCTTCTATACTTCTCAATGGGAAGCCAAGTAGAGGTTGGAAAAGTTTTTCGGAAAATGTATTTTTATTGATTTCGTTATTCTTTGAAATTTCTTTTAGTATACGATCCTGATTGGCCATTATTATTCTATTTTGTTGTTACAACAATCTAAAATTTAATAATAATAAAATATATAATAATATATTATAATAATCGTAAGTTTCCCTTCCCGTTAGCAAATTATCTGCATTCATTTGTTTGTTTTGAAAATTAATTATTAAGGGTTATTGTAATTTTTTAATGTCAAAAAACCAAAAAAACTTGTTTTATTCACTTCACAAAATTGACAAAAATTAGGGGAGACTGGGGCGAAAAGTTAAACTGCCAAAACCGTTAAAATTCATTATCTTTCGAACGGGAATAGTTAGAGCATTGTAATTTTAATTATAAAAGGGTATTATCACCCTAAATAAATGTCCGGAGTTGTGTGCAATTCTGTTAATTTTTGTGGTGTCTATATTGAAAGTTTTTTTTCAACCTACTTTTGAAAATTTTTTCGAAAAAGAAAATATCAACTTTTAAGTATATTTTTTGCATTTATCCTCACCGCGATTTTTTTACTTCATTATTTGGGTCCCCTGAAGAGATACCTAAAGGTATTTGCTAAATATCTTTAGTCAGATTTTTTATATTTGTTGTTAAAGCCAAAAACGCACCCTGGGGTGAAAAGTTCAATGTATTTTTACATGTATTTAAAAAATTTTTTTTAGGTTTATTTGTTTAAAAATTATTTATTTAACATTGGGCAAGTAGTCTGTCAAAAAAGAAGACCGTTCACATGAAATAAACAAAAAAAATTTTTTTTTTGAAATTTCAATTTTTTAACTTTACAACTATTCTAAAGATTTTGTTAAATAAACAAAGATCTTTTATTTACTAAATTACTTGTTTACCTATACTTTAACTTATCTAATACTTATCACCTATCAGAAAATAGTTTTAGTAGGCTAAAAATAGAATTTAACTTTTCGCCCCATCATGGGGCGAAAAGTTAAAAAAAACAAAATTTTCAAAAAAGGACAAAACATGTATTTTATGCGAAAATATCAGGAACTTTTTTATTGGAAGTTGTAGAGGACAAGTTGCCCTACAATATTGATATACAAATATTTGCATCTAAGCGGATTATATTGCCAAAAAAAATCATTTATGCAAAATTTAACTTTTCGCCCCAGTCTCCCCTACATTAAGAATTTTTTATTCTTCTGATTTTTTCCTAATTTTCATATAAAAAACATTTACATTTTTATTATCCTGATAATAAATTGAATTCCTGCAACGAATTTTATTATTAATGAAAGAATTAAAATATTTATAAAAATAATTTCATTCTTGACCACAATTTTATAAAGTTTTTTAATAATTCATTTTTTTCGAATAATTTTATGCAAATTCTAATTTAAATAATTGAATTGATGAAACTTTTTATTATTCATAAAAAGAAATAAATTGTAACGAAAATTTTCTTCAACTTTTAAGTGATTTAATAAAATATTAAAAATTTTTAATTTTTAAAATAATTTTTAATATAAAAGAAAAATTTTTTTATTAACAAAATTATTTTTTTTAAATTTGGGCGAAACTAATTTTTATTATTTCTTTACATATTAATACCTAATAATATACAGAAGATTCTACTAAAACTTTTTCGAGTAGTCAATTATAAAAAAATCACGATTTTAATCGTCCCAGCTCTGAACTTTTATTAAAATTTTCTATCAATTTTCTTTCATTGATAACTTTTTTCTAAACGCAGTACTTTCAAACTTATAAGCTCTGAATAAAAGTCTTCTTTAAAAAATCAAATATTTCGAAAATTCATAAGTAAAAAATTTGGGAAATTTTACAAAAATAAAAAAATACGTATTAAATATTTTTCTTTAAACGAGAAAAATTATGTTTAACTTATTTTTAAATGTCAAAAAAGTTCACGTGGAATTGCTCATATACGATATTGGGATCAGGTGGTCTGATCCCATAAATTTATTACAATAATTAGCCAATCCCCACAAAGTCATTGGTTTTGAGTGTCCGTGTTAAGAAATTTTGACTTTCATATTAATTACAATAACATATAGGTAGATATCGAGTTTATTTTTTTTTTAATACTATGATGAGATAAAAACAATTTTTCATGTACCTATATTATATATTCAAAGTATGTTTTAGATATTGTTGTAATTTCACATGTCCCTCCCATTATAATAATTTTATATATTAATGTATAAATTTAAATATATGTATACTCACGCATATACATGTATACTCACACATATACATACAACACATACACATGTATGCTCACACATATGCACTAAGCACATACACATGTATACTCACACATATGCACTCAATAAATACACATTTATACTCACACATATACACTCAACACATACACATGTATACGCACACATATACACTCAATATATACACATGTTTTCTCAATACATTCACATGTATACTCACACATATACACATAACATATACTCAGATTCACTTGAAATTTGTTACTCAGGGGTTTTTGCGGTTGCTGATTACGAATATGATGTCAGTTTTTAAATTTTAAATATTAGATCCAATATTAGTAAACGCCATATTGGATCCGCCAATTTGAATTTTTAAAAGCGGACATCATATTCGTAATCAGCGACCCCAAAAACCCCTAAGCAAAAAATTTTAAGTAAATCTAATGACATTTTAAAAATGTCGTTCGCTTTTTTTTGATCCACCACTTGTGATATTGAAACAACAATAAAATTGGTAGGATTTTTTTCACTTTTGTATTATTTTGGTAAGTTAAATTTTCGAAACTAGGTTAAAAATAAATAATAAAGAAAAATTGAAGTATTAGATATTTTATATTATAAGCAATAAGAGCAGAGGAACCAATTTTGGAACAAATTTTAAAAATTGGTTCCTCTGCACTTATTGCTTATAATATAAAATATGTAATACTTCAATCCTACCAATTGTTGTTTCAATATCACAAGTAGTTCAGTGCGAGTGCAACTCGCACTTGTCCAGTTTTTTTTAATTTTATTTTTAAATTTTTAAACCAAATTTTTTAATGATTTAAAAAAAATAATTTTTAAAAGATTTTTTGATATATTTTTTGTGATCAGATAACGCTATGGCCATTATTACATAGCAAGTTCTCTATATGTTTTCTGTTATATTCGCGTTAAAATACACCAGTATATCAAATTTTAGCCCTCCATATTGGAAAGTTAAGAAATTAAGAGGGAAATGGTCACTTTTTATGTTTAGCCGCTAGGGGGGGACACACGATTTGGCTACGGACACAAGAATCTCACCAATGGGGTTCCGTCGGTACACCGTATCCGTAAGTGTACGGAACCCTGAAAACAATTTGTTTATAAAAAATTTATTAAATAATTATTAAAAAATAAACTCTTTAAAAAGTCTCTAATTCCAAACAAGAGTATATTTTATGTTTTTTATATGCCTGCTTGAAAAAGAAATAAAATTTTGTATCAATAGTTGCAAAAAAATTCATTTTTCCGTAACTTTGATAAAAAATATTTTTGTGTCTGTTTTTTGGTAAACATATTCCTAAGGCCAAATAGAAATGTCTTTTCAAAATTTAGATTTAAAAAATATACTTTTTAATTTTAGTGAAAATTTCACGAAGTCTGACCCAATATTTATTAGATCCAATTATTCCATTCATTTGACTTAATTATTTCGAATTTCCTAAAAATAGCTAAATATTTGATACTACAGATTAAAATACTTATGCATTTAATATTGTTAAATAAAAATATTAAAATTTGAAAATTCAAAATGTCAAATCCAAAATAACGGATTATATTAAGGGTTAGCGGGGTTAAAAGTGCCCATTTCGACAAAATGAAAGAAAATAATAGTAAAATAATAACTATTTGTTTTTATTTATGAACTATTTGGAGTAGAATTTTGTGTAGTTATTGAATTTATATATATTTTTGAACTATTGTTCATAGTTATTAATAAAAATGGTATTTTTTGGAGTGTGTAAAGTGATTTTCAGTGCGTAAAATGATTACTTTACACATTCTTGTGACTGTTTTATGAAAAACGATGAAATAAAGCTTTTAAACAACAGTTTACAATCACATTTTTTTATTTTAGCTTCAAGAAAATTAATATTTAATTAAACAAAAACATGATTGTAGTACATTTTTCCCAAAATACGATTTCCCAGAGGATATTTTTCCCAAAATCAAATTTCCCAAACTATAGTGGTTTCTAAAGTACATTCTTAACAAAATCAGATTTTCCCAAATTAATACATATTTGTGCAAGTATTTAGTTCCATTGGCAAATTTTAATAAAATTTATAAGAATAATTTCCATTTTTGCAGAAATTGAAAAAAAATTGTACGTGTACTTAAAGTAATTTACATTCTGACAAGAATTGTATTAAAAGTTTTGAAAATAAATTAATTTCGGAGAAAAATATTTTATTATTTATAAAGATAATTAAAATTTTGACAAAGAATTCTGTTAAAATTTTATTACAAATAATTGAAACTCTGCAATGAGTTTCATGATTTATGAAAAAATTGAATTCCTTAAAAGAATTTTATTATTTATGAAAGCAATTGAAGGATTGCTAAAAAATTTGTAAATAATTGATGTTCCTTTGCAAATTTTATTTTATAAAAATTATTAAATGTTTGCATAGAATTTTATTAAATTTAAAAAAATTAATTTTTTTGGACAATCATATTAAAATAGTTGATATTAAAAATCATTAAATTGAAGAAAATTTTCAAAAGTATAATTAAATTTTGGAGAAATTTTTTTATTATTTATAAAGATAATTGAAATTTTGACGCGAATTTTTGTAAATTTTTTTGAAAATAATTATGGATTTTTGCTAAGAATATATATTACTTTTGAAAATAATTAAATTCTTAAGACAAATTTAAAAAAAAATGTTTTTAAATAATTGAATTGTTTTGTGAAATTTTCTTAAAATAGAAATGATATGACTAGATTTTTGCAAATTATTGGTTACAACATGCAATTCTAAATTCTTCGTATATTCACAATTTTATATTATTTTATTGAAATTATATTTGTTCGTTATTATTTTATAATTGTTTTATTTATATTTATACACTGGACATATTAAAAAAAATAATTGACATTATAACTAATGAACAATTTTATTTTGGGAAAATATGACTTTGGGAAAAAAGTACTTTGGGAATGATACTTCTTTGGGAATACGATTTTTTGGGAAAAATCTACTTTGGGAAAATGAGTTTAAGAAAATTGACCCCCTACCAACAACATAATTATAAGAAAGAAAATGATTTTTAATAAAATTTAAAATTTTTTTTAATTTTTCTTTATTATATTAAGTTGAAGAACGACCGACCGACCGACCGACCGACCGACCCTAACAGTATTTTAGAATACTCATATATATGGGGGATTTCGCGTCAAGTGATCAAGGGGTCTTTTGGTACAATGTTTATTTCAATAATTTTTTACTCTTAAACAATTAAACATACAAATTTGACAAAGTACATTTTGGAAAGGTTTTTTCATGCTCTTTCGATTGGAAATAAGCATTTTGAAAAAAAAATTTTTTGACCCGGTTTTAAGCTCCGGCGAGTAGAAAATTCTTTTTTTCAATGTTTAAACATTCTAGTCCCACTTTAATATTTATATGTCCTTTTAGGAAAAAACCTCAGCTTTCGTTTAAAAAAAAAAAAAAAATTGGGTCTTTCTCCCCCAAAAATTGAAATTTATTTTCATTTTTGATTTTTTTGGGTCAAAAATTTTTTTTTTTCAAAATGCTTATTTCCAATCGAAAGAGCATGAAAAAACCTTTCCAAAATGTACTTTGTCAAATTTGTATGTTTAATTGTTTAAGAGTAAAAAATTATTGAAATAAACATTGTACTGAAAAACACAAAAATTTAACCCCCTCCCCCTCGGGAAATATTGGACTAGGTAAAAAAATATTTTCACGAAAAATTACTATCTGTGAGTACTACAAAAGCCCCAAGTTTTGCTACGATTGGAGAAAAATTTTTCTCCACCTTGATCACTTGACATGAAATGCCCCATATATGCACACTACACATACACATATATACTTACACATATGCACTAAGCACATACACATGTATACTCACATATACATATACACTTAACACATACACATGTATACTCACACATATATACTCAATACATACACATGTATACTCACACATATACATACATCACATACACATGTATACTCACACATACAGTACATTCCACTTTTATTATTATTTTGAATAATTAATTAAATATGTGTTACAAAGATTTAACTAATTCCAGAAGAATTTAAATTATTAGAATTTTTCAAAAATCTAAGTTCTTTAAAATTTGTAGGTGAGAGTGGGGCAAGATGGGGTAAACAGAAAAAAATTGGACTCATTTTTGTTGCAACTCATAATGAGTCTATGTTAAATGACAGAACGTGGCGCATTTCTACGAGGTTCATTTTTGTTGCAGCTCATAATGAGTCACTTTTCTGACTCATTTTGAGTTCAGTTTTTTTCATTGGGAATACGATTTTTTGGAAAAAATCTACTTTGGGAAAATGAGTTTAAGAAAATTGACCCCCTACCAACAACATAATTATAAGAAAGAAAATGATTTTTAATAAAAGTTAAATTTTTTTAAAATTTTTCTTTATTGAGATTAATTCTATAAATTCAAATGCAATGTAAAGTTAATATATACCAATTTTTCTTTTGAGGATTTTTTAAATTCTATTAATTCATTTTGAGATATTATTATGATAAATATATCTAGCAATATTTAAAAAAATTAGTTGAAATGTCTTAAAGATATCGTGTTCACAAAAACGAGATCTACACACACACGTATACAAAATTAAATACATCCAGACAATTGCTTAGGGACTTAAATAACATAGTCCTATATGGAGAATATTTGTTTCAAGGATTTTTAAAATTTTTGTAAATTAATGGTCTATAAATCTTTCTCCACTAGGAAGAACTAATAATTTTACCTCATTTAAAAAAAAAATTTAATCTATAACACTAACTGTTTTTACATATTTTAAGTAACCTGTATTGCTAAAATCAATTTCAAAAACTAATTTAAATAATGAAAGAATATATCTTATGATTTTCATACTTTTTATTGCTAATAATAATACATAATAATAATTAACCCTATTCTTTTGATACACCCTGTATAAATTTAATATTACTATACAATACTACTAAAAACAAGACTCTAGTAGACTATAAATAGGATTTATTTAGGTACTACGTACGTACTAAACTTGTACTGAATCGGAAATTTAAAGATCCGAGAAGATCTTGTTCAGATCTTACCTATACAGAGAGTATGTTTGGCATAAGCTCTGCCAAGTACTATGAAAGTAGTACATAGTAAACTGTATTCGGTCTTTAAATTTTGACTCGGGAATTCTTATTGGTTTACATTTTCTGTTTCACAATAGCATGGGACTGAATTATGAAATCCAACGTAAATATAGGAACAAGAAATGAGAATTATTAATGACAAGAACTTCTATAATTTTTTGTTAATATTTACCAGACTTTTACAGGTCGCCCAAACGTCGCAAATACTGTTAGAAAATCGCCCAATTTGCGACATAGAGCAATAGCTCAAAATAAAGTCGCATTTTTGCATCTCAAGTCGCCCAATTTGCGATAAATCGCCTAATCTGGCAACCCTACTCATAAATATCTCCATTTTTAGTTGCACTACAAGATAGCATTTGAGCAATTCCACGACAAGTGATCATAAGAATTTTTGATGATTTTAGCAATATTAAAAATACTTGAGTAAGACTCCGTCAGAAAATATGCGATTTGCATGGGGTCCTTGGATTAGGCTATAATTTGGTGAAATTGTAGTATTGGATACTAGAAACTAGAGTGCCAAAATTTTTTTGTTACGCCATTTTAAATTTTTTTGTTATAATTTTTTTAAATTTTAATATTTCCAAAAGTTCTTGATGAAATTTAATAAAATTTGAAAGGCTTATAGTTGAAATCATGTTTCTTCTGACTATCATAGACCAAAACAAAAAAAAAATCTTTTTGCCCAAAAAAAGTCAAAAAAAATTTTTTGAAACGTATTTGCCCGAGCGGGACCGATTTTTGAGTCTTCTTGTCAATTAATAAAATATTCCTTATAATTACCTAGGCGCGAACTGACGCTGGATTCAGGCTTTACTGAAGCTTGGATGAGGATTGGTCAATATTGATCAAGCCTTGGCGGGACGGCGGAAGCAAGGTTTCTTCTAGCCATAATGTAACACTTATTTAAGTATCGCGCTCCAGTCCTTGTTGAAGATTGGCGTTCAATCTTCAATCAATGCTGCGGAAGCCTAATTCAAGACTGAAACAAGGCTGCTCCCACTGTTCACCAATTTACGCGACTCACGCGCCCATTCAATATAATATGAAAATATCAATTGATGATAATAATAATAATAATAATAAATATAAAGAACTTTATATTATTAAGAACTTTATATTAATTAATGAAATCCAAAAAATAACGAACATCATAGAGGAGTTTCATGTGAGATTGAGGGGTCAACTCTCGGATATTTTTCAAATTTCATTTTTCAATAGAGTATGTTTGCCTATGTAATTATCCCAAATATTAATTAAAAATATTTAATATTTTGTTAGATATTTGCATAAACAAATTAATGCAATATTTTTTTTAAACTTGAATAACTTTTTTATTTTTGCTTATAGAAAAAAGTTGTCTGAATGTTTTTTGTTTAGAATGAATCAAATTTTTTGAAAAAAAAATTAATTAAATAAAAATTAACTTTTTTAATAAATTTATTTAAAAAATAAATTTGTTTTTTAATATTTAAACCTGTTATCGGCCTTCAATCAAGCTGAAAAAAAAGATAAATATTACTTACTATACCACAAAATAACATGCCAAATTTGGCGAACACGTTATTTTTTGTTTTTGAGAAAATTCACATATTTTGATAATTAATCACAGAAACAAAGAACAATTATTATTGTATCACTTTTCGACGTTTATCAACACTTATGAACTAACCTATAACACACACATATATTCGCGTATAACTTAAATATAAACACACACACTTAATACTTAAAAGTACGTATCGAATAGATCGTATTTACCACATGTTGAAATTTTTCACGACTTGAGAGACATGCTATTTCACTGAAAACTGAGAATTACATAACATTCTGTTTTGTTAGAAACAGCAAATAAAAAATATTTTTTCGAAAGTCAATTCATAAAGACAAATATATATTAACACTATTTGTTTTTCATAAAATAATAGTATATTCACATCTTAAATAACCGCAAATGGAAACAGACGATCAGCTGTCATTTACCTTAGATACAAACGCGCAACACACACTGCGCATGCTCTATAGAATTTTTAAGCGCAGTCAACTAATCTTTAACGTACTTTATACAAATGAACAAATTACTTTTGGTTAAAATTTAAAAAACACTGTAGCCCATACTAGTACTAGAATAAATCTAGGACTTTCTTATATTTTCTAATAAAAAGTACACTGAGAGAAGTCCGGGAACTAATACGTCCCGTGCAAGGCTTGAGTGATCATTTTGAATGTTCTTATGTGAACCTTCGATCGGGACGTCCAAGCCCCGATAAAAAACGTGGAACGTCCCGAAGCGGGATTACTTACAACTTTTAGTGTCGGCCGTGAGTTGTCTCTCACATGCGGGAACAATGTTTGACCGATTCGGGGTGTCTGAGCCCTAGATTCGAGACATCTCAAACGCGACAAGCAGAGTAGCTTATAGCGACGTCTAGCGGGAACTATTAAGTCCTGGGCTTCTCTCAGTGTATATATGATACTGCCTTGTATTTTGTGTCCTATCTAAAAGTCAAGCACCTTCAAGGAATGATTCACATACTTTTTTTCCGTGTATGGGTGATTCTCCGCGTAGCGCACGATTTGGTTTATGAAATTAAAAAAAAAAATTTTATCGTTATGATTATTATCAAAATATTTTTTAAGATAATGGCTCCAGAATGAAAAATCCATAGCGGGCCGGAAAAATTGTTATAATTTTTGTTGTAAACAAGTATAGGGTAAATGTGGGTATTACCGTGGTTTGAAATCTAATGCAGACTTAGTCATTAGATTGTGAAGAAACCTCACAAGATATTTGTATATTTTTTTTCAAATTGATCTTTGACTTTATTTGATGTAATATAAAAATTGAGAAAGTCGTAGAGCGTATATTTTATCAAATAATAAATATTTTTGAAAGTAATGCAAGTGCAGGTATTACCGTGGTGCTCAAAGCTTCATGATCGGAATACCGTGTGCCAAATACCGTAGATGATCTAGTTACCATGTGCCTTATACCCCGAAAATTTAAACTTGCAGAATTCACAAACGGTTGTATGAAATTAAGCAAATTTGAAACAATGGTTTATTAATTTAACAATAAATATTCTTATATTTTAGCAGATACTAATAATAATCACAGAATTCGTTATAAATCTATGAATAACTTTATTTAGTGATTTATTTAGTACCTTATAACATTTAATTAAATATTTTTTTATGAAAATAGTAATTATTATTAAAATAACAATAGTATTTGGTCTAAATCATTTTGAAATTATTTTTTAATTCCTGCGGTTCTCCTTTAACTTGAAAAGCACAATTTGTAACTTTACATATTATTTGTAATGATAATAACGACCGACGGTATTTGGCGCACAAGTTTAAAACGTTGTCCAATTACCGTGTTGATAAAATAAAAATAAAAATACGTTGAATCATAATTTACCACGAAGTTTTGACTTTAAAAATACATTAATTAATCGAATATACAAAAATTAACAAGTTTAAAATTGTATTAATAATAAAAAAAGCGATTTATATAAAACTGTATTTTTGCATTACAATGAGCAATTTATCAAACTATCCGCACGTACGAAATTAAAAATTTTTTAAAACGAGAAATGTTAGTGAAATAACAATTTTTTATTTATTAAACACGTACAATATAAAAGTAACTATCTGAATTTTTTGGGTTAAAAAATTGGAACATAAATGATAAAATTTGACAAAAATATCGAAATGACGGTAACTCACGCACCCACGGTAATACCCACATTCACCCTAGTAATAAACAAATTCAATGTTTGGACAGGTTCTGTCAAAAAATTTGTGTGTCGTAATTTAAACTATATTAGAGCGTAAATATCATTTAATAATTTTTTTGCTAATTTATGGCAATTTAAGGAAATTTATAAAAATTGTCGCGATAATTAATAAAAATATGTTAAGTTTACATTATTATTAAAAATTTGGAATTTGGTAATTTATGGAAATTTTCGAGGTAATTTATGAAAATTTATAGAAACTTGTGCGACAATGAAGAGTAAATTGTTGGAAAAAAAATTCGGAATTATATGGAAATTTATGTGGTAATTTATGGAAATGTGTGTGGTAATTTATAGATATTTATGCTGCAAATTATAGAAATCAATTTTTTTACTCATTATTTACCTGTATTAAAAATTTTTGTTACACTTATGAGTTATTCAGTGACACAGTTTAATACAGAATAGCCTTACTATGGAGCAAATTCCACGGGTAGTGATCTGAAGAATTTTTGATGATCTCACCGATTTCAACAAAACTTTCTGGATTAGTTCTTTGCTATGTGTAGGATTCACATCCGAAAAAAATTTTGGTCATTTTATCAAAAAACGCATATAACTTTTTTCATTTTATTCGATTGAGACCGGTTTTTTCTACAATACTCACAATAAGATGCACCCAGTGAGAAATTTCTTACCGGTCCAATATCGGTCCAATATTGGGAGCCAAGAGACCGATCATCGGTCCAATAAAGGCTCCCAATATTGGACCAATATGGGCTGATGCTTGGGATGTAACGGCATCGCCAATCATCGGTTGTTAATATTGGTCCAATATTGGCCGAATATTGGCAACCAAGAGAAAAAAAAAATTTTTAATAAATTTTTTAAATTAAATATTAATAATAATAAATTAATGTTTATAATTTTTGTTTATTATATTTATTTAATTAATTATTTAATTATTTATTTTTAATAATTTATATAAATGATATATTATTTATAAATTATAATTATTTAAAAATGCAGCAGCTATTAGGAAACAGCATTCTGCAAAAAAAATCCTATCATTGAAAATCAATGATAGGCGAGAGCGAGAGATATCCGCGTCATTAAATAGATTCGCAGATATACTCTGGTCTCGCGATGAATCTCTGGATACTTATATACACTGGAGTCGCCGTGTCAGTTGTGAGAACGGTTACAGCGTCCCTCTTGCGGCAGAGATTGGATTTTTCGCGTGGTAAAGTGAAGTGTGAAAAGTGTGTATGAGCCGTCGGTAACATTGATTTCTCTTCTCCCTAAAGTTCATTTGAACGTTCAGAACTTTAGAATTATGTATTTTGAAGAAAGACAGGTAGGCGAAAAATCCAATCTCTGCCGCAAGAGGGACGCTGTAACCGTTCTCGCAACTGACACGGCGACTCCAGTGTATATAAGTATCGAGAGATTTATCGCGAGACCAACAGCCGCCCATACCTACTCAAAAAACCTTCGTCTCTCCATAGAAAACCACCCAAACCCAACTATCAACTCGCTCATCCAGTACAAGAGCAAAAACAAAGATCGTGTTAGAAGGCCTTGCCTTCTCATCTCTCCATCTTCTTCTTAAACCTCTCGATATCGTGCTTCGCTATATGCGTCAACACCCTTGTAGTCTAAAGGTACCGTCCCATGTCAGCGTGAAACGGGAAACGGAAAACGTTCAACCAATAAGAATTTTCTTTTAGAATGGTTTCCATTGAATCGGAAGTTGTTATTGGCTAAACGTTTTTCGTTTTCCGTTTTCACGCTCACATGGGACTGGCCCTTTACAACTACTCTGGGTATCCAACTTCTTTCTTGGTTTATAACCTCTGGTTGATAACCACTGTGATGAGTTTTTAGTCGGTAGGCACATATTTATGTGAATCCGACACTACCCAAATTTTCTGGGTGTCTTTCGAAGATTTTCTCATCACAACCCGCTTAAAAAAAAAAAAAAAAAAAAAATCGCGAGACCAGAGTATATGTGCGAATCTATTTAATGACGCGGATATTTCTCGCTCTCGCCTATCATTGATTTTTCAATGATAGGATTTTTTTTGCAGAATGCTGTTTCCTAATAGCTGCTGCATTTTTAAATAATTATAATTTATAAATAATATATTATTTATATAAATTATTAAAAATAAATAATTAAATAATTAATTAAATAAATATAATAAACAAAAATTATAAACATTAATTTATTATTATTATTATTTAATTAAAAAAATTTATTTAAATTTTTTTTCTCTTGGTTGCCAATATTCGGCCAATATTGGACCAATATTAACAACCGATGATTGGCGATGCCGTTACATCCCAAGCATCAGCCCATATTGGTCCAATATTGGGAGTCAATCGGCACCCAGCACGGCAACCAATATTGGACCGATATTGGACCGTTTAAAGTCTATTGGCAATTTCTCACTGGGCAGTTTAAAGAAAAAAATAGTTCATAAAAAAAAATTTTTTTGATTAATTTTTTGAGAAAACTACCATCTCTTTTTCAAAAAATTTTTTTATAGTTGTAGGTTATGATCTTACGAACAATTGCATATAAGTTTCATAATGGGCCAACGTATCAAAAGACTCGATTTGCGCTAGAACACATATACGCTAATACCGATCGGGTGGCAGTGAACGCTTCTGGGCCTCTCACTGCTACCTGACTTGTATTAGCGCGTTCGTTCGAGCGCAAATCAAGTCTTTTGATCCGGGAGCTCAATTTTTTTAACAATAAATATAAAAAAAGGAAAAAAAATGTATTCAAGCATATTTTCTATTAAAATGCATTTCTTTTCATCTATGCTACAAATAGTGATGCACTTCGAGCGAGTCTCGTCTCGAAAAACCGAGAATCTCGCGAGAAAAACAATGAAAACAATTGAATGTGATATTTTCGTCTCTTTTCTTTTATGAAAGGACAGAGTCTCGTCGTGCATCACTAGCTACAATCATTTAAAAAGGAGTCCCAGTTAAACAAAATTTATTAATGTAGACAAAATACAAAATTTATCTAATTAGTTATAAACAAATAAATTTACGAAACGAATTTTTTTGAGACAAATGAAAATTTTTATGTTTGAAACACAATGTTTTTTGAGAAAATACAAGGATCTCATTGTTTATAAGTACCATTCGTATAAAATAAAAATTTAATTCAAAAAATAAATTTAAAATAATTTTAGGTCGATAGTAGATAATATGAACTAAAACGAATTCTTTATCTTTCAAATTGACATTTTTATGCATTTGTTAATTAATTTTGTTTAAACAATAAAATTGGAATCTGACAGAGAACAGATTTTTAAGTAAAATAATAAACTTTTAAATAAAAATGACTATAGACTTTTATTTGTTACCATGGAAATAAGTTATTCACGCCCAGTGGTCGGAGAGACCCTATTTAATGCGAAATCTGTACAAAAATAACTTCTAACAGGTTTTGAGACCTTCTGAATCCAAATTTTATGTTTAATTTAAATTTGATAGTTGACAGCTGTCAAAGTGACTGTCAATTTTTAAAAAAATGAGTGAATCTACATAAAAATTTAACTTATGAGATTTTTAGGCTTACTGATCTCGAATTTCACGTAAAATTTATAATTTGACAGTTGACAGCTGTTAAAGTGACTGTCAATTTTATCAAAAATGAGTAAATGTTTATAAATATAACTATTACGTTTGTAGACTGAGTAGTCACAATATTGATATCGAACTTAAACTTTGACAGTTACCTTCTATCACTGTATATGTCATAATATAAAAATATCTTTATTTATTAGAATTAATTATTTAATTTACTTGAAGAGAATTTCTTTTTTAAAATAAATTAACACTTAAAATGGAAGAAAGTAATTTAATAATAACATATTTTTTAGGACTAAAATGTAAGACATTATTTTCATATTACTTTCTATCTTTTAGATTCATCAACAGATATATGAAAAACCTTTGAATACCAAATTTCGTAGAAACTAAACAATTTTTAAAAAAATTTGACGCCATATTGGAACCGCCATTTTAAAAGTTTGAATATTAATTTCACATTAATCAAGACACACAATAAAAAACACTCGTAAAAAATACCTACCATGAATTAATTGAATATTTAATGTTATAATCCACTTTTTGTCATTTTGAACCACTGTTGTAATCGGACTCATGAAACAAAAATGTCAAAAAAATTTTTTGGCGCAAGTTTGCGCAGCTGTTTTTTTGCAGGTCATTAAAAGATACTTTAAACTACTCTTGTAAAAAAGAATTAGAATCGCACTCGGTCGTATTTTTTTCTATACCTTTTTAAAAAAATTATTCAAATAAAAAGCTATATTATAAAGCAATTGATATTTTATTAACAAATTTTTTTTTAGTTATAATTATTCGAGAAAACATCTTCTTCTCAGTGTGAGAAATGACATAAAATCGTTAAACATTTTTAATATTAACTCCTGGAAAACGAAAACTTGTTAAGAAAACTCATATTATAAAGGATACAAAATTCCACTTATGGGGGATTTCGCGTCAAGTGATCAAGGGGTCTTTTGGTGCAATGTTTATTTCAATAATTTTTTACTCTTAAACAATTAAACATACAAATTTGACAAAGTACATTTTGGAAAGGTTTTTTCATGCTCTTTCGATTGGAAATAAGCATTTTTAAAAACAAATTTTTTTAACCCAAAAAAATCAAAATTAAAAATAAATTTCAATTTTTGGGGGAGAAAGACCCATTTTTTTTTTTTTTTTAACGAAAGCTGAGGTTTTTTCCTAAAAGGACATATAAATGGTAAAGTGGGACTAGAATGTTTAAACATTGAAAGAATAAGTTTTCTACTCGCCGGAGCGCTCAAAACCCGGTTTTAAGCTCCGTTTAGGAGAAAATTTTTTTTTCAATGTTTAAACATTCTAGTCCCACTTTACCATTTATATGTCCTTTTAGGAAAAAACCTCAGCTTTCGTTAAAAAAAAAAAAAAATTGGGTCTTTCTCCCCAAAAAATTAAAATTTATTTTTATTTTTGATTTTTTTGGGTCAAAAAATTTTTTTTTCAAAATGCTTATTTCCAATCGAAAGAGCATGAAAAAACCTTTCCAAAATGTACTTTGTCAAATTTGTATGTTTAATTGTTTAAGAGTAAAAAATTATTGAAATAAACATTGTACTGAAAAACACAAAAATTTAACCCCCTCCCCCTCGGAAAATATTGGACTAGGTAAAAAAATATTTTCACGAAAAATTACTATCTATGAGTACTACAAAAGCCTCAAGTTTTGCTACGATTGGAGAAAAATTTTTTTCCACCTTGATCACTTGACATGAAATGCCCCTTATATATAAAACGCTTTTTAAACATATATATCGCCTTTCCCAATCAATTTCATTGTAAATACCGATCAGTTTTAAAATATACAAAATACCGCGATAATACACGGAAAAAAAAGTCCATCAATCATTAATAGACTAGTATATTACTTTGAGACGGGACACAAAATCATTGAATGGATAACATACTTGGAGTCACAATATATAAAACTCGTTCACTAAAATTTAGAAAACTGTCTATTAAATTTTCCATGACTATCAAAAGCATTCAAAAAATTTAACTTATTCTTTCAGAATTATCCCTAATTTTAGACACTATTTGGTACAGAATAAACACATTTTTTCGTTGCACAGTTCCGATATTTTATTTACACTCTTAGACGCTTTAAGACCAATACATTTTCGCACTTATAATAACTTATAATAACGTAGAAACGCACACTTATAACACTTTAAGTTTAGAAGCGAAATGTTCTTATATAGGGGAGAGTGGGGCAAAATGGGGTAAGCGGGTCAAATGGGGTACCTCTGTTTCTCCATGATGGGTACATTTAATTTTTTTATCCTCGATATATATTATTCATTTTGATAAGAAAATGTTATTAATTTTGAGAGCAGTATGAAAAATTTTTTTTTTGAAAGTTATACAACTTTAAAGTTTTGAGCGAAAAAAAAATCGATTTTTTTCAAAATTAAAGTGCTTATAAAACTTTTTGGGATAATTTATTAAATTTGGCAAGTGTGGAATCGTTTTCAGCACTTATTCTAGAGTAATTTCCAATAGGATAGATTGTTAAATTGTTTACAACAATTTGTAAACATTACATTTTGTTGTACTATGCAGTGCGGGGCAAAATGGGGTACCTATGTGTTGGACCATGCCTGGTGGTATTTAATATTCATTGAACTACTTAAAAACGTTATATTATGCATATTTAACAACTTTCCGCAGAAAAGTCAAATTTTTGTTTCGGGGTATTATGCTATCGATGTTTCACTATCGATATATCGATATTTTTCATTATCGATGTTTTTTTGTTAATTTTTAGTAAATATTGCTTGTTTTTTTCATAATAATAAAGAATCTTACTTTTTGTTTGTATTTATAATCTCTTACAACAAGAATTCAACAAATTTTGAAAAAATATTCCGTGTTTTGTATGGTAATTTGATACCACCCCATTTTGCCCCACCCATGGGGCAAAATGGGGTTTTTGCACCTTCTCAGAAAATGGGATATAAGTTCTTTCAAAAATTTTTTTCTCCGCTATTATGATAATTTCCTCAAACCTAAGAGTACAAAGAAGAATTCTGATGATTAGTTGAATCGATTTATTCGTTTGGTTCTCCGTAAAAAGGCAATTACAAAAAGGTACCCCATTTTGCCCCACTCTCCCCTACCAAACAACAAAATTTTTCACAACTTGTGAGAAATGATTTTGCACTAATAACTACTTTTTAATTAGCGAGAAATATAAAAGAAAATATATTTTCATCGAGGTCAATTTCTAGGCGCAATCAAACTGCAAATTATTAGTTAAGTTAAATATTCACATTACACATAATAGTATATAGGGACTTGTATGTTCGTAAACATTCAAACATTCATTGATATAATAATTCACCATTAAATCTAAAACAATTGGTCACATACTGGCATTCTAATCAATCCATTACTCGTTTTTTACACTTTGATGAAGTTTTTCAATTGTTAAGTGAAGTTAAGTAACCATCAACGGAAAAAGAGTCCCGTCTCAAAGTAATATACTAATCCATTAATGGTTGATGGACTTTTTTTCCGTGTACCCACTTTTACCCTAATATACCATAAAAATCAAAATCGCTTATGTATCGAAAATGAATTTTTAATCAAATAAAGAGAAGAAAATATTACAGCAATTGAGAATAATTGTTCAAAATTTATACTTTATTATTATTAACATCTCTATGAGGAAGCAAAGTGTTTATGAAATGAACATAACGAGATTTACGAAAACAAATGAAATGAACACGAATATTATAACTAAAATATATAACTTGGCAGCGGTTTCTTTAAATTAAAATATCGCCTCTTTTTTCAACTTAAAATTTCCTTTCTACTCCACGTTGACGCTCCACTTCCGATCTAGCCTCTTAGTGATCTTCTTCGTATACCTTATTTTATAGCACGTACTCCAATATCAAACCGCGTCTCGTGATCTTTCATTGCCTCTCGGTTTGATAAAGGAGCTATGAGCTTAAAAAACTGCCGGAATAAAAAATGGAGAATACGATAGAGAAAGAGATACCAGAGGTGAAATAGTTTTAAACACCAAGAGTTGTATTTCGGATCTACCCTTATCTACTTCTTAACTTTCATCTCATTCCTATTTTTCCTTTCCAATACTTTCTCTCTTCTCTGTTCCTTCTCTATCTCCCGTGATTCCCACTCCACCTCTAACCACAGTTTTGAAACGCAGCGCGCGCACTCATCTCTCATTAGGAGGTAGAGGAAACGACACTATGAGAGAGGGTTGTTGGGAGGAAAACTCATTTCCCTTCACCCTTCAACCATGGGTGCGATCGAGAGGGCGAAACAGAACCGACCTAGGAAAAGGGTGTTGTAATGAACCCCGTGCGCAACAGAGAAAGACATCGACTGGTCCATTTCTCTGAGGGAAAAGGACGTCAACTGTGTATACAGGGATAGAGAAGTCTCGTTCTGCGCCTCCTCATCGTGAGGGGACGACACGGGGATGAATCGAAGGGACAGAGGCAGAAGAGGGTTGTCGGTAGCCCGGGGTTGGTCCCCAGTCACACAGTCGCGCGTCAAACTCACGAAGGAAAGCACGTACGAGTCTCGCAATTTCCAATAAATATTTTTATCCACAAAAAATAATAACACTCCTTATCCAATAAGTGGTAATTTCCTCTCCCGAAAAAATATAAATATATTTACATTTTAACAAAAGAATTTTTGTTAATTAAATCAAAACCTAATTATCATTATTTACAGACTATTAGTCTTTATAATTTTCATTTACTTATTTTTTGTTTTGTTGATGTGTACGTGATATGTTGCTCCTGGTGGAAATTCGCTTGTCGGACACTTTTACGCCAGAGAAACCTAGTTTCTGCTTGCTTCACTTCTCACAACCCATCTGGTAAAAAGCGTTACCTTTTCCCGCCCCGATGTTTTGAATTTAAAACGTAAAAATAAAATAAAAAATACTATTTCTACTGAGTTTAAGAAAATGGAAAGAGATCGGCGAGATTCAAGAATGGTTATTGTATTTATGAGTCTGTCATTAAGGGCAATTTAGTGGGTGGATGTCGTGGAGAGAGGAGAAAAGGGCAGGAGACCGCAGGGTGTTAACGTTTCGCTAACCGGATTATGTGGCAATTAAGTTTTTGCCTCGACGAGATTGCGTGCCCGTTTAAAGTTTTAATTCGATAAGTGATTATTAACGATCCATTCCCTCAGTGACTCAGGCTGAAATGATCTTGACAGGTGAGCTTGATTTTTTGTTTATTGCAGAAATGACACGTAACGTTTGGATGTTTCCTCTTGATCTTTATTTAGTTTTTACCGTTTTTTCATTTTTTCTTAAATTTTACTTTTGAAAAGCATGCAATTGTTTATGGTTAATGAAAATTTCTTTTAAACGTAATTTGATAAACAAAATATTATTATAATCTATTTATAAAATGATTATTTCATACCAATTTTTTTAATAGATTTGACAATTTTTTTTACATATTTAGTAAGTACAATATGTTGATGCACTATTTTCAACTTAGTATTCTTTTGAGACTAAAGAAGAAGAAATATATAGTAACAAGATTGTATAATCTGTTTTTTGAAAATAAGAAAATGACTTTTTTCAAATTATAATAAGTAACAAATCACAATATGTAAAATTTATTTATTTTCAAACCATCCATTTTGTTATTTACGGAGTTAAGAAATTAAACTCTATAGGTAGTAACTAATTTATAAGGTAAAAATTATGCTATCTTATTTTATTTAAACACAGTGTTGGGAAAGAGAAAATGTTGTAAATATAACATCTGCATTTCAAAAAGAAGCATCGTAAAATACATTATAAATATGTCTTTTAAAACATTTGAACCATCTTCTTTCAATACCCTATCTTAAAGATCAATGCATTTTAAAATGTTTTTGATAACTTTTTCAAAACAACTTAGAAGTGACAAAAATATTGTATAATAAGATCCCTTTTTTACAGCATTTTATTAATAAAAACGTTTACATGTTGAAGCTAATAATAATACCATATGTAGTTTTAGAAGTGTATATAGAAAGCAAAAAAATTTTTTTTTTATTTAACATTTGTATATTTTTAAAATAAAATATTATTTAGAATAAAATATGATAATAAAACAACTACATAATTAGTACTTTATTTTGATGCCAAATCAAATCTTTCAAGCTGCAAAAGGCGAATTTATTTTAAATGTTATCAAATGTATAAATATAAAGATCAATTAAAATTATGCATATCAAATGTGACGCTTTAAAATGAGATGTAGCGCTTTCTTTTTAATTTCAAATTGTATTATAATAAATTAAAAATAAGTTAAAATTAGCTTAAATATAAGTTTCTTCTTTTTTTAGTTCTTAATAATATTTTATAAAAATAATGGCTATATATTAGTGAAAAATAATTTACTAAATAACATAATTTGTGTATTTAAACAACTTCAATACTCATACAAAAATATTATATTAAAACATTTTAAGAAGTTTCATCTGACTGAAAATAAATAAAATATGAACATTTAACGTCAAATAAAACAGAAAAAATCTTACTCCTAGTACAGTTTAGTTATAAATTTTAGACTAAAAAAAGTAAAAAAGTAGTCGATAACTAGGGGAGGATAGGGCAAGGATAGTTAGGTAAAACCTTTTTGGATCCAGCGGCCAATCTTGAATATGTATTTGCAAATGAGAAGTATTTTTGGAAAGCCTGGTTATTTGGCTACAATTTTTCTGTACATTATTTTACTGTAGAATCAAATCCCTACGAAATATAAATGAAAAAGTAAACAAAATTTTTTAACTATCCTTGCCCCAGTACCGGGGCAAGGATAGTTAAAAGAATTCGAATGCTAAAAATGTTATAGAAAATCAGTAAATTTTTGTTTTCTTTATTTTACTTGATTCAGACTATTCAATATTGATATCTCAAGTACTAAAAATATGTATGAAACATTTTCTAAATTGCAATTATTGTATTAAAATTCATCTGAACTAGAATCAGAGATTTAACCAATTTTTTCAGACGACCACTAATTTCTTGGTCATAAGCTTCGTTTTCCGTATATAATTACGCACAATTATGTATATCAACCTAAAAAGAACAATTAAACACTTTTTAAAATTTGCAATGGCATTAACACGATTTTACCGTGCCGTATTATCTCTAACTATCCTTGCCCCGTGAGCCCATATTTCAGTTTTTTCTAAATTATAAGGAACGACGTGAATTAATTTGAAAATAAATACGATATTCGTGTTCAGCAGGAAATTTCACTCCGGAAAACACTTACGTAAATAAATATTCTGAAATTCTAATGTAGAAAACAATATGATAAACATTACGTTGACATTTTAGCAAAACAGACTTTTTCAAAAATAATATTCCAACTTCGCAAATGGTGACAGATGTTGAGGTTTTCAACTAAAAACGAGACTTTTCATTCTTGTCTTGGACTCAATACAAAATATTGTTGTCTAGAAACAAGTCGATCAAAGTTTTGATTTAAGTCTGTGATATTTAGTAGCTAGTAATAAGTTGAAAGAACTGCAAAAATGGACGCATCGTATAGCGCACTGCGCATATTGCTATGAAACGTTGACGTGATTTACAAAATTGTTCATTTTATACACTGAGAGAAGTTCGGGGCGTAATAGTTCCCACTAGACGTCGCTATAAGCTACTCTGCTTGTCGCGTTTGAGATGTTTCGAATCTAGGTCTCAGACGCCCGGAATCTGTCCAACATTGTTTTTTCGCATGTAAAGGCCAACGCAGAATAGAATCTTTAACCAGAACCGTAATTGTAACCGTAATCGTAAGAATTAGTTAAAGAAGGATAAACAATATACCTTCTTTAACTCATTCTTACGGTTACGCTGGTTACGCTTACGATTGCGGTTCCGGTTAAAGATTCTATTCTGCGTTGGCTTTGACAGAACAACTCGTGGCCGAAACTAAAAGTTGTAAGTAATCCCGCTTCGGGACGTTCCACATTTTTTATCGGGGCTTGAGACATCCCGATTGAGGGTTCACATAAGAACATTCAAAATTATCACTCAAGTTTCTCACGGGACGTAATAGTTCACAGACTTCTCTCAGTGTATAGTTAATAATAAGTATTCTACAGTTATCTTTCGTTTGACTTAATTCATTAAGTATCTTCATTTAGTGTAGTGTTCTTTTCTTAAGAAACAAATTAAATTGTTTGTTCTTTTATATGGAAAGAAACTTTAAGTTCTAGTGTTTGCCTCCTAAAAAAATTAATATTACACGAAAAGAAAGTTGTTATCAAATTTTATAAAAGTATTTTACAAATGTAAGACTAAGTATCATATAATGTTTTTTAAAGTTTAGTATTTATGATATCAAAAATTTACCTTTGCCGCACTATACATTTGTAAAATACTTATATAAAATTTGATAATATATTTATCTCCATGTAAAGCTTATATTTTATGCATTACTACATAACTTGAAATATATTTGTAATATAAATAAAAGGGTTAATTTAAGCCTATATTCTTGCTATGTGCTAAATTTTATACTGAGAACTGTATAGATTTCAGCCCATATTCGGACTTGCGGCTAATTTCAATTTCATAAAGTAGCTCATTGTTAGTCCGGTGGTAGGCTTGATGTGAAACTTTTACTTCAATCTAGTTTAAAGCTATATTGTTCTAGTTTGTGCTGCACATTAAAACAAGTCTCTTTTCGATTTTAAAATAAAACTTATTTTTTCCTGTGAACTATTTGGAACAGCAACGTAAAAATGTAGTATTAATTAACTAAAATAGAAAATATTTTAAATACTACTATTTTTTTTTAATTCATTAACCTATTTGAATAAAGCAGTAATTCTTTTTTAAATTGATAATTCATTTTATTAAATTATTGTATATTTAGCATTAATTAACTTTAAAAATTCTTCACTACACTGAAAAAAATTCTTAGTAAATTTGACTACTTTTTAACTACTTTCCTAATTTTGTCTGTTTTTCACTCTACTAAGGGTTTGTATGAATTCTGATCATAAGTTTTTTTTAGTGTATAATATATTATGTTATATTTCAGTGTTATAGACCATAATAATAAAGTAGTCATGTATGTTTTATATATGAGAAATTTATTTTAGACATAGATAATGATGTCGGCGTCAACTCATGAGTGAATTGATATATCAAGATTTTATTTTTAAATCAATTTTTTATCTAACATTTCTCCACTGGGAGTACAATTTTGTCGATTACACAAAAATTTTGTCGATTTATTACAAATTTACAAAATAATAAAATATTTTATCAGTCTCGAAAGTAAAAAGCTGAGTTTTTCTTGTTTATTTTCAGTTCACATTAATTTTCCATTTCACGTAACGTTTACTTTTCTTTTAAGTGGAGTGGGAGGAATGCATTTTGACTTAAATTGTTTTCCCCACAAAATAAGAGAAATTTTAAATTGAAGCATCTTGTCTCTCATTTCATCACATTTTTCTCTCTAGATATAATATATATATATATATATATATATATATATATATATATATATATATATACATTAATGCGTCTCTTTCGAATAAAAAATGTTTTTGTTTGTTAAAAAAATTTAATTAAATCTGTGCACAATGAAAGGCAAAAAAGTATGGAAAAGCTTTTACCATCAATGAATTTAGATGAACGTCAAATTCGGCCAAGTAGTTAAATGTTTGCATGTAAATAGCCGAGTAGAATGGCTCCACTTCACTTCGCACATGCTTCGAGAAAATCGAAAATGTATTGAAAACCTTTTTCCTATCACTCTGTAAAACCTCGTCTCAATTTTCTGAGTTTGTTCTTTACCGCTTTAGACTGTTAATTCTTATTAAAACTTCTTAGTAGTTTTTTTACCTTTAAGAATTCTTGATTTCATGTTAAACAACGAAAGAAACCTTTCGAGATATAATTAATATTTTAAAAATTCAAAAAAAAAATTTTAATGTAATTATTCATTTTTGAAAAAATTTAATTACATTTAATTATTTAGAAAATTGTGGAAAGGGTTCGACATTTGTAATACAACAAAATTTCGATTTATCTATAGATAAATAATGTTTCTCATTTCGAGTCACAGTTAAAGCAATGTAATAACGAAGGTCTAAAACTTTATTTAAGAAAATCTTACATTAAGTCGCAAAACCGCAAGGAGTTTAAGAAAAAGGTTATGTAGAGGAAAAGAGGACAGAACAGCCGCTGGCGCTATTTAACGCAATTGAGGCTCATTTAAAAATCTCATCAAAAATATACTTTGGGATCCACTTCCTTCCATTTTCTATCTTTTTCTAACCGCGCACTGAAATTTCACGTGACTTCTTAGGCCAAATACCCTTTCCCCCCTATCCTCAGTTCCCCTTCCAATGATCCTTTTCCTTGGTAAATTTCTTTCCACCTTATTTTACTCTGCACTTCTTTTCTGTCTTCTTCTTTTTCTTCGCTCTTCTCATCTTTCACTCTATCATTTTTCCCTTGCTCGTCTCCTTTTTCCACCCTCTTTCTATCCTGCAGTATTTGAGTGGGTGTCTGATTGGATTGTAAAGCTCAATTTGCGTTACCTTCGCTTCTACTTTTTTTCCTACGTTCTCACTAGTGACTGCAAGACTATATTTAGTTATGCAAATGAATAACACTGCAATATTTTTATAAAAATAGAATAAAATTCCCTGATTTAAAAAAAACAACTCTTTTTAAAAATTGAACAATAATATTTTAATAAATATAAGCCCTAAAATTATCTTTATATATAAGTGACAATTGAATGATATAACAAATTTCAAACTTACTATTTTTAATTTTGGGAAAATATAATAAACGTTAAAAAAATATTTGCAGAATTAATCAGCAATTGTTAAAAATGTTTTTCTATTTCAAGTTTATTATTGGGAAAATGTTCAATAGCGCGGTATTACTGTTTTAAAAGAGGGTTGAATTATTCGATGATTACGAATCTACTACTGGAACATTCATTTCCCGAGTGAGCAGTCACTGAAGCGACCATAACGAATACGTGCTATTCGAGTAAATACATTCCACATTTAAATGTCTCTAATTCCCTTCACGTCAAATAAATCGAAGATTATTGTAAGGCTTTTGTGTTTAATAATCCTTTCCACGAAAATTAATTAAATCATAAATTTTATATCTAACTATTCAATATAGTAAGTAGTATATTACGTTTAACATTTGCATGTATTGTAAATAATCTATAATTTAGGGAATTAATAAATAATCTAATGAAATTATACACAACTCAATAGGGGAATTTTTTGTTTTGAATTGTTAAAAAATTAATTTTTTTTAAACTTTAAACTTTTTTATTTTTACATTTTTTGGGACTGTACACAAAAAAATTTCTTGTAAAAAACACAAGGTCCTTTGTATAATATGCGAATAGGTTAAGATAAGCTTTATACAGGCGAGTTTAGTGTTTCCAACAAGCTGCTATGAGCGTAGCAGGTGTATTACAAACCAATCTGTAATAGCACCAAGAAATACTGCAGTTTGTGGCACACATAGTCTGATTTGTGTATTCCCCATAAATTCAGCCGTTTGTGGATACTACAACCGCGGCTAATACATCCTGTAAATTTTACAGGAAATTTTTTTTTGTGTAATTTTATGACACTAAGGAACATTTTGAAGAAAAACATTGATTATTTTGGAATTTTTGGCTAGAAAGTTTCCTTAATTTGTAAAAAGTTAATTTAAACTGTGGCGAAAAACGTAGTTAAAAAAGATCAATGTTTCCCACCCTTTTCTATCGCCTATTGATAAACCTCTTTTCTTATTTTTAATCAATCCAGTATATATCAGTTACAAATCATTAGCTTTACAAATTAAAAATTTCTGACATCCACTCTTGTAAAGTTTTTGTTTTCAGTTTTATTTTTTCTCTTCCTTTGCTTGTTAATAAATTACACTTTCTCGGTCAAATTAATCTCTTTACTCTTTCTCTAATTTGGTCATCTGAGCAATTCGATGGAAAGTGACATAAAGAATTTTGGATGATTTTAGCAATATTAATAACACTTTGTGAATTTGTTCCTTTATGTATGGAATAAAAATGTACAAAAGTTTTTTCAAAATTGTCAAAATTTTTTGAGTTACCTCTAACCTATTAAAAAAATAATTAGAAAAAATAAGTGTAGAAGAAAAACTTTATGTAATTGCAAATAATAAATAATTATTAGTAATAGTAATAAAGAATAAAAAATTTAATTTATCAGCAAATATTTAAAATTCAAGAAATCGAATATTCAAAATATTTAAACCACTAAAATTTAAATCATTTATAATTAAAGGGAGTGAATTTATCATTCGATAATTAAATATTAAATATGAAAGAATCTATCAATAATCCGAATCAATTTCTCAAATAAATTTCTTAAGCAAGATCATAAGTACCGATAGCGCAGATATCCTAAATACAGAAATCTGTTTTTTCAGAAAGATATTTTTTCGAAATTAATTAATAAATTCATAAATATTTAAATACCATATGATAAAATCACTCCCTTTAATTATAATTTGCCTATGAATTGAAATATTTGGCTTACTATCTTTAAGAAATTTCCTATGTTATCATCAAATAACGTAGGAAGTACTCAAGGAACTCTGTGAATCTCGGTGTGCATGTAGCTCAGTGGTCAGAGCAGTCTACCGGCAATAGAAAGGTCGTGGGCTCGTATCCCACCATGCTACCGTTTTTTCTGAGTTCTTTGATAATTTTGAAATTATTAATTATTTTGAAAAAATATCTTTCTGAAAAACAGATTTCTGTATTTAGGATATCTGCGCTATCGGTACTTATGATCTTGCTTAAGAAATTTATTTGAGAAATTGATTCGGATTATTGATAGATTCTTTCATATTTAAATTATTTATATTTAATTTGGAGAGGCTGATCACTCAGAATCGAATTCAACAATAATTTGAAAATTTATTATTACTTTCATGGATTCACATGGAATCGACTGGAATCGTAGGGAACGAATTCTCCAAATCTTGGATTCACATGAAATCGTCTGGATTCATAAGAGACGAATTCTTACGACCTCTTAAAATTCGTACAGATTCTCCACGGGTTTCCTTGTATTCTTAAATAATCATTCTGTTACGAGTCCCGTGTGGAAAATGAAAACTGGTCCTACCTAGTTTATCCCGTTAATAGCTTGGTCCTAAGTTGGCAGTTTAAGTTGGACATACAGTGACTGGTGATGCAATTCTAGTCTGGTCCTAACTTGGGAGTCTAGTTAGAACCAATTTATGGGTCCATTTTAGGACCTATCAAGGACAATCTCAGACAAAATGTTCTATTTCTTTATAATTTTAATTAGTTTAAAATATTTGTTAAACTAATAAGTTAACTCATATTATAATAAATAAGTTTTAATTAATTGCACAGGTCTACACAATACGACTTTTTTTTAGATATCAGAGTGGTTTCCCATGTATTTTTGGGCGCTGAATACGATCCTGGTCTCAAAAATTGCGTATTACGTCAGGATTTTGAGAAAAGTGGTGGTAAACACCCAAAAAAACGTGTTTTTGACGGTTTTCAACATTTTTTTCTCATAAACCTGATGTGCTTAAGACTTCTATTCAGAAGTCAGTCAGTCAGAATTCAAAGGCAAAAGATTTTGAGAAAAGTGGGGGTAAAGACCCCCAAAAATGTACTTTTGAGGGATTTGAGTTTTTTTCTCCTTAACCTTATTGGAGTGGTTTTCAATATATTTTTATGCGCTGTACACGATTTTGGACTTTATCCCCTTCGCAGTCCAGCTAAAAATCGCTTTTGGTCCAAAAACGGTCCAAGAAAAAAAAGTTTCTAAAAAATGTGATTTCATTGTAATTAAGGTTTTTGGAGTCGCGAAATTCGAATTTGAAGTCAGTTTTTCAAAATTTAAAATGGCGAATTCGAAAATTTTAAATTTTATCAGATTTGCTTGAAACTTGTTACTCAGGGGTTTTCGAGGACTCTTATTACGAATCTAATGTCAGATTTTCAAAAATTCAAAATGGCGGATCCAATATGGCAATCGAGAAAATAAAAAATCTAACGGATTTGTTTAAAACTTGTTACTCGGGGGTTTTCGGGGTCGCTGATTAAGAATCCGATGTCAGATTTTGAAATCCAAAATGGCGGACCAAAAATTCCATCAAATTGCATGAATCTTGAAATTGTCCGCCATATTGGATTCACCATTTTAATTTTGTAAATCTGACATGATATTCGTAATCAGCGACAACGAAAACCCCCAAGTAACGAGTTTCAAGCGTATTTGATAAATTTTTAAATCTTCATAGTCGCCATTATAGGTCCACCATTTTGAATTTTGAAAATCTGATTTGAAATTCGGATTCAGCGACCCCAAAAACCTTAGTATGCACTTGGTCATTCAAATCGAATTATGTTTAGTATTTTATTTTTGAGATGGACATATATGGCCACTGACGTAAAGGTGGCACGACTTTTTGTGGCCACATATGGGCCATGGACTGTCAAGGGGTTAAAATGGGATAATATGTACAGATTTAAGCTTTAATTTGATACTAAATAGAAATCTTTAGCACATCAGGTTTATGAGAAAAAAATACTGAATACCGTCAAAAACACGTTTTTGGGTGTTTACCCCCACTTTTCTAAAAATTCAGACGTGATATGCAATTTTGGAGACCGGGATCGTATTCAGCGCACAAAAATACACGGGAAACTACTCCGATATCTTAAAAAGAACCTTGTAGACCTGTGTTATAATTATTTTTTTTAATTAAGTGGTGACGAAAAACGAATTCATAAATAAAGTTAGTATACATATGAGCGATTCCATGTCAAATGATCAAGGTGAACAAAAATTTTTCTCTAATCGTAGCAAAACTTTGGGCTTTTGTAGCACTAATAGATAATAATTTTTCGTGAAAATATTTTTTCACCTAGTCAAATATTTTCCGAGTAGGAGGGGGTTAAATTTCTGGGGTTTATCGGTACGATTTTTTTAACGAAAGCTGAAGTTTTTTACTAAAAGGACATATATATGAAAAAGTGGACCTAGAATGTTTAAACATTGAAAAAACAGTTTTCTACTAAACGGAGCGCTCTAAACCCGGTATTTTTTTCAACATGCATGTTTCCTATCGAAAAAGCTTAAAAAACATTTCCAAAATGTACTTTGCCAAATTTTTATGTGAATACAATCACTATGCCTAATCACTATGCTACCTAGCCTAACTGAACACTGATGTTTTATTGTCAGGGTCTTGTTGACTTGCTTTTGATGATTTAATATATTATTTATTAACACTAATACACCATAATAAATAAATGAATAGTTTAACAACATTAATAATATAATATGATTCAAAGATAAATATTCGTAAATTAATATTTTTATATAATATCAAGAAAAAAAATGTCTATACATTTTTGTTAAAAACACGTTTTTCATTTTTTTAAATCAATTTAAATATTAATTTTTTGTTGCAAAAAATTTTTTAGGTTTTGTCTTAGAAATGTTTTCTAATGAAACTAGGAAGCCCAGGTAGGACCTAAGTAGGACCTGGGTGGGTGAGCCCACATTCAAATTATAATATCTCCTAGTGTTTTGCACCAACTTAAACGAAACTTAAAATCGACGTATAAAATGTTACTTTAACTCATTTGTGCTATTACATAATATATTTTAATAATGATATATTGCAGTCTGTATTTATTTAAACGGGTGTGTAGTTCCGAATAGTACCCCTGCCCAAATTAACTGAAATTATACCATACCTACGTATTTTGGTGCACTGATTACGAAAATCATATTGAAAATTGGCGCAAATTTGGTTTTCATGGTAAAAACCATGAAAAACACCATAAAAATCTGGTTTTTTGCATTTAACTCGTGAAAAACGCAAAATTTCAAAAAATGTTTTATACAAAAGATATAGATTTAAAAAAATACACATTTTTTTGTATTCACCATTTTTTTCTAAAATTAGTAGTTTTCGAGAAAAATACAAAAAACCATAAAATTCCATAAAATGTGGTTAAAATATACTCTCACCTAAAAGGACATCTAATTATAACAAAATAAAGTTTTATGATGTATTTTGGTGCGTTAATCACAAAAATCATAGATTAAGGGTTAAAACGTGTGAGGAAAGAGTGAGTGGTGCCTTTTCAGGGCACCTATAAAGAAGGTTTTTTTTAAAAAACGTTGGAGGGGGATTGGTTCTGGGTTGGGAACCTTTTAGTACCAACTAGGAAGACAATTTGATTCCCATTCTATATTAAAACGTGTGAGGAAATTAGGTGCGGCGGGCTTCGCCTGCCTCTGAGTTATGCCTTATGTCAGGGCAGCTAAAAAAAGTTTTTTTTTTAAAAACGTTGAAAGGGGAATTGGTTATGGGTTGGGTACCTTCTAGTACCAACTAGAAAGTCAATTTGACTTATGGTTTTTATCATGAAAACCAAATTTACGCCAATTTTCAATATGATTTTCGTAATCAGCGCACCAAAATACGTAGGTATGGTATAATTTCATTTAACTTGGACAGGGGAACTATTCGGAACTACACACCCGTTTAAATAAATAATTTAATTAATTAATTTACCAAAATGGTAAATGTAATCAAAACCGTTACGACTTAAAATAACAAATAAATAAATTCATCTGGTTAAGTTGCAAAATTAAAAAAAAAATTGCATCTCTATTGGTGTACCCCAAATAAAAATTAGTAATTAACAATAACAAATTGTTTAAACAACTTTGATTATCAATTAATTTTATAAATATTAATTGAGAATATTTATCAAATTCTACATGTAATCACTTTATTATCATAAAAATTGTTATAAGTTATAACTGGATCTCCTAGCTAGTACCAAATTAGGACCAGCCTAGAATATATAAAAAGGGTTGCCAAGTTAGGTTCAAACTAGGGACAATAATCATTTTAGACATAGCATGATGATTTGTACACGGGATCTTGTATGCGGGAGTAAACAACCCCTCTGTTTAATTTTCAATCAATCAAGAATGAATGAGAATTATAATTAATTTAAAATTGGGTAGCGAAGTAAATTTATAAGCGGTATAGAAGTTTGATTGTTTATCGAATACATAATGAAAAGAATTGTAATTAATTAAAAATCAGACAGGGAACTGAATTAAGAAATAGCGGGGAATGACAAAGGAGATGGCCGTTAACTGCGATAGTATATTAAGGGGGGAAACCACATTAGAAGGCTTATTTTTACGGATTTAAGATTTTTTTAGGGAAATGATTAATTAAAATTAAATGACACTTGGGCTCCTTTTTTCACTGCAAAATCAAGTTTCTTATTTTGAAACGTTTTGTCCCTATGTTTAAAACACATAAGATATCTTAGTCCACATATTTGAAACAGATATGTGTCTCATTTTAAGTCGTTACAAATGTATCACACATTTAGCACTGAATTTTGAGACACGTTATGTGTTTCGAGTAGCTGTCTCACGGTAAGAAGACGTTTTACGTGTCTTATACGCATTGAGTTACCTTTAATGTCTTAAAATGAGACACGAGATGAAATTAAATGTCACAAAATAAAACAGATTTTGTACCTCAATGGATTAACACTTAAAGCAACTCATTTTAAAACACAAGTGATATACCAGTTTTTACAGTGTATTAGCGTTTTGAACAATGTTTATAAATTTTCTTAAACTATTTTAACTAGAAATAAGGAATTTATGCAGTTGTATCCGCTGATGGTTCTGATATTGTTTTTCGGATTGCGTGACGTGTAGCAATTTTAATTTTTATCTGAAATCAAATTTTATTTTTTTGTTACATCTTTAACTTATTTTCAAAGAATATGAACCTAAATCCAGGTAAATATAATAAAAATTAGAAATTTTGAAGGTGTTTGAATTAAATTTTAAAAAATGGTAAAAAATGAAATTGCTACAGGTCACGCAATCCGAGAAAAAATATTAGAATCATCAGCGGATACAACTGCATAAATGCCTTATTTCTCGTTAAAATAGTTCAACAAAATTTATAAAAATTGTTCAAAACTCATTAGAAATAAATCTTTAAAATATAAATAAATAAAATAAATATTATATATATATATATATATATATGTATATATGCATCTTCTTAATCCAGCGACATGTTGGATATTCTCCTTTTCGCCGAACTTAGCGTGGCATAAGATCTATATGGCTGTAGTCAAAGCACTTATAACACCTTGCGATTCTCTTGTTTGAATCTTCTTCTAACATAAACCAATCTTAATTTGCCCAATTTTCTGCAGCTTATCAGCGTCCTCTTGGCTGATGACTTCAATACTTCTGTTTAGGATCCATATCACGTATTTCCAGCGTACCTGTCTCTAATTTCCTTTGGCACCTCCTCGTTGAAAGACGCCTTATTTGTAGTCCCTTTAATCTTAATAAGGAGATCTCTCTTTTATTAAGTAAAGCTCTCTCAACCCTTGTCTAACTGGCCTCCGAGTCAGCCCCTTCACGAACTTTCTTCAACGCTTGGCCGAGTGTAGTTCCTTCAGACACTTTGACGATCACTGTTATTCGTTGTTGTAGCTTGTCTTCCTTTCTTAACTGAATTTGGCCTTGGTGCCGTTTTGGTCCCCTTGCCATCAGTCTCTTTAGAAGGCCACTCCTCCTTCTTCCTCATACTTGATGTCTTCTTTTTACTCGTTTTGGTCATCGACAAGTGTTTGATTTCCTCGATACTACCTATTTCTATAATTGTGCAATGAAGTATAATTATAAAAATTATTTTTTAATTACAAACAAAATATATAAAATAAAACATTACAAAATATCAATAATGTACTGATTTGATAAATAAATTGTTTCTCAATGAATTGTTACTAAGCGTTACTTTTAACAATAATTGAATACATCGTATTAAATTTGATTTTCAAAAGCATTAAAGTTATTTTTATTATCAGTGCTTTTGCATTAAGGGGCAAACAACAGTCGATTCAAAAGAGCTCACTCATGCGAAAAAACAAGCACACTTCTATAGAAACTTATGCCCTCTCGTAATTCACGATTCCCTTCACTTTAATTTCCATATATATATATATATATATATATATATATATTACATTTATACCATCTTGACAGTGAATAGTAGAACAAGGATTTTTTTCAATTGACACAAATAATTAATGAAAAGACAATTGTTTTTTCTAATTTAATAAATACAATACTTTATTGTTTATTTTACGATACAAAAGAATTATTTTTTATTTCCGTGGCTATGCTATTAAACTTTTCAATAACACTTTTTTACTGTAGTAAAGTGAAAAAGAAGAATTTCCTTGTATTAAAATTAAGTTTTTTAACTTGTTATCAAACTTAACAGTGAAAATTCATAAGAATAATAATAATAAAATGTTTTAAAAACTATCAAGATCTCTTACTTGTAATCTTTTATGAAGTTACATAAAAACAAAACAAAATAGAATTTACGTCCTTTTATTTCAAATTTCATTTTTAGTCTTCTTTTGACTTAAAGAAAGTAACGATTTGCATAAAATATATTCACTCTCGATTTTGTACTCTCATATAAAATATTGTACGTTTTAAGAATATTTTTAATAAACTTTTCAGTCATTTTATAGTTTTTTTAAAAATATTATAGTTTAGTTTTTTAATGCGACTAATGTATATTTTTATATCATTAAATATTCTTGTAATAAAATTTATAATTATTTTACATAAAATTATACGAATATGTTCAGTTAATCTAAATAAATGTTTACATGTTTTAAAATGTTTAATGCATTATTTTTTGTTCCCTATCTATGTATATTTTTAAATAATAATAATATACAAAAATTGAAAAAAATTTTAAAAAATATGATTTAAAATTTTTTTAAATTATATAAATTTGTGAATTGATGAAATATTTGTATTAATTATTAAAAAAATTTTGTTGCGTATCATTAATCGTAATTTAATAAGCTTTCGAATGGTGTATATGTTAATCTTCTGACTTTTATATTTACAAAAAAAATCGTGAGTTAAAGATTTATAGGTTTTCGGGTAGTGCGCGTACAACCGTGTCGGTAATTCCCGACGGTAGTGTATAAAAAAACAAGGAAATTTCTTTGTAAAGATGAATAATTCTCAGGTTTTAAGGAAGGGTCGGGGCGTGAAAACTCTTATTGCCTCGTTTGGAAACAAAGAAAGTTTCATGTAATATCTCGAAAGATCTAAATTAAAATTGTTTTTAGATTGAATTTTATCAGTTCGTAAATTGTTTTTCACAAGTAACTCAACTATAAATCGTGGTATTATCAAAATGAGTACAATTTCACCTTGTGAAATTTAATCTTCCTATTAAAGCAAAGTTTTGAATGAAAATTGTTTTAATCTTTAATTAAAGTCTCTTAGTTTTTGATATAATAGCAATGTATATATACATATACATATATACCTAAAAATTTTTTTTACCTATATAGCTATATCTAAGGTGTCTTCGCCCCCTACGCGCTTCGCGCGCCAATCCCCTAACTATTTTTTATATTTCTTTTAATTTTCATTTTCAAATCATGTTCTCTTAATATGAATACATACCCGTGTAGAAATTGCCATGATAGTAGTCCCAGATATTAATAGGGTGTTTATGTGGTCCGCAATAGTTTTCGTCTACAATAAAATTATATCATGATGCTTCTTGGGCCCCGATGTGGTTCGAATCAGTTACCCGGATAACCTAATTGTGGCAAACAAAATAAACCCCTTATAATGGTTCCAGTCAGTACCGATTGGGCCCCTAATATTATACATACACAACATAACCTTCGAATCTTGAAAATTTATTACGTGTCACAGAATATTGTGAATGATTTTAAAAAATCAAGGAAAGAATGAAAAAAGTCTTATAATTATTCTAGTACTGATATGGCAACAGTGTTTTTAAATGATAACCAAAAGTCATTTATTCAGTTTTGCAAAGTACGTGAAAAAACAATTGACTGCGCGGCTATGTATCGGTTTCCCCGCGCAATTGGTAGACACATTATTAAATGTCTTATAGTAGAAACTAGAAACTAAAACCCGTCAAAGACTGGTACTGGTATATAACATATTTTTTTATAACGTATTTTCTTAAAAAAAGTATTTTCATAAAATAAATCAATCTTTGTAGCCATCTGCAGATTTATTTATGGCTAAAACTAAAAATCAAGTATATTTTAATTTGTTTAAAAAAATAAACCCGGAAGAATTTGGAGAAAGCCGAGAATTTTGTTAAAAGAACATAGACACCGTGCTTAAGATTTATCTTTACGTTGCTCAAAACATCTTTTGAACTTTAATCAAAAAGTAAAATAATGTAACTTTTTAACATGTAAGCTTTACCCAGTAGCATAATGATAGTATCATGTCACAGGTGACTTACAATTCTAGCCATTCTGCAATATCATTTTTTTCATATAATATTTATCATCATCAAATCAATTTATAAATTTAAGGCGAATTTGAGAAGGCATATTTTTGACGTTAGTAATGATGAAAATAACAATGAAAATTAAAATATTTAAAGTCTAACGCACTTGATTTGTTTTCTATTGTTAATTTAGTTTTAATTAGTATTATGTTTTTTGATAAGTACAAAATTGTACAAAGGGGTCTCGAGCCCGTTTATGGTGAAAATAAAATCATAATAGCTTTATTTTTCAATTCAAGAATTGTTTTGACGGTGACGTCTGCGTTTAGATATCGTTACTTCTTCTAGAATTTTGAAACTTGGTCGATATTGTAGGTTTCTACTTCACGTTTAGTGAAGAGTCTTACTAAATGAGTTAACAATTGTTTCGTGAAAAATTCTGGGAAAATTTAAATAAAAGATCTCCATTTTTAAAGTTTCTGAAGTTCTTTCAATTAAAGAAAATTGAATGAATTGGATAAATAATTATGAATTACATTATTTTGACGTCAAAATCTTAATCAAAGACTCCAAAAATACTACATGAATTAAGCTTGATAGTAATTAATAACAATTATAATTTTTTCGATTTTTTGATATTGAAAATATTTTTATACTTACATCTTAGTTATAGGACATTTTTTTGACAAATATATTCTAGAATGTGACTAAATAACATGTTATACTCAATTATACAAAGTTTGAAATCATTTTTAAAAAAATATAAAATTTGAAATTTTTTTGAAACAATTGAATATCTCCCGTTCTAATTAATATTTTTCAAATCTGTAAATTTATAAACTTTCCTTGGCCCAAGGTCAAACATTCTGCTAAATTTGGTTTTGAACGGTTGAGCCGTTTTTAAGACATTCGCGAACAAAGATTCTGTGACATACGGACATACATACATACACACATACAAACATACAAACACAAAATTTTTTATTGTCATTTTTGGAATCCTGAATGCTCAAAACGAATAATTATGTGCGAAATTTCAATTTCTGAGCATAATGTACAGACAAAAGTCTTATCTTATATACATAGACATGTTAGTTCGCAAGTTTTGATAAACGTCGGAAAGTCATACAATTATTGTTCATTGTTCTGTGTGATTAATTATCCAAAAATGTGAACGAATAAGTGAATTTCAGAAAAACTCTACTTGTTCGCACAAGTAGAGGTTATTATTTTCATTTTACAGATTTTTTTGACAGTCAGCAATGAAATTCTCAAGCAAGGTGCTAAAAATTTTTATTGACTGCTTTTTAGAACTTTTCTGCAAAAGTCCTAGAATTTTTCTAGTATTTTATGTGTCCTATCCAAAAGTCAAGCACTGAGTCAATAAAAATTTCACATACTTTTTTCCGTTGTGTCGGCAACATATTTTAAGAATTCAGAGGTACAAATATTTCAACGGTGCTAATAGAGCCCTAATGGGGGCCATTGTAATAATCAGGGCATTACTTAAAGGGGTTCCTGCTTAGGGCCACATTAGTTTTTCACTAACGGACCCTACAATATATTGCGTAACGAAACTGGTGGGGTCCCTGCAATGTGCCCTATTTGGCCCTTAATATTAAAAGGGTAAACTTCTACGGCTCCTAGCAGTACCACATTGAAATTTTTACACGGGATAGTAATAAGTTAGAGTAAATTATAACAGGTGATATTAAAAGCAAGCACTAAAAAATAATTTCACTTTACGGACATGATTATGGTCTTATCGTGCCTCTTTATATCTAAAGGTAAAAAAATTGGTTAAATTTGTCCGTTTATTACCTGTAGGTAAAAGAAGAATGTAAAATTGAGGGTTCCTATCAAAGAACCGGTTATAACTTTTTTAAGCTCAAAATAATTGCCCTGTAAGTTAATAATTAAAATGTTTTCAATCCCATTTTTTTAAAAAACATTTTGATAATCCTCATAGAAATGCAAAATTTTTTCAAGAAATAGAAATTTTAAATCCTTTTTTTATTTAGAGGTCGAGAATTTTGAGCTTAAAAAAGTTATAACCGTTTCTTTGATAGGGACCTTCAATTACATATAGATTTCGACGTCATGTAACAGACGTTTGTGGGATTCTTTTTTACCCGTAGGTCAAAACTGCCTTTAAAAATGACCTAAATTTTAAAAGCAGGGGTGGTCAAAAAGAGTTGTTTCGTTTATTCTTAACCTGTAGGTCAAAATTGCTCCTAAAATTGACCTAAATTTTTAGAGTAGAGCAGGTCGGATGGAGATTGTTGTCAAGTTTTGACGCATACGTCAAAACTGCCCTTAAAATTGACCTAACTTTTGAGGGCAGAGGGAATTGTTTGTCAATTTTTGACTTGTAGGTTAAAACTGCTTCTATATTTGACCTAAATTTTGAGAACAGAGGGAATTGTTTGTCAATTTTTTATGTGTAAGTCAAAACTTCCCTTAAAATTGACCTAAGTTTTGTGGAGAGAAACTAAAGGTCAACTCTTGAACTTTAAATCAAAAAATCTTGAAACAGCGGCCACGGCGTCGGCGGCGATATCTTTTTGTAATATAGGGAGATAAGGTAAATGCGTCAGTGCTTTAGTCGTCGGCAGGTTGTCACAACTTTACCAAAAAATAAGACACACAGTCATTTTATGCATGAATAAACAATATTTCTGGTAAGTTTCCATATCGCGACATCGGATAACAACAATTGTTTTGAGTCATTATTTCATTTTAATTGAAAATTGAAAATATTTTCGTCATAGGTACGCGAGCGCGACAGAATGTAGCAAAAACCTTAAGTTTGAGGTTAAGAAACGACGAAAAACTAAAAACATTGCCTTTGACAACTTTTCACATTTCGAAAGATAAGTTTGTTTTTATTGTATTTATTATTATTCTTAGTATTATTTATTTATTTGTTTTACTATTTTTATTTTTACAATTTTGTATAAAATAGTAATGACGGTGACTAAAGCAAAATTTGCAGCTTGCTTGTGAAATCGGCACGACTGACGAACACTCAAAATTTACATGGGCTAAATTAATTGCATATTCTAATAATATAACGTTAATAATACTTTTTTTCTTTGCAGTATTAAATTCTTTATATATTAATGGTCGTAAATTTTAGTATTCGTCAGGCAAAATCTCATTGATAAATAAAAATAAACTATATTTAAATTTGCTGCCGATAATTAAAGCAATTGAATAAAAAAGACTAAGGTTTTAGTGTTCGGCAGATAAAAACTGTTTGACAAAACAGCATTATAATGTAACTGACGATAACTAAGGCACAGAAGTGACGACCACTGAACCAACCAATCAGAGCACAGCCGGTAACTAACGCAAACAGCTGCCGATTACTGACACAGTCAGTTTTCGTACCTGCCGATTACTAACGCATTTGCATATTTTCGACTTTAAATGCAAATAAATATTACATAGTATTTGATTTCATAAAAAGTGATGTTAATTACTCTTCTTTATAATCCCCTTTAATCAATAAAATTTATTTCATTTGGAAAAATTGTCTTTGAAACTGCTAATTAGTCATTTTAAAATTGAAAAATTCCTTAAGCTGCCGAGCACTGGCTCATTTACCTTATATATATACCATATATAGATATGTGACGGTCCACGAAAAAACGTGCCTTAGCTCAAAAATGTGAATTTTACGGGAAAAGTATTAGAAGCTGGGCCTTCCTGATGGTTCAATTTATGCTCATGTTTGAACATTTATAACCAAAAAATCTATCAGTAAAAAGTATTTTTGACTCTTGTACCTCAAAAAGGAACTTAAGATCTATAAAGTACTATTAAAATTCGACATTAATTTTTTGGGAGCTAAGGCACGTTTTGTCGTGGACCGTTCCCGAGTCGAAATTTAGAATTGATTTAAGATCTAATAGAGCATATTAACTTCTTTATAAGTACGTTTAGATCCTATAAATTCTACTTAAAGTCTACTAAGACCTAGTAAAGGATATTTAAACACTTTTAAACTCTGCTGTGTCCAAGAGCATATTTAGAATTAGTTCTCCCTAAAATCTAACAAGTCCTGAAACAACATTTTATATTCTTTTAGATACTTTCAAGACTTTTTTCATATCTTGCATTTGTCAGTTGAGACTTGCGTCTGCGCTTTAAGTTCAAAGTAATACTTAGGAACTATTTACTGAATGTTAGACTTGAGTTAATTTTACAACTACAAACATATTTTTTATAATAGATAGTTTGTAAATATATAAATACAAAAGCAAATAGTTATATTTACTTCTATAATTTAAACTTTTAATCAATTTTAACTGGACAAATTGATATAAATAATATTTTGCTATATTTTAAAGGTATAGATTAAAATTAAAATGTTTACAGTAAATTTAAAAAACATTAAATTTTTAGTGTTTATAATAAAATTTCAAATTAATTTAATATTACTAATATTGTATTATGTTTATAATATAATATATTGAAATTAAAATATAAGGAAGTATTATATTAATAATATTAAATATTTATGATATTCTGATTTTTATATTTATTTAAAAGTTTAAATTATAAATAAAGAGTAAAACTATATTCTTAGAAAAATCATTTTGTGTACAGTTAAACATTTTCATTCTTGAGCAAGAACTTTAGATATATTTTCTCGTTTTGAAAAGTTTGACACATCTGGTTTCACTTAGGATGACCAGCCATAATGGTTTCTCGTCTATTTTGTGCATTTTTTTGTACAAGTTTTTTTTATATATACTTGGTAAGAATGAAATTTACAAACATTTCTATGAGAAATATTTAGGAATTGTATGAATTTTCAGGGAAATTATTAACAAGAAAATCAGGTAACGTATAAAAAGGGAATTGTTTATGCTGAATTAATAATCCGATTTCGTTGTTATGATGAGTTTTTTGTTGTCCTAGAAATTAGTTTTGTTATAAAATTAAGATTCAATAAAATTTTGTGTTTACAAAACATTCTAATTGGCAAGAGAACAAAAAATTTAATAAAACAAATTGGATTCTTTGTTCAATATTAACAGTACTTTTTTTCTTGTTTGCGCAAGCGCGAATTCTAAACGCTGTAGTGCGTAGTTCTTAGTATGCTCTAAAGAGACCTTAAATTAAGACCTCCTTAACGCCTTATAGATAGCGAAAACGGTCTTATGTAGACCCTATACGATCTAAAATCGAACCTGTAACAACATAACTAAAGCCTCTTTAGGTTCTTCTAGATCCTCCATAAAGTAGGTCTTAGCAGACTTTGATTCGACTCTAAATTTCGACTCGGGTTATATATGTATTTTTGTGTATTAATCATACCAAATTTCAACAAAATTCATAGAATAGAAAGGTAAAGAAATTAATATGTAATTTGTTGCTTAAAAATTGTTTAAACAATAAAATTTTAAAACATTAAAATTTTGAAAAATCTCTTTCAGCAAATATTTATATTGTCCCTATTAAACTCTTACTTTTTCCACGTATGCCTTGCTCGGTTTTTACACAATTTCAAGTTGTATTATTTATTTTTATTTATAATATTATTATGATTATAATACATTTTTGTAATGGAATGTAATAACAACAAACTTTAACCAATTTGTGTAATCAATGATAAAATATTTTTAATTTTCCAAAAAGGTTACTAATCATATATTTGTTGAAATTTATAAATTTTAAATTCATGATGCTCCTTTTTTAAAGTTTATAATACTAAATAGTATGTCCGATTTGTTAATATTGTTATTTATATTAAATAATATATCCAAAGTAACTTAAAATTATGATTACTAATATTAAAGTGAAAGAATTTATAAAACCCTTCCTTTAACTAAAATTATGATTGTCAAATAAAAGTTCTCTATAGGACATCGTCGGGTCCTCGTAAGACTCTCGCTATATTTTCCCTTTCAAAATTTTTAACAAATTTGAGGGTCACTGCAAATGCAAGGAACTAACCAGTTACCTATACTTTTCCCTAGTAGAAATCTACCAATCTTTAACTTTATATATGGAAAATTAGGAAAATTTCTACACGGGATACGCCCCTGTCTACCCTAGTTTTAAATATTAAAAAAATTGAAAGATTTCTTCCTATATATTCTTCTTTTTCTAATTAATATTGATGCTTCTAAAAAAAAGAATTTTCTGAAGTTACTCTGTGATTACTACAAGAGTTAAAGGTCACGTAACAAACAAGCTCTCAGAGTTTATAAAAGCTCCTCTTTAAAATATACTCTTCTAATCTTTCTTCCGCTTTTTCGTATATCAGTACTGTAATCTTCTCGTCTTCCTTCACGTTTCATTGAATTCTCGTTCGACATAAATTTTTTGCATGTATTTGCATATATATATTACTATACATATATGTGTATATATGTATAGGAACAGGAAGAGGAAATGATTACCCCTGTTGCGAACGTAGGTAATTGCGAAACAAGGAAGAAGTACACATATATAATGCTGTTTAAAGTTAGCTGATAGAACAGCCTTTAATATTATAGAAGTGATGAGCAGCTTCTTTCACGGCTCAATAGTTACTACTATGGTGACGATGGTAAAAAATAAGATCACTGCTTACTAGAATGGTCCAAAAATGCAAGGGAAAAAAATGAAATCGAAATTTTAATGCTCTCACCCCCTAGAATTGTTCTAAATCGAAAAAATACAAATATTTTATTTGAAAATAAAAAATATTTAGAGGTTGCTCAAAGCGCTCAAAGTTTCCCATGTAAAATGCCTGCTGAAAAAACATTTTTTCGTAGAATTGGTATAGAATACTTGAACATTAATATTTTTCATTTAGTAGACTCTGTTTCTCTTCAAAACACTTTAAAGAATAGTGTTAAATTGTTTATTTAATCATTTGTTAATATTTACTATCTTTTATAGCGACCCAAACCTGCATGTGAACAGTAAAGGCAATGTGAGCAAATAAAGATAAACCGGCAATCCCGTTAGCAGTGATACCGGACCGGCACTAATATACAACAAGTGCAATACGGAACCGGTACCTGACTTTTTTAATTTATTAAAAATAAATAAAAACAATAATGAGTGTTGATATTTTAACTTATATCCTAAGTTCTATCCTAACTATAGTTAATAAACTATAAAAAAAAATTTCTAACTGGCAAGGGTTACAGAAGAAGTGAAGCATATGTTTTTTTCTTTGTTTAATAGTAAATTGTAGTAATTAATCGTTTTATTAAATTTCGCAGGTGTGGGCAAGATGGGGTTGGGGAGAGTAGGGCAAGACGGGGTACACAAATGAAGAAAAGAGAAATAAGAGAAGTTAGGAAAAGTACTTAAATCAAGTCTGAATAAGAGTGACCAAAAAAAAGCTTCTCAGGTTAAATCATGAATTAGCGATGGAAAATACACCTTGTCTCTATTGTAATGGTTATTATTTAGACTCAAATGAAGGCTGGGCTGCTTGTTCTGTCTGCGGCCAATGGGTTCTCTGCAGTTGTGATCTGGTGTCGATGACGAAGATGATGATGCAACCTTTACTTGTGAAATTTCTAGACAGAAATGGGTTGTTTTCTTTAGTACCCCATCTCACCCCTTAGGATACCCCATCGTGTCCGCCGGTGGGGCAAGATGGGGAGATTTGCAATTTTTTCCTTACTTTTAAATTTTATGCTTTTTTAAGAAACAGATGGCCTTTGTACGCCTATATTACAAAAGACTGATTCCCAAAGATGATAATCTTGTCCCACTTTCCCCTATTGCTCGTTTACTCAAAATAAAAATTGACAAAACCGCAGTTGAAAATATTTGCGATTTATCGATTTTCATTCCATTTTTTCAACTTTAACGAGGTTTTTGGAATAATATTCAAATTTACAGATTTGTTATAATAATGTCTTAAAAGTATACTAAATTATCTATTCTATAATCTTCAAATAAAGAATAACAGATAATTATTTGACAATTATCTATATTAATCTCCGTATTCTTTCATTCATTCAGTCCGCAAGAATTCCGTCCGCCCTCCTGCTGTGCTTTTGATGACAGAGAAGAGTTGGAGAGAGAAGTTTGTCAGAGTATTTGAGAGAGAAAGCATGATACAGAGAAGGAGTGGGAAGTATCGTCTTTTCTTTCAGTTTAGAGTAGGAGCGAGAGAGAGGCGAATAGTTAAGAAAGTAACGCCTACTTTTTTTGGTTTGGGCATCATGGTTTTCTGTATTCTCAGTGACAGATAAAAGGAGTGAGTAAAAGAATGATAGGGGAGTTAGAAGTGGGGACTTTTACATTTAAGCGAAAACACCAATGGGCGTAATGTTTCCTTATTGGTAGATAATTTTTCATTTCTCTGTGACAGAGTAGAAAAAAGAATAAAATTTAATATTTTTCTTATTTGATTTATTTTTTTATTCTTAAATGAATACAATTAATTTTCTTTTTGTGTTCTTTACTTAATTAATAATAATAATCTTGGTATTCTTTCATTCATTTTGTCTGCTGTTTGAAGTTAGTTTTTGTAAATGCTTTTGTTATTTTTCTTTTTCAAAACACTTTGCTTGACAGATCGAAATTATACAGCATTTCGATTTGTCAATATCAAAATTATTATTGTTTAAGAAGAAAGAAGGTTAAAAGATATTGTTTTTATAAAATAAGGGAAGAAATTTTCATAATATTGATTTATAAATTTTATAATTATTTGTTGTTAATTTTTTTTTAAATAAACTGTTGTTAAATTTTTGTTTTTAATTACAATTTTTAACAATTGTTTTTTCCATTTTAAATTAATAAAAAAATGTGTAGGAAGAATTTGTGTATTTTATAATTACAATTTTTATTCTTTTATGTATATAAATATATTTTACTAGCTATAAAACGCATAAGTATTTTCTCATTCTAATGATAATAGATATATAATAGGGGAGAGTAGGGCAAACCGGACACCGTAACGGTTTTTTAAATCTTGTGACTAAACGAATCAACCGATTTCATTTTTCGATGCCCTGTTTGTTGTTTAAAAGATCATTTAATTGCGCAACTTTTTCCTACAGACACCTATACTTCATCATTTATTGTTTAGTTACTATGTTAACTTTAAAAAAATTGTCCAAAGGACCGGTTTGCCCCACTCCCTGGGGTAAACCGGACCCCCCATGGGGCAAACCGAACCGTTTGGTTTTTTATTTATAATATTGCATTTACATAATCTACAATAATAAAAAACATAAAGAATCATGTAAACAATGGTTGTAGTAATGAAAATAATAATTCGGGATTGAATTTTAATTAAATAAATATTTTTTTAATGAAAAAAAATAAATGTGTGTCATTATAAGAGAAACAATATTAAATGGTCCAATTCTCATTGGAAGACAATTATTTTTCACTGTATATATATATTTTTATGTGTACCTTTAAAGCCCAAGACCTAATATTTGGAAATATTACACGATTTCCTCAGAATTTCCTTTAAAAAAATTCGGAAAAGTGTAGAAAAATTTTTTTTTAAAACTTTTGCTTTCAGCGTTGCACAAACAAAAGTAAAAAAAGTCAAATTGAAAAAATAAGGTATACTACACAAGGTTGTTTCAAATTTCTAAATAGCACTTTTGACAATTTCGCCATTTTGGAAATATTGAGAGGGGTCCGGTTTGCTCCACTCTCCCCTAATATAATAATCTAATAATAATGTCTATTAAATTAAAAATCTATTGATTTTATTTAGTTTTTTGCTTTGCTGTACCAAGTTTAGAATTGGATTTAAAGCAAAAAATATGTAACTTTTAAATTTAATTTTAAAAATTAAGCAGGTGCTGGTGACAAATAAAAATCAAGAAAATTTCTTTTATTCTTTGCTATTAAAAAAATAAGTGTTGTCAAAAATCTTTTGTCGGACAAATCGAATTACTATAGTTTCTTTTATTTATTTCTAACAAAATTTGAAAATTATTTAACAAAATCTTAATTGTTATTAAAAAAAGATTTAAAAAGTGGAATAATTTCTTTATTTTTTAAACATAATCTTTAACAAAATGTTGATTTTTTAGAGATAGATGATAATATAAATGTTTTGGCTTAATTAACTATTTTTTGTAATTTCTTTTTAAAATTTAATACTGAAAATAAATCATAATAAAAATTGTATAGCTTAAATTAACTATTAATTGTATTCTGGGCCATTCCAGCGAAAATCGACTAGAGCTGGTTGCTCAAAAATTTTTTTAAATTCTGTAATTGATATATAATATTCTGAAGTAAAAGTAGATTATCTTTTAGTGGTTTATTTCACTAAATACATTATACATTCTTTTAAATAATTTTTTTCAATTTTTAACTGGTTATGCAGTCTAACGTAGCCCATTTTTCAAAAAACTCAGTATAAATCATAAAAAATAGAAAAATAAATACTGATTTTTATTTTAGAATACGTATATTTGCTATATTCATCTAAGTAATAAAAATTGTTTGAAAATAATTTACCAGGACAGTAAAATTAGTATTTTTTTGAATTTGCACAGTATGAAAAACATAATTTTTTTTACTTATATCTTCTGTGGAGAAAAGGGAATTTTAACAAATCATTTTAAACTTGATTTCTTTTAAAATTATACATTTATTTCAATTGGAATTTCCTTGGGCACTCTACTCATTAATTATTTAATAAATATGAAAAATTATATGAACTTAACCTGATTTTCATTGAATTTTTATTTTCAAGACTGGATTGAAGTTTTTTTCTTTGAACGAACGATAAGGTGTTGTGTCAATTTTTAAAATGAGGTGAAAAATGATGAAAATTTATAAAATAGAAAATATGCAAACTTTTTTTCTCTATTTTTAATGAAAAATTTGAATATTTTCAAAATAATTCTCATTGAGATAGAGAAATTATCTTATCTTTCACTTTTTAAACAAAAAAAATTAGAGTTTTGTAACAAAATTTCGGTTGTTAATCCAAAATAATATATTTTCTTATTTATTATAAAATTTTTTTAAAATTATATTACAGAATGTTAAGTTGTATTGAAAAAAGGTAAAAAAATTTAAATAATTTCTTTTCTTAATTTTTTAATCCGGACTTTCAATAAATTTATGATTTTTTGAAAATAAATGATATAAATTATTATAATAAAATTCTAATTTTTTAGAAATAAATAATATAAATCTTTATAATTTTCATTTAATGATAATTGTTGTTAAGATATGTTTGTACTACGTACTGACATAAGTTTGATTTTATTTGTAAAAATTAGAAACACTGCGATAATAATTGTTTTGGTACAATTGACTACTTTTGCTTCCTCATAAGGAATCTTTGCATTCGTGACGATTTTCAATTTTTCAAAACATGGTTACATGGACTCATTTTAATCTAGGATATATGTATATTAAATTCTGAGCAAATGTCCAGATGTATGTGTGTGTGTATGTCACAAAAAATTTTGTACAAATTATCTCTAACAAATTTTAATGGATTGCCCTGAAATTTTGCAGGTTTATTGCAGTCATTAATACCTAAAATCTGACACAAGTATTTTCAAATTTATCTACAAAATTTTTTTTTATACAATTTTTTCAAAATTTGAAAAAAAAAATTTTTTGTATTTTTTGAAATAACTTTTTTATTTCTTAATATTTTCATAAATTATTCTCAAAATTACATTTCTGACAAAAAATCGAATCGATTGATATATACAAAGTGCACATTTCATCAAAATTTATAAAATCAATCAATATTTTTCTTTTTCACAAAAAATTCAAATTTTGTGTTTTTGGAAATATTACCTTAATATATTAAAAAATTAAATTAAGCAATTGGTTTATAATATTTTGAGGAAGCGAAATGGTCATGAAATGAACAACTTGTTTTTAATTCAATAATAAAAATGAAAATTTGAAATATTTGTAACTTTGGAGAAAAAAATTTTAAGTCTCAAAATTCACGTATCTCCCTCCATTTGTATTAACATTTTTTCAAAAAATACTCATCTTACTTAGAATTTTAGTATACTTTAAAGAAATTATTATGAAAAAAGTTTGTAAATTTGACGACTGCGGTGTCGTCAATTTATATTTTAAGTAAACGAGCAATACAGGTTAAAAAGGTGTGCTTTTCCTCTTTCAAATAAAAGAACCATTTTGAAAATCGGTTAAAAATTACAGAAGTTACGAGTAATTCTTTATATGAATACACAAAAAACGGGTTTTTGATAGAGACCTCTCTATTAAAGAACAGGCAACTTTTTTATTTTGTCACACAGTGTTAATGAATACATTTAGAAATGATTTGGAATTCTATACTCTTGTTTGCTGCCGCTTTTGATATTGGCAAACAACCAGCAATAGGTACTGGGTCGGTACTACTATCTCTGCCGACAAAACTCCCGTGGCGGTAAAAAAACACAAGTAAATTTTGGTAACGGACCGGTGCTATTTTTTCTGCTGGCTGACCTCATGTGCCCGTGAAAAAACACAAGTAAATTTTCATAATTGATGTTTCAAATTTTACAACTTTTCAAGCTAAATGTATAACTGGTTGCTAACAACAATCTAAGAATTACAGTTTTACCAATTGTTTAAACAAATTACTATTGTTCGAATTGAAGCTGTCGCAGTAGTAATTTCCAAAAATTTTCGGCCTAAAAAGTTACAAAGTTGAGAAAAAATCACAACTCTGTAGCTCAATTAGATAAAAAGTTAAAATTAAACAATAGTAATTTTTTTAAACATTTTTATTATTCTAATTTTGTTGTTAGTAACTGGTTACATTTGGCTTGAAAAAATTGCAAAATTCAGTAAAAATCTGAACACTGTAGATCAATTAGATAAAATGTTCTAAATAAACAATAATAATTTGTTTAAACAAATTAGTAATTATATGGAATAATGTTTAAAAATCAATATTAATTAATCTAGAAACAAAATAATATTTGGTTGTTTTCATGTCAATGTCAAACTCCTAGTAGAAGAAGATAGTGGTGTGTTTGACGAACTGGAGAAAATATTTTTGTGCATGACCATGCAGAAATTTATTTTTGAAAAGTTATTGCAAATTAACTACTGTAAAACTTTTTAAACTGAACTAAACGTGAATGCAAAAGGAACAATACAATTCCGATTAGAATTAGATCCCCCAAAATCAATGGTTTTTAAATTTTATTATATAAAATTTTTAAATGTCTTGTTGACACACTAACTTTGGATTATCTGGTCGTATATTAACCAGCACCTTTTTTAACAGTCGTCATTCCGAGATGGGATATTTTTTATGCTTACAGTTAACATAATATATACTATATTATTTGTCAATTGAGGCCTTAGATCAAATAACTCGCCAGACGCTCGGAGACACGCGCTACTCGTGTAGAAATTTACCGTGGAAGTGTATGAGAAACTGTCCAGTTGTTATTGTAATGTCATTGTAATGTTACAGTAATGTCACTATAACATTACAGTAATATTAAAAAGAAAGATCGCAAAATTCCATATTACAGTAATTTTATAAACTTTCTTTGTAACATTACTATAACATTACAGTGACAATGCAGTAACATTACTACCTTGGGACGGACATTTTAATATTACTGTAATGTTACTAACATTACATGTAACATTGATGCAACTACATTGGATTTCATCTTTAAAATACAAACACATTCACTAGAAACATTCGTACTTGTATACCGATAATAAAATTAATTGTACATTCCATTGTTGCAATCACAAAAAATTCACTTAAAATTACCAAAGTTTTTATATTTATTATGAACATTAAAATATGAGAAATAATCTGAGACTATGCGAATGATGATATCATATGTCCTTTTTCTCAAAAATCTTCTTTTCACGGAGAGAAAAGTTGTAGTTAATTCTACTTAACATGTTTTGTAAGGCAGTATGTAGTAATAACAACTGAATATACAGTTACATTTAAAAAACATCGTTTAGTTTTGTTTTGTCGATTTTTCTAAACAGCATATTGTCAGTGTGCTTAAAAACACTTGTATACAAGTAATTTAATGCAAAAAGTCTCCGTTTAAAAGTATGACATCTGAATTGACTGTTGTCAACTATCAAATTTACATATTACATATGTACATATTATATTAAATATTATATATATATATATATATATATACACTACCGGTCAAAATTGAGATACCACCCATTTTCATACGAATGAAAAACGTTTTAAAACATAAGATTTATTAAAAGTAAAATTTTTCTCGGTTTATTTGTTGATAGATGATGAAATTTGGAAAGAACAAGATATTTCAGAAGTCGTTTGGCCAATAATTCATTTAAATATTTTTAAAAATTCGTCATTTTCAATGATTTATAAAAATTTGAATAACTTCTAAAATAATGAACGCTTTTTAATGATCTTAGGCTTATTTTAAAGGTCATTTGTTACACTATAAGAATTACATATAGGCATTAACGTGTAATTTTTTTCCTCGAAAATGCAGGCCATCAAACTTGGATCAAAAAAATTCAAAAAATTTGGAACATTCTTATTAACAGAAATATAATTTTTAAAATTCAAACGTATTTTTTTTATTAAATTTTCTTGAAAAATCTACACCATATGATGTTTTAAATATTTTTTAGAATAGTTTTTAGTACAGAAAAATTGTTCCAAATTTTTTGAATTTTTTTGGTCCAAGTTTGACGGCCTACATTTTTTAAGAAAAAAATTACACGTTAATGCTTATAAGGAAGTCTTATAGTGTAACAAATGACCTTTAAAATAAGCCTAAGATCATTAAAAAGCGTACATTATTTTAGAAGTTATTCAAATTTTTGTAAAACATTGAAAATGACGATTTTTTAAAAATATCTAAATTAAATATTAGCCAAATGACTTCTAAAACATCTTGTTCTCTTCAAAATTTTATTTTTTCACGTATAAATAGTTTTCTTTATAATGTGACATTTTTTTTAAACATACTTTTAATAAATGATAGTGCATCTTCGTGTGACTCACCGGTGGTAATCATTTCAAGGTTCAAATGCTGCTCGATGAAATCGTGTAATAAAACCATGGTCTACCCGAACACCCCAGGGCCATCAATCTCAACGCCCTGTCCATATATAGTCGACTAACAAGCTTGCGCTTAGAACCCTTTTTACGAATAGCATATAGGATTAAAGTGAAAGAGAGACACAACACCATTCAATGAAGTGAGATAGGAGAAATTCCAGTAGCAAGTTATCAGTTCATAAAAGTTTACTGAAAGCGAATGACTCACAATATGATAGCAAAAAATTTGTTTAAAAACATCGAATAAGTATCAAATATTCTACTTTCGAACAATGAAACAACAAAATTTATCAATACTAGCTACGTATACCTTACTAGCTAACGCTCGTTCTATTGAATTTAACCTCATTTGTTTTTACTTATTTTTTTATTTATTTGAACTTAAGTAAATAATTACTGTACATAAACATTTTAATTTAATTAAATATTTTTGTTATTTTTATTTCAGTTAATAAAACAATCTATAAATTAATTATGAAAATTACTTGATTCAATACTGTGACGGTTTCGTCAAATAAATAAACAAATAATATATTTTCGTAAACATAACTTTATTTGGAGTCGAGGTATTTGCCGTAACAAATATTTTACAACGACTGAATTTTAATTTCTATGTTGCCTGTTTATATACTTTAGAAAATAGGTCATTTTGACATGAAAGGGAATATTAGAAAGTAATTTTGGGAAAGTTCTAAGATATGTTTAAAAAAAAGAGATGTGTGTCCGATGTAAGTTAAAACATTGTTTGCTTTTTCAGACCATGTTTTAGTACGTTTTTCATACTTAATTTTGTTTAAATAATTTTCTACATCATCAAGTGTCTTGCTAGAATCAGACAGAGTTTCGAAGTTGATTTGTTTTCGTAGGGGTAACAAACTGTTTTGTAAAAGGTCTAGATCATGTGAAAAATGTGGCATTGTTATATTTTTTCTGTAAAAAGTGTGTTTTACTAATTTCTGAGTCTTTTTTAGTTTTATTAAAATTGAATCTAAATTAAGTATGCAATCTTCATTGGAATTAATTAAAGTAGTTTCGTTGATTGTTACATCTTTGTTAAAGTTAAGACAATTTATATTTAACGAAATTTTTGTCTCTGGTATCAGAATATATCCCTGGTCATTTTCTAATGTTATATAAGTTAACAATTCTAATTTAAATATTGATACTTGGCATAATTGTACGTCTAAAGATTTTATACTACATCTAATTAATTGATTCTCGCATGTATATGATTCAGAAATTATATATGTAGGTTGTTTTCGTTGACACCTTTTAGTTTGATCATATTTTTTACAATTATCTAGAAGATTTTTGTCTGTTGGTACATAAACAGTTTTTTGATCATTAAGAAAAATATGTTCGTCTCTAGGAATTGGAGCTACAAAATTTAATCCTTTCTTTTGATGGATGGGAATTAAGTGTTGGATAAAAAATTCTTCACTTTCTAAAACTGGAATTTTGATGGAATATAATAATTTGTTCTCATGTATAATTATTCCAATTTCGCTGGTATCGATGATACGTTGATAATTGTATTCTTTTAAAGGAATGGGAAATTTAACATTAAGTGTATATTCAAATTCTTTTATCTCGTTTATAAATGTTCCTGGTTTTAATATTTGAGTGTGGATAATTCCATGTTTACCATCATTGATATCATCAATAAGTAAATTTATGTCTTCGCTTAGTTCTTGTAATAATATGCTACACATTATTATTTGATTTAAAACAAAAATATTTTCCGAATTCTCATTTATTTTCTCTGTCATATTATTAAAATTTGCAAGGTTTTGTTTACTATGTTCAGCTACTACATTAAGGTTATAAGAAGCAGTGTTTAACAAGGTTTTAATTATTCTAGTCTGATTTGAAATACTTGTTGCTAAGATTTCATTTTCTGCATATAATTTATCTAATTCCGAATCAACATACTCTAAATCATTTTCATTTAATGTTCCAAAGAGCATTTTTGACACACTACCAATTGCATTTATCAAACCTCTTTTATATCTTGTAAGCCCTAGTAGTTTGTTTAAAGTTAGATGTTGTGTTACGAGTCGATGAATTCTTGCACCTAATAGTTTGATTTCGAAGGATTCGGTGCAATTTGACCAGCACATATCGATTAATATTTTATACATGTTATTTAAATTTGTATATCTAAGTTGAAGTTCCGAGGTGTCGATAGATGTATATAAGTGCCATGTATTGTGGTATAGTTTAGCTGGGCCAAGATGTTCGGCAAAAATTGTTACATTATTGAGGGGAGTAAACGTTATGTTGGCATTACTGATGGAGTAAATCAAACTTTTAAATATGAAAAATAGTGTAGTTCTCATTCTTAAATTGATATAGGTAAATGTAAATATGCTATTCGTAAAAAACTTTCAATCGATTCGTGTGAACTGTATAATTCGAATTATTTAATCGGATTTGATAATTAACATCATTCAATTTTTAATTTATAGTATAAGGACCTAACCATTCCCTCTCTCATTTGTTTGATTTACTATCATTATGTAATAATACTAAATCGCCGAGTTCAAATATTGAGTTTATACGTAAAATGTTGTCATCTTGTAATCATTTTAAACGTTCCTGAGTTTTTCGTATTGCAATTTTTCCTTTTTCGAGGTATTGTTCGTGTCGTCTTTTACAAATGTCCAAAATTTCTTGATATGTGAGTGAACTAATATTGAAGCTATTAAACTAATATTGTAGCTAATATTGAATGCAGATTATCTTTTCTTCCAAAAGTCATTTGAAACGGTGTTAATCCTGTACTTTCATGTACTGCCATGTTGTATGCTAGGCAAACTAAATTTAGATCCCACTCTGTTTCATTATCTGCCATATAGGTTTTTAATAATTCTTTAATAGTACCATGAGTTCTTTCTAAACCTCCGTTGCTCTGAGAATGAAAGGCCGTTGTTCTTATATGGTTTATACGAAACAAATTCTCAAATTTTTGTACAACTTCTGAGATAAAATTTGCGCCCTGATCAGTTAATATATGCTTGGAGGCAGAGAAAATATAGATATAATGATCTAAAAGATTTTTTATTATAGTTTCACTACTAGTTTCTTTTAATGGAATTAGTAAAATATATTTGGTTAAAACGTCTTGAATTGATAGTATATAGTTGTTTCCAGATTGAGTTTCACCTAATGGCCCTACTATATCCGTGGCAATTTTATCATTAGGTTCTATTGGTATGTCTGGTATTACTGCTTTGGCTTTTGCGCGAATTCTGGTTAATTTTTCTTGTTGACAAGTTCGACATCGTTTTATGAATTCAATAGCATCCTTTTTCATATCTTCCCATGACCTTTGTTCTCGCAGTCTGTGAATGGTTTTGTTTTCCCCAAAATGGCCAGAAGCGTTATTTCCATGAGAAAATTTAATAAATTTCCTTTGTCTTCTTGGCTTAATATTTTATCAGGTCTATCACATAAGAAAAAATCATTCTCTTCAAATTTTGTTTGTAATATAAAGTCTAACATGTCGCTGAGGTGTTTTGTGATACAAGGTTGGTACAAGGTAATGGATCTCCGGGTAGTGTAAAGAGTCATGATAATTCATTATTGTTTTCTCAATTGATTCCCGTAATGGGTTTTCAATGTGATTAAGTCTAATATTTTCTTTTAAAATTTTTAATCTTTTTTCAATTTCATTTTGTGTAATATATTTATCCGTTCTTCTTGATGTTTTATATTTGTATTAATATATTTGTATTGAAAGTCATTATTAGTGAGTTTTAAATTTTCATTAGAATCGTTGGTTATAGGGATAATTTGTAAGTTTCGGATAGTGTAGATTGAATCAGATACGTAAAGATTGTTTTCTATTAAAATATCTCCTGTTTTTCGGTTCATATTTAATGTAACTAATTCATATACTTCATTATCTAATTGTAGGTTATCATTGGTTAATTTGAACTGAAATGATCGAAGAAAAGGATTTCCAATTATTCCATCTTCTGGTAGAGGGAAGTCATCAGGCACTATTACAAAATCGTGTTCTATTACTTGAAATGTTCATTTAATAATTTGTTCCATTCGGTGTTTGTTTCTGATTGAATCTGATTCACTCGGTCCGGAGGTCGATTTGTTTGAAGGTTTTGTGGAAAATTTTGTTTTGAATAACATTGTGATTTCCGTGTGTCCTAGCTTTTTACAAAGTTTACAAAATAATTGCATTCTGTTGCTTAGAGGCATTGACTGATTTGGAGGATTGTTGATTCACGGATATTTATTTTGAATTAGTTTTGTGAGAGGTAGATGTGATGTGGGTTTGCTGATCCTTGAAGGTAAAGTAGTTGGTACTCTTGCTTTCATCATATTTTTTTCTCTGTACCAAATTACTGTCTCCATTGCGTCTTGCTGTGCTAGTTGCAACGAAGTCTACGACTCAAGTCATTATTCACTGCTGTAAAGAAAGTAATTACTATTTTTCTTGTCAGTTATCAGAGTTGTGGTGCACATTAGTAAACAACATACTATTCAGAGATTTGAATATAGTAATGAATGTTTTACTCGAAGTAATAAGTGATTTTTTCACAGCTCTCAGTACTGTGTAGAATTATTTTTTAAAATTAGTAGACAAAAGATCTCTTAACCTGAAATTATAAAATAGGTAATTTTAAACAAACGTATAGGGGAGACTGGGGTAAACCTGCTCACTTTTTTCAGAACGGTAAAAACCTAGGAAATTATTCTTTAAATCCAAGTTAATTTATATAATTTGAAAGCTTATGATTTCTACTAACAAAATAAAAAATAATTTTTGATTATCTGTTTTAGTTTTACTTAGGGAAAATTTTTAATACACATATACCAAATTTCAAAATCACAATTTTCCAGGGTAAATCTGCTCACCCCTCGGGGTAAACCCGATCACTTGATTTTTTTAAGAATTTAAGGTAATCCTGACAGTTTTATTTTATATATATTAAATCCTTATTTCCGTCTTCAGTATGATTTATTAATTATAAATTATGAGTTCTATAAACAATAAATATTGGTTTATTAAATAGTAAGTACATACATTTCTGAATGTAACAAGTTATAAATTTTATTATTGATAAAATATAACAAATGAAATTAAAAATTTTAAATTTAAAAATAAACAATGATAAAACGTGAACTGAACGAAGATAACAAACTAGATTTATGTCTTTTTTTAGCTAAAAAAGACGGACAAATTTTGATTATTTGTTTGCGTTGTTTGTTATAACCGTTATAACCTAATAATCAGTAATCGCGAAATGTGTGACATTCAAAATGTTAAATATTCAACTAATTACCCAATAATTCAATAACATTGTTAGGAAATGAATATTAGGGGAGACTGGGGCGAAAAGTTAAACTGCTAAAACCGTTAAAATTCATTATCTTTCGAACGGGAATAGTTAGAGCATTGTAATTTTAATTATAGAATGGTATTTTCCCCCTAAATTAATGAACGGAGTTGTGTGCAATTCTGTTAATTTTTGTGGTGTCTATATTGAAAGTTTTTTTTCAACCTACTTTTGAAAATTTTTTCGAAAAAGAAAATATCAACTTTTAAGTATATTTTTTGCATTTTGAGATACCTAAAGGTATTTGCTAAATATCTTTAGTCAGATTTTTTATATTTGTTGTTAAAGCCAAAAACGCACCCTGGGGCGAAAAGTTAAATGTATTTTTAGATGTATTTAAATTTTTTTATTTTTCGTTTTTTTGGGTTTATTTTATTAAAAATTATTTATTTAACATTGGGCAAGTAGTCTGTCAAAAAAGAAGACCGTTCACATGAAATAAACAAAAAAAAAATTTTTTTTTTGAAATTTCAATTTTTTAACTTTACAACTATTCTAAAGATTTTGTTAAGGGGAGATTCAACAGAAATTAAGGTTTTTTAAAAAAAAATTTTTATAGGTAGTAAAATAAATATTTGTTAGTTAAACTTTTTTTACAATAAAATACTTGTGTTACAGTAATAAAAACCATTTTTTATTTATTTATTTTTTTAATGGAGTCTTAGAAAATGGCTGCCGAAAGTGGTCCCCTCTAAAAGTTGTTTACATTTTTTCGCTGCGACAATTAATCTATAATAAAAAAGTCAAAAATTTTCTTAATCTATACCATTATGGCTATCGTGTAAACTAGAACAAAAAAAATTTATTGAAAAATAACCAAATGACAGACTTTTTAATTTTTCGACCATAATTTTGCAACTTAAATTGTTTATAACTTTTATAAATATTAATGGATCTTAAATATCCTAGTTTACACGAAAACTACACATGCAAGGAACATGCTGTCCAAATTGCAAGTTATTTCGTTGAAAATTGTAAAAATGAGAGTGTAAACAAGTTGAAAATGTGTAGTTTCGAGAAAAACGCGTTTAAAGTTTGAAGGACCAAATATACAAAAATTTAACTTAAAGTTATATACATAACCTTTGATATGTAACAGTAGACATTTCTTATTACTTAAGAAGTACTCTTTCAAGCGGTGCGAAAAGAAAAAATGTAAATTTTAAAATAAACAAATTTCTGATAGGTAATTAATGAAAAAACATGAATTTTCGAGGTGGAAAGGTGATGTTATTCCTACTCTCCTGCTCGCGAGTCTATTCTTATCGCTTCAAACTATTTTTCCCGTATTTTAGATAATCATACTAACCAAAAATTAAAAAAAAAATAATTTCGGTATTCAAAAAAAAAATCAGTGGAATCTCCCCTTAAATAAACAAAGATCTTTTATTTACTAAATTACTTGTTTACGTATACTTTAACTTATCTAATACTTATCACCTATCAGAAAATAGTTTTAGTAGACTAAAAATAGAATTTAACTTTTCGCCCCAGCATGGGGCGAAAAGTTAAAAAAAACAAAATTTTCAAAAAAGGACAAAACATGTATTTTATGCGAAAATATCAGGAACTTTTTTATTGAAAGTTGTAGAGGACAAGTTGCCCTACAATATTGATATACAAATATTTGCATCTAAGCGGATTATATTGCCAAAAAAAATCATTTATGCAAAATTAAACTTTTCGCCCCAGTCTCCCCTATTTATCTTTTAATAAATATTTTTAATATTAAAAATGTTAAGATCGCCAAAAAAAACGCAAATACTGTTAATACTGATTCGGCTTCCTACACAAATTTCATAAGTGAGCGGCTCTACCCCGACTTCATGTGAGCGACTTGACTTCGAATGTGTTTCTCACATTTCAGAATAAATTTAAATAAATCTTTTTGAAATCAAACAAAACTACATACACTGGGGTCAACAAGTTTCAGTACATATGTACTGATTACTGTTAATTGCTCGCTTCACTTAAAATTCAAATATTTCTGTAAAAATGGATGTAAGAGCTATCAAAGTAGGATCATTTTAAAGTTCAATAAATTTAGAGTCAAATATGCAAAGATATAACCAATTTAATAGTGTAAATATTTAAAATATAATTCTTTAAAGTTAGAGATTTTTTGTGAAAATTGCGATTTTGAATTCTGGAATTCAAGCGTACGCCAATTGAAGAAATTTTTTTTAAAATTTTGATAGTTGCACAATATAAAGTACAAATTTCATTCTTTAATTCTAAACCAAAATCATTCACATATATTAAGTATTTTCTTCAAATTCTGTACAAATAATATCTCTTGCTCTAAATTTTTCGAAGAATATAAATTGCAAATTCGTCGTTTTCATTCACTTGTTCTATCAAATAACCACACTTTTGGAAAATATAGAACCTCTTCATATTAGGAAATTTAAGTTATTTACATGAAATTTATCCCTCTTCTTATAATTTTACAAATTTTAACTCTATCATTATTCCTTATTTTAATTCTAGGTGTCTATTTTTTTATTTATCCATAAAAGAAGGTTCATATTTTTCAAGTGTGGTTAATTGAAAAACAAGTAAACGAAAACGACGAATTTGCAATTAATATTCTTTGAAAAATTTCGAGAGCAATGGAAGTTATTTTTATAGAATTTGAAGAAAATACTTAATATATGTAAATTATTTTGGTCTGGAATTAAAGAGTGGAATTTGTTCTTGATATTGTGCAACTATCAAATCTTAAAAAAAAATTTTCTTCAATTGGCGTGCGCTTGAATTCTAGATTTCAAAATCAAATTTTTCACGAAAAATCTCTAACTTTAAAGAATTATATTTTCAATATTTACACTATTAAATTGGTTATATCTTTCACTATTTGACTCTAAATTTATTGAACTTTAAAATGATCCTAGTTTGATAGCTCTAACATCTATTTTTACAGTAATATTTGAATTTGAAGTGTAGCGAGCATTTAAAAGTAATCAGTACAAATGTACTGAAACTTTTTGACCCCAGTGTATAGATTTCGAAAAAGGACATCCAAAAGCATCAAAAAAAAAATTTGTCGAACAAATTAAGTCTCAAAAATAATAATCGAAAAACTTAAAAATCCGAAGATCATTTTTTCTTTTTTGCACTTCCAAAAACAATTGACCGTCTCTGAATTTATGACGAATTCATGAAAGTAAAGAATTTAATAATAAATAAATGAAAAACATTAATTTTTTCTTGTTAACCTTGAAACCTTTTTTAAGTTTGACACTCCTCATGGTATATTTGATTATTTTTTTTTTCCGTGTACAATATAGTGAATTGACCTTGAATGAAATGTATAATTAATAATTCTCAAAGCAATATTTAATACTTTAATTTACTTAACTGCACTGCATAATAGTTGAGAGTAGTAAGATAAGTGAACGACCATTAGTGTGTGTGAGAGAGAGAGAATAACTTGTGGTTTTCGAATAGGTATCTACTTTATGTGCACGGCGTTGATTTTTCGAAATAATTGGACTGAGTACTATTTGTTCAATATTTGCTTCTATTATTGACTTGTGTTTTGTACACTGCCGCGTTCTTTTAACAATTACATGAGAATGTAATTTCTCTTTCCGATTTTTTATACTCTTATTCCCTCTTAGACTATATAAACAGTCTTGTTTAAGCTGACGAATGAGATAAATTGTGTTGAGTCCTAAACTGTTCAGCTATGAAACTTCTAATACTATATTGTGTACCTGTCACATATTATTCTATAAAGAAGTACTACACTGACTGCAGAAATCATTTTTCCATTTTTCTCCGTGAAGAAATTATTGATATTAAAAAAAAATAAATTGTGAAAAAAAAAATTTTTATGTGGAAGTATTAAATAAAGAGAAAAAAATATTACAGCACTTGAGAATAATTGTTCAAAATTTATACTTTATTGTTATTAACATCTCTATGCGGAAGCATAGTGTTTATGAAATAAACACAACAAGATTTACGAAAACGAATGAAATGAGCACGAAAATTATAACAAAAATGTATAACTTGTCAGCGGTTTTTTGTATTTAAAGTTTTCAAAATGTAAAAATCAAAGTTGATTTTTATTATAGTATTAACAAGAGATAATTATAAATTCTAAAATGAATTTTCAGTTTAGTTTTTTCGAAATGAGAGTATCAAAAAAAGTGAAAGGGTGTCTATTTTGATTTTCAATTATTTATGCAATAGAAAATATTTTTGTATATACTGCTGATAATTGACAGTGGAAAATGGAAAAACTCTTAGAACCCATTGGGGGTGATATAAGGTTAAAGGTTTAAGACCGTATTTATTTAAAATTTTTTTATTTAACTGAAATAACTACTGTTTCTATTTATCCCTAAATTTCTTTTAGTTACAAAAATGAGAAATTCGAAATATTCCTTATTATTCGGTCTTCTACTGCTGCTTTTTTTGAACTTCTCATTTTTGTAAATACATATAAATTTACACTTTCTTTATGAAAATGGTAAATCGAAGTATTGAATTTGGTAACTATACCTAGCATAGCTGAAAGCATGTTAAAATAACTGAGTTTCAGTCTAAAACAAAATGTACCTTTTTGCATGGTGATTGATGTTGCCAATGCGTTCTTGGTACGGTATGCGCGTCTCACGTCGCGAAAAGTTTAAGTTAGTATTTGACTATATCAACCGTACGGATGTTGCAGAAGTTTTTACCCTTTCTCTTTGTAATTACAAGGAGGAAAGGAAAAAATGTCCTGCTACACATGCTGACCGTCCAATCGCTCCTTAAGTCTTTCACAGAGTCCGTGCGTCTGATATACTCAAACCGTATTATTTTCGGGACACGTCAAAAATGCTTTTTACAGGTGATTTTAGTTTGTTATTTTACTAATTACTTTTAATTGCTCATACTCAAAAATGATTTCATTGGAAACTTTAACACTCTAATTTACCATTTTTGTAAAGAATTTGTAAAAATGTTAATTTTTGTAGGAGAAAAATATGAATTTTAAAAAAATATTATTTTAGTGCTCGGTTTGTTTACATTTTTGTTCGTTTATATTTCACAACTTGGACATGCCCTCAAAGGTTGTCGCTGTTTTTGTTTTGGAATTTGAGATCACTTTTTGAAAAAACAAAAGGGTCTATCCAGTATGGCTAAAGAAATAATTTAAAAAGTCGATCTAGAAAAATTGAAAAATTTGTTTAACTTTTGTCTTAAATTTTCATTTTTTTTAAATTAAATAAAACATTTTTTTATTTTAAATAAATGGCTGGCGGTATTATTGATAATAAAAAACAAATGCCTAAAGCAACATTTACTTTAAAAACTAAAATCTGACGATATTAGTGATAATTAAAAGGTGCATATGTATTCCCCAAATGATATTAGACAGAACTGCATTTAACCGAATTGTTTATTGTTACGAAATGTCAATTAATCGAACTGTATTTAATATGAAGTTTCCCCACTACCATTTTTACTTTGGCAAGTATACACTGAGAAAAATGGATATTGAGCTTTAATATCTAGATATTAAAGGTCAATATCTGTGACAGTCAAATACATAAACATCTTAGATGTTTAAATTTAATATCCACAGATATTGGAAAAGACATGTTTACACATAACCTCAAATTTGTAGATTATAGCAGTTAGCATCTGAGATATTAAACCATAACATCTAGATGTTATGAAATACCACCTTTTCTTAATATCTAGTATATTAAGATTTTTAACATCCAATTTTCTCAGTGTAGTCATTTTTGAAAACATTGCTATAGCATTTTTCGTAAGTGACAATTCGCAACAATAACGTTTTGCATGCCTGACATTGATAGAACACTACCGCACATGCCTGACATTGACAGAACACTACTGCGCATGGATGACATTGATTAACATTGCGTATCACCCTAATGAACCTTAATAAGATCAAGCGTGTTATCCTTTGTACCGAAACAAACAACAACATAGCATCCTTGACAGTTTCCTTTGTAAAATCATTTGCAAGATCTTGCATTATCAATCTGGAAATAAAAAAACTCAGTTTAAAATTCCCGTACAGGATCCTTTCGGGATCCTGTGCAGGTTCCGATGCAGGAATTTTAGCTATTAAAGGTTCATGTAAAGGTTTCTGTACCGGAACACTTGCAGGAACCTATATAAGAAACTTTGTAGAGGTTCCTGTACAGGAACCTTTGCAGTTTTGTAAACTGCAGGTACTTAAGTGTAAATGATCCTGTAAGGGACCCGTAAAATATCCTATACGGTTTCTTCAATTAATTTATTTATATTTTTAACTTTTGTGCAGTAGTTTTCTATGAGTTTTTCGAATGCGCAAACCTTTTTTCTGTCCAACAGTGTTATACGGGCCTAGCATATTAAAGTATGAAGTTTATGTCTGTCAAATGCTGCGTAACATAAAAAAACATGTAAAACTTAACATTTAAAAAATTAAAAAGTTTTCTGTAGAGGATCCTGCAAGTGTTCCTGTACAGTACCCTTGCAGGAACATTTAATAGCTAAAGTTCCTGCATCGGAACCTGCACAGGATCCCTAGAGGATCCTGTTTAAGCTGAGTTTTTTACTTCCAGATTATTGTTATTGCAAGATCTTACAAATGATTTTACAAAGGAAACTGCCCAAGATGCTATGTTGTTGTTTGTTTCGGTACAAAGGATAACACGCTTAATCTTATTAAGGTTCATTAGGGAACCCTGGGTAGTAGCGTTCTTATGTACGAACTTGCAAAGGATCTTACGAATATTCCTGGAACAGGATCCTGTATAAGATCCTTCGCAGGGATTTTTAACAGGGCATGACATGAATGTGTTTTGTGTATATGTATAGCATATATGGGTATGTGTTTTTTGGACATGTGTGAGTGAAGCTTTCTAAAAGATTGTTAGACAAAATAGAAAGAGGTGTGAGTCGGTCGGTCACTCTCTAACTTAATATAATTGAATAGATTACCCACTAAAAACTTACAGTACCGTCCGAAATTGTCAGTCCACCCATTTTTAAAGGAATTAAAAAAATTTTTTAACATTAATTTTATGAAAACTAAAATTTATTTCCGTTTATATTTTGAAAGACGATAAAATTTTGAAAAGAATAAGACCTCACAGAAGTCATTTGACAAATATTTTTTTAAGATATTATTTAACCCCTTGGCTGTCGACGAGATTTCCACTGTTTGGCCAAAAGTGTGTTGTAAATTTTTATTTTTTTATTTTTATGAAACTTGGTATCCTAAAGTTTTAGGGATCGCTGATTACGAATCCAAAGTCGGTTTTTTAAAATTCAAAATGGCGGGTCCAATATGGCGGACAATTTTTTTTAAACTGACAGGATTCGCTTGAAAATGGTTACTCGGGGGTTTTCGGGGTCGCTGAAGACGAATCTGGCGTTAGTTTTTCAAAATTCAAAATGGCGGATTAAATATGGCGGACAATTTTGTCAAAACTAATCGGATTCGCTTGAAAATGGTTACTCGGGGGTTTTCGGGGTCGCTGATTACAAATACGTGGTCCGTTTTTCATAATTCAAAATGGCTGTTCGAAATTACTAAAAATAAGCAGATTGGCTAGAAATAATATAATTTAAATTTCAATTAAAATTGATACTCAATGTATTGGGTATCAGCTTAATTTTCAATTTTGATAATGTAAAATGAGATTTTTAATCAGAAAGGCTAAAAACTGATGAGTAGTGAGTTCCAAGCAAATCCATACAATTTTGCTCCATGATTCTATCACATTGAAGTCGCCATTTTGAATTTTGAAAAACGAACCTTGGATTCGTAATCAGCAAACCCGAAAACCCCCCGAGTAGAGATTTTCAGGCAAATCGGATCAATTTTTGAGAATGATGTCGGCCATATTGGATCCGCCATTTTGAATTTTGAAAATCTAACGCCGGATTCGTGTTCAGCGACCTCAAAAACCCCCGAGTAACCAGTTTCAGCGATTCAGTATATATGCGTCAAAAGCACTTTTGGCCAGTTTTAAATCCGCGCATATATACGTCCGCGACAGTCAAGGGGTTAAAAATCGCCATTTTCAATGTTTTACAAAAATTTGAATAACTTCTAAAATAATGAACGCTTTTTAATATTCTTAGGCTTATTTTAAAGGTCATTTTCTACGAAATAAGAATTACTTATAGTCATTAACCTGCAAATTTTTCTTGGAATAAGCATAACGTAAAACTTGGACAAAAAAATTAGAAAAATTTGAAATAATTTTTTTGTACTAAAAACTATTCTAGAATATATATAAAACATGATATGATGTAGATGTTTCAAGAAAATTTAATAAGAAATTCATTTAAATTTTACAAATTATTTTTTTTTAAATAATTTTATTTCAAATTTTTTTGTTCAACTTTAACGTCATGCTTATTCCAAGAAAAAAATTACAGGTTAACGCTTATAAGTAATTCTTATTTTGTAGAAAGTGACCTTTAAAGAATAACATAACCTCACTTTTATCATTACAGTTTTGCTAAATGCGATGATCTGGCGATCAGCGTAGTGATATTTTATTTTGATTATTTTATTTCTAGTGTATTTTCTACATATTTTATTAAAAAACGACAAAATCAAAAAGTGTGGTCTGGAGATATTTTAAAAGTATTGAAGACAAGAAATGACATTAAATTTATAAGCCAAGCAGCACTTAAGCTGTGTTACCACTGTAACATTACACTGGAGATTCGTAATATAACAATGATCTTACTGGGATATCAAAATGTCCGCCTAGAGGTAATATTACATTGTACTATTAAGTTAAGACTCTTGCTGACTGTACACAAGGTTCAGACTTCGAGTCCCGACTTGGTGAAACGTTTTTTTCTAAAACATAAAATTATTCTAATTTTATCTGTACATTACAGTAACACTACGTTAAGATTACCTTATAATATTACCTTAAGATTACCTTGTAATATTACCTTAGTAGTACAAAGTAATATTACCTCCAGGCAGACATTTTGATATTGCAGTAAGATCACTGTAATATTACAGTGGAGATTACGAATCTCCAGCGTAAAATGACGTGCTGCTTGGGAAGATAAAACAAGTGTGATTTTATTTTTTTACTTACATAATATATAATTTAAACTTTAAAGAAATCTTTTAGACAAAAGTAATCCTCCTAAATGTTGTTACGTCATCGTAACGTATTTTTCAATAATAATAATAATAATGGGAAAAACAACAAATAGTAGTTATTAACATATTATTAACAATTATAAATTATAAACAATTATTAATTAATGAAAATAGTAATAATAAGAATAATAAAATAATAATTAAATTTAAACAACAATAATGTATAAAAACGAATAATAATTTATAATAACAAAATAATTATTATTATTGTAACAATAACAACAAAATAATAATAATTAATTGTATCAATAATAACAAAAATAATAATTAATTGTAACAAATAATAACAAGATAGTAATAAAATGTAACATCAAAATAATAATTTATAACAAGTTAATAATAATTTATAACAACTAATAATAGTTAATAATAACAAGATAATAATAAATTGTAACAAAATAATAATTAACAATAAGTTATAATAATGTAAACAATAATATCAAATTGTAATAACAAGTTAATAACAAATTGTCATAACTATAAATAAATAACAAACAACATAAAAATATAATATTAAATTGTAAAAACATATGACGAAGAGGATGTGAGCACGTGCGATCTAAAGACTGAGTCAACGCAAGTGTTTCTCTAACAATAGGTTTCTCAAATGCATGGCAAATGGCATCGACGCCTGAAATGCATGGCAAATGGCATCGAAGTCTCAAATACATGACAACTGAGTACGACGTTTGGGTATAAAAAGAGCCAGACTATCAAACGATCTTCAGCCTAAAATTTGAAGTCATCAGAAGTAGTCACCCGCACTACAGTCTTCAAAATGTAGTCAACAGAAGACGTTACCAAATGGGAGTCTTAAAAATGTAATCGCCAGTAATAGCAGTAGTCACCTGTACTACAGTCTTAAATTTTTAATCATAACAAGTGGTTCTCTTCGTGATAGTGCTCTCAACACCAGTATAGTAGTTGTCCTGATCTATACGTGAAATTCTAAATGCAGTGCATCTTGAAGTCAAATTTGGTGTTTAGAAATATCGTTCGAGTTGTGACAAAAGCTGAAAGAAACATAATATCTATTCAACTTCCTAATTTACTATTGTCGTAAATCATCTACCTGCACCATTTACTAATCCATTAACGAACAATTGCCATCAGGGCTGCAATGATTTAAATCAATTTGATTTAAATCACGATTTAAATCTTGACATTTAAAGCATGATTTAAATAAAAAAGTTTGTTTAACTAAAATTATTAGATATTTTTTATTTTTTTATAGATAAAACTTAAATATTATTAATTTTCTAATTTGCAATGTTAAAAAAACGAACTTCCTAAAAATCAATATTTAAAAAACAGTATTAAAAATTTGATTTAAATAAAAAAAATCTGATTTTTTAATTTTTTTTATCAAAATCATGATTTTTATCAGCCCTGATTGCCATTGTATCCCAATGTCTCAAGCCAGGACCAAAACCTCGCTGTTCTAAGGTAAACAGAGAAACCAATTAAGACTTATTTTTAGAAAGCTAGTGCTCATTTCATCTTTCCATAATTTTGATCTTTTTCAAATATATTCTGTTTAAATAAAATTTATTCTTGTCATTTATCTAACCTCGTCCCAAATTTAATTATTCTCAATTAAAGTTAAATCGAGAAACATTAGGGAATATAATAATAAGGTAAGACATAACAATGTGCTAAAATATATGTATTTATATTAATTTTTTTTAACGAAAGCTGAGGTTTTTACCTAAAAGGACATATAAATGGTAAAATGGGACGAGAATGTTTAAACATTGGAAAAAAGAGTTTTCTACTCGCCGGAGCACTCAAAACCCGGTTTTCAGCTCCGTTTAGAAGAAAATTCTTTTTTTCAATATTAAAACATTCTAGCCCCACTTTATCATTTATATGTCCTTTTAGGAAAAAACCTCAGCTTTCGTTTAAAAAAAATCGTACCTCTCTCCCCCAAAAATTGAAATTTATTTATAATTTTGTTTTTTTTGGGTCAAAAATTTTTTTCTTTTTAAAATGCTTATTTCCAATCGAAAGAGCAGAAGAAAACCTTTCCAAAATGTACTTTGTCAAATTTGTATGTTTAATTGTTTAAGAGTAAAATATTATTGAAAAAAGCATTGTACTCAAAAACACAAAAATTTAACCCCCCCCTCGGAAAATATTGGACTAGGTAAATAAAATATTTTGACGAAAAATTACTATCTATGAGTACTATAAAAGCCCTAAGTTTTGCTACGATTGGAGAAAAATTTTTCTCCACCTTGATCACTTGACATGGAATCGCTCATATATAAAAAGTTAGTCATATATTTCTATTATTGTTATTATGTTTATGAGGAAGCAAAGTATTCGTGAAATTATCAGTACAATTATAACAAAAATATACAACATTCTGACGATTTAGTTTTTAATAGTTACAAAATTAATTTATTTAATAATAACTTAATTAGATTCTATGAACAGTTAAATGCGCTTTAATTTATATTCAAAAGTTGTAGAAAAATTCATGGCAATTAGAATTAAATTTTACTTAGAACTTAACTAAATTTAGTGAACTATTTTAATTCCTACTATAATTGTAACGTTTAAGCAACAGTTCCAATTGCAGTTTATCCTTAACTGGTTTAAATCTTCTTGAATGAAGCTTTTACTTATTGATTGGATAAAATAGATTGGATCTCCGGTAAAAGGTTTCATTTCTATTTCTTGAATTTGTACACAGAAACTGTTTCAGCAAGATCTCTCTTCCCTTTATATTAAAAGATGTGGTAAAGAGTTTTTACCGCAATAATAAATGATAATAAATAAAAATACCGATTTAATATAAATAAATCAATCAACACATCTTTTTAATTAAACAAAACATTTATTCTTCAAAGCTTAAATCAGGATATACGAATCGCCAAATAATTAAATCTTATTTTGTTATGCCGCGTTCTGTACTAGATAAAAGTACATCTAAACACTTTAGACCCAAAACCGCAACTGCCCAAGCTATCCTCTGGAAAACCCGTGTTTCATCAGGACTCGCCAAAATCATACGCCTTGCCGTCCCTGACTATCTTAGACCACATGGTCCTCGAATAGCGTGAATCTAGCAGTCTCTTTGTCCCGCGAAATTGGAACCGAAGTTGCTCTCAAACAAGTTTTAAAACAGTTCCAAAAATTTCCACTACGACACGGCCTTTTCTGACCACACAAAGCCGTCCTCAACTTCATTTCATTTTCAGTTGGATTATAGAATTTCTGAAACAAACGTTTCATTCAACATAAATGTTTTATCACAGTTAATCCTCTACAGAGATAATTGGTAACACTAGCATTCTCATTCCAATTTTGGCCCACTGAAGAAAATAAAACTTTCTAGGGCTTTACCATGTAGAGCATCGCTACAAGATCAAGGGAACCTAACCTGTACAGACATTTCAAAGATAGCTAACTCGTCTTGAGCAAGTTGCCTAGCTTCAGCCATGCTGAAGCCCTGTTTCAACCACGTGCTCACTAGAACCTGGCAAGATGCAGACCTATAATCTGTACCATCAAGACACGATTCAGAAAACAATTCTCGTACAGCGGTGAAGCAATCCATGCTGACAACGTCCTGACAAAGCTCAAGTTTGCCCAGCTCTGCTCAAGCTCAAAGTCCAACAGTCTTAAGTGCTGATCTCGTGCAGACTTCAACTTGTCGTAATGTCACGCAGTTTATTGAGCAGCAACATTGTCATGACCCATTTACATGGACTGCAAACACCACAGCCATTAAGCAGCTCCATGCTTAATAAAGAGAAATCCATCTCCTTGAGTAGACAAACGATAAATAAATTACCAACATATGAGTATAACCACCATTGTAGGAATAAAATCAGTACACTACTAAAAGTTTACACATTGAATTGACACTTTGCCATGATCTTTTTTCTGTCAAACCTTTCAAGTATTGCTGCCAACCACATTAGAACACATAGATTATCATGATTTAACCTTAACCTAGTTAAAGTTATTCTATCTTATGTTCCGATCAGACAATTTAAACTATTTTCAAAATTCCAGGAAGTTTCCAGTGACACAGTTACCCTTGGTAACTTCCTATGGAAATTTCCAGGAAATACAATAATGTCCGCAGGTTAGAAGCTTCTCATGGAAACTTCCTGAAAACTTCCTGGAAATTACCAGGAAGTTTTTGTGCTATGTGGGCAAGTATTTTTCTGCATTATGAAAATTGTCTTAACATTTAAAATTTTTCCCCAGAAAATTAAAGATCTAACTGAAAAATAATTTTTAAGATTTCAACCTTTTTCATATGCTGAAAAAAACGTGTAGATAAAAGTGCATCTACACACTTTGGACACAAAACGTCGACTGCATAAAGCTATCTTCTGGAAAATCCACGTTTCCTTAGAACTCGCCAAAATCCTACGCCTTGCCGTCCTTGACTATCCTAGACCATATGGTACTCGAACATTGTGAATCTTAGAGTCTCTTTGTCCCGCGAAGTTAGACTCAAAGTTGCTCTCAAAAAAGTTTTAAAATATTTTCAAAAATTTCCACTACTACAAAAATAATCCTAAAAATGTGTAATCTTTCATTATATCTTCATATTTTTTTTCAAAAAGAAGGGTAAAATGAAAATTTAAATCCCAATTATTACTTGACAGAATCATTTTCACTCAACAAGTATGTTTACAAAAAAGAAATACATTAAAAAAATTTAATACGTCGTTTTTGAATTAATTTATACAGAAACGAGTTATGCTACAGTGACATTATAGTACCATATAAAAAATATTTTATCTGCGGTTATAACGGATGAAATTTTTTACATTACGAGATAGCATTTTAATGTTATGATGCAGTGAAAAATAAATATTCTCTTTGACTTTACAAACATTTTTCACATTAAAATAAAGTGAAGTGAAATCGTCTAACTAGAACATATTATACTTATTATTCATACGATCACAAGTTACAGATCTAAACTTGTTTTGTAAACTGACACGAAAAAATAATGACTCATTTTTTATTTCCTCTCGTAGTATATGTCATTGTATGGCGTTATATTGAGCTATAAGGTAAATTCGGGGAAAGTAGATATATTATTGTTCATTTTTTTAATAAAACGAAAAGCATTATTCATAATTTTTCATACTTACGAACATTTATTCAAAGAGATGAAGACTAGGCCTAAGAAATTTTTGTTTCATTATATTCAGTAATTACCGAAATTTGTGATTTCCTTTTAATAAAATGTGAAAGTATAATATACGGTTATTTGGGGTAAATGTAAACAAGGGGTAAATATAAACAGTAGATTTTTCTGCTAAATTTGTAAATTTAAAAATAAGTACGACGTCAATATTTTTACCTCAGCTCACCTACAAGATGTTCTGAGTATTGCCAATATTTTATTTTGACAACTGGCAATGCCATAGTGTAAGTTATCTTTTAATGCAAAAAGGATTGAAAATCAATAAGTTTTACTGTTTCAATATTTTGTCTCGCATTTGCATAAAAGTAAATTAAAAAATCAAACTAAAATTTATATTTCTTCCTTATTAATGCCTTAACAAAAATTGAATTTGCTTTTTGATTTTCGTCAAATTAGTTAATAAATAATTGAGTGTTTACATTTACCCCTAGAATTCGAAAACTTGGGGTGAATGTAAACATAACTTCAACTACATTTTAAAAGAAAATAATTGAATAAATTTGCTTCTATTTCACAATTTTATTTCTTTAGCAATGTAAAATTACATAGAAAAGGAAATCAGGTCTTCTTTCATACCTCCTTCGTGTTAGTCAGTTGCAGGTATAGATCTGCATAGTATTGCATAATGCATTTGCATGCTTAGAATATAGGAAAACGGTTCTTCACGATTGGTAAAAAAAGAAAATAAATCTGATTCCAGATTCGTATTCAGCGACTTCAAAAACGCCCAAGTAGCCATTTTCAAGCTAATTTGATCAATTTTTAAAAATATTTTTAGGTTCATCCTCTCTATTGTCTGGTATACGGACGGATCGAAGGGAAGAATTGGCGCGGGCGCAGGTGTCTATCAAGAAGCAGTGGGGGTGGCTCTCGCATATAGTTTGGGAACCATCACTACTGTTTTACAATCCGAAATGGTAGCGATTCTCTACGGTGCTTCTGAGGCTCTAGAGTGCTGCCAAGATAGAAATATCTATATTGCTTCGGACAGCAAGGCAGCCATTTGCGCTTTGAAACGATATGTTACGACATCCCAACTGGTCGGAGTAGCCAAATTCAAGCAAATTTGATTAATTTTTAACTATATTTTATGTTTTACCGCCATATTGGATTCACCGTTTTGAAATTAAAAAATTCAATTTTAAATTCATATTCAGTAACCTTAATAACTTCTTTTTACCAAGTTAAATGAAAATCTTTTTAACTTTGTTGAAGTTATTCAAGTTTTTACATTACTAATTTTGTAATGGTTTATTATTTATTTTATTATCAGTCAACTGGTTGATTTACAATACATCAACAAAGAATTTTTTTCAGTTTTTCCATCCCTTAAAACAGTAGTATACTTGAAATAACTTGTTTCTTAAACCTCGCTTAACTACAGTGGTGTTTACATTTAATCCAAATTTTAGGAAAATTTCAAAATCTTGGGGTAAATGTAAACAATCAGTTTTAGGCGATTCAGTTGCATCAATATTTTTTTGTATCTTATAAAATTTTTCTAGGGAAGTAAAGTAACAAGTTCATGAAAAAGAAATCCATCCGTTTTACTTTTTGACAAAAAGAAACTAATGTTTTTGGTGAAAAATAGATATTCCGTTACATTTACCCTAAATGACTCTAATTTTTTTATTAAAATAATAAATTTTTTAAAGTCGCGAATGTTACTTCCATAAAAAATATTCTTATCTTAGGTATTATTTATTTTTATTATAGTTATTTTTCAATTAAGAAGGATATATAGACCACGTGAGGAGCAGATGGTGAAGAGGAAGAGCATATATGAGTTTTACTCTAATACCTACATTTCAAAAGAATTATAGTTTAAAATTACATGAAATTATTTAAAGTTTTGGTCGGCTCAGAGTTGGGGCAACTTTTACAAAGTCTGTCTTTCTCGTGACATAGAAGTTGGGTCAACAGTACAAATAATAAATATAGTTGACCCGACAACTCATAAGGAAGTTGACCCAACTTAAAATGCGAAAGTTGTGCCAACCACAGTTCTCAAAGTTTGTCCAACTTTGCAATTAACTCTTGGGCCAACTTTAACTGTAAATTGGACAAACTATACAAATCATAACGATTCACCAGCCATTAGCAAGGATGGTAGGCCTGACAACTTATTCCAAAGCCGTACTATTATCGGGAACATCAAATATAACCTTCACCTATTATTATTAACCAGAATCTCATATAAGCATTTTCGAAAATATCAAGCGCCCGCTGGAATCGAACCCTTGACCTGAAGCACCAAAGTCTTACACGCTATATAAAACCTATGGTCCAGATTTTAACCAACCTGAAAGTATTAGTCATTTAAACTTTATTTCACAGAGTTTTACCAAGCGTTGGACTAACCGAGCCCCAGAGTTTGATCAACCCAGAATCTTTGAGTCATTTAAACTGCGTATCACAAAGTTTTTCCAACCTTCGGTCCTAAAGATGGCGCAATGGTTGGTTAAACTCTGCATTACAAAAAGCTTGCAAAGTCGGGCCAAATAATGTAAGCGCTGGTACTTGACAAAGTTGGGCAAACTTTGACAACCAAAACTTCGCTTGTCAAAGTTGGGCCAACTTTGGACCGACCTTATAACTCTGGCGGCCTAACTGAATTTGCACCTGGGAACTCCAATAGTATATTTATTGATTATATTTAGCCCTACCGTCTAGCAAAGGCTTCGCCCTTTTCCCTCCCCAACTCTGTAATTAAAATTTAGAACTTCGATCTTGAATAGGCTAAGAAGTTTGTTTCTACTATTAAGTTAAATCGCATAGGATGATATGTGTCTAACAAATTTGTTAAAATTTTATAGGATAAACTTTATCTACAACAAATTAAAATTTTTTTTGATCAAAGGAAATATATTTATTGAATAAACCAAAAAATATATAACTATGAAAGAACAAAGTTTTTTGAGAAAAAGGAACCAAACTAATATTGTTTATAACAATTTATATAAATTACTTTACATATGATTTGCTATTTAAAGCAAAAAATATACAATTAATTTGTTAACTTTGATTTAAAAAAAAATTATAAACTAATTGAATATTCTTAGGTTTGCATGGAAGGAAATGTTGAAAAATTATTCCTCTTGAACTTAAAACAAAAAACACTCAAATCTATTAAAAATTCTAAGCTGTAGACATTTTTGAAAAATTAATTGTAAAAAAATCCCACTGTGAGGCTTCTTCTGTACATTATAAGGTATAAATAGTTTTAAAAAAAAATCCGGTCCAAAGTAAAAAAAATTAATTTGTTTAAAAAAAATTTTTTTTAATAAAAAATAAAAAAAAATTTTTTTAACATTTTTCAAAAGTTGAAAGAAAACTAATACTTTCATTCTTTGACAACTTTTTTCTAAACTCAATCTTTTCAGACTTATAGGTCTAAGTTTACAAACAAAAAATTCCGAAAATTCATCAATCAAAAATTTGGCCTCAAAAAAAAAAAATTGAAAAATACGTATCTTTTTTTTCAATACAGAATAGAAAAAAAATATTTTTGCCTGATTTTAAGAGGTCACAGGTAAATCTCACGAGGAATTGTCCTTAAATATAACTTATTAACTTCCATTTTCATTTTTTGCAAAAAATATTTTTTATATCCGGGTAACGTTTTGTGGCATAGTAGAAACCATTAAGCACCATAAAATTTTTTAAAACTTAAGTCATTCATCTGGAAAAATAATTAAGTCATGTATACAAATTTGAATGTATATCTCCAAAAAATAACAATTGAATAAATAAAATTAAAGAAAATAAAATTTGATTTTATTAAATTAGATTTAAGAGGTGGAAAAATAGGCGAAACAGAGAATTCTAAATGGGGGAGTACCAATTTGTACGCGTTAACCGAGCTAAGAACGAAATGAGGACTGCTAAACTGTACTACTTTAGAGACTATCGCTATTATGTCCACCGATGCTGCTCCTTGTTTCGTTAAACTGGATACCTCTATCTCTATCGTTTTATTCTTTTGCAAACTTTTTCTCACCTGATAATTTGTTGATCCATAGTCGAAACGAACCTTTTGCTCTTTCTCCTTTTTGGCGAAAGCTTATTGAATTATTGGTTTATAAAATTTTATAATTTGTCACGTCGTTCAAAAATAGAAACTTTTTATAATGCTAATAGCAACACTCTCAACGAAATGAATTAATGTATATTCTTGCAATATTCTTTAGCACTATATCAGGCTAAAGAGGTTCATTTGAACGCATTCTCTACTGGAAAATCCTATATAGGTTTCTACAGGGAAACCTTAAAGCACTGCTTACACCGTATTCGACTTTTCGTGAAAATTCGACTTTCAACCACCACCCTTGGAGGTGTTAAGGGGGTTGTAGGGGGTTAAGAGAGAGAGACGATTTTGTTTTTGGTAGTCTTTTTTGGTTTCAACGACCCAAAAAACATAGGAATAGACACTCTACTCGACTTTTATTTAAACTGAAACTCCAACCCCGGGAGCAGGTGTAAGGAGGTGGTAGCGGGAAAATGGGCGGTGAAAAAAATTTGTCATGGTCATATTCGGTTTCAGCGACCCCAAAAACATGGGGTTAGGGGGATGTGACCTCTGGGTTTTGACTTTTATTTTTTGGTGCTTCCCACATAACACAAAAACTTCCAGGAAACTTCCAGGAAGTTTCCCATCGGAATCTTCGGAAGTTACCCTTGGTAACTTCCTGGAAATTTCCAGGAAATACAATAATGTCCGCAGGTTAGAAGCTTCCCATGGAAACTGATATAATGAAATAGAATATATATTAATTAGCCCTGTGAAGTCAAGTGACGATTTGATTGAGCGCATAAAGCGCTATCCCAACAGCACACTTTTGAGGCCTGTGGTGGTTCTATCATTAATGGTTTCAAATTTAAATAGGTACATATTGTTTTAATAAATATTATTAATACCCTTACTGAATCTCCCTTTGGGACATCTATTCGTACGGCGGGGCGTATTTAACCGATTTATGTGGAGTATGTGGCTGAAAGCATAACTTTCGTACTTCTTGAATTGCTTTTTTTTAATTGAAACCGAGAAACGATCATAGCGACAATATACTTTAGCAGAACATCTTTGTTCCAAAATTTCCAGGTAAATTTCTTCTCGACGATCATTGTTCGAAAATAATTAAATATCCTCTTAACAGGCGATAGTGATCGCAAGGCTTTAGGAAACAACTGGCCATAAAATTAGAGAGGAAAGCCTTCAAAGGGAATAAAATTTTATTTTATCTGCCGGAAGGCAATTCGACTCGGAACGTCGCGCTGTATACCAGCCTACATCTACACTATCATATAAAGCCGCATTGGCGCACGTGCACGCTAAATTCACACGTACGGCCACCCACGAAAAGGTACATGGAGACATTTGCGCATACAGCTGAAATCACATCGGGTAAATATCCGGCTACATAACGGGTGTACATAAAAGGAGAGCTTACATGGGGCATGAAGAGCAAATCGAGAGCCTTGCAGCTAGCCGAGGTAATAGAGCGTAACCATCTACTTGGGAAGGAGAAAATCTCTTTTCCCGAATTTACAGAGAATATATAAGCCTATGAAATAGATAGACCTGTATATATATAGACGTTGCCTAATGCATATCAAATATCGAATTATTTTAACCATTCGGGACAAGTCCGGTGGCTTTTTTCTAACCTTATAAAATGTTTTTTCATTTTCAGTGTTAGGATGAAGCTCCAAACAATTTCTCAAGTATCACGCTGTATCACCTGAGTGTCATGGCGATATCTATTGGGAATATTCCTGTGATATTGAGGAAGTATCATAATGTCCGCTTTTTTAATATCTCTGTGACATTCCTGCGATATTGAGGGGATATTGCTGTGACATCGAAAAGATACTGCAGCGATATTGAGGCAGAATATGGCTGTGATATTGAGGGAATATTGCTGCGATATTGAAGGGATATTCTACAGAATTTTCGCTATAATATCAAATTTGAACTTATAGAAAAAATTCTGTTGAATATCTCCTCAATATCGCAGCAATATTCCCTCAAAATCACAGCAATATCCCGCCTCAATATCGCCTCAGTATCTTCGCGATGTCACAGCAATATCCCCTCAATATCACAGGAATATCCCCCAAAGATTTCGCCATGACATTCAGATAATATAGCGTGCTACTTGGCCACTTTTAAATCGATTAAATCATCTTATTTTTCCATCTTCTATCTTAGAAACTAATGCATTTTAAGATGCTTTGGATAACTTTTTAGAAACAACTTAAAAGTGACTACCAAAGTATCTTAAAATAAGATGCCTTCTTTTTACAGTGTATAAAATTGAATAAATCGTATGCACAGTGGTGCCCACGTAAACAGGAAAGTAAAATATAGAAAAAAAGATTCTGTTTTATTATCAACAAAAATGATTCGGACGAATTTTCAACAACTTTCGTTCAGAATTCCTATTCCTTTTATTGGAAAACTTTTCGGACACATTTCAGAACGAATTTTGTGTGAATTACTACGAAATTCCAGACGAATTTCAGAACAGAATATTTTAAATTTTCCAAAAAAATTTGGTAGTACTTCGCATGAAGTATACCGTTTGAACTCCGTTCTACAATGTGGACAAAAATTTTTTACAAAATTTTTATCAGAAATTACTTGTGGAATTCTATGCGAATTATTTGATTGTTTTTTTTACTTATTTAGTATTATTAAACAAATTTCAACTTTTAAGCTTATATGAATATGAATTTTACGCTTATGTGAATAGAGAATCTGGATTTAACAATTGGACATTTAAAAAAAGCTCTTATAAGTAATATTTTCTTGCAGTATTTAATCAAATCATCTATTAAATTTACTGACCTTTTATATTAGATCAACTTCGAGAACATTGGTAGTTTATGTTCCAAGTAAAGGTTCCTATACAGGAACACTTGCAAAATCCTATAAACTTGCAAATTTTTTATTTTGAAGATGCTAGGGAACATTTGACATATGTATAGTTTATATTTCGCTATGTAAGGCTCCTAAAACACTTCTGGATACAAAAATGTACTGTGCATTCGAAAAACTGATAGAAAACTACTGCTTAGAATTTTACAAGTTATTAATTCTCAATAATATGTAGAATAAAATCCAGTAAAGCATTTTGCGCAAAAGTTTATGATTAGTCTGTTCTTTCAAAAGACCTTGTAAATTATTGGGATAGATTCTCAGTAAGATAATTTACAATTATTTTTTGTTTCTTGTTTACTAAGTTTTTTAGTACTACCAACATAGCACAATAATTTTCTGCAAATTTGCGGCAAGTTATCAAAGCCAAATTCGAAAACTTGCCTGGCAAATACTAAAATGTCCGTTTGGTGGCAAATTTGCAGAAAATTTGCATGGCAAAGTGAATATTAAATACATGCGCAGTAGTTTCCTATGGCATCTAGAGCTGCGCACTACATTTATGTCACCTTCCCTGTAAGAGAAAGCAACGTTTATCAAAATACAAACATTTTGAAAACAAAAAGTTTTTTTTGAAATTTGTAGGTTTTTTGAAAGTTTGCTACAAATTTTCCTCAAGTTTTTTACAAAATTATCTGTAAGTTTGCCACGCAAGTTTTCTGCAAATTTCCTGTTCAAACTTGTCACCAAACGGACATTTTGGTATTTGCCGCAAGTGTGCTGCAAATTTGCCAGGTAAGTTTTCGAATTTGGCTTTGATAACTTGCCGCAAATTTTCAGAAAATTATTGTGCTATGTGGGTACATGTTTCCAACGTCTTAACCTTTAAAAATTCATACAGAACTGTTTAATGAGTATATAATGTCATTCAAGATCCTATGACAGTGCATTTAAAAGCAATATCATAATTCTACAGATCCACATTCTTCGTCAGGTCGCATTTTTTATAATCCAAGTGAACTTTGACCATACTGAAAATGCAACTTCTGGCTATTAATCTGGACAGCAACCCTGATAGAACGACCAGTAGTCTTCAATTTTGCATGTTACGCGAAATAAGATTATCATATTTGTATGACATAGAGTATTAACGACTAAAAATAATCTCTTTAAGCTATTGCAATATACTTAAAATCTCAGATCGATATTAATTTCGTGTCTAAATTTAAGATTTATCTATACTCGCGGATAAGTGCAAATTTATAGGTATTGAAAATTGGTCCAATGATTAGGCAATCGTCAGCCTCTGACGATTTCCCAATGGATGCAATTCATTATTATACTGTCATTGTGTTACGCAAACTGTAAATCAATATAACGCACGTTGGAGGATCACGTGCCAGACACACGCTCGAATTACGACGAATCCAATCTGTAAATTTTAGAGGCGATCGGAAAATACGTAAATTCGCAATAAATGCCGTGGATCTTCCCCCCCCCCTCTCTCTCACTCTCTCAATGCTCTAGTACTTCATTCACAAAAATTAACGCTTAAGCTTTCCAACCGGATAAAATAGCAGTAAATGATCACTGATCCCGATAAGCTTTCCCGGCACGCATACGCCCTCCGGCTACCAATTTCGCGCCTATCGTACCGTATAGGTATTGCTTTTGCAAGAACATAGATTCTCGTTTGCCAGAACAATATTTTAGTTAGGTGAGTTAACAGAAACGTATTCATGAACCCCTCAGAGCGGCGATAATACAGTATTTGTGTGTAGGTGCTACGACGAGGCGACTCCACCATCAGATACTAAAGAAAACCAGATAATATTTCAGAAAAACCTAAATGAGATTTGACTTAAATTATGTTTTAACCGTTCTTATTTATTACTTAAGTTGAACTTTTGTTTATATACGTTTCGGAAAGTTTTCATTTAAAAAAATTCTTTAGACGACAACTAAAACATCTGCGGGTTTAAACTAAGTTATGTGTTGAAACGCGCTATTTGTATTAAACACAATAAGGGCCGATTTCACCATGGAGAATTAATATCGTGATTAAATAATTAGGATTATATTTTAAACGACGATTAACAGTTACTACTATTCCACCACCTTTAATTAATGTAATATTTCTTGTTTAAACAATCTAAATTATAAGAATGCGTTCCACCATAATTCTAGTGGTGATTAAAGGAAAGTAATCACCGTTTAACTTAATTGCCCAAATTTGACCGTTTAATAAGTTAATGAGCGATTAATACAAAGATATTGACATGGAAATTATAACCTTCAAATCGAAATGGTTTGTAATCATTAGAAATGGCCGAGTTTCACGATTAAATTTTGTCATCATTTTCGATGTAGATTTTGTTGTGCGCTTCCATTTAACACAGCCCATAGGTTCTCTAGAGTTGAAAGTGTGTTGAATGTTGTCTGAAAACTGAAGGGGCGCTGGATGTTATCTAGGCCAAAATTAAAAATAATGCATTGGAAATTTTTCAAAACATATTCTCCTGGATTGAAGGACTACTTGTCTACATATATTCTGATTTTACGTTAGACTGTAGAATTTGTAGCAATTTTTGAAACCATTATATTAATGAGAAACATTGTATAATTCCACTTTTTTACAATAATAGAGTTTTTAACATAACCTCCAAATACATTACAGAACTCATTGCGCAGACTCGGGGTAGTCGATTCTTGACTTCGATATAATTCTCGAGTCTTAGCAGTGAGTTTTTTAATATATTTTTAGGTTATGTTTAAAAAATATTATTTTGAATTTCAGCCTAGAGCACATCCAGCGCCCCTACAGATTTTTATTTTTATATTTTTACAATAACCACGCGATTTCACTAATGATACAACTTCTTCTAGCATGAATATTTTTAATAGCCAATCACAATTGGTCTCAGTAGAAATATATGGGTTCTTGAGAATTAAGTACATGGGATTATGTAAACAGTGATTAAAAATTTGTTATCAAATTTCGTGGAACGGAATGGAAATTACTTTTATTTTGATTGTCGATTAAAAGATAAACATAATTATTTAACCACAACTTTTTCCGAGTTCGTAAAATCTGATTGGATATTCAACACACTCTTTAATTTTTTTTTCTCTCTCTCTCTCTCCTACTTTTACTTTTTGGGGCGTTCCATGGCTCGTGCACTGACAAAATTTTGATTTTACTTATATTTTATAATTTGATAGTGGTTAGTGTCCTAATAAGTGCCAAAATTATTATACGTGTAAAAACTTTTCTTCGTGTATTTACATGTGTCCAAATCTACATGTATAATTACTCGTGTTTATTTTCAATAGCTCTCAGTTAAAAATATTGCGTGTAATTTTAATACCACATATGGTGTTAAAATAATATTTTTTCTGTTAAATCGCTGTTTAAGTTCTTAAACGAGTCAAATTTGGATAATTAGGTTAATCGGTAATTACTTTCCATTAATCATCATTTCGATTATAGTGAAACGCATTCTGATGGTTAAGATACTTTAATCACGAATTATTACACTAATCACAGGTGGTGAAATCGGCCCTAAGTATAAATTGGAACAAATTAGAATTTATTATGAAAATTAATTTTTCTTCCGTCAACCACACCAAAAACTTTTAATTGTATATAATTCAACGTAGAATATTCTAAGCTTTCGAATGGTACATTTGTTAATTTCCTGACATTTGTTTTAACAAAAAAATCGTGATTTATACATTTTTGATACAAAAGAGAGAGAAACCTTTATTTTTATGATTAATCCCAAGTAGCACGTAACATTACTGGACTGTTGCAGCAATGTTACATGGAATATCAGTAACATTCCAGTAATATTAAAATGTCCGCCCCAAGGCTATATTACTTGTAATGTTACTGTAAAGTTACAGTAATGTTACTGCAATTTTATAAAGAAAGATCGCAAAATTACTTATAATTCTTTGTAACATTTATGCAACATTACAGTGACATTGCAGTAACATTACCATGTAATGTTGCTGTAACATTACATGTAATATTGCCTTGGGGCGGACATTTTTATATTACTGGAATGTTACTGCAATATTACACAGCAATGTTGCTAACATTACATGTGACATTGCTGCAACATTCCAGTAATGTTACGTTCTACTTGGGATGTCATGGCGTCGCCTTCTCTTCTACCCTTCAATGAAAGTGGAAAATGTGTAAGGTGAATCATTATTATCATTTGTATAATTGACCCAACTCTGGCACGACTAAAAATTCGCACCTGAATTATCGTTATCCCAATTAAAAGTTCCTAGACTTGTTCTAGAAATAAAAGGTAGAAGTACTTTTTCTTTTTTTCTAAGATGCTTTCACCTTATTTCTTGTCCGAGTTCTTACGCATTCTGATATTGAGGAGAAAAAATAAAATTCTCTCATCCAATGAGTTTCTGTACAAACTTTAATTATTACCAATTGGTAGCCGACAGGATTGAAGAAAGAGAGAAGTAGAAGACCCAGGCGCGAAAGACCAATGCTGACGATGGGTTGAAGCTTGATTGAGCCTTGAACGCCCAGCGTGGGTAATCCAGAGTTGAAGCAGTCTTTAAAACACTGTCACTCAATGTTGGTTCAACATTGGAGACCAATGTTCGTCCCATGCTCGATTCAAGACTTGATCAATCTTCGTGTGTAAAGCTTGAATATCCAATCTTTATTCAAGCTTGAATCAAGGCTTGAATCAACGATGATACAATATTCAGTTTATTTATTACCGTATGCACTAAACAATAATCAATAATTTCATCAATCATTTTTAAATAATATAAATAATTATTAAATATTTAATAACTATTTATTAATTTAGATAATTTTTTATATTATTTTAAAATTATTGTTATTATTATTAAATACTATAATAATTATATAATAATATAATATAATAAGTATTATTATTTAAAATAATAATACTATAATTATAATATTAAGATATCAATGGTAAATAAATATTAATAATTAGGGTAAACGTACCAATATTGTCGAGGGTGGTTCCTATTGTCGAGTAAACAATCTTCGAAATTTATTTAAACATTGTAGCACATTATAAATGGAAAAAAGTGATGAAAATTAATTTTCTTATGCATTATAAATGTGAAAAAAAATTATTAATATTATATCCACAAACAAATGAGACATTTTAGACAATATTTTTTGGTTATTGCCATGGTAACATCGAAAAATAGGACACCCTCGACAATTGGTACACTTACCCTATTTAGTGTATAATATTTACATTAATGATATTATATTGTAAATAAAGTTAAATCTTATATAATTATTTTTTTGTCACAGTACAGTGTCAAATTATTATTTACAAATTTTAAGAGTTTCGCTTTCATTTGTGCAAAAAACGTTAAGTGATCAAAAACTTCCATTGTAAAAATTGTACATTAGGGTGTAATATATATTTATGCCAAATATTTTTACACTAGGATTAACCGTTTAGTAAAAATTATCAAAATACTATTTTCTTGTCAAACGCATGTGACCTTGCGACTCAGCGTTGCCAACTCAAGAGTTTAACGTATGTGTTGTGTTGGCAACGCTGAGTCGCAAGGTCGCATGCGTTTGACAAAAAATAGTATTTTGATAATATTTACTAAACGGTTAATCCTAGTGTAAAAATATTTGGCATAAATATTTATTACACCCTAATGAACATTTTTTATACTGTAAGTTTTTGATCACTTAACATTTTTCAGACAAACGAAACTCTTGATCTTTAAAAATAATAATTTGACAATGTGCAAGAAAAAAATAATATATAATAAAATTAAACATATTATAAAAAAAATATTGTTATATTAAATAATTTATAAATATTTATACTTAATATTGTTCAGTACACACGGTAATAAAGAAAGTGAATATTGTATTTTCGCTCACGAAGATTGACTGAGTCTTGAATCGAGCATGGAACGAACATTGGTGTCTCATGCTGAATCAATGCTGAGTTACCATGCTCTGGCAATGATATACTTGATTAAGCAGGATCCCTTCCAACCTTCGTTGGCCGTGCGGTTTAAATAGGTGCGTTTATAGGGGTGTTCGGGTATGCGTCGGGGTGTTCGATCCTACATGCGAGCGAATATTTTTCCGTTTTCGTTTCTAAGCGATATATAAAATAATAAAATTGTGTGTTGTATTGTGAATAAAAAATGTGAACATGTTTGTAGATAATATTAAAAGTCTGTTAAAAAATCAAGAAAAAATGTACTAATTAACAGAAAAATTGTCTTTTTTTACTAAAATTATTTTTTTTCATTCCTATTTCAAATGAAATTTATTGTTAGTAATAATATATTATTTATGTGGAAATAATATATAATTATAATAGAAGTAACACATTGTCATTAAAAAGTTATACACGCAAACAATATGGATAAAAATAATAACGGTGATATTTATTATTATTATTATTAAGAATGAATATATTCATATTATATAAGAGCGATTCCATCTCAAGTGATCAAGGTGGAGAAAAATTTTTCTCCAATCGTAGCAAAACTTAGGGCTTTTGTAGTACTCATAGATAGTAATTTTTCGTGAAAATATTTTTTTACCTAGTCCAATATTTTCCGAGGGGGAGGGGGTTAAATTTTTGTGTTTTTCAGTACAATGCTTATTTCAATAATTTTTTACTCTTAAACAATTAAACATACAAATTTGACAAAGTACATTTTGGAAAGGTTTTTTCATCCTCTTTCGATTAAAAATAAGCATTTTGAAAAAAAAAATTTTTTTGACCAAAAAAAATCAAAATTAAAAATAAATTTCAATTTTTGAGGGAGATGGATACAATTTTTTTTTTTTTTTTTTTTTTTAAACGAAAGCTGAGGTTTTTTCCTAAAGGGACATATAAATGGTAAAGTGGGACTAGAATGTTTAAACATCGAAAAAAATAATTTTCTCCAAAACGGAGCTAAAAACCGGGTTTTGAGCGCTCCGGCAAGTAGAAAACTTTTTTTTTCAATGTTTAAACGTTCTAGTCCCACTTTATCATTTACATGTCCTTTTAGGAAAAAACCTCAGCTTTCGTTTAAAAAAAAAAAAAAAAAAAAAATCGTATCCATCTCCCTCAAAAATTGAAATTTATTTTTAATTTTGATTTTTTTGAGTCAAAAAAAATTTTTTTTTCAAAATGCTTATTTCCAATCGAAAGAGGATGAAAAAACCTTTCCAAAATGTACTTTGTCAAATTTGTATGTTTTTTTTACTCTTAAACAATTAAACATACAAATTTGACAAAGTACATTTTGGAAAGGTTTTTTCATCCTCTTTCGATTGGAAATAAGCATTTTGAAAAAAAAAATTTTTTTGACTCAAAAAAATCAAAATTAAAAATAAATTTCAATTTTTGAGGGAGATGGATACGATTTTTTTTTTTTTTTTTTTTTTTAAACGAAAGCTGAGGTTTTTTCCTAAAAGGACATATAAATGATAAAGTGGGACTAGAACGTTTAAACATTGAAAAAAAAAGTTTTCTACTTGCCGGAGCGCTCAAAACCCGGTTTTTAGCTCCGTTTTGGAGAAAATTATTTTTTTCAATGTTTAAACATTCTAGTCCCACTTTACCATTTATATGTCCCTTTAGGAAAAAACCTCAGCTTTCGTTTAAAAAAAAAAAAAAAAAAAAATTGTATCCATCTCCCTCAAAAATTGAAATTTATTTTTAATTTTGATTTTTTTTGGTCAAAAAACTTTTTTTTTTCAAAATGCTTATTTTTAATCGAAAGAGGATGAAAAAACCTTTCCAAAATGTACTTTGTCAAATTTGTATGTTTAATTGTTTAAGAGTAAAAAATTATTGAAATAAGCATTGTACTGAAAAACACAAAAATTTAACCCCCTCCCCCTCGGAAAATATTGGACTAGGTAAAAAAATATTTTCACGAAAAATTACTATCTATGAGTACTACAAAAGCCCTAAGTTTTGCTACGATTGGAGAAAAATTTTTCTCCACCTTGATCACTTGAGATGGAATCGCTCATAAAAGGAACGCGAGAGACGCTTAAATTTGGGAACAGTGAAAGCAGTCTTCTTCAGTCCTGCATCAGGCTTCCGCAGCATTGATTGAGCCCTGGTGCCCAATGCTCAATCAAGGCTCGCGCTGCAGTCTGGAATCGGTGTTACATTAAAGCTTCGATCAGTCCTGCTCTCGCTGTCTCACTAAGGCTCAACGAATATTGACCAATGCTCAGTCAATCTTTATAAAGCCTGAACTCGGCGTCACTTCGCGCCTGGGGAAGCTTAATCATTATTGATGTAATGGTATATGAAACAGATAAACTTTATGGAAAATAATTAAGTACTGATTTCATTAAAATATAATATTGTTACTACTTTAGTTAAAGAATACCAAGATCGAATTCTCAATAATGTAACATAAAGTCGTATGTGAGTTAAAAACGTCTCGCCTAAAATCTATTTCTACTTTGCTAAAAGTTTGTTTCTGTGTTTTGTTGATAATCATTGTAACGGCTTTTATAACCACTCACCACTATTTAATGTTTCACACGAAAAAAAGTACGTGAAATTTTCATTGACTCGGCACTTGACTTTCGGATACGACACAAAATACTAGAAACAGTCTAGTACTTTTGCATGAGAGTTTCAAAAGCAGTCAATGAAAATTTCTAGTACCTTGCTTGAGAATTTCATTGACTTTCAAAAAATTTTATATTCCTGTAAAATAAAAATAATAATTTCCACTTGTTCACAGACATGCTATTTCACTGAAAACTGAAAATTATATAACATTCTGTTTTGTGAGAAAATATAAAAAATATAAAATATAAATAATAGTACATTCACATTTGAAATAACCACAAATGGAAACAGACGATCAGCTGTCATTTACCTTGGATAGAAGCGCGCAACGCACACTGCGCATGCTCTACAGAATTTTCAAGCGCAGTCAACTAATCTTTCACGTACTTTATAAAACTGAACACATGAAAAAAAACACTGTGGCCCATACTAGTACTAGAATAATTCTAGGACTTCCTTATATTTTCTAAGAAAACGTATATGATATTGCCTTGTATTTTGTGTTCTATCCAAAAGTCAAGCACCTTCAAGGAATGATTCACGTACTTTTTTTCCGTGCAGTCACGGTTAAACTATATGGCCATTCGCTATTGTTCATCAGTTTCAGCATTATTTAGTCAAGCAAAAACAATTTTATTAACGTGTCGTTAAATTTTTAATATTTCCAATTAAAAACAAAAGTAGACAAGTGATTTTCTTCTATCTTGATTTTTTATTTATAAAAAGTAAAATAATACTAGAACCGCTGCTGAGTTATACATTTTTGTTACAATTTTGGTGCTCATTTTATTCGTTTTCGTAAATCTCGTTATGTTCATTTCATGAACACTTTGCTTCCCCATAGAGATGTTAATAACAATAAAGTATAAATTTTGAACAATTATTCTCAATTGTTGTAATATTTTTTTCTCTTTATTTAATTCTTCCACATAAAAAAAACTTTACAATTTCTGTTTTTTAAAATATTATACCTCACTTCTTTATTTCTAATCAAATTAGCTTCAATAATAGGTCAATCAAAGCGATTTTTAATGCTCTATAAGTTGGTAACTATATACTTTTAAAGTTATTTCTACATTTTTCAACAAAATTTTCAAAAAGTATTATTTTCCAAAATTTTTGATTTTTAAAAGTTTAATATCTCCGCGGTGAATATGAACTAGAATTGTTCATTGAGGGCTCAAACGATGCATCTAAAAGAACTCTACAAAATTAGAGTAAACATTTATAGGTATCATAACATTTTTTTAAAGTTATGGGCAAAAAACGTTTTTTTTTTAAATTAAAAATCAAAAAAATAAATAGTTAAACTTTATTATTCTATCTTAAAGTACTCTCATTTTTTGTCCGCAAGTGAGACCTACAATTTAAAAAAAATTCAGACCAAAAGTTCTTTATAATTTGGAGATATTTATGAAAATGTGTCAGTTCACAAACACACAGAATTACATTTTTTAAAAATGTCATTTTACCTGAGATAAAATAACATGAAGATATGTTAAAAATCGAACTTAAAAGATTTTGGTATTACAATACTTTTTCTATATGAGGAAGTAAAAGGAATTTAAACATATTTATTATGCTACCAAGCAAAGTGCATTTTTTAAAACACCTTTTCCTTTCCCGGGGTTACGACCGATATCTATATCTGATTCATTTCCATGATAATTTTTTCTTTGAAGTTAAGAATTCATTATAAAAAATGTAGTAAAACCATATTTCCTGCACTAAACTCGTTTCCATGTTAAAGTTTCGCGAAAAGTAAACTGATTTCAAGTTTACACAGTTATGGCATAATTGAGTTTAGCACAGGGTAAAAAGATTAAATAACTATTTTACCTTTTATTAAATCGAAAGTTCGAACTCTATTAGGTAAATGTAATTACAAAAAAGTATGATCAATAAAGGGTAATAAGAAACAATTTTTTGAAAAGTTTTTTTACATGGATTATTCTTTTGAGACGTAATAAAGAAAGATTACAAGTTCATCTCTTTCATCACCGACCAGCTTGTCATGAAAATAGGCCTCAACTTAAAGTACTAAAGATAAAAAAACCATGTATATATGAAATCCAACAAGTATTTTTATAGAATAATCGCTTTTCCATTTACATCTAAACTGTTTTAAAAGACTATCATTCTTAAGAAAAATTTTTATGTATATGAGGCATTCCATGTCCAGGTGGAGAAAAATTTTTCTCCAATCGTAGTAAAACTTAAGGCTTTTGTAGTACTAATAGATAGTAATTTTTCGTGAAAATATTTTTTTACCTAGTCCAATATGTTCCGAGGGGGAGGGGGCTAAATTTTTGTGTTTTTCAGTACAATGCTTTTTTCAATAATATTTTACTCTTAAACTATTAATAGTTAATATTATTGTTCATAAATTTAAATAATTATTATCAATAATAATAAAAATCAAGTAATTAATTAAAATAAATAAGAATGTATAAATTAATGAAAGAAAATAAGAAAAATATTTTTTTAAAAACTTCTTTCAATAAAAGCAATTCTAATTAGTATTCAATAAATAACTCGCCATGCTTTGGTTACACAGGTCTACAAAATACGACTTTTTTTAGATATCGGAGTGGTTTCCCATGTACTTTTGTGCGCTAAATACGATCCTGGTCTCCAAAATTGCGTATCACGTTAGGATTTTGAGAAAAGTGGGGGTAAAGACCCCCAAAAATGTACTTTTGAGAGATTTGAGTATTTTTTTCTCCTTAACCTAGAAAATTTATTATAGTCCTAAATTTAAGCTTGAATCTTTACATGCACTGAAAAAACTTAGTCTCAAAATGAGTATCATATGCTACTCATTTTGAGTTGCAACAAAAATGAGACTCTTAGGTGGCGCCACGTTCTATGGCGTTTAACATAGTCTCATTTTGAGATGCAACAAAAATGAGACTGATGGGTTTTTTGTGTGTGCTAGGCCATTTTGAAGTCCAAAATCGTGTACAGCGCATAAAAACACATTGAAAACCACTCCAATTACCAAATGAAGCAAAATAAATTTTTTGAGGCTTATTACCCCCACTTTTTTCAACATCCTCCATTTTTTATTTTGGCATTGTGGGTCTCAAAGTGTCCGATTTAATCTTTAATTTAAAACTACATAGAAGTTTCTATCACGTCAGGTTAAGGAGAAAAAAATACTCAAATCTCCCAAAAGTACATTTTTGGGGGTCTTTACCCCCACTTTTCTCAAAATCCTGACGTGATACGCAATTTTGGAGACCGGGATCGTATTCAGCGCACTAATATACATGGGAAACCACTCCGATATCTTAAAAAAACCTTGTAGACCTATGTTATTAAATAAAGATCTTTAATATAAGTTAATGAAAGTAAATTTTGTTTTCGAGAACGCGTTATAGCATTTTCCAAATTTGTTAAATTTTTCCTGCGAATCAGTAATAAGGCGGCATTATGCCAGTGAAATTTCAATACTGTCCTAGTACTGACTGCCAGTGTAAAATCAGTACTGGACAGTGTTACCAGCTAGGGTTTTCCCAGTACTGGAGTTAGTACTGTTATATACTAGCAGTCAGTACTGGCCCAGTACTATGCACACAGGTATTAGATTAGGTGCCAGTATTAGATTTCTACTTCGGTTCACATTAGATTTTGTAATTTTGTTTTCAATAATAGTTATTAATAAAAAAATCCCGTTATATTGTAAATTTCTTTACTTTGAGCATTTTTACGTAGTCAACGTAGTTAACATTTCTAGAGAATTTAACGTCAAATTTGATGCAAATCTAACTTTCAAAGAATTGGAGTTTAACGCTTTGATACAGCGCATATTCAACCTTTTTAGAATGAAAAGTGTAGAATAATTATGCTCTCAGTACATACTAATGAAGATTAGTTGTCATTTAGATGTATTTTAGTCGTGTTTTTAATGTCCCACATAGCACAAAAACTTCCTGGAAATTTCCAGGAAATACAATAATGTCCGCAGGTTAGAAGTTTCCAAAAATCCTCAAAGATATAATGAAATATATAATACATAAATTAGCCCTGTGAATTCAAGTGACGATTTAGTTGAGCGCATAAAGCGCTATCCGAACATCACACTTTTGAGGCCTATGGTGGTCCGAGTCCCTTTTTAAATAATAACTTCACTAAAAATTTTTTAAAATAATTTTTGGAAATTTCCTGGTAACTTCCAGGAAGTTTCTATGGGAAGCTATCAGGAGGTTACCAGGAAGTTTCCATAAGAAGCTTCTAACCTGCGGACATTATTGTATTTCCTAGAAATTTCCAGTAAGTTACCAAGGGTAACTTCCGCAGATTCCCACGGGAAACTTCCTGGAAGTTTCCTGGAAATTTTTGTGCTGTGTAAGGTCAGGTTTTATGGAAAAGTATTTTGCTTAAAAATGTCAAAACGCACTTCGATTACATAAAAATCGGTTTTTACTTAATTAAAAAACAACTTCTTTCACTATTAATTATTTCACTACATGAAGGACAAAAAATTAATAACTTATTTTTGCATTAGACCAGCTAGGAGTGACTTGAGTCATTCTTATTTATTATCCGAGAGTCTACAAACAGTAGGCACCATCACCTATTAATTAACAACATTTTCTATCCTAAAAGTTACTATACTTACTTTCATAAATGCTCCTGCATTTAGAAATTTTCTAACTTAATTCCTAATTCCTCCAATTTCGTAACTTAATATTGAATTAAAGATTTTTTATTTACATAATCACTATTTTGTTCATGATTAATTCAAAATGAAGTCAATATATTTCATGTTGAAAGTTGCTGAGTAAAACTCAAAATTAGTGCAAGCGGGAATATTTTCGTTACTTATCAAAGTGAGTATCGTACGGAGATCATTTTAAACCCTGGTTTTTGTGTGCATACAAACATATGTATATAGTAGGGAAAAAATTCGACTTTTTCAGTTAAAAGTATCAAGTGTTATAAGTCGTTTAAATGTCTAAAGTATTAAAGAAACGACAAGCGGATAACGTACCAGGACATCTAAATTCATTACTGCCTGAATTGCAAAGTTTAATTAAATAAGAAACACGGACTTAGGTCCTGTGTGGGTAATGAGTGAGCACAAGAGAGTAACAAGAGATAGGAAAGTTGAACAGAAAAGGCGTAATGGGTGGCTGCGGGGGTAAATGTAAAGAGAAAATTCTGTGAGAGGAGAGATTAAGGAAAGGGAGTAAGGCAAGAAAAGGATGTAAGAGAAACAGAGTTCAGTAGAGCTTTATTGGAGCGACAGGAAAATAGAAGAAAGGCGACAATGAGGATCGATGCTGCTGGCTTTGCCATCTCATAGTAAATAAACCTGCTCGTCAAACGCCTTGAAACGCACGAACCACCCTGTATATTGCATCCCGTAAACTGTCGATAAAAGGAAATTTATCCCCAGCGTGGTTTCTTACCGGAGACCCCAAGTCGATTCCAAGTCAAATATACCCTAAGGTTGTCGTTCATTTACATTTAAACTTACAGCCAAAGCAGGCAGCCAACGTCAAGCCAACTGAAATTTATTTATCAATTTTTCGTTTAATTATACAGATTTATACATTGCTTTAATCACGACTTTCACATTAGTCAAATGTGTGATGCATTCATATTCAAATCCTTTTATGAATTTAGTCTATTATTATTAGTTAGGAAAAATAGTTATGTCTTTACGTGAACTAGAAATTTGTTAGAATTTTGTAACAGCCAGACGGAAAAAATTAGTTGCTGAAATTTTCCTCGACTTTGTAGAAGACTTTCGGATATAGTCGAAAGTATTTAAATTTTTAAATCACTCTGTTTTAAAAATCATATTAAAAGATCGAAGAAAAAATGTACTACATTCGAAGAGAATTTAGAAAAAGGATTTGAAAACACAGCCAGCGCGAACGATTCGGCGACAGTCGAGGAAAAAAGACGTGTCCGAATTTTCTTCTACAGTATTCTAAACTTTCAACGATAGTCGCGGAAAATGAAAAATTCTGCGGACCAGTAAAAAAAATTCTTTCAGTTCTTATTTATTTCATTCCTTTTATGCCTTATATTGAATTACAATCCTACATTTATACATAATCACGACACTCATCACATGTAATTTGACACTATTTAATCACTAATCGCCTACCTAAAACTAAATAGCTAACAGCAATACGCATATTATCCTACACTGTCGTTGATTCGCACGTTATATGAATCTACTTTTTCATCGTCCTTATATACTAAATAGAACCTTTCTTTACCGCTTGCGAGAAAAAGTGCAGTATTTTGAAAATTAAAAATCTCAAATATTTCTCTTCAACATATTTTAGAATTTTAAAGAGTATTTCAGTATACGTTAAGGACTATTTTACAATTATTTTTAATTTATTAGATGAATAGAAAAATGATAATATTTCATTAAAATAATAATTAAGCAAATGAAATTATTTTCTGTTCATTATTGCAAAAACGTATTTAATGATTAATAATTATATTTTATATTTACAAATGATTTTAATCCTCTAATATAATTCACAAACACTGTACACAAGAATTTGTAAATGAACGGTGTTAAAATGACTGCAGGTCGCGTTTATCGCCTGAGAGTATGCGCATTTTTTCTGCGCACCGTTTTCCTCGACTCGTCGACGAAACTTTCTATCAAAGTGTTACAATAATTCCACGACTTTTTTCCGCTACTAGGTTTATAAAAAGTCCTCGACTTTTTTTAGAGAATTTCTGCTAAAATCATAGAGTATTTATATAAGTTTATAAAGTATTTTTTCATATCCGAGAGTCTTCGAGTGGTAGCTGAAAACTTCAGCGACTAATTTTTTCCTTGCATTTCTCTTACAAAAATTAATATTTTTACACTTTCTCTATAAAAATGGAAAATTAGAGTTTCAAAGTGTCCAAAAAAATCATTTTTGGCTATGAGCATTAAAAAGATATTAGTAAAATAATTAATTAAAATGACCAGTAAAATAGCATTTTTGACGTGTCGCGAAAAATAAATTGTCGGAGTATATCAACCGCACTGACGATGAAGAAGTATTATATCAGCGATTGGACTTTCAATATGTGGAGGGGGAATTTTTTCCCTTTCCTCCTTGAAATTACAAGAGAAAGGGGAAAAACTTTTTCATCGTCCGTACGGTTGATATAGTCAAACACTTTAAATTTTCGCGACCTAAGACCTGGGTTGTGCACGTAATATACCTGAGGTAAGTTACATAGGTTTTCTACGTATGTTACATACGTAATATACCTCTTTGGTTTTCTACAAAATGTATTATACATATAGCAAGGGTGTGAGATTAAACTACATAACCTTAAATAGTCACGTGTTCGTATCCTTAGGTCAGTTTTGTTGTTATAGGAAATATTTTGAACTGTTTTGTAAATAAATGTGTACATTTTTGTCACTATGAATCGTGGTGGTCGACCGAAACATAATTCGTAGAAAGAATTGTTTCGAATTACAACAATTGGAAAACGGAAAAAATGTGGCTTTATGCTTGCTTTGGAACAAAACTTTGAGAAACAATTTTATTTTGTTAGTTGTTGCAAATATTTCTTTAACAAATAAACAGTAATTATTCTTTATTTAACATAAAGGGGAATTCAGGATGAATATATTAAATTGAAACAAAAATGTTTATAAAAAAAGATTATAAATTATTTATTCTTACCTATGTCCTAACAGACATTTGTATCCAATATTTTTCAAAATATTGTTGCAGTGCAAGCATTTTGCAACATTTGATTTATTTTGATTTGATTCATCTACTATTGTCAAATGTTCAAATTGCAATTTATCATAAGCGATATATGGATGAGTTGTGGACTTCAATTTTGTTGTCATATTTTGCAAATAGTTTTTAATCTGAACTTTCAATTTTAACTCACAAATCAATAAATATGAATCAATCAATCAATCAATATCAATGAATTAAATATCAGTTTTGAGTTTTTGACCGTTGTTACAATCGTAATTTAAAAAAGTGAGGTTATGTATAGATGTAAGATGTCGGTATGTAATATACATAGTTCTCTACGTTTTATACAGTATATATTACGTCGAAAACCGCCAGTGACGAGTCACTGCACAAACCTGCCTAGTTAGTTGTTAGTTAGTTTTAAGTTATAACGTTCGCACGACAGCACCATGTGGAAGTGTACATTTTGTTTGTACTACGTCTCATTTTCGTACATAAATCTAAATTCACATTTTCTATATGAAAATGGTTAGCTGACGTATTTAGTTTGGTTACTACGCCTTCCCAGGTGAGAAAGACCAATGTTGACGATGACTTGAAGCTTGATTGAGCCCTGAACGCACAGCGTGGGTAACCAAGAGTTGAAGCAGTCTTTATACCATTGTCACATTAACCCTCCTGCGCATACATTTCAATCAAAAAAATTTTTTTTTATTGTTTTAAGCATTCTAAAAGTAATGTTTATTGTGAAATAAATAATATAAAGTGTCCTAAATAATTTAATAACATTTGTTTATCCCTAAGAAATAATTTGCAACTTGATAGATCACTTAATGTTAATTTAAACAAAAGTTATTAACAAAAATAGTTGGACGAATATATTCGGCTTTATGCGCAGGAGGGTTAATATTGTTTCAGCATGGGACACCAATGTTCATCCCATGCTCGATTCAAGACTCGGTCAACCTTCGTGAGTGAAGCTTGAAAATCTAATCTTAATTCAAGCTTGAATCAATCATGAGAAAATATTCAGATTATTTATTACCGAGTGCTCTTAATATTAAATATAAATGTTTATAAATTATTTAATACTATAATATATTCTACGATCATTTTTTTGTAATTTTTTATATTAATTTATTTAATAATTATTATTAATTATTATTTAAAATCATAATAATTTAATTAACATTAAGATATTAATGAATAAATAAATATAAATATTTATTTAGTCTTAGTGTATAATATTTATGTTAATTATAGAAGATTCATATAAATAAAGTTAAATTATATATTATTTTTTCTTACACAGTGTCAAATTATTATTTTTAAAGTTCAAGAGTTTCGTTTGTCTGAAAAATTTTCGGTGATCAAAAATTACAGTGTTAAAAATGTTCATTAGGGTGAAATAAATATTTATGCCAAGTATTTTTACACTAGAATTAACCGTTTAGTAAATATTATCAAAATACTATTTTTTGTCAAACGCGTGTGACCTTGCGACTCAGCGTAGCCAACTTAACACATACGTTAAACTCTTGAGTTGGCAACGCTGAGTTGCAAGGTCACACGCGTTTGACAAAAAATAGTAATTTGATAATATTTACTAAACGGTTAATCCTAGTGTAAAAATATTTGGCATAAATATTTATAGCACCTTAATGAACATTTTTTACACTGTAAGTTTTTGATCACAGAATATTTTTCAGACAAACGAAACTCTTGATCTATAAAAATAATAATTTGACATTGTGCAAGAAAGAAATAATATATAATAAAATTAAACATATTATGAAAAAAATATTGTAATATTAAATAATTTATAAATATTTATATTTAATATTGTTCAGTGCACACGGTAATAAAGAAAGTGAATATTGTATTTTCGCTCACGAAGATTGACCGAGTCTTGAATCGAGCATGGGACGAACATTGGTGTCCCATGCTGAATCAATGTTGAGTTACCATGCTCTGGCATTCATATACTTGATTAAGCAGGATCCCTTCCAACCTTCATTGGTCGTGCAGTTTAAATAGGTGCGTTTATTGAATGAGCGCGAGAAACGCGTAAATTTTGGAACAGTGGAAGCAGTCTCGTTTCATTCCTGAATTAGGCTTCGGCAGCATTGATTGAAGATTGAACGCCAATCTTCACCTGGGTTGCTGAGCTGAAAAAAATTAGTAAACAACCAAGTTTCATTCCAAACAATATGTGCACTTCCACATGGTGTCTCAGGTCGCGAAAAATTAAAGTGTTTGACTATATCAACCGCACGGACGATGAAGATGTTTTTACCCTTTCTCTTGTAATTTCAAGGAGGAAAGGAAAAAATTTCTCCTTCCACATGTTGAAGGTCCAATAACTGATATGAGACTTCTTCATAGTCAGTGTGGTTGATATACTCAAACAGTTTATTTTTCGCGACGCGTCAAAAATGCTATTTTACAGGTCATTTGAATAAGTTGTTTTACTAATTGCTATTTATTTACCACACTCAAAAATTATTTTATTGGAAACTTTAACACTCTAAATTATAATTTTTATAAAAAAAGCGTTCCAATGTTAATTTTTGTGAGAAAAAAGGCTGTTTGGAAAATGTGATTTTAGTGCTTTGTTTGTTTACATTTCACACCTTGGTCATACCCTTTAGATGATTTATTTTGAAAAAGTTTAACTAGTTTGAATTTTTCTAGAATTTTTCACGAAACAATTATCAATTCAATAATAAGTCCCTTCACTAACTGTGAAGCTGAAACGTACTATATGGACCAAGTTTCATATTTTAAGAGTACCGGTATCTAAACCTAGACGTCACCCGCCAAATAATAATAATTGAAAAATAAATTTTTAAAGCTATGAAAAAATGAGACTAACTCTGCTGGGTCTTGAAACTCGTCAATCAACCGGCAATTGATAGGTCCTGGGTTTCGATCCCCAGCAGAGTTAGTCCCTCATTTTTTCATAGATTTAAAAATTTATTTTTCATAATAATAATTTAATTACTTCAGAATAAATTAAATAACTTTTTTATCGATAGAACTGCACGCTTAACCAAGGGAGAAAATTTATTATTATTAATAATTTACTATAAATTCATATATTGAATGAATGTGAAAAACATGTATAAATGACAGTAAGGACAGTCTTGTCCAATCTTGGATAAAACTTCTTCAAAAACTAAAATTGATTCAAGATTTGACAACAATCCTTAACCAAGACTGGAGAAAAAGGCTTATATGAGAATTATGTTCTAGGTAAAAGAAGTAAAGTTTTTTCTGTCTCACCATGAGTCAACCGATCCTAACGAAGCTCCGCAAAGTCTGAACTTGGCCTCACTTCTCATCTGGATGGTCATCTGTCAGATAGTTGGAACTCTTTTAACTTTCCAAATATTACACGGAATGTAAGTAGTTATCTTTTGAACACATACTTTACAATTTTCATTTAGTTTAACTAAGAATGATTATAATTAACGTAGGATAAGTCCGGGATAAATGGTAATATAGAAGAGATGGCCAATTAAAATATTTTACAGAATCTGCCAACAAAAAATATTGTTCAAATATAATAAAAATGTTAAGTGTAATCTTTTCCATTTTTTACATGGGTCTAAAACAATTGGACAAATTCAGATTTCTTATTGTTATATTGTTATTTTTTAATATAATTTTTAATTTCATTGTGTAGTTCATAACCCACGCTTTTTGCATAAACAAAAAATGAAAGAAATTTTTTTTTCATTTATTTAATATTTTGATGTTTACTTTTATCATGTATGTTATTTGGTGAGATTGATATAAAGGACTTCTATTTATATTCTTTTAATGAAGCTAAAACTGGGAAATACATTTACTGCTGGGAAAACATCACCAAGACTTATATTCAGCTTTAGGAGAATTTTGGTATGGGGAAAACAGTTAAAGAGCTCTAAAAAAATGGGTTGATTGAAATCTAAAGTCGTCTTCGGTCAATTGTGCGGAAATACATACGAACTATACAAATCTTCTGGAAGAGTTCAGGATTATTTACAACTATTGGCTCACAACTTCAGTTTATAATAAAAAAATTTTGTTTCTTACATTTTATTTAAAAAGTTGTCGGGTTTTGTATTTTTGGGAAATACAATTCGAGTAAGATATTTGTTGGGAAGGAAGATTGCCATGAGACTTTTTTGGCGATTAAATCACGCACTTTTCACTTAATTATTAATTTTTTTAATTACTTACAATTATAACACATTTTTAATAATGTAATGTTTTGTAAACTTTTTATTTCTTTTTTAACTTTTTAAAAATGAAACCCTTTTTTAATTTTCATTCGTCACTAAATTCTTTAACACAATAACAGTAGGGGAGACCGAGGCGTAATGGATCACTTTTCACTTTTTGTTGCTTAACTTCGTCATTCTTGGTTTAATAAAAATTTCATTATGTGGAAAACTTAGCCTAACATCTCAGATTTCAATTAAAAAAAGTACGCCCTTATATCACTTATACTTTTTTTCTGGAACAATGTTTTTGGAGAAATGCAAGGTGAGCAATTTCGCCTCGGGACGGGGCGTAATGGATGAGCAATTAAATTATAATTTTGATCATGAAATATTATTTAATATTGACAATTTTGGTTTCTATTGTACATTCATAACAAAGAATATTGAAAATGGAACATATTTCATTTAAACTTTAAACATTTTGATGCAATTTTCAAAATTTAAAAAGTTGTAGCAAAATGCAAAATCCATTTACTTAAAAAATCTATTCTCCAGTTATTTTTCTTATAAAGGGTTATCATTTTATTTATATTTTAAATATAATAGGTTTCTCTTAATAAAATATAAAATATGCGAATCAATACGCCCCGACCAAAGTGATCCATTACGCCCTGGAGGTTTTTGTTGAAAATTTTGTTATTTTTTATCAATACCGTAAGTATTAATCAAAAATCGTCAATTGTTTTTTGAAAAAATGTTTAAAGCTCAAAACCTAATATACAAAAATTTTTTACAAATAATTTTGAAAAAAATATAACAAAAAAACAAAGATTTTAAAAATTTACTTTCAAGCGTAAAAATCACTTTTTCTACTATATTTTTAAGAATAACAAATGAATAACAATGAAACTTGGCACAAACTTACAGTGTACCAAGTACATTATTTTGATCAAAAACCGAAATTACTCTGATTTACCACTTTTGAATAAATTCAAGTGATCCATTACGCCCCGATGTCCCCTATACTAATTTATATTATCTTTCAAACGGAAATAGTTGCAGGGTTGAGATTTTGACAATAGTAGATTATTATTAAAAAACTAATACAAAAATTTTACATATAATAGAATCGATTGTTTCATATTTACCTTTGATGTTCCATAATTACCCTTATCAAAGTTAAATAATTTTTTGAAGTTTGTTTCTTTTTAACCTATCATTTTTCCAAGTGAGAATACAATCGTTTGTTTTAATTCGGCCTCTTGTGTTTTAAGTGTTCGCACGCTCTAGAAATGCTGTGTAAAAAGTTTTCACATCATGGAGAAAACTTGCCAGTTTTCTGACTACATAACTGTTCTTTTCTCTTTTTTTTGTTTTTTTCCGTTAACTCACATTCATACATTTTCGTTCTTAACTTACACACTTGTCCTGTCCCGACGCGACGTAGATTTACCACTAAACTCGCAAAGTACTTTGAAGTTAAATTAAATTTTTTAATTTTTCGACTGAAAGTTTCATACTTCAAATTACAAAAACTCACATATTTTTTCTATACAACAAATGTTTTGTTCTGAATTTTAATGTAACGTGCACATAATTTACAAAAGTAGATCCTAATTTTATTTTATTTTTCAATAATTTCTTAACATCTTGAAACATCTACTAAAAAAGTAATGAAAAATGTTAATAATAACATTTTTAATTTTTCTTCAAGCGACGAACTATCGAGATGTAATTAAATGTATTAAAATCTAAAACTTAAAAAAAAATTGTATAAAGAAATCTTCATTGGTTGTTATGAACTTAAGAATTATTCAATTAACTGATATAAAGTCAAAAGTAAAATTTAAAAAGTAAACTAAAAATAGCAATTTTGAAATTTCAAAAAAACCAGAAAATAGATACAAACAATGAGAAAATTTGTTGAGAACGTTCTACTTTCGCTTGTAAGAGTTTTTTGAAGCTGACGACAATAAACCTCTAAATAGAAATGAGTGCAGCTTGAAGTTGGTTTAACAGACGTTTTCAGTGCAAAAACGGTGGTTAGGGAAGGCAAGGAAAGGCTGTCAGATAGAATATTGTATAGGAGTGTTGATGTATATGAGACATATACCTATATGTAATACAGGTTTCACCTATATAGCTTTTGTAGGCAACAAACTCACACAATCATATCTAAAACGGAAGTTTCTGTGCACATTGTTTCGCCAGCGACGTTTGACGTCTCCGACGCGTCGTGGCGTCGACATTTCCTTCACGATTTAAATACGACGAGCATACAGTTCTGGACTTTGTTTAACTCTCAGTGTCTCCTACCGTAAACTAATCAACTAAATGCTTGACATCAATGCCATTTTCATCTGTTTATTATGTTATCGGAATATTAATTAGTGTGAAAAAAATTTCTTTTTTAACACTTTTAAAAATAATTATTTATTAGTTAATAGTGACTTAATGATTAAATAAGTAGCAGAAAACAATAAAACGAATAAACATGATGCCATCCGCTTATAACAATATTTAACTATATTTTTAGTTTAAATTTGTTAAAACAATAATAGTAGAGTATTTCCCACAGCACCGAAACTTACCTAAAAATTTATTAAATATTTACATGCAATATTCGGAATATTTATTTGCAATGTTTATTCATTTAAAACTTTACAAAACTTTGAATAAATATTGCAATTAAATTTTCCGAATATTGCAAGTAAATTTTTAATAAATTTTTAGGAAAATTTCGGTGCTGTGGAGATTCGTTCACTGAATATTTTTGAGTAAAATTAAAAAACTATTTTTTTCCTCGTGGGATAGACTCCTTTTTTAAGACAACTCTCAATTTTCGTCAAAACCACGCGGTTTAAGAATTTTCCATGTGGTTTTGGGGGGCAAAGAGATTGTTTCCATTGCTCCCATGTAAAATCTTGCATGTTTTCAACTTTAAAAAAATTCTGTTTCATAATTTTATTCAAAAAGCTCTATATATTTTTATTAAAAGAAAAAAATATTTAAAAAAGATATAAAAATTATTGCTTTTCTCTCATTTCTTTCACACTTTTTTCTAAAATTAATCTAAGATAAGCAATGTAAGTATTGTGATATCCATCATACGTTTCAAGTGATACTTGCAGGGTTTTATACCAATTTTCTGCAGTTATCTCATATGTAGTGACACATGACTTTAGAGTTTGAACAGAAGAATTTTATTTAGTTCAATTCTTCTTAGAATCAGTAGAGGGATATTTCGATGAGTAGACTAATACTTTTCTATTTACTGAATAAAAATTTTTCATTGAAAAATGCAGAATTGATATTGAACAAATAGTGAGTGAGTGTCTGCCAATACGTTTTTGAGTGAAACCCGCATTGGGAGCATTCAGCCAATCCTGCGAAGACTGATTGTTATCAAGTGTAAAAATGCCAATAACGAACAAGAAATAAGAAATTTTGTTAAAATGTAAATAAATGAAATTTGACAGCAAACATACACTGAAAGAATTTTAGGCAGGCTGATGGCTTTTCATGTTCGAAATTAGTGCCCCTTGCTCATGACTCGCAGTTAACCTCAAAAAGGCGAGAATCTACTCCCGAAAGGTAAGCAGCAACTCCTCAGGGGCAGCTGATTACCTTTTGGGAGTAGATTCTTGCCTTTTTGAGGTTAACTGCGAGCTGTAGGCAGCGAGCACTAAAGGTACCGTCCCATGACGACGTAAAAGCGTCGGCGTAAAGCAGAAACCATGCGATAGAAAGAGATGAACAGATATCACGTTCTCACTCACTTACATGGTTTCTGCTGTACGCCGACGCTTTACGCCGTCATGGGACGGTACCTTAACGGCACTCATATAAAGCCTGCAGCCTGCCCAAAATTCTTTCAGTGTATATGAGTAGTTCTACAAAATAATATGGAATATATGATGTCCAATGTTATTTTTTACATAACTTATAAAAAAATTAAATCATTTTTAATGGGAACTGTAGTGCCTTATCGTTTCTATTATGCCACAAGTCCTAAATTCTCAGTTTCCTGGCATGTCTAAATATAAAAATGAAAGTTAATAAACTATAAAAATATTATTTTCAAGCTTTTAAATACAAATTTACACTCGGATAATAATTTTAAATAGTTGTACTTTACAAACATTTAATTACACCGTCCGACAAAATTAAACTTTTTTTTGCATCCATGAACGAACCAAAGATTTTCGGAAACTAGAGCTAAAAAAAAGATACCCGTGTCTGGCGGTTTTTCGAGATCAAGTCGTTTACGGTTTTTAGGGGTCAAAACAACCCTCTAATAGAAGGTAACCAATTGTATTGCAAAAAATATAGAAAAATGGTAAATTTTTATTTAATAATTCTTTAAACCTTATTGGGACTATTAAACATATTCTTACTAATATTTCAGGTCAAACCGTCAACCCCAAAAACTACCCCTCTTTCGATTTATTTAAAAAAATACTAATAAAACTAAAAAAATTTGGATTTTTTAAAAAGTAATCGTTGGTTAATTGTAATATCATAAAACAGCCTCTATCATTTTCAATTTTTCATTACATTCCACATGTCCGACATACCACGGTTATTAAATTTTATAAAAATCGGATTATTTTTTTAATTTGTCCGCCATTTTGGATACGCCATTTTGAATTTTTAAATAACGAGTTTAGATTTGTAACTAGCGACCCCAAAAACCCTTAAATACGAAGTTTTATAAAATTTCAAAAATTGTAGGGCGGTATTCAATATATTGATTAAGGGTTGGGGTGAAAAATTGAAAATGATAAAGGCTGTATTATGATATTACAATTAACCAACGATTCCTTTTTAAAAAATCCATTTTTTTTAGTTTTATTAGTATTTTTTTAAATAAATCGAAATAGGGGTAGTTTTTGAGGTTGACTATTTGACCTGAAATATTAGTAAGGATATGTTTAATATTAAACATTGAATTCAACGATCAATTCTGAGTCAGGAATAAAAAAATAAAACAACAATAGTTGTTTGACGTTTCGACAGCGCCGCTGCCCTCTTCAGAAACTAAAATTTATTTTAAAAAAGACAAAAAATATATAATATATAAAAATTAAAATACATTCTTAAAAAAAATAATATTAATTATAAACTAATTTTTAAACAATTTTTTTACCGAAAATTAAATAAAATTTAAAATTGTTGCAAAAGAACGTCTTATCCGTTGCGATTACAATTGGACACTGGCGAATAAAATGTATATAGTTTTCGAAATATAGGTAACTGACATGAGGTGAATGACCTTGTCAGTAAACAAAATTCAGGAAATGTCAAAGTAACTCAGAACAGATTAAGAATATTTTTTTTCATTTATGTTTAATAGTCCCAATAAGGTTTAAAGAATTTTTAAATAAAAATTTACCATTTTTCTATATTTTTTACAATACAATTGGTTACCTTCTATTAAAGGGTTGTTTTTACCCCTCAAAACCGTAAACGACTTGATCTCGAAAAACGGCCAGACACCGGTATCTTTTTTTTAGCTCTAGTTTCCGAAAATCTTTGGTTCGTTCATGTGTGCAAAAAAAAAATTTTAAATGGCGGATCCAAAATGGCGAATTCGAAAATTTTATCAGATTTGCTTCAAACTTGTTACTCGGGGGTTTTCGGGGTCTCTGATTATGAATCTAATGTCAGATTTTCAAAATTCAAAATAGCGGATCCAATATGGCGGTCGAGAAAATAGAAAATCCAACGGATTTGTTTAAAACTTGTTACTCGGGGGTTTTCGGGGTCGCTGATTACGAATCCGATGTCAGATTTTGAAATCCAAAATGGCGGACCTAAAATTCGATCAAATTGCATGAATCTTGAAATTCTCTGCCATATTGGATTCACCATTTTAATTTTGTAAATCTGACATCATATTTGTAATCAGTGACCCCGAAAACCCCCAAGTAACAAGTTTCAAGGGTATTTGATAAATTTTTAAATCTTAATAGTCGCCATTTTAGGTCCACTATTTTGAATTTTAAAAATCTGATTTGAAATTCGGATTCAGCGACCCTAAAAACCTAAGTATGCACTTGGTCATACAAATCGAATTATGTTTAGTATTTTATTTTTGAGATGGACATATATGGCCACAGACGTAAAGGTGGCACGACTTTTTGTGGCCACATATGGACCATAGACTGTCAAGGGGTTAAGCGTTGTTTTTCAATTTTTTAGATAAAAATGACAAAATTCTCAGTTTTTTGGCATTTTCTGCCAGAATACACAAGTGCTTAAGCTGTAAAATTAAAAATTTGTATTTTTTTGTCTGGACACTTTTAGGTAATGTTGATAATACTTTTAACTTGAACTCAACCTATACTTTTTAACACCTAAACGTAAAAAAAAGTTGTTTTAAAATTTTCTTTATTTTCTTTTTTCGTTTGTAGAACTAGCTATGTATAGTGCATACACGGAAAAAAAGTACGTGAAATTTTCATTGACGCGGTACTTGATCTTTGGATACGACACAAAATATTAGAAACAATCTAGTACTTTTGCATGAGAGTTTCAAAAGCAATCAATGAAAATTTCTAGTACCTTGCTTGAGAATTTCATTGACTTTCAAAAAAAATTTATATTTCTGTTAAATAAAAAATATAACTTCCACTTGTTCACAGTTTTTCTGAACTTCACTCATTCATTCACATATTTGGATAACTAATCACACAAGCAAAGAACAATTATTATTGTATCACTTTTTGACGATTATCAACACTTATGAACTAACCTACACGGAGAGACCGAGATTACTAATTTTTGTATAAAATCACACTAGAATTTACTATTTTCACATTGCAACCACCGGAAATAAGGGGACTTTTTGTATTTTTTACTATTTTCTACACTAAGTCACTAATCCCGACAAATGTTCACCAAATTAGCAAAGTTTCTTACTATTTCGTCCAATAGTTCCAAACAACTGTAGTAAACTCAGAAGTATTGTGTACGTAAAATTACTACAGTCGTTTGTAAATGCAGAAAGAAAAAGTGAAAGAAAAAATACGGATTTTTGTCGCCGGTTTCCCGTCAATTCTTGACTAATGGAGGTAAACTGGAAGGATTTTTACATACACAGACACACACACACTTATATATTTGTTGGATAAATATTTGAAGACACACACATGTTTATTTCACTTATATGTATAGACGCGGTTAATTAATACACTAATACACAACTGCACGCACGACAACGAATTTTACTGAAAGTATACATCTTTGTTTCCTTATATATTGAATGATGAAAATTTACAGCACTTACGAGAAAGCAGTTTACTTTTAACAACATATTATAAGACATAGTTCTTGGGACAGGAATAAATGCAAAATTTAATTATTTATAATGGTCAATTTCTGAGATAACGAACGACCTACGTTTTAATTTATATTTAATTATTGTAGATAATATCCAAATTTATTTTACATACGCGAAACATAGTCACTGTCAATGATCGGATGGCATCGGCTCATTTACGGAGATTGACGAAGTTAGCAACCAATAGAAATGCAGGCGCCATATGACAGCACTCGTTAGCCACACTTGCTCACCAAAAATTACTACAGTGGATCGTAGATTTTAGTAGAAAATGTTTTCATTTGTCAGATTTTGTGTAATGAAATTAGAGAAAACTATAATCAATTTTTGCTACATTTACAACTCTTACACAAAGTATTAAAACTTGCTATTTCAATGTAACAAATTTATCTATTTCTTTTGTAAATTTATCTAATTCTGTAGTACATTATGCTAAAAGTCCCCTTATTTCCGGTCATTGCAACCATTTTTAGTAATTTTTACGAATGTGGGTCTCTCCTTCTATAACACACACATACATTCGCATATATCTTAAATATAAACACACAATTAACCCAAGTAGCACGCTGTATCAGCGTGTACTAGGGAACACTTAAAAGTACGTATCGAATTGTTCTTATATACCACATAGTGAAATTTTTCACGACTTGAGAAACATGCTTTTTCACTGTAAACTGAGAATTACATAAGATTCTGTTTTGTGAGAAACACAACATAAAAAATATTTTTTTGAAATATACAAATGTATATTTACACTATTTGTTTTTCATAAAATAATAGTATATTTACATTTGAAATATCCACAAATGGAAACAGACGATCAGCTGTCATTTACCTCGGATAGAAGCGCGCAACGCACACTGCGCATGCTCTACAGAATTTTCAAGCGCGGTCAACTAATCTTTGAAGGAGAGTCCAGAATAGGGTTAGAAGCGCGTTGGTCACGTGATCTCCATATACAATACATACCAACGCGCTTTTACCGACGTTCACAAACCCTATTCTGGACTCTCGTTCACGTACTTTATAAAACTGAACACATGACTTTTGGTTAAAATTTAAAAAATACTCTGACCCATACTAGTACTAGAATAATTCTAGGACCAGTGTTGCCAGATTAGGGGGTTTCTCCTAGATTTAGGGGCTCTTTGATCCTTCAGTGGGAATTTTAGGGGAATAAATTGTTTAGGGGGAAAATTTAGTAGGAATTTTTTTCTTTAGAGGTTATTTTAGTGGTTTTATTTATTATAAATAATCATCTATCAGACTTGTCATTGGCCGGCTTATCAGTCGGTTCGTCACTTTCTCTACTCAACCAGGTACAACTGACAAAATTTTACCTTAAAGTCAAGTTCTATTGATTCATACTGGACGTATTTATCTCTCAACCAATCACATTTAAGTAAAATAAGTAATACGTAACAATGCAGTGTATATACGTTTGTAGTAAATATTTTCTATTCACAGTTATATAAATATTTTTAAGTTTTTAAAAGTTTCTAGGAGGAATTTTTCTTTTTAGGGGGAAATTGAAACTACACTAGGGGGAATCTGCCTTAGCCATCTCGCAACACTGTCTAGGACTTTCTTATATTTTCTAATAAAACGTATACGATACCGCCTTGTATTTTGTGTCCTATCTAAAAGTCAAGCACTTTCAAGGAATGATTCACGTACTTTTTTTCCGTGTATAAATAGGGCATAGAAATTTTAAAGTACCAAGTAGCCATCAGGATTATCGAGAATTCTCTAAGCTGTGTGTGGATTGTTAAAAATTGTCGAAAAATCCGAAATAATTATGTTTATGAGAAACCATCATAGCCTCCCTTGGTCGAGCGCGTCTAGGCGCCTCCCAGTACGGTTGAGCCCTGTATGGTCGCGTGTTCTAATCTTAGGAGTCTCAATCGTTCGGAAAATTTTTTTTTTATTTTTTCTGATTTTTTTATTTTATTAACATTATTAATATCAAATTTAAGCAAAATGTAATACCCTCTTCATTTATTACATTTCTTTTAACTGCGAATTATATTTTTATTGCCCAACCGCGCATTTCGGTCCTTTCGATGGATCGGACCGCGGGCGGGCGATATTGCCAGCAATGGCGCGCACATTTAGCTCATCATGGGCCGGCACGGTGGTCCGCTTGATCGGACCGTGATCCGGCATAAACGCGCCTTAATAGCAAACATTTTGTTATCTGGGAATTGTATTCCTATTAAAGTTTTGTACAATAATGTACCAGACTGCAATGGATTTTACCAATTGTTTTGCTACTTATTCTTTTTCAGTTCACGTCTCACTCTCAAATCATGTCTCTGCTTCTTACTTTTATTTTGACAAAAATGCAACAAATTAACGCTTCTACATAATGAAGGTGTTAGTCCTGATCTGATTCTATCGGCTCTCCTGATTATTTTACTTAATCCATCTTTTATATGTAAAATTTTTCCATTTCCCTGAAAGAGAGGATGATTCGTAAGGGTGATGCTAGAAAAATGTGATCAATTTAAGCTTCTATAATTATTTTAAACACATTAACTAAATTCTTTGAAAGTTTAGTTTTTAATGTAATTTATAACCAATTTAAATATTTAATTGTTAATTAACAGCATAGCTTTATTAGACACAAGTCTGTATCAAACTGTTAACTATGATTTAGTTCTATATTTACTTACTTTGTGTCATCAATCATTGAAAAGGACATTTAAACTGATACTGTTTTTATAATAGCCTTTGATAAGGTTGACTATGCAATTCTGGTGTCAAATTTGGAAGCCTTGGGCTTCTCTCGTAAATTAATTTCATGGATAAAAAATGATCTTCCTAACCGATGTTCTCCAGAAATTACAAATCTAATTGAGCATATCTTATTTCTTTTGTTTGCTGAAAAAGATGTTTTCTTGAATAATTATAACTACGACCGAGTACGACCGAGTGCGATTCTAATTCTTTTTTACAAGAGTAGTCTAAAGTATCTTTTAATGACCTACGAAAAAATAGCTGCGCAAACTTGCGCCAAAAATTTTTTTTGACATTTTTGTTTCATGAGTCCGATTACAACAGTGGTTCAAAATGACAAAAAGTGGATTGTAACATTAAATATTCAATTAATTCATGGTAGACATTTTTTACGAGTGTTTTTTATTGTGTGTCTTGATAAATGTGAAATTAATATTCAAAATTTTAAAATAGCGGTTCCAATATGGCGTCAAATTTGAACATGTGTATTGCACATGTAAATACAAGAAGAAGAGTTTTTTACACGTGTAATAATTTTTTCTTAGTGTAACTGCACATGTAGGGGAGACCTAGGAGGAAAGTAACAGAGAAGGAATATAACAACGCTAATATCTTTTATTTGAACGCTAAAATAAAAAAACTTATTTTTGTTACTTTCCTCCTCGGTCTCCCCTATTACACTTGTAAATACATGAGAAAAAACCATTACACGTGTTAAAACTGTTCCTAGTGTAATTTCATGTATAATACATGCCCAAATAGACATATATCATTACAATAGCTATTAGGTTATTATAATAAAGTCTTTATGTAATACACCACTGTAATACGCATTTTTGGCTATCTACATATAATGCGTGTTGTGAGTTACCTATTATAGCCCGGTGCGAATAATTTTAGAAGGGAGTACACTTTATTTCGTGTTAGTTCCATAGTTCTTAGCGCAAAAAGCAGCCCAGTGTAGGGGGGTTAGAGATACCTATGACTTATAATGAAAAGTCTTCTCGCTTAAATCAGCTCTTCGCGGTGAAAAGGCAAACTACTAAATCGCGTTTTGAATTTTTGAAAACAATGTAGATTTCATTTTTGATATTGACATTGCAGAGTAAGTTGTTATTTGTGTTTTAAAAGGTTTATTCTATTTATTTCTTAAAAATATAATTATTACACACAGAGAAAAATGTTATTTTAAGCAAATATATTTTAGTTCAGTTAAATAAACGTATATTTGTCTCAGGGCTAAGTATGTATTTGTTTTAAATATAATGTTTTTGCGACAAAAATAAAACATATATTTGATCCAAATAAAATTTTATTTAAAGAAAATAAAATTTATTTGATACAAACAAAAGTTTTAGTTCGTTCTGAGTCGAAAATATCTTTTATCTTCCCGTGTAGAAATATCGCTATGGCCCGGATCAGGGACAGATTGGGCTATTAGGGAATGAAACACACGGCCCGACATGGCCCTGATAGTAAATACTCCCATGTATTTTTGCCCGCTGAATCCGAATGCGAAGCCAGAATTGTAAATTGGTTCTTTTTTCAGTTAAACTCAAAAAAACTACTTAAAAAATCACTACCGTGAAAAACTGCATAGGAATATATTACTTATTCAATTTATATTTAACGAAATTTTTGTGCTGTTTTCTTGTTGGTGACTTTTTCGCAAAAGTTTTTGATCTCTAGACTTTTAATTTTTGGATTCGCTCTACCTTAACCTGACTTTGAACACTAAAATTTAGTGCTCTGTTTAACTGATATTTTTGAATATTCACATGAAATTCTTCGTGTTTTGGATTAAGTTCTAGTGTGACTACAACGGCATTGAATAATAGTCTGAAAAAATGTGCAAAGTGTGGTAAAGACATTGCACGTGCAATACCGCTTATTGCACTGGATACAACCTGGCTTATCACTCAAGTTGTGGGTTGTAATCACATATAATATCTAATGGATCATTCACGAGGTGCTGTAAACGCAAGTCTCTTCTTCTCCATCAGCTAATTCCCAGGATTCTCAATCAGCTGTCAATTTTAAAAAAGTCATGGGTGCAATATATAACCTAACACGTACAGTCTCTTTAAATTTTGATTAATAAATGTGAGACTACTCGTTCTGAAAAAATTGATGTCAAACTCAATGCTAATGTGTGTGTTAGAGGTGTGCATTTAATCGAGTCGAATCGAAAATTATTCGACTCGACAACAGAAAACTCGAGTCGGGAATAATTCGAATCGAACTAGCCAATTCGAAACTTCGAATTCGAATTTCGAATTGGCCGATTCGAATCGAAAGTAAATTCGAATCGAGCTAGCTAATTCGAAACTTCGAATTCGAATTTCGAATTGGCCGATTCGAATCGAAAGTAAATTCGAATCGAGCTAGCTAATTCGAAACTTCGAATTCGAATTTCGAATTGGCCGATTCGAATCGAAAGTAAATTCGAATCGAACTAGCCAATTCGAAGTTTCGAATTTCGAATTGGCCCTTTCGAATCGAACTAGCCAATTCGAAAATCGGAGTTTCGAATTGTACAACTTAACTCGGTTATTTAATTCGCACAATCTAGTACTAAGAAACTTTTTCTTAAAAATGTAAAAATATTTTTTATTAATTCTATAATTTTTAATATATAAATAACATACAAATACCAATAATGTGTTAAAATAAGGTGTCTCTAATAATTAAAAATAACCAAGTGATACAATCATTACACTGGCACACACACAAAAAATTGATGCTCTGAGCTTTTGATCAGACTATGACTACTTTATGTTTTTGGGGTCGCTGAAACCGAATCTGAAGTTCATTTAACCCCATCACGTCAGGGTTTTGAGATAACTCCCGAAAAAACTCAAAATTTGACCCTAACATTTTTTTAACCAGAAAAATATTTATTTTCATGTCTTACAATCACTACTTTATGTTTTTGGGGTTGCTGAACCTGAATCTGAAGTTCATTTAACCCCATCACGTCAGGGTTTTGAGATAACCTCAAAAAAACTCAAAATTTGACCCTAACATTTTTTAACCAGAAAAATATTTATTTTCATGTCTTACAATCACTACTTTATGTTTTTAGGGTCGCTGAAACGAATCTGAAGTTTATTTAACCCTATCACGTCAGGGTTTTGAGATAACCCCCAAAAAAACTCAAAATTTGACCCCAAAATTTTTTTAACCTGAACTATATTTATTTTCATGTCTTACTATCACTACTTTATGTTTTTGGGGTTGCTGAACCCGAACCGAAAGTTCATTTAACTCCATCACGACAGGGTTTTGAGACCTGTCGACTCAAAAAAACTCAAAATATGACACAAAAAAGAAAATTTTCATTTTCTACTATCACTAATTTTTGTTTTTAGGATTGCTAAACCCGAATCTGATGTTCATTTAATCCCATCACGTCAGGGTTTTGAGATAACCTTAAAAAACTCAAAATTTGTTTAAAAAAGTTCTTGATAAAAATTTTTTTTGGTCATATTTTAAGTTTTTTAAAAGTCATCTGAAAACCTTGACGTGATGGGGTTACATAAACTTCAGATTCAGGTTCAGCAACCCCAAAACCATAAAGTAGTGATTGTAAGACATGAAAATAAATATTTTTCTGGTTAAAAAAATGTTAGGGTCAAATTTTGAGTTTTTTCGGGAGTTATCTCAAAACCCTGACGTGATGGGGTTAAATGAACTTCAGATTCGGCTTCAGTGACCCCAAAAACATAAAGTAGTCATAGTCTGATCAAAAGCTCAGAGCATCAATTTTTTTTTGTGTGCCAGTGATTATCAATTCAATTATTTTTTGCAAGAATTTTTAACTAAAATTCTTTTTTAAATCGATTGTTCTTTGAGAATTTTCAAATCCATTACTTTACAATATTCAATTTTACGAAATTTCAAGTATTCCTGAATTCTTCAATTAAATAAATATTAGAAAATAAAAACTTAAATTAATATTTAAATAATTCAATTTTTGCAAAGAATTAATAAAAAAAATTATTTAAAAGGATTTATTAAAATTTTAGAAGATAATTCAAATTTACTTTCGATTCGAATCGGCCAATTCGAAATTCGAATTCGAAGTTTCGAATTAGCTAGTTCGATTCGAATTTACTTTCGATTCGAATAGGCCAATTCGAAATTCGAAGTTTCGAATTAGCTAGTTCGATTCGAATTTACTTTCGATTAGAATCGGCCAATTCGAAATTCGAATTCGAAGTTTCGAATTAGCTAGTTCGATTCGAATTTACTTTCGATTAGAATCGGCCTTCGAATTTCGAATTAGCTAGTTCGATTCGAATTTCTGTCGATTCGAATTTTGCACACCTCTAGTGTGTGTCAATGAAATACTTGACAGGAATGAAAAGAAACAAAATATTGTGTCCTTCGACAGAGTTAAAAAATTTGTCTTTAATGCGAGACAAAACGTCTATGCAGAGAGACAGGAGATTCGAGGAGTTCAGAAGCAGTTGGTTGTGCGTCGGCGGAAGGGAGAGTTCAACATTGCGTCAGTTTACCGTAGTATACATTGCGAGGAGACCCTACGATCGTAAAAGATCTCCCTCCGAAAAGCATGACCACTGTTACGTTACAAGTGGGTGGAGAAGCAGAGATTTAAATGTGTCTTCGGCCCAGCATATCGTGAGTCCACTTTCGGTGACTTTTCCTCTCTTCCAATTCTATTAATGTATTATCTAAAATTTGGAATAACACTTATATAAAATTTCAAGAACTTAATTAAGGGAGAGTGGCATCTTTGAGACCTCTTTTGAATCTGTTTTTCATTACTTTTTTTAAGACACAGGATTAATGTAAACAAAATTGGGTTTTGAGGGATTTATTTGTTAACTTTTTAAGTTTATAAAAATATATTTATACGCCTATAGAAGGCGCCGAAGTTGATCTCGTTTCTCTGCAGAGCAAATCGGTGGGCATGATTCCGGTTGGACGGTTTAATCTAAAACAAATATTCAAGGTTTTTCTGAATCTGAGATAGATATAGCTTTCGAGTACGTAGAATAATTTTTAAAATAATAATTTTTAGGTATTAGGCAGTTGTTTCAATTAAGAAGTCTATTTTAAGGCGAAAATTTGTCAAAAAATCTGGTGCCAAAAATAAACATAAAAACAAAAAAAAACGCTATGTACTTGAATACATTAATAAAAGACGAATAAAAAAACCTTGTCCGAAGTCAATCCGATTAAAACTGTTCTAGCTAGACTATCTACGGTTTCGAAAAAAACGCGTTTAAAGTTTTCACATATAAAAACTTAAAAAAATGAACTCACCGTTAATCTGCGATGTTTCATTAATTTTGTCCATATCTTCAGCTTCTTAAGCTACCGTAATTGATACCACGATTAAAGAGAAAATAGACGATAGCGATAAAAAGAACTCTATGCGCTCTTGGACACCTTTTGCAGATTTTGATTTTCTTCACATAAAATAACTTTGAAATCATTTTTAATGATATACTTTCTATTCTACACATTATAAAGTATCGCTTAAGCTCAGGAAAAAATCGATTTTTCGGGTCAAAGGTGTCATTCTCCCTTAATAGTAATTGAGTTAAAGTACTACTGCACATTAGAATTTTTAAAACATTAATTTTTATATTGTATTTGTTAAGTCCTTAACCACTTCACTGGCAGGGCGTTCCAAATGGCGTTCCACGCGCCGAGGCCCAGACTGGCAAAAACACCGAAATGGCGTTCCTAAAAAACACTTTTTTTTAAAGAGTGTACACCACATTTAACTATTGTAAAGCAATATTTCTATAATTTAGACATCAGGGAACAAGATTATCACAACAAAAATTTTAGTTTTTGTGATTTTCAACGTTTTTCCGAACGTTCAAATCGGCTATTTTTAATAATTTTCAACAAATGGCGTTCCACTTTTTTTCAATTTTTACACTATAAAACTTGTATTTTTATTAAAAAAAGATATTTATATTACAATATTATAATACAATAATATAATTATTAATAATATATATAAATATAACATATATAAATAACTATTATTTATTATTATGAATGGTAATATTATACGTATATGTTTTTGCCAGTCTGGGCCTCGGCGCGTGGAACGCCATTTGGAACGCCCTGCCAGTGAAGTGGTTAAGGCTTCAAAAACACCTCCTAATAAATATAAAGAGGCATTGACAAATACTTTAAGAAGATGGTGCAGTAAATTTATTTGTTACGACCAGTAGAAATAGTGGTGCTAATGTATGTACCAGTGTCTGACATAAGAGAAGTGGAGGGATTTTAATTTACAAAAAATTGTTAAGTAATTTATGGATGGCCTCTAACGATACATATAAGATTTAAACGCGTTTTTCTCAAATGGCGGAAATTTCATCTCTGAATCGATTTTAATAAATCTTAGATCGTTTTGTTTGATTAGCATGTCCACTGTGTGAATTCAACAGAAAATATGAAAAATATTTTTAAAAAAAATTTTTGGAGACTAGAAAAATAGTGAAAAACATTATGTATTTGGAAAAAAATTATTGAAACATCTGCTATGTTTTATTTCAGTCAATTTTTCATTGATGGTGGTAAACAATTAGCTTTTTGGAGATTCGAATTTGATGCTATCTGCAGATTATGATATTAAATAACAATTAACAACAAACCATTATTTTTATGCTCCACATATGTACTAAGATAGGCAAACAAGTATTTTACATATTTATAATAAAAAAGCTAAGAATTTTTTTTTGAATATTTGGTTTTTAAGAACCTTCTAAAATTTAGTATTACCTTAAAAAAGATAATTGAAAAATTATTTGTTCTAAATATCTTAAAAGACTACAAGATGTTTTAAGATGTTGTTTTTGTGCAGTGTGAATAATATCAGTCATCAGCTATCTAAAAGTGACATATTTTTACTTGTGGGATTAAAAATAAAGTTTAAAAATAAAACATATATTTTTTTGCATTGTATATGTAACATTTTTAAAGCAGTTCATCGTGTCTACGGTTAGATACTAATATACTTTATTAAATTTAAACACCAAAATATTAAAAATTGAAACAACTTTTCTGTCTGTGTATATTTTTTAGCAAAAATAAAGTTGTAAATAATTTCTTTCAATGGTCGTCTAAAAAATAAAACAGCATTACCAATATTATTCTAGAAATTAGATTTTCTTTCTGTTTTTAAAATTGTTTTATTTCCAACCCGCAAAAATAGTAAATCTAAAAGAGGATTTTACCCTAACAGAATACTTTGTCCCATTCCATTCCTCCTCAAACCCTTCTCAATCTCTGCCATGTACAAAATGCGTTCGACACCCTTCTGCCAGAAAAGGTAATTTTATTTCTCTGATTTTAAGCAACGCTGGGTACCTTAATTTCGTTAAATGAGTTGTTTGCTAACTCGGTTAAAGTCGCGCGCACGAGCGTCCATCCATCGAAAGAGTCAACCATCCAGCCAACCAACCATCCATCCGAGGTAGGTCTCGTACGGGTAATGGTTTGACATGGTTATTGACGTTTTAGGCCGAAATCAAATTATTTGATATACGTGCTTGTCTGCATCGCAATACGGAAGCTTCGTTGTTCGATGAATTCCATGACGAGCTATACCGGCTAGAATCACTAATTGAAGCCTCGTCATCAACATAATTAGGGGACCATGAGGGGAGTTGTGTAGCAAATTTATTTTTGGGTAAAATAACAATTTTAGAAATTGGTAAGTTGCTGGTTTCTTATTAAAGAAGTAAACATAAAAGGACACTGAAATATAGTTAAAGTTAAAATCTGTTCACTTGTACCGAAAGTAAAAATTAAGTGAAACAATATTTTTAATAAAGAAAGCAATGAAAAATCAACGATATCATTAAAGCTGTTTCACTTTTTCAATTTTGAACATTACTTTCAATTGATCAGTTTATGTAAGAAAAAGATTTATATTTAAATAAATCAAAAATGGACCCAACACCAAATAAATTGAAAAAATTTTTAAACTAAACTTCGTTGTTTTGTAGCACACGACAAAGGCTTAAGACTTCATTAAAGCTTAAGGATTGATGCTCAAGACTTCTTTAACCCTTCGTCGTAAGGATATTACCAGATATTAGTTTGATTTTGAGGTAAAGTTTGTTTTGGTTATTTATATTTGATAATTTAAGAATGAAACTTACCGTTTTTAAATACAAATAAATTGTAAATTTGCACTTTATACAAAAAATCATATTTTTAGTTATTAAATAGTATAATTAATTATAATTAATTGTAAAATATAAATGGGTTCCATTTTTAATAAGGTACGAATCTGCAAATACAGACATTTACAATCTCACACATAACTAACACAGGTTTACAAATTAAAAACTTTTTTTTGCCAATCGAACAAAACATTTTTTTTCAATTAGTAGGTGTTTTCTGAGTGAGAAAATCATAGTTTTAATTTTAATCTGATAAAATTTAAAATTTTCGAATTCGCCATTTTAAATTTTGAAAAACTGACTTCAAATTCTAATTTTGCGACTCCAAAAACCTTAATTACAATGAAATCACATTTTTTAGAACCTTTTTTTTCTTGGACCGTTTTTGGACCACAAGCGATTTTTAGCTGGGCTGCGAAGGGGTTAAGTGGCAGACTACTGTATCAATTACCCTACGTAGCAATTTACTGTCGTACCGGCTCGACGTATATCAAAATTTGTTATGGCGTCGAAAGTACATGACACAACAGGTGCGTCGAGTGTGAGTCTCGTAAAGTTAGTGTTATTGTTACTTGTAGTTTAGAGTTTAGAGTCTTTATAATAACTTGACTTTTTTTATAAGATTATAAATGGTATAAATAATTGTTCAAATTTCATATCATTATTTCATATGTCTGTCCCAATAAGGGCAACCAGAAATTATACACTGCTTTTAGATTCATCTCTTCTTTGCTTAGGTAAACACTTTTAATAAAAACTACCTAGCGTAAATTATACAGTTAAAATTGTATAATATAAGTTGCGATTGCAACTAATAAAATAAATAAATTTAAAAAAAAATAAAAAATAGGGTCTAAAGTTTAAAAAATTAGTTTGTTTATAAAAAATTTTTTTTTAATAAAAAATGAAACAAAAAAATTTTTTAAACATTTTTTAAAAGTTCTAAGAAAACTGAAACTTTCATTCTTTGACAATTTTTTTCTAAACTCAATATTTTTAAACTTATAGTCTACTGAAAGTAGGTCTACGTTTACAAATCCAAAATTTCGAAAACTCATAACTTAAAAATTTGGCATACAAAAAAAATACGTATCTGTTTTTTTTCAATACAGAATAGAAAAAAATATATTTTTGGCCGATTTTAAGAGGTCATAGGTAAATCTCACGTAGAATTGCCTATATATATATATATATATATATATATATATAGGGGAGACCGCGGCTAAACCGGACACGGGGCTAAACCGGACAAGTCAATTATTTCCGAAACCGTGAAGAATTTCAAATCGTGTAAATAACCTATGAACGCACAATTTCGTGATGCATATGCTGCATGAGGTTTTAGGGACGTGTCATTTTTCTTGTAATAATAGTTGCCGTTAATATGTGAAAATGTCATATCTTGAGGTAAAAGTAAAAAATTTTTTTCTTTATTTTTTTGGGTTTTTATCGTTAAAATTAAAGTGCAAATATCATACGGCCATTTTTCTTTTAGCTCAAGGTGTACTGAGTTTAGTAGAAAAAAATTTTAATGGAAAACATTAAGAAGAAAAAATATATTGCAGGTTAATTATTACACGGAAAAAAATTTCCTGTAAAATTTACAAGATTTCCTGCGCCATCTATGATCCGCGGTTGTAATATCCACAAACGGCTGAGTTTGGGAAATACACAAACCAGGACTGTGTGTGTCACAAACTGTAGCAGACGAACTGCAGGATTTTTTGGTGCTATTACAGATTGGTTTGTGCTATACCCAAACCAGCTTGTTGGAAACACTAAACTCGCCTGTATAAAGCACAACTTAACCTATTCGTATATTCTACAAAAGACTTTGTGTGTTTCACAAGAAATTTTTTTCCGTGTAGATGACGGTGTGGGGCTGAATCGGACATCGTGATTAAAAACAACCAAATCTTTGAATTCTTTAATTTATTTTATATTAATTAACTATTTTATTTATATTCTTTGCTTAGAACCACTTTATAAATAAATAAATAAAGAATTTACTTTAAAACTCGAACTCGCAAGCGAGTTGCTACAAACAGACAACCTGAAAACTGTAATTCATTTTATATTATAATTATTACCGATTTTACATATTATATTATATTCTTTGTATAGAACTATCTACAATTATATAAAAGAAGAACTGATTTGACTTTTTTCCAAAAAAAAAGAAAATTTGTATCTCATTCTTTAATTAATTGGCCGTGTCCGATTTAGCCCCATGGGGTGTCCGGTTTAGCCCCACCAATTTTCGGATTTTCGTTTTTGAGGTAGTCACCTTCGAAGCAATATATCTCTAAAGCTATTGTACTTTTTTTAAATCGAACAAGTGCAATTTGTAGGTGAAAGTATAAGCTTCAAAACGGTATATTACACTTTAGCAAAAAGTATGTTTTTGTATGAGTTTTCTGGTCAAAGACCAAATCCGTCCGGTTTAGCCCCGGTCTCCCCTATATAATATATATATATATATGTCGTAGGCAACTAGAAGAATCCGGCATTAAGCTTAATTCTTAGGCAGTAAGCTTAATGCCGGCAATTAGACGAATACATGACGAAATCGTTCACATTTGTCTATTTGCCTAGGCAATAAGCTTAATGCCCGGCAGTAAGATTATTGCCCGATGAAGATTCGGCAATTAGACGAATTACATTATCATCCATTTGCAGTGCACAGACGTCCTATAAAAAATTAATTAAAAACAATAATAATAATATCAATAATAATGATAATAATGTCGTTCTATTTTTTGTTAATCAGGTTTAAATCCATCTTTATTTATATAAAAGAATTGTCAAAATAAACATAAAAATTTTTCTTAAATAATTATAATATTATTACACACGGATAAAAAGAAATCAGCTGCAGCAGTAAACAGATGTTTGCTGTGAAATCTCTAAAAATTAGCTACCACAGCTAAGAAGTTTGCAGTGGCAGCGAAAATGTTGGCTGTGACAGCAAACATTAGTAAAAATTTATGAGAGTTTGCTATCATACCCGTGTAGAAATTAATAGTGGAAGTTTGGATCCATCCTCGCTCCACCCCTGGAAATGTTATAGTCATCTAGCGCCATCCATGGAGCGAGTCGATTCCGCTAGATTGAAACATAACCTCCAATTTCTCCGGCATAAAGTGTCAAAACGTGAAAAATATGTTAAATTCTTTGATTTTTATCGCATAAATCGTAGTTTATTCTATATTTTTGAAAATTAGATGTTAAAAGTTTCCATAAATAAATATATATTTTCTATATAAATATTGTTTTTTAATGCATCTTCGAATTTTTCTCAATTACATAATAAGCATATTTCATTTGTGAATTTGTTATATTTCCTAATTTCTAGGAATACCTATGAGGTAAAAAATCACAATTGTATGTATTTTTTCTTATCGTATTTGACCCAAAGAAAAATTCGGTTCAATAAAAAATAGTTAAGACGATTGAATGTTATATTTTTTAAAAATAAAAATTCAATCAAAGGATAATTCGGTTAGGTAAATATTCTGCATGACGAAAATTTGATTATATAAAAATTCATGTTGGTAATATTTTGTTAAATGAAAATTCGGGCTAGTAAAATTTCGATCGGACCTTAAAAATTCTATTTTTTTTGTAAATTGTTAACTTTGAAACTACTTGAATTACTTGAATAATTAATAAACCAATAAATATGTTCTACATTTATAGTAGAAATATATTATTCTATTTTTGTATATACACATATATAAACAATTTAAACACACTTTTTGTAAAAAAAAATTCTTCTCCGATCAGCTGGCCGTATTTCTTTTTTGTTAATATTATGGAATAAATAATTAGAAATAAAATTGATAAATGCATAAACATCATTACGTTGATATTCGATGATTCATTTTTTAACTTCTCATATCAAATAACATGGTTAATTTTTAAATTCGCGAAAGAAAAAGTTTTGACAGATGAAGTTATGTTTGCAATCTCGCACTGCGAGCCGATTGCGAGGACGGCGCGAGACGACAAAGGTGTTTGAAATGCTAGTAGCGCCATTACAGTGCAATGGAACACTAGCGTGGTTCCTGCCTAGCTCCACGAAATTTTTCTACACGGGTAGCGAACTTGTTTGATCTCACAGCGAACTATTTCGCTGTCTCTATTTCAACGAACAAGGTTTGCAGGGCAGCAAAATGTTTGCTGCCACAGTAAACCTATTCTATGCGTGCATTTTTATTTATTTTTGCAGGGATTTGAATGATGGCATCGTGAGCCACATATAATTTTTGCTTTAATACAAGAACAGCGTTTTGTGCAACACTGGTCTTTTGTTTCTTTACAGTTACATTTTTTTAATATTAAACAGTTTATTTTATTTATTTATAAATTGTAATTCAGTATATTTATAATCTCAGTGTAAAAATAAAAGTATAATAAATAATAACATTATAATAAAAGTTGCTTCGCTCAGAGTATTAATTGCTTGGAACGTTTTAAATAATACTCGGCTTTTAATGAAATTTAGATTCCTTGAAGTAAATTATACTTTTTTAAAAAAGTAAAATTTGTTTGAAAACAAAGAAAAACTTATTTACCACAAATTCTAATATGAAACCTTTAAATTTTTCTATTTCTAACAATAATTCTTTTCAAGTATCTTAATTATTGAAGAATTACCATAAAATAAATAACTGATTTAATAAAAAATTTTACTTAAACATTTTAAAATTAATTCAATTTCTTAACTTAATCTACTGGTGGAGTAATGCTTTCATTATTTATCAAAAAAGGGAGTTTTTTTTAATGTTTTGTAGGAAAAAACAGAAAAATAAATCAATTAATTAATTACACTGGGTAACAAAAAAATTGTCATGTTGTGTTTATTTCAAAATTTTTTGTTTATTAAAAGTTTGGATGTAAGTGAACAAGAAAATAGCAAAAAAAATTTTTTTAATTTATTCAAACCCCTAAAATAGGGGGTTGATTTATTAAAAAACGGTGTTTTTTGCAATTTTTATAGGCCTGTAAAATGAAAATGGGAAGACATAAAAAGCTCTAATATAGCTTTAAAGAAAGCTTAAGCCTTTATCTTTAAGAACCAAAACTGAAAAGTAATGAAAAAATTACAGGGGAAGTGTATATACCGAGTACCCCTCCCCCCTAATGATTCATACTCCCTGGTAAAAATAACTGGGCATCTAAGCATTGGTGCATATCAATTTTTCATCATCGGATTGGCTTCAAATTTGTTACTCGGGGGTTTTTGGGGTCGCTGATTACGAATCCAAAGTCAGCTTTTAAAAATTCAAAATGGCGGCTTCAACATGTCGGATAAAATGTTAAAAATCGTTCGGATTCGCTCGAGACTTGGTACTTGAGGTTTTTGTTGACGCCGCCATTTTGAATTTTTGAAAGCTGACTTCGGATTCGTAATCAGCGACCCCAAAAACCCCCGAGTAACAAATTTGAAGCCAATCCGATGATGAAAAATTGATACGCACCAATGCTTAGATTCCCAGTCATTTTTACCAGGGCGTATGAATAATTAGGGGGGGGGGTACTCGGTATATACACGTCCCTGCAATTTTCACATTACTTTTCAGCTTTGGTTCTTAAAGATAAAAGTTTGAGCTTTCTTTTAAGCTATATTAGAGCTTTTTATGTCTTCCCATTTTCATTTTACAGGCCTTTAAAAATTGCAAAAAACACCGTTTTTAATAAATCAACCCCCTATTTTTCGGGTTTGAATAAATTTAAAAAAAATTTTTTGATATTTTCTTGTTCACTGACACCCAAACTTTAATAAACCCAAAAATTTTGAAAAAAACACAACATGACCATTTTTTTGTTACCCGCAGTGTTATATTGAGACGACCAAAACATTTTTTTAAAAATGGAAATTTTAAAATTAATTAATCATTAAAATATATGTGTATTAATTATAAATCAAATATAAATAGTCTTTTATTTATTAACTAATAATTTTCATTAGTTATTTTAAATTATTAATTTATCCCTTTAACTATGAGATGTGTTGCTTTTCAACATGAATTTCAATCTCTTACAATTATCAGAACAAATCCATAAAAGTTTTTGTACATATCCTACTATTTTTGGGATATGTGTGTTGTGTTGTGAATAAAAAATGTGAATATGTTTGTAAATAATATTAAAAGTCTGTTAAAAATTCAAGAAAAAAATGTACCGATTAACAGAAAAAATATCTTTTTTTACTACAATTATTTTTTAATATTACTATTTCAAATGACATTTATTTTTAGTAATATATTATTTACATGAAAAAAATATAATTATTGTTCTAATAGTATATTGAAAATAAATTTATACACCTATATAATATGAATAAAAATAATAACAATAATATTTATTATTATTATTATCAATTGATATTTTCATATTATATTGAATGAGCGCGAGAAACGCGTAAATTTGGGAACAGTGGAAACAGTCTCGTTTCATTCCTGAATTAGGCTTCGGCAGCATTAATTGATGATTGAACGCCAATCTTCAACAAGGACTGCGCGTCAGGCTGAAATCGGTGTTACATTTATAGACTGAAGCAACCTCGCATCGGCCGTCTTACCCAGCCTCAATCAATCCTGACCAGGCATGAATCAAGCTTCGTAAAGCCTGAACTAGCCGTCAGTTCTCACCTGGGGAGCCTCATAAGAAGCTCGAATGAATTCGAGCACTCGATTATTTCAAGTACTCGAATAAATTCGAGCACTCGATTATTTCGAGTTCTCGAATGAATTCGAGTACTCGACCAAATTCGAGTACTCGATAGTTTCAACAAATTAACAATTGTTTAATGATTCAAACGAAAATTGTTGTTAATATTTTTTTTAAGTTTTTAAGATTTTCTTCATGAATTATAAGTGTTGTTTTGGTAAAAAAATAAAAAAGTAAAAAAATCTAGAAAATATTGCAATTTAAACATGGACTGACCGATCCCGGATGTGGTCCAAGCAAGTGAAGGTTATCATTACCTATATAATATAATGCGAGTACTCTAATTCACTCAAGTGCTCGAAAAAGTCAAGTACTCGATGCTACTCGAGTACTCGAAAAATTCGAGTACTCGATGTTAGTCAAGCTCGGGCTAGGTTCGAAAAAAGTACGGCTCGGCTCGGCTCTTAGAGCTTTTTGCACAGCTCTACTAAATATGAAAACCTAAAGATTTTTAAATATTTACATGTTTTTAAAAAGAAAATAAGGATTACGATTTAACCATTGATATAAATTATTTTGTTTATTTTTTCTATGTTTTTCTTTATTAAAGTTCACAATACCATGATTTTGCAAGTGTCACTTTCATTTTTTCTAAAAGTATTTTAACTGTTTAAATAAGATTTTTTTGGAAATCACAACAAATTTTTGAAAAAATTCATATTCAAATGTTAAAGTTTCCAGAGATTTGCTCATATATATATATATATATATATATATTTGCTGACTATTATTTTAATTTTACAGAAAAAAACCCGACTCATTTTTGATGCAACTCATTTGGAAGTCGGTCTCGAAATGAGTAATCCACAACTTCAAGTGACTCAAAATGAGTAATCGGCAACTTCAAGTGACTCAAAATGAGTAGAATAACAATGTTCTAGTTACTTTCTTTTGTGTTTCGCATGTTTTGTGTTCCATAGTTTCCCATCCCTGTCTATCAATTGACAAATGTCTAACCTAAAAATTTTTTTCCATTTCTCATAAAAACAATAAATCGACTGCAAGTATTAATGTTCCAATGTGATTGTAATTTTATCGTAAAGAAAAAATGATACCCTTTAATACTCATTTTGAGTCTTTTCCCTAGAAACTCAGAATGAGTCGAAGGGATATCATTTTTGTTGCAGTTCAAAATGAGTCTCATATGCGACTCATTTTGAGTCCGGTTTTTTTCTGTGTATATTATTAAAATTTCTTTGGACATTTAATAAAACAATGGATATTGAAAATCATTGAAGTGAGGAAAATGTTTGCAAATAATTGAATTTTTGAGAAGAATTGTGTTATTTATAAAGGTAATTGTGATTTTTTTTAAAGATCACTAATCAGATGATTAGGAAACTTGTGGCAAATATCATGTATGCAGTTATTTTGTTTAAAAATATACGCTTTCTAGTGATGCTCCTAGCGTCAAAGATAAGAAAACTAGAATTCGTTTGTCATCGCTTCTTTGACGTTCTCCTTATATATTTTCTTTTATCCTGCTTTTTCACTTCACTTTTGTCTATTTCTTTTTCTTGTGTTTCATTCTCTTTTTTAAATTTAGCTGTCAAATTTTTTTTGTTTGTTTCCACTTGTAACTTTTTTCAAATTTTAATTTTGTTTAACTTTGCTGTTTCCTTTACCTTCATTTTTAATTTATTTCTTTTAAATTTACAATTAGTTGTACACATTATATTCATATTGTATTTTATGTTTTATTATATATTGATTGTTCGTTTGGAATCTCTTTTCAATTTTTGACTCTTTTTAATTAAATTTTTCGATTTATTTCTTAGTTTTTATTTTTTATCCTTTTACATTTCTTTTCTACCTTCCCATCTCCTTATCTCATAAATTTATCTTTTTTGATTTTCTTTCCTTTATATTTTTAGAAAATTTTTATTTTTATTATTTACTGATTTTAATATATTTATATATTAATTATTCTATAGAAATCGATAGATATAATTATGAACACGTACCTCATTATTACGTAATATGGAAACTAATCGAACACTAAATGACAGTTTAAAGCGATAGAGAATAATGCATTTTGTTAATACTGCAATAAGTAGAATCTATTCTAATCGTTATAATGTATTAGGGTTACATAATAGAGAGTAAAGCCGGTGTTTTAGTCAGTAAAGCCAAAGTGCGTATGCACGAATATTTAGTGCTTGAGAGCGTCAGGTATGTGCACACATTGAAATCCTCTCATGTACCTGTCAATGCATACTCTACCGGATATAGAAAAAGCTTGACGATAAAAAAGCCAGGGAAGAGCTTTGTAAAAAGCGCAATTGACGGGCCTTCCTATTAGTGGAAGAGAAAATATTGGAAAAATCCGTAGCGCCAACTTCGTCAAGTGTAAAGAGGATTTTTTGAAGGAATAGAGGGGAGAGTATATTACTTTACTCACTTAATAAGTGTAGAAAGAGAGAGGCAAGAAAAAGCTCTATACCTATGGGAGAAGAACTCTTTTTTGCATTAAAACCGACTACAACTTTTTCACGACGCTAAATATTCTCCAAAAAGCTATGTACATATATGAACCTTTAGCACTTTGATCAACTTTCCTTTCAAAAAATACAACTCCCTTTACAACCTTCATTCATTGGGTATCACGTTCTTTTATCTAGAACGAAAAAATTTCTATACCTACATCACAGACTCAGCTAAAGTTTCTCATTAAATTGAATAATCCTGATTTTGAATTTCGATCAAAGGACATTTTTTCTGTAATTCATGCTTTTAGAACGATTTTTAGTTATTTTTCTTCTTAATTTTATCTAATAATTCTCATTATCACATGGACATTAAAAAATAGTGAATAATTTGATATATGGGCCTATTTCTAGAATTTTTCAACTTTTAGGTATTGGAAAACTTAATCTTTTTTTCAATGCACATTCTTGAAACTAATTTTACTGTTTTGTGTACTTATCAAATAATAGAAAAAACCTTGTGATACTCATTTATACACATTGTTAACCCCCTGTGTATGAATTTAACCCCAAGAAAATGTTTCTAAATGCATAGATTTCTCATTCAGTTGGATTTTTACATCAATCAGTTTTAAGAAAGTTAATATATTTCCACAGCACTGCATATCCACAATATTCACAATAATGGATTTTCTATTTACAATTTTTTAAGAAATATTTCAAATTCTTACAATTAGTCAGCAAACCAGAAAACCATTATATTTCAAAAGACATTAAAATCTGATAATTGTTTTTAAAATTTCGTCTGCGGTCTTGGATTTGCCATTTACAACTTTTTAAAACTAACTTCAGATATAAAGGACCCCAAAAAATTGTAAATAATAAATTTTAGTCAAATTTGAGAGTTTACTGGGTTAATGATTTTTTGGTTCCTTATACTCCCAACTAGTTCTACTATAAGTCACAAAATATATAATGACTTGTTAAAAATATTATACCATATAAACTGAAAAAACAGTCTATGTCACACACGCGAAAATATCGATTTCGACACTTTCTCTTACTTTTGTCATTCCCTACCTAATTAAAAGCTTATTAAACACATGGTATCTTTAAAATTGACAATAATTTATCAAATTATGGTACTGCAAAATTATTTTTATAATTTTTAAAATATAATAATAGGCGGAAGCATGAAGTTTAAAGGTTCTAGAGATATACCCATATATTGTCGTACAATATAATTTTATGTTTGTATTGCAATACCATAATTTGATTAGCATAACCGTTTTTAAAAAAACAGTAAATTTTATATTTAAACTGTACAATACAGAAATGGTATTTTAATTGCATTCCAAAAGTAATTGCATTTTCCTTAATTGCGCATAAATGTCTCTACTCATCTATTTAGTAATATCTGCATACTGAATAATTATATTTTTAAAATTGTAGTAGATTACAATTGTAGCAGAAATGAAAATTACAAATTTCACACCAAATTTCATAGGTATAAGGTTAGCAATTTTCTTAATTATTAAAAAATTATTAAAAATGAATAAAAGCATTTTTTGAATTATAAAAAATTAAGCAACTAAAAATTAATTAGGAAATTCATTCTTCCATTATACCTATAATTGAGGGGCTGGATGCTATAACGTGTTACGCGCCATTTATCTTAACATGGCGCGTAACACATTATAGCATCCAGCCCCTAAATTATAAAAAAATTCTTAAAATTAATTAGAAGAATATTAAATAACAATCTTCATTATTTTATAATAAAAAAGAATTTTAATCAAATGTAATTGAAAAATTGTAATAAATTAATAAAAATGTATTTATAAATTTTTTCTTAAATTTATGGTACTATTTAAAACACATTGGAATTTTTATTAGATTTAATTATGATGTATTATTAAAAATATAGAAATAACAGTTCATCTTCAAAAGGACATAAATTATGATAATAAATTATTAGTAAAAACAATATTAAATAAAGAAAATAAATGCTTTATAAAAGCTTATTTTTCATTCTTCGTCATTTCACTACCCCATGCCAACGTTAAAATGTAATACATATATAAAATTTCAATAAACTCTATTGCAGTGGTATCCTTCTTCACTAGTCAGGCAACGCTCCAAAAACAGTTGTCGTTACATAGTTTAAAAATTAAGTAACAATAAAAATCGAAAAGTTAATTACATTATTAATTTTTAATATAAAAAATCGCCCCTTTAAATGCACTGTTCTTATTTCTTAAACAAAACAGCCAGAAAGTCGTAAAATGTCAATATATCATAATTTATAAAATAAACATTAATCATTTTAAACAAACAACGTTTACTACAACTGTCAAAATGCCATCATCTTACAAATATGTTTATCAAATCACCCTTAAATTAATCCAGGCCTGCACAAATGCATAGCTCGCGAGCAAGAGGCCGAGACAGAAATTCCCCTTCCATGCGGGCGCGAGGCGGTGTGAAGAAGGCAGAGCTCCCGCATGGAGGGGGAATTTCTCTCTCGGCCTCTTGCTCGCGAGCCACGCATTTGTGCTGGCCTGAATTAATCCAAACATAAAAAAATTGGAAATTTTTTGGATTAACTGACCAATAATTTTTAATAAAGTGTTATATTTTCTAATTACAAATAACCAACGTTTTTTACATCTGCCATTAGCTCAAAAAATTTTGATTATAACTAAAAAAAACACCCCTATTTCAACCCTAAAACATAAATTATTTCTTACATAGCGCCATATTTTGATCAATGACTGGAATTAATAAATTAACATATGACTTTTTAAAAATAATTCGTATTTTAATTATTTATCCTAACAAACTTGCAAAAACTGTTTTATCACTATGTACCTTTCATTTTCATAAATAGTAAATATAACATTATTTATAAAAATTTTAACTCTTAATATTTGTTAAAACACTTATCAAATTTTGTAATTTTCACAATTTTAAAAAGTTTATTCTACTATCTGAAATTGTACTGCTGACAAAAAATAATGGTAATTTTTACATCTAAACTTTGTCTAATAAAGCGTGCGAACTAGTAAAATTTACTAACTAGACAGTTAAAACTGTATACAAAAATTGTTACAACCACTAAATATTTAGCTGTTAACTGTCATGGTGTAGCGTCATTAAATCAAGCAGCGTGGGTTGTGTTTTGGTTTGTTGTTTTTATTGATTTTAAGTGTTTATTTAAAAAAAATGAAAATGGCCGCCAGAGTTCTGTCGTTGTTTTGAGCCGCTCTAATTTTTTTCGATTTTTTATCGCTCAATAAAATGTTAGTCGTGATTAAAGTTATGTGAGTAAAATATAAAGTGTTGTTGAACATTATTATAATGGTTCTTTTGATCTAATTACATGGTTGCGACTTTTATGAATCATAATTGCAAAATCGTTCTTATGATTGAGTGTTCGTGTTAACACATCGGTAAAACGTTACATAATCTTTTTTGATTTGTTAGACTGCTTTAACTATTTACATTAAACTAAATGTGAATAGATTATATGGACCAAACAGTGACAATTATTAAGAGAAAATCATAGTCGTACGATTGTTTTTATATAAATATCATAATTAATGTGAATTAGTTTCCACTTGCTTTGTACTGTTCTTTTCAAACAAATTGACTCTATACGTACTACCCATTATTTTTGTGTAGTTCGCAACAAAGTGACGTGCTTATTACTATTAGAACCACAGCACACAAAATTTCACATATAATTTGATTTTTATAATGGATTCTGAATTAAGTCAAAAAGATTATGGACCATAAGCTACTTTGTACTTCACATGTCGTGCTTGTGGAAAAAAGTAAACGATCCTAGTCACTAGCCAAGGTGCAATGCTCTAATTTCTGAAATTAGCTACTCCAAATGTTGAGGACCTGACTCCAAATCAGCGTCTTCTGTCAGTTCTGACAATTTAATACAAGCACTTTCTTGTGATAAAAAATACTTGTCAAGCAAATTACAGGAGGCCTTGGTATATTAGATCAAACTGTATCTCAACTCCAAGAAGACTTCACCATATATGGTCAGCGATTAAACAGCCTGGAGGACAATAATGAAAAAAATAGTAATCGAATTGATAACATAGAAGTCACTTTATCTACTATTAACCAAACACAACCAAATCAAAACAGTTAGTATTTATTTACGGAAGTTGAATAGCGTATTAAAGCAAAAAGTAACATAATTTTATTTGGATTAATAATTAGACCAGTTTCTATCAATTGTTATGATTTTGAGAAAGATAAAACAAATTTATTCGATCTTTGTAATATATTATCTCTTTAAATTTATATCTTGCCTAACCCTTATTTTAAACCATGATTCAACAAAAACAATACAAGAAAATCAAGCAAATACTTCAAGACGGAATCAACAAAGGAGAATCGAACCTTGTAATACGTTATATCAACGGAATTCTCAAAATCCTTCTAATCCATCAACGAAACACTGATCAAGATCATTAAATATTTTTATCAGAATGTCAGAGGATTAAATAATAAAATGTATTCTACAATTTATTTTCAACATTTTAGATTTTCCCATGTAATATCTTTAACTGAAACATGACTTAAATTTAATTTTAATATAAATAATTCCATCAATTAAAGTAAACACATCAACTAAATTTACCCTTACCACCAGTATATGATGATATTGTGAGCCATGTCGCAGTTGAAATATCTATCAACCATTTTTCTTTAATTATTGTTTTAAATTACATACTTACATTATTCACATGCCACTTCTTCAATGTATTGAGCCATTCAATCCCGTGTGGAAAAATTTTATGGAAGTCTGGTGTCTACAAAGGGACTAGGCAGTTATAGCGTAGCCCGTCTAATCTAGCCTGTCTTGCCATCCGCTAAGGAGCAACTTAATAGACCTCGTTGAGTCCGTCTATCTAGACGGTCTTTTCAAAATCAGAGCAGTGACTTGCAAGACGCAATAAGTTATGACAGTTTACAGTTGGCGTGCGTAACATTCAGTTGCTATTACACATGGTTGAATTTTAACCAAATTTTATAAATTATATTATATAAATTAAATTAAAGTTAGAATATATAATTTTTTTTTAACTTCACAATCCAATTATGTTGTAAATTTCCTTGTTTTTAAATAGTGGAGGTAAGTATCGTATTGTAATTACAAAACATAACCTAAAAAAACAAATAATTGACAAAATGAAAAAGTAAAATTATCCGTGTGGAAAAATATTGTGGCAGTCTGGTCTATTCTAGGCGATAGCGTGGAAGTTTCGTTTCAATTTTGAACAGCCGCTCGACAAGACCGTCTATCCTTGGTCTAGAAAGACGTTAGGCGATCTCTTAAGTGCTTGGTCAGCGCCCTAAAATTTTTCCACACGGGATTATTTAATAAATTGTGTGTATACTCAACCGTGTGAAATGGACCTATTCAGTACTCCAGCGTCTATATTAAATAATTTATAAAAGGATACATTCCTATCTTTTCGAAGTTGGTTTATATAATAATTATTAAAATCTAACACAACTTTGTATAATTTTTATTTTTTCACTAAATTTATCTATTTTGTTAAAATTTTATGAAATTACTTTTATAAAATAATAAATTTATATTATACGTATGTATAAATGTATTATTATGCAAAAATATTGCGCTTGAACAATTTTTATAATTATGGGCTAGACAAGTTATTATCAAATAAGTTTAAGTTAAACTTTCATATTTTCTTTTATATTGTAAATCTATTACGCTGAAGTGTGTTTCTGTAAATTTTATGTCTCCTCTGGTGGTTTTATAAACCAAAGAAAAATTGGTTGAATTTACTTTTGGTTCCTGTTAAAAAAAGTTTGTTAAATCAAATGAATATTATGAAGAAAGCTTCTGGAATAAAGAACATAATAATAAAAAAATCGGTTAAAGTAAAAATAAAAAAAATAACATATTCAAAGTTAAAATGTAACTTTGTAGTAGTTTCTTTGCTCTGAGCACAGATAAAATAAATAAGAAACAATAAATGTCAGAATAAATACCAAGATAAAAAATACTAAGATGCATTTTAATATAATAATAATAATAATAATAATTTTTTTTTATTCACGGGGGAGAAGAGGAAATGCATTTACGCATGTCCAGGAAGATCCCACTTGCCTGGGGTATGTCGGGCTCGCACAAAATGCAAGGAAAAAAAGAAACCTCACATACCTGCTTTTTACGGCAGTCACCCTACCGACTAAAACCTCTTCTTGCTTCCCCTGGGTTTCGAACCTTCTGCCCACCTACGGAACTACCTAGTAGCTTCAGACTTCGTAGATGGAGGTCCCGTTTAGTCGCTGACGCGACTCTTCCGTGCCGCTCTTGTTCTGGCCTATTTCCTTCTTGTTCTTGATAGGGTCTTCTTAGCTTCCTCTAGGGCAGTTCTGAAGACCTTGCATACTCTTGATCCAGCAACATGAAGGATGTTCTCCTTCTCGCCGAACTTCGCCTTGCATAAGAAGCAGCATGGGCTCTCCTTACAACCTGCTGCCTTATGGCCAGCTTCTCCGCACTTGAAGCACGCAGCCGACCTATCTACTGCTTGGCAATCTCTGCCTATATGGCCATAGTCAAGGCACTTGTGATCGTCTGCTTCCTGCTGGTACCGTAGAAACTTGCTCCAAGGCACCCAAGACGTCTTCTTTCTCAGTAAGGCTGTCCATATCGAGGATTTCCAGCGTAGTTTGCCGGTCCGCCATCTGCACCTTACCAAGGTCACCGATCACCTTAGTCACCTCCTCGGTAAACAGCTTCTTGTTTGAAGACCTTCCAATTTTAATGAGAAGGTCTCCCTTTTTAGTGGGTAAAGCTCCCACAACCCTTGTCTGGCTGGCCTCCAGGTCAGCTTCTCTTCGAACTTTCGCCAGCACGTCGGCGAAAGTATTTCCTTCGGACACTTTGACGATGACTGGCTCTTCAATTTTTAAGTTTTATGATGAATAATAATAAAATGGAATTATTTTTAAAATTTTACCTGTCTAATACATACACAAAAAGTATCATTTTTGACGAAACGACAAAGTGCAAAAAAAATGTAATATATTTCTGTGATCCTGAAAAATAATTAATATTAAATAAACATCTTAATAATACGCTTTTTACATTTTTTTAATAACTTTTTTAGTGAATTTTCATATGGTGACCACATTGGGGCCACGTTTTTAAAAGACGAATTTTAAACTTCTTTTAAAAAGTGACATAACTTTTTTTATTAATGAAATGAAAAAAACCTTAGGGCCCTCTCCCCTACTAGAAATTGATTTTTTCTTAAATTTTTTAAGAAATGAGCATATTGGGCTAAAATTTTCTTTATTTTCTTAATTCGATTGTTGAACTACCCAATTATTACTATTTTTGTAGTAAAAAATACTAATAGTAATTATTACAGTATTCACTTTGAAAAATTGCATTAAGAATTTAAATTTTTACATCGTCATTGTAATTTTCATTATATTTTGTATTACTTTTTACATTCAGTATGTTGTAAATATTACTTGTAGAAATTTTTATTTTTTACTTTTTAACTTTTTTCTCGAATAAGTAGTAATCCGTACCGCTACCACGCACACCTAACTGTGTGATCACGTCACTACTGTCATGCGCAACGATCGTTATATATTAAGGTTATATATTATTATAATAATCATTTATGCTAATACTCCCAAAGTTCTATATTTTAAAATGTGCAATTTTAGTTTTACATTAAATTATTTATAACATTTATTGAAATAATTTTTTTTATTTTGTACAAAATGAGAATAAAAAATGTAAGAATAATAATCTAACTATTTAATAATTAAAATAAATAATTTTAAATTAAATATACTAACCCTTATTATTATTATTACTACAGTAATATTGTTGTAATATTTTAGTAAAAAATTACAGTGATCTTACAGTAAATTTTCTAAAGCAAAATTAATTTAACATTCCAGTACTATAACTCAAGCATGTAAAGTAAATAAAAATAACTTAAAAGTATATATTTAATTAATATACAAGAATTTTATTCATATTTTATCATGAGAAACAAAATTCCCAAGCAACACGTAAGCTTATAGTGACATCACCGTAATATTACACTGGAGATTCGTAATCTCCACTTCAATATTACAGTGATCTTACTGGGATATAAAAATGTCCGCCTGGAGGTAGTTTTACGTTTTTTTATTAAGGTAATATTGCAGAGTAATATTAAGATAAAATTAGAATAATTGTATAATTTAAAAAATAACATTTCACTAAGCTGGACTCGAACCCTGAACCTTCTAAAATATAAAATTATTCTAATTTTATCTGTACATTATATTTACATTACGTTAAGATCACAGTGTAATATTACCTTTACATTGTGAGGTAATATTACCTTAATATTCCCATTAATTTACCATAATAGTATAACATAATATTACCTCCAGGCGGACATTTTAATATCCCAGTAAGATCACTGTAATATTACAGTGGAGATTACGAATCTCCAGTGTAATATTGCAGTGATGTCACTATAACCTTACGTGCTGCTTGGGAACTATACGTGTAATTGAAATTTTGTTCCATAGCGATTGCTTTTTCGAGTAAAAACTTAAAATCTATACAAAGTAGTAATAATTGCTCTGATATATAATAAAAGTTGCTTCGCTCAAAATATTAATTGCTCGAGACATTTTAAATATTACTCAGCTTTTATAGTAACATTTACATTCCTTGAAGTAATAAATTATACTTTTTTAAAAAAGCAAAAGCGCCCAAAGGCACTCACTGCTACCTGACTGACATTAGCGCGTGTCTTCGAGCGTCAGTCAAGTTATTTGATAGGGACCCGCAATAATTAAGGATCCTAATTCAAGAACCGGTCGGACGACACGCGCAACTGCCAGTCAGTGAGCAGTGAGCTCCTCTGGGCCACTCATTGCTACCCGACTGAGTCTCAATTGTAGACCTATATTCAGTAGCTTATAAGTCCGAAAATATTGAGTTTAGGAAAAAGTTGTCTAAGAATGAAAGTTTTAGATTTATTTCGACTTTTAAGAAATTAAAAAAACAATTTTATAAACAAATTAAGTTTTCCTTTTAAAATAAACGTTTATTTTTGGATTCCTGTACTGCACATGATCTAAATCATTTTATATTAATATAATATAACCTACAGTTAAACAAAATTAATTTGTTTATTAAAAAAAAATTTTATTATATGAGGCATGTCATGTCAAGTAATCCAGGTGGAAAAAAATTTTTCTCCAATCGTAGCAAAACTTGGGGCTTTTGTAGTACTAATAGATAGTAATTTTTCGTAAAAATATTTTTTTACCTAGTCCAATATTTTCCGAGAGGGAAGGGGGTTAAATTTTCGGTTTTTCAGTACAATGCTTATTTCCATTATTTTTTACTCTAAAACTATTAAACATAAAAATTTGGCAAGGTACATTTTGGAAAGGTTTTTTCATGCTCTTTTGATTTAAAATAAGCATTTAAAAAAAAAATGTTTTGACCTTAAAAATCAAAATTAAAAATAAATTTTAATTTTTGGGAGGGAAAGGTCAAATTTTTTTTTAACGAAAGCTGAGGTTTTTTCCTAAAAGGACATATAAATGATAAAATGGGTCAAGAATGTTTAAACATTGAAAAAATGAATTTTCTCGTAAACAGAGTTATAAACCGGGTTTAGAGCGCTCCGGTTAGTAAAAACCTTTGTTTTTTAATGTTTAAACATTTTTGTCCCACTTTTTCATTTATATGTCCTTTTAGGAAAAAACCTCAGCTTTCGTTAAAAAAAAATTTGACCTTTCCCTCCCAAAAATTAAAATTTATTTTTAATTTTGATTTCTTTGGGTCAACATTTTTTTTTAAATGCTTATTTTCAATCGAAAGAGCATCAAAAAACCTTTCCAAAATGTACCTTGCCAAATTTTTATGTTTAATAGTTTAAGAGTAAAAAATTATCGGAATAAGCATTACACCGTAAGACCCCTGGATCACTTGACATGGAATGCCTAATATATATATATATATATATATATATATATATAAATTAAATTTTTTTTAAATATACATTATCAATGGAGATGCTATTTAATAAATTTACATAAGTGGAAATAAACAAGTAAAATGTTTTCCGAGCAAGCGAGGACAACGACGCAAGTTTTGAATTTATTTCTCCTAAATAACCGAACAGCACAAGGGATTAAGTATGATTTACTCTTAAATTGTAACCGTTAATAACGCAATAATAATGGCCGACTTTCAAACTAATTTGATTGGCTCATAGTCCTATAAATTTATTTTTTGTTAAAGAGAAGCAAAAGAGTATCAAAAGAGAATCAAGGAATTTTTGTATAAGTTATTAAAATTTTCAGTTATGTTTTATTAACCCATTAACGACTTAATGCACTGAATTTTTAGTCTAACTTCAAACTTCAATATTTTCTAATAAACTTATTATTTTCTGTTTGACAAATAATTTTTTTTATTAAACTGTCCTCTATCCGAATATGATATTAGAAAATTAATAAAAAATTAAATCTTAAATTTTAAAGACAAAAAATTTTTTTAATAGCTAAAGTTACCATAAATCGTGCACTCGATTGTTATACTTTTAAAAAATATATTGATTTTTTGAATATAAACATTTAATTTTTCAAAATGGCGCCTAAAATCTCAAAATTTTTTGAAAATTTGAAATTTGATGCTCGATGTACTTTTTTTAAACTTTGGATTAAAAATTTTTAATCGGAAGTTTTCGGGGTCGCTGATTACGAATCTGATATTAGTTTTCCAAAAATCAAAATGGCGCATCTCTAGAGGAAGCATTTTGAAAAGGATGGGATAGAATTGAACTATTTTCCCTGCTCTTTGGGATTGACTATTTTGATTTTTAAAAAACTTAAATGTCATTCGTAATTAGCGACCCCGAAAAATCCGTGAATTTTCAAAAAAATCCGACTGAATTTTGAAAATTTTGCCCGCCATATTACATCCGCCATTTGAAATTTTGGAAAACTAATATCAAATTGGTGATCAGCGACTTCAAACACTTCCGTGTACGGATTTTCAAAAACATTCGGCTGAATTTTGAACTTTTTGTCCGACATATTTGATGCGCCATTTTGATTTTTGGAAAACTAATATCAGATTCGTAATCAGCGACCCCGAAAACTTCTGATTAAAAATTTTCAATCCAAAGTTTAAAAAAGTACATCGAGCATCAAATTTCAAATTTTCAAAAAATTTTGAGTTTTTAGGCGCCATTTTGAAAAATTAAATGTTTATATTCAAAAAATCAATATATTTTTTAAAAGTATAACAATCGAGTGCACGATTTATGGTAACTTTAGCTATTGAAAAATTTTTTTGTCTTTAAAATTTAAGAATTTGTAATAAAAAATCTTTTCATACCTTAGGCACAAAATAGGCGCTTTTAGATAGCAGCCGACAGGAACTAAAAGCTATTCATTTGTCAACTTGAATGAAAATGGCGACTTTTTTTCCCATGGGCAAAAAAACAGCTATGGTCCCATGCGTTATTTTGCTCATGGGAAAAAAAGGCCGCTATTTTCATGCAAGTCGAACAAGTGAATGACTTTTACTCCCTGTCGTCTGCTATCTGAAATCGCCACTTTTGGGCCTTTGGAATAAAAAATATCGTAAGTAACACGGGACTTAAAGGCTGCCAATTTATTTACGATGATTTTTGTGCCACTCGTTACGGTCTCAGGGCGCCCTCGACCTCCACTCGTGTCACAAAAATCACCGTAAATAAATGGCTACCTTTACGTACCTTGTTGCTTAATATACTATTAAAGCATCGTGCAATTTTTTAATTATATGCAAAGATATTGTTAAACAATTTTTTATTAATTTTCTAATATCGTATTCGGATAGAGGACGCTTTAATACAAAAAAGATTATTCGTTAAAGTGAAAATAATAAGTTTATTAGAAAATATTAAGGTTTGAAGGCAGACTAAAAATGCAGTGCATTCAGGCGTTTATGATTAATCGTATAATTTAATAATCTTTTGAATGGTATATTTGTTAATTTTTTGACATTTGTATTTACAAAATATTCGTGATTTAAAGATTGGTATGTTTTTGGGCCATACGCGTGCAGCCGCACCGATAAATAATTACCGATGGCACTGTATAAAACTATCTTAGAAATCAACAAATTATTAATTGTTCGTTACGGAAAGAATAAAAATCAACATAAAGCTATAATCGTTGAACAAAAATATATGAGAAAATAAAAATGACACTGAATCAAAGAAGTCAATTATTTACGATAAGATTTGAATTTCGTAAAATTGTTGTTCTCAATTATTTTAATTGATGGTTATACGAAATATTGGCAAACTGAAATTAAAGTTACTTGGTGAAACTGAATTCTGTTGAGCGAAAAAGCATACAGTATAGAGAAGTGGATGCGGTCCGTAATTATGTTAAGTGCAACATAGATGCATGCGAACTGTTTCTATCTAACTAAACTACCGCATAGGTGATAGCAGTGGTTCACTGCAAGAAAGGGAGTGTATAGCAACACGGCCTATAACACTGTTAACCAAATAGAGCAGCCGCCCTTGTGATCAGACAGTAACTATGTCGGCGAGGTATATGTATTTCATTCAATATATATATATATATATATATATATATATATACCTTTCTACCCCAGTCCTGAATATAATGACATCATCCATACAAGTGTCACCTCCATCCCATCCACCGATTGTGTGTCGAGTTATTGGAGAAGAAAATATGTCATTACTCTAACAACATATATGCAATCATTACTATAAAAAATGGTAGAAGACAATTTATTTAAACTTCTGTCTTAACTACTTACTGTTAAAGGTTTTTTTAAAAATGGTGTAGAAAATACACACAAAAAAATTTTAAATTGTAATTCAATTGACTTCAAACTTTTCACTCGGGGGTTTTTGGGGTTGCTGATTATAAATTTGATGTCGGATTTCAAGAATTCAAAATCGACTAAAGCGTAATTCTTACTTGTAAAAAAGTTTATTTCAATTATTTAAATAAAATACTCCACGGTATTGGTTATTTTTTAGCATACACTGAGAAAATTTGTTCCTTATATTTTACCAAATTTTTTAGTAAAGTTGGGATATAGTGACATAACAGTAATTTTTAATAATTTTTAAATTATTTTTTCAGAAATAATATTCAAAATTTAATGTCATATCTTTATTCCTTACAAACTAGTACTGTAAAAGTTAAAACAAAATTGAAACTGAACGTTTAATAAAAATTAAATACAATTTTAACGTTTCTTTCGAATACCTCCTTGATGGTCATTAACGTTTCAGGAACAGTTCGGTAAAACATTCTTCACTTGACTCGAGTGTTAGTTTTCAGGAATAGTTCGGTAAAACTTCCTTGACTTGACTGAATTGTTAGTTTTCAGGATTGAAATACTTTTCTAAATGCCCCGTAGTAAAAAAGCTTTGACATTAACAGTTAGTTGTTTTTAACTTATTTGTACTAAGTAATAATTAATAATTTCATTTATAGCAGAAACCGCTTCTGAAACGAAACTAAATAGAAAATTACTTTCGTTTTAGTTCTTAAATAAACCAAAAGCAAAACTATTCGAAACTATTATGTTTTGTGTCAACTCGAAACAAAAGATTGAAAAACAATAATAATAATAATAATAATAATAATAAAACTAGAATAACTTACGTAATTAATCAATTTGACGTAACTTACGTAAATATTCAAACATATGTAACTAACGTAAATGATCAAACTTACATAAGTCACGTAATTAGAATAACTTACGCAAGTGACGTAAATGATGAAACGTACGTTACTTATGCAAATGATCAAAGTTACATAACTTACTTAACTGTAACGCCTTACGCAATTAAAAGTACTTACGTAAGTTTGACCATTTACATAAGTTACTGTAGTTACGTAATTTACTCTGGTTGCGTAACTTACATGAATTACTTAAGTTGCTCTAGTTACATAAGTCAGGGGAAACAATTTGTTGAGATTGACACTAAACAAATATATTTAATTTTTTGTTTCGAGTTGTCACGAAACTTAATTCAGTTTCAAGTTGACACTAAACTAATATTTAGACGTTAATTTAGTTTCGTGTCAACTTAAAACTAAAGTAACTTTCTTAATTTAGTTTCGTGCCATCAAAAAAACTAAAGCGGAACTAAACTTTCTAAACGGTCCTTGATTTATAGTATAACAATAACACTATAGTGAGTCGGTATCAAAACTACACAACATTTTTCATTAAAATGTTACATTTTACAAAAACAAAATAATGTTATTTTATCATTTAACTTTTAATTTAACTTTTTTGTTTTTTTGTTTAAACATACGGAAAAATGGGGTTTTTAACGGTTTGGTATCACCGTCTCCTTTTGAGAGGATAATTTCAATAATTAATAACATTATCAAAAAAAATTTTCAGTAACATCTCTTAGTATTACAATATCTTACATTAAATGCGCTATTAAAATAACCGCATTATAGCTAAAAATAAAATTACCCCAGTAGCACAAAATGTTCCAATAACATTGACAATATTGTGGCAAATATTGGTAATGTTGAGGCAATGTTCTCAATATTGCTGTAATATAATGTGCTACTGGGGTAGAGAGATTTGTGTGAGACTCAGTCATTTAGAAATTCTGACTCTTAAAGATTTGTACAAAATAATAAATGAGAAATTTTTTTCTTAAGAGCATCCCGGAAAAATTGTCCCCAAAAAGTGTCACTTCTAAAGAATTAAAGATATTTTGTTCTGATTTATCAGGATAATTAGGGAAATTCGTGCTGATAAAGAATATTCTCAAAATTTGCAAGTAATTTTTGAAATAAATTTTGAAAAACGTAATTAAAAAAGTTTAATTTTTGACGAAAGTGGGGGACAATATGGCGGCGAGCACACAGACAAGTGGACCTCCAGGGAGTAAGACTAAGGAGACTGAACTGACTGTGTGAAGTCTCTCAGAAAACAAACGAATAAATTAACTTTATTCACTTATATGACATTTAAAGTTTTTTTATTTATAAAGTATATAATTAACCCTTTAACGCCCCTGGGACATATATGTCCCACCTACAAAAAACTCAATAACTTCCAAGAAAATCAATATTTTTCATTCAACCTTGGTGCGTTTTTTTAGGAAGGATAGAGCTTTAAAATTATGTAAACAAAATTATGCCTAAAATTTCCTATTTTTTAATAAAAACTATAAATAATTATTAAAAATTATTAAAAATTACGAATTTTTAAAACATTTTAGATTTGCTTGAAACTTGGTACTCGGGGGTTTTTGGGGTCGCTGATTACGAATCTGATGTTAGTTTTTCAAAATTCAAGATGGCGGATCCAATATGGCGGACGACTTTTTTAAAATCTAAAGCGATTTGCTTGAAACTTGGTACTCGGGGGTTTTTGGGGTCGCTGATTACGAATCTGATGTTAGTTTTTCAAAATTCAAGATGGCGAATCCAATATGGCGGACGACTTTTTTAAAATCTAAAGCGATTTGCTTGAAACTTGGTACTCGGGGGTTTTTGGGGTCGCTGAATACGAATTTCATGTGCATGTGAAGTGCAGATGTCTAATAACGGACTTTCACACTACCTTAGAGGTTCCGTATGTAGCGCGTTAGATTTTTAAGGAGCTTCTACAATAGGTGTAAAAAGGCTAGTACAAGTGTGAAACCAATCCCATTTACTAATGGGATTGTATGAAAACTTGAACTTGGGTTTGGACTAGCCTTTTAGTGCCTATTGTTGAAACTCCTTCGGAGTGAATCTTCGCCAGTAGCCCTATTATAACACATTTCTTGCTATGCATGGTCGGAAATTGCATTGGATACTTACTTCCCGTGATATTTTCTAAAACACTGTCCAACACGGCTACTGGCGAAGATTCACTCCGAAGGAGTTTCAACAATAGGCACTAAAAGGCTAGTCCAAACCCAAGTTCAAGTTTCCATACAATCCCATTAGTAAATGGGATTGGTTTCACACTTGTACTAGCCTTTTTACACCTATTGTAGAAGCTCCTTAAAAATCTAACGCGCTACATACGGAACCTCTAAGGTAGTGTGAAAGTCCGTTATTAGACATCTGCACTTCACATGCACATGAAATTCGTATTCAGCGACCCCAAAAACCCCCGAGTACCAAGTTTCAAGCAAATCGCTTTAGATTTTAAAAAAGTCGTCCGCCATATTGGATTCGCCATCTTGAATTTTGAAAAACTAACATCAGATTCGTAATCAGCGACCCCAAAAACCCCCGAGTACCAAGTTTCAAGCAAATCGCTTTATATTTTAAAAAAGTCGTCCGCCATATTGGATCCGCCATCTTGAATTTTGAAAAACTAACATCAGATTCGTAATCAGCGACCCCAAAAACCCCTAAGAATGTGTAAGATTTTAAAAAAATTTTCCCGCCTTTTCCGGGGGCGTTAAAGGGTTAAAGTAAATTACAAATTCGTAAATATTATTTATTTACGAATTTTTCAATTGTTTCTACATAGAATAAAACACTTATACACCAAAAAAATTTATTCTGAACATATATAAATATTTAATTATATTATATTAATAATATACTTACTTACCACTAAACAATATACACTCTTTAATATATATTTTTGTATACACATATATATTTATTAAATTTATTTTTTTCAATTTATTAATAGTTATTATTAATAATATTTTCTCAGTCGTCTGGATTAATGAGAAAGACAGAGACAAATATATTACATTTGTTATTTTGTACAAATCTTTAAGAGTCAGAATTTCTAAATGGCTGAGTCTCACACAAATCCTTCTACCCCAGTAGCACATTATATTACAGCAATATTGAGAACATTGCTTCAACATTACCAATATTTGCCACAATATTGTCAATGTTATTGGAACATTTTGTGCTACTAGGGTAATTTTATTTTTAGCTGTAATGCGGTTATTTTAATAGCGCATTTAATGTAAGATATTGTAATACTAAGAGATGTTACTGAAATTTTTTTTTGATAATGTTATTAATTATTAAAATTATCCTCTCAAAAGGAGACGGTGATACCAAACCGTTAAAAACCCCATTTTCCCGTATGTTTAAACAATTTTTTAAAATTATTATTTATCAAAATTTTGCAAAATTTCGAGAGGGCCGCTAATCCCAAAGAATTCATCTATATTTACCAAAAATTCCCGACTCAAAATGTTCTTTTTCATACCTTAGGTACAAAATAGGCGCTTTTAGATATCAGCCGACAGGAACTAAAAGCCATTCATTTGTCCACTTGAATGAAAATGGCGACCTTTTTTTCCTATGGGCAAGAAAAACAGCTAGTCCCATGCGTTATTTGTGCTCATCGGAAAAAAGGCCGCCATTTTAATACAAATCGAACAAATGAATGACTTTTACTCCCTGTCGTCTGCTATCTGAAATCGCCACTTTTGTGCCTTTGGAATAAAAAATATCGTAAGTAACACGAAAACACTTTTTGGGGACAATTTTTCCCGGATGCCTTTAAATGTAAAAAATAACAAAATTTTTTTGTACAATATAACAAAAAATTTTGTAAAAAATATCATGAATAAAATAACAGAAATTTATTTTGTACAAAATAACATTAAAATTTTACATTTTTTTTATTAATGTAAAAAATCATATTTCTTAAATAATAAATGTTTAACCCCTTAACAGTTCATGGCCCATATGTGGCCACAAAAAGTCGTGCCACCGCACCTTTACGTCTGTGGCCATATATGTCCATCTCAAAAATAAAATACTAAACATAATTTGATTTGAATGACCAAGTGCATACTAAGGTTTTTGGGGTCGCTGAATCTGAATTTCAAATCAGATTTTCAAAATTCAAAATGGTGGACCTAAAATGGCGACTATGAAGATTTTAAAATTTATCAAATACGCTTGAAACTCGTTACTTGGGGGTTTTCGGGGTCGCTGATTACGAATTTGATGTCAGATTTACAAAATTAAAATGGTGAATCCAATATGGCGGATAATTTCAAGATTCATGCAATTTGATGGAATGTTAGGTCAGCCATTTTGGATTTCAAAATCTGACATCGGATTCGTAATCAGCGACCCCGAAAACCCCCAAATAACAATGTTTAAAACAAATCCGTTGGATTTTTTATTTTCTAGACCGCCATATTGGATCCGCCATTTTGAATTTTAAAAATCTGACATTATATTCGTAATCAGAGACCCTGAAAACCCCGGAGTAACAAGTTTCAAGCAAATCTGATAAAATTAAAAATTTTTGAATTCGCCATTTTTGGGTACGCCATTTTAAATTTTGAAAAACTGATTTCAAATTCGAATTTTGCGACTTCAAAAACCTTAATTACAATGAAATCACATTTTTTAGAAACTTTTTTTTCTTGGACCGTTTTTGGACCACAAGCGATTTTTAGCTGGACTGCGAAGGGGTTAAACAAAAAAACAAAAAAGTTAAATTAAAAGTTAAATGATAAAATAACATTATTTTGTTTTTGTAAAATGTAACATTTTTATAAAAAATATTGTGTAGTTTTGATACCGACTCACTAAAATTAATTATTTTAATCTTTTTTGATAAAAACTTGGGAATAATAAGAATTTTAATAAACTATTGTTTTATTGCATAAAATAGAAATTTAAACATTTTTCATTATAACAATAAAATTATAATTTAAAACTATTTAATAAATTGACTTTAAATATAGTTAGAGAGTATTTATTAATATAGATGATTTTTTTTATTTTATACAAGTATTGTTTATTAATTTGAATCTTTCTCACAAGCGGTGAAATAAAATTCAGATTCATATATAAGGACAGTTGAAAGTTTCTGAAGTAATACTGTAAAGCGTGCGATGTATGTATTAATGTATGCGTTTAGAATGTACTATAGGCAGGGGTATTGAATATAGTGTACACTTACCCTACGTTTTACCGAGCTGTAAGCGAAGGGCTAATACATGTACAGTAAGATTTATGCTTTTTACAGTATTTTTCAAAGCAATTTCTTTTACAGTCCTGTTCTTAAAAAATTACAGTTTTGACACTTCATCCTAGTTTTACCGAACGAAGTACAGCATGGCACTGTCAATTGTGTAACATCTGTTTTTGATCGCATTTGAATACAATTTTTATAATAACATAAGCTTATGCTATTGATTCAGAAGCATATTTCAATACATACAAACTGTAAATAATAAATAATCTTGGTTGGAGACATTTTTGGTGTGAATTATTTTAAACTAATATTTTTTTAATAATATTGTATTAACTCTACCTATTAACTATTTTACATACACGGAAAAAATTAGTCGCTGAAGTTTTCAGCTACTACTCGAAGACTCTCGGATATGAAAAAATACTTTATAAACTTATAGAAATACTCTATGATTTTAGCAGAAATTCTCTAAAAAAGTCGAGGACTTTTTATAAACCTAGTAGCGGAAAAAAGTCGTGGAATTATTGTAACACTTTGATACAAAGTTTCGTCGACGAGTCGAGGAAAACGGTGCGCAGAAAAGATGCGCATACTCTCAGGCGATAAACGCGATCTGCAGTCAATTTAATACCGTTCATTTACAAATTCTTGTCTACAGTGTTTGTGAATTATATATTGGAGGATTAAAATCTTTTTATATGTATATATAAAATATAATTATTAATCGTTAAATAAGTTTTTAGAATAATGAACAGAAAATAATTTTATTGCCTTAGTTATTATTTTAATTAAATATTATCCTTTTTCTATTCATTTAATAAATTAAAAATAATTGTAAAATAGTCCTTAACGTATACTGAAATACTCTTTAAAATTCTAAAATATGTTGAAGAGAAATATTTGAGATTTTTAATTTTCAAAATATTGCACTTTTTCTCACAAGCGGTAAAGAAAGGTTCCATTTAGTATATAAGGACGATGAAAAAGTAGATTCATATAGCGTGCGAAACAACGAAAGTGTAGGATAATATGCGTATTGGTGTTAGCTATTTAGTTTTAGGCAGGTTATTAGTGATTAAATAGTGTCAAATTACATGTGATGAGTGTCGTGATTATGTATAAATGTAGGATTGTAATTAAATATAAGGCATAAAAGGAATGAAATAAATAAGAACTGAAAGAATTTTTTTTACTGGTCCGCAGAATTTTTCATTTTCCGCGACTATCGTTGAAAGTTTAGAATACTGTAGAAGAAAATTTGGACACGTCTTTTTTCCTCGACTGTCGCCGAATCGTTCGCACTGGCTGTGTTTTCATTTTCCTCGACTGTCGCTGAATCGTTCGCGCTGGCTGTGATTTCATTTTCCTCGACTGTCGCTGAATCGTTCGCGCTGGCTGTGTTTTCATTTTTCTCGACTGTCGCTGAAAGTTTCAAACCCTTTTTCTAAATTCTCTTCGAATGTAGTACATTTTTTCTTCGATCTTTCAATATAATTTTTAAAACAGAGTGATTTAAAAATTTAAATACTTTCGACTACATCCGAAAGTCTTCTACAAAGTCGAGGAAAATTTCAGCAACTAATTTTTTCCGTGTATTTTATTAGAAAACACTATATTTATAGTCCTAAATTATAAATTATTATATTTTAATATTTATTTTCTTAATTCAATACAGAACTTATTCTTTCAACAAAATTAAATCCAATAGTATTGACGCTATTGGGCTAATAGTTTTTATCAGTATATAGCATACAAGATTTTAAACACCCGCCACCAATTTATTTTTTAGCGAAAATGTCTGAGTGCGTTTAGGGAAGATCACCCTAGTAGAAAAATTTGGTGGCGCTGGCATGGTGCCACTCTAGCGTTCCATTGTGCAAGAGTGGCACAAAGAGCATTTGAAACACTTTTGTACTCTAGCGCCTTCCTCGCATTCTGCTCGAGCGTTAGAATGGACATAACCTCACCTGCCAAAACTTTATCTCGTGAATCAAAAAGTTATTCTTATATGAAGGGTGGAAAGACGAAATGAGTGTCACAATTTCATGATTTTACACGATACAGGAATAATACATTTGAAAACTTTCCTAGTCATTAAGAAAAAATCTAAAAAAACGATATATTATTTCGCTTTATCGCTTTTAAAATAAGTAAAAGTAGACCATTTTAGGATTATGTCAAATGTGCATATTTTCTTATAAACGTAAAACGTAGGGTAAGTGTACACTATATTCAATACCCCTGCCTATAGTACATTCTAAACGCATACATTAATACATACATCGCACGCTTTACATTATTACTTCAGAAACTTTCAACTGTCCTTATATATGAATCTGAATTTTATTTCACCGCTTGTGAGAAAGATTCAAATTAATAAACAATACTTGTATAAAATAAAAAAAATCATCTATATTAATAAATACTCTCTAACTATATTTAAAGTCAATTTATTAAATAGTTTTAAATTATAATTTTATTGTTATAATGAAAAATGTTTAAATTTCTATTTTATGCAATAAAACAATAGTTTATTAAAATTCTTATTATTCCCAAGTTTTTATCAAAAAAGATTAAAATAATTAATTTTAGTGAGTCGGTATCAAAACTACACAATATTTTTTATAAAAATGTTACATTTTACAAAAACAAAATAATGTTATTTTATCATTTAACTTTTAATTTAACTTTTTTGTTTTTTTGTTTAACCCCTTCGCAGTCCAGCTAAAAATCGCTTGTGGTCCAAAAACGGTCCAAGAAAAAAAAGTTTCTAAAAAATGTGATTTCATTGTAATTAAGGTTTTTGAAGTCGCAAAATTCGAATTTGAAATCAGTTTTTCAAAATTTAAAATGGCGTACCCAAAAATGGCGAATTCAAAAATTTTTAATTTTATCAGATTTGCTTGAAACTTGTTACTCCGGGGTTTTCAGGGTCTCTGATTACGAATATAATGTCAGATTTTTAAAATTCAAAATGGCGGATCCAATATGGCGGTCTAGAAAATAAAAAATCCAACGGATTTGTTTTAAACATTGTTATTTGGGGGTTTTCGGGGTCGCTGATTACGAATCCGATGTCAGATTTTGAAATCCAAAATGGCTGACCTAACATTCCATCAAATTGCATGAATCTTGAAATTATCCGCCATATTGGATTCACCATTTTAATTTTGTAAATCTGACATCAAATTCGTAATCAGCGACCCCGAAAACCCCCAAGTAACGAGTTTCAAGCGTATTTGATAAATTTTAAAATCTTCATAGTCGCCATTTTAGGTCCACCATTTTGAATTTTGAAAATCTGATTTGAAATTCAGATTCAGCGACCCCAAAAACCTTAGTATGCACTTGGTCATTCAAATCAAATTATGTTTAGTATTTTATTTTTGAGATGGACATATATGGCCACAGACGTAAAGGTGCGGTGGCACGACTTTTTGTGGCCACATATGGGCCATGGACTGTTAAGGGGTTAAACGTTTAAAACTTCAATAACCTTTATTCTGCTGCAATAAATTAAATGATTTTGATTAAATTAATGAATAATAATTAAATAATTAATTAATTATATTAACTACTAAAATTTGTTTTTTATTTCACTATTGTTTAATGATTTTGTCATCAAAACTTAAAATTTTTTCTTTATAAAACATGCAAGGAAAGCGTAGTTTTTTATTGGTAAAAATAATTCAGATGATGGCACACTTCCGAAGATGAAGAACTATGAGTCACAAATGTATGCACATGTTCCTGTAGAATAATAGAAAACTCAATTTTTTTAAAAGTATAAATGAAAAAATCGACAATTAAATAAAAACATAAAAATTTATCTTCTTTAAATCAATTTTAAATTTACCTTGGATAATCTATTTTCAACAAGTAAATTTTAACTTTATGGTTCTTCATAACATTCATCAAACCATAATTAAAATCGTAGATAAGCTTGAGTAGTAAAGAAATATGATAAGGAAAAGAGGATGTCTTGAAATACGAAGGTGCAAGAAAGATAATCCGTAATAATGTCATAATTGCTCTCTCGACAGAGCAAACTCTGTCTTTTTTTAAATAACTCAGATTGCTTCTGAATTATTAATGATTTTTTCCGGCTTTAAATTTTTTAATGTTGAATTAAAATAATTATTAATATAGTAATAATGTAAAAATTATGAAATAATTATTTATAACACAAAATGTCTATCAAAATCTTTTAAATTGTTATATTACTTAAAAATAATAAATAAATGATTATTCATTATGTTATCTAATATGATTGATACTCTTTAAATCTGAATTAGTGCGGATTCGTTTACCAATTTCAATTAGTAACAATTTTTACTAATTTTGAGTCGTTTTTTACTCATTACTAGTAGAAAATTACTATTTCAATTAATAGATCGTATTTTTTACTATTTCAAATTAGTAAATTTTCTACTAATAATTAGTAAAAACAGTTACTAATTCAATTGGTAAACGAATACGCACCCGTGTAGAAAAATTTCGGGGCAGTCTGGAGTCCAGTGATTGCCCCAACTAGACGCATCTGGACGGTCTAATCTAGACTGTCTAACTGTATGCTATATGGGATTTATTTGAACGGTCTAATCTAGACTGTCTAACTGTATGCTATATGGGACTTCATTGGCATCACTAGAATTCAAATTTTTTAAGTACAATCAAGAATTTAGTTCCCGATTTGTCGGTCTTCTTTGAATTTATACATGCACAATGGGTTGTCACTTCAAAATTGAATAAAATAATTTAGTCAATCTAAAGAATCGTTCAAAAATAAATATTGTAGATTTATATGAATTATTATAAATAAAAATAAAATTTAAATCTATACATCAATCTATACATTTAATGACCAATTTTACTTAGAAATTACAAAATTGAATTTTATTAGAGTTACGTTTACAATTTTCATTAATCACTTTAAACTTTAATTTGATATTTTATAAAGTTTGAATTTGGAATTAATTTAATTAAAAATTTTTAAAAACTTCGATTTCTGAATAATGTCTAATAATTCAAGTTTTCCTGAAATTAGATAAATTTTTTAACATATTGTATTTGATTAATTATTAAAAATAATTTATCTGTAGAACAATTTTAGTTAAAAGCACTATAAAAAATTGAGTGTTGGACAAGTTACAGATTATTGTAGAAATTCAATTATTTTCCAAACTTTTACCAAAATTCTTGACAAAATTCTAATTATTTTCTAAAATGTTCTTTAATTCAATGATTTTCAATATCTACTATTTTAATAAAATTAAAAAAAAATTTAATTATTATAAACGAAAATTTCCATAAAATGTAAGTAAAAATTTAATTACTTTCATAAATAAAAACCTTTCACAAAATTTCAATAAGTATTTACAAATCTTTTATAAGTTTCTTCTTATAATAATTCAATTATTTTCATACATACCTAATAAAATTCTTATTATTTTTAATACAACTTTCATCGAATTCTTTAAAAAGTGTATAATTGTACTTAAGAATTATATACTTTAAAAAATTGTTGAATGATTATAATTTATTGTAGTAAGAATTAATTATTGAAATATTCATTTCTAATAATTTAAATAATTCAGGATTATTATGTGTAATAATTTTATTCATAGTTTTCACTTTGTCTTTATATAAGCAACAGAATATATGACACTGGCATAAATATAGATAATTAGGAGAATTATCACCCAGACTTCAGTGGCCGTGCGGTTTAAATGCGACGCGTTCGGTCGTCAAGGGGGTGAGGGACGTGAGTTCGATCCCACATGCGAGCGGATATTTTTCATTGTAAGTATTGTATAAATATAAAAATATATAAAGTATTATATAAAATAATAAAATTACTATATTTAATCTGTATAAGTGTTATAAATTAAAATTGTAAACATGTTTGTAAACAATGTCAAAAACCTGTTAAAGAATGGATTTAAAAAATATACCAATTAACGCAAATAGTTTTTTTTACTAAAATTATTTTTCAATATTACTATTTTAAATGATATTTAATGCTAGTGTAATATATTATTTATTTCAAAATATTATGATTATAATAATAATAAGTTATTGGCATTAAATATATACACAAATCTATATGAATAACAATAATATGTACTATTATTTTTAATAATTCATATATTCACATTACATTGAATAAACATAAGAAACGAGTAAATTTAGGTAAATTATTAAAAATTAAAAAACTGAAATATTGAAATCGAATCTCAAATTTTTAATATTAGCACTGCTCATTAGCCGCCTGATTAGCTCGTCCAGTCTGGACCAACGCGTGGTTCGAACGTCACTTATCTGATTAGCTCACGATCAGACAGTCTTTTCAGCGCCCCATTAGAGAATAGACTGTCTTTCTGGCAACACACTAGAACCCAACAATTTTTCTACACGGGCACTATTTTATTAGTAGAACTACTAATTCATATTTAGAGAGTAGGGGAGAGGGCCCTAAGGTGGTCACCCATCTTTTGAACGACTGTAGATTTCAAATGGAATTATATATAAAGGTCAATAATACGGCGTTTGAAACTTTATCTTATTACCTAACTTTCTATAATAAATTTTTTTCATTTCATTAATAAAAAAAAGTAATGGCACTTTTTAAAAACAGTTGAAAATTCGACTTTTAAAAAAGTAGCCCCAAGGTGGTCACTATTCAAAAATTCACTAAAAAAGTTTTAAAAAAATGTAAAAATCGTATTATTAATTTGTTTATTTAATAGTAATTGTTTTTCAGGATCACAGAAACATATAACATATTTTTTTTTGCACTTTGTCCTTTCGTCAAAAATGATACTTTTTGTGTTTGTATTAGACAGGTAAAATTTTGAAAATAATTCTATTTCATTATTATTCATCATAAAACTTAAAAATTGATAAAATTCACATTCACAGCGATAAATGTTGATAAATATAGCGAATAAACACATTTTCATAAAAAATCAAAAGTGACCACCTTGGGGCCAAAAAAGTGTCCACCTTAGGGCTAAGACCCAATTTTTTAAACGTTAATGAAAAAATTTTTTAAAGCACAATATTAATTATATTCATTTGGAATATTATTGTACGATATATAAAGATAATTGTAACGATTTTTACTAATGTAAAATAGTTAATTTCGATGATTTTAGCATCCTGAGAAAAATAATTTTCGATCATTTAAAATCAGAAATTTTACGACGTTCACGTTACAAAGAGACTCATACGACTATTTACCTCAAAACTATACTAAAATATTTGTCTTCTCAAATAATAACAATAACAAAAAACATTTGAAGATACTAACTAATATACAAAAATTTTCTTAGGGTGACCACCTTAGGGCCCTGACCACCTTGGGGCCCTCTCCCCTAATAGTGTATAGATAATTGAACCATCGGATCGTAGAAGGGCATATAGCCCATTTGAATTCCTTTGGCTTATGCCCTTCTACGATATGGCGGTTCAATTTTACAAACGTATTTATTTTATATTTGAAGTAATAAATTTCTGTTTTTCACTAAAAAGTTCACAACCCAACGTTGGATCGTCAACAGTCTGGCCATATTTTTCACTACCCAATTTTGGATCGTTAACAGGCAACGGGTTAAATTTAAATTCTGTCAGGCTATAATTCTGCGACATACCTAATTTTGAAAATTTTTTTCCACTAAATGTGAAAAAGAGAAATTATGAAATTGAATAAAACTTTATCAAATATAAAGTGCCTGTGATAAACTTTCAGTTTTTATCACTTTCTTCCTTTTTCCTTCACAAATATGAAAGAAAAAACAATTAAAATTGGCACATTGTTTATTTTCACAATTTTTAAATGTACATAACTTTCTACTAGAAAAAAAAAATTACGAAAATTAGGTAATAATTAATCGATCACTAAATAGTAAATACACACACTGGCCCAAGTAAGAATGTCCGGAGCTATGACGTACTTTACTCCGACATGGTACTGACTCAGTACTGACCGTAGGTACTAACTCTCGGAACCCAGTTAGTACTGGGAGAATACTGACTCCAAAACCGACTCAGTACTATGTCGGAGTTAAAAAGTATTCAAATCAGTACTGGTAGGAAACTGGCTTAACACCTAATTAGTACTGCGAAGGAGTTAAAAAACGTTATAACGTCATTAAACATTAAATCAACAGTTTATTGATTTATTAAGTATTATTTATTTATTTACAGACCTAGTACTGAATGCCAGTATAAAATCAGTACTGGACAGCGTTACCAGCCAGGGTTTTCTCAGTACTGGCTCAGTACAAGAGTCAATACTGCTATACTGGCAGTCAGTACTACTATTGGCTCAAAAAGTATAGTCAGTTGACTTTGAACACTTATATCTCAAGTAAAAAAATAGCACAATATTAAAACAACTTGGAATCAGCAGCTACAACATTTCTACGTTACTGTAGAAAAGGAAGGAAAGACAAAAAAATTATTTCGAGAGTTATTAATGTTTGAATAAAAAAACTACATGTTTTTTGTCATCATTTTCACTAGTATCTACTTTCGGACCTTGTAGAATGTTCAATACGAATCATATCAGGATCCCAAATTATTTTTAAACTTCTTAAACCTTTATGAACAATAATATTACGATTCATTAACAAAATTTGTAAAAAAAAATTATTTCAAGTAATTATTTACAAAACCATTTTTAGTTTTTGCTTTATTGCACTATTAGCAGTCAGGTGCATACCGCTGTAAGTCTTTTTGTCCATGACTCAAAGTTTAGCACTACTGCCTTTTTTGGGTAACTTTTTTCTATGGTTGAAACTGATTTATAACTATAAAAATCTGGTTTCAAAGGATGTACAAAGATGTGAACACCTAATATATTTTTCCTGAGTTGAAAATTTCAAAATTGTATGTAGATATCAGTAAAAATGAGCTGAAGTCCTTACTAGCCTGTTCATGTTTACAATAATACAGTTCTCGGCGCCGCCTATGGGAAATGGTTTATGATGGTGTGCACCTTACCGCTAACAGTGCAATGAAGCAAAAAACTAAAAATGTTTTTGTAAATAATAACTTGAAATAGTTTTTTTTACAAATTTTTTTTAATGTATCGTAATCAGTGTCGTATTCTCCGTAACGTGTACTTTGTCTCATCTTTGTATCTTAATTTTTAACTAAGATAACAATTACTGTTTTGTTTAAAAATCTCAAATACTTATTATAAAAATTGTTAACCATTTAGATATTATTGTTCATAAAGGTTCAAGAAGTTTAGAAATAATTTGGGAACCTGATATGATTCTTAATGAACATTCTACAAGGTCCGAAAGTAGATACTAGTGAAAATGATGTCAAAAAACATGTACTTTTTTGTTTTAAAAATTAATAACTCTCAAAATAATTTTTTTGTATTTCCTTCTTTTTCTACAGTAACGTAGAAATGTTGTAGCTACTGATTTCAAGTTGTTTCAATATTGTGCGATTTTTTTGACTTGAGATATAAGTGTTCAAAGACAACTGACTTTACATTTTACACCGATAGTAGGTCAGTATTATGCCAGTATTAGGTTTTTACATGGGGAAAAAAGATTTTCTTTGGTCCCGAAACTATTTTCCGAATTAATGTATTTGAACTTTTCACAATTTTTATCAAGATAATACATGTGATTTTTTTAAAACTAAATTTGGTTTAAAACGATTAAACAAGATGACCAAACTTTGCCCTTTAAAAAATATATGTATTTAACTTGCTAAAAATAGTGAAAAATTTAAAATACATTAATTCGAAAAATAGCTTCGGGACCAAAGAAAATCTTTTTCCAGTGTGTGTATTTAGTGATCGATTAATTATTGCACAATTTACGTAATTTTTCATTTTTCTAGTAGAAAGTTATGAACATTTAAAAATCTTGAAAATAAACAAAGTGCCAATTTTAATTGTTTTTTCTGTTACATTTGTGAAGGAAAAAGGGAAAAAGTGATTACGGTGCGAGCGTCACGCGACTTTTTAATTTTTTGGCCCACAGAAAGCTGTCTCAACATTGTTTCGGTATCTGCTTGTTCTTTTCGTATTAGGCAAAAAACGCATATATATGTCATCTATAAAGGTATCTTCGTTGCATTAACAATTCCGAGTTCGAAGTCCGACATTATTAACTGTGGCTTAATGAAGTGATTTTCATGTCGTTGCGTTGAATTTCATCTCGCGCGATTTTAAACACTTTTAAGTACACTGAAAAAAAAATTATTTGGATCAAATAAATATTATTTGATCCAAATAAATCATTTATTTGGTTATAATCCAATAAATGTGTATTTGAACCAAATACATATTTATTTGATCTAAATATTTTATTTTATTGCATCAAATAACTATTTATTTGAATCAAATACAAATTATTCAAATCAAATAAATGGAATATTTCAAACTAATAAACAATTATTTGAATCAATTATTGAAATTATTCAAATCAAATAAATGTAATATTTCAAGCTAGTAAATAATTATTTAAATCAATTACGAAAATTATTTCATATTGTATTTAATACAAAATTTTTTTTTAAATATTTAGTATTTTTTTAATTCATTATTATATTATTATATTATATATATTAACTGATTTTTTAACAGACTTTTAACATTATTTATAAACATGTTCACACAGTTTTTATTCACAACACAACACACAATTTTATTATTTTATATAACGCTTAAAACGAAGAATGAAAAATATTCGCTCGCATGTGGGATCGAACTCACGTTCCCCCGCGCACATTACGCTGACCGCAAGCCTATAAACGCACCTATTGAAGCCACACCGCCACTGAGACTCGGTGAGAACTCGGGCTGATCTACTATATCAAAGCCAGTGTCGTATATTCTGTATCCAAATAACACATTTATTTGTCGAAATATTTTTCATTTGTATTAAATAAATGAAATATTTAAGTGAAATAAATAAATGAACAGTTTCAAATAATTCATTATTTTTGTTTAAAATAATTATATAATTGATTGAAATATTTTTTATTTGTCTTGATAAAATAGTGTATTTGCTTTGAATAATGAATTATTCGGATTAAATAATTAAGTTTAGTAGAATCAATAAAATAAATTTATTGTGTCAAATAATTTTTCTTTGCATCAAATATACGAAGTATTTGAATGAAATAAATAAAAGAATAGTTTCAAGTAACTCATAATTAGTATTAAATAAATTCATTTATTCAATTCAAATAATTATTAAATTTAATCAAATACGATTTATTTGGTTCAAATAAGTGTGATTCAAATAATTAGAATTATTTGAATCAAATAAATTTTTTTTAGTGTACCCTTCCTGGTCTTTACCTTTGAGAAGAACGTACAGTAAAGGGAGAGCAAAAATTTCTTCGATGCCTTTTTTTACTTGAATTACTGACCCCATTATGACAAATAACTGAAAAAAATGGACGGAAATGCCTTAAATGTTCCGTCCACGTACCACACCTTAGATCACGTAAGTGATCTTCAGGTTTACAGTTTTTACGTATATTTATAGTTTTGCACTTTGAAATTTAAAAATTTTAAAAAAACAATATTTGGAAAAAATACTTTGGTAAAAATGGTCTTTGGAAAAATAATATTTTGGGAAAATAATAATTTAGGCCCATTGGAATTGCAACTTTTTTTTTACTTTTGACTCCATACCTGTCGTACCCGTCTTCGACGGGTTTTAGTTCCTACCAATACACTGAAAGAAAAAAATAGATGGTACAGGCATAAATTTGGTTATATTACCCATAAAGTATTGCTGGAATAGAAACAGTCCAACAGTTAGGGTATTTCAACCATTCTAACATACAGATAATTGAATTACAGAAACCTTACAAATTATAGGTTCAGTTTTCCTCATTTTTAAATTTCTCATTTATTTAAACATAACCATATACCTACAACTTACCGAAATCATTTCTTTCAGTGTACATACAACAGTTTGTCTACAAATCTGGAAAACCGGAGAGTATAATAGGGAATTTATATTGATTAGAAAAAAATAATAATTAGTTACCATTAACTGTTTTAGTAGAAAAATACTACTATATGAATCAGGGACTGACATCCCAGACAGCACGTAAGCTTGCAGCAACCTTGCGGCAAGCACGGTTGCTGCAACATAATGTTGCACGGTAAGCTTACCTCAAGCTTAAAATGTCATACCTGAAACAAGGTTACACTGTAAGATTGCTGTAAGCTTGCCTCAATGTTGCTCGGTCAGGTAGCCGCAAGGTTACAATGAAATGTTGCTGCAATTTTTAAAATTTTTGTGTTTTATATATACGCCCGTATTAAGCAATAAAAAATCAAAAAAACTTAGCAATTTTTCGATTTTAAAATTTGCAGAAATTTTTTTTGTAATCTTACGGCAACCTTTTAGTAACCTTATGGCAATCTTGTAATAACCTTACGGCAATCTTACCCAACAACATTGAGGCAAGCTTACATGAATCTTACAGTGTAACCTTGTTTCAGGTATGACATTTTAAGCTTGAGGTAAGCTTACGACAATCTTACCGTGCAACATTAGCAATATTGCGCGGCAAGCTTGCCGCAAGGTTGCTGCAAGCTTATGTGCTGTCTGGGATTTTATCATCAAATCAGTTATTTTTAACTAATTCAGCGAACAATATTTGTTAACTAGCTGTCGTACCCGTCTTCAACGGGTTTTAGTTTCTACTAATATATATTTAAAAAGGGTGACTACCAACCAGGAATTCAATTTGTGTGTAAAAATCAACAATGATAGTTATCATTAACCGTTTATTTTATTTGGAAAATATTACTATTTGAATTAGTAAATGTAGTAATTTTTTTGGCAAATACTATTTTTAACTAATTCATATTAAGAAAACAGTATTTTATGTACTTTGGTTTGATAAGAAAATTCCTGTTTTGGCAAAAATTATCCAATTTTTCCTGGTCAAATTGAATTCCCGGCTATTTTTCAGCTTTTCCGCGTGACTGGTATTGTATTAGTAGAAACGAAAAGCAGTCTTCGATTTCCACATCGGAATCTATAACAGAAACCATGTAAAAGCCCACATAAAGGGAACCATATAGATTCCCTTGTAAAACCGTATGGGAAATTGAGACTATGTAAGATTTTATACAGAATTTTACATCACATATATTTCCCATAAGATTTTATATAAGAATTTATATGGCTTTTTTTATAGAAGTGATATTGTACATGGTTTTTGATATAGAATTCTAGGTGGGTTTCCATTTGTAGATTTTCAAAAGTAAACTAATAAAAACTCGTGAACCAATTTACCGTTTTTGCGTAATGCCCGTATAGTATTATGGAGAGCAACAATATACTCAAACATTTCTAAAATTCAGGAAAAAAATTTCAAAATTCATACCTTAAAATATCAATACATAAATTGCTTGCAAACTCACGTTCATTGATTTTATAAAATTTGTATTAGACGACAAATTTATGACTCTAATCTTGTTAATAAACTAAATATAATAAACATGAGTTAAATTTTAAAAATACGAACCAATATCAATAATAACTTTATAAAAAATTAAACAATATTCAACTAAGAAATTAATTAAAAATTTTGTCGAATCCAAAATATGATTTTGGCTTAAAAATTCGGATTTTTTATTTATATTTTTTTTATAGTGAAAATTAGTTGTACTTAAATTAAAAAGTTGCTACAAAAAATTATGAAGAAACTATGAAAAAAATGTTTTGTGAAAGTTATACAACCTTAAAGTTTTTAGCAAAAAAAATATGAATGTTTTTCGAAATTCAAGTGCTTACAAAACGTTTTGGGCTAATCCATTGAATTTGGCAACTTTAGGATCTTTCTCAGCACTTATTCTAGAGTAATTTTCAATAGGATAGATTGTTCAATTGTTTACAGTAACTTGGAAACATTACATTTTGTTCAAATATGCAGTGTGGGGCAGAATGGGATACACCTATGTGTTGCGGGACATGCCGGGTTCTACGTCGTTTCATTGATTTACTTAAAAACATTATATTAGGCATATTTAAAAACTTCCCGCAGAAGAATCGATATTTTTGTTCCGAGGTACTCATAATATCAATGTTTCACTGTAGATATATCGATATTTTTCATTATGTATGTTTTTTGTTAAATTCTATTAACTGTTACTTGTTTTTTTATAATAATAAATAACCCTACTTCTTGTTTGTATTTATAATCTCATAATCCATAGGAATCGTAAAAAAATGACAGAAAGTAGCTTTATTTTTAAGCATGTAAAGTGGTATGAACACTTAAGCCAGTAAACAAAATCGAAAAGAAGATGTCCATTTTGCAACACTCAGAATTTCTTGTGGGTGATGTGAGCTTGAAATATTGACGTGGAACTTAATTTTTAATTTGTAAATTAGGCTCAAACACCTCTTGTTCTAATTTACTTTCACTGAACCTATTACATTATTTTTATTTAATAATTGCTTTTCCTTATTCATCTAGACTAGAACAATAAAAACAAGTTGTGAATTAAGATGTTCATTACATGAACATTTTGCTTCCTCTTTACAATAAGAAAAAAATTTGCTTCCTCGTGGAGGAAGCATTAATCATAGAAATTTTTTTAAACATATTCCATATTGTTGTCCTAAAATCTAATTTAAAGAGATTTTAAAACTTAATTACATTTATTATGATTAGCTTTCGGCCAATCATAATATATTAATGATATATATATATATATATATATATATATATATATATATATATATAATAAATATATTATATATATATATATATTTTTTTTATTTAATGATTAAATAAAATATATAACAAAATAATAATTATTAAGTATATTTAATTTTTAAATAATTTCTAATAGAGTCTAACATTTTAAAATTCAAATTCATTTCTTTTAAATAAAAAAATAAAATTTTTTTGTATACAATAATACAATTTAAAAAAAAAGAAAAAATTTTAATCAATCCGTCTTAATGCAACGGATAAGATTATTGAAAAAAATGAGTAAAATTTTATTGTACTGGAATATAATTTTGATGAAACAACTGAATTTTTGATAAAAAAGGTAATTTTTCTGCTTTAATTGTCATTAACTCTATAAACTCTCATACAATTTATAGGGTAGAGTGGGGTAAAAAAGCCAGTGGTGCAAAAAAGCCATTTGGCTTTTATTTTAAAACTATTGAACTATTTTACCAGCCGTTTGAAATATAAGTTTAATTAAGTAAAACTCAACTTTTGATTCCAGTTTGACTGTCGTATCGATAGTATTATAGTTATTTTTGTAATTTGTATTTTTTAACTGCTTGTTTCGATTTGTTTCGATGTCTGTGAAATGAAAGCAGGTAAACTTAACATAAAATACAATTTTGGAAACTAAAAACTTTTCTTCATTATTTATTTGTTATACAAATAAAAGATAATATAATATTACAAAATTTTATAATAAAATATTTTAACAAAATCACCAAATGGCTTTTTCACCCCACCAGGTTGTGCAAAAAAAGCCATATGCAGAACTTTCGTAAAACTCTTATAACTTTGTCCTTTCACGGAATACAAAAAAATGTTCTAGGATTTGAAGCTTAATAACTAAACTTTCAGTAACAATTTGAAATTTGAAAAAAGAATTTCAAATTTCGATTTTATAGTACCAAAAGTAAAAAAGTAGCTGTTTTACCCCACTCTACCCTACTTTATATATACCAATCGATTCGTCTTGATGCAAAGAATAAGATTTTATTATATATTAACTTCAATACTCAATTTAAAAAAATTTATGAAAACAATTTTTTTTAAAGAGTAAAAAAAAATTTTTTTATAAATTTTTTAATGTCCATCAATCCATTTCAAGATATTTTTATGATAAATATGCCTAGCAATTTTCAGCCGAATTCGTTGAAACCTCTTCGAGTTATCGTGTTCACAAAAAACGGGATCCACACACACACACACACTCACACACACATATACATATATCCGGACAATTGTTCAGGGTCTTAAATAACATAGTCCTATATAGAAGAATATTTATTTGAAAGATTTTTAAAAATTTTATAAATTAAACGACTACAAAGCTTCCTCACGAGGAAGCAAAATGATTATTACAACAAATATAATAATTAATTAATAATACTTTTATTGCAGAGAGCTACAGTTCAATTGACAAAGAAAGAAGATAATTAACTAGGAAAGGGATAATTAGAAGAGGAAAATAGAACAGGCAGTAAAATTGGACGCAGACGTCCGGGTTTCGTGACACGCGAGCCGTTATAAAAAATCTGGTTCGTTGTCGACGAAACTTGCACGATCTGTAACCATTTCGACGTGTACTGTTTTTTCCATGTCAATGGTTCATGATATTAATAAAGGTAATTTAAAACCTTATTACATTTTATTTTAGACGCATTTGGTGTTCTGGAAATTAGTTAGTCTACGATTTTTCTTTTACTAACAATAGTATCAAATGAATTTGTTTGGAACATTTTGCAAGTTCACCTTTACTAGATATTTATTACATGAGGTTTTTGGAGTCGGTAATTATGAATCTAAATTTAGATTTTTAAAATTAGAAATTTTGAAACCAATATGTCGGACAAAATTTAAAGAATGACTAGATTTGTTTGAAAGTAACTGTCCCAGTAGGGTGGTTCTTATTAGGGCAAGGTTTAAAAAGCTTCAGTCTCAGCCCAAAAATTAATCAAAGTATAGAAGAAAATTTCCTGAAAGTTTGAAGTAAATCAAAAAATATTAACACGTGCTTCTAGTCGACTAAATTTTTAAATGGAAAATACATACGTAATTTTGCCTGGAAATCACACAAAATTTTTTCAAGCTTATACTGATTTATTAAAAACTCTTGAACATTGAGTTCTTTCACTACTTGGTAAAAGGTAAAAATTTCCAAATGTTTTTGAAATTTTATTATTCTCTCCATTTACATGCTTGATAAGTATGCCGCTACCACAGTAAGCAGGGGTGCGTTCATGTAACTCTTACTCTCACTCAAAAAATTCTCACTCTTACTTTCACTTTCACTCAAAAATTCTCACTCGCACTTTCACTCAAAATATTCTCACTTTTCACTCTCTCTTTTACTTAAAAAATTCTCTCTTTTTATTTTCACTCAAAAAATTCTCACTTTTACACTCACTTTCACTCAAAAAATTCTCAATTTTCACTCAAAAAATTCTCAATTTTCACTTTCACTCAAAAAATTCTCACTTTTCACTGCAGTGTATTTTATAGAATATTCTATAAAATTTGACTGGAAATATTTATAAAAATTTGTGTTGCAGTTAAGAAATTATTAGTTATATTCTATAAAATATTTGATAGAATGTTCTATAATGTTATTCTATATAATTGTTTTATGGAATTTTTTGACTGGTTTGAGGAAATTTAATAACAAAATTTTTAAAGGGCCTAATACGATCCTATTTGGGATCTGAATATATTAAGGGTGCCTATATTTAGATTAAAATTCCGTAGATGATCTTCAAATGTTCTTAAACGGTTCAACAGGGTCCCTTGACTAATTCTGTACAGGATCCAGAGCGGATCCTTTAGAGTGAATTGGAATATGGTTCCGATGAAGGTTTTGGTGCAGAAACATTAGCTATAAATGTTTCATGTGATGGTTCCTGTACTTAATAGTAATTAATACTTAATAGTAAGAATCCTGTAAGAAACCCGTAAAAGAACCAATTTATATTTTAATATAATAAATAGAGTAATTTTAGTAAGATTAATATGTATTAATTTTTAATAATTTATTAAAATAACATGAATGAATAGTAGGGTCATTTGGGGTAAATGTAATGTTTCAGCTAAATTTACAATTTTAAATATTAAAAAATAAGTGCGACCTCAATATTTTTATAGAATATAACTGATAATTTATTAACTGCTACACAAATTTTACAAAATATTTCCAGTTAAATTCTATAGAATATTCTGTAGAATGCACTACAGTGAAAAGTGCGAATTTTTGGAGTGAGAGTGAAGAGTGATAATTTTTGGAGTGAGAGTGAAAAGTGATATTTGTTGAGTGAAAGTAAAAATTGATAATTTTTTAAGTGACAGTGAGAGTGAAAAGTAAGAATTTTTTAAGTGAATTTGAAAGTGAAAATTTTTTGAGTGAAAAGTGAGATTTTTTTGAGTGAAAGTGAGAGTAAAAAGTGAGAATTTATTAAGTAAGAGTGAAAAGTGCGCATTTTTAGAGTGAAAGTGAGAGTGACAAGTGATAATTTTTTTGAGTGATAGTGAGTGTGAAAAGTGCGAATTTTTTAGAGTGAAAGTGAGAATTTTTTGAGTGATAGTGAAAGTGAAAAGTGAGAATTTTATAAGTGAAAGTAAAAATTTTTTAAGTAAAAGTGAGAGTAAAAAGTGAGAAATTTTTAGAGTGAAAGTGAAAATTTTTTGAGTGAAAGTGAGAATGACAAGTGATAAAATTTTTTTGAATGAAAGTAAGAGTGAGAGTGTAAAGTGAGAATTTTTTAAGTGAAAGTAAAAATGAGAATTTTTTGAGTGAAAGTGACAGTGAAATATGAGAATTTTTTATGTGAATGTGAGAGTGAAAAGTTATAATTTTTAAGTGAAAATGAATTTGAAAGTGATAATTTTTTTAATGAAAGTGAGAGTGAAAAGTGAGAATTTTTTAGAATGAAAGTAAGAGTGAGAGCGAAAAGTGGGCATTTTTTGAGTGATAGTGAAAGTGAAAAGTGAGAATTTTATAAGTGAAAGTAAAAATTTTTTAAGTAAAAGTGAGAGTAAAAAGTGAGAAATTTTTAGAGTGAAAGTGAAAATTTTTTGAGTGAAAGTGAGAATGACAAGTGATAAAATTTTTTTGAATGAAAGTAAGAGTGAGAGTGTAAAGTGAGAATTTTTTAAGTGAAAGTAAAAATGAGAATTTTTTGAGTGAAAGTGACAGTGAAATATGAGAATTTTTTATGTGAATGTGAGAGTGAAAAGTTATAATTTTTAAGTGAAAATGAATTTGAAAGTGATAATTTTTTTAATGAAAGTGAGAGTGAAAAGTGAGAATTTTTTAGAATGAAAGTAAGAGTGAGAGCGAAAAGTGGGCATTTTTTGAGTGATAGTGAAAGTGAAAAGTGAAAATTTTTTAAGTGAAAGTGAGAGTAAAAAGTGAGAATTTTTTACAGAATGTAAATACTGGGTGGATGGAGAGGAAAAAATAGTGATGCACTTCGAGCGAGTCTCGTCTCGTCTCGAAAAACAATGAAAACAATTAAATGTAATATTTTCATCTCTTTTCTTTTATGAAAGAACAGAGTCTCGTCGTGTATCACTAGGAAAAAAGGTGCAGAATTTGTTGCTTTGAAGTGAAAGGTTGAGAGCGTGTGTTGGAGAGATGTGAGAGAGGTACGGATATGAGTGGTAGTTTAGGTGGAATTGGGGATAGAGTGATGTGGATTTTGAATAAAGGAGAATGAGGAAAGAAAGAATGATTAATTATTTAATTATTGTTAACTTAAATTCTTGAGAATATTAAAAGTACTATAGAAAAAGAAAGTACAAAAAAATATTAATAATATTATAGGGGAGAGTGGGGCAAACCGGACCCCTCTCAATATTTCCGAAATGTCGAAATTTGAAAAAATGTTGTTTACAAATTTAAAACAACCATGTTCAGTATACTTTATTTTTCAATCTGACAGTTTTAGCTTGTGCTTGTGCGACGAAGGGAGCAAAAGTTTTTGTTTTAGTTTTTTTCTACACTTTTACGAATTTTTTCTTAAAGAAATTCTGAGGAAATCGTATAATGTTTTCAAATATTAGGTCTTAGGTTTTGAAGCTACATACCTCAGAAATATTGACCACCAAAAACATTGATGAATTTGCAAAGCATTTCTTTTTGACAAACATTTATTCTAAAAATGGGCCTGTGGGTCAAACCGGACCGTTTTCGGTGAGGTGAACCGACCATAGGATATTTCCATTGAATTAAAGTTTCATAAAAATTATTTTTAAATAAAATGTTTCTTTTACTAAAATATTTACTTACAATGAAAAATAATTGTCTTCCAATGAGAATTGGACCCTTTAATATTGTTTCTCTGATAATGAGAAACATTTTTATTTTTTTATAAAAAAAATATTTATTTAATTAAAATTAAATCCCGAATTATTATTTTCAGTACTACAACCATTCTTTACATGATTCTTTATGTTTTTGATTATTGTAGATTATGTAAATGCAATATTATAAATAAAAAACCAAACGGTCCGGTTTGCCCATAAAGGGCCCAGTTTACCCCAAGGGGTGGGGCAAACCGAACAGTTTGCAAATTTTTTTAAAGTTAACACAGCAACTAAACAATAAAAAATAAGGTATAGGTGTCTCTAGGAAAAATTGCAAAATTAAATGATCTTTCAAACAAGCCATCGAAAAATGAAATCAGTTGATTCGTTTAGTCAAAAGAGTCAAAAAACCGTTAGGGAATCCGGTTTGCCCCACTCTCCCTTATACGTGTTATACGAAAAATGAAATATAAAATTGCGTTTTTTTCTAAAGTGCTGAATTTACATATTTTTGTTAATAAATTAAAAAATGTATTAATTAATTTATATAAATAATGTTTAGTTTAATTAAATATAATTAATTATTTATTATTTCAATTTGAAAATTTAACAAATAATTCTTTAATTACTCTTAAGGGGTTACATACCTTTTCGACCACAAAAAAAGTGATTTTCATAATTATTTTTAGAGTTCTCATTAAAACATTATTGAAATAATGTACACTGTACCTGATAGTACATGTTGTCATACAATTTTAGCAACTTTAAAACTGAAAAACTATTAACATTTGTGCAAGCAGTAGCTTTTTAACCAAAACACTTTCTTTAAATTGAGTTGAAGAACGTAACGTTAAAACCTTAACCACTTCGGTGGCGTGGCGTTCCAATTGGCGTTCCACGTCCCTGGCCAAAAGTGGCGAAAATAGCGAAATGGCGTTCCAAATTTTTCTAGATTTTTTAAGAGTATAATTAATTTTAATCTACTGCAACAATATATTTATATGTTTTCAATATCAGGGAACAAAAAAATAACAATGAAAATTTGTTTTTTTAAGATTTTCATTGTTTTTTTGGACGTTGCAAAATGTCATTTTTAATACTTTTCTACGAATGGCGTTCCACTTTCGCTCAAATATTGATAAATAAACTCAAGATCTTTCTGTGGGAAATAATATTTATTTATATCTTAGAATCTCTGAATCGTCGAATTGTGTTATAGAATCATTTGTAAATTGTTATAAACAAATTGTGTAAACAAATTGTTAATAAAAACGATGCGTTCAATGAATTTGAATAAAAATTGATACTCGGGGGTTTATGGGGTCGCTAATAACGAATCCGATGTCAGTTTTTAAAAATTCAATATGGCGGATTCAATATGGCGGACTAGTTTATAAAAAATTGATTGAATTCGTTTGAAACGTTTTACTCTGGGCTTTTTGGGGTCGCTAATTACGAATCCAATGTCAGTTTTGCAAAATTCAAAATGGCGGATTAAATATGGCGGACGAGTTTATAAAACTAGTTGTTCATTTTATGACCATTTCGCTTCCTCAAAATATCATAAACTAATTGCTTAATTTAATTTTAATATGTTAAGGTAATATTTTAAAAAAACGCAAAATTTGAATTTTTTGTGAAAAAGAAAAATATTGATTAATTTTATAAATTTTGATGAAATGTGCACTTTGTATATATCAATCGATTCGTTTTCTTGTAAGGAATGTAATTTTGAGAATAATTTATGAAAATATTAAGAAATAAAAAAGTTATTTAAAAAAATACAAAATTTTTTTTTTAATTTTGAAAAAATTGTATAAAAAAAATTTTTGTGGATAAATTTGAAAATCCTTGTGTCAGATTTTAGGTATTAATGACTGCAATAAACCTGCAAAATTTCAGGGCAATCCATTAAAATTTGTTACAGATAATTTGTACACAATTTTTTGTGACATACACACACACATACACACACATACATACACACACACATACACACATACATCTGGAGATTTGCTCAGAATTTAATATACATATATCCTAGATGAAAATGAGTCCATATAACCATGTTTTGAAAAATTGAAAATCGTCACGAATGCAAAGCTTCCTTATGAGGAAGCAAAATTAATTGAATTCGCTTGAAACATTTTACTCGGGGGTTTTTGGGATCCCTGATTACGAATCCGATGTCAGTTTTGAAAAATTCAAAATGGCGGATCCAATATGGCGGACGAGTTTATAAAAAATTGATTGAATTCGCTTAAAACATTTTACTAGAGGGTTTTTGGGATCGCTGATTACGAATCCGATGTCAGTCATGAAAAATTCAAAATAGCGGATCCAATATGGCGGACGAGTTTATAAAAAAATTTATTGAATTAGCTTGAATCGTTTTACTCAGGGGTTTTTAGAGATGCTGATTAGGAATTTAATATGAGTTTAACATGAAAAGCAATAGTTAAAATGATTCAGGAAAGTAACTTATTATGAGCTGCAGCAAAAATGAGCCAAGGTTTTTTTTGCTTATATTTCAACGACCAACATGCATTCGATAGAGAAAATGTTCACTACCCAGAGCACACCAAAAATGTGATCATTTCTTTTCGAATGACAGAAACAAAGGCTGTCGAAGATTTTATTGGAATTGCAGCGTTTAGGGATTCTAAGTACATGAAATTTAAAAGCTCCCATTACCCCACGCTCTCCTACCCTGCTTATAGATAACTAATACAGTTATTTTTTTTGTTCGCAAAATTATATGAGGAATAAAACGTCATTAGACATTTGTTCGAACGAATCATAGGTATATGCCAAATACGAAAGACATGAAATTGAATCAACTCCCGCGCAAAGCAGTGGTAACCTGTTTCTCAGACATACTAAACATACTAAAAGCAAGCGCTTGAAAAGCGAAATTTGTTTTAAAAAAATTAGAACGGACACTCCATGTCTATGTAATAAATGCGATAAACCGTTTTGCAAAAGGTGCTTTAGCTAGGCGCATAACCATTGACCACAAACCCTTCAGTAAACCCGAGTAAAACGTTTCAAGCGAATTTACTTAATTTTTTATAAACTCGTCCGCCATATTGGATCCCCTATTTTGAATTTTTTAAAACTGACATCGGATTCGTAATCAGGGATCCCAAAAACCCCCGAGTAAAATGTTTCAAGCGAATTAAATTAATTTTTTATAAACTCGTCCGCCATATTGGATCCGCCATTTTGAATTTTTGAAAACTGACATCGGATTCGTAATCAAGGATCCCAAAAACCCCCAAGTAAAATGTTTCAAGCGAATTCAATTAATTTTTTATAAACTCGTCCGCCATATTTAATCCGCCATTTTGAATTTTGCAAAACTGACATTGGATTCGTAATCAGCGACCCCAAAAAGCCCGGAGTAAAACGTTTCAAGCGAATTCAATCAATTTTTTATAAACTAGTCCGCCATATTGAATCCGCCATATTGAATTTTTAAAAACTGACATCGGATTCGTTATTAGCGACCCCATAAACCCCCGAGTATAAATTTTTATTAAAATTCATTGAACACATCGTCTTTATTAACAATTTGTTTATACAATTTGTTTATAACAATTTACAAATGATTCTATAACACAATTCGACGATTCAGAGATTCTAAGATATAAATAAATATTATTTCCCACAGAAAGATCTTGAGTTTATTTATCAATATTTGAGCGAAAGTGGAACGCCATTCGTAGAAAAGTATTAAAAATGACATTTTGCAACGTCCAAAAAAACAATGAAAATCTTTAAAAAACAAATTTTCATTGTTATTTTTTTGTTCCCTGATATTGAAAACAAAGAAATATATTGTTGCAGTAGATTAAAATTAATTATACTCTTAAAAAATCTAGAAAAATTTGGAACGCCATTTCGCTATTTTCGCCACTTTTGGCTAGGGACGTGGAACGCCAATTGGAACGCCACGCCACCGAAGTGGTTAACGAAAATAAAAAAGTGATTATCAGAGTCCGTTCAAATTTGGTCCCATTTTAACTACTTTTAAAGGGTAGTAGTTAAAATGGGAACAACATTTTAATGTAGACTATTAAAACGATCCTTAAACTTTGAAAAACTTGAAATTACATATTCAATTGTGCTTTTTACCCCTTTCCGCCGCCCTCAATTTTCTGACTTCTCTTTTGACGCTGTTTCGAATGGTAATAGTTAAAATGAGAACAAATTTTAATGGAGACTAGTAAAACGATACGTTAAACTTTGAAAAATTAAAAATTACTAATTCAATTGTACTTTTTACCCCTTCCCGCCCCCCCCCCTAATGTTATGACAAGAACATTTTCGGACTCCTTTTTCGACGCTCTTTTGAATGGTAGTAGTTAAAATGGGAACAAATTTGAACGGACTCTGATAATCACTTTTTTATTTTCGTTAAGGTTTTAACGTTACGTTCTTCAACTCAATTTTTTAAGGTGGCTTGCGTTGCGCACGATAAAACGGGAACAACTTAACTAAAATCAAAAGCAAACAAAAGTAAGTTTACTACGTTATCCTTCGTTTATGAGCTAGCTCTTATATCTTGACAAAAACCCTGTAAATTTCAAGCTGATCGCTTTAACGGTTTTGGAGAAATCATGCTCAACGTTTTAAAAAAATACAATTCAGAGATAATAGCGTTTAAAGTTTAGTTCTGACCTCTGAGAAATACCGCGCTAAAAATATCAATAACTTCGGTTCTAATGCACCGATTTCAATGAAATTTGGGAAACATTCTTAAAAAAATATACACTTTAAAAATAAGCAATAAATTTTTTTAAGATTTTTTTGTCCAAGAAATGTATGTAACCACTTAATAAATTAAAAAAATATATTAACTGAAAATATAACAAATGAATTATTTAATTACTTTTAACATAAATTTAAAAAAAATTTAATTTAATTTATTATTATTATTATATTATTGTTACGTCCGTAACTTCTTCCTAATATACTACATTTACTTATAATAATTACGTGTTTATTCTCTTTTTGAATATTGAATCTTACCTACATATTGTAAGATATTATTATTGTCATTAAAATGCTTGTTATTGTATTAATAGAATCTCTACATGTTATTGCATTATATTCAGTATGTTTATGGTAATTGTTATCATATATATGTCTCACAACAAATTTATAAATTGTATCAAATACAAGATAGAAGAGAAATATTTAGAATTATGTGAAAATCTCTGCCACAGACAAAATTACCCTTGAATAAAATAATCAGAATAACGATTAAGCATCACACAAGGAAATCAACGAACGAGCAAGAAATAATCCATCAAGCAATTAACCTGTGAGGAACAACTAACCGAATGAGTGTCACACATCCCCACTTATAATCCATGTGATGATTTAAGAGGCACGCATAAAAATAGAAAAACAATAAGGGATAACCATCTCTCCACAATTCCATTAGCACCAAAGGTACAAAGCTTATGGGAGAAGTTTTATAAATAAAGGGTACCAGCTCTTTACATTTAGAGAGTAATTTTTTTGAAACACCAACCTATAGTCATCTAACCAGCGAGTTGAACACATCGTCTACAAGTGAACTAAATGTACAAAGTTTGAAGTGAACTCCCAAGTGTTTAAAATCAACCCAAGTCTATCAACAAATATTAATTTCCAAGTGTTTAAGTTAAAACGAACTTCGTTTTTAGACTTTTTTCGCCGGTTCTTAAAATAGAACTTTAAATAATTCTCAAAAATTATTATTTGGGAAATAGTTTCAAGTTTCGATAAAATCTATATTGAAACAAGACATTCCAAATTTCAAACCATCGAAATTTGTTCAACTACCGACAACCGTCTGGAAGGAAGCAAATATTTTCAAAATACAATACACTATCACATTAGTGTAAACAACAGTGATAACATCCACACTCAGGACAACTGTCGGAGGCCCACTTTGTGAAGGACCCTCTTAAAATTGGATTAACAGATTATTATCACCAGCTCATTCACCACCAGTAATCGTTATTCTTAAAGTAAGATTTATAAATTAAAATTATACTCATTGTATTTTTGTCAATACTTTTCTTTCTTGTTGGTTTTTAAATAAATTATTCTCTCACAACATTTAGTAGGCTCATTGACTTATCCTCATTCCAAATTAGATTTAATTTATTTGAAATTAATTTAACCCATTTAGTCCCAAATGTCCGTATTTCTTTGTACAAGTTTGAGCTCTCCGTTCTACGAGTTACGAATTTGGAAAAAAATCAGGACATAGGTTTTTTTTAGATTTGAGTGTCCTCTTTTAGAATCTGAAAGAAAATTTAAATTTAAATTTAATCATAAAAAGTTGTAATTGTTTAAACAAAAAAAAGCAATTTTTTTAAGTGTTTTTTGTCATTAAAATTAGATTATTTACTCGAATTCGGTTGGGAAAAATCCGGGACAAGAAAATATCGCGCCCAAAATGTTGGGACTATCAAATAGGCATAATGACGAAATTTTATTTTTCTAATTTCAAAATGGCGTCTCCAAAATGGCTGCCAAAGTATTGAAATTTGGAAAAATAATGTTAAAAAGTATTAACATTATTTTTTAAAACTTTTATGCTTTATTTAAATAAAAATATGTTGTTTCAACAAAAAATATTGTTATCTGATATTATTTAACAATAATTTAAACATTTTTTATAAACAATTTAAAATCTGTGGGCCAAAATGGTAAACAAATTTTTATTTTTATCAATTCTCATTTCTTTTTGGAGTAAAAATGAATAATAAAAGTTAATAACTTAATTAAAACTTTTTTACAAAGTTTAAGAATGTTATAAACAATTTTGATAAACAATTTGCAAAACATGAAATAGAATCCTATAAAAAATTATTTTTTGATTATATTACGTTCTCTTGCAATCAAAGTGTTGCTAAAGGTTTAAACTTTCATTTAACATTATTTAACAATATTTAAAAATGTTATAAACAAATTCTATAAACAATTGTTATAAAAAAATATTTTCATAGTGGAAAATAACTTCTTTTCTATCCCACTAGCTTTCTTATGTCATTAAACAGGAAACTAAAGTATCTAATGCTTATAAAAAATTTGTCAACTATGTATATAAATGTTATAATCAATTCTTATAAATAATTACTTAAATATGAATTACCAGAATAGAAAAAACGCATTTTTTTATTATATATTGCACTCTTCTAATCCAAATCTTTGTTAAAGAGAAAACCTTTTATTTAATATTATTTAACAATATTTAGAAATGTTATAAACAATTTTTATAAATAATTTGAAATTCGTGGGCCAAAGTGGTTTAAATTTTTTTTTATCAATTCTCATTTCTTTTTGCAGTAAAAATGAATAATAAAAGTTAATCACTTAATTCAAAATTTTTTACAAGGTTTAAGAATATTATAAACAATTTTTATAAACAATTTGCAAAACATAAAATAGAATCCTATACAAAAGTTATTTTTTTATTATTGACAAAATTTTTAAAATAATTTCAGAAAATCCTTTTTTTTATCAAAATTGTTTATAAAAATGTAAAAAATGGTAAATAATTTCAGACGAAGATTTTTATTTCAAATATCTATTCTGATAAAAAACTAAGCAAAAAGTGAAAAAACATTTATTCTTCCATTCCTGAACTGCTTTTTTTATGAAAATTGTTTATAACATTATTAAATATTGTTAGATAACGTTAAATGAAAGTTTGAACTATTAGCAACACTTTGATTGCAAGAGAACGTAATATAATCAAAAAATAATTTTTTATAGGATTCTATTTCATGTTTTGCAAATTGTTTATCAAAATTGTTTATAACATACTTAAACATTGTAAAAAAGTTTAAATTAAGTTATCAACTTTTATTATTTATTTTTACTGCAAAAAGAAATGAGAATTGATAAAAATAAAAATTTGTTTACCATTTTGGCCCACAGATTTTAAATTCTTTATAAAAAATGTTTAAATTATTGTTAAATAATATCAGATAACAATATTTTTTGTTGAAACAACATATTTTTATTTAAATAAAGCATAAAAGTTTAAAAAAATAAAGTTAATACTTTTTAACATTATTTTTCCAAATTTCAATACTTTGGCAGCCATTTTGGAGACGCCATTTTGAAATTAGAAAAATAAAATTTCGTCATTATGCCTATTTGATAGTCCCAACATTTTGGGCGCGATATTTTCTTGTCCCGGATTTTTCCCAACCGAATTCGAGTAAATAATCTAATTTTAATGACAAAAAACACTTAAAAAAATTGCTTTTTTTTGTTTAAACAATTACAACTTTTTATGATTAAATTTAAATTTTCTTTCAGATTCTAAAAGAGGACACTCAAATCTAAAAAAAACCTATGTCCCGATTTTTTCCAAATTCGTAACTCGTAAAACGGAAAGCTCAAACTTGTACAAAGAAATACGGACATTTGGGACTAAATGGGTTTAAACGAGGAACGTTAGGTATATTTAATAAAGGTTTCTCGTTTTGACGTAACAATATATATATATTATCATTTAACGGAGAATTTTATAATCTTTCCAAAGCAGTCTTTAAAATCTTTCAACGTTAATATTTGACGAAGTTATAAATATTTAAATGATGTCATGTTTTTAATGCTACTTTTGCAAGTGATCACTCAATTTTGACCGGTAGTGTAATGTAAAAAGAAAAATGGTAAATAAAATTTGTAAAAAAATTTAAGATATTTTCGTGAGTTACCAAACAATTAATTTTTGCAATCGATTCCAGATTAATTTCTCCTTTTTTATCTTGACATTTCTGAGTGGCCATCTGATATAGACTATCAACTTGGTTTCACCAAAACAAGAAACTTAAAAGTAGTAAACGACGTCGCCAAAAAAAGAATCAAACGAATAAATGAGTATAATGAAATAATTACCCTCCGGTAAAAATGCTTGCATTATCAAGTATTGAAAGAATTGAATTCCTTTTAATTTCTTTTTTGTCCCAGTAAAAAAAGACAAATTGAGTGGAGCTGCTCCGAATTAAGTGAAGCTCTAAACCAATACGGATTCGCGTAAAAACCGTATTGAGACGTTTGACTCAATGAAGAACTTAAGTTTAAATAGATTAACAGGCATCTACTGCACCGACTTCAATTACTCATATGATATGTTCATATGGTAAATGCTTATACTTCTTCTAATATTCGAATGCTAAGAAAAGGTCCGTATTCAGCGGACGAGAAAAAGATTGAGTCAAGCTTACCCAAAACGGTTTTTACGCTAATCCGTATTGACTCAAAGCTTCACTCAATTCCTCTTTTTTACGGGGGTCCTGAATTTTAAATTCCTTATATGAGTATATAAATAACAAATTTTAATTTTCTTTAGTATCGTCACAGAAATATTAGCCATCTCCCGTACCCTCATATTCTCCAGGAGTTTTACTACGCAATACTTCTACCCTCGCTCGGCGAAGTCCTGTCAAGTTCTAAAAGCCGATAGTCGAAGTTGACAACAGTTACAAATTCAAGCATATTTCAACTGTCATTAAAATCACTTTGAACAGAGACTCTTTTTCTTTTTTCATACTTTCGTCAAGTAAATTGGATTTTGATTGGTAAATTTTTGTTAGTGGTCTGTAAACAAGTATTTTATTCACAATGAATTAAAAGAGATTAGATAGATCACAAAATAATTCCACTTTAAGTGATTAAAAAGTACGTTCACTCCAATTTTGTAAACTTTGAGTATTGAAAAGAATTCGCTTAAAAAATAAATTTGCCTTCATAGAAGTATTCAAATTTAGCGAACAAAAAAGAAATTCAGAAGTATTTTCATTTTTCATTTTTCTATATTGATGATGAAGTAATTTCTAATAAATTTCTATTTAATCCTTCTTACCGGGCCACGATGATTCTTGCTGGGAAAAACAGTTTGTTATTCAAGTGAACAAAACTTATCAAAAAAATTTGTCAATGCTAACAAAAACACTGTTATCCAATCTTACGATAAGGCAAACTAATGTAATTGACCTATTTCCTGTACTAGAGATATATTCAAGGCTTGTAAAAGTAGAATCTAATCCATTCTAAACACCCAAGATTAAGCTATATTCTTCCAAAAAAAGGAAAGTAAGTACCCACATAGCACAAAAACTTCCAGGAAGTTTCCCGTGTCAACCTTCGGAACTTACCCTTGGTTACTTCCTGGAAATTTCCAGGAAATACAATAATGTCCGCAGGTTATAAACTTCCCATTGAAACTTCCTGGAAGTTACCAGGAAGTTTCCAAAAATTATTAAAAATTTTGTTTAGTAAAATTATTATTTAAAAAGGTTTAAAAAATTTAAATTATTTAAATTTTGCATTGTTTTAAAGTAAAAAATTGGGTTTAATTAAAAAAAATGATATTCACAACTACAGCACACATGAGCGTAAGACGGACTCGAATCACAAGTCTCATAGGATAACCCTTAAGTTGAGCTGCTGGGATAGCGCTTTATGCACTCAACCAAATCGCCACTTGACTTTACAGGATTAATTCATATATTATATATTTCATTATATCTTTGAGGAAACTAATTTCTACTTAAGATCAATTCATTTGAATTAAATTTTACGATATTTAGATAATTCGAACATTTTACAATTAAATAACAAATTAAAAAATTGAATTGGGGTAAGTCCGGGGTAGATGGCCATAGTTTTTTCAAAGTACTGTAAAAATTATGAAAAAGCGTTTTTTGTCTAAACTTTTATTGGTAATTGAATATTGAACACTTCACTTTAAAAAAACGAAACATAAAATAAAATATTTTCATAGTTACAATCTTAAAATTTACATTTTCGAAAAAGTGCATTCGGCCATCTCTCCCGGAATGTCCGGGTGAGATGGCCACATGTGTGCGGGAATCTTTAATTTTAACTTAAATTTAATTTCTAATCGTCCACATTACTTTCCTCTTTTTCTGGTCGTATTTTGAATATTTTTCATGACATTCAGTACAGTTCTTATGTACCCAAAAATTTCAAATATTGCACTTAATCCAATCTTCAATTAACGTTGTTTGATTGTAACTTTTGCGTCAACCTACAAATAAATCTCCATCTCTGGTGTCTATTGGATCAATTATTTTATTCTCAGACATTTTTAATTTGTTTTTCATTAATATTTCTTAAGTATATAACATTAACATCAAAAATTTTTAATAAAAGTCATCAGTGGCCATCTTACCCAATAATTAATGATAAAAGTAAACATAAAAATATTAAATAAATAAAATAATTTTCCCATTCATTTTTTGTTTATATCGAAGCGTGGGTTATACACTACGCATTAAGATTTAAAATTTAAAATTATATTAAAAAATAACAATATGGTGACAAGAAATCAAAAATTTTCAACTTATTTTAGACCCGTGCAAAAAAAATAAACAAGGATTACACTTACAGTTTTATTATTTTTCATTAATTTATTGTTTATATTTAATATGAATCACAGAAGGTTGAAGAATACCCCATAATAAGTGATATTTCTTTAGAAATTCTATAAAATATTTGAACTGGCCAACTCTCCCGTATGGCCATCTCCCCCGGACTTACCCTAATATTTTATTTCACCTAAAATCGTTGTGGCATACTTTTAGAAAGATCTTATAATTTGTACAAATAAAGTTCTTAGAAAAATTTAATTGAAATATGGTGACTTTCGACATTTTATATGTAAGTTTTTAAATTAATTTTGATCTATTATTTTAGGTATGTTTGCGTAATAATCAGTTTATACAACTAAATTAACACATTTTTAACAAATACCAATCAAGAAATTTGTTTTATTTGAATTATTTACATGGTTATTCTTTATTAAATTGTCATAGCTGTCAAACTAACCATTTTTCTATGCAACTTAATTTAAAAATTCTAATTATAACATTAATTAAAACATATTTTAAAAATAATTATCGAAATTAAATGCTATAAACATTAATCATTATTTGTACAAATTATAAGATGTTTCTAAAAGTATGCCACAACGATTTTAGGTGAAATAAAATATTAATTCAATTTTCAAATTTGTTATTTAATTGTAAAATGTTCGAATTATCTAAATATCGTGAAATTTAATTCAAATGAATTAATCTTAAGTAGAAATTAGTTTCCTCAAAGATATAATGAAATATATAATATATGATTTAACCCTGTAAAGTCAAGTGGCGATTTGGTTGAGTGCATAAAGCGCTATCCCAGCAGCTCACCTTCAGGGTTATCCTATGAGACTTGTGATTCGAGTCCGTCTTACCCTCATGTGTGCTGTAGTTGTGAATATAATTTTTTTTAATTAAACCCAATTTTTTACTTTTAAACAATACGAATAATTTAAATTTTTTAAACCTTTTTAAATAATAATTTTACTAAACAAAATTTTTAATAATTTTTGTAAACTTCCAGGAAGTTTCCATGGGTAGAGCTTCTAACCGGCGGACATTATTGTATTTCCTGGAAATTTCCAGGAAGTTACCAAAGGTAACTTCCGAAGGTTGCCAACGTGAAACTTTCTGGAAGTTTTTGTGCTATGTGGGCACCTAGATTAGATAACCCATTGTACCAGACTCCAGCTCGCTCGTTAATAGCAACCCCTTTAGAGTCCTGTTCTTCTCCAGAAGTCCAGTTTTTTTTAGTCAGTAGGTTGCATACCTGCTTAGAATTAATAATTACCTGACCCGAACTAGGTAACCTAATCCAAACTAACGCTGGGCAATCAGATAATATGTGAGTCGATGTTTTATTACCCTCCTCACACAATCTGCACATAGGTGAGACTTATCTACCTATTTTATGCTGATGGTAGTTCAGTAGAGCGGCTGGATTTCATAAGGGCACGTAAATTTTTCTCGGCCAAAATCAAAGTACCCTGGACACTCAAAATTCAACTTCTGAATTTAAATGTTTAAAATATATATCCATATAGGAAATTTCATTGCGCATCTTTTTTTCTTTTAAATTTTTATTGTATCTATTATCTTTTTTGAAATATAAGAAAAAAACTGTTTTTTTAAAGAGCGAAATTTTTATTGTTTTTTTCACTTCAACTCGCGATTACTCAGTCAATTTTACGAATTTCTTAATGAAACAAAAACGAAAATACGCGTTATTTTATCTTACGAGTGACTAAAAAAGAAAAATTATGTTTTAATTATAAATAAAAATGGTAAGAACCACGACTGTTAGCGTGGTCCTCATAGTCGTAACACCCCTAAAACCATTGCTTGCAGCTGGTTCAGTTTCTCTCTAACCGATATCAGTTGAGTCCTAGACTTCTGCATGAAGAAACCTGGGTTTTAAAATTATCTGATAGAGCCCTACTTTACTGCTCTCATATTCTTCGCATGTTTACATTTCAATCAAATTTTTATAACGATAAAACCAGATGTTGACCTGAATTATCTTACGAATTAATATACTATATATTTGCGTGAATGTTGAGAACACCCTCCACTTTTATCTATAATTAATCTTTTCTTACATTATTTTTTATATGTATTACAATTACACCTGTATTTTGAATATTCTAGTTAAGTATACATACAGTAGTCCATTTATAGTCCATATGGACTGGTACACGACCATTTTCCCGAACATCTTTTTTACCGAATGGACTTTTCCCCGAATGTCAACTTTACCGAAAAGTTTTTCCCCGAATCCCATTTTACCGAACAGACAACATCCCGGAAATGAAAAAAGAAAGTAAAGTATTTAAAATGATAATTAAATATTCTTTAAACAAATATATTTATTTAGTGCAAATATTCAAAACATTGATTGCATGTAAAAAGCAGTAGTATGAAATTAGTGTAAAGAAATATAAAAAATTAAAATATATAAAAAGAAAGTGTAAATGTAAATATTTAGAGCACAATGTTATGTGCAATATCATTTTTATAATCTTCAAATTATTCAACAATTTTTTTATGCGTAGCTGATGGTCTAGCCATTTTCTTTTTGGAGCTGTTTTGACCTTCCTACCCAAGCTTAACTCGGCAATCGTTATTTCTGTGTCAACTTGTTCTTTTTTAAATTCAGTAAAGGCTGAATAAAGGTCAGAATGGTGTTTCCCGATGACCAGCCTAAACCTATTGTGCCAGCCCTCACTGATATTGTTGGTCTTATGCCCATCAGTCAATGCAGCAGAATGTTGATTCCACAATTGTGGAGGATACCATGGTGGAATATGTTTTCTTCTACCTCTTCCTGGGCGTCCAATTATGTAGGTCTCAGCAAAGAATTCCAGGACCGGAAGAAGATTTTGACATAAAAAGTTTTTTAGAATATTATAGGTGTTCGCGACTTCATCACAAGGGAGGAAATCTAGAGCTAAAATCATGTGCGTTTGCTCTTTTAATTGCCGATCAAGTGGATCATTATACTGTACTTGCAAACCTGTCTCTTAAACTTTACGGTACAACGACTGCCCAAGGTGAAAGAAGCAACAGGAAATTTTAACTTAATACAAGCACTCGATTTGCATCTTTAAAATCGTATATTAAAAAGATGTGTCCGGATAGTGTATTTTTAAAAAGGAATGGAATTTTTTGCAAATCAGCTAAGGATTTGGGGTTAGGTGGGAGATTTTTTACACGTTGCCTTCTTATAGCTTTTTTTAAATTATCCCGTTCAGGAAGTTGACTTAATACACCTTCAGAAACACCGGCCAATTCAGTTCAAAGTAACTGTGCTGCTCAGGATGTTCTTCGACCTTCCTTTTCAATGAATCTTTAAGTGATTCAGCATTGCATTCTTCCTGATTCGGTGAATGTCCTGTATGTGCAGACTTTTCAGGACCTTTGAAAAGGATTCGGGGAAAATGCATTCGGTAAAACTGTATTCGGGGAAAAAATTTTCGGTAGAGTTGATATTCAAGGAAATGTCCATTCGGGGGAATGTACCATACGTTAAAAATGTTGACTTAAAAAATTTTCCATGTAATGATAATGTTACTGTATTTTGTAACATTATTGTAGACAATAATTGTGTCACAGACAAGTGTAAATAAATAAACAAATTTATGTATTTTTGTCGAATTAAATTACCACAGTTATAAATTTAATAAGTAGATCCAACATATTGATTTCTTTAACAGCCGCGTTTAACCCTTTGTCGTGGATAAGTTTTCCCACGATTAGAAACAAACGGTTTGACTCTTGAATCACGTGGACAATATCCCCCGAAAACTCAAAAATTTTTAAATCAAGGAAAATTTTTAAGACTTACCATAACGGTAAGTAAGGTACTTAGTTCAGTATCAACTATAGTACAATGTACTAACCAACAGAAAATGTATATTTAAAACTCTTGACTCTTAATGTAAACAAGAATGACTTCAATTTTTATATCATTTTTAGGTCCTGAAATAAAAATCATAATTATATATTTTATTTCTACTGGGAACAAAACAAAATTATTTTTATATTTTGATCTTGTTTTGGACTCTATATCTATATATTTTTTTAATTTTACTTTTGTTCACTCTTTTCTCACATTACATGGATACTTAGGATATCCCGAGGATATTGAAACTGCTAAAAACAAATTGATATTCCCATACGAAGAAAAAAATCAGCCTTTGTAGCACGTTGTGGTCTATGGCTTTAGCGGGGCGCATGAAAAGACCCTAAACCAGACTTGTTAGAAATGTTATTTAATAGAATTTTATTACCTAGAATATGATTTTAGTAGAATATATAATTGTTAGAATGATAGCTTGACTGAAAGAAAAGTAGAAAGAACTTTAATTTAGTAGAATATTTATTTATTTATCCGAATTATAATCTGACAGAAAGTAATTTAGATCGAAATTCAATTATCGAGAAATCTAATTTAACCGAATATCAATTTATGCGAATCGTTTTTTCGTAGAATCGTAATTTTACAGAAGCGTAATTAAATAGAATCTGAATATTGCTGAAAATTTTTTTGATAGAAATCTACTTTATCAGAATGTACATGTGTTCGAATATTAATTTACTAGAAATTCAACTTATCCGAATATCGCATAAATTGATATTCGTTTAAATTAGATTTCTGGAAAATTGAAATTCGATCAAATTCACTTTCTGCCAGATTATAATTCGGAGAAATAAATATTCTACTTAATTAAAATTCTTTCTGCTTTTCTTTCAGTCAAACTATCATTCTAACAATTATACATTCTACTAAAATGATTTTCTAGGTAATAAAATTCTATTAAATAACATTTCTAACAAGTCTGGTTTAGGGTCTTTTCATGCGCCCCGCTTTGGCGCATGAGCACTGCCTTACGGCGTAAGCAAGAACTCGTAGATTTAACTTCAGCATCCCCAAAAACATAATGTAGTGATTGTAAGACACGAGGGGGTATTTACTTGTGTATTGGAGTGTACATTTCTCACGTAATAGTCATGTAATAGTCACGTAATAGAGTGTAATAGATCACTATTACGTCAGTGTAATACCACATAATATACACGGAAAAAAGTGTGCTAATATCATACAAGCATATGTCGTTCGAAAATTACATCATGTGAAACGTGCTTTTAAAGGACAAATTCATGCGTTTAGAGCATCACTTACTTTTATGTGAAAAACGGTTAGAACATATACCACGATTTCCTTAAAACTATGCTATAAATGCTCCTCACCACTCAATATGAAATTTGCTCGAAATCCATGCGCTTTTCAGATGAATTTCTTGAAATTTAGATACTAATAAAGTGCGCATGCGTCACGGTCCCAGTCGCATTTACAAGAAATACATCCGAAAAGCGCATAGATTTCAAGCAAATTTTACATATGAATGTAAAGAGCATTTCTTTCATGTGTTTTGAACATTTTTAGCATAATGATCTAACAATATTAGTATATATCTTTTTCTATTCTTGTAACAAGTAAATTCATGTAATGAATACATGTTGATTCACGAACGATTTATACATCAAATAGTGTCTAGCGAAAAGTACATCAACGCTTCATGTAAATTGAGCACAATATTTTTTTCCGTGTAGAAGTTATATCATGTATTAGTTATGTAATAGCCTATAATACATGTAATAGTTGGAAAATTTGGTGTATTAGAGTGAACACCTTTTTCACAAGCAATAACCCCCTCGGTAAGACATAAAAATAAAAAAATTTTAGGGTCAAATTTTGAGTTCTGTTTTGAGGTTATGTCAAAACCCTGACGTGATGGGGTTAAATGGACTTCAGTTTCGGTTTCAGCGACCCCAAAAACATAATGTAGTAATAGTCTGATCAAAAGCTTAGACCATCAATTTTTAGTGTGCCAGTGTTATTTAGTTTTCATAAAAGTCTTTAACATCAAATTTACCGTTTTTAAATAGTAGTAAATTGCAAATACATTTGCACTTTATGCAAATAATCGTATGTTAATTATTATATAGTATAATTAATTATAATAATTTATTGTAAAATATAAATGGGTTTGAATTCTAACTAGGTACTATTCTGTAAATTCAGACACTTCACTGTAAAAATAAGTTCTCAAGTAGAGCCGGTTTCGGTCTTAAAATAGAACCAATCTACGATTTAGTCCCAAAGCTGGTACTAAATTCGAACCTTTTATTTTTACAGTGTTACATTCTCACACATAACTAACTTATCAATACAAGCTTCTATGCAGGCGAATCTTATAAAACTTAAGTTTTTGGTCCACTATGTTGGATTCGCTATTTTGAATTTTTAAATATTAATACCAGATTCGTAATCAGCGACCCCGAAAAACCAGATTTCAGGCGCATCTTATAAAATTTAAGTTTTTGGCTCGACATGTTGGATTCGCCATTTAAAATTTTTAAAAACTGATACCAGGGTCATTCCAGCGAAAATCGTCTAGAGCTGGTTGCTCGATGATTTTAAAAAATGCTGTAATTAATATATAATATTCTGCAATACAATTAGATTATTCTTTGGCGGTTTTTAGCACCAAATATATTTTACATTCTTTTAAATAATTTTTTTAAATTTCTAACTGGTTATGAAGTCTAACTTAATGCTATTATATAGCAGGAATTGTACTTCCATTAGGAAAACGCTATTTCAGCATTAGTACACTGCAGTTTTAGCATTGTGCAAAAACGATTATTATTATTCGATCTAAAAGTAATTTACGAGAGGTTTAAAACTAAATATCCAAATGTGAAAACGATCTTGTCAATGTTTAAAAAGATGCGTCCGCGATACTGCTTTCCGATGGGTCGTAAAGGTAGTCACAATGTATGTGTGTGTAAGACACACCAAAACATGAAATTAAAATTTCTTGCAATTAACAATGCTTTGAAAGATGCAAGTGTATTACACTTGCCATGATATTTTATCAAAAATGGTATGTGCAGAGGCGACAGAATCATGCTTTCTTTTAAACTGTGATAACTGCCCTGGATCAAACTCCACTCTTGAATCCCTCTATATAATATATTTTGTGAATCAAATATCAAAAAAATTAGTTTTAAACAGTGGAAGAATACTGACAGGTAAGATTTTTCAGGTCATAACAATATAAAACAATTTCTTTTGATAAATAACACACGTAAATATAATATAGTGAATTTCTAAAAGAGTTCATCTCCAATTTTTTTCAAATTTCGCTTTTTGTATTTTTTGCATTATTACATATTCATTGACGTTTTCTTAAAAGAAAAATTTCATCTGAAGTATTTTTAGTAGAGAAAAATGTATTAAAGTGTGTTTTCCTTTGATTTTTAACCTAAGATTGTTTGTTTTCTAACCTAGTACTGAATTGTTTTTGAGCTCCAAAACAATTTATTACATTTTAAAATTAAATTTTAAAAAATTGATTCTTGATATTTAAACATTTAATTAATATATTTTTATGGTTAAAACAATTAAATTTTCTTCATGAATTTCGAAAAGGGCTCAACTCAGACAACTATAATATCAATTTTCTCCAACTCACTATTATTAAAGAAAATTCTTTTATCATTTTTTCGTAAAAAATAGCATTTATTTACTATGAAAAAAGCTGGATTCTTTTGATTAAAGCTGTTTGAAATAAACAGTTTTTGTGTCTCCTGTAAAATTTCAAAAAATCGAGTTGAGCCCTTTTCGAAATTCGCTATTCATACATATTTTTTAATAACATTAAACTATAGGTGTGAATTGTCGATTGAGACTGAAGAGATAAAAGATTTCCTTGAAGGGCTGAAGACTGAATTACCGCTTCTGTTAAAACACGATTTTATTGCTGAATCCCAATCAAACTATTTGACACATTTGAAAGCGACGATTAAACCAGGGGAATTTGTTATTATGCTTGATTTTTCTGAAAATTTTAGTTTCGTGATTCAAGATGCTATTCAGTCGCATCATTGGAACAACGATCAAGTTACGCTTCACCCTTACGTAATATATTACCGCAAGCAGAATAAATTAGAGCATCATAATTTAGTTATAATTTCGGAATGCAATAAGCATGATTCTGTCACTGTTAATTTATTCAACAAAAAAAAGGTTTCCTTATTTGCAAAAAATTCATGAACCGAGAAATTTGCAAAAATTAATTTTTTTTTCTGATGGATCTAGAGCACAATATAAAAATAAATATAATTTTTTGAATATTTCAAATCACGAGCAAGAATTTGGTTTCTCAGTCCAGTGGAATTTTTTCGCGACTTCGCACGGTGAAGGGGCGTGCGATGCTGTGGGTGGATCAGTTAAAAATTTGGCCTATAAGGCCAGTCTTCAACGTCCAGTCGATGACCAAATAACATCTCCTGCAGCTTTGTTTGAATGGGCAAAAGAATTTTTTAAAAATGTTGACTTTGAATTCAGTTCCATAGTTAAATATAATAGAAAGAGCAAAGCTTTAAAAAAAAATTTTCAGTCAGCTGTTGCGATAAAAAATACAAGACAGTTTCATTTATTCGAACCAGATAATTCGAAAAATATAATCTGTAGAATAATTTCAACATCAAACAACTTTGTAAAGTGTGCGGTAAAGAATTAGTGATTAAAGTATATACGGAATTTAATAAAGTTATGTTAAATTATTATGAGTAATTAATTAACATTTTTTATTCTTTTTAATAATTTATTAATATTAAATATATTTGAATTAAAACAGACCTTTTCTTATTTAAAATATCAGCTAAGTCAAAAAAAATTAAAAAAACAAAAGAACCTCAAATTTAAACTTGATGTATAACGCGAAAACAGCGCAGCGGAAAAGAACACCATAAAAAAGGCTTACACGGCGACAAAAATAATTTAATATTATTATTTCTAGTAGCGGGCCATTTTTTGCTTTAAAGTGAATTTTTTCATTTTATTTAATTCTATTAATGTTAATAAAATATATTCTTTTTATACATCAATCGATTCGTCTTGATGAAATGAAGATTTCTAGTTTGTTTTTAAGTCTAGATTAACATTTTATTATAAAGAAACATAATTTTTAAGAAGGAAATAAATTTCTAATAAAAGTGCGAATTTTTGGTTTTAATTATGTTTAATTCTATAAATTCAAATAAAATATATACTTTATATATACCAATCCATCCGTTTTAATGAAACGGATAAGATTATTGAAAAAAATGAGTAAAATCTTATTGTACTGGAATATAATTTTGATGAAAGAACTAAATTTTTGATAAAAAAGGTAATTTTTTTGCTTTAATTGTCATTACCTCTATAAACTCTCATACAATTTATACTTTATATATACCAATCGATTCGTCTTGATGCAAAGAAGAAGATTTTATTGTATATTAACTTCAATATTCAATTAAAAAAAAAAATTTTGAAAAAAGTAAAAAAAAAATTTTTTAATAGATTTTTAATGTCCATCAATCCATTTCGAGATATTTTTATGATAAATATTCCCAGCAATTTTCAGCCGAATTCGTTGAAACCTCTTCTCGTTATCGTGTTCACAAAAAACGGGATCCACACACACACATACATACATCCGGACAATTGTTCAGGGTCTTATATAACATAGTCCCATATAGAAAAAAATTTGTCAAAAGGATTTTAAAAAATTTTGTAAATTAAACGACTACAAAGCTTCCTCACGAGGAAGCAAAAACAATCAAATATAACAATTTCTATAAACAAAATATATTTTTTAATTCTACACTTCAATACGAAAAAAACGCCTATTTGCTTTTTAAAATCGGTTAAAAAGAACTCAAGAAAAAAATATTTTTATTTAATATTGTTAAAAACTTTAATTGTAAATAACTATAAACAAAAAAATTTTTTTTGCTTTCAATTGTTTATGACATTATTTTCATCACATAAAGATGAGAATAAAAGATATTTCATTAAAAAAAAATATTTAATTTATTCGATCCATTTGGCTAAGCCTGACTCTATTCTAAATATATTTTATTGTATAAATAATTCAAATAAAAACCTATCTTTATTGAAGAAATACATTTTATGTATTTATAATCCTACTGTGGGGCCCGCCCATGTCAATTTTCCCGGCACCTGTCCCGGCTTTCCACGGCTCTGAATTCAAGTTTAATTTAAGATCAAAAGTTCAAAAATCTTAATCGATTTCAGGAGATATCATTATAAACGTCCGAGAATGTTTTTTAACAAATGCATTGAATTAGTCGATTTCACACATATGTAAGTTTCAAATTTTTTCAGCAATTTTTGAAAAATATGCTAGAGTTGAAAAATTTCAAAAAGTTTTTTTTGTTAAATTTGTTAATTGCTGCAATCTTTGAATACATTATTAAATTTTCCAGTTATGGATCATTAATCGTCGAATTTAAAAAGCTTTTGAATGGTATATTTGGTAATTTCCTGACATTTGTATTTACAAAAAAATCATGATATAAGGATTGGTATGTTTTGGGGCTATGCGCGTGCAGACGTACCGATATTTTCCACCGGTAGTGTACTTAAAAATATATAGAATAAAATAATAGTATTTATAATTTATTTATTAATATTAACAAAGTCTACAGTTATTAAAAAAAATTATTGTTATTTTTAGTATATTAAAGAAAAATATTATATCAGAAAAAATAGTCTCCGAAAATCAGTTGAGACCAGAAAATTTTTTGTAACAATGACTTTAAATCTACAAAGAGAAGTATGTAATTTCTAATTCATCGAGGGGTATTATCCAAAGGATGTCAGGAGAGCTACTGAATATTTAATCAATATGGAATTAGTCTCCACTTCTCAGGTAAATTGGCCTTTCTCCCTTACCTCTGGCCTTGCATCTAGAAACGAGATGTATGTGTTGAGAACATTTGGACCAAGCAAACGTGAAGTACGTCAGTAATCGTAACGATTGGTGGAGTAAGGTAAGCATAGAGTACGGGGTAGCAAGCATCACTCGAGGTCTGCTTAGAGGTTTGCTTAACTTGAGATTAACTTGAGGATAATTCACTTAGAAGGAGTTGGCCTCGGGTAAGGCATTGCCACAGGCTCCTATTAGTATTACATCTCGTATTAGTATTAGTTAACTAAGACCCAGCCCCCTGCCAATGCATGGAGTCATGCGGGTGTATTTTCATCCTATGGCGTGAGACGTCTCCAGCGGATGTCGAATTTTCAACTTTGAATGCACTTCCTCCTTGGGAATCTACTTAACACTCTCCGAGAGCAGACTTTCGCAGGATAGTCTGCTAATGCGCACTTTTTTTCAATTAAAACTTGACGCGAACTTTATTTAATGTCACTAACTCTAAGGCTATTAATATGTAATAAACTTCTACTTTGATTTTTTAGTTTCTGTTATTTTCTTAAATAAAAACTATTTGTTTTAGTTGATTCTTAAAATATACCAACTATGAACGAAAGTAATGTATGGGTAGTTCTACAGAAAATAACAACTCAACTCAAATTCTTGAGTTACGAATTCAAAATTTTTCGTTTTTTGAATGTAAACCTATTTTTAATATGACAAGACAAAAATAATTTTGATTTCCTATCTATATTTGAATAATTCATATTATATTACTTCTATTGTCATAGCCTTGTCCACGAATATCATTCAGTGATATATTGTGTTTTTCAAGAGTGGATTTAATTATATCAGCAATATCTTTCCTGCTTTATTATTATAATCAACAAACTCTAGAAATATTTCCTTTACATCCCATTTTGCAGTTAATTTATCCAACAAGACATATCTTAAAATAAAATGTTTTAATATTTACAAACTTTGCGCTCATCTAATATAACATCTGCAACTTTGTTTGCACATCATTTAATAAATTCATTTTGAATATCATTTGATAAATAGTGTGCTTGCATTCGTGTATGATTTTCCTGTGTACAATATAACCCACATAGCATAAAAACTTCCAGGAAATTTCCCCTTGGGAACCTTCGGAAGTTACCCTTGGTAACTTCCTGGAAATTTCCAGGAAATACAATAATGTCCGCTGGTTAGAAGCTTCCCATGGAAACTTCCTGAAAGTTACCAGGAAGTTTCCAAAAATTATTTAAAAATGGGACTTGAACCACCATAGACCTTAAAAGTGTGCTGTTAAGATAGCGCTTTATGCGCTCAACTAAATCGTCACTTGTCTTCACAGGGCTAATTTATATATTATATATTTCATTATATCTTTGAGGATTTTTGGAAACTTCTAACCTGCGGACATTATTGTATTTCCAGGAAGTTATCAAGGGTAACTTCCGAAGGTTCCCACGGGAAACTTCCTGGAAATTTTTGTGCTCATTAAGTACTTTACCTTCACCAATATTTTACGTCAAAACAAGAAACCATTTTAAATTTATCTATAACGTTCCTTTTTTAAATTAGTTTAATTAATTAATGTAATTTGGGATGAGGATAAATCAAGGAACCTTCTAATATTATGAAAGAATAATTTATTTAAAAACCAACAAGAAAAAAAAGAATTGCCAGAAATACAAAGAGTACAAAAATTATAAATCTTACTTAAAGAATAACGATTACTGGTGGTGTGATGATAATCTGGTAATCCAATCTTGAATGTTGAGGACTAGATACAAAGAGGGAAGCCTCTGACTGTTGTCTTTAATGGTTGTGCATTAGTGGTGTTGTTTACACTAATGTCAAAATATTAGATTTTTGTAGATACTTGAATTTAATTCCAAAGTAATATTTTTTGAAAATTGATTAAAATTTATATTTTCAAATATTGATGTATAATAGGATGTTGACTTAAATTGATTTTTAAAAATTTATTCCTGGGGAAATAGTTTACTTTCAACGATGTACGTTCAAAAATAAAACTTATCGATATACTTGAAAAAATGTTTATTTTTCACTGAGATATCGTCTTTTGAAGTTTTTTAATCTGGTCAGTATATGAATATTGACAAATTTCCCACATTTGAAAAATTCAAATGACGATATCTCAGTAAAAAATGAAGATTTTTGCAAGTTTCGAACGGCTTTTTAAAGAGAAAGAAAAATACTTTCAAGATGTCGCAATTAACTTCAAAACAAAATTTTTTCTCTTAATTTTAAAAGCCTGACGTTATGGAACAATTTTGAGGTCAGATTTGAATTCAGCACATCAAAACCTTCGGAAAAGTATTGTCCAGTTCTTGATCCTAGATTCGACAAATTTTTGTCGGTCTGTGTTATTGCTCTCTGATCGGAGCAAAACTCGTATTCTTTTAATATAAAACTGTCCTCGTGAGTGTAAATATTTAAAATCATACACGTGACGGAATTGCTTAGATTTTGTGGTGTGACGACCGTCGTATGTTTAGTCGACCTTCAAATATTATGGAATTTGTTCGTCACTTGTTAGTCGCCCTCTGATAAGTATGGATTTTGCTCGTCGCTTATTTACATAATCCTTTCTATCTAATGTTGTCTTCCCTCTCCAGGAGAAGCTTGTTGGAAGGTAATCTGATTGATACACTATCGTTATTCCTTTTACATGATTTGAAATATTACTTTTTAACTTTAACTTTTGTAAATAACGGAACTAAATCAATTTTCGGGAACAATTATTATGGAATTTGCTCGTCGTTTATTTATACACGGAGAAAAATAAATAGTAATACTTATACTATTTTCGATGAAAATTACTACTTGAAAGTAGTAATTTTGAAACTGCTCGAGAAATAGTAACTTTTGCTTCTTTTTCAAAGCCTTTTTAATTTTTTGAAAAAGTATAATTTACTTCAAGGAATCTAAATTTTATTAAACGCCTAGTAATATTTATAATGTCCAGAGCAATTATATCTAACGAAACCTAGAAAATCGCACGCATTAATACTAACAAGTAAGCCTACCCAACTGCAAAAATAATAGATACGTTTTTTTCATCGGCAATGAAGAAGATTTAAGGGGTGAAACTACCCTTTGATTATTAAAGAACACCCTATAAATCATGGTATTGACAATCACCCGTTTAATCAAAATAATTTTTATCAAACCTATATCTAAGGGTTGTTACAAATTTTGCAAATTAGACCTCACATTAGTAATCAACGACTCCGAAAACCTTTAAATATAAAGTTTTTTTGGAGTTAGCCATTTTTAAAAAATTTAGATCCGCCATTTTGGATCCACCATTTTGAGTTTTGCAAATTTGACCCCATATTCATAATCAGCGACCTCGAAAACCCTTACAATTAGATACAGGTTTGATAAAAATTATTTTGATTAAACGGGTGATTGTCAATACCATGATTTATGGGTTTTTTTTCGATAATCATAGGGTAGTTTCACTCCTTAAATCTTCTTCATTGCCGATGAAAAAAAAGTATCTATTATTTTTGCCAGTTCTTGAAGTGTGCCAAGTTTCATCAATATCGGAGTGTCACACTTGGGTAGGTTTACTTGTAAGCCTCTTGGCTACGCAATCGCTATGGAAAAAATTTTCGGTTACTCGAATATATCATTTTTCGAAAAAGTGAATCATAAATTATATTTATTTAGATAAGTTATCGAATTAAAATATAAACATTTATAATAACAATAATATTAATAATAATAATAAATAGTATTATTAATTTAAAATTACTCATTTTAATTATTAGATTATAATGTTAATGATTTTATTTATTTATGCATTTTTTATTAATTAATTTATAATAATAATAATAATAATAATAATAATAATAATAAATAGTATTATTCATTTAAAATTACTCATTTTAATTATTGGATTATAATGTTGATGATTTTATTTATTTATGCATTTTTTATTAACCCTTTTGTGCCTCCGGTACATATATGTACCACCTACAAAATATGTTATAACTCTTATGCATTTCAACAAAACAACAAATAGTTTGGCTTGATTTATCCAATAGGGTTACTATTACATGTAAAAAAATAATATATTACATAGAACAATAACAATAATTATAAACAATAGGTATAATGTTTAGAAAAATACTTTTTTTCAAAGTTGCTTATATTTGTTTGAAACTCACTACTTAAGGGTTTTTGGGGTCGCTCATTACGAATCTGAGGTCAGATATCCAAAATTCAAAATGGCGGATCCAATATGGCTGACTTTTTCCAAAATCAGACAAGTCACATTTTCAAATTTCAAAATAGCGGACTTTTTTTCAAAAATTGCTATTTGCTTGTAGGTTTACTACTCAAGGGTTTTTGGATACGCTAATTTTGAATTTGAACTTTAAAATAGATCTTGACGAAGCTTAACTAATAAAAACCTAACGCGCATCTGATGGAACCTCTTAGGTGGTGTGGAAGACCCTGAATAGATAATCAAATATCGTATTCTAAATATACTACCTCAAAAACCCCAAAGTTATCAATTTCGAACTAGTCCCATTAAGTTTTCAAAACAGCATTCGCCATATTGGATCCGCCATTTTGAATTTTGAAAGTATAGCCACAAATTCGGAATCAGCGACCCCAAAAACCCTCCAAGTTATAAGTTTCAAACAAATATAAGCAATTAAAAACAAAGTCCGCCATATTGAATCTGCCATTTTAAATTTTGGAAATCTGACCTCAGATTCGGAATCAGCGACCCCAAAAACCCCCAAGTGATGAGTTTCAAACATATATAAGCAATTAAAAAAAAAGTCTGCCATATTGGATCTGCCATTTTGAATTTTGGAAATCTGACTTCAAATTCGGAATCAGCGACCCCAAAAACCCCTATGGGGTAAGTTTCATCAAAATCCATCCACTGGTTTTTTGGGGGGCACAAAAGGGTTAACTAATTTGTAGTTCATTAAAAATTAATTAACTATTGTGTGATAAATAAAGTAAAACTCTGGTTCATATTCGTTAAAATTAACTAAAATCATTCCTGGCTTAACTACTTCTCCATTAAAAGAGATCCAAGAAGTAATTAACAAATTTTCAATTTGCAAGTTATTTGCGAAGTTCATACAAATTCATACAAGCAACATGCCAAAATGGGCATAATAATCGCATTACTCTCAGGTAATAAATAAGGAAGTGCTGCTTTGGTTTAAAGCAATTTGGAAATAATTCTTGCAATAGAGTTAGATATTCTTTTATCGTGTAATCTAAGAGGTCAACCGAATTGACAACACATTGAACTCACACATCATGTTATGTGCTGCAAAAAAATTATAAGTCGCCAATGTTTTGAATCTTCCGGTACCAAATGACCAATCATCATTGATAAATTTCGAATTAAACACATCATTTCACTTTCTGACATTGAAAATGTTCGATTTTTTAAATGAGTTTCTTTAATGTTGAGTCCACAACAAATGAGGTAAATTAATAGAGGGTAATAATTATTATTTCTATCAAATATCGAATTAATTGACTTAAATAACTTTTTATTTACGTTAAATAAAAGTCATTTATTAGATTAAATTAATTATTTAACTTACTCCATTACGATTTTTGTCACATAAATAATTATTATATCCCAAACAAAAATTATTTAAGTCATATAAATATTTTTTCAATAAATAAAATAAATTGAATGAAGTAATTTTTTCAGTTGCAATAAATCCATTCTTTTTTAAGAAGGTTTTCCGGCTGCTACTCTTTAATTCAAACCCCCTTATTTTCGAAATTTAGAGTCTATTGGAAGGGGTGTTCTACCTTACCGACCACTGAGTTCCGGCTGCCACCGACAATGGCGCCACTAGCGAATCCAAACCTCGGGAAATTTAAAAATTTATTTTTAAACTTTTAAGTTTATTGGAAGGGATGTTCTACTTTACTGACTGAGTATTGGTATGGGGTTGTCCCGATAGATAGTGAAAAAATTATTGTTTAAAAAATATTAATTGTAAATATTTTTTTATTATTAATATTTATTCTAAAAAACTGTTTAATTAAGGTAAGTATTAATAATTCTTTGTTAACTAATATTATTATTAATTATTTATTAATTTTAATAGTTTATTAATATAGATAAGTGAAATTAATACTTAAAACTGTAATAAGCGTTTTGAATGCAAATTGAATTTCGCGCGTTACCGGCGGTGAACTTGTTATTAGCAGTTACATCGTTGCCAGCGGTGAGATCACAGTAGTTCAAACCAACCGCCACACGCAGCAGAGTGGTGAGCGCGCGTAGTGGGAGAACTGCTTGGTGGGGTGAGAGACCTACGAGGGTGACTGGCACGCAGTAGAGAGCAGGGTTGCCAGATTGGGCTATATACCGCGGTTTGGGCTATCTTTTGTGACAGTTTCGCTATCTAAATTCCATTTTCGCTACAAGTAGCGATTGGGCTATCTTAATTAGTACCTGCGTTTTTGGGCTTTATAACGGTGCAATATTACCTGTTCTTAAAACTTAATGAAAAATAAAATTTCCTTAAGCATAAACATATTTGAAATTTGAATAAGAAAAATCTGTTAGCGCCATGTCGCGGTAGTATATTGTACTAGTTTTATGTTTTACACTGTCGGTATTTATCGCCTATATATATATATATATATATATATATATATATATATATATATGAATATGCCCGTTATTCTGTTTCACAAAACTTCACACGGTGTTTACAAACTGGATGTTGAATCTAAGCTGCTTTTAACAGAGTGTAGAGTGTATAACGTATTCTTCTTGCGTATAAGCTGCGTATAAGTAAGGTGGAAATTTAAGTATTTAAAAAGGTAATGGGAAAGTGGGGGAAATATTTGAAGCATTATAATGCAAAATGGGAATCTGAATCGGAGCTCAAAGGTAAAAAGGCAGAACATAACCTAAAAATTCAAATTATATTTTTGTTTTTTACTGTTTATGCGAATAAAAATATTGAAAATAATAATTAATATATTAATTCGAATCTCCATTCTCCAGGTTGGATTACTGCTTCATCTGAACAGGATGTTGCAAATGGGAAGCCAGAAGCCTTTTGCAAATTGTGCAACTGTCACATCAGAGCTCATCGTAACGATTTAATTGTGCACTCGAAGCGTGTTAAACATAAAGAACGAGAAATGTCCATTAATAGGACGCAACAGAAAAGCTTGCATGATTATAGTGTTATAGTTCAAGAAAAGGACAAAATTTTAGAAATAAAACTGTCAGTTTTTGTCGCGCTTCATTGTGCCATCAACAGTGTTGATCATCTTGTTAAAATGTTGAAAGTAGTCGGAAAGGGATGCCCGCAATTTGAAAATATCCGACTTCATCGAACAAAATCTTTTATGTTATTGTCTAATGTGGTTGCTCCAGTGCAATTAAAAGAACTAATCACTGACATCGGGGATCGTCCGTATGCATTAATTGTCGACGAATCGACAGATGTGTCAGTGACAAAATTTATGGGTGTGTGCGTTCGTTATTTTAGTCTACAATATAAAAAAATGATAACCGATTATCTTGGAATTATCAAAGTAGTTAGTTGCACTGGAGAAAATTTGGCAAAGGCACTTAAAACGTACCTATCTTCAATTGGACTACCTTTCTCTCAATTACATTCAATTGGCACCGATAGTGCTACCAATATGTGCAGTACCTTTTACGCATGTTTAAAAGATGAACTTCCTCATTTACAATTAATTTGATGTATTTGCCACAGCCTGGACAATTGTGCAAAGTACGCTTACAAAACTGTCTCCAACCATCTTGACATTATTCTCACAGAGACCTACAACTGGTTTTCTCTCAGTTCAAAGAGACAAGGAGAATATGCTGAATTTTTTCAAGTAAATCATTTTTTTGAACATACGAAAGTATTTATAAATTACAAAATTGTTTTTATAAATACAAACGTTAGAAGTTAACATTAATTAATTTTAACTCTTAACAATTGTATTTATAAAAAAATATTTTAATGTGCTTAAATTTACTTTTTAAAATAATATTTTAATTAATTTTTAGAAACGCCACGATGGAAAGTCTCCTTCAAAATTTCAAAACTTATCAAAAACGCGCTGGCTAGTTTGGCTGCCTGTTTCAAGTATTATTTTGGATCAATGGGACGATCTACGTGATTTTTTGTGCAAACTGCAGCATCTCAGCCGAAAGATTTCAAAGTAATAACATTAGCAAATTTTTATCAAGATAATTCGAATTTATTATACTTGACTTTCCTGAAGACAACATTAAAAGAAGTCAACATGTTGAATCTCGCTTTTGAGCATACAAATGCCGACATCACGAAACTTTATAGTGATCTTCGTAATCTTGTATTTAACATATCTAAACGAGTTTTGAAAGAAAGAGCGATTACTGAAACATATAGACCAGGAGTTCTGAGAGTAGATGAAATTAAGATGTTAAAAAATGCTTTCAGTAATATTAATATTATTAGAAAGGACACCTGAAAGCCTTGCAGTCATTGAAAAATTAAAATACTTGACTCCAAAGTTAACTTTATCGAAAATAGGTCGACCTACTTTTGATCAATTGCCTCTAGATTTAGGTATAATAAAAATGTATTTAAGTTTTGTATATTTTTTATTTCGATCGTTTGGTTAATAAAATTAAAGCATGTAAATTTAAAACTTTACAGATCCTGCTGCTAATCGAGAAATTTTGGAGTCTCAATGGCAAGCTCTAGGTGCTATACCAATGCGCGAAATATGCATGAATCCAGAAGAAAACAATATCGATACTATTGATATATACTACTTTTGGGCATGTGTCTTGGATTGTTTTAATTCCATTGGAGAAAGCCCTTTTAAGGAATTAGCCCTTTTCGCTCTTCGTTGTCTTACTTTGCCAGTCAGCAATGCGGTGGTCGAACGCATATTTAGTTATATGAACTGCATCAAAACCAAGGGAAGAAATAAATTGCAGTTGCAAATGTTAGATGCCCTTTTACGCTTACGTGTTCACCTAAAGGTATATATCCTTTTACATATGTAACTAATATTTTATTTCATGTTGATTAGATATACACGTATTTCTTTTTTCTATTGGGAAATAGGTCAATGGAAAATGCTGCACAGACTTTGAAGTCACAAAAGATATGCTTAATAGGTTTAATAATACCATGTATCCAACTCGGGATGCTGCAAATGGACAAATACCCATACCTTTATGGATCCTATGTATACATTGTTACGTCTGCGTTATAGTGAGGTTATTGCGCATGCGCGAATGGGTGAGGGAAATTTTAGGAGTGGGAGGTGCGCATTAGGTTAAAGTGGGGGGAAATGGTCTACTGCGCATGCGTGAAAGGTAAGAGTGGGGATTTCGGGGTATATATTCAGGGATTGTAGCGAGTTCAGTCATTAGCTGTTCTTCTGTTCACAGGTTGAGCAGCAGCAGTAGCAGATTCCCCTTACCATTACTAACTGTCTTTTTTGTTATATTTACTGTGTTTATTGTTATATTTACTGTGTTTTTTTTGTTTGTAAGTTCGTTTTGCTTAGTTTAAGTATTTTAGTGTGTAAGTGTGTTCTTTTTAATTTGTAAGTGTGTTCTTTTGTTAGTTTGTATGTTCTTTTGTTAGTTTGTAAGTGTGTTTCTTTAGATTTCAGGTGCAGAGATGAAGCGGAAGGTGACGACCACCGATGGACCACCACGTAAGTATCCGAATTACGGTACTATTCTCGGCGAGAGTGACGTCACTGTTACTCTCATCAAAGAGGCTGTAGAGTTGATTCCATATTTGAGTGACGTAAATTTAAAACGTTCATTCATTGAACGATGGATTGTAGAATGCTCACAACATGAAAACTTGTTGTCAAGTATCCTCAAGTCGATGTACTTTATACATTAAAAGAAAAGATGTGTGAGCATTCTACAATCCATAATTAGACTTCGCGCATTATTTGAGTCCCATATTGTAGATATATTATTGTAGATATATTAGACGACGCGTCCACATTGTTTCAGGAGCGAGACTCTGAGTTAGCGCCACTATAATAGCGCGCACTATAATAGCGCCACTATAATAGCGCTCACTATAATAGTGCCATAGTGCTCACTATAATAGCACGCACTATAATAGCGCCACTATAATAGCGCTCACTATAATAGTGCCATAGTGCTCACTATAATAGCGCCACTATAATAGCGCTCACTATAATAGTGCCATAGTGCTCACTATAATAGCGCCACTATAATAGCACGCACTATAATAACGCCACTATAATAGCGCTCACTATAATAGTGCAATAGCGCCACTACTTAAATATAGGTATATAATTTTATTATTATAATAATTTAATTTTCATTATTAATTTTATAAAATATTTTATTTATATTTCCAACATTCAATTATTATTTTCATAAATAACAAACTTGAAGAATTTCAATTATTTTTGATTGATTAATAAAATTTCAATCAAATTCATCGAGAAATGTCATTATTCTTGAAATCTTTATTAAAATTTGTTGATAAAATTATTTATAATAATAAAATTTTAAAGACGCTATTATAGTGAGCGCTATTATAGTAAGCACTATTATAGTGGCGCTATGGCACTATTATAGTGAGCGCTATTATAGTGAGCACTATTATAGTGAGCGCTATTATAGTGAGCACTATTATAGTGGCGCTATGGTACTATTATAGTGGCGCTATGGCACTATTATAGTGGCACTATTATAGTGAGCACTATGGCACTATTATAGTGAGCGCTATAATAGTGGCGCTATTATAGTGGCGCTATTATAGTGATCACTATTATAGTGGCGCTATTATAGTGAACACTATTATAGTGGCGCTATGGCACTATTATAGTGAGCGCTATTATAGTGGCGCTATGGCATTATTATAGTAAGCGCTATTATAGTGGCGCTATGTCATTATTATAGTAAGCGCTATTATAGTGGCGCTATTATAGTGATCACTATTATAGTGGCGCTATGGCACTATTATAGTGGCGCTATTATAGTGCGTGCTATTATAGTGGCGCTATTATAGTGGCGCTTACTCAGAGTCCCGCTCCAGGACCACATTAGAGGTACCTTAAATAAGAATGGACCTATTGTAGTGTACGGTGTTCTCATTGCCAACTTTAAAAGGGTTGAGAATGGGGAAGAAGTAGTAAAGCCAATTCCTTTTGGAACCAAGGCAAAAAGCATCTTCCCCACAACCCTTTTAGATGATTGGTTCGATGAGAACATTAAACAATCAATCTTACGGAACGTTGAAGAGTTCTACGCAAAGGGTTAGAATTGGAATCTTCAGTCTATTATAAGACTTGAAGTGAATGTAAATAAGAACAATCCAATGCGTGCGAGCTCATACATTGATCTACCTCCACAAATTAAAAGAAAGAAAGCCTGTATTAACGTGCAAAACAAAAACAACGAGTGCTTTAAGTGGGCGGTACTATCAGCCTTACATTCAAGTGTCTCCGATCCTAAACGTGTGTCTAGTTTTAAAGAATTTAAAAATGAGTTAAATTTTGATGGTATAGATTTCCCAGTAACGTTAAAAAATTTCCCGAAATTTGAAAAATTAAACGATATTTCAATAATGTCTATGGTTTATCAAAATATTATGGGGACTTTTCAACACATCCTCTTCACCTTACTACAGAAAAAAGAGATAAACATGTAAATCTCTTGTATGTTGCTAACATGTATGCGGATGAAAATAATGATGATAATACTGTATTGTATGACAATGATGATTTTTTGAACTTCCATTATGTATGGATTGAGGATCTGTCACGCCTTGTGTCCAAACAATTATCAAAGAAGGCACATCGAAAACATATCTGTGATCGCTGTTCACACTATTTTTCAAGTATTGAAAGATTGAACCGCACACATCGAAAATTGTAAGAAAGTGAATGAATGTAAAATTAAATTACCGACGCCTGATAAAAGTTTAATTACATTTAAAAATTATAAGAATAAAGAGAGAGTACAGTATGTAATTTACGTCGACTGTGAAAGTCTACTTCTTCCCGCCGATGAAGAAGTAGACAATTTAAGTAAAACTGAGGTATTTCAGCGTCACAAACTTTTAAGCATCGGCTATTATATAAAATGCAGCTACGATGAATTAATATGTAAATATGTACCGTGCTGATAACAAATATGATATTGGCTTCTCAAAATTCAAAATGGCGGCTCTATTATGGCCGGCACATTTTAAGAAAAAACAACGAATTCTACTGAAACTGGTTACTCGGGGTTTTTTAATGCCGCTGATAACGAATATGATATTAGATTCTCAAAATTCAAAAGGACGGCTCCATTATGGAGGACACATTTAAAAAAACTACGAATTCTCTTGAAACTGGTTACTCGGGGGTTTTTAATGCCGCTGATAACGAATATGATATTGGATTTTATTAATCTCTAGTTCTATATTTTTTTTATCTAATTCTGCTTTACCTATCAAACTTCGTATTCGTTATCAGCGTCATTAGGAACCTCCGATTAACCAGTTTCAAGAGAATTCGTAGTTTTTTTTAAATGTGTCCTCCATAATGGAGCCGTCCTTTTAAATTTTGAGAATCTAATATCATATTCGTTATCAGCGGCATTAAAAAACCCCGAGTAACCAGTTTCAGTAGAATTCGTTGTTTTTTCTTAAAATGTGCCGACCATAATGGAGCCGCCATTTTGAATTTTGAGAAGCCAATATCATATTTGTTATCAGCAGCATTAAACCCCCGAGTAACAAGTTTTAAGCGAATTCAATTGTTTTTTTGTCAAAAAAACATTATTCAACAACTACTACACATTAATTGATTTTTTTAACTTTGAACCTCTGTAGCTAAAAAACTAGTCATTAATTTGAGTTTTGTCCTATACATTTTTTGTTCAGAAGGTCATAAACTACAAATCTGCAAAATTACAACAAAATTGGCTGAGAGCCAAATTCAATAGAAAAAGTGCGGGGTCCTTTTATAGTACGCTTTATGATGCCGGTATTTCTGATGACGAATATGCGCATGCGCAAAATGTATGGACCGAGTTTGACTGTCAAAATCTATACCTCCCGTGGGGGTCCCGGGCGCAGAATAGGCCCCCTGCGATCAGCTGCATGTCGTAAAAGACGACTAAAAGAGACTCGGAGTGGTGCCATGCTTGCGGGTAGTACTCGGTTCGTCCCAGGCTACCTTATAGAGTATTGGCTTACGATGATGATGGGCAGTGCCGTGACGGCCCGGCAGGTCTAATATTGACCGTCGAACCTAACTTGCCGAAGCAAGGGTGGTAAGACTCTAAATCGGTACTCTTACCGGAGTACAAATGGTAGCACGGGGACCGGTCCGAGCCCGGGGACTTGCCAAAAGGCTTGTTCCTTCCGGTCATTGGGTTGGACTCGTGCGGGCAGTGGTTATAGCCTACATCGCTTGAGGCTAGGGGGCGTCCATGAAAAGACCGAAGCTTCGGCAACGGTCTTAGTAGTGGCGTCTCGACATGTGAGTTGTGGTGCCAACTCGGGCGGTTACCTGCAGAGTGACCAGGGATTGGAAAGGTCCCGCCCTAAACCGAAGGGCCGTTAACGTTCTTACTCAACTTTGCGGGCTCGGTAGATGATCACATGATGGCCATCGGCGATGGAGAGCGTGAATCTCTCCCCGTTACGCTCGTAGGCGAGCCGTGTGGGTATACCTGTATAGGGAGGTCCTGCACGTATACTCTAAATAGGCGCTGTCAAAATCTATACAACTATGTCCATTTGTACATGAAAACAGATGTATTGTTACATGCGGATGTCTTTGAAAATGTCCGAGAAGAATGTGTAAAAGCGTACGGTTTAGATCCTGCCCACTACTACACAACCCCCGGTGTAACTTGGGATGCTATGCTCAAGTACACAAGCATAGGATTGCAACTTATAACTGACATCGATATGATTATGTTTGTTGAGTCCGGTATTAGAGGTGTCATTAGTCAATGTTGTAACCGATATACTAAAGCAAATAATCCGTATATGGAAAATTTCGATGATAGCAAAGATACTCGCTACATCATGTACTTTGACGCCAACAATCTATATGGCTGGACAATGGCTGAAGCGCTCCCTTATGGCGGCTTTAAATGGGTTGAAATTGTCGACGACTCCTTCAATTTTAATGTACCCGATGATTCACCTGTTGGATACATCTTCGAAGCTGATTTGGACTATCCTGAAAGTATTCACGATACTCACAAAGACATGCCATTTTGCGCAGAAAATGCAAAACCACCCCTATCGAAACAGGAGAAATTATTAACAACTCTTCAACCAAAAGAAAAATATGTGATCCACTATCGAACTCTCAAACAAGTTGTCGCCAACAGTATTAAGCTTGTTAAAATTCATAGAGTCTTGCAGTTTAAGCAATCAACATGGCTTAAACCGTACATCGACTATAATACGATGATGCGAACCAACGCCAAAAATGAGTTCAAAAAAAATTTGTTCAAGCTCATGAACAACGCTGTGTACGGCAAAACAATGGAAAATGTCTGTAAACATGTCGACATTAAGCTTGTTACCCAATGGTTTGGCCGCTATGGAGCTGAAGCCCTTATTTTACGCCCGAATTTCCATAGTCGAGCGATATTCGACGAAAATCTGGTTGCCATTGAACTGCGTAAAACCGAAGTACTACTCAACAAACCGATCTACGTGGGGTTAAGTGTGCTCGATGTTTCCAAGACGCTTATCTACGATTTTCACGACGGGTATATGTTAAAAAACACGGTGACAATTGTAAACTAATGTATACCGATACAGACAGTCTAATCTACGAAATAAAATAAAAGTTCGATACGTCAGACTATCCCGCAAACAACGTGTACGGCATTCCGCAAGCCAACAAAAAGGTACTCGGCCTTATGAAAGACGAGTGTAACGGCAAGATCATTACCGAATTTGTTGGCTTGCGGAGTAAGATGTACAGCGTACATGTAGAAAATAAAGATTTTATTAAAAAAGCCAAAGGCATTAAATCCGGCATTGTAAAAAAGACAATTAATTTCGATGAGAGTACCGACACTCTACCGTGGGGACATTATGCAATCCCCACAATAGATGAATGAATTTTGTAAAATAATGTAATAAAAGGTTTGTTAATAAATTAAACAATTGTACATTAATTAAATGTGTTTTTATTTAAAAAATCCTTATACCTATATACATATGATTAAAACTTATATTAAGATAATATAAATGTGCAAATCACCCCTAGTAATTTAACGCAAATGCCAATCAACCAGCAAAGCAATCAAAGATTCATGTTAAAGTAGAACCTCTTTATAAATCAAAATTACTTCCAACAGCAAACATTTACAATGCCAGTGCCAACTGATTCACTATTGATTCATTATTGATTCATTATTGATTCATTATTGATTCATTATTGATTCATTGTTGATTCATTATTGATCCATTGTTGATACATTATTGATTTATTATTGATTCATAGTGGATTCATTGTTGATTCATTATTGATCCATTGTTGATACATTATTGATTTATTATTGATTCATTATTAATTCATAGTGGATTCATTGTTGATTCATTATTGATTCACAGTTGATTCATAGTTGATTCATAGTTGATTTATTATTGATTCATTAAATTTGGCACTGGCATTGTAAATGTTTGTTGTTGGAAGTAATTTTGATTTATAGAGAGGTTCTACGTTAACATTATTTTTTTATTGGTTTGCTGGTTGATTGACATTTGCGTTAAATTACTAGGGGTGATTTGCGAATAATAGATTATACACTTGTTTTATTTTCCAAAGTATTGTGAGAATTATCAAAGCCAAGCCATTTGACGAGAACTTTGTTTCCACGTGTCTTGAGAATTTTTTCTACAAGATAAATATCTGGATATTTTACTTTAAGAAGTTCCTTTTCATAGAATCCTCCACTGATGGGTTGTCCTTGGTAATCCTTGAGCTTGTAAGTCACTGGTTAAGTTGATACAACTTGATCCACGGTGAATATTTCTGTTGTCCAATTGGGTGTGTATCCTTTCTCGAAAACGTTTTTATATTTGCTTACTCGAACTTTGTCACCAATTTTATATTTTGGTCGTCTCAAAGGTATTTTTCTCAGCTTTAAGAATCGTTCTTTTAAAATTTCAACGTCTTCTGAAGTAACATCTTTAGGCTTCATTCCAATTGTTCTATGTTTTGTATTATTGTAGTTGGAAATAAGAGTAGGCAATATATCATACCACTTGTAATTGCCTCGTAAACTAAATTGCATTCACATTTTTCTTTTAAGTGTTTGATTAAACCGTTCAACAATAGAAGCCTTCATATTACTGTATGTTGAATAAAAATTTATATTATGCTTTTTCATTAATGCTTCAAATTGTGAGTTGTAGAATTCTTTTCCTTTGTCACTATGCAAGTTTTTTGGAATACGTTTTTTAGCAAATATTGATTGCATTGCATAAGAAACATCTTTTCCATTTTTACTCTTTACTGGAACAGCCCAGGCATATTTAGAAAATATGTCTATAACTGTTGTTGAATAAATTTAGCCTCTTTGATAATATAATTTTGATGTAATTCAATTTCTTTAAGTTTTTCAGTAACTCGTGCTTCAATAACTAGAATAAAATTATTCAAGTCATCAATAGCTGATCTTAAAGAAGATGTAATTTGAATAACAGGTTTTATCTCGTTTCGTATAATATGTTGGGCAGGTCTTAAATTTATTGCGTCGTGTTGCTCTTCAGCGTCAGCAAGATTACAGAGTTTTCTTCCTTTAACGTCAAAGTTTCCTTGAAAATTGAGTTTAAAACCAACTCCAGGAGTCCCTTGTCTTGCTGTTCCTCTTTGATTGAGAGGATGTCCGAACACGTCAATGCTCATTGTTGAAATGAATGATATTTGCTAAAACACATCTTAATATATAATTTTAGCTTCACGTAGTTCCTCAATAATAGACATGATTTCATTATTGTGACTAGGATTTCCAGCAGCTTGAGAAGCCATTAAAAGTCTAAGGCGGTCAACCAACTCATTTGGATCATCCCAATAGATATATTCTCGTTGAAAATTTTTGTTTGTAATCATAAATTTAGGTAATGAATTTCCACTTGCAGATGGTTGTTTGTTAGGTGTTCGAGAAAAGAATTGAGATATAAAATTCGAATTTCAACATAGTTGAACTATGGGTTTAAAAGTTGCAGTCAACACATTTTCAGCATCTTCTTTTCCTAATTTCAACATACGATGTTTTCGCCTAATTGCCTCACTAGCTTTAGCAATTTGATGAAGATATTCTTTTTCTTCGTGAAACATGTTATTGTAACAAGGTTTCATGTTCAACTAACAATATTTTAATTTGATTTTATAATTATAGTGTTACAAAGCTATCAAATCCTTTTCTATATCTTCCATCATTTAAATCAGAATCCTTATCAATTACTATAAAGCCATACTTGTCTGAACTCCAACATGTCGAACATAGTTCTCGAAATTGATTAAATGTCATGTCAGTATTAACGTGGTCATCATATACATGCCTTACATTTTTTTATCTTGGCGAAAAAGAACTAGTAAATTAACATTATCACGTACTAAATGTTTAGGAATACGGGCATATGTTTGACAAAGATAAAAAGAATCAACGTCAATATGTCTACCCATACAAAAAAATGCCCTTACATTATCTTGCTTCTCGCAAGCAATATCATCAAATATAAATATTGAATTTTGTTTTGCATCTTTAGGAGTGATGACTTCTTCATGCTCACTAAATGGTTAATACTCTACTCCTGCAACATTACTTATAACTTATTCTAAGAATTTATACTTGGGTTGATGCAAAGACTTTGAGTATAAGTAAATATTATCAAATCTGAGACCATTAGGATGTAAACTTAGAGAAAGCAGTACATTTGTCTTTCCACAATTTGATGGTCCACAAAAAATAGCTCGAATACTACCGGAAAACAAACTACCATGACGCTTTACTTTCTTCTTTTGTTGTTCAACAATCGAGTCTAGATTGATGACTGGCAGCTTGAGAAATTGTTCCTTGAACCGCATTCTGATTTAGACTGCCGCTTAAGGTATAAATACAGAGCTTATATAGCTCACAAGTCATTTTAATTTTAACTTTCACAGAGTAAGGTATGATTATACATCATCGCTCTCGAGGTAAAGGTTTAATTAATAAACTTATAAACAAGTGACCGTTTGAACTACATTTGCCAGGTTATCCGATATTGTGGACCAGGCACAAAGTTAGCAAAACGTCTAGCACGAGGTGATAGAGGTGTCAATCCATTAGACACCGCTTGCAAAGAGCACGATATTAATTATTCAAAGAATCGAGAAAACATTGAAGCAAGAAACGCCGCTGATAGAGTACTAGCTCATAAAGCTTGGCAACGTGTTTGGGCTCCTGACGCAGGATATAGTGAAAGAGCTGCGGCTTACGCAATAACGAACACTATGAAGCAAAATCGAAATTAGGTATGGGAATTAAGAAGAGAAGGTCTTCTAAAAAGAAGAAGAGAAGTATCAAGAAACAAATAAATCTTAGAAAAATTGTTGATGCTGCAAGAAGTTCTATAATTCTTGGTAATGATACTCATTCAACAATAAGGTCAGCTATTAAAACAGCTCGAAAAGCTGTATGAAAAACAGGTGGTAGAGAAAAGATTTTAACACCTCGTATCCTACCTGTTCCATTAAAAGTTCTAAGTGCACTTGAAACTCTTATTGGAGGAGCTCCTGGTGTAGCCAAAGCTGTTAATGATGCAAGTGCAGCAAAAGAGCAGTTAAAAGAAGCTCATCGGCATAATAGAGCAATGGAAGAAGTTGCACTTGGTAAAGGTCTACATTTGAAACCATACAGACAAGGTTTGGGACTTCATTGAAAACCATATGTTAAAGGACAAGGTATTAAAAGACGATGTAGAAAAAAAAAGTTTGAAGCTACCTCAACGAGCACTTACTGATCTAGATTTACTTAAATATGCTAAAGAAATGAAAATTTCTCATTTTCGAGGCGTTTTTATGCGAAATGAACTACCTATAAAAGGCCCTCGAAAAAATGAATCAGCCATTATCAATTTAGATGATAAAGATGGTTCTGGAACTCATTGGGTTGCATATGAAAAAGTTAATAATAAAACGGTTTACTTTGATAGTTTTGGTAATCTTCAACCACCCTATGAATTTGTCAATTACTTGGGTTATAATACTTTAATACAGTATAATCATCAAACTTATCAGGATTATAATAGTTTTAATTGTGGTCATTTATGTTTGAAATTCTTATGTGGACAGCTTGAAATAACTTAAAAATATATTCTATATAAGTGATTGTAAGTCATTCCACCTAATCAGTTTATAAAAAGTCAGCAACATGAAAGAATCTTTTACTCTGACTATCTCAGGCAATTCATCTGTCATGGAGGCAGAATATTTTTCTCCGATAGAATTATTATCTAACAAAAATTATGTACTTGGCTTAGTTGAATTACTAACCTTTTATTCAATTCCTAATATTGATCAAGGTAAAAATGAATTTTATATTGGTGATAAAGTGATTACTATACCCCCTGGAAGCTATGAAATTGAAGATATTGAAAAATATATTCAAAACTCTATTGAAAATGGGTTTGAAATTGTAAGAATCAAACCTAACAGTAATACTTTACGTAGTGAAATAGCAAGCAGCCTTGAAGTGAGTTTTAAACAAAACGATTCAATTGGTGAATTATTTGGATTTACTCCCCGAATATTTACAGCTAATAAACCTCATACGTCAGACGTACCAGTAGCTATTCTTAAGGTAAATGCTATCAGAATTGAATGTAACATTACTACTGGTGCATACATAAATAATAAAAAGGTACACACAATTCACGAACTTTTTCCAATTGTACCAGCTGGATATAAGATTGTGGAAGTTCCATCTCACGTCATTTATCTTCCAATCACCGTAAAGACAATACATAATATACAAATAAGAATAGTTGATCAAGACGGAGATTTAATAAATTTTAGAGGGGAAACTATAACAATACGATTACACGTTAAATCAACGTAATGGGAATTGTATTTCATAAAAAAACTGGTGGAAGGTATATAAAATAGTTGCCATGTCAGAAGACATTCATTCCTCAATCAGTTCGCGAGAGACTAACATCTCAGAACATACTATTTCTAAAGCAGCTCGGCCTAAGAATTTTTCAGGAAAACAAAAGATAAAATTAATTTTTCACATACTCTTTATTTGTTGTTGTAATAAAAATGGAAGAAATTTTAAACATTCTAAGTCCAGTTAAATTTGATAATTCTGTGGCACACTATGAGATTCATGCACAGCAACCTTACGTGTCATCAGCATTTAATAATAGTGATGAGATTCGAATTGCAGTTCAACATCAAGATCTGTACATTCTACCTTCTAAAAGTACTCTACACGTCACTGGAAGATTAGTCAGACCTAACAACGCGCTTGTAACTAATACAAAGTTAATTGTATTAGTTTGAATTGTTGAAATTCATTGAAAAAGACTCACTTATAACAATGAGTTTTAGATCATGGGATTTTTATGAGTATCCTATGATTCTAGCCACTCAAAAGCATGTGTGGACTGTAAAAACTTCAACACAAGTTGAAAAACCTCGATATGTCATTCTTGGTTTTCAAACAAATAGAAAAGAAGATCAAGGAAGGTATGCAAATTTATTTGATACCTGTAATCTTATCAATGTTAAACTTTTCCTTAACTCACAGTACTATCCTTATGGAAGTTTAAATTTAAACTTTAATCAAAACAAATTTTCCATACTCTATGAAATGTATGGTAATTTTCAACAGTCCTACTATGGAAAAGAACCTGAACCTTTATTAACTAGAAATAACTTTAAAGATTATGCACCAATTACTGTTATTGATTGCTCAAAACAAAACGAATTTCTAAAACAAGCATCTGTAGATGTGCGATTGGAATTTGAGGCAAGTGAAATTTTTTTTCTGGCCATTCTTCGATATTGGCTGTTTTCCTTTTTACAGTACAGAATACTGTAATATTTTTTTGTTCCTGTGAATAAATATTAATAGTGATTAGTCTGAAATATAAATATATCTTACATAATTATTATAATTACCATAATTTTGTCTACTGTTCAAGCTGTGTATTCCTAATTGTTGTGTCGAATTTTATGTTCCAAAGGTTAGGTTAGATTGGAATATGTCGGCGCAGGGATAGCTCATTCAAAAAATTGTCCACTTTTATGATAATTTTTTATTTTTTTAAATTACAATATGTCACTCTTTAAAATTAATGAGAATAATATGTTAATAAATAGTTCTATCATATAACATTTATGAATTTATTTTATAAGTATACATATTTAGATAAAATTAACCCGCAGCTTAATAGAAAAGTTTTAAATTCCCGCCATAGATTAAAGCAGTAGAAAAAGGAAGAAAGTACAAAACAGAAATTATAAAGTGTATTTAAGTAGATAATAAATTATTGTTCTTATTATTAATTATAATAATTTGATATAAAACTTACAATTATAATTTAAAACAAGAAAAGTTTTTTGTATAATTTTCTGTGTAAAAGTTTGATATTTTTTCCACAATAGAATCAACCAATGACAGCGTTTCTTTCTCTCAGAACTGTCAGCATCTCGATTCGAGAAAAATCGAAAATATATATTTTAGATAGCGAGAAATTCAATTCGAATTTGAAATATTTATTATAGTTTAAAGTAATAAATACTTACCTCTATTAATAAACCATTACAATTAATGAATAATTAATAATAAACAAAAAATTAACTAAAATTACCTTAATTAAATAAATTGTTTTTAGAATATAAAGTAGAGATTAAATACTATCAATCTATCCAAGTCACGTTAAAATAAAAACACTCCATTTTACATTTCGATGATACAATCATCCTCTTCAGAAACGAAAAAAAGTTGAAATAAGAAGTTTTGTTCAATCAAATGAACGTATACATTGCTGGACGCAGACCAGCAATTTATTTTAGAATAAATAAATATTAATTGATCAAAATTTCTGTCAGATTCCTACCTTACCAATCGCTGAATAAAATTTTGAAGGGAATTTTAAAAAACTTTTAACTGCAATTGAATTTCTGCAAAGAATTTTAAAACAATTTTTGAAAATAATGTAATTTTTGCTGAAATTTTTTTTATTTTTAAGATAATTGAATTCTGAATAAGAATTTTGTTATTTCTAAGAAAAATTAATTCTGGATAAGAATTTTATTACTACTATTGCAAATTTTATTAAGTTTTAAAAATAATGAACACCCCTAGCCTTAAGCGATGTAGGCTGTAACCACTGCCACCACTAGTGCAACCTAATGACCGGTAGAAGACAAGCCTTTCGATAAGTCCCCGCAAGCATCCCGACCCCATGGTACCGTTTAGTACTCTGGTATGAGTACCGATTAAGAGTCTTACCACCCTTGTTTCGGAAAGTGAGGTTGACGGTCAATATTAGACCTGCTGGACCGACACAGCACTGCCCATCATTATCGCAATTCCACTGCTTTACGAGGAAGCCTGGGCGAACCGTGAACTACTCGCAAGCAGTGACGACACTCTGAGCCTCATTTAGTCGCCTCTTACGACATGCAGCCGATCGCAGGGGGCCTATTCTGCACACGGGCCCCCACGGGAAAGTGATCCGTGTAATCGCCTATTTTGTTTTACGTGCAGGACCTCCGCATACGCGTATTTCACTACACGGACCGCCTACGATCATAACGGGGTCGCAATCACAACGATATCATCGGCAAACGCAATTACCTTGATACCCAAACTGTCCAAAAGATTTAGAAGATCATTCATACCCAAATTCCACACAGAAGGTCCACAAATAGACCCTGTGGGCAGCCTCTCTCACAGACTCTCTTTACTTCATCCATTCTATTTGTCATACTTGCAGATCTATCCTTAAAATAACTTTCCCCAAAACCTAAGTTTTCATTCGTACATCCTGCTTCGTTCTTTAATTTTTCTAACACGACATCCTATAAAACATGACTAAAGGCACCCCTAAAGTCAACAAATATACCAACTACATACTTACTTTCAGACTCGTCGACAATTTCTTTTAACTTATGCCAGGCATCCTCAGTGCATTTACCTTTCATGAAACCATACTGACTCTCTTTCCATTTGCCGTCCATCGACAACAACATTCTTTCGACTATCATTCCCTCCAAGATCTTACCCATACCACTCAGCAGACTGCTAGGTCTGTAAGATTCTGGGTCAGACCTTGGTTTATTCTCATTCTTCAACAACGGCACCACCCTCGCCTTTTTCCTCTCCTCCAGACAGAGCACAGTGAACATGTCTTAGCATTAAATTCGTAAAACCATCAAACCCGTGTGATTTACCCAACTTCATCTTTTTACCCCCCCCCCCTTAATTCCTTCTAATACACATTTTCATGCACTCATCATTTGCACATTCAATCCACTCATACATTTTCTTAAATCTGTCTACTAAAGGTATAGATAGGCGAAGGCTCGTTCAACACAGATACATCCATCTCCAAAACCCAAATAGACAGTCTTTCACCCCTGTTCAACGTTCTCCAACTCCGACCTAAGGCTTTACTATGTCAGAGATCAAAGGTAGCGTTGGCATCCATACCAATTAAAACCCGGTTACCATAAAGCATCCGAAGCACTACATTAAGATAATTAATACATTCATCCATATCGCCATTTAGCCTGCAATATAAAGAAACAAAATAAGCTTCCCCAATTTGTCCCTTCAAACACACACAAACACCGTCCCTAAAGTTACATTCCTCCAAAACCATGCATTCATAGTTTACGTCGAACACGGCTACACATGCGTTGCCAGACTCGCTTGCAAACACTCTTGGGCATGAGGATAAACCACACACTCTACCAAAAATAAAGTATGGTTCTTGAAGAAGGCATACTTGTATGCCCTCCGCAAGAACATACCTCTAGAGATCACTCATAAAACCAGACGCTCCATTGCAGTTAAGCTGCAAAACACTCACTCTCGACATAATTAAATTCCTGATAGGGATTTATCCATTATTGCACTGAGTACGAAGGACATTCAATCTCCACACATACTCAGTACAATCCCGTGAAAGGGCGTTATGCCCTACCGAAAGAAGACCCCTTGCCCGAGAGTTACTGCAATTTTCCGACGGACACGTCGTTAGAATCCCCCTTTCACTGTCCGACGCCATTTCCACAATCACACCATCCCTCGCTAGTCTAACCTTTTTTACGCGGACATCAACCTCGTCGACAATCACTTCATTCATTCGCCTCTTCACTTCTCGCGCTGTCAGGTCCTCGTTAGCTCCTCTGACAATTACGGCGTAGCTTTTTAGAACGCTCTTCGGTTTCGCAACATTTAGGACATTCACACCATAGCATTCCTTTACTCTCTCCGCCATTTCATAATACCCCTAGCCTCAATCGATGTAGGCTGTAACCACTGCCACCACTAGTGAAACACAATGACCGGTAGAAGACAAGCCTTTCGATAAGTCCCCGCAAGCATCCAATCCCCATGGTACCGTTTAGTACTCTGGTACTAGTACCGAATAAGAGTCTTACCACCTTTGTTTCGAAAAGTGAGGTTGTCGGGGTCTCTGATTACGAATATAATGTCAGATTTTCAAAATTCAAAATGGCGGATCCAATATGGCGGTCGAGAAAATAAAAAATCCAACGGATTTGTTTAAAACTTGTTACTGGGGGGTTTTCGGGGTCACTGATTACGAATCCGATGTCAGATTTTGAAATCCAAAATGGCAGACCTAAAATTCAGTCAAATTGCATGAATCTTGAAATTATCCGCTATATTGGATACACTATTTTTATTTTGTAAATCTGACATCATATTCGTAATCAGCGACCCCGAAAACCACCTAGTAACGAGTTTCAAGCGTATTTGAGAAATTTATAAATCTTCATAGTCGCCCTTTTTGGTCCACCATTTTGAATTTTGAAATTCTGATTTAAAATTCGGATTCAGCGACCCCAAAAACATTAGTATGCTTTTGGTCATTCAAATCAAATTATGTTTAGCATTTTTTTTAAGATGGACATATATGGCCACAGACGCACAGTGGTGCAAAAAGCACTTTTCAGGGACAAAAATCTAGAGCTCTTACAATTTTTAACGGATGCTGTTAATTTTTTTAAAATAATCTTGAGTTTCCGCAGAATACCATACGTCTGCTAATAATTTATTTGAACTAATTGTTTATTTATTTATTTAACAACAATATAGACGAAAATTCTTTTCACGAATCTGAAGCTTGTTTTTAAAAATTCAAAATGGCGGATCAAATATGGCAAACGACATTTTTTATAAACAATTCACTTTATTTGAAACTTGTTACAAGGAGGGATTTTGTGGTTGCTAAATACTAATCGAATATTGGTTTTGTAAAATTTAAAAAGCCGTTTCATTGTAAACAAAAATTAAAAAAAAATTTTGAATGATTAAATATATTAAACTATTGTCTTCAAAGAATGAATAAATTATAAAAATTTTATACATAAATTTAAGGAACGATGGAATAAAGCTGGAAGAAGAAAAGATATATTTTTGAGTATTAATGAAATGTGGCTGAATGGAGATATCTCTATACAAGTAGATGCAGAAGAGCCTTCTACATCTTCGGAAATAAAACGGGGAAGACCATGCAAGGAATATGAAATATCTTCAGATAAAAGCAAACGCAGAAAGGCTATAAAATTATTTAGAGAATCTGGAATGGATCAAATTCATTACTCTCACATACAAGGTTTACGATCTATTGGCGAAATAAAACAAGCTGCTGTAATTGAAAAATTACGCTTCATATTACCAGAAACCTTAGATGACATTTATATGCATTTAGAAGAAGAAAATATGCGTATGGATCCGTATTCCAACAATGAAGCTTTAGCAATATTGCTTGATTTAAATTTATCAAAACAAAAATATGAGTATCTTCGGAACTATATCATGAAAAAAGTATAAGTTTGTTTCCGACATATAAGCAAATGGTAAAAGCTAAAAACGAATGTTACCCTGATAACATAGAAGTAACTGACATAAGTGCAAAGGTACAGTTGCAATCTTTTTTAAATCACAGTGTTAGTAGGATATTAAAAATTAATTCCATTAATTTTAAGAGTGGACAGAATTTGGTTTTATATAGCAAATGGGGTTTTGATGGTTCTTCTGGACAAAGCGAATATAAGCAAATACTATCAGCAGAAAGTGAACTCATATCTGATTATAATTTATTGATCTCTTCGCTTGTGCCTCTTAAACTGGTCAATGAGGAGAATAGCAATATTATTTAACAAAATCCATCACCTTAATCAACACGTTTTTGTCGCCCCATTTTGATAGAGTTTGCAAAAGAAACTCCTGAGAAAACGAAAAGCATTGTAAGTGACATTGAATTTTAAATTGCTGCTCTGACACATTCATCGATAATTATAAATGAAAATATTCTTTTAGTAAAGCACAATTTATAATTTACAATGATAGATGGGAAAGTAGTTAAAGTTTTAACAAATACACCATCTTGTGCCACCTGCAATGTGTGTTTAGCAAAGCCATCTGAAATGAATAATCTTGAACGTGTAATTAATATGCCAGAAAGAGAGGAAACATTCAGATTTGGACTCTCTACTTTACATGCATGGATCCGATTTATGGAGTTGATTCTTCATATATCGTATAACTCCTCATTTCAAAAATGGTCAGCGACTACCGCAGAAAATAAAAATGAACAGGAAGTTAAGAAAAAATATATTCAAACTCGTTTCCGTGAAGATTACGGTTTAATAATAGACAAACCTCGTCAAGGTAGTGGTAATAGCTATGATGGAAATACTGCAAGAAGATTCTTTTCTAACTTTACATGTGCCTCCGAAATAACTGGTGTAAATGAAGACTTAATTAAACGGTTTTATATTATACTTCAAACTATGTCTTGTGGGAGAAGAATTGATGCAAGAAAGTTTGGTGAAGACACACGCGATACAGCTCAAATTTTTGTAAGTAATTATAATTGGTACTACATGCCCTCTTCCGTTCACATAGTTAATAAATAATAATTAATGACAGTTAAATCTCATTCTTTTTATTTAATTTGAGTTTATTTTAGTAACTTCTATTAAAGCAATTGGGTCAGAATTTCCCAAACGGATCACCTAAACTAAAAAATTTTCTTTTTGAACCAAAATATATTTTTTTTACTCTCAATATGATTAAGAAGAATCCCTGAAAATATGAAATGAAAAAAAATTTTTTTGTAAAAGTTATTAACAATTGAAATTTTTAGTAGTGCTAAATTTTAAAAAAATTTTCTCGAGTTCCAGTTGACGGATTTAAAAAACAAAATATGGGTTTTTTTGTCTTAAATAGCACTATTTGAATATATTTTTTGTTTATAAATTTTTTTATTTTTTATAAATTTTCATTTTATTTGTTTATAAAATGTTAATAAACAAATGTGTTCTTCACGTCCAAACAAAAAAATTTAAATTGTATTATATTCCTGAAATCTCTCCGATTCCAAAACCGTTTAGAAAAAAAATGAGCCTCAATTAGAAAAAAGTTATTCATTAAAAACTGCAGCGGTGTAAGGAGTTTCATGACGTTGAACTTGCGTTGCGCGGCGCAAGCATGACCGTTTACATCTGTGAGCACTGGTTCTCGCTACAAGTTTGCACAAATTTTAATGGTAATATCTAGTTAACAGTAACAAAATATAAACAAAGTAAATTTTTCATTTTGCTTCCTCATAAGGAATTGATTCCTCATAAGGAAGCTTTGCATTCGTGACGATTTTCAATTTTTCAAAACATGGTTATATGGACTGATTTTCATCTAGGATATATGTATATTAAATTCTGAGCAAATGTCCAGATGTATGAGTGTATGTGTGTGTGTGTATGTCATAAAAAATTGTGTACAAATTATCTCTAACAAATTTTAATGGATTGCCCTGAAATTTTGTAGGTTTATTGCAGTCATTAATACCTAAAATCTGACACAAGGATTTTCAAATTTATCCACAAAATTTTTTTTATACAATTTTTTCAAAATGAAAAAAAATTTTTTTTTTGTATTTTTTTAAATAACTTTTTTATTTTTTAATATTTTCATAAATTATTCTCAAAATTATATTCCTTACAAGAAAACGAATCGATTGATATATACAAAGTGCACATTTCATCAAAATTGATAAAATTAATCAATATTTTTCTTTTTCACAAAAAATTCAAATTTTGCGTTTTTTGAAATATCACCTTAACATATTAAATTTAAATTAAGCAATTGGTTTATGATATTTTGAGGAAGCGAAATGGTCATGTAATGAACAACTTGTTTTAATAAATTATTAATAATTAATAATTGATTTACTTTTTATCCTCAAATAGTTTATTATAATAGTTATAATTTACATAATAAATTTACAATAATTCTTATTATAATCTTTGGACTTAAAAGTTCATTAATTATTAAATAATTTAATTAATTAATAATATGTTTCTTTATTTATTATTTTTGTGCCGACGTAGAAGTAGAAATATTATTCATCACATATATTTTTATATATTACTTTTTTTTGTTTTTGTGACTGCGATGGAAATATATGTGATAAATATTATTTCTACTTCTACGTCGGCACAAAAATAATAAATAAACAAACATATTATTAATTAATTAAATTATTTAATAATTAATGAACTTTTAAGTCCAAAGATTATAATAAGAATTATTGTGAATTTATTATGTAAATTATAACTATTATAATAAACTATTTGAGGATGAAAAGTAAATAAATTATTAATTATTAATAATTTATTAAAAAATGAAAAATTTACTTTGTTATATTTTTTTTGTTATATTTGTGCAAACTTGTAGCGAGAACCAGTGCTCACAGATGTAAACGGTCATGCTTGCGCCGCGCAACGCAAGTTCAACGTCATGAAACTCCTTACACCGCTGCAGTTTTTAATGAATAACTTTTTTCTAATTGAGGCTCATTTTTTTTCTAAACGGTTTTGGAATCGGAGAGATTTCAGGAATATAATACAATTTAAATTTTTTTGTTTGGACGTGAAGAACACATTTGTTTATTAACATTTTATAAACAAATAAAATGAAAATTTATAAAAAATAAAAAAATTTATAAACAAAAAATATATTCAAATAGTGCTATTTAAGACAAAAAAACCCATATTTTGTTTTTTAAATCCGTCAACTGGAACTCGAGAAAATTTTTTTAAAATTTAGCACTACTAAAAATTTCAATTGTTAATAACTTTTACAAAAAAAAAATTTTTGACTTCATATTTTCAGGGATTCTTCTTAATCATATTGAGAGTAAAAAAAATATATTTTGGTTCAAAAAGAAAATTTTTTAGTTTAGGTGATCCGTTTGGGAAATTCTGACCCTTATACATTGTTATTGATTATTTTTTTTAAATTAAAACATGTTTTATAAAATATTTAATTCATAAAACCTTATTATGCAAATTTAAAAAATTTGCATAAATTCTCTGATATATTAAAAACCAGCTATTAATTTTTCAAAATCCAATAGCCAATTCGTGATCAACAGCCACAAAAATCAGCAATCACGAAAACCACCCGAGTAACAAGTTTCATGTGATTTCAATCGTTTTTTAAAAATATTGTCCGCCATATTGGATCCGACATTTTGAATTTTTAAAAACCAACAACGGATTCGTAATCAGCAACCACGAAAACCCCCCGAGGAACAAGTTTCATCTGATTTTAATCGTTTTCTAAAAATGTTGTCCGCCATATTGGATCCGCCATTTTGAATTTTTAAAAACAAGCTTCAGATTTGTTATCAGCGACCTCAAAAACTCTTAAGTAATCAGTTTCGTCGAAATCTAGTGCAGTCATTTCTCAAACTAATAATTTGTGTATATAATTTGTTTATAACAATATTAACATTTTTTATTACCATTCTAGTGAGTATAAACTTATTAATTATGTTTAACTACATCTCTGAATGTCAATTTTAAGTGAAATTCAAATTTAGGACACTAAATGTCTATCAAATAAGTTAGAAAATAATTTTCGTCTACATTGTTGTTAAATAAATAAATAAACAATTAGTTTAAATAAATTATTAGAAGACGTATTGTATACTGGGAAAACTCAAGATTATTTTTTTAAAAAAATTAACAAAATCCGTTAAAAATTCTAAGAGCTCTAGATTTTTGTCCTTGGAAAGTGCTATTTGCCCCACTGTGAAACGTAAAGGTGGCACGAATTTTTGTGGCCACATATGGACCATGGACTGTCAAGGGGTTAAGAAAGAGAAAAGAAAATTTAATGTTTGAAAAGTATAAAACTGAATAGAAATTTGAATAAATATTAAAAAGATAAATTATAAAAAATTAACACAATGTTAATTTTCTATTTAAAGTGTATATTTTGTTTTATATAAATAGTAATAATTTTATTAGTTAAATTATTTAATTATAATATGTTAGAATAAATAAAGTAAGGGTAAAATTTATATCAATAAATAGATAAAAATTAATCTATATTGTTAACAAAATATAAAATAATTATAAGTTTATTATTTAATGAATTATTTAAATTTAAAGAAATAAAGTAAATTCAGAGAGAAAAGTGATTGACATGATGGCGACCAGAAAGAGAGAAAATATATCTCTATCCTTATTTTGAAATTTAACTACTATTAGCGAGAAAAATTAGACGCTTTCCAAAAAGCAAAGAGAGAAATAAAATTGGCGGTAAGAAATACATGGCAAAACTAAGCGTCCCTAAAGGGTAGGAGAAAGTTTTGAATTTCAGTGAATCAAAGGAAAGAGTTTTACGTACACTAATATAGTTTTTGAATTTTACACAAGAATTGTAAATCTGGGGGTTAAGCATGACTATATAGGGTGTCCCAGTCAAGGGTGTACATATTAAAGGGGCATAATCTACTGAAAAAACTGAGACGAAAAGTCCTTTGCACTTTTTAAAAATTTTCAGTAGTTTTTCCGTAAATCGCAATTAAAAAATCAAAAACTACGCTTTGCTATTGGACGTGACCCTGTATAAGCTCTGGAAATGCAAGCGTCACTATCTCATTTCTATTCTGATACTTGAAAGTGTAAGCATGAACACTTATCTTACAAATACACATAATAAAATTATAATCTGGAAATATTCAGTAGTTCGTTGTTCTGCAACTTACAACCTGTTATTGAAAGTTATAATTATTAACATTTAACATAAATACACTACAAATCGTAAAAATTAACAAGAATTTGTTGTTTTACAACTTATAATTTGTTAATTTCAAAATTATATTCAAAGTCAAGCCCTGAAATTAAGATTTGAGGAACTTGTTGAATTCTTTATAACTTTTAACCTCAGTTTTAATTTCTAAAGGGGTAACAAAAGCAAATCCTAAGTTTATTGAATATTCTTATGAGCTGTGTTCATATAGTAATAGGCTATATCGATGTGGCAGTTTGAAAGATTCAATAAATATTTATCCTAATACCCCAAAATTATTATTTATAATAGAAAATAATTGAAGAATATTTATTTGGTTAAAAAATTTTAGGGAATAGGAAAAACTTGACCTTGTTATTGTAGGCAGGATTTACAAAATTTTATTATTAAATTTTGTTTAAACTTTTGTTTATAGAGTTGTCAAAAAGGAGTAATTAAGTAATTTCCGTTAATAAGTGAAAAGGAAATGCATTGTAAGGTGAATGAACTTTAATATTTATTTTATTTTGTTTTATTGATATTGAGTTAATTTATATGGAATATAGCAACCGAACTTACAAAATTATTTATATATAAAAACTATATCATAAGAAAAGATTTCTTTATAGTTAAATTTGCTAATTTATTATTTTATATACTTATCCTACAAACAGAAGATAAAAAAATTGTCTTATTTAGTAGTGGATACATTAGAAAGAATAAAAAGCTGAATTACCAAATAATTATTGGAGCAAATTCCTCTAATTTGGTTACAAAGCGACAAATTTTCTCAAAAAATAAAATATAATATTTAATTAAAGAGAACTTTAGATTACATAATTTCATTCATAAAATCTATTACTATATGTTGTCAAAACATATATTATCAGTTGATATAGTTTGACGCGTGCCTCATTATCTGAAGATCTTTATATTTGGAAACAATGTCCTTTTAAATTTATACAAAAACATTCTTTCTATTCATATTACATAAGAATGAGAAATATTGAATACACATGTATAAGATATTTCTCATGTTAGAAACACGTGGGTTTTCAGAAGTTTACCGTGCAGTGGGCTTTTAAATAAAAATAAAGGAAAAATATGTAGATAAAAACTTTTCTTAGTCTGTTAAATAATACACGTATGGGTAATTATGCAGAAGAAGGACTTTTCTCAATTTTGAAGAAAAACGGTTAATTATTTTTGGAAAAGCTTTCAATCAGCTAGAAAATGAAAAATTCGTTGGGGGAGGATGAAAAAGTTACTTACAGAACGCCAGGGCTGGGAAACAAATTTTTTTTTGGTTTTTGACCTTTTACTTGGTAAATATTAAAAATTTTGAAAAATGTTCTACATAAAAGTTGCAGATCATGTTAAGATACACATTTTATGTTACATGCAATTTTTTCATAAATTGAGTATTTTTCGAGACAAACACAAAAAACGGAAAATAACCATAGAAACGTTTTAATGCAGAAGGGAGTCAAATTAACTTCCTAGATGGTACTAGAAGGTATCCAACTCAGGCTGGAGTCCTATGGCAGCGTTTTGCGTTTCGTTTTGTAACTAGGCCATGAGTGCAAATAGAGCAAACATATATCTGTATCTCTCTCACACTCATGGTCTAGTTACAAAACGCAACAAAAACGATATCATGGGACCCCAGCCTTAGACAAGACCCCCTTCCAACGTTTAAAAAAGACGTTTTGAAGGTGCATCCACAACACATCACTCAAAGGCGGGCGAAGCCCGCCGCTCCTGGTTTCTTTTAACGTTTAATGCAGAAGGGAGTCCAATTTAGTTCCTAGTTTGTACTAGAAGGTATCTAACTTAGACCAGACCCCCCTCCAACGTTTAAAAAAAGGCGTTTTGAAGGTGCATCCACAATAGATCACTCAAAGGCAGGCGAAGCCCGCCGCACCAGATTTCCTTCCACGTTTTAATGCAGATGGGAGTCAAATTAACTTTCTAGTTGGTACTACAAGATGTCTAACTTAGTCCAGACCCCGCTCCAACGGATATGACTCCCTTTCTGCATTAAAACGTTGAAGGAAATCAGGTGCGGCAGGCTTCGCCCGCCTTTGAGCAATGTGTTGTGGATGCATCTTTAAAACGCCTTCTTTAAACGTTGGAGGGGGGTCTGGTCTAAGTTGGATACCTTCTAGTACCATCTAGAAAGTTAATTTGACTCCCTTCTGCATTTAAACGTGTAAGGAAATTAGGTGCGGCGGTCTGCGCCCGCCTTTGAGTGATGTGTTCTGGATGCACCTTCAAAACGCCTTTTTTAAACGTGGGGGGGTCTGGTCTAAGTTGGATACCTTCTAGTACCATCTAGGAAGTTAATTTGACTCCCTTCTGCATTAAAACGTTTCTATGGTTATTTTCCGTTTTTTGTGTTTGTCTCGAAAAATACTCAATTTATGAAAAAATTGCATGTAACATAAAATGTGTATCTTAACATGATCTGCAACTTTTATGTAGAACATTTTTAAAATTTTTTAATATTTACCAAGTAAAAGGTCAAAAACCAAAAAAAAAAATTTGTTTCCCAGCCCTGGCGTTATGTAAGTAACTTTTTCATCCTCCCCCACCGGATTCTTTAATAACTAGCCAAATGAAAGACATTCAAAAAAAAAATTTACCATTTTTCTCAAAAATTGGGAAAAGTCCTTCTTCTGCATAATTACCCACGTATGTTTCAGTATATTTATTTAACAATTAATTTTATAAAAAAAAAAGTGCCTTTGACGTAACACCAAATTGTCTACTTTTAATTATTTTATTTAATACAACTACCATCCACGAATATCAGGACGATTATACACAGAGAAAAAATAATTTTTAATATAGAACTTATAAAAGAAGATACAAAAAAACTTAAAAACTGTTTGAAAACTTATTAAATTTTGCGTAAAATAAATCATATTTGAAGTAATTTCGTTAACTGTTTTTTGAGTTGTAGAGTAGGAAAGAAAACAAAAACAAGTTTTTCAAAAAAAATGTAAATAATATCTCTTAACCGATTTTTTATGTTTTCTTAAATAATCAAGAAAAATTTTAAATATGTTATTATCGTTTAAAGTCAAAATCATGAAATCAGCGCTTGACTCTATTCACTGTGCCACCCTTCAAGTAAAGTTATTTTATTTATAAGAAATTAAAAATCGCAGCTAAAAAAATTTATTTATTTATAGAACAATAAAAATTAACATATAGGGGAGACCGGGGCGTAATGGATCACTTTTCACTTTCTGTTGCTTAATTTCGTCATTCTTAGTTTAATAAAAATTTCATCATGTGAAAAACTTAGCCTAACATCTCAGCTTTCAATTAAAGAAGTACACCCTCATATCACTTATACTTTTTGTCTACAATAATGTTTTGGAGAATTATTTAATATTGGTAATTTTGGTTTCTATTGTACATTTATAACAAAGAATATTGAAAATGAAACACATTTAATTTAACCCTTTAACGACGAGATGTGCTGCTTTTCAACATAAATTTCAAACGCGTACAGTTAGTAGAAATAAGCCATAAAATTTTTCAAAAGTCCATATCCTACTATTTTTGGGGTCGCTCTTTCGAATGGCGTGGTCAAAATTTTCAAAAAATGATATTAAACCCTTCTTTTTCAAAAATACTTAAAAATGTCAAGTTTTTTTAAAAGAATTTTTTTCTCCGCCATAACATTTTTTAAATAAAACAAAAAGTATCAAAAACATGTTCCCGATAGTTGTACTTGAAAAATATATATTCCTAATTTTTATTTTTTTCGATTTAAAGTTTAAAATGGCGCTTGAAGGACAAAAAAATTTCATAATTTTAGGTAAGATTACAAACTATTTTAAAATTGCTCAAATCTAATTAAAATTTGTTACTCGGGTGTTTTGGGGGTCGCTGATTACGAATCTGAAGTCAGATTCAAAAAATTCAAAATGGCGGATTCAATATGGCGGTAGAATTTTGTGATACTTATTGAATTCAGTTGAACCTCGTTTCTCGGAGGTTTTTGGGGTCGCTGATCACAAATCTGAAGTCAGGTTTAAAAAATTCGAAATGGCGGATCCAAAATGTATGCTTAATTTTTCAAAATTACTCAGATTTGCTTGAAATTTGTTACTCGGGGGTTTTTTAGGTCGCTGATTACAAATATGAAGTCGCCTTTAGCCTTTTTTAATATTTAAAATTGCCCGATTCTCACCACGAGGATGTTAGCGATATAGAGAATCATTTGTTTTACTTTTTCAGTGATTTTTAATTTTTTTTGTTTTTTTTATTTTTTTTGTTTTTCCAATTTTATAATTTACTTCTTTTAACTTTTTTTTAAAAACTATTAATTTGTATTATGCGCTTTTTTTAAGCAATTGTCACAGAAATATAACTTGCATGTTTTGCAGTATTTCCTTGTTCGGAAAAAGAAAGTACAACATTTTTGGCTATGTGCATCAGAAAAGATTATTTGAACAAAGTAAGAACGGGAAAGTCGTCAGTACATGAGACAGAAAAACAGCATTTACCTCGATACTGTTGCACCTCAAAATGCAAAATCCGAACAACGAAATACTGCAAATCATGCAAGTCATATTTCTGTGACAATTGCTTCAAAAAAGCGCATAATACAAATTAATAGTTTTTAATAAAAAGTTGAAAGAAGTAAATTATATAATTGAAAAAACAAAAAAAAAAATAAAAATCACTGAAAAGTAAAAAAAATGATTCTCTATATCGCTAACCTCCTCGTGGTGAGAATTGGGCAACTTTAATTATTTAAAGGCTAAAGGCGACTTCATATTCAAAATCAGCGACCCCGAAAACCCCAGAGAAACAAATTTCATGCAAATCTCAGTAATTTTGGAAAATTAAGATGTTATTTTGGATCCGCCATTTTAAATTTTTTAAATCTGACTTCATATTTGTAATCAGGGACCTAAAAACCTCCGAGTATCAAATTTCAAACAAATCTGAGTAATTTTGAAAAATTTAGCTGCCATTTTGGATCCGCCATTTTGAATTTTTTGAATCTGACTACAGATTCGTGATCACTGACCCAAAAAACCTCCGAGTAAAGAGTTTCAACTGAATTCAATGAGTATCACAAAATTCTACCCCCATATTGGATCCACCATTTTGAAATTATTGAATCTGACTTCAGATTCGTAATCAGCGACCCCCAAAACCCCCGAGTAACAAATTTAAATTAGTTTTGAGCAATTCAAAAAAATTTTGTAATCTTACGTTTAATTAGGAAATTTTTTTGTCCTTCAAGCGCCATTTTAAATTCAAAATTGAAAAAAATAAAAATTAGAAACGGATATTTTTCAAGTACAACTATCGGGAACACGTTTTTGATACTTTTTGTTTTATTTAAAAAATGTTATGGCGGAGAAAAAAATTCTTTTAAAAAAACTTAACATTTTTAAGTATTTTTGAAAAAAGAAGGGTTTAATATCATTTTTTGAAAATTTTGACCACGCCATTCGAAAGAGCGACCCTAAAAATAGTAGGATATGGACTTTTGAAAAAATTTATGGCTTATTTCTACTAACTGTACGCGTTTGAAATTTATGTTGAAATGCAGCACATCTCATCGTTAAAGGGTTAAACTTTAAACATTTTTATGCAATTTTTAAAATTTTAAAAAGTTGTAACAAAAAGCAAAATCCATTTAATTAAGAAAATCTATTCTCCAGTTATTTTTTAATAAAGGGTTATCATTGGTACTTATTAATATATAAATTACAAGAAATTAAACTTGAGAGGATTATTTGATTAATATTTGAAATATAATAGGTTTTTCTTAATAGAATAATACAAATAATCAATATTTTAATACGCCCGGAGGTTTTTGTTGATAATTTTTTTATAATTTATCAATGCTGTAAGTATTAAACAAAAATTGTCAATTGTTCTTTAAGAACAAATTTTTAAAGCTCATAATTTGATATACAAAAATTTTTTACAAGTAATTTTGAAAAATATATTTAAAAAAAACAAAGAGTTCAAAAATTTACTGTCAGTCGTCAAAATCACTTTTTCTACCATATTTTCAACAATAATAAATGAATAACAATGAAACTTGGTACAATCTTGCAGTATGCCAAATACATTATTTTGATTAAACACTGAAATTACTCTGATTTGACACTTTTAAATAAATTGAAGTGATTCATTTCGCCCCTGATGCATTACGCCGCTGTCTTCCCTAACTGTAATTATTTTCAATTTTTTTGAATTCTTGATTTTTTTATTCAAATTAAAAATCTTTTTATAAGTTAAAAGTAGCCTGATTTTAATACCAACAAATTTTAAATTATTAAATTCAATTATTAAAGGGATTACAACAATTGATCAACAGCTTTTGTCATTTCCAGTGTCTCGTTATATACTATGAGATGATTTTAAATATACAAGCATCATTCTCAAAAACATCGTTTTTTATATTTCTCGCTTAAATACATTATGACTTAAAAGTGCGCCAGGCGATAAACAATATGTGGTTGCTATTAAACAAATGTCAGGCAATTCCTATAAAAAATGTTCTAAAATAAAGGTGTGATTCGCAGTCATATGAAGGTCTTCATAAAAAATATAGAGGACCGCGATTACAAGGTTGTAATAATCAGTCACATATTCAGCAAATCTTCAGCATTGATAATTTTCTTCTGGGTTTTTATATTAACTCTTTGCAGTTGAGATTGCTAGAGTGGAAATAAGAGTAGGTACTTAAAAAATGTAATAAAAAAATTCGTTTTTTTCGAAATCTCTAGTGTTTAATTACTTAAAATAATTTATAAAATCGAATTCCCTTCAAGACTAGGAAATATCGTAAATATTGAACAATCGAGTTTTCTACATTTTCTAATACACAATGACGTGACGTATGATAACTACTTGACTATTGATGAGTAATCTTTTTTATTTATTAATGTAACTTTACCTAATAAGGAGGTGGACAAAAATTATACTATTAATGTTACATTTCTAATTTTTTAATTCAATTCATATGTCTCTGTAGAATTTAAAATAACCACCCAGGGTAAAGAAGATACAAATAGCAACTGTTGTGTAATCCGTGCATAAGAGCAACAAACCAGCTGAGCTGTCAGGCACACCTGGTTCTCAGGCACTTTATTCCATGATTCTGGACCTGTATCATCCTCTGCATCAACTCCCCTTCGCTTATCACATACCCATGTAAATGGCCAGTAAACCTTGTTTTGCAAATTAATTTTTCAATGAAATTATTAATAGCATTGGGTGAAAACTTATGACCAATTATGGCTTGGTAAGTTGTTCTACTATATTTTTTAATTTTATATTTATTTTCCGGAAATTATCCACGAAATATTTTACAAGATATAAAAAAGTTGATATTACAGAAAACTTATTAAATTTTTAAGTGCAATCTTCAATATATATATGGGGCATTTCATGTCAAGTGATCAAGGTGGAGAAAAATTGTTCTCCAATCGTAGCAAAACTTGGGGCTTTTGTAGTACTCATAGATAGTAATTTTTCGTGAAAATATTTTTTTACCTAGTCCAATATTTTCCGAGGGGGAGGGGTTAAATTTTTGAGTTTTTCAGTACAATGCTTATTTCAATAATTTTTTACTCTTAAACAATTAAACATACAAATTTGACAAAGTACATTTTGGAAAGGTTTTTTCATCCTCTTTCGATTGAAAATAAGCATTTTGAAAAAAAAAATTTTTTGACCAAAAAAAATCAAAATTAAAAATAAATTCCAATTTTTGAGGGAGATGGATACGATTTTTTTTTTTTTTTTAAACGAAAGCTGAGGTTTTTTCCTAAAAGGACATATAAATGGTAAAGTGGGACTAATATGTTTAAACATTGAAAAAAAGAATTTTCTCCAAAACGGAGCTAAAAACCATATTTTCACGAAAAATTACTATCTATGAGTACTACAAAAGCCCCAAGTTTTGCTACGATTGGAGAAAAATTTTTCTCCACCTTGATCACTTGAGATGGAATCGCTCATATATATATATATATATATATATATATATATATATATATATATATATATATAAATAAATATATATGGGCGTGAGATTTTTCTGTAACATTTTAAAATGGTTTAAATTTGTTTTTTCTCGATCTTCATAAAAAATACGACATGTATTTTTTATTTTTGTATAGTTGTCCATTACTGAGATATAAATTTTCGAAATTTTTAATTTTTAAAAGACCAATTTTTGAGTACATTATAGGTCTGAAAATATTGAGTTTAGAAAAAAGTTTTTAAAAAATTAAAATTTTGATTTTTCTTTAACTTTTAAGTAGGGGAGACCAGGCCTAATGCTATATTTTGTATTAATTATTTTTTCTAGACCATAATTCAGCTTAGATACAAAAATGTATACATCAATATTGTAGAGCAACCGTTTCCTCAACAACTTTCAATAAAAATGTTTCTGATATTTTTACAAAAAATACATGTTTTGTATTTTTTAAAAATTTAATATTTTTAAAAATTCACATGACTCTCGCGAACAGGAGTTCGACTTGAGCTGTCGTAGCGAACGGTCATATTTTCGTTTTGTCTCGATCGTCAGTATTCCGTGCAATTTTAATTTTACCATTTTTTATCAGTGTTGTCTCCTTTATCAGATTTTATCTGTTGTTTGTGTTTTAATATTTTATGTGCCCTAATTTCTGCTTTTTGGAGTATCGTGTGATAGGTGCGAATTTGATGGATTTAAAAAAACTCGTTCATTATTTTGAATCCATCATTTTTAATTTTTGAAATCTGACATTGGATTCGTAATCAGCGATCCCGAAAACCCCCGTGTAACGAATTTAAAACGAATTTAGTCGATTTAAAAAAATTAGTCTGACATATTGGATCCGCCATTTTGAAATTTAGAAAACTAACATTGGATTCGAAATCTACGATTTCCGAAATCCTTGATTAGTGATTTTAGTAACTTCAGAGCTTAACTAAATTCTATTACTTCAATTTTTGCTGCAAATGTTTAAGAGATACCAAAAATGAAGAATGTAGTTTCGTTCACTAAATTTAGTGTAGAATTGTCATTTTTAATCCAATCGAGGTCCACAAGGTCTCAAAAGTTATGTAATGATATAGTCTATCAATAAAAAAATTAAAACCTAAACATTCTTTCCTGTTTGATGTAGAAAAAAAGTAGAAGTTACTCAAATGTCTAAAAATCATCCAAATTGTCTTGAAATTTCATCTTTAATCGACTGTAACTCTCTCAATTTTTGTTGAATTTTATTTTGTGACCTATGGATCGAAAGGTAATTTAATTACCTTTCCAATGATACCTTATTCATTATATTTTGACAAACGAATTTTCCTACACATAAGTTTAAGTGGCGTCGCACCTTGAAAATTCAAAATTTAAAGCTACAGAAAAACTGCACGAGGGAAAACAATTAAAACTATGATTTTCTTACTCAAAAAACACCTTCTATTCGAGAAAAAAATGTTTTGTTCAATTGACAATTTCACTGTAAACCAGTATAGAAATCATGTCGTCCTCGGATCTCAATCTAATCAAAGAATTGTTACTAATGTTTATTTTAATGCTAAAGGGGAAAAATCCGTATTAGTGCTACCTCTGATGTGCTATGCGTGAACTGTATGTTATTTTCATGTTTTGTTTTCGCGCTATATCGAACTCGCTTTGTATGAACTTTTAGTTCACTAGACAAGTGTAAGATAAATATATAAATTAAAAAAATAGTTCTATAGATAAGAAGTTCTTTCATTCTGTCCACACCTTAAATTTAATAATAGGTACTTATTTTATTAAGAAATAATATTTTTATTTTCCAAATAATTCAAAACTATTTTTATTAATCTAAAAAATGTCAATGTTATTTTGCATTATTTCTCTTGTATCCAAAAAATTATCACTTTGTAACAAACATTTTCGGTAATTACTCTTTTCATTTTCTTAAATAAAAATTAAAAAATAGTTAAAAAATTAAAATGAGAAAATATTTTACACATTTTCTTCTTCTCAATGACAAATTGTAAACAAAGTACACGTTTTAATTAGAAAAAAGTTATAAATCAAACTTTGTTTAAGAAATTTGAAATTTATTTAGGAAAATATATTTACAAAATTTCTCCCACATAGCGCACAAACTTCCTAAAAACTTCCTTGAAGTTTCCCGTGGCATCCTTCGGAAGTTACCCTTCGTAACTTCCTGGAAATTTCTAGGAAATACAATAATGTCCGCAGGTTAGAAGCTTCCCATGGAAACTTCCTGGCAGTTACCAGGAAGTTTCCAAAAATTATTTAAAGTTTTTACTTAGTGAAATTATTATTTAAAAAGGTTTAAAAATTTTTAATGATTTAAATTGTGCATTCTTTTAAAATAAAAAAGTGGGTTTAATTTTAAAAAAATTGGACAAGTCGAGGGGATTGTGACGTTGTGGATTGTCGTCTCCTGTGGTTCGACAATCTGAATCGTCACGTCATCTGTCGGATTTATCCCCGAACCGTGATCGTTAATTGGTATGATAATTTAGAAAGTCGGAACTGCCGAGTAACCCCCTATCAGTGGTGAATGTGTGTCGCGCGGCTACTTAGTAGGAGAGAATGTGACAGAGGGCAGGGCCCAAGTGAGTAGTAAAAGACAGAGAAAGGAGAGCCAGTGGAACGAGAGAGAAGAAGAGATGAAGAAGAGGAGTACGTGGGGAGAGAGCCTAGACAGAAGTGTAATATTGTGTGTCATTTCGTTGTGGTTTACCGAATTCCTTCCTCGCCGATTTCATTCAACACCGTTGAAGCAGTCTAACCGAAGCCCGGGAAACCAACGAGAGAAGTTGTTGAGTCGATTCGTCGTAAGTAAGTCGTTTGAGCAATATTGTGCCAGTCGTGTCTCGCTGTTGGCTTTTCTGCTGCCAATTTGTTTGGGCAGAATCACCTCTGAGCGAGAGAAAAACTCAGGTGTTGAGAGTTTTGAGTTTGTTTGGCCGAGTTGAGTCGTAAGTTTATTAATAATCTTACTTAAAAAAGAGAGAGAGAGAGAAAGAGTCGAGTCACTAGTCAGCCAGGAAAAGAAAAATTTTAACAGGGGCCCACCATTGAGTAATTACGTCCTTGCACTTGAGACAGTACAGGGCCGTGTTTACAAATTGCGCACCCCCTTGAAATTTAAAAATTTTTGAACTTAGAAAATTTCTTTGATTTTCTTTTGAAATGGCAAAGGCAACCAGCGAGATGAAGGACCACAAGAGGCGCATGCGCGAATATTCCACGCGTTAGCCAAGCATGGGAAGTAGTTAATGCCATGCAAGTAGGACAAGTCGTGACGAGCCTTCTGAGACACCAAATGTGTATCAGTGGAACGTCACAAGTTTAGAGAGAAAAACTGTTGAGGGCCGAGATGAGATTAGCCCTAAGTGAGGAAGTCGACGTGCCATTTTCGGAAAGGTACGACCTTGGACAATCTGATAAGACCTTCTTATTAGAAGCGTACCCGTTCCCAAATGTCACGCGAAAAAGGGGTGGTAAAATTTCACCCGCATATGACGAGGAGTCAGAGAGTAGGGAGAGTCAGACCAGCGAAAGGGGTAGTGCCGAATTCGAACCTATAAGGGGGGGAAAGAGATCGCACCACGAAACGACGTACAGCAGACTGAGTCCGACCAACGCTGTTTCGACCCCGCGATTTACACCCCTGCCACCAGTCAGGTCAACAGCCAGTATGACCAGCACCATTAGTGCTCAAATGAGTATGAACACTAGTACCGTCATGACAGCTCCGCACACGATTCAGTCAGCAACAATGGCACCAAACGTGCAAAGTTTCCGAGATTTGGTAGCGAGGTTAGGTTTATCTCCCGAAATTGAAAACCTAATCACATATGCCGAGAAAATGGACAGACAGCATTCAGGAGGGGGTGGGAATGGCAACAAAGTTAATGTAGGGACGCAGTCGGTGATGGGTTCAAAATGACCCATTATCAAGAATCGAGAATTGTGTCCCCCCAAAGAAAACAGCCATTAGCCGAGACCTCACATAAAGATAGAGTGAGGCCCACACCCGTCCCGAGGAGCCATTCAAGCCGAAGTAGCGTGAGTGACGCTAGTGTCACTCATCGTAGAGTGCCGAAGAATGGAGAGCCGGTAGCAGAATTTGAGAAAAAGGAAAGCGTGAGGGACACAAATAGCACAGAGGGAAAGAGAAGAGTAGACGACGAAAAAGGGAGTAAGAGAGAAAATGTTGAGAGGAAAATCAAGGATGCCGAGGAGAGGAGAATTTGAGGAAAAAGAGCAGCAGAAAACGAAAGTCCGAGAAGTTTACGGGGGAGAGCCGAAGATCAATCTTGGATGACTCTACAAGTGAGTCGGAATCTGAGAATGATCTAAGTCAATGCCAGAATAGTGGGGGGAAAACAAAGAAATCAGGTCCGGCCGAAGGTCCAAGGTGATTAAAATAATAAAGGACTGGGACTTAAAATTCTTTGGAGATGACGACAGGGCCGAAGAATTCTTGGAGCGCTTGGAAGACTGTAAGGCTTGGTCAGAATTTTCTGAAATCATTCCGGAGGGCCTTTAAAAACGAGTATTTGGTGACGGTTGACGATGAGGACGTCATAGATGAACTAAGAGCCAGAACCCAGGCTAAAGGGGAGAAAATTTCACCATATCTTTCCAGCCTTAGGTTAATCTTAGGTCATATGAAGCGACCTCTCAGCCAAAAGAAACAAGTCAAGATCGCCTATAAAGGCTTGACTCCAGCATACAGACGTCATTTGGACAGGTTGCATTTCGAATCGTTGAGCGAAATGGAGAACATCCTGAGAAATTATGAGAAGGCCAGGGACTTAGACGAAAGATATACCTCCCCCCCTCCACCAAAAGAGAAGATGCGTTTTCCTGCAGCAGCCGTGAAGAAAACCAGATTCGAGAAAATGGTGAGAGAAGAAGTAACGACATCAGAGGATGAGTCAGAGTCGAGTGGTAGTGACCACTCCACCAAAAAGAGCAGAGAGCCGATAGAGGAAAAGAGACACCAGGAAGTGTATGTGTGGACACCATGACACTTATTACAACAGCCCAAAAATCAGCAGTGCAGAGCCAAGTAGTCAGTTCACCCCCACCAAAAAGCTTGCCAGGACCTATGCAAATTGCATACCCAGCCATGTATGCAGAAATGGTGTCAGGAGGAGCAAAACCAGTTGGTTTGCCAAATGTGGAACAAAATGGCTCACAAGCGGCAACAAAGCAATTTATGGGAGTTTGTTTTCAGTGTCTGTATATAGGACATCGGGCCAGAGATTGTCTCAAGAGGATTTGTTTTCAATGCCAGCAACAAGGACATTATGCCAAACAATGCTCTCTGAGGCAAACCTGAGTTGAGTCATGCCTAGTGTGCAAAACGCCAGGAGTAAACTTTTTGAGATGCCTGAATTGTGTAGAATTACGAAGAATCTTGGAGAGCTATTTTAAACTGTAAAAAGTAAGAATTCTACTGTGCGAGGCGTCCCGGGCACTAACACAGCGCTGGCACTGAAACGTGGTCGCGCTTCCACAAAAATTGCAATATCTCGAAATATTTTTTTTATTAAGCAATATACAATTAATTTGTTTGTTCTTTTTTATTTGTTTTATGTAATTTCTTGCCAACTTTATGAAAATTGAAAATTAAAAAGATCAATTCTGTGGAAGAAATGCATAACAGCATAACTGACATTTTTATCAAATTTGAGATAACATCAGATTTGTATATATTTAATATTGCTCTTCAAAGTTCAATAGCTGAAAAATCATTAAAATGGTTATTAATGTAGAAAATAATGAAAACATAATCGCATAATTACGTTTTTGACAAAAGGAGACCAGCATAATAACATACCTACATTCAGTTTAAAAACAATTGACATAATTAAAAATAAAAATAACCTTTAAGAATATAAACAATAAGAATTTTGTAATAAATATTTTTAGTAAAATACATTTTTTGTAATTAAATTAAATATATTTATTTTAATAAAACTGGAACAAATTTTTTATAACATAAATTGTGCATTTAATTATGTGCTTATTTTTAAGGCTATTTATATTCTAAAAAATTTTGGAAAGTTTTTCAAAAATAAATTGACAAATTCAGTAAAGTACATTTCTTTTCTCGTTTTAATAAATTAAAAACATTTTATAAAAAAATAAACTCTTATCATTTTTTCTAACGAATTAATAGTTTAATTGTGTTTATGTAAACAAATCTTATTATTATGACAAATCAAACCAAAATAAATTGTGACATTAAAAGTGACTGAAGTTGGATTCATATACAAACTGAACTTGCATAACCGCATAAGTGCAATAAAACTCATGATTCCGATGAAAAATTATCAAAATTTATACCATATCGTGTGTTTTATTAAATGTTATAAACGAATTTTGAAAATATATTAAATAATTATACTAAATGCAAAAAGACCAAACAAATCTGTTGATTTTCTGAATTGACAGAAGTGAGAGAATATTAAAATTAATTTATCTCGAAATCATGACAAATGCAGTTATGCCTTTCTTCCACAGAATTCTGGTGACTGGACAATAATTTTGGATTTATCAAATTTAATTTAAAAAAATTTTTTTTTTAAATCAAAAAATAAAATTAAAAAAACTAGTCAAGTGCGAGTTGTACTCGCACTGAATTGGCGGGTTCCGTACAAAAATATAAAAATGATACTTGTGACATTGTATAACAACAATTGGTAGGATTTTTTTCAGTTTTGTATTATTTTGGTAAGTGGAATTTTCGACACTAGATTAAAAATAAATAACAAAGAAAAATTAAAGTATTACATATTTTATATTATAAGGAACCAATTTTGGAACAAATTAAAAAAATTGGTTCCTCTGCGCTTATTGCTTATAATAATAATAAATAATAATAATTTTAATTTAATAAAGAAATAAAAATGTTTGTCATTATCAGAGAAACAATATTAAAGGGTCCAATTCTTATTGGAAGATAATTATTTTACATTGTAAGTAAATATTTTAATGAAAGAAACATTTTATTTAAAAATAATTTTTATGAAACTTTAATTCAATGGAAATATCCTATGGCCGGTTTGCCCGACCGAAAACGGTCCGGTTTAACCCACAGGCCCATTTTGAGAATAAATGTTTGTCAAAAAGAAACACCTTGCAAATTCATCAAAGTTTTTGGTGGTAAATATTTCTGAGGTGTGTACTTTTTAAGCCTAAGACCTAATATTTGGAAATATTATACGATTTCCTCAGAATTTCCTTAAGAAAAATTTGTAAAAGTGTAAAAAAACTAAAACAAAAACTTTTGCTCCCTTCGTCGCACAAACGCAAGCTAAAACTGTCAGATTGAAAAATAAGGTATACTAAACATGGTTGTTTTAAATTTGTAAACAACACTTTTTCCAATTTCGCCATCTCGGAAATATTGAGAGGGTTCCGGTTTGCCCTACTCTCCCCTACTGTTACTTTAAATTCTTTAAAATATTTTATGTGTAAATTTTATGAATTTATTTTTGTAATTTGTTTGAATTGTTAATTTTATTCAATATTTTATAATATTGTTGAAAAAGCTTTTAAAATCTAAGTATTTTCGTTGTAAACTTTGTTAATCTGTTAATCGCCACTTGTCCAATAGCCTATTTTGGCCCTGCAAGGCGAGCGCCGGACGAGCAAACAATTGAATCACTGCATTGAAAATATTTTGTCCATGGTTAAAATAATTTACTCATAACTGAAAAACCAATGCATAGGTTAAAGTGTTCTTACTCTTATTTTAAAGCTGAAAATACAAGCTTTCATTTAGTACAAATGTTAAATTTTTCTGAAAACTTTTCAAAAAGTTGCAGCCTACCAAAGTTAGTTATGAATACAATTTTCCACTATTCTTTATTATCAAAAACTTGAATAAATAATACTTTCTAATAAATTAATTACAAATTTATCAAAACATGCTTGTACTTTTCTGAAAAACCTAGTCTTAAAATGAGTATCGTACGCTACTCATTATGAATTGCAACAAAAATGAGACTCTTAGGTGGCGCCACGTTCTATGGCTTTTAACATAGTCTCATTTTAAGATGCAACAAAAATGAGACCGGGTTTTTTTGGTGTATTTTGATTCATATTTTATTTCATTAATTTCGTATTTATTTTGAAAAAAATAAGGTGTAAAAAAGCCTCATGAACATTTTATTCATAAATACCAACTAACAGTTTATTATATTTTGTTGTTTAAACAACATTTTTAGGGTGTTTTGAATATGCAATGGAACGATCTGCCAGGGTTTAAATTCGGACACCAGTGGCGCTAGATTAGCTATTTGAACTTTCAATTAAATTGAGTCTGCATTAATTATCATTATAAAACCGTTTGATGTTACACTGGGCCACACAGTGGGAGTTTTTTCAACTTACTGTTTACAACTGTGTACATCCTATAATTTTTAAGCGATATGAGTGTTAAAACAAAATATTACATCATTATGCGTCGACGTCAAACCTCCCGCTTGATAAATAACGAAAGTAGTGAGAAAAACACTGGGCTATAGCAAAAGTCGAATCTAGTCAGTTTCCCATCTAAGTGCTGACTGAAATGAATGTCGCTTAACGTTAATGATCACAAGCCACGGAGTCTTACCACTGTAATTTACCATCGGTTTTATTAAAAATATTCGAATTCAGGAACCCCAAAGAAATAAATTTCGAACAAATCGCATCAATCTTGAAATTATCCGCCATTTTGAAATTTGAAAATCGGACATCACATTCATAATCTGAGACCCTAAAAACTGAGTAACGAGTTTCGATCAAATCTTATAATTCAAAAAATTTATGCCGATTTAAAAATTTTTAAATATGTCTTCAAATATGGATTCAGTTACTCAAAATGTCTCACTGTAATTTTCTTTTAATTATGAAGTTTTTTACACACTTTTTATCGGCGAAAATAAGAAAATAATATTATTTACCCAGTGAGTACAAGAACGTCTACAATACGTCTTAATCACGTCTTTTGAACGTCTAAAAGACATAATCGACATAATCACGTCTAAAAGACATATGAAAGACGTCTTCTGAAAGGCCTTTCCACATTCTTTCATATCTTAAATAGACATTTCATTTATAACATTTTCTAAGTTGAAACGCAGAAATAGTATATTAAATTAAATTTATCGTTTAATTTTATTTTTCTAAAATATGCATAAATAATGAAAAAATTCTACGAAGCTGTGATCGAACTCGGATACCTTGGGTTTGCAGCACTGAGCATTAACCCCTTAACTGCGGATGCCGAAGATTTTGGCCGTCAAATCTTCATCACCGCAGTTAAAGGGTTAAGCACCTCAGCAGTTCAAGACAGATATAAACTTCTACAGAGTTTATGATCTCACTTGTAATTGAAATGAATTTAACTTAGAAAAATAAAAAAAAACTTTTATATTTATAAGTTTCTAAGTCCAAGTTGAACGTAGAAAATAATATTTTTTATTTTTAAAAGTTGAATGAAAAAGACGTCTCGTAGACATCTTAAAGACATATAGAACATTTATAGGATAATTTCTGCATAACAAAAAATTTTATTTCATAAAATTAATTTATTTGAAATGTATTTTTATTTACTCTATAATTACATTATTTATTAATTTGTGTCATTATCATTCGTTCAAAAAACCTGTTGCTCATGTAATATTCTTAATACATACTAATTTTTTAAACAAAAATTTCAATAAAAAAGGTTTTATCATATGAAATAAAGTCTGTCGAATGTGAACTTTTGCACCTAATTGATTTTCACATTAGATATTACGTAATGCTTTTTGATTCTAGTTCGGGACAAGAAAAAAATATAGAAAAAGTGTAGTGGTCGTTTTCCGGATAAACAGTGACTGGATACCAATTTGGGAAGGCGACTACTTTTATCGGCGTGTAGGATGCAAGAGTCGACAGTTTGATACGGTTTACGGTAAACACATTTTGATGGCAATCACGTCACGGAGCAAGCGGGTCGACTACAGGGGACGAGGAGTTACAGAGGGCTGAGTGGTCTACCAGTGGTTCAGTGAAGGGCTCTTAGCAACCCTTTGTTGCTCCTGCTCGGGCCAAAGGCCTCTGATTTACTTAGTCCATCGAGTGCTCTTGGACTTGTCGACCAAGAACTACTCTCTTTCTCTCTCGTTGGGCTAGCTTTCGTCAACATTCCGAAGTCAAGTAGCAAAAATACAATGGAAAAACTACAAAAACCCTTCGATTTTCCAGTTTTATCTTATTACATTTTTACAAATAAAGCTCCATCCTTAACAAATTACAAACTGAAATGTTAGAAAATTGGATTTAAAAATGTTACTAATACCTTTTTACATTTTTATCTAATGTTAATCAAATTTTCCAGAAAACTTTTTACTTTTTAATGATCAACTTATTCACTGAAATATTGTTTTAAAAAAGGTTATTATTTTTGGTTTCAAAAAAATGTTTTTTATATGCTTCATTTAGTTTTGGAACATTCTAATCTTAAATTCCATATTTGTTGTATCAAAAAATAATAAAAATTAACAAAAATATCACAGTTGAAATGAAAGAACATCAAAATTCTTTGATTTTAAAAAATTAAGTTTTTTCTGTTTCTTTTTTGTCTTTTATTTTAAATAGACAAAAAAATTGAAAACATTTCATATAAGAAAAAAGATGTAGAATTTTATCCTCTACAAGAGTTCTTAGTTCATATGAGGATATAAAAATAATGCATTGTTCTTAATTTTATTTAATATCATAATATCATTTATTATGATGAAGAAGAAGAAAACAAAAACATTCGGACAAATAGTTTTTAAAAATTAGTTTACTGCTTCAATAAGTATTTTCAATTGCACAATAAATGTTACAGACAAAAGTTTGGTACTCTTATGGGTTCTTCTATTTTTCCAATCGTGGGAGATATTGTTAAACAAGATTTGGAGGAATATATTATTAGAAATTTAGATTTTAAAATCATTGGTTGTAAGAAAGCCAGGGCAAAAAATCCATTGAATATTTTGTGAAATTTACTTGTTTTCTATTTAAACTAACCTTCTTATTTTACAAAACTTGTCGTGTTTATTTAATTAAATTAATTAAACACGACGAAAAAGTAGTTCACAGTGCATTAAAAACATTAACAATGAATAAACGGTTGCAACGAAATAAGTTATCTGTGGTGAAACTTAAAGAGAACTTCTAAAAAAGGTACGAAAAATTGATAGTGCAAATCGAAAACAGGTAAACTTAATATAATTTTCAATTTTGCTTGCTAAAAACTCTTTCATAATTATTAAAATATTTTTCAAATAAGACCTTTTGTCATATAAATAAAGGAAAACTATAAAAATACCTAAATTGATAACATGTTTTGCTAAAATCGTAGGGTGGCTTTTTTACCCCACCAGGTGGTGCAAAAAAACCACTCACAGTGCTTTCGTAAAACTCTTATAACTTAATCCTTTCATGAGATAAAAAATATTTCCGTCAAGAATTTTCAAGCTTAATAACTAAACTTTCAATAACAATTGGAAATTTGAGAAAAAAAATTTAAATACACATTTTACAGCATCAAAAGTAAAAATATGTCTTTTTTACCCAACTCTACCCTAATAAAAATATTTCAATTAAACGAGATATGCAAAAAAAGATTTTTAAATTAACCTGCCTTTCTTCTGTCAACCAATAAAATCACATGTAACTTAAGAAAAAGATTCTTTTTGTTCCAGTAGTTGGTCGTTTAGCTCAGTTGGTTAGGTTGATTGTTTTCGATTCCGTCCGTCAAACCCGCGTTCAATCCCCAGTCCCTCCAAATTGTTTATCACATTAAAAAAAACTTTCTCCAAAATTCATAACTTTTCAAAATGAATTAGAAAAATAATAAAATAAGCAAAATAATTTTTTTTTATTATAAAATTATTTTTATTATTTAACAATTATTTGTTTTATTTTTTTGAGCAAATTTACATCTAGGGTGATTGTGTGTATTACTACGTGTGCCCCATTTACTACGAATTTAATTAAAAATTATTAAATTATCTATAATAAAACTTTAATTTATATTACTTTTTATTTTTAATGAAAAATTCTAAAAAAATGTATTTTAATAAATTTTAATTAACTTTGAAAATCACTACTTCAGATGAGAGCACAAAAAGTTGTATTAGTGAGTTGAGAGTGCTTTTAGAAAGAGAAATATATTTATGCGTTTTGTGAACAAATATTTAATGTTAAGTTAAATAAAGCAATAACATTAGTTTTTATACATTTAAAGAAAATGTAATGTTTTGAACGTTTTTATTATTTAATTTTAAACCTAGAATTGGACACATGCTTTTTCGCACATGCGTTTATTTCTTCGCCGTGTAACACAACCTAAAATATAGTTGTGATAGTTCGTGGTTCGTGTTTGTTTACCTATAATACTTGGAGCGAACGCAATGAAAATTATAATTTTTAGCTAAAATAAATAAGTATTCTCCAAGACATTCAAAACCTCTAAAGCAGACAAAAGGAACTAAATGTCAATGCATAATAATTAAAGTTTTTGTTAAATAAATAAAAAATATGATTTACAGATATAACGTCAAGTAATTATTTAACTTAATTTTGTTATCTAAATAAAAATAAATATTTATTTTCATATTATGAATAAAGTTTAATTTAATAATTAAATAATTAAATACATTATTTTGTCTTTTTGAAATAATTCACGCGTATTGATTGGCACGGCGTAGTAATGCACACGTAGAATTTTCAAGCACATTCGTAGTAATTCACACTTGTGCACTTTTTTTTAAATATTCCTTTTTTTAATATAAATTAAATTATTTTTATAACCCAAAGACTTTTTTTAGTTCAAATAAAGATTAACTACATTTAAAAATAATTGGGGAAAAAATTAAGGTTAAAAGCTTTAAATGATTCTTTAAACGTGGCTGATTTTAAAACAAGTAATACACACAATTACCCTATAACCTATCTAAAATTATAAGTGTTAATTTCCGAACTTATCGCGGTTAACTACCAGATAATTCGCTGCGAATTAACGTTTCAACTTTTCAGCGACTTCGCTCTGCGAACTCGCAAAAGGGCGGGCATTTAGTTTTCGCCTGAAGTTTGCAATGCGAACTTCCTGCGAAATGTTGTGTTATGTGGGTATATATAAATAAAATATAAAGTTTGTTTGTACATTGTTCAGAACTTTAAAATTTAAATGTATTTAATTCATAAAGAAAAAACACGTGTTCTTCTCTTTTCACTTTTATTCTTTGTAATTTTCTTTAATATTCTGTAAAAAACTGTAATACTCTTAAAGCTCTTGTGAACACAGAACATAAACTATTAGTAAGCGTCATTGCTACGATTTTTGACCAATATTGACCGTCATCATCGTATTTCAACCAATCACGACCGTCACCATATAATCCCATCAAGAAAAATAAGATGTTTTTCTATTAAGGAAATTATTAAAATTTTCAGTTACGTATCATTAATCGTAGAATTTAATAATCTTTCGAACCAATATTTTTTAAAACATAATTTTATTAATCAGTCTTTTGATTTATATACTTACAATTTTGTATTTTTTTCAAGCGATATCGAGCTATATTCTTGTATTGAAGATCATTTTAGATTATAGTTTTTAATAATTTAACAGTGGAATGGGTGGTCAAAAAAATACTTACTAAACTTTTTCGATGACAAATTCACTCAGGAGTTCTTTAGATATTTAAACAAAGATGCAAAATTACCCTAAAGAAATCCTTTAAGGTCAATGTTTTTTAAAACTTTTATTCAGATGAAAAAATTAGTTAGTTCTCAATATGAGAAATTTTTGACACAAAAATTAAACATTGTTTTTTCCTGACGTTTCTCTGATTTCTAGACAGAATTTTGACATTTTCCCTGATCCTTAAGAATATTTCGATTCACTCTAAAAATGACTGACTACTGAGAAAAATGTTTAAAATTTTATTACTTTTGAAAAAATTTAATTTTTCTATCGAATTTTGATATTTATCAAAATAATTCAATTTTAGAAACGAATTTTATTCAAATTCCTAAAGATAATTGAATTTCTGTAAAAAATTCTGTTATATATTATATTTAATCGATAATGCATATATCTTCTATTAAAATAATGTATTTTATCATGATATGATATGCAGTACTTTTAATTATTATTTTATGTGTGTTTTAAATTTGCATTATATTCGACATATTTTCTAAATGTTATTTTTATGTGTGTTTTAAATTTGCATTATATTCGTATATTTTCTAACAAATATTATAATTATATTATATGTTTATTATTACAAATCCAGAAAAGAATAGTATTTTAAAAGAATGTCGAAAGAATAACGATTACGAGAAATTCAAGATCGAAGATACAGATTATTAATATGTACACACGCCACACCTGAGGATCAAAGACGAAGTTGCGACCTCAACTCCATGCAAGGTCGAAGCGATGTCTTCCGACTTCAACTCTATGGAAGGTCGCAGCGATGCCATGCGCACTGAAATCTATTAAGGTCAAGACGAATTTTCTAGCTACGAGCATTCGTCTAATGAGGAAATTTTTATATAAAAAGGGTGACCATTTCTTATTAGAACAGAGAGTAATAATTTGGAAACCAGCGTTATAACATCTTTAAGACAGAGAATAATTTTTTGGAAATCAATCAGTAATAAATCTACCATCGTCAAGTGAACTCCAAGTATAATCTACAAAGTGATCAACAGTTTATTCCCAAGTATTATTTTGAAAGTGTTTTCTCTAAAAGTGAACTTTAAAATTATTTTCAAAGTTTTGCTTTGAAACGTACTACGGTTAAAGAGAATTAATTCCCCTCAGCAATTTTTACTATTTTCAAAAATATCAATTTGAAAATAAATTCAAGTATCTATCTTATATCTGGAAAGAAAGCAAATATTACCAAAATACAATACACTATCTCATTAGTGTAAACAAGAGGACTAATACTCTAACATTAAGGACAACTGTTTGAGGCCCTTTGGCGACTAGCCCCCTCAAGACCATCCAAGATCGGATTACCAGATAATATCACTACAATATTCAACACCAGTAATCGTTATTCTTAAAAGTAAGGTTTATAATTTAGAACTATACTCATTGTATTTTTGTCAATACTTTTCTTTCTTGTTGGTTTTTAAATAAATTACTCTCTCACAACTTTTAGTAGGCTCATTGACTTATCCTCATCCCAAATTAGATTCTTTATTGAAACTAATTTAAAACGAGGAACGTTAGGTATATTTTAAAAAGGTTTCTCGTTTTGACGTAACAAGGCAAACAAAAATGTATAAATCCATCATTTTCTTGTGAATTCTGAAAATTTAATTTTTTCCAGTACTTTTAATAAAAAATCTCTGACTTTTCTCTAATTTTCCTTACTAATTCTACCTTCCCTGATTTTTCCTCAATTTTTTAATTTCTCTAACCTGTGACAACCCTGGAATTGCTTGATATCGAAATTTTTGAAAATTTACAAAACTGAAATTTAAATATTGGAAAATTATGTCAATTCTGTTCAATTGTAGTTTTTAAAATAATTAAGGACATTACATTAATGATGACTGGATTCCGCATTCGTCTCGAAAAACCGAGAATCTCGCGAGAAAAACAATTAAAACAATAGAATGTGATATTTTCATCTCTTTTCTTTTATGAAAGGACAGAGTCTCGTCATGCATCAATACAGCTAAGAAATAAGTTAGAATGTTTTTGCAATTCTCAAAACGTAATGAAGATGGCACCAACTGTGGATGTAAAGAGAATGTGGAATTTAACCGAAATGATGATAGGTAAGGGTATAAAATTAAAATAATCGTTGTAGTTACTGTGTTCTGCTAATAAAGAAATGGAAGGACTTTCAATAACGGAGTCAGATTGAAAACTTCTCGAATATGCTCAAAAATACCTCTAACATCTAAAAGCTTTATCTGATCTTGTTTGCGGGGAAAAGTATGCAACATTGCCTTTGACAGTCGTTGGCTTTAATTAAATGTGCGTTGAAATAGAGAAAGGGATTCGAAAAATTGACAAAAGAGCTGAGAAAAACTATTATGATGAAAAAGTACGCTATTCTCTTTTTTATGCTTTTAAAAAATTGATGAAGCATTATAAAAAGTGCCATTGGAACTATCTTACAGCACTTATATTGGATCCTCAATTTAAAATTGAAAGCTTTTACAGAACAGAATGAGGTAAAGAAATGGTAAAAACATCACTTTCACAGTTTGAAAGAATTTACAAACAAGAGTATTACACTCCAGTTTTGAAAACTGCTGATGACAAAGACAAGAAAATCGGCGAAGATAAATATTTGACTGAAGAATCGGAATCCAGCGACGACGAAACCATAAATATATATTCATTTTTTGAGAAAACCAAACGTTCAAAGAAACAACAGGCGTAAAAAAACAGAAAGAAGACTGAAGACAAGAAATAGACGACTATTTTCGTGAAGAGATAATTGATGACAGTGTAGATATACTTATGTGGTGGAAGCAAAACGCATCTCGGTTTCTAAATCTATTAAAAATGGCCAGGGATTTCCTTTCAATCCAAACAACTTCTGTTTCGACAGAACGACTCTTTTCATGCCCTTCTTTAATTGTGAGGAAACATAGAATTAGACTTGGAGATGAATGTATTAGGGAATTAATGTGTATAAATAATTGGACTCGAAATAAAAAATTTTCAACATTTCAATGATCATTGAAATAAATTTTGAGCTTTTTTAAAATCGATAATGATTTTATTTAGGGGAGATTGGGGAATTGTGGGCCACCTCCATTATTTAATAATATTTAAAAGTTTTATCACCTAATTTTTTTTATTTTCTTCAATTCATTCCAAAGAATCTTTTCATAAACATGTCATGACTTTACAACGCTTTACAATTAACTAAAGCCTTAAACAACAACCACCTAAAAAATTTCGTTTAAATAATTATTTTGGACGTTAATATTTTTATTGTTTTTACAAGGATTTTCAAGAATTAATTATGGAAAATAATTTTTAAGTAATGTGTGGTATTGCTACTTTGACTCCAAAAAGAAATTTTGTATCAAATTTTAATAAATAAATAATACAAAGCTTGTTGTGAAATGAAGCATTTGGGGAATTGTGGGCCACAGCAAATTATTGTAGTTTTTGGCGGTGTAATTGAGCTAGTGTATTAATACACCCACATAACACAAAAACTTACAGGAAGTTTCCCGTGGGAACCTTAGGAAGTTACCCTTGGTAACTTCCTGGAAATTTGCAGGAAATACAATAATGTGCGCAGGTCATTATCCTTAGGATATCCAATCTTTATTACATATTTAAAATATAATTAAAGAGATTTATTAAATGCATGAAATAAATTACTTTAAGAAGAAAAAAGTTTAATTTTTTAGGTTAAAGTAAAGACATTTTTCGTGCATATGAAAATGTTCAAAATTATGAAAAAATGTTAATAAAGAATACCTCTGAAAAAATATAACCTTGTTTGAATCTGTACAAAAAAATAATTTCATAAAATAGTTTCACAACTCAAAGATAATATAATTCAAATAATAAGTCAAATTAATTTATTCAATTATGAATCTTTTCATTAAAAGTTACACTAATACTTGATACAATTGTTTATAAAGATAAACATTTATAAAAAATTACTTTAATTATTTATCTTTAAATTCTACCAAACGCAGAAACTAAAACATGCATGTGCTTCAACTGCTGCGGGCAAAGTGACATCTAAAAGCATGTAATTTAAATTTAAACGATCTAATTATATAGACTATTAATTTTTGTAAAATTTTTTTAAGAATACAAACAATAAATTTAAAAAAATTTTAATTTAATTTCTTTGATATAAATATTTATTTTCCTATGAAAAATATGTCTTGGCTGGAATGCGGCAGAAACTAGTGCACTTATCATATATAAAGGTCCGCGTATATACCTAAATCCGTAGGAAAGAAAATCACTTGGCCGATTTTTTTAGGTGATCCAGATTTTGGATTTTACTTTTGAAATCCAATCTACAAAGTAACTAACGCTAAGTTATGCGTTTACGATAAAATGTTGTTTTATGTAAAGGAACTAATAATCCTTTGTATAATTTTTAGTTAATGTGAGATCTAATATGATAGATTTGATATTTAAATTAGTTTTTCTTTAAATATTGGCAAAGTAGACCCTGTTTGATATAATGAGAAAATTTAGAATTATTTTAAAGTAATATCCTATTATTTTACTTGTTATGAGTCGTTACTGCTCAATATAATTTCGATGAGAAAAGCTTCTACAATGATCACCAAGTGGTCGATATTTGTAGCAACTTTTCCAAACTTCAAACAGACAAATAGCGGAATGAAATCGATAAAATATAGCTAAAGGCATTGAGACGTGAATAATTATTGTCCAGGCCCAAACTCCGAAAAATCTTAGATGATCGGGTCGAACTCCGGCTCTGGATTTTTCGAATGTGTTGACTGTCCACAGTGCCACATTAACGACAATCAAGAACGTTATCAGCTCCTTACCGGGTTTCTCTTTTGTCGTAGACCTTCGCCTCCAAGCGATCTGGAAGTTGAAGATAAAGTTGAGAGAATTCTTTTTCCTTTATCTTTCAAATGATGGGAAGTTTTATAAACATTTCTTTATCTATATCTTGATACGTCAAACAAGTTTTACCTTAATGAGTAAAGTTTGAATGGTACTTTGTAATAGAGCTAGAAAATCTAAGCCTAGAAGAAGTCCCCATATAGGTCCTCGTGTTAAGATCCCACCAACAGCACCAAAGAAGCTGTGAAGATATACTCCCGCTTGGGCTGCTGCTAATAAAGTAGCGTCAAGTCTCGGGGGCTTGGTATTCTTGTGCTCGAGATTTTGTAACTTGAGCGCTGCGCCAATAGCAGCTAGAGCACCTGTAATATTTACTGATTTATTATACATATTAGGTTTTTCTTAAATTGTACATTTTTTAAATTGTTAAATTTGTTATCTTTATAGATATTTTAGGCTGTATATTTCTTTAATAGACTTTGCAAAAATTTAATTTCTTACAATATTACAGTAATCTTGCTTTAGTTTCAAAAATATTGTTGAAAAATATTTTAGGGGGGAAAAGTGTATGTCTATCAAATAGCATATTACCCGTGTACAAATCTACCCAAGGACGCCCAAAGTGATATTGGGCGTCAATGTGGGCACAACTGGACTTCTTAAAGTTTAAGAAATGAGATAATAAAATAATTTAGTTAATTAAGTTATTATTTAAATGATATGGTGGACAAATAAATAAAACAGCGCAACTGTAAACAGCTCCAAAAAAAATTTTTCTTCTGTGTACTTAGACAAAGTTTGGGTCAACAATAATTTATTTCTTATTTTCATTCAATTTGTTAATAATAATTGAACATGGTTTTCTAATTTTGTATATAACAAATTATTAAATCATATTGAATAGTATTTTTCACATCTTCCATTCAGTAATTATATGTTTAAATGATACTAAAAAATTAAAACTTTACTACACTCCCGCGTCGTCAGCATAGTGGTCTATTAGTCCGTAGTTTCGATTCCTCTCGTGCGCAGTTTTGTATATTTCATAGGTTTGCGTTATTTCTAGAATTAAGTTATAGAACGAACCAAAACGTGAAAATCTAATACATCCACTTACTGTAATTGCCGATTATTCAATTTTTAAATTACATAAACATTTTTTTTGCTTTGTGTACTAAATTTATTGCTTATTGTTCGTTGTCATCTTTAATACAGTTTAATTAAAGAGAGAAATAATAATTTGAAAAAAGGAAAATACATTTATTTATATTATTTCTCTTTCTTTTCTTGCTCAATTATTAATAATTAAAAATTAACAACTGTACATAACAATACCCAATAACAATAGTATGATTAAATCTGGTCCCAATTGGGATTTCCTAACATTGGACATTTGAACATTCACGCAATCTCTCATGAACATCGCCACTCAACGTTTCTAACCTCGCTGAATGAGGTTCTGTCGAGTTTCAGGAAATCTTTGGTACTGTGTGGTACGTTACAAACCTAGTTTGGGCGTTGACTGAATTGCTCACTTTCAAAATTGGGAACCCCAGTTGAGACCACATTGGAGACCAATCTCCAATATATTTATATATTGTATTTATATATCCCTATTAATATAACATCATTTCGCCGTTGTCGCTGATTCAGAAATTTCTAAGGGCGCACTATAGTATATTTCCAGATCTAAAAATAGATCGATTTTGACCTATATTACAACCGACAGATCACATTAATACATATGTAATTTTTCCTCAAAATCAGACAAAAATTTTTCTAGCTTATACAAATTTATTTAAAATTTTTAAAATTTGGGTTCTTTTAGTACATAATAAGAGGTAAATCTTCTAATTTTTCCAAATTTTTTTGAAATTATTCGCTCCATTTACAAGCTTAAGGGGAAATTCCAGTTCAAAATGTCAAAAAAAATCGATTTTTTCCTTTTTATTTTCGAATTTCTTATAGTGTCAAGAATACTATCCTAAATTATTATTGCAAAATTTGAAGTAAACAAAAGTTATACATTTTTATTCTTCGACATATCAAAGATGTTTTTGTGTTCGGATAAGCAATCGAATGATTTAAATGTTTTCTCATTTGCATTTCTTAAAAAAGACAAACAAAAATGTATTTGGTGTTGCTGATCACAAATTAGATATCAAATTTTCAAAATTCAATATGGCAGAAAAGAAAATTTTTTTATTTTAATTTTTTTTGTTTAATTTTTTTTCTCGTGCAGCATATTGCATCCGCCATTTTGATTTTTGATGAAATTATGTCATATTCGTAATCAACGACCCCAAAAAACCCCCCGTAATGATTTTCAAGCAAATCCAATGATTTAAAAAAAATGTCCTCTATATTGGATCCGCCATTTTGAATTTTAAAAATCTGATTCCATATTCGTAATCAGCGACCTCAAAAACCCCCGAGTAACAATTTTCAAGCAAATCCGATGATTTTTTTTTTTAATTTCGAAACGTAAGAATAAAACCTTTGAATGCGTTTTTCTAAAAATGTACTTTTTTGAACTGGTAAAAGTGATAGCTCGAGTTTTACTGAACCAATTTTGAAAAACCAAACTGCGTTTGATTCATTATCATCATGGCTAGGGGTGGAACCTTAAAAACTGGAAAATTTGCGGCTCCTTTTTTTCTATAAGAGAAATTCTAAAACTAGTATATTAATTTTACTTGTCGAAAGATTAAATATTAGAGTTTTTTTCGCACTGGCAAATGTTTATTAACCTTTAGTCACTTGAGCTATAAATTGATTTGCTTTTTATCTTGGATAATTATTTTATTATACTCAGATATTATTTTCATTCCTCTTTCAGCGACGTCGTATACTACTTTAAAGTTTCTTGCTTTATAGGAACCAAGTTGTAAATTAGTATTAGATGACCACTCAGAAACGTCAAGATAAAAAAAATCAACATTAAAAAATTCATCGTTTAGAAACTCACAAAAAATCAATATCTATATTAATTAAATAGGTAACGCCATTTGGAGCAATATACCGCTTTGGTAGTTTATCATCTGATATTTTCACTTTGTTTTTCACGAATTTTATTTACCATTCTTCTTTTTACATCATTTTTGAACTTGTTCTTAATATGAAACACCTTAAAAGAGCATTGTTATTCAACCTCTTAAAAAGTTAAAAAAATATACTAGTTTTGTTTACTGTGATAGCGATATGGCATATTCATTAAGCTTGTAAATGGAGCACATACTTTCAAAAAAATTTTGAAAGATTGGTAGATTTACCTTTTGTCATGTACTAATAAAAAGATCCCAAATTTTGAGAAGTTTAAATAAATTTGCATGAACTAGAAAAAAATTTGTTTTCATTTTACAGGAAAAATTACATGTATTTTCTATTTAAAATTTCAGCCAATTTGCTTCAAACTTTCAGGAAGTTATCAGCAACCACTTATTTTGGAAATTAAATTTTAACATTAAATATTTTTTATGAAGCTGAACTTTGCTCCCAGTTATCAACAGGAACTTAATTTTACAAAATATTATATTTGTTTTAAACAAATAAATATTTAACTTTAAAATTTAATTTTTAAAAGTAAGTGGGTGCTGATAACTGAGTGCCAGTTTCAACTTCATAAATTCCACTTGACACGTGCGTATTAAACTATGATATTTTAGAATCGGTTAAACATTTTTTTTCTCGTTCTTTATAGAAAAATATTAAAGACGTATTTTTTTATTTTTCCATAATTGCCAAAATTTTCGAGATATGAATTTTCGAAATTTTGGATTTTTAAAAGCAGACCTATTTTCAATAGCTTATAACTTTGAAAGTATTGAGTTTCGAAAAAAGTTGTCAAAGAAAGAAAGTTTTGGTTTTTCTTCAACTTTAAAAAATTTTTTTTTTAAAATATATTTTTTAAAATTTTTTAGAAAAAAAATTATTTTTTCATAAACAAATTAATTTATTTTTAATTTGGGCGCTATTAATTTTTATTTTTTTCTTATTTATTTATACCTGCCAATATACAGATGATTGTTTAAAAATATCCGAGATGGGCCGATTCATAGTTTTCGTTCTATAAATTTTTTAATTAATTTGTTTATAAAAAAATCATTTTTTTTCTAAAAAATTAAAAAAAATATTTTTTAAAAAATCTTTTAAAAGTTGAAGAAAACCAAAACTTTCTTTCTTTGACAACTTTTATCTAAACTCAAAATTTTAAAAATTATAAGCTATTAGGTTTACTAATTCATAGTTTTCGTTCTAAAAAAAATTTATAGAACGAAAACTATGAGTCGGCCCATCTCGGATATTTTTAAACAATCATCTGTATATTGGCAGGTATAAATAAATAAGAAAAAAATAAAAATTAATAGCGCCCAATTTAAAAATAAATTAATTTGTTTATAAAAAAATAATTTTTTTTTCTAAAAAGTTAAAAAATATATTTAAAAAAAAAAAATTTTTAAGTTGAAAAAAACCAAAACTTTCTTTCTTTGACAACTTTTTTCGAAACTCAATACTTTCAAAGTTATAAGCTATTGAAAATAGGTCTGCTTTTAAAAATCCAAAATTTCGAAAATTCAAATCTCGAAAATTTTGGCAATTATGGGAAAATAAAAAAATACGTATTTAATATTTTTCTATAAGGAACGAGAAAAAAATATGTTTAACCGATTCTAAAATGTCCTACTAAAATTTCACGTGGAATTGCCCATATATATATATGTATATATAATCGCGACAACCCTCTAGTTTTACATTTCTTGATAGGTAATTTAAAATTTATTTGAATTTATTAAAATGATTAATTACAATTATTAATAATTAAATTAATTGAATAAATATAACTTGATATTAAAATTTAGGTGCAATTTGACTTATTTTTGAACCTGTAGGTCGAAAATTTGATTAAATTATTATTTATTGTAACTTATTATAATGCATTTATATTAAGAAAACATGATTTAAAATTTATAAAAATTAAACTAAATATAAAAATAGAGAGGGTGTCAGCGCACTGGGGGTGGAGCCCCTCTGGTATATATATATTAAATGATTTAGAATGCATTTGTACAAGTGTTAAGTCAAATTACTAATTGGTATAGACAACTACTAGTTGATTACTAATTAAATTAATAATTGCTACTCTGCAGTGCAATTCACTTTTTTATATGTTCATTCTTCTGTAATTGATTTGTCAATATCCCACCTGAAATTTGAATTGCAATCTCTAAGGCAGTGACTTGTTGAATTGCAATTTTTGGTTGAGAATCTTTCAATACAAAGAACATTATCAGGCTTAGTACTGTTGCTGCTATTATTAAAATGCCTCCGAATAAACCTCTGCAAACCAAAAAGATTTTTATTTTAACAACGTCTTCTTTATTTACTTAATAGAAATAATAATAGAATATATAAAATAATAATATAAATAGAAACAGATTTCTTAAGTTTCACCAGTAACATAAGTTTTTTCTTTTAAATCGGAATACTTTCGGAATTTTTTTGTGAATTTAGTTATTATTTCATTTCCGTGGAACATTTGTGTGGAGTCGTAGAAAATGTGGGTATTATTAAATCGCAATAATCAACTGTTTCTATTTACCCTAAATTTTTCAACTTTGCTAAAATTTAGAGGTAAATAGAAACAGATGATTATTTCTTACAAAATTTAAGAAAATTTCAATTTCGAGTATAGAAATATTTAAAGATACAAAGAATTATATAAAAAATGTTGTTATTTATAAAGTAATTCAAATTAATAAATAATAATACATTGGTTCAGTTTAAAAATAAACAATGCCAAAAATTGAAACACATTACTTAAATAGCGGTTTGTTCTCTCTTATTCTATTCTATAATTCTCTATAATTCATTTTTAATCTATTTTATTACTTCTCGTTCAATTTTATTATCTCTTATTTTCTCTCTTTCTATTATAAGAAATATGGTTGAAATGTATGTTTCTGTTTACCTCGAATTTCCAGTTTTTAGGGGTAAATAGAAAGTCTCCTATTTTTAATTAATGTTTGAAAGATGAGAAAATTAAAGTTGATTTTTATTAGGGCTGCGCAAGAAATGAGACAAGCTGATATTCTTCAGAGTCTCGTCTCGGTCTTTTTAAACTTAAAAAATTTTAATATTGTCCCTTGTTTCATATGGTCTTGTTAAAATAGATGCTTTTTGAGAAAGAACATCATAGTTTAAATTTTTTTCCTCCTACGGATTTGCTGAAGCTGCAAACTTTACATTTTCAAGATGCGACTTTACTTAAACTTACCTGTAGTAAAATTAGCTTGTCAAAATATAATGAATAATACCTTTACAATGGCATATTATTCATTATATTTTAACAAGCTAATTTTTCTACAGGTAAGTTTAAGTGACGTCGCACTTCAAAAATGTAAAATTTTCAGCTACAGCAAAACTGCACTAGGGAATAATTAAAACTATGATTTTCTTACTCAAAAACACCTACTAATATAACAAAATTATTTTATTTAGTTGACAATTTCACTGTAAACTAGTATAAATTACATGTTAGTCTTGAGAAAGTACGGACTAAATAATTTGTAATTTTGTTTTTAAGTCAGATAAAGCCCAAGAACAATTTTTTTTATCTTTGCTAACAAAATTTACGGCTCTGAAGTTGGCATCGACGCTCAACGTCGAAAATTATTATTTAAAAGTTTTAAAGGTTCAAATGTCACAGGAAAACGAAAATAACACAATTAAAAATTTTCCTGATCACTTAAGAAAAAAATCTAGAAAAACAGTTTCGAAATATCATTTTGCTTTACCAGTAGAAATACAATTTATGAAGATAAACCTACGTGTCCCACATAGCACAATAACTTCCAGGAAACTTCTAGGAAGATTACCGTGGGAACCTTCGGAAGTTACCCTTGGTAGCTTCCTGGAAATTTTCAGGAAATACAATAATTTCCGCAGGTTAGAAGTTTCCAAAAATTATTTAAAATTTTGTTTAGTAAAATTATTATTTAAAAAGGTTTAAAAAATTTAGATGATTCTAATTTTGCATTCTATTAAGGGGACATTCCAGTTCAAAATGTTAAAAAAATCGATTTTTTTTAAATTTTATTTTCGGATTTCTTATAGTGAAAATCATACTTTCCTAAAATATTATTGCAAAATTCGAAGTAAAACAAAAGTTATACATTTTTATTCTTCGTCATGTCAAAGATGTTTTTGTAAACAGATAAGAAATCGAATGATTTAAATGTTTTCTTATTTGCATTTTTTTAAAAAGACAAACAAAAATGTATTTGGTGTTGCTGATCACAAATTAGATATCAAATTTTCAAAATTCAAAATGGTGGATCCAATATGGCAAAAAAGAGAATTTTTATATTTTAATTTTTTTCGTTTAATTTTTTTTTTCATGCACCATATTGCACACGACATTTTTAATTTTGGAAAAATTATGTCATATTCGTTATCAGCGACCCCAAAACCCCCCCCGTAACGATTTTTAAGAAAATTCAATGATTTTGAAAAATAAAATGTCCTCTATATTGGATCCGCCATTTTGAATTTTAAAAATCTGATTCCATATTCGTAATCAGCGACCTCAAAAACCCCCGAGTAACAATTTTCAAGCAAATCCGATGATTTTTTTTTTTAAATTTCGAAACGTAAGAATAAAACCTTTGAATGCGTTTTTCTAAAAATGTACTTTTTTGAACTGGTAAAAGTGATAGCTCGAGTTTTACTGAACCAATTTTGAAAAACCAAACTGCGTTTGATTCATTATCATCATGGCTAGGGGTGGAACCTTAAAAACTGGAAAATTTGCGGCTCCTTTTTTTCTATAAGAGAAATTCTGAATAAAAACATGTGTTTTTCATGTTTTGGGGAAAAAGTGCCTTAAAATAAAGAAGGGGAGGAAAATTTTACTTTTCTGAGGTTTCACCCCTGGAGAAATATCTAACGAAGGGAATGTCACTTCGTTTTTGGTTTTATCTATTTTAGAACTCTTGGAATCGTTTTCACCAGGGTAAATAGACATTTTTAAAAATGTCATGTATAGCCGCCATCTTGAACTAAAAGTGAAAAAAAAATTTTTTATGTTCTTAAAAAAATTGTTTATAATATATAAAAAAATTATAAATAAATGTGGTAATTTTTTAAAAATTAAATCCCAAAAAGACGAATTTTTTCCTGTTTTAAACTGGAATGTCCCCTTAAAATAAAAAAGTGAAAATTTCCAGGAAGTTTCCAAGGGTAACTTCCTAAGGTTCCCACGTGAAACTTCCTGGAAGTTTCCTGAAAGTTTTTGTGCTATGTGGGTTCATAATAATATTTTTGATTCTTTTTTTATTATAAACAAGTTTAAAAACAATTTGTATGAAAATACTTTTACAGAACTGTATAAATAAATTTACCTGGTTTTTTTTATAAAAAAATATCAATTTTCAAAAACTATCTGTTGACCCCCTTTTGAGATTAAATTTAAAAATTACATTTGAGCTGTAATTGTAAGTATTTTAAGAGTTAAGTTTTTATAGTAGGTACTAACATCAATTTATTAAAAAATAATTTTGATCTACAATTTGTCAAATTTATAACGAGCCGAACGATATTAATGAATGAAAAGACGATCATTATTTTCCTCTTGATTGTAATTTTTCGATCGTCTTGTTCGACATGCATCACTAACGTTTTTAATCTGAAACGTTTGTCAAAATGGTGTAATTCATTTAGGTTTTCTTAAAAAAGTGGTCTTTTAAAAAATGTAAACAATTTTATTTTATTAAGTTTTTTATCCTTACGCATGTAGCCATATTGATAATTCTCTACCGTAGTGTAAAAAGGAAAAAATTATATTCTTAAATTCTTAATTTGAGTAGTGTCCTTCTGCAGCCAGTCCACGAGGTAGGATATCTTTTAATGTAAGTAAAGAATATACAGAAGACCTTCCTAATATGATGTAAAACGGAATCCATAGAATTTTTTGAGGGTATTAATGTTACTGTCACTTTAAAGCGCTTTAGCTAAGATAATTAGACTGTAAGAGCTGATACAATCATATGAAAAATGTTCTTACCTGTGAGCACTGCCGCAATCGATACTCAGATGATGAAGAGATCTAGCTGACGATTCATATTTCGTCGAGTTAGTGACTCTTTTGTCAACGCATTTCCACATTTCAAATAGGATGACTGCGCAGATTAAACTGAATTCGATCGTGCATGGAAATAGGAAAGGACTTGCATCTCTAAGAAGGGTTTTTAGGATGCCGTCGTCACCCTCGTGCGCGTGTTCCAATTGGACGATCTCATGCTGTGTTTCCTCCACCAGAGCCTGAAAATAGAGAATAAGGATTGTCGGAGAGTCGAGGTTATTGACATAGCCTGAGGATATTTTAATTTTAGTCATTCATCTTCCTACCCCTTTCGTTTTAAAAGTTGTTTCACAAATTTGTTTTAGTTTTATATTCAAAAACCGTTTTCTTAAGTAGTCAATAAAATCTCGTGTCATTTTACTATCACTAACTGTTATGAATAGCCTTCTTTTCACAATTTTAAATTTATTTTATTTTACCTTAACGAGTCGGATAATAGATTTACGATATATATATATATATATATATATATATATATATATATATATGCAATCCCACGTGAGTTTTACCTATGACCTTTTAAAATCGGCCAAAAATATTTTTTTCTGTTCTGTATAAAAAAACAGATAAGTAGACTTACTTTCAGTAGCCTATAAGTCTTAAAATATTTAATTTAGAAAAAAGTTGTCACAGAATGAAAGTTTTAGTTTTCTTCGAACTTTTAAACAATGTTTAAAAATTTTTTTTATAAACAAATTAATTTTTTTAAACTTTAGACCCTAATTTTTGTATTTTTTAAAAATTAATTATATCTTATAATTTACAGAAGATTTTCCAAAAAGACCTGTCGCAGGCCTAATGTGTTTATTGAGTTAAAAACATTTTTCAAAAATTTATTTAAAAAAAATAAAAATTAAAAAAAATTTCATTAACATTTTTTAAAAGTTTAAAGAAAACTAAAACTTTCATTCTTTGACAACTTTTTTCTAAACTTAATATTTTCAGACTTATAAGCTACTGAAAGTAGGTCTACGTTTACAAATCCAAAATTTCGAAAATTCATAACTCAAAAAGTTAACATAAAAAAAATACGTATCTGTTTTTTTTCAACGCAGAATAGAAAATAGTATATTGTGCACCTAGGGAGGAAGATAGTTATTTTCCCGAGGGTGAAGTTTGTAGTTTGAGACGTAGCGAGCGTACTAGCCGAAGGCGAGTTCGAGCGAAGTCGAGAACTGCAATATCACACGAGGCGAAAATCATTTTCCTTCCGTGGTGCACATACTATTTTTTTTAACACACGTAAACGAAAGTACAAATAAGCAATTATTTAATGGAATTTTTGTTGGCATATTTATTTAAAATCCATTATTAATAAAAACAACAACATGATATATATTTAATCTTAAAAAATATATAGCTCTTTTTATATTTTAAAAAAATTTTTTAAAAAATTACAAATTTTTATAGCAGCAGGAAAAAATATTACTTTCTCTCCCCGTTATGACGTCACGGTCATAGATAAATCTCACGTGGAATTGCCAATCTATATATATATATATATATATATAAGCCTTTCAAAATAAAATATAACTTCATTCATTATTTTTTTTAGTTTCTGTTTTAATTTAATTTGTAAGTAAAGCGATTTTAAGTACCTGTAACCATTCGCAAAGATTTGTGGCAATCATGTGCATTAAACCCAATTTTGCAAAAGCTCCATGTTTTGTGAGCTCTAAACATTTACTATTTAAAAATATAAAATGCATCTGAGCCATCACCAAGAGAAGTCTCGCTGTTGGGGTAATTGCTCTAAATGGTCCGGATACTATTTCCGCGCCAATTTGCAATCCGGTAAATACCAACGACCCTGCTCCAAAACCAACAGTCCCAAGTCGTAAACAAAAGCTACCATACTGTTGAACTTGTCGACGATGGAAATGGTTTTTGACCGTTTGTTTGTAATCATCCCCCATCTAATTACCAAAGAATCATATTGTTATTGTGGTTAGAAATTTTATATTTAAAGTTTAAAAATTGAATTCGAAAATAATTCTTTAATTGAGAAATCAACTTCGTTCTCAAATAAGAGCCAAATTAAAATTTATTAAATATAAAATTATTACAAATGCAACTAATTCATTATTTACACTAATTTCCATATTTGAATCATCATTGAAATTATATCTTTCTTCACGTTTGGCATGTTTCACTAATAAATTCTTGACAGCTTTGTCCCTGAGTAATGTTGAATATAAAGTAATGAGGAACACAACGCTAACTATATAAAGGTAGAGATAAAATCCCTGTAGAGAATTATATGATTAATTAACAAAATTTTATTCTGACATAATTAGAAAAAAAGTTAAAGCTTTAGCAAATAAAGTTAATTTACTGCGATATTCGGCAGAAATTAAATTAATTCCTGAATTTAACTTTAAATCCATAATTTCGTATCATTTTCATCTTTATTTCGATGGAAATCCTGTATTTAAATTCCTCAGTTATTTGTATATACTTAAAAGAAATAGAATATGTATGTTAATTGATAAAAAAGAGAGAAGAAAATTAAAGTAGGGTCAGTTGGGGTAAATAGAAACAGTTTTGCTAAGTTTCACCAATAACATAAGTTTTTTCTTTTAAATCGGATTACTTTCAGTTTTCTTGTGTATTAAGTTATTATTTCATTTCCGCAGAACAATTTTATAGGTTAGTAAAAAATATTCACGGAAAAAATTAGTCGCTGAAGTTTTCAGCTATAACTCGAAGACTCTCGGATATGAAAAAATACTTTATAAACTTATAGAAATACTCTATGATTTTAGCAGAAATTCTCTAAAAAAAAAGTCGAAGACTTTTTATAAACCTGGTAGCGGAAAAAAGTCGTTGAATTATTGTAACACTTTGATAGAAAGTTTCGTCGACGAGTCGAGGAAAACGGTGCGCAGAAAAAATGCGCATACTCTCAGGCGATAAACGCGACTTGCAGTCATTTTAACACCGTTCATTTACAAATTCTTGTGTACAGTGTTTGTGAATTATATTAGAGGATTAAAATCTTTTTGTAAATATAAAATATAATTATTAATCATTAAATACGTTTTCACAATAATGAACAGAAAATAATTTCATTGGCTTCATTATTATTTTAATGAAATATTATCATTTTTCTATTCATCTAATAAATTAAAAATAATTGTAAAATAGTCCTTAACGTATACTGAAATACTCTTTAAAATTCTAAAATATGTTGAAGAGAAATATTTGAGATTTTTAATTTTCAAAATACTGCACTTTTTCTCGCAAGCGGTAAAGAAAGGTTTCATTTAGTATATAAGGACGATGAAAAAGTAGATTCATATAACGTGCGAAACAACGAAAGTGTAGGATAATATGCGTATTGGTGTTAGCTATTTAGTTTTAGGTAGGTGATTAGTGATTAAATAGTGTCAAATTACATGTGATGAGTGTCGTGATTATGTATAAATGTAGGATTGTAATTAAATATAAGGCATAAAAAGAATGAAATAAATAAGAACTGAAAGAATTTTTTTTACTGGTCCGCAGAATTTTTCATTTTCCGCGACTATCGTTGAAAGTTTAGAATACTGTAGAAGAAAATTCGGACACGTCTTTTTTCCTCGACTGTCGCCGAATCGTTCGCGCTAGCTGTGTTTTCATTTTCCTCGACTGTCGCTGAATCGTTTGCGCTGGCTGTGTTTTCATTTTCCTCGACTGTCGCTGTAAGTTTCAAATCCGTTTTCTAAATTCTCTTCGAATGTAGTACATTTTTTCTTCGATCTTTCAATATGATTTTTAAAACAGAGTGATTTAAAAATTTAAATACTTTCGACTATATCCGAAAGTCTTCTACAAAGTCGAGGAAAATTTCAGCAACTAATTTTTTCCGTGTTGGTATCATTAAGTTTGGGGTGATCTGAGGTTCAAGGTTTATGAGCGTATTTACTTAAAAATTTTTTTAATCAACTAAAATAGCTACTGTTTCGATTCACCCCTTGTTTCTATTTGCCCCATCTGACCCTGATAATATTTTTCTCTTTTTTCTTTAATATTCAAACAATTAAAGTTTTCTTTTTTACAAAAGTAGTATTTATTGAGAATTCTTTACAGATATTTTTATTAGATATCAGTTGAAAATATGGAGAAATAAAAAAGATATTTATCCACATGAATAATAATTACATTATAAGTTTACCTGATCCAAAGCAGGAGGAACTTGTTGACTTACACTTGCCGTTACTGGAATAGCAACTCCCACAACTATTAATAACTTAGCGTAAAGTATACTTATAGAAGATATAAATTCTGCATGAGGAGCATGGCTATTTCTTTTAGGGCATGACTGATTTTGTACTGTATTTACTGAAATGCTTCCTAAAATGTAAAGTACTTTCTAAATACAAGTTAAACTGAGAGTAAAACCAAATCGAGTAAATTTAAAAATGAGAAAATTGTGTTTATTTTGCAAAATAAATATTTGAAATAAAAAATAATAAAAATTAGTTAAATATAATCAGAATATATTTTTAAGTATTTACCATTAACATTCAAATTTGACAGTGGAATATTTTCTGTATTTGCAGAGGTTAATTTCAATAATTCTTCTAAATTATTATTTCCAGAGTCTAAATTTTCTATTGGCTCAGTTAAATTTAAAGGAGCAATTTGTGCTATTTGATTGTACACTGATGAATTATTTAAAGTTAAATCCTGATCTAAAGTTGATGGTAGAGAAATGTTGCTTCCCATCCTTGATATAAGTGCTCTATTAAATGTTAATAAATTTTAAATTAGAACCGTTCCGTGTACGGAAGTTTATAAGGCTTATTTTTTATTAAATGTTAACTATTACACTATAGTTTACAAAGATTTGATCCAAAGTATTTTAATATCATTTCTGATGTAAAATTTGCTCTCGAATCTGAATATGAAGTCACATATTTAAAAAGTAGAATAGTTTTCAAAATAAGGGGAAATTAAAATTTTTGATTTTCGACAAAAGTGGATTCACTAATATAGCATTATTTCCAAATGCAGTCGATCGATTTCAATTTTATTTGAAGCATATTAAAGGTAATTAAATTTTTTATAAAAAAATATTAAAATGGTTTTTCAATAGTCAAAATTAAAATTGTTGAAAATTATTTAAATAAAAATATATTGCGAATTATAAAATTAATATTTAATAGAAATTAAAAATAGAATAAAATTCAGTAAATAAGAAATAAAATTTCAGCTAAATTTAAAGTATGGGAAATTCAAAATAAGGAATAGAGTAGGTACAAATGTACTGAGATATTTGAAAACCCATGAAAACAGCACAGCTGATTCAAGGTCAAGATTAAGAAAAAGGTAGGAAATTTCCATACTTTGAAAATTTAGAAATCGTTTAAAGTAAAGATAAATATTATGCACAATTTATACAAAATTTAACACAATATTATTCTTTTATTTAGAATTGCATATTTTGTTTTATATATGTAGTATGAATTTTAGTAACTAAAGTTATGTTATCAATTATTAAAATACGTTTTAATAAATAAAGTAGTAGTAAAATTTATATTAATAAATAAATAAAAATTAGCATATATTATTACAAAAAGTGAAATTGATAAAAGTGTATTATTTGAAGAATTATTTAAATTAGATGAAATAAAATAAATTCAACTTCAACTTACTACCTAGTGTTAAGAGTATTACATATTAAAATTTTACATATTAACAAAATCGACTGTCTTACAACTGGACACATTTCCCTACTTAGGGTCTAATCTGAAAGTAACTCTGAACTCCGCCGCAACCTTGTTGGAATAGTTAGAAAGCAGCTTTCGGTAGGAATAAATAAACGTCACTGGAAGCGCAGGAGTTTACTTTCTGCGTGGTTCCGACAAATTAGGTTTAAGCGTTGCATCTTCAGAGGAGTTTTTATTTTTATGACAACTAACTCAGAGGTTACAGTATAGCTCACGCTATGTGTAGCTAAGCCTACACCCTGAAAAGAAGCGAAATTAGAAGTTGGTAGGTAAAAATACCACAGAGCATGGTAAAGACTACCGTATGAATCCGGAGAACTTGCAATTGGTCTGACAAACTCTTCAGCGGTACAACTCCACGCTGACACAATTGTCAGATATTAATTTTCTGCTTATAAGGGTCCCTGAGAGTCAAGCGAGTTCAATAAAGGTTCTCGATTTCAACCCTTACTACGATTTGGGTCGGGCATGCTCACTATCATACAGATTAACTTTTATCATACTACAGGCTCGTCATCACTTACTAAGGAGCATGGCTACAAAGCATAAAGACACCTTGATAATTCAAGAACTGGTTTTGTTTGTTATTGGTACTGTAGCGCTGTAAACCTAGAGATAACCTAAACCATGTATTTTCTTGAAGGGCATTAATGCAACTCCAATGTTACGTCTGTGTCTGTAGATCTAATAGCGGTGGTAACTGCACTACAGATTATTCATAAGATGGTCATTAGATCGGCATACTTTCCATATGATAGTGAGAATAATCCACCAATGAAAGTCTATGCTTATATAGCAGCATGTTCTACGAAGATAACCTTGCCTAAAACGGTAGATCTCATTGAGAAAACTGAAAAACTAGGGTTTTGCAATAGGGATTTTTATGGACATAAAACTTTTTTCGGAATCTATAAACTGAAATATGATAGCTTTCAATATTCCTATACGGACAGAAATGTGTTACGAATAAAGCACGGGACATCATGGTTTGTTTTTTGCATAGACTTTTTTACATAATTTTGCAAAGGCTGGTGATAACTTTGTAAACTTTGGCTCAAAAGCCATGACTCATCAGTATGGATTTTGTGCATCTTACGTATGGTTTGTGTGTGCTTTAAGTATACGCCTGCTCACACAAGGAGTGTTGAACTTTTAGCAGTGAAATTACCATCGTTTGCTTGGGAGGCAAACTTAAAACAATATCGGAAGTAAGAGTTGAAAAAAGTTTTGAATTTTAAGCAGGTGATGTGTGACGATCATAGAAGAAAAATAGAATCAAGGTTCTTGGAGAACATCTCGATACACTGCATAAACAAGTGACGTACGAATATTAACAAGATCCTGTGAGGCAGGTAAATGTTTAAAATGTTAGTATTGTGGAAACGGAAGCCAGAATATAGTATTCTGGATTAAAAATAAAAGGCGCAATGCAAAAGAAGGGAATAAAGTTTATTATGAATAGTACTATATTAATAGTAATAACCATCCATCGGCAGGTGTGGTTCATGATAGAACCTCCAAGCGCCCGTCCTGCCAAAAGGACGTTCCAAAAGGACGCACATATCTCTATCTCTTCTTATAATATTAAAATGTTTCCTAGTCGTTTTGTCGGTTCGTCGTTCGGCAACATATATAGATATACATCGGTTCGTCAATCGGCAACATATGTATATATTTATATATATATATTTATATATATATTTATAAATACATAAATACAGTAGTATACTCACACATATACACTAAACACATACACATGTATACTCACACATATACACTCAACACATACATATGTATACTCACACATATACACTCAATACGTACTCATGCATATTAGGGTGGCCGTTAAAAACGACATTTTGGAATTTTATCCATTTCCGGGTCTCATTTTATCACAAATTGAAAAAAATTAGATACGTATTTTTTTCTTTTTAAATTAATATTTAGTGGTGCCTGTATGCTGGTGAAATTTTGCATGTATTTTTCATGGGAAAAAAACTTTTTTTTGTACATATCCTGTAAAATCGTTGAAAATTAATATTTTTGACCGGACTACTCTGTTTCTCTTCATAAATGTTCAAAGAATAATATAACATTTTTAACAAATGAAATTTGTTAAGTTTACTATATATATATATATATATATATATATATGGGCAATTCCACGTGAGATTTTAGTCGACCTCTTAAAATCGGCCAAAAATATTTTTTTTCTATTCTGTATGGAAAAAAACAGATACGTATTTTTTTATTTTTGTTTTATTGTCAAAATTTTTTAGTTATGAATTTTCGAAATTTTGCATTTTTAATCATAGACCTATATTCAGTTGCTTATAAGTCCGAAAATATTGAGTTTAGAAAAAAGTTGTCAAAGAACGAAAGTTTTAGTTTTCTTTCGACTTTTAGGAAATGAAAACAAAAAATTTTTTTTTCATTTTTTATTAAAAAAATAAAAAAATTTTATAAACAAATTAATTTTTTTTAACTTTGGGTATGATAAATTTTTAATTTTCTTTTTTTAAAACATACCTGTAAATGATACGAAGGTTTTGCAAAAAGTTTCAGATTGGGCCTGACAAGTTTAATGGGTTAAAAAAAATAATTATGCTGCCCGTGCAGGTTGAACGCTTGCTGCGCAATGGGATTTTTTTACAATTTACTATTAAAAATTGTTAATTGTTTATTTTAATTAAATAATTAAAATCCGATAAAATTTGAACGCTCTAGACAATTTTTAATAGTAAATTGTAAAAAAATCCCATTGCGCAGCAAGCGTTCGACTTGCACGGGCAGCATAATTATTTTTTTTAACCCATTAAACTTGTCAGGCCCACTCTGAAACTTTTTGCAAAACCTTCTTATCATTTACAGGTATGTTTTAAAAAAAGAAAATTAAAAATTTATCATACCCAAAGTTAAAAAAAATTAATTTGTTTATAAAATTTTTTTATTTTTTTAATAAAAAATGAAAAAAAAAATTTTTTGTTTTCATTTCCTAAAAGTCGAAAGAAAACTAAAACTTTCGTTCTTTGACAACTTTTTTCTAAACTCAATATTTTCGGACTTATAAGCAACTGAATATAGGTCTATGATTAAAAATGCAAAATTTCGAAAATTCATAACTAAAAAATTTTGACAATAAAACAAAAATAAAAAAATACGTATCTGTTTTTTTCCATACAGAATAGAAAAAAAATATTTTTGGCCGATTTTAAGAGGTCGACTAAAATCTCACGTGGAATTGCCCATATATATATATATATATATATATATATATATATAGTAAACTTAACAAATTTCATTTGTTAAAAATGTTATATTATTCTTTGAACATTTATGAAGAGAAACAGAGTAGTCCGGTCAAAAATATTAATTTTCAACGATTTTACAGGATATGTACAAAAAAAAGTTTTTTTCCCATGAAAAATACATGCAAAATTTCACCAGCATACAGGCACCACTAAATATTAATTTAAAAAGAAAAAAATACGTATCTAATTTTTTTCAATTTGTGATAAAATGAGACCCGGAAATGGATAAAATTCCAAAATGTCGTTTTTAACGGCCACCCTAATATGCATGAGTACGTATTGAGTGTATATGTGTGAGTATACATATGTATGTGTTGAGTGTATATGTGTGAGTATACATGTGTATGTGTTTAGTGTATATGTGTGAGTATACTACTGTATTTATGTATTTATAAATATATATATAAATATATATATATATATAAATATATACATATGTTGCCGATTGACGAACCGATGTATATCTATATATGTTGCCGAACGACGAACCGACAAAACGACTAGGAAACATTTTAATATTATAGAAGAGATAGAGATATGTGCGTCCTTTTGGAACGTCCTTTTGGCAGGACGGGCGCTTGGAGGTTCTATCATGAACCACACCTGCCGATGGATGGTTATTACTATTAATATAGTACTATTCATAATAAACTTTATTCCCTTCTTTTGCATTGCGCCTTTTATTTTTAATCCAGAATACTATATTCTGGCTTCCGTTTCCACAATACTAACATTTTAAACATTTACCTGCCTCACAGGATCTTGTTAATATTCGTACGTCACTTGTTTATGCAGTGTATCGAGATGTTCTCCAAGAACCTTGATTCTATTTTTCTTCTATGATCGTCACACATCACCTGCTTAAAATTCAAAACTTTTTTCAACTCTTACTTCCGATATTGTTTTAAGTTTGCCTCCCAAGCAAACGATGGTAATTTCACTGCTAAAAGTTCAACACTCCTTGTGTGAGCAGGCGTATACTTAAAGCGCACACAAACCATACGTAAGATGCACAAAATCCATACTGATGAGTCATGGCTTTTGAGCCAAAGTTTACAAAGTTATCACCAGCCTTTGCAAAATTATGTAAAAAAGTCTATGCAAAAAACAAACCAAGATGTCCCGTGCTTTATTCGTAACACATTTCTGTCCGTATAGGAATATTGAAAGCTATCATATTTCAGTTTATAGATTCCGAAAAAAGTTTTATGTCCATAAAAATCCCTATTGCAAAACCCTAGTTTTTCAGTTTTCTCAATGAGATCTACCGTTTTAGGCAAGGTTATCTTCGTAGAACATGCTGCTATATAAGCATAGACTTCCATTGGTGGATTATTCTCTCACACATACGGGTCAGAATTCGTAAAATTTTCACAGAAAACAAAAAGTACTTTTTTGAGATCGAAATGTTGAAAAAACATTTCTATTTGGTCTTAGAAATGTGTTCACCAAAGAACAGAAAAAAAATTATTTTTTATAAAAGTCATTGCAAAATTAATTTTTTTGTAACTTTTTAAACAAAATGTTATTTCTCCTAAATGAATGAACCGATTTAAATGAACCAACCGGAAATATAAAGGGGATAAAATATACTTTCGTTTAGAATTAAAAAATTATTAAAATTTTTATTTTTTAATAACTATTTAATAAATTTGTTATAAACAATTAATTTTTTTTAATGTTCTGCGTCTTTTAACATTTTTTGAAAAATATTTATATACACTTAAAACTACAAGAAATCACAATCCGTTGAGAAAATTAAGGAGCGACAATTATTTTAAAAGTTACTAGAACTAATTTTTGAACGCCACGCGCGCCTATTTTGTGATTTTGAACTTTAACTACTATTATGAATCAAATAGTCTATACCATCTATTATAATTATGAAGGATTTAATTTTCTAAAAAGTGTCGCTGGTCAAATTAAAATGGTTCTGTAAAATAAACATTAGAAAACTAAATGGAAAATTTAAAATAAGAGGCACAATTGAATTGTAATTCAAATTTTATGTGCGTGATTTTTTTTGCAACTATATTTTAAGCAACATAATTGTTGGATACTTGTGATACTGGTGTAGTACGAAAAATATGTCGCTGGTCAAATTTATAATTTCTCCAGTTTCTTTATAATTTGCTTCAAAACTAGGGCACATATTATTTTAGATTTATTTAAAACTGTGCATATGTTTTTATTTATTCTTATTCTTATTTAATTATTTTTTTACGTAAATACTCAAAATGTCGCTCGTCAAATATGTCGCCCGGTCAAATCAATCGTTTTCTAATGAATCTGAAGTTTCGCATTTATTTGTTCATGCTTTTATCACGAAGTAATAAAAAATATAATGAAAAGTGACAAAATGAAAGGAAATGAATAAAAAGGAAAAGTATTAGACGTTTATTATACTTATTTTCATGTTTAATTGTGATTTTGTGATACTGAGAAATAACTTACTTAAGAGTAGGAGATAAAATGTTTATGTATATCTTGTAGAGGTGTGCAAAAAGCTCGAAGCTCGATCGAGTGTTTTCGAGCTTTTTATTTTTCAAGCCGATCCCAGCCTAATCAGTTAGAGCCCGAGCCGAGCCTCATAAAAAGCTTGAAACAATCGAGTACTTGATTATTTCAAGTACTCGAATGAATTCAAGTACTCGATCATTTCGAGTCCTCGAATGTATTCGAGTACTCGATTGTTTCGAGCACTCGGCCAAATTCGAGTACTCGATTGTTTCAACAAGTTAATAATTGTTTAATGATTCAAACAAAAATTGTTGTTAACATTTTTCCAAAGTTTTTAAGATTTTCTTCATGAATTATAAGTGTTGTTTAAGTTAGTAAAAAAATCTAGAAAATATTGCAGTTTGAACATGGACTGTGTAATAACAGTGTGTAAAGAATTACTTCACAGATACATAAAATGTTTTGAAACTGTAATAAACTGTTTTACAAAAAATGATAAAATCCTAAAATATTAAATTTTTTAGTAAAACAATCTGAATTAAGTAGAGTCCAAAATTTCATTATAAATTATGGAAATGTTTCAATAAGTTACTATTTTTTATTGATAAATTTATTATTTCTGATGTAGTACCTCGTTCTTTTATCGGTAAAATTTGTGGAAAATCTCCTCCTGGGATAACAATTTTTCCACCAAAAACTTCATCTGATTTCATTATGTCTCCTAATAACTTATCTATAACTTCTAAGGCATGTTTTGGAGCCAATGGCGTTTCATCACAAATAGAAACATCTGTATTTTTTTAAAAAAGTTCTTTTTTGAATGAACTTTAATATTTGAAGATGAATTACTGTACAGTGGAACAGGTTAGCCCCGTTAGAAAGCAGAGTGGCAGCTATTCCTGTAAAAGCCATGTTGCAAAAATTAAGTTTTTTCAGATCCTCCACAACTGTCGAAGTGAATGAGGCATCATCCATAAGGTAGCTTCTTCCATTGTCCTAATCCACTCACTTTCATCTTCTATGAGTCCTTATGCTAAACAGGCAGATGTAAAATATTCATGAATAACTCCATTAACTGTTCTTAAACTTTGGAAAGAACTTACTCCTTTTACTGTAAGCAACAATAATCTAAGGTAAACTAACTCTAATTGGCATGGATTAACTGCATATATTTTTCCAAATAATTTTTCTTTACGAATTCTTTTTTTCCATTAAAGAGATTTCGTTACCCATGTAAAATGTTCTGGTATTTCAAAATAATAATACTGTCGAGCAGAAATATCACGTTCATTAAGTTTAAAAAAATTAAGCAATTTTGTTTTTTTCTGCAAATCAAGTGAAACATTGTTATCTTTCCCTTCACAAATAATAACATTCTGTTAATTTGGTAAATGTATGGGTAAACGATTAATACTATGGCTCTTTTTCCCTAATGGTTTACTTAAAATTCTCCAAAGTGCCTCAACAGGACCTATATATCTATTCTCTTTATATTGATTAATTTCATTGTGATCGACAGTCACCTTACCATTGGCATTTGTAATAATAATGGATGCAGCATCATGACCCTTGAATATATATTTATATAAATATTTAACAGATTTGACACTTGAAACTATTTCCACATTTATATGACAATTAAATAATTCTGAAAGTATAGGACAATATGGAACCATCAATTAAACACCAATCTCCACATGATCCATGAATGTTATTTTGCATCATTATTTTATGCAAAGAAGGATTGCTATTTTCATCAGGAATTTCTGCAGAAGTATAACGATCAACACTGTCAACTGTTAATAATTTAGAATTTTCTTTTAATATAACTAACAAATAAATATGTGGCAATCCTTGCTTTTGAAATTTAAAACATAAACATTAGACTTCACTTCTCCAAATAACTTGTTGTCAACAATAACTGTTAATAGATGTTTAACCTTCAAGGCAAAAACTCTAGTTACTGTACCAGGTTTATCAGAAGCAGTTTGATAAGGCAATAAATTTTCTTGTATTTCTTACCAATTTGGATTACACGTAATTGTAATAAATAAATCTGGTCTACCATGACGACCAACAATATCCTTGGCATCCTGATATTTCCGCATCATATTACGAAGTGATCCTATAAAAGTTGATGGAAATATAAGCATTTTTCCTACATGTACATTATTTTCTAACTCATGATTTGAAAAATAATCGATTAGCCCTTGATATGTTTCACTTCTCAACTGAGCTTGATTGTTTGCACAAAATATTTATCTATCTTTCCCTATTTTTACATAAATGTCAACAACCCATTGTTGAATTAATCTTCCCTTATATAAAAATTGATTAAATTCCTTATCTCTAATAGCTATTTTGTATGTACAATAGGCAGACCGAGAAATAGTATGGTTTCTACTTCTAAAAGTACTATTACTACAAATCATATTAGTATTATAACCTTTATTTCCGAGTGAATAAAATATGGAATAAGTCCACAGTTCAACATTCGGATCTAAATTACTCACTGATTTTAATTCTTTTGTAGACTTATTATAAACCGTTACATAAGATTCTGGTATTTCTTCTTCAGAATTTGTATTAAGAATAGCAGCAATTTCATTTAAACTTTATATAAGATAACATATGTTACATAAGATTCTGGTATTTCTCCTTCAGAATTTGTATTAAAAATAGCAGCAATTTAATTCAAACTTTGAAAATTGTATCTATTTTTGTCAAATTCTTTTTTTAACGTAAGCAACAATTGTAACTCAGGAATTTCTTCATTCATATTATCATCATTTGCATCATTAACTTGACTGAACAAATTTTATCATAAAAACAAAGATTTTATTTTATTTCCTTTTTGCAATTCATTAGAAATTACATTTGTTGCATCATGAAATAAAGAGCTTATTTTCTTTTCTTTTTTAATTTCTTTTTTTCTCTGTATTTTTTTTGTATTCTGCCTGGCTCTTTTTAGGGTTTCGTGGCCAAGGGACAAGACCCTTATAGCAAGACCATTGCTATGTAAATGTTTGTTATAATAGCTGTTTTATTTATTTATTCATTATCATTATCATCATTTTTGTCTTCTTAGGCCACGAAACCCTATGATGTAGGGGCACTGCGCCTGATTCTCTGCCTGATTTTTATTTTTACAGATGAAACATCTACTTCGTCTGAATGATTAATAATATGAATTTTTATTTTTGGTTAACACGATAATTTCTTTGATTTTCCATTGCACTTTTTCGAACAGTTTTAAATAAAGAATTTCTTTCCTTTACACTATCATGTGCATTCGTTATTAAAAGAATAGAAGTAATGAATGAATTAACAGATTCATTCATTTTATCATCATTTGAATTAATAACTTTACAGAAAAAATTTGTATGGTTCAGTAATCTTCTATATTTTTTGACATTGTACGCTACATTCTTTTTAATAGGAGTCTACTTCATTATTTATAACTTCATTCTTTCTTTTATCTAAATGTTGTTGTTGAAACACAAACTGACTTGTTTGAATTTTTTAGAGGGAACGGCTACTTTATCTGAATGAAATATATTTTTAATTTTACTATTGGATTTGAGTGTAGCACTATATTGTTGCGTCTTTAAAGAATTATTAATTACCTTTGCATTATTAAACATTCTTCTACAACGAATTTCTTGATCAATAATTTTATTAGGGTTTATTTTTCTACATAGGAGTTCTTTAACTGAATCACTCAAAAGACCCTTCCAATAATACTTAACAATCAAACGTGTATTAAATAAATTACTTCTTTTTTATTTAAAAAAAGATGAAGCATTTAGTACAATTTAATTCAAAATTTCCATTTCTAACTAAAATGATTTCCAATTATACCTTTTTTCTTTATTTTTAATTCCCTTGTATCCAATTTCAATATCTATTTCTAATTACCATTTCTAATTTCCATTTCCAATTTTAATCATTCAACAATCATTTCCAAATTAATACAACTTCAAATTACAAAATGTAAATCACTTTTATGCAATATATCTATAGACAATTTCTTATCATAGAAAAAAAATAAAAACTGCAAGAAAAGAAAATTTTTCTATCTATAAATGGAAAAAAATTCAATTTACTATGTGGAGATGACTTTTTAATTTTTTAACGAAAACAAAAAAATTAATTTTTTATAACAGTTGCATTTTAACATCTATGCCTAACAAATAACATATTTAAATAATAATAATTTAATAACAAAATTAACAGAAAAAAACAACTTTTTACTATTTAAACGAAATAAAAAATATAGTATTTTAAAGAATTTGCATTTTCATATGTATTCCTTATGAATAGCATTATTTTAATAATAATTTTATAAAATGAATAAACAGAAAAAAACTCCTTCATTCAAAAGCCACTTAAATTTCAAAAAAATTTGAAAAAAACATTTAAATAATAAAAACAGTACCAGCGACGATCCGTTTATTTATACGGGGATCTTCCCCGGGCGCCAGGTAGGATTCTACCCGGACCTCCGCAGTTCCTTTTTTCTTTCTTATCGAGAGTGCTTCCGGTCTAGCTCGACTTCCGAACTCTCGATTTTAACTCGTAGCATGGACGTATCTCAAAGAATGGATTCTATTGCCGAGAGAAGACAACTCAACACTCACTATTCACTACAAATTACTATGACACAATTTAGAATTTTAACATTTCTCTTTATTTATTCAATAATGAAGAAAAACCGGGGAAACCATACTTCTCTCGGAGTTAACTAACAAATATAGAAACCACGCTTCCGGTGTAGCACGTTTTTGGCCGGCACTCAGCGTTGACGCCAAGTTGCCTCTCCAGATAACCTGGTGGACCAGGTGAAAGCGAGCGAAGTTGAATTAGTCCACTAACCTCGGATTTTCCTCAACATTTCGCGATATTCGTCGGCGCGGCTCATCTTCGAGAACTTTGTGCTTTTGTCGGACAATCAACCTGGACGCGGAACCACAGTTGTCAAACGGCTGGCCAGAACCAAACTGAGGAAATTAGCAATTCTGCGACTCAGACGTACACCGTCCTTTACACATGCGCCCTTTACATGGCCCCTGTGGAATAGCTACAGTAGTCCCAAACTTGCCGCGGTATTAGATATTTGCCTGCGCCCACAGACAATAGTTGTTAAGATATCATTTGGTTTTAGCAACTAAACAAAATAACGAAGTTCATCCTTTCTTCTGGAGGTTGCTTCTTCTTCTTCCGGCCAACGAACGTCTCTATATTTTTCTTATAACCCATCTGGTATTAATACAAATTAAATGTTTTAAAGGAAGTGTGGTTTTCCTTTATACCAAATCGAATGCTCTCAAGTTTTAACAATTCAAACATTTTGCAGACTATTCTGTAATTCCGTCGACATTAACAATCATTTGGAGAACAATTAATCGTAATTTCGACAATTATTTATCGGGGAGTTCGGATGTGGCCAGTTATTTGTTCTAAGTCAAATATAACAATGCGATTAAAACGCAGAAATGTCAAATATTTAATTCTAGATGTTTCAGCGAGACTTTCGCGGGACATTTGTACGTGGTTAATATAAAACCACGTTACAACTCCGACATTTATGATCTGACATATTATAAGATGCTTTGAGAAAAAAAACAAAAAAAAGAAACTATAACTTGAATAAAGTAATTTTCATGACCCTCAGTGTCCTGTCTTCTCACCATCTTGTCTGTCACCATGTGTGTCTCGATTAAATATCTTTCTTATTACCTTGAGTCAAAGTTCTCGGTCCTCCGATCAGCAAAGGGAATCAGGGGTTAAGAAATAACTCCATACCCTTGAAACGTATTTGCCAGAATAAATGAGTTCGTTTTATTATTTAGAAGTTTACATAAGAATAACACAGGCCAACAAAATTTTGTGGCCTAACCAATATAAGCTGATTTTTATAGGATTTTGTCCATAGAATACGAATTTGACCTTGAAAATATTGGATTGGCTCCAGTTTTTAATCAATTTACGTTTCATTATACAAAATATGCATTTTTTGCATTTTTTGAATGATTGTATAACAATACACAGAAACAGTAAATTTGTCCGCATAACACCAATTGAAAGCTTAAACACTGCTCTTGAATATCCAAAAACAAAAAATTTAATTTATGTACACTTTAACCTATAATGTCCAAAAAAACATACGCTGTTCCATAAACGTATTAAAATTAATATTACTTTTGACCATGTAGGGTAATTCAAGTAAAAATTAGTGTCTCTGGCGTTTTTATATTCGCTAGTTACAAATCTGCTATGAAATATAAAAATTACAAGTGGCGGACCAAATTTTTAAAGATAATTTACGCCTTTTATGATAAAAATTTAAAATTTAAAAAAAATTCTGCCATATTGGATTCGCCATTTTGAATATTAAAATCTAAATACAGATCAGTAAGCAGCGACCATAAAAACCCCTAGAGAGACTAATTGTTATTTAAATTACCTTACATGGTCAAAAGTACTGTTGTTTTCAATATGCTTGTGGAACAGCGAATGTCTCTTTTGACATTACAGGTTAAAGTGTACATAAATTACATTTTTTGTTTTTGGATATTGAAGAGCAGTGTTTAAACTTTCATTTTGTGCTATGCGGACAGATTTACTGATTCGGTGTATTGTTGTACATTCATTCAAAAAATGCTAAAAATGCATATTTTGTATATTGAAACGTAAATTGATTAAAAACTAGAGCCAATCCAATATTTTCAAGGTCAGATTCGTATTCTACGGACAAAATCCTGTAAGAATCGGCAGTAATATTTTAGGCAACATGCAGTTGATTAAAATTTGTCGGCCTGTGTAATAAAAAAATTATAGTGGTATGTCCCTTATTCCCGGGCTTCCACCTTCTTATCTTCCCCGACCCGAAAAGTAACAAAAGGGACAGCAAGTTACAAAAAAAATTAAAACAAGTGACAAAAATAATCTTACTGAGACTTTTCTTAAGGAAGGGGGTTTTGCCCAGAAAAAAAACAAAGAGAAAAAAGAATTTTCGAAATAAACAAAAGAGAGAAAGAAAAGAGACAAAAAACATATATAGGAAGAAATTTCTTCCTATATTTCGTCTTCTTCTGCCTGGGGACAATTCTCTATTTGGTGTCCTAGATTTTCGCACCCACGGCACCACATGCGGCGGACTGCTGTTTCTACCAGCTCGTGTCGGTAGTATTGGCCTAGATCGTGTGTCTTCTGGTTCTGGTGGGAAGCCACCTCCACCAACTGAAGGAGCATTTCTCCGGCAATGACTTCGGCCTCTCTGCGGATCTTTTCTTTCTTTCTCCCCTCCTCTTCGTACGCCCTCATCCAGTTTTGACAAGCCTGATATGCCCTGTCAGCCTCTCTTTTTCGGAGCCGTTGTGTTTCCTGGCGTGCCTTCTCCCTTGCCAGTCGAGCTTGTCTTCTCGGGCCTCTCGGCGTCCCCTTTCCGCTTCGGACGCCTGTTCCTCGCGCCGCTTCTCTAGGCGTCTGATATGGGCCGGCGGTCGTGTACGGGGCTGTATCGGCCCTGCGTCCCTCGACAACCCCACTTCATGTCGCTGTGGTGGCATCGGTCGGGACGTGTATCCGCCTCTTGAAGATCCGGCTGGTCTCCACACCGTCGGGGTGCGTATTGTCCGTTGTGGCACCACCTCAAAATCGTCTCAGAGCATCCGCTCCACTCTTTCGGCCAGTTCGCTCCTGGCGTCTGCTGCCGCTCGGAGTTCTTCTCCTTCCTCTTAAACAAAATGTGGAGAATTTCCTTTATTTGGGGGGTCGTCTATTATTATTGTATAGGGGGCTAAATATTCTACTTTGCCACCTTATCAAAATTGAATGGGTCTAAAACAAAAAAAATCTGCCATATTTTCGGGCCGATTTTCCATATTTAAAGAAAAGATTCATTTTGCACCCTTTCGATAAGTACTTAATTACTCCAGTTGACCATATACATGCAAATTCTTAAAGGATCATGCTCCTGTAGTTTCCTCTACTCTCCCTGTCCTAGGATTCCTATAGGGGATCAATAGTTTAATTGGGAACTTACCTAGCGACCTGCCTTCTTCGGTGGCTATCTCATATACTGAGGGTCCGAGAACGCGTATTACGGTAAACGGGCCTTAGTTCTTTCCTCCGAACGCTCGTGTAATCCCCTCTGCCCATGTTAAGCTACACCGGGCTTACGCCAGTACTACCGTGTACTGCCGTGTTGTACGCAAATCTGAGATCTTTTAGATATACGTCCCATTTCCTATGATATTTGGAGACGTATGCGGAAATCATGGTCTTTATAACTCAGTTCACCCGCTCTACCGGGTCGGACTGTGGATGATATACCAGTGTGAACGAATGTTTAATCCCGTAAGCCTCGGTCAAATCATCGAAAGCCTGGTTAACGAATTCTGTTCCGTTGTCAGAGATTAGGACTTGGGGTGCTCCCCATCGGTTCAGAATCAAATCTTAGGACGCTTTGATAATAGTTTCTGCGTTGGCTTTTCGCATTAGAGCTATTTCTATCCATCGCGTATATAGACCTTGAAGATCACTACGAACTGGTAACCTAGAAAGCTTTTGGGCCAAGGGCCCATGACGTCGGTAGCTACTACTAACCAAGGTTTCTCGATAACTCCTCTTCCCATTAAACCGAGTCGATTAGTGGGTTTGGGCGGTATCGGTATAGTCTACCGTCTGTTACTTTCCAGGCATAAAATTTCCTCGGGGCTTCATTAACCTCTCTCACACGCTGGCAATACCACTGATCCTCAAACGGTGTCAAGGCGGCTATTGGCAGCGCTGCCTCCTTTTCGTACATTTCTTTACTGCCCAAATTACCGCTAGGCATTTTCTCTCGGTAACAGAGTACTTTCGTTCGGCTCCCGTGAGCATTCGGCTCGCGTACGCGATTGTCCGGTTTTTTACGTCTTGACGCTGAGTAAGAACTGCACCTATGCCGAAATCGCTCGCGTCGGTGTGCAGCTCAAACGGTAGCGTAAAATCAGGATATGTTAGGGTTGGCGCGGTTGCGATTAGTTCCTTAAGTTCTTCGAACGTGTTTTGTTGGGCTTCGCCCCATTCCCACGGGATGTTAATCACAAAAATATTATTTTTACTACTGCAGGCAAGGGAAATGTCACGGTTGCGTTGGATAGATTTGAATATACTAAAAATCTTAATACTTTACTTTCTGATAAAAAGACATATAAAATTATTAAAAGAAATCCATTACAGAATTTACAAGCCAACACATATAGTATTTTAAATCATTTAAATGACAGTACACTTTTTAACAGAAATATATGGATATAGAATTAACACAAACAAATACTTCCCTTCCTAGAATTTATGGTTTACCAAAAATTCATAAAAAAGATCATCCTTTAAGACCTGTTGTTTCAAATATTGATTCTCAACCTGCCTTCCTATCCAAACAACTTTTTCAATTACTTAATAAATCCATTAAAAAACCAAAATCTTATGTAAAAAATAGTTATGATTTCATTGAAAGAATTAAAAATTTTATCATTCCAGAGAACCATATTTTAATTAATCTTGATGTTTCATCTTTATTTACTAACGTTGGTTCTAAACATGTATGTAATTCTATCATCAAACGTTATAGAACAATATCTCAAAATTGCAATATTAATTTAGATGATTTGCTTGACTCATGTCAATTTCTCTTTGATAACACTTTTATTAAATTTAATACGGTTTATAAAATAAATTGTAAAAACTGTTCTGCATCTTATGTTGGTCAGTCAAAGAGAATGATGGGTGTTCGTATCAATGAACATAAAAAATCTAAATCCAAGGTGATCGCTACACACAATCATTTTTTCAAACACAATTTTGATTGGGACGGTTTTTCAATATTAGATAAGGAAAACAATTACAATAGAAGATTGATATCAGAAATGATCTATATTAATTTACAAAAAAGCCGGTTAACAAAAAAGATGATGTACAAAATCTTAACAATGCTTATAATCACTTCCTTAATGAAATGAAATATTTACAATCTTCTAATCTGTTTTAACTTTCCTTGCCGTTTCCTGTGTTTGCTTCATTTTGTTTTCTTTTCGCTAACACGGTCATTCACCTTGTGCCGATAGAGTATACTACGAAAATTGTATATATTTCATTCATCAGTGTCCAATTGTAATCGCCACGGCGAAGACGTCTCCTAAGAGACTCTTCAAACAATTTTAATAATTTACAATCGGTAATAATTTTCACTAATATGTTTATAAATAATTTTATCTTAATTTTAGCAATGTAAAAAAAAATTTTCTTTTTAATAATGTACTTTAATTTATTTTTTTCTGTCAAATAAGTAATAGTTTTTGAAGAGGGCAGCAGCGCTGTTGAAAAGTTAAAACCAATGTGTTTTTTTTAATTATTGACTCGTAAGGATCGTTAAATTTTCATTTTTATAATAACTAATACGAACGAGTGATAAAATCATATTTCCAATTTGTTGAGTGGTTCGGTTAAAGTTGAAAGCTGGGGGATAAAGTGTCGGTATCACGACGCCATTCCGAGAAAACGTCGAAGTTGTTTGATCGTCTTTGGCTCGGGGTATTTCGTAATTGGTTCTACTTTTTCCGGATCTACTTGTAAGCCTTCATGATTCACGATAAATCCTAAGTACCGGGCAGATGTTACTCCGAACTTGCTCTTTTCCGGATTGATCGTGAGGTTCCCCTCTTGCAGGCGGTTGATCACGATTTTTAACCACTTTTTATGGTCTTCAAGCGTTTCCGTAACAATCACGATATTGTCTAAATAAGCATATACGAATGGTTCCATTTCCGGCCCTATCAAGGAATCTATCAGCCTCTGGAATGTCGCTGGAGCTCCGGAGAGACCGAACGGCATACGCGTGAACTGGAATAGGCCCATCCCAGGGACGGTAAATGCTGTGCATTCTCTACTTTCTTTCGATAGGGGAATCTGATAGTACCCCCATTTTAGATCTAGTGTCGTGATGTATTTCGCGGCTCGAAGTTTTTCCAAGATCATATCCATTTTTGGAAGTGGATATGCATCGGTTTTCGCTATCCCATTTACTTTGCGAAAATCTATACAAAGGCGATAGGTACCGTCGGCTTTCTTAAGCATCACTATAGGATTCGACCAACTGCTTTTTGATGGCTCTATTATCCCTCTGGCTTAAACTATCGGTCGCTTTTCTAAAACTTGAAGTTAACAATCACGGGGGGTGGTAGGAGACACTGAAAATATTTTATTTTTTATGCTGAAAAGAAGACAAAATTTGGACACTACAAAATTATTAAAAATGAAAATAAAATAATTATTATCAAAGCAACCTACAAAAATAATAACACAGAAATTTTTCTCTTAACACAAAAAAAATCAAACTATGGAAGCAAAAAAAATTTTTTTTTTAAATTTGCTGATATTAACTTTATACAAAACGAAAACAAGTTAATTGTCAGGTCAGCTATGGCAAAAAAATAAACTACTGCTGAACAAAATAAACCAATAATTACTTACCAGGAAGCGTGTCTTACATCCGTGTGGTTTCACTATTTTAACTTTCTGACACAATACTTTTATTTCGAGGTTATTCTTAATTTTATTCTAAGTCCATTGAGTGAAGTTAGGCGCCACTGTTGTAACGATGTTTCTTTTTACTTATTAAAGTGAGGGAAATCTCTCCTTAACACAACGTTACAAAAATGGTTGCGCTTTTCAATTACAGATTCACAAGCCCCACGCTTCAGACTCATGAAAATACCCGCGACGATCCGTTTATTTATACGGGGATCTTCCCCGGGTGCCAGGTAGGATTCTACCCGGACCTCCACAGTTTCTTTTTTCTTTCTTATCGAGAGTGCTTCCGGTCTAGCTCGACTTCCGAACTCTCGATTTTAACTCGTAGCATGGACGTATCTCAAAGAATGGATTCTATTGCCGAGAGAGAAGACAACTCAACACTCACTATTCACTACAAATTACTATGACACAATTCAGAATTTTAACATTTCTCTTTATTTATTCAATAATGAAGAAAAACCGAGGAAACCACACTTCTCTCGGAGTTAACTAACAAATATGGAAACCACGCTTCCGGTGTAGCACGTTTTTGGCCGGCACTCAGCGTTGACGCCAAATTGCCTCTCCGGATAACCTAGTGGACCAGGTGAAAGCGAGCGAAGTTGAATTCGTCCACTAACCTCGGATTTTTCTCAACATTTCGCGATATTCGTCGGCGCGGCTCATCTTCGAGAACTTTGTGCTTTTGTCGGACAATCAACCTGGACGCGGAACCACAGTTGTCAAACGGCTGGCCAGAACCAAACTGAGGAAATGAGCAATTCGGCGACTCAGACGTACACCGTCCTTTACACATGCGCCCTTTACATGGCCCCTGTGGAATAGCTACAGTAGTCCCAAACTTGCCGCGGTATTAGATATTTGCCTGCGCCCACAGACAATAGTTGTTAAGATATCATTTGGTTTTAGCAACTAAACAAAATAACGAAGTCCATCCTTCCTTCTAGAGGTTGCTTCTTCTTCTTCCGGCCAACTAACGTCTCTATATTTTTCTTATAACTCATCTGGTATTAATACAAATTAAATGTTTTAAAGGAAGTGTGGTTTTCCTTTATACCAAATCGAATGCTTTCAAGTTTTAACAATTCAAACATTTTGCAGACTATTCTGTAATTCCGTCGACATTAACAATCATTTGGAAAACAATTAATCGTAATTTCAACAATTATTTATCTGGGAGTTCGGATGTGGCCAGTTATTTGTTCTAAGTCAAATATAACAATCTATTGCACCGATTTTTATGGTTGAGGGCTTAAAATCTCCGTCTTTATGCCCTCTATCAAATACAATGTGGTACTTTTGAAAATTCAACATGGCGCTTTCAAAATGGCGCATTATGTGAATGAAAAACACAACTTCCAAACATAAATGTTCATTTAAAGTAAAAAAAAGCACAAATAGCTTCTAAGGGGGTACTTTTAATGACTGCATGCCTCTAAATGAAGAAAAACCAAAAAAAAGTAAAAAAGAAACGAAAATTCAAAATGATGGATCATTCATTTCGGAGAAATAACATTTTGTTTAAAAAGTCTCAAAAAAATTAATTTTGCAATAACTTTTATAAAAAATATTTTTTATGTTTTTCGGTAGATACATTTCTAAGACCCAATAGAAATGTGTTTTCACCATTTTTATTAAAAAAATACTTTTTGTTTTTTGTGAAAATTTCACGGATTCTGTCCCATACACATGTATGTATAATTATATATATATAATATAAAAAATAAAATTCTTAAATATATACATTATAAATGGAAATGCTATTTAATAAATTTATATAAGTGGAAATAAACAAGTAAAATGTCTTCCGATCGAGCGAGGACAACGACGCTAGTTTATTTAAATATGCTTTTTAAAAAAAGGAATTTTTATTTTTCTATTCCGGCACTCGTTGAAATAAAAGTAATCAAAAAGACCAAAAAATACATATACTTGAATTTTTAAAATAATAATATTAAACCATTTTTTTAAACCCTTAAACTTCTCATGTTTTTAAAAAGTCAAAAAAAACATTCTTTTGTAAATTTCATGTAAAATCTACAAAAATTAATTTTTTTTGTCCAGTCAAGTCTCTTTATCTTCAGAAACGTTTAAAAATGAAACCTAATTGTTTAATTTAGAAAATTTTAGTGTTTATATTTATATAGATTCATGAAAAGACACCTATAAAAGTTCAACATCTTTAAGCTACTTAGCCTTGGGGTTTGAATTTACGTACTTGATATTTAAATGCGCTGAAAGCTGACGTTTTTACCATTCCAACAATATATTTTTTGTTATGTTGATTTAAATCCATATTAATTTTACAAAGCAATTTCGGAAGGACTCACGTGAGTCTTTTTGTCCTGACATAAGGACGTTGGATATTCTATGAATGACTTCGACGATGAAAATGAACGCGTCATCAGTTGAGCTAGGCTGCAAGAGCATGGCCATCAACTCACATCATTTTAGCGGCTTGCACGGTTGGAATAAATATATTAAATAGCATATTAGGTAGTATTTTTTAATTTGGCATAGTACGTGCAGAAGTGTATTTTTATTATAATTTTATAAATAAATAATTTAAGTAACAATAGAAAAATTTTTTTCGAAATAAAAATATTCCTTGATATTTATAATGTATTTATTTATATTTCCTTTACTCAAACAATGTATAAACTCTTTGCGTCACAGTGTTACGTATAAGTAACACCTGTAACAGTACAGTATATTTATTATAAATAAAATAATTTAAGATATTATTTGTAAATTTTCACATTTTCCTACATAGTAGGCATGTATATAACGATCAAAGTTATTATTACAGTTTAAATATGCATAAATAAATAATTATAAACAAATAAAGTGAAAAAATGCTGATTTTATAAAAAAAATCGTTTGTGAAAAATTTAGATTATTAACCCTAGAAGGAGTACGTTAGTTTACTCACCTTCACCTTAAATATTGCGTGGAGTGTCCAGACACCCCAGTTATCCCTTCTAGGGTTAACAGCTTTCAATTACTTATGTAATCGATGTTTTAGGAATCACTGATAAAAAACTTGAAATCAAATTTAAAAAATTCAAAATGGCGGATTGAAAATTGCGAAATAAAAAAAATCAAAGATCGATCATATCCTCTTGGAACTTGTTACTAGGGGGTTGTTGAGGTCGCTGATTACGAATTACAAGTCAGATTTAAAAAATTCAAAATGGTGGAACCAAAATGGCGAAATAAACAAAATCAAAGATCGATCAGATCCTCATGAAACTTGTTACTAGGGGGTTTTTTGAGTCACTTATAACGAATTAGGTAACGTATTTTTGAAATTCAAAATAGTGGATCCAACATGGCAGACACAAAAATCAATAATCGATTAGATCATCTTGCAATTTTTCACTAGGGCGTTTTTAGGATCGTCGATAACAAATCTGGTGAAATATTTTTAAAATTCGAAATGTCAGATTCAATATCGCTCGTGGAGGCAGTAATTACCAACTCTAAGTCTAGATTTTAAACTTTAATATGCAATATGAAAATTTTAATTTTGTTGCTTGCTTGTTCTTTGCGTTACCCGGAACTAAAAACGTGGATGTGGCAAGCTTCTAGTCCCTTCTTTTTCCTTTTTTTCAATTTTTATTCCTAATGCCCTGTCGTCAGCTATCTAAAAGCGCCATTTTTGTGCATGTGGGATAAAAAAATATTATTATACCTTTTATATAATTATTATCCTTAACATACAGCAGTTTTTTCTAAATGCACTTTTAGTGTCAACTGTGGTAAACTTTTTATTTTTAATTTCATAAAGTGTCAAAAAATTCGTCATTAGCGACTCCAAACACCCCTGAATAACATGTTTCAAGATAATTCAATCAATTTATGATTTTTTGTCCATCATATTGACTCCGACATTTAAAATTTTAAAAATATGTCACTAAATTCGTTATCAGAGTCCCCAAAAACCTCCGAATGACAAGTTTCAAGACAAGCCGACCGATTTTGATTTCTGTGTCCGACATATTGGATCGAACACTTTGAACTTTAAAAATATGGCACTAAATTTGAAATTTGCGACTTCAAAAACCCCTGAGTAACAAGTTTCAAGTCAATCCGATCAATTTTTAATTTTTCGTCCTCCATATTGGATCCGCTATTTTGAATTTTTAAAAACGGACTTCAGATTTGTAATCAGCGACCCCAAAAACCCGCGAGTAACAAGTTTCAAGCCAATCCGATAAATTTTTAATTTTTTGTCCGCCTTATTGGATCCGCCATTTTTAATTTTTAAAACAGACTTCAGATTCGTAATCAGCGACCCCGAAAACTATTTATAATACATGTTTTAAGAAATTAATTCTTTTTGAAAAAACGTGACACAAAGGTTTAAGAATACGGAATTAATTTTTTTTTTGAAAATCAAAAATATTCCTTTGCAAATTGTTTGTAACTTTAACAAAAAAATGGTTCTTTCTACCTGGATCGAAAGTACGTAGTTCGCATTTTCGATTTCTCAGCAGAAATTTGAACATTTCGAGTTATAGAATTAGAAGATTCATTTGTGTTTTGGGTGACCTACGCACTCGGGTTGGTATTTTATAGCACTAGCTTAGGACAAGAAATGAAAAAAGCTTCCTTAGAAAAATTTTAATCAATTTTCGAACCTGAATATTACAAATTGAATTTTTGAAAAAATAAAAATATTTTTTCACTTTTAAATGCAGTGTGCTGCGCAGGCATTCGCGGTGTGTCGTTACGTGTTTACATATTTAATTTAGAAAACGTTACATTAAACTACTCTTTGCATTTTACAGGGTGAGACTGCAATTAAATTAATATATAATGCCTGTATTATAGTTTTTTAAACATTTTTTGTTTAATTTTTTTTCAATTTAATGCCAGAATTTAAGTTTTTTTATTTCTTTTAACGTTTTGATGAGACAAATTTTCTCAAATTTTTAAATATTTTAAACAACTGATTTCTTTAAATCAGGTAGTTTATTTTTTCTTTTTATTGGTAGTTTGTTTTATTTAGGCTATTCTCGACTTTGTCCCTGTACTTATTGCTTTGCACATTTATTTTTGGAATCTTTTGATGATGGAAACAGGACATGATTTGATCAGTTGTTTAAAATATTCAAAAATGGGAGAAAATTTCTCTCATTAAAAAGTTAAAATAAATAAGAATAAAAAGAAATTAAAAAACTTAAATTCAGGCATTAAATTCAAAATAAAATTTACTAAAAATTAAAAACAAGAAGAAAAATTTTAAAAAAAATTTTAAAAACGTTTAAAAAACTACAATGCAGGCATTATATTATTTTAATAGCAGTCTCAACATTGTAAAATGCTGAAAGTAGTTAAATGTAACGTTTTATGAATTAAATATTTAAACACGTAACGACACACCGCAAATGGCTGCGCAGCACATTGCGGCGGGACGAAGTGATGCGCAATATTCAAAAATTCATTTTTCGAAAACAAAAAAACTGTTTTCTGAAAAGTAAGTATTTCATTGGAAAAAATCTTAGCTTTCGTTTAAAAACTTCTAAAAAGTATCGAAAGATGAGAAAAGTGAAAGAAAATTTTTATTTTTTCAAAAGTCATGTCAGAAATTTTTTTTTTTTAAATAAACTATGCCATTCGAAATTTATGAAAAAACGTAGAAAAACCATTTCCTACTTTTTTTAACTTTTCCCTTTAGGTATAATAAATTATGAAAGTTAAGCGTGTCACGAAAAAGTTCAAAACTTAAACCCCCCCCCCTCGGAAATTTTTTTATAAAATTCAAAAATATTTGTCTGACAAAGTACTAATCTATAGGAAATATCATAAAATGGCCGCCAAAGTATTGCAATTTGGAAAAATAATGTTAAAAAATATTAACATTATTTTTTTTAACTTTTATGCTTTATTTGAATAAAAAAATGTTGTTTCAACAAAAAAATATTGTTATCTGATATTATTTAACAATAATTTAAACATTTTTTATAAACAATTTAAAATCTGTGGGCCAAAATGGTAAACAAATTTTTATTTTTATCAATTCTCATTTCTTTTTGCAGTAAAAATGAATAATAAAAGTTAATAACTTAATTTAAACTTTTTTACAATGTTTAAGAATGTTATAAACAATTTTTATAAACAATTTGCAAAACATGAAATAGAATCCTAGAAAAATATAATTTTTTGATTATATTACGTTCTCTTGTAATGTTGTAATCAAAATATAGCTAAAGGTTTAAACTTTCATTTAACATTATTTAACAATATTTAAAAATGTTATGAACAATTTTTATAAACAATTGTTATAAAAAAATATTTTCAGAGTGAAAAATAACTTCTTTTCTATCCCACTAGCTTTCTATTGTCATTATAAACAATTTTGATAAAAAAAAAAGAATTTTCTGAAATTATTTTGAAAATTTTGTCAATAATCAAAAAATAATTTTTTTATAGGATTCAATTTCATGTTTTGCAAATTGTTTATAAAACTTGTTTATAATATTCTCAAACCTTGTAAATAATTTTGAATTAAGTTATTAACTTTTATTATTCATTTTTACTGCAAAAAGAAATGAGAATTGATAAAAATAAAAAAATTTATACCACTTTGGCCCACGAATTTTAAATTATTTATAAAAATTGTTTATAACATTTTAAAATATTGTTAAATAATATTAAATGAAAGATTATCTCTTTAACAAAGATTTGGATTAGAAGAGTGCAATATATATTAAAAAAATGCGTTTTTTCTATTATGTTAATTCATATTTAACTAATTATTTATAAAAATTGTTTATAACATTTATATACATTGTTCACAAATTTTTTATAAGCATTAGATACTTTAGTTTCCTGTTTAATGACAAAAGTAAGCTAGTGGGATAGGAAAGAAGTTATTTTCCACTCTGAAAATATTTTTTTATAACAATTGTTTATAAAAATTGTTCATAACATTTTTAAATATTGTTAAATAATGTTAAATGAAAGTTTAAACCTTTGGCTACATTTTGATTACAAGAGAACGTAATATAATAAAAAAATAATTTTTTTCTAGGATTCTATTTCATCTTTTGCAAATTGTTTATAACATTCTTAAACATTGTAAAAAAGTTTAAATTAAGTTATTAACTTTTATTATTCATTTTTACTGCAAAAAGAAATAAGAATTAATAAAAATAAAAATTTGTTTACCGTTTTGGCCCACAGATTTTAAATTGTTTATAAAAAATGTTTAAATTATTGATAAATAATATCAGATAACAATATTTTTTTGTTGAAAAAACATTTTTTTATTCAAATAAAGCATAAAAGTTTAAAAAAATAATGTTAATATTTTTTAACATTATTTTTCCAAATTGCAATACTTTGGCGGCCATTTTAGAGGCATCATTTTGAAATTAGAAAAAAAATTCGGTATTATGCCTATTTCATAGTCCCAACATTTTGAACGCGATATTTTCTTGTCCCGGATTTTTCCTAACCGAATTCGAGTAAATAATCTAATTTTAATGACAAAAAACACTTTTAAAAACTGCTTTTTTTGTTTAAACAATTACAACTTTTTATGATTAAATTGAAATTTTCTTTCAGATTCTAAAAGAGGACACTCAAATCTAAAAAAAAACCTATGTCCCGATTTTTTCCAAATTCGTAACTCGTAGAACGGAAAGCTCAAACTTGTACAAAAAAATACGGACATTTGGGACTAAATTGGGTAAATACGGGCATAGTCATTAGAATATGATTTTTTTGTTGAAGACCAAATCCGCCCGGTTTATCACCACTTTCCCCTACAATGTAAACAATTTTCTCAAACTACGTTTGAGCTTTAACTGTAAGTACTTTAAGACTTTCTTTTTACAGTGTTGGTAAAAAGTAGTAATAACATTTAAAGTTTAATTTTAAAAATTCTCATTTTCAATATATTATTATTTCAATTAACATAATAATTTATTATTATTTGTTGTAGGTTTTTAATTAATTTTTTTTTGAAAATTAACCAACAAATATTGTAAAATAATATTTCGCTTTAGTAGGGGTGGGTTGGGTAACACCGTTATTCTTAATAATTTTTTGTAATATTCTTTTTAAGAATGCTTTATTATGATTATGGTTTATACAAAAATTTTCTTTTCTAACTTTCTACCATAAAAGGTCTCTTTCAGGTCCCTTTATCTATTTCTTAACCATATCTTAGAACTTTCCCAAAATTACTTTCTAATCATCACTTTCTTGTCAAAATGACCTTTTTTCTAAAGTATATAAACAGGCAACATAGAAATTGAAATTTAGTCTTTGTAAAATATTTGTTACGGCAAATACCCCGCCTCCAAATGAAGTTGTTTTTACAAAAATCTAAAAAGGAGCTTTGCTGCTGTCAACACGTGAGATTAAAAATTTAACAATCATAAATTTTGTTATAAAAATGACAGAATAAAACACACAATCGATTAACACACAACTCTTAAAATCACTATTAGAAAAATTTAATATCTTAGAAGATAGCATTAAAATCCTAAATAATGAAAATACAAAACGGGTCGAAGGAATAAAAACTATTGCGAAACATTATAATTTAATTTAAACTGAAGATGAAGGTAGTAATTCACATAGATCCAAAAAAATTAATTTAGAAGAGTATCACAAACGAACCGAAGAAACTAATAGAATTCTCTTATCAGCAAAGGACATTATAGGAACTATTGACATTTTAAATGGTAAAGATAATTGCGGCGTTGAAGATTTTATAAAACTCGTCAAAACTTCAATGAACTGACCTACGCAAATCAAAACGAACATACAAATGACACCTTTAGACGACTAGCACTACAGAGTGAAGAAAAATCAGCAATAAAGAGGTACATTATGAATCTATGGGACGAAATAGGTTCTCAAGTACGACCATTACGACCCACTTCGTTGCGACAAGCACAGCAAGTCGCAATAAAGTCAGAGATTTGGTACAGAGAAAAAAACATGATGAAAGCAAGAGTACCAACTACTTCACCTTAAAGAATCAGCAAACCTACATCACATCTACGTCCCACAAAACCAATCCAAAATAAATATCCGTCAATCAACAACCCTCCAAATCAGTCAATGCCTCTAAGCAACAGAATGCAATTATTTTGTAAACTTTGTAAAAAGGTAGGACACACGGAATCACAATGTTATTGAAAACAAAATTTTCCACAAAACCTTTAAACAAATCAACCTCCGGACCGAGTGAATCAGATTCAATCAGAAACCAAAGAAAAATAATCACAAAAAAACAACTTAGAGCTTCAAGAACAAATACCGGGAAGCGGTAAAATTATTGATTGATAGTGGTGCATCCCTAAATCTTATAAAAAAGGTATGCTTTGTGAAAAACATCCTACATGTAAAATTATTACCGAATTCTCCATGGGATATAACAAACACCGAATGGAACAATTTATTAAATTAATGTTTCAAGGAAAAGAACTAGATTTTGTAATAGTGCCTGATGACTTCCCTTTACCAGAAGATGGAATAATTAAAGATCCTTTTCTTCGATCATTTCATTTCAAATTAACCAACGAAAACTTACAATTAGATAATGAAGTATATGAATTAGAACACACTGGAATTTTAATACCAAGCCATTCTGTAAAATTAGTTACAATCAATATAAAACGAAAAGCAGGAGATATTTTAATAGAAAACAATCTTTACGTACCTGGTTCAATCTACACTATCCGAAACTCACAAATTATTGTCCCTATAACCAACGAATCTAATGAAAATTTAAAACTCACTAATAATGACTTTCAATACAAATATATTAACACAAATTTAAAACATTAAGAAGAGCTGATGAAATATATTACACAAAATGAAATTGGAAAAATATTAAAAACTCTAAAAGAAAATATTATACTTAATCACATTGAAAACCCATTAAGAAAATCAATTGAAAAAACAATAAGGAATTATCATGACATCTTTACATTACGCGGAGATCCATTACCTTGTACCAACCTTGTATCACACAAAATAATATTAAAAGATGAGAGACCAATTAACATTCGACAATATCGACATCCCAAATGCAATAAAACAGAGATTTTAGACCAAACGGAAGACGTTTATTAAAAAATGTCTTGTCACACATTTCTTCACCATTTAACGCACCACTTTGCGTAGTACCAAAAAAACATAATGCTTCAAGAAAAATAAAGTGGCGATTGGTAGTAGATTTTCGAAAACTAATTTAAAAAAATGATCAAGACTCATATCCCCTCCCATTAGTCAAAGATTTAATTAATGGCCTTAAAAAAAGCTAAATTCTTCTCAGCTTTCGACCTCAGTTCAGGATTTCATCAAATCCCTATGAATGAAGACAAAAAAAAGTACACTGCTTTTTCAACTCCAAGATATACAGTCACGATTTTCAAAAAATCGATTTTTTTGCATTTTCTTAATGTATATATATTTGCCTGTTGTAAAAAAAATTTTTATTATGATTTGAGAAATATTTTTAAAGTTGCAGACAAAACTATAAAGGCGCGCCGTGGGGTATAGACCAGGTGCAGCGTCTTTAACGGGTTATATACAGTCACGATTTTTAAAAAATCGAATTTTTTGCATTTTATTATAGTATATATATTTACCTGTTGTGAAAAATTTTTTTATTAACCCCTTCGTGCCTCCGGTACATATATGTACCACCTACAAAATATGTTATAGAACATAAAAGAGGAAAGAAAAAATTATACAGCAACACTCAAGTTGGAAAATAAACTGTAGACCAACAAAATAAAAAACTAAACCTGTTGCAAATGGTAAAAATTGGATCAAAATAAGTAAACAAAATATTTACTTACTACTAAGAATTCAATCACCTGACTTTAATGAAGAACTGTAAATAAAATTACTATACACAAAAATTAAAGATTTCATAACAAGTAAAAATTGGAAATTATTCAAATTCCATATAGAAGATCCTTCAATTACTAATATTGAGAAATTACACCTCAGTGATATGTTAGAGTTTATATTACAAACATAATTTAAAGAGAATGATTTTTTCCTATGTGATAGACCTGATAAAAAATTAAGCCAAGAAGACAGAGAAAACTTATTAAAAGAAGCTCATGGCCGTAGTGCTGCATTCGATCAAGACGAGACGAGAAACGATCGAGAATATTCAAATTCTCGTTCTTTTGTTCGAGACGATTTTATCGTCTTGATGCAATTCATCGAGATTCTCGGAAAACCAAGAAAAAATGTCGAGATTCTCGCATCAAAAAAAATTTCTTGTCTTAAGCAGACTACTCTTATTTTAATGCAAATTTTCCTCTACACTGAAAAAACATTATACTTAAATGAAATACATAAATAAGTTTAGATGATTTTGTTTAATTTAAATAAGCTTATAAGCTTAATCACAATATACAGAAAATATTTACTGCTTTGATTCAAAAGTATTATTTGTTTGAATATGACTTAAGAAAACGATTCCTCTTATTTTAAGAATATTCCGCTTAAAATAACATAAAATATTAAATTTTAAAATATTAATTTAAAAAATCAATAAATAAAATAAAAAATGTTTGAGTAAATAAATAATTTTTTATTTATTGTTAAATAATTTATAGAAATCTATTATTTTAAACTTTAGAACTTAGTAAAATCTGGATGTTTAGTCCAGTCATTTAAGCAAAGAATTTCGCGGCAAGTACTTTTGGACAAAATATTCCTATGTTTCCGTATAGTTAAAGATGCCCGTGAAAATAAACGTTCGAAGGGGACGGACGTGGCTTGAACACTGAATATATCCTTGGCCATACGGGATAAATTTGGGAATTGACGCTTGTGGTTTTTCCACCAGTTTAAAATATCCACATTCTTGTCCTCTCTCTCGATGTCCAAATAATGATTTATTTCTTTACGCCAATCTCCTCGAAGATTACTGCAGCGTTGATGTGTCGAATAGTGGGAATCAGATTTTGATGAAAACAGTGCCGATGGATCAATGTCATCTTCCTCATCTTCCTCAGAATTTTCAGTAGGACTAATTGACCATCTATCCATTTCTTTACCCCAGCTTGTCAAATAAAATGTTTCTACTTTAAACTGGGGGTCAAGAATTAACACAGAGCAATAGATCCAGTTTGTTTTTTTATAGTGTTTCATCAGTTTATCTAAAGCCGACTGAAGAGCTCTTAGAATTTTCATGTCAGTAAAATTTTTGTCTGATATGGTATAGCAGATTCAATTTTGTCAACAAGCATGTTGAAGCCCACGATTACCAATGACAAAGTTACGTATTTTTCGCTACACAAAGTTGTTGAAAGGGTTTTAAAATATCGCAAGTATTTCACAACAGCCGAAAGCACGTCCCAGTCGGATTGCAATAACTGTAATGATTGGAGATCTTTGTCATTTTCGCAGAGTAGTGTCAATGCCTCCCTCATTTTGGTTGCTTTATTTACCATATCGTGGGTAGAATTCCACCTGGTCTTGACATCTATGCTCGGTGACAACATTTTCACACCTAGTGTGCCGCAACAACATTTCAATTTATTTCTCAGCTGTTCAGAATATTTTAACTTTATAAACAATGCCCTCAATTTCTTTACTGGTGATTCTTCATTCATTTCCTCAGTTGTTATGTGGATTTTATTTTCCATTTCACTATCATCCTCATCATCGATTTCACTGTCCTCTTCTTGGTCCCTATCATTTACCAACTTCAGTTCTTTTAAAAAGTCTTGAGCACCCAGGTTCAGAATGTGTGCAAAACATTTAAAATGAATATCTACTGCAGATAAATCCTTGTTTGGCAATAATTTAACTAATTCGCGCATTAATGTTGCATTAGAAGCGGTATTGTCTAACGTCACTCCCTGGATTTTCTATTCTATTCCAAACTCTTTCAAAAATTCGTGAAATAATACTGCAACACTTTTTCTAGTATGACATCCATTTGCCGGAATCAAATCCAATGTGATCGATTTATATTTTGATTGATATATTTAGTTGTTATTTTTCATTATAATTTTAAATTAATATTTAATAAAATTGTGATAAAGAATTTAATATTTTTAAGAGCATTTTAACCCTTTAAGGACGGGACGGACACATTTCTGAGACAACTTTTGACGGTAATTTTCTCGTCGACCAAGAGTTTTAAAAAATACAGAATAATTATTCCTTAAGTCTTGGACATCGCTCTTTCAGAATCTGCACTCGAAATTTTAAAAAAACCAAAAAGTTACGGACATTTTTTTAGAAAAAACGTTGTTTTTTGAAATTTTTTTTCCAAAATGACATTTTTTCGAAGGTAGTGAGTCCGCAAAAGTTCGTAAAACCTTTAAATAACGCGTCCAAAATGTTTAAGCTTTCAGATGGTAAAGTTTATTTGGTTAAAATTTAAGATGGCGGATAAAAAATGGCGACCAAAAGTCAATTTTTTACATTTTCATCAAAAATGAGAAAGTCTTGAATTTGTGCGATTTTGAGCATTGTCTAATTTTGCTAAAACTTTACGTTTCATGACCCCCTGATTCCAAAAAATGGTTTTTAGAAAAGTGTCTGTCTGTCCGTCTGTCTGTCTGTCTGTAGAAAAATTTGTCGTCACGATAACTCGAATAAATCTTTATGAATCGTCTTGCAATTTGGCACACTTTTTAGTCTACTAAAATGAAGCCTGAGTTCGTTGGACCACCCATTTCGTCAAAAAACAACAAAAATAAAAAAATTTTGAAATTTTCAAAATTTTGTATTTTTTGCAATTTTCAACAAAAAAATTATTATTTTTTTCCTCAAAATATGAGCAAAAACAAACAACTTTTCCTTTCAACACTTTTTTGGACAACAAAAAACAAAAAAGTTATAAATTTTTTTGAAATTTCGAAATTTTGTTTTTTTGACAATTTTCAAACAATTGTTTTTTTCTATTTTTTTCCTCAAAATATGAGCAAAAACAAACAACTTTTCCTTACGACACTTTTTTGTATTTTTTTTAAGTTTTTGGGCCAGAATTTCTTTTTGTTTTATAAATTTTAGAGTTTTTATTTTTGAATCAAAATATTTTTTTAACTCTTTAACTTGATTTAAATGTATCCTTGTTGATGTTACGGAGGTTCCCTCAATTCACTGCAATAGTCAAGGAATAACCATTTTTGTCTGATTTGACTTGCTCGGTACTTTGAAACGTCTGGCAACACTGCAACTCACGGTGTGTACGTTGTCATCAGCTGTTGTTTTGTATTGTCGCGTAATGTATATGAAAAATGAGGAAAATTGACAGTTTTACAGGAGAAAAGAATAGTAAGTTTTTCTTTAATGGTAAAATTTTAAATAAAGCGCGCATAATCTCAAAATTTTTCTTTTTGGAGAATGTCAGACTATAAATTCGTAAGAATTCTGTGCAATTTTTAAATTTATATTTGTTTAAACAAATTATTATTATTATTGTTAATTACTATCTTTTTACATATTATACCTAGAGAGGTGTATTTTCTTTTAATTTTGCAATTTATCAGAGCTAACATAAATACCGATGCATGATTTTACTGTTTATGAATGACTATAGGGTCAGAATTTCCCAAACGGATCACCTAAACTAAAAAATTTTCTTTTTGAACCAAAATATAGTTTTTTTACTCTCAATATGATTAAGAAGAATCCCTGAAAATATGAAGTCAAAAAAATTTTTTTTGTAAAAGTTATTAACAATTGAAATTTTTAGTAGTGCTAAATTTAAAAAAAATTTTCTCGAGTTCCAGTTGACGGATTTAAAAAACAAAATATGGGTTTTTTGTCTTAAATAGCACTATTTGAATATATTTTTTGTTTATAAATTTTTTTATTTTTTATAAATTTTCATTTTATTTGTTTATAAAATGTTAATAAACAAATGTTTTTAGTTTAGGTGATCCGTTTGGGAAATTCTGACCCTATAGCCAACAATTTTAAACCGATTAGAGTGTTTTTTGTTTGAAATAAAAGTGTACATTCCTGGAGGCAATTAATAAAACATAAATTATACAAATTAAATTTTTTTTTCAAAACAGTACCAAAAATGAATTATCTCAATTACAAGTGTTGTTCCTTCTGTGATAATCTTCAAATCAACACATATTTGATGAAAATGTAAACCTTAAAGTCGTAGTAACTTTAAGACAAATAAATATTGTAGCCTCTCAAGAAAAGTACGGCGTGTCTAATACAAAGTCGCAGTTGATTAAATTCAAAATACAGCGATATATTTTTTGTGGAGGAGTCAGGAAATTGTGGCGCGAAGCGCGGAAGAGAATGTGTCCGCCCGGTGGGCGGACAGATTTTTATAATATAGAAACCTCGTGTGCGAAATTTGTAAAAAATGCTCAAATTCAGTTGAAACTATTTACTCGGGGATTTTTGGGGTCGCTGATTACGAATCTGAACTTCGTTTTAAAAAATTCAAAATGGCGGATCCAATATGGCTGACGAATTTTCATAAAATTCATCTAATTCGATAAATATTTTAAAGCAAATAAAGATAATTTAGTGAATTTTTTTTAAATTAAAGCTTAAAGTCTATACTTTAAGGATTAAATAAAGCGATTGCTAAAAAATTAAAATTTATAATTGTTATTAACAATTATTTTAAACAATTGCAAATTGAAGAATGTTCTCAATGTTTTTGAATTACTAAATTACGATGTATTGATGAGCAAAACTCCAAGGATTAATTTAAAAAAAAGATAAATCAGTAACATCCAATATTATAGAAGTTATGTAGATTTTTTTGCCAAAATGCAGGCGAAAATCAACATTTAATCTTAAAAATCCGCTTTAAAGCGTGAAGTTTCAAGTAAAACAAAAGACGATCATATTTATTCGTTCGCAATTTTATTTTTTTCCAGTTACTCGAGTCAAATTTTGTCTGCATTTTGTCAGAAAAATTTACACAATTTTTATAATATTGGAGGTTACTGATTTATCTTTTTTTAAAATTAATCCTTGGAGTTTTGCTCATCAATACATCGTAATTTAGTAATTCAAAAACATTGAGAACATTCTTCAATTTGCAATTGTTTAAAATAATTGTTAATAACAATTATAAATTTTAATTTTTTAGCAATCGCTTTATTTAATCCTTAAAGTATAGACTTTAAGCTTTAATTTAAAAAAATCCACTTAATTATCTTTATTTGCTTTAAAATATTTATCGAATTAGATGAATTTTATGAAAATTCGTCAGCCATATTGGATCCGCCATTTTGAATTTTTTAAAACGAAGTTCAGATTCGTAATCAGCGACCCCAAAAACCCCCGAGTAAATAGTTTCAACTGAATTTGAGCATTTTTTACAAATTTCGCACACGAGGTTTTTATATTATAAAAAATTGACTTTTGGTCGCCATTTTTTATCCGCCATCTTAAATTTTAACCAAATGAACTTTACCGTCTGAAAGCTTAAACATTTTGGACGCGATATTTAAAGGTTTTACGAACTACTGCGGACTCACTACCTTCGAAAAAAATTCATTTTGGAAAAAAAATTTCAAAAAACAACGTTTTTTTCTAAAAAAATGTTCGTAACTTTTTGGTTTTTTTTTTAAATTTCGAGTGCAGATTCTGAAAGAGCGATGTCCAAGACAAAAGGAATAATTATTCTGAATGTTTTAAAACTCTTGGTCGACGAGAAAATTACCGTCAAAAGTTGTCTCAGAAATGTGTCCGTCCCGTCCTTAAAGGGTTAATAACCTTACACTCACTAATAAGAATGTTGAGCGACTGATGTCCATCCATCAACTCCGAAAGAAATTTTTGACGAGTTTTTAACTAACAATTCTTTGAGGAGCAGTTTCAATTCAACAAATTTATTATGAATCAATGATCGCATTTGATTTCTTTTTGGAACTTTTGCATTTTTATTTATGTATTCAAAGAGTCGCTGTGTCATATCATCATCAAAGAAATTGATTGGTAAGTATTTTCTCACTTCAAATTCGACAAGCATATCATAGAATTCACACTGATCAAATTTCTAAAAGAGAGGAATATTTTGTTATTTCTTTATTATTATTATTAAATTAATTTTAGGTAATATTAATCATAAGTATCAGTCTTTTTTTCAAATTGTTGAAAAATTGGTTAATGTTTTGAAAATATTTGACTAATATATATGAAAAATTATTACACGAAACAACTTTTTATTATAAATAATAATTATATGATTATTTTGAGGCATTTTCATGAAAACACGGACATAAGATTGAAATTCTAAATTACACTATAATTCAAATTTACATAAATTTCTAATGAAAATTTCTTAAATTTTATTAATTTTAAAAATAAAATTTCCTTAAATGTATTGAATTTTAATACGATTAAAAATTTAAATAATTGAATTTATCAGAAAATAATTAAGTTTTATGGATTATGTGATAATTCAATTTTAAATTGATTAAAATTAAAAATAATTAAATTTTTAACTGATTAATATTTTGCACTTGAAAGTGCAGAAAAAATTAAAAGCAGTAAAATAGAGGAAATAGGTGAAAAAATTGAAAAAAGGTTATAGACTGTCATCCTTGTAATTATACATTTATAAAATAAAATTTTCGTACTCCTGATGAAGTTTGGTTTTTTTGTCTGGATAGATTTTACAAAATTCATCTTTATGATAATTTTTTAAATGTCTAATAATGCCCAAAGTGTTGCTGTTTTTTATTTTGATGATTTTCTCCACATTACTTTGTGCAGCACACAATTTACACTTCGCAAACCAAATATATTTTACTAATTCTATTAAAAGAAAGTGGTCATTATATTTATATTTTCTCTGTCCACAAGCATATATTAACGGATCAGAGTGCAAATTTTATCTCAGAACTTGTACAAAAAATTGAGAATTTGTTTCGTATAAATATAAAACATATAAGAACAACGACCTTTCACCCTCAGAGCAACGGAGCTTTAGAAAGAACTCATGGTACTATTAAATAATTATTAAAAACCTACATGGCTGATAATGAAACAGAGTGGAATCTAAATCTAAATTTAGTTTGTCTAGCATACAACACGGCCGTATATGAAAGTACAGGATTAACACCGTTTCAAATAACTTTTGGTAGAAAAGCTAATCTGCCTTCAATATTAGCTACGTTTAAAACGATTACAAGATGACAACATTATACGTATAAACCTAATACTTAAACCCGGCAATTTAGTATCATTACATAATGATAGTAAATCAAACAAATAAGATAGGGAATGGTTAGGTCCTTATACTACAATTTAAAAGTTAAATGATGTTAATTATGAAATCCGATTAAATAATTCGAATTACACAGTTCACACGAATCGATTAAAAGTTTTTACGAATAGCATATTTACATATACCTATATCAATTTAAGAATGAGAACTACACTATTTTTCATATTCAGAAGTTTGATTTACTCCATCAGTAATGTCAACATAACGTTTACTCACCTCGGAACTTCAACTTAGATATACAAATTTAAATAACATGTATAAAATATTAATCGACATGTGCTCGTCAAATTGCACCGAATCCTTCGAAATCAAACTATTAGGTGCAAGAATTCATCGACTCGGAACACAACATCTAACTTTAAACAAACTACTAGGGCTTACAAGATATAAAAGAGGTTTGATAAATGCAATTGGTAGTGTGTCAAAAACGCTCTTTGGAACATTAAATGAAAATGATTTAGAGTATGTTGATTCAGAATTAGATAAATTATATGCAGAAAATAAAATCGTAGCAACAAGTATTTCAAATCAGACTAGAGTAATTAAAACATTGTTCAACACTGCTTCTTATAATCTTAATGTAGTAGCTGAACATAGTAAACGAAACCTGGAAAATGTTAATAATATGACAGAGAAAATAAATGAGAATTCAAAAAATATTTTTGTTTCAAATCAAATAATAATGTGTAGCACATTATTGATGCTATCAATGATGGTAAACATGGAATTATCCACCCTCAAATATTAAAACCAGGAACATTTATAAACGAGTTAAAAGAATTTGAAGATACACTTAATGTTAAATATCCTATTCCTTTAAAAGAACAAGTTGTTCATTTCATGACCATTTCGCTTCCTCAACATATTATAAACCAATTGCTTAATTTAATTTTAATATGTTAAGGTAATATTTCAAATAACACAAAATTTGAATTTTTTGTGAAAAAGAAAAATATTGATTAATTTTATAAATTTTGATGAAATGTGCACTTTGTATATATTAATCGATTCGTTTTTTTGTCAGGAATGTAATTTTGAGAATAATTTATGAAAATATTAAGAAACAAAAAAGTTATTTAAAAAAATACAAAAAATTTTTTTTTCAAATTTTGAAAAAATTGTATAAAAAAAAATTTTGTGGATAAATTTGAAAATCCTTGTATCAGATTTTAGGTATTAATGACTGCAATAAACCTGCAAAATTTCAGGGCGATCCATTAAAATTTGTTTGAGATAATTTGTACACAATTTTTTGTGACATACACACACACACACATACATACACATCTGGACATTTGCTCAGAATTTAATATACATATATCCTAGATGAAAATGAGTCCATATAACCATGTTTTGAAAAATTGAAAATTGTCACGAATGCAAAGCTTCTTATGAGGAAGCAATATAATTATCAACATATCATCGATATCAGCGAAATTGGAATAATTATATATGAAAACAAATTATTATATTCCATCAAAATTCCAGTTTTAGAAAGTGAATAATTTTTTATCGAACACTTAATTCTCATCCGTCAAAAGAAAGGATTAAACTTTGTAGCTCCAATTCCTAGAGACGAATAAATTTGTTTTAATGATCAAAAAACTTTTTATGTACCGTCAGACAAAAATCTTCTGGATAATTGTAAAAAATATGATCAAACTAAAATATGTCAACGAAAACAACCTACATATATAATTTCCGAATCACATACATGCGAGAATCAATTAATTACATCCAGTATAAAATCTTTAGACGTACAATTATGCCAAGTTTCTATATTTAAAATAGAATTGTTAACTTTTATAACATTAGAAAATGACCAAGGATTGGACACACATCTATTATATTAATTGCTACCGGCAGAAATTGTTGGTACGAACGACGGGCGAACTAAGAAAAGTTTCTGCTGAAATTAAATTGACATATATATATGTATATAATAATTAAGTTTGTTAATTATCAAATTTTTAATGAATATTAAATCTAAAGTTGAAAATGGCTTCAAATATGACCCACTTTATATGCCGCTTATTCGGCCCTGCTGCAACGAACCAGGTGAGCAGCGAGAGTGCAATAAGTGTGTATCACCGCCTAAATTATAGAAAAACATGATTGGACATTTTTTTAGATATTTCAAAATTGTTGAACGGATTTTCAGTTTGCAAGGCTTAAATAAAAGCTGAGACTTTAAAAATTATGTTGCAAGAGTTTAGAATTGTTCTCTAAATTTTTCTAGAATGTGTTATAAAAATGGAAAAATTAATCAATTATTTTTTTTAAAATCGCTTAGGTGATAAAATCTCTCAAAAATTCGTTCGTACCGACAATTTCTGTCGGTAGTATATATATGTGGAATATTAGATTTAATAAGCAAATGTATGCCGAAATTTTGTATAAGAATATGTTGTCCTAGAAACGCTATAACCAATAACATCACAATACATGTTGTAACTTATGTACCTACTACGCCAACTGCACCTTTGCAAAAAAATGATACACACAATGAAAGAATAGTAGAACATCGTGTAATTAAATTTCGAAGAAAAAATTAGATTTTTCCAGGAGTAAGAATTATCTAGCGTAGGGGGTGTAATATGTAAAATAATATATTATATTTTTCTTTTCAAACTTTCTAATATAAAAGGTCCCTTTTTCTATTTCTTAACCATATCTTAGAACATTCCCAAAATTACTTTCTAATATTTCCTTTCTTATTAAAATGACCTTTTTTCTAAAGTATATAAACAGGCAACATAAAAATTTAAAATCAGTCGTGGCAAAATATTTGTTACGGCAAATACCTCGCTTCTAAATAAAGTTGTTTTTACGAAAATACATTATTTGTTTATTTATTTGACGAAACCATCACACTATTTCATTTTATTTTTAAAGCTTGTCTTTTTAATATAAAATGATTTATTTGTTTACAAACTAACATGTAACTTATTTTTTTATTTAAACTTTTTTTCTACGAACTTACTAATTCTAAATTTATCAGAGAAAATTTAGTACAAGAAATACATGTAATTAGGTGTAGTCGTAGATATTTTATTTTAAAAATCTGCAAATAATAGCGACTGCTAGTTTAATATAAAATTAGTGACACATTTATACATATATGTGTAATTTCATAGTTTGTTTTTGTTTAGAGTATGTATAAATAATTTGCATCTTATATTTCTCTACAAATGTTACATGTTTTAAGATTTAATTTGAATTATATTCGCATGGTTTTAATATAGAATATATATCATTTTGAACCCCTTTACGGTTTTAGACTATGTTCCTGTGAATTCATCGGAATAGCAAAGGTATTTACTAATGAGAAGCGTTTGAATTTGCAAGGCTGCTGAGAATTATGCTTGAATTCATTATTGAAATCCATCTCTGGCCTTTTACAAAGAGAAAACTATTAAGGAAGCCAAATAACGTGAATTTGTTTTACTCGAAGAAGATTGTTTATCAAATCTAACACCATGGCAAATTAAATAAAACGTCAATTATATGTTATACCCTTTTAATCACTTATTTATTATAAAGAAAGAGAATTTTAAATGGAATAATAAATGAAGTTGAATAGTTAATTTAGATAGGTAAATAAATTAATTTTTTAATGAATCGTTTCCTTGTTTTTGAACTAACTAATGTTTTTTAAGGGCATGTAGAATCAGACAACTTCAATTGTAAAATATATTAATATTATTATTGTTTTCTTCTCGGTAATTGTTAAAAAAATGAAAGTTTGAATAGAAAAATATAAATTTATTCTATTTTTAAAATGCTAATTTGTGTACGATTCTCTTTTTATCTCGAAAAATATCAAACTTTTTGTTTAAGGGGTTACCCCCAGTTGCAGCCCAAAAAATATGCTTTTTCGTGAATTTTTTTAACGAAAACTGTTAAACTAATTTGACAGCTGTCACATGTCAAAGTGTATTAAATTGTTAGATATAAACTACTATTTTTACAAGAAACCTTTTTATTCGTAGAAATAAATGTAAAAATCATGAAAATTCTCATTCTTGAAAATTTGTCATAATTTTGACAGCTTTTTGTCCATCGGTAGCTGTCAAATAGTATATTAAGTAACAAGGGATTAAAGTCTACGATGATGTTTGTGACACAAGTGGAGGGCGAGGGCGCCTTTATTCCCGTGTTACTTACGATATTTTTTATTCCTATTGCACAAAACTGTCGATTTCAGAAAGAAGGCGACAGGAAGTAAAAATTGTCTTTCACTCACAGCCACACAAAAAAATAAAAATTTTGTGAATATTAGTGGAATACTTAACATTGAGGGTCAGTCAAATTTCACTAATTCAAATATTGAGAGAAACGTCATCGTTTGAATTTTTGAACGTCTACGCTGTTTTAAAAATATTATGCCTATTTCTTTTAACAATTTTTTAAACATTTTTCAAAAAATATGCATATTTTTAAAACGGCTTGATTGTTTAAAAATCTGAACGTTTGCATTGCAGAGAATATTTTTTAAAATAAATGAGGCACAAATATTACATTTTAAAATCAAGTCATTTTAAAAAGTCTACGCAAGCGATATAAAAAAATATTCGGATGCTGTGTACTCTCTAAATTTGAACTGGTAAAAATGTTTGCTGATTCGAATTAATGACTGATTTTTTACTTTGAATTAGTAAATTTTACTAATAAATAGTATTTTCTACCCATTTATTAATAAAATTTAGTAACTCATAAGTAAAAAGTCATTTATTAATTGAAATCAGTTGACATTTTTACTAATTAAAATTTAGAGAGTAAACTGTTTAAATAAATAAATTTTTTGATTTACAATTTTTTTAAAATTAATATTTTTGTTTTTATAGGAAATAGTATTAATATTAATATTTAAATTAATTATGTGTTGATTAATCCTTTTTCTCGTGAATGTCCAAGTTGTGAATGTAAACATACCAAAAAAGTAAACAAACCAAGCACTAAAACCGCAATTTTGAAAGAGCCTTTTTTCACAAAAATACCATTTCTACACTTTCTTTACATAAATCGTAAATTAGTGTGTGAAAGTTTAGAATGAAATCATATTTTTATTAGGAACACGTATCCACTCTTGTACAAGTTCTTGTTCAGATAATATATTATTATTATTATCGTTCATTAATTTTTTTATTTATGCCAAATATAAGAAAATTTATAACACTATCTTTAGAGACTCTCAGCATTTGTGATCTAAAAACAACTGTGCAGTTGCAAAAGCCATAGAAAACTACTGCGCAGTCTTTAAAGTTATAAATTAATTTTACTTTGGACTAAAAAGTCTACAACTGGTTTGATTAGCAAATATATAAATCAATTTTTCAATCAACGTGAGCAACTGTAAAAGATCGAATACTACGGAATTTTTTGCTTGTCTTCTTTTCTTAAATAAATTTACATTTCCATCATTAAAATGTTGAAGTAAAGTGTTTGAATTAGGTAACTATACATAAATAGAGAAACTGTTCACGGATTTTTTTTTTTTTTTTTGAAAAGTCGCAGGAGTTTCTGCGCCATGTGTAAACGGTAGTTGTAAATCTACAAATGGCTGTGTTTGGGAAATACACAAATCAGACTGTGTGTGGTCACAAACTGCATCAGACGAATACTTGCATTTTTTTCCCTACTAAAAATGAGCCGCCGGATCGTAAAAGGGCACGTAAATTTTTCTCGGCCGAAATCGAAGTCCCCTGGACATTCAAAATTCAGCTTCTGAATTTAAATGTTTAAAATATATATCCTTATAGGAAATTTCATTGCGCATCTTTTTTCTATTAAACTTTTATTGTATCTATTACCGTTTTCGAAATATAAGGAAAAAACTGGTTTTTTAAAGAGCGAAATTTTTATTGTTTTTTTCACTTTAACTCGCGATTACTCAGTCAATTTTACGAATTTCTTAATGAAACAAAAACGAAAAAATGCGTTATTTTATTCTACGAGTGACTAAAAAAGAAAAATGATGTTTTAATTATAAATAAAAAAGTTATTAATTTTTTATTGAGATATTGCAAAATTCGTAAACTGAAATTTTCACTAAGCGGGGAAGTTGACCAAATTTTGAGCAACAAAAAACTTCCAGCGAGAAAGTTGTTCAGGGGCCATCCATAAAGCATGTGATACTTTAGGGGGTGGGGGAGAGGTCAGCAAAATATTACACTCCATGTTAACTGTCTATGGAAAAAGCAACATGAGGGGGGGAGGGGGTCTAGATTACCGAAAATATGTATCACATGCTTTATGGACGACCCCTCATTAAGGTTTTTTCTTGTACAAGATCTTGTATAAGATCTTGCTTCAATTTCTTCTGCTGAAATGGTACAGTTTCTGTGACTGAAATCTTACAACTTTTTCGGATGAACTCATACAGGAAAATATATAAGATCTTGTACGGGGATTTTCAGTAGTATATTTTTTTACTATTTTTAGTATTTTCAACCAGCTTGTTGGAAGCACTGAACTCGTCTGCACAATGCAAAAAAATTAACATATTAATATATTTTTCAAAGGATTTAGTGTTTGACACAAGAAATTTTTTTCCGTGTTGGAAGAACAGATCCGCTATTGACTGTTGAGCAGCGCTACTTGACGTTTAAAATCACAGTTTAATCAAAATTGGGCGAATTGCTCTCTTCAAGTTGACTACCAATGGTGTTACGTGAGCGGCTGCTTGACAAATAGTTTGGCAGCTTTTGCAAAATGGAGAAATACTCTCCCAAAAATAAAGTGAGCTGTGCATTTCTTTTTAACGCAGCAGTTCAGCACATTAAGTAAACAGTTCTACTAATAGATTGATTATTAATAGATTGAATTGCATCTGATACACTCAAACAGTTTATAGTTTTCATGAGATGCAAAAATGCTATTTTAGTCTTTATTTTATCATGTTATTTTAATAATTGCTTTTTATTGTTCCTAATAAAATATGATTTCATTCGAAACTTTCACACTCTAATTTACGATTTATGTAAAGGAAGTGTAGAAATGGTATTTTTTGTGGGGAAAGAAGGCTCTTTCAAAATTGCGGTTTTCAACGAATTCGGCTGAAAATTGCTAGGCATATTTATCATAAAAATATCTCGAAATGGATTGATGGACATTAAAAAATCTATTAGAAAATCTATTAAAAAATTTTTGTTTTACTTTTTTCAAAAAATTTTTTTAATTAAATATTGAAGTTAATATATAATAAACTCTTATTCTTTGCATCAAGACGAATCGATTGGTATATATATAAAGTATAAATTCTATAAGAGTTTGTAGAGTTAATGACAATTAAAGCAGAAAAATTACCTTTTTTATCCAAAATTTAGTTGTTTTATTAAAATTAAATTGCAATACAATAAAATTTTACTCATTTTTTTCAATAATCTTATCTGTTGCATTAAAACGGATCGATTGGTATATATAAAGTACATATTGTATTTAAATTTATGGAATTAAACATAATTAAAACCAAAAATTCGCGCTTTTATTAGAAATTTATTTCCTTCTTAAAAATCATGTTGCCTTTTAATAAAATGTTACTCTTGACTTAAAAAAACTAAAAATCTTCATTTCATCAAGACGAATCGATTGATGTGTAAAAAGAATATATTTTATTAGCATTAATAGAATTAAATAAAATGAAAAAATTCACTTTAAAGCAAATTTTTTGCTTTTCGTAAAAAGAAAGCAAAATGTTCATGTAATGAACATCTTAATTCACAACTTGTTTGGTATGTTTACATTTCACAACTTGGACATACCCTTAAAACCTGTGGGTGTCAAGGATGATATAGGAAGTGTGTGCTTCAAAGATTAATTGATTTAATTTTATGTTTCACAAAACATACATCAAAATTAAAAGATAAAGTAAACCGACTAAAACGCAAAAATATGAGAATTAAAGAAAATAAAAATATATGATTTGAAAATCAAGAATTTTACCCAAAGAGAGCCCTTCGGTGATGTACTACTGCACTTAGGGAAATGCTTCCTCTTCGTAATGTTGGTGACCTGACACGTGAATGTGTGCCAATTGTATTCTCAATATCAGTAGACAAGTTATTAGAAAGATTGTGATTATAACCAACAGAATTATTCTGCTGAGTAGGACCATATTTCATTTCGTTGCTGCAAATTATTTAATAATAAAAATATCCGATCAATTACCTCTCACGTATAAACTTATTAAAACTACCAAGTTAATTCGCTGGAAAAGTGATCGATGTGTATTTCGTAGATTGCAATTCAGTTGAAACTTTCAATGAAAAGTTTGTATATATTGAAGAAACTTATAAAAGTTTAATATATTGTATACGTATAGAAGCAAGTACTTACGGGTCAAGTGTGTTATTCGTCATTTCACTTTTGTATTTTGAGTTGAATTCTCTTGTAGCATGGACCTAATTGTGGACGCTTAAGTTTAGAGAAAGACAGACAGAAATGAAGAGAAAAAAAATTGTAGAAAGAAAACGAAGAAAATATACAGAGGGATGGAGAAAGAAACCGCAAAAGAAACTTGGATAACATTTTAAAGTTTTCTGCATGAAACGAACGTCGTGCAACAATCCTTTCCGTTTATTCCACGACAATGCGTCAAACTTTTCAGTTAGTAGAAGTCAACCTCGGCATTTGTTCGGTTGCTCTTTCCATCAGCTCTTTCCCTCTCCCGACTTATTTCTTCGCCCTTTCACAAAACTTTGAAAATTTATTTCCGGAAAATTTGGTTCCTTTGAATTTCAAGTAGTACGTCAACCAATTGTATAATTTATTATTCATTTTCAAGGTGTATCACTTTTGGGAAACAATTTAAACAATTATAATTTATCAATTTAAAAGAAAGTTTAGATTTATATTATAATTCCAAATTCATATTAAAACTTTATATTATTAATCCCCCAAGATAATAATAATTAATAATTATTTTTCGATAACAAACTTTTTGTCACGATGCGATGGTGGACAAATGTCTTTTTCAATGGTTCGATTTCTTCACTGTTTGTTGTATTCACTACATAGTGATTCAAGAATCACTGTGTCAGTTTTTATGTTACATATGTTGTGCTGACAAAAGAGAATGTTTATCGATATATTTCTTGTAGTGAAATAATTGAAAGTTGCATTATAAATAAGCGACTGAGACACAAAGAGATCGAACACACAATTCTTTAATTACTTAAGAATTATCGAGAGAACGTGGTATTTGACAAAATATTTATTCTTAAATGACGCGAAACAGTTAAAAATATGTCCTAGAACGCATTTCTATAACTAGACTGAATTTTTTTTTAATAAATGCATTCATACGGAAAAATGAGTTAAAAATTTAGTTCACATCTGCTAATAGACGTACAAATTATATAGGTGCAGCCGTTAATGATTGGAACAATCATTTAAGTTACTGATCCATCTAAATTCATTTACAAAATAAATTTTCAACTTTCTAGACATGAGACAAAAGAATTAAAAAACTCTTATCACTGATTTTTAATAGATAACAAAGGTTGGTATTATTAATTCAAAAAATATTTGCAAAGACTATAATTCTAAAAATGTATGAATTTTTTACAAAATTCATATATTAAATTAATCATTTTAAATAAATTATTAATTATTTAATAAAAAACTATTTATATTAAATTTATAATCATTACACATGTATTTTAATAGTTAATTAATCTTAAAAATTATATTTTTAAAAAGAGTATTTAGTATTCTCAGTATTAATAATTAAATAATTTATTTTGTTGCATTTTCCGACAAAACACTTAAAAAATTAAAAATTCTCTTTTCTTGATGAATAATGTAAAAATTACTTTACCAGTAGACTAAGTTAAGAAATTAATTAATTTAATTATTTAAATTTCATTCGTTTATAAAATAATTTTCTCGCAAAATTATTGTAAAAACGGAGAGGACCGCTCTCCAGTGAGTCTTCTTCTATCACCTCTGCAAATATGAACCAGAAATATTTTATCCTCTCAAAATGAGACGGTGATACCAAACCGTTAAAAACCCCATTTTTCCCTATGTTTAAATATTTTTTAAAAAATAATTATTTATCAACATTTTGTAAAATTCCGAGAGGACGGCTAGACCCAGAGCGTTCGTCTATATTTACCAAAAATTCCCGACTTAAAATATTCTTTTCTTTTTAAATGAGACATCGATCACGAATCCACTATTAATTCCCGGATACTCTTAATAAATTAAAATTAATTATAAATAAATAAATTATTTATTTATTGCTCTTAATTAAAATTTGAATTAGACATTTAGATTAAATAACCAGTTCACAGCATGACTTTTTCACGACCTTTGCATTTGTTACTTTCCTCCTAACCCCCGAGGAGGAAAGTAACAGTACCTTGAAGGAAAGTAACATTATAGAATATACCCAATGAGAAATTTACAACTGGCGGAGTACTGGCAGCTACGCTGACAGACAGCAATGGCATAACGCTGGGATGATAACGCTGTGTAACTCTGGCGAAGTACTGCCTGCCAGTGCTGCCAGACAGCGCTGGCACAGCACTGGACCAGTGCTGGCTGAAAATATTGCCACAATAAAGGTCGTATTGTTCTTAATTAGTCGTAAATTAATAATTATAAATAATTTAATAACAAAATGGTAAATAATATTAGTAAATAGTCATTATTCATAAAATATTTCTCTTTATAAAAAAAATTGTATTAAAGAGAAGACTATCAATGGATATAGTAAATGAAGTAGAAAAAAATAGTTTATAACATTTAAAAATTAAATAATAGACAATTACAGTAAATGTGCATTAGATTTTCATATTTTAGTACCTAACGATTGGAATCTAGAAATATCGCAAACCTATGAAAATAAACAAAATTGCTCACGAGAAGAATCGAACCTACGACCTACGGATTTACAGACTAACGCTGAAACCACTTTTTTATAACATGTTTATTTAACAGAATATATAATAAAAATTACAATGGCACCATAATTAACATGGAAAGACGGCGCTAATTATCACAGATAAAATGTTTTTTTTCGAATGGCCCATAAGGTGTCACTTAACGAAGGAATACTTTTCCTCTCTTTTATTTACATTTTTTTTGTTTACATTATTTCATTTTTATTTATTTATCTAATATAGTTGGAGACAAATTAACATTTTTTTAAAAACAATTGTTGGTAAAAAAATATGAAGTATTCGAAAAATAATAACATACATCGAAAAAGCCAACTTCATTATTAAAAAAAACAATACAATAGTTTAAATTTTTAGATCATATCAAGATCATCAATTATTTTGTTCTCAGTTAACCACCAATATTTTTTTGTATTTGTTGACGCTTTCTTATTTAGTTCTCGCCTTGACATAGCTGTTGAAAATCGTGACAAGCTATGGGCATTTGCATCCCAGTCATTCGCATTATATTTTATAGATTTGCTGAACGCGTGCCTGTGAATGTGGTAAATTATGGGAATATTTCCTGAATTTTGTATATATTTATTTTTATCCAAATAAGGAAAACAATGTGGGGGTATGTACCCTGATTTTAACGTTTCTTTAAGTTCATTATCACTATGATAAAATGGCAAATATAGCTTCGGGTTTTCTTTTATTTTAACCTCCTTAGCAAAGTGATTTCTATTTAATTTTATTATAAAATTATCAATCCTTGGTATATTTGCCTTATCATAGATTTTAAAATTTGAATAAAATTTTGTATAATTTGATTCAGGACTCCTGTACATCCCCAGACACGCCCTTAAACAAGATCTCTCAAACACTCTCACAATTTCCATCCTCGAAGGTGATATATTAAACCAGGCCTGACAAGCATATGTGGCGATTGGTCGAACAATAAGCATAGAACACAAAACTTTAACGTTAGCATCAAGATGTAAAGAATAAAATAAACTTTTTGCGTTAAAGAAGGCTCTTTTTGTCGTATTTATGGCTTCTTTTATATGAGTTATATATTTTAATTGTTCATCTAGGAACATTCCCAAATATTTGACGTTATTTTTATGATTTAAAGTTATTGATTCATCTGGACTTATATCAGCTTTTATTCTGAACTCTCTCCAAACCTTTGCATATTTTTTCTCAATAATATGTCTAAATAAAATTGTCTCACACTTTTCTAAATTACAATTTAATCTCCAAGTATCAAAGTAAAACAGTATTTTATCAAATAGACTCTGAAGTGACTCCAGAGCTGCCTGTGGAGATTTTCCTATCGCGTAAATGACGATATCGTCCGCAAATCCAATGGATTTTTTATTATTATCTTTATTTATACCCGCCAAATTTAATATATATATATATGTTAAATAAAATTAGTGAGTTTACTGCACCTTGCTGTAATCCGGCCAGCAGCTCAAAAGTCAGGTCAGAGTTTTCTTTCCCATTATATACCTTGAATTTTCTATTATGTTTTATTTTAATCAAATGAATTGGAAACGAGTTCTTTATAAGCTTATATATAAGTCCGTCCAACCATACTGAGTCAAATGCCTTCTCAAGGTCTATTAAACAAGTACCAAAAAATTTCTTTTCATTTAACGACCAACAAATATTTGATACAAATTTTGTTATTGCATGCACGGTTGAATGCTTATATCGGAATCCAAACTGAGCATCAGGCACAATTCTTTTTTGCTCGCAAGTATTTTGAATTGATTTATTTATTTATTATAATTTTAAACAATTTACCTATATTAGACAATAAACTTATGGGACGATAGCCGCTTAATAATTCAGGATTTTTTTCCTTTTTTGCAATGGTTTTAATGTAGCAATTTTCCATTTGTTAGGAAAGTAGGAATTATTTAATGCATTGTTAAAGATTATTAAATATTCGCGCAGTATATTTGTCGGTAATTTTTTCAAGGCAATATTAGGTATTCCATCAATTCCAGAAGATAATTTGTTATTATATTTTTTTAGTATTTCTTTAATTGATAAATTGTTTATAAAAAAAATTTTATCTAACTCAAAATTTGGATTTGTTGAACGATTTTCGTTTGAAAATTTTATTATTGTTATATTGTTATTACTATCATTTTCTAAATTTGTTTTGAATTTATCCAAAGATGCTTTTACAATGTTATTAATTCCTACTCTCCCTTTATCTCTATCTTTATTATTAATTTCAGCAAAGTTTGCACCCAATAATTCAAGTTTTTCAATTGAATCTGAAATGATTAAATTTTCATTTTCGTCTTTATAGCAATTGTCTATATTAATATTTGCAAGGTTGAGGAGATTCGCATTGTTGATATTTACTTTTAAATTTGGTATTTTAGTTATATTTTTTGCTCTAAATATTTTGTTTATTTCAGGAAACAAGTTTAAATGATCGTGTTTTTTTATTGCTTTTATTTTATTTGTCCAATAATTGTTAATATCTTTATTAAAAGTTTTATTAATTTTTAATTTTGTTTCTTTTAGAGCGTATTCAAACATGCGAATTTCCTCAATATCACTATTTCTACTTTTTTTTAATCGATGAATTTTAGTTAATAAATAGCTTTTTATTTTATGTAATTTTCCGATTTTTGGGGAAATATAATTGTTTAGCGTGGGTTTCCTTTTAAAATTAGTAGTGCTTGCTTTTAAGGCGTTTACAATCGCAAGGTCGAGCTCTTCAATTTTTATATCTATTTCTCTATTTGTTAAGTTTTGATTTGATGGTAGGTCATTTTTCAGTTTAGATAAGATAGCGCGAAATTCTGCCCAATTTGTTTATTTAAAATTTAAAATATGTTGAGATTCATTCGGTTCTAGTATTATTTTATCAATTTCTTTTAATATCATAATCATGTGGATTCCGTCGTGATCGCTATCATATAAGAATACTTTTACTTTTCCGTTTATGAGGTTGAAGATCTCGATCCTGCTATCGCTTAGACAAACATCAATGAAAGAGCCACCCCCTGGGTATGTGGGCTCAGAAGGCCCAGTAAACTTTAATTTATATTTTATATCGTTAGTGAACATCCACCTATTTAAATATAAACCTCTAGGATTTTCTTGGTTCTTGTCCCAATTTTTCCCTTCATGAAGTTTAAGTTCATTAAAAATAATTGTTAAGTCATTTGAAAAATGACTTCTAGTGTGCCCTGGTGCATATGCACTAACGATAAATAAATTTTGAGAATTTTGCAAAGCAATTTTAATAATAGTTGTTTCCATTGTTTTTAATTCATTATTTGATTTTAAGTTTATTTTATGAAATTTAATATGATCTTTTATAATTATGGCAGTACCACCCCCACCTCTATTTCCTAATCTATCGTTTCTAATTACTATATATTTTTCTATTTCTAACTTGTGCCTGACTCCCAGCATAGTCTCCGAAATCATTGCTATATCAGGCCTAATTTTCTCGATTGTTTTTTTAAAATTATATCTTCTAACGTTAGATACCAAGGAATTTACCTTAATTGAGCCGCCGGATCGTAGAAGGGCACGTAAATTTTTCTCGGCCGAAAACGAAGTCCCCTGGACATCAAAAATTCGACTTTCGAATTTAAATATCTCATGTACATATCCTTATAGGAAATTTCATTGCGCATCTTTTTTTCTTAAGAAATTTTTTTGTATCTATTACCGTTTTCGAAATATAAGGGAAAAACTGTTTTTCTAAAAAACGAAATTTTCATTGTTTTTTTCACTTCAACTCGCGATTACTCAGTCAATTTTACGAATTTCTTAATGAAACAAAAACGAAAATACGCGTAATTATATCCTACGAGTGAATAAAAAAGAAAAATGTTGTTTTAATTATAAATAAAAAAGTTATTAATTTTTTATTGAGATATTGCAAAATTCGTAAACTGAAATTTTCACTAAGCGGGGAAGTTGAACAAATTTTGAGCAACAAAAAACTTCCAGTGAGAAAGTTGTTCATTAAGGTCTAAACAAGTTTTTCCCGAAAGATACAGTTCAATTAAACAATTAGTTAACAAATGGCGAATGTTTAAAGTTGCTAGCGGCTGGCCGTTTAGCGCGCGTCAACTCGCCATATTAGTGTTCGGGAGTGCTGTGTTATATTTTCTGTAGAAAAATGATTATTTTTTGGGTTTTTTTATTTTATAATTATATTTAATTAATTAATAATAAATATCAATGTAATAACATCTTGTATTTTATTGTACACTATAATTTAAAAAATTGTTGTTTATAAATTCGAATAGTGATGAGAATATTAGATTGTGTTTTGTTTTCATTGTGAAGGTCAAATGCATCAAAAGTAAACAAACCGTCCACTGTTGCGAATTTTAAAGAATATGTGTTTTTAAAGTGTCTAAAAAAGGTTTTTTTAATTTTAAAGATTAAGTGTTTAAAAGTGCGTAAAAAAGGTTCTTTTGCAAATAAAAAAGTAGTTTTATAATGGCACAACCATTAGAAAAGCAAGGTAGAAAAAAAAATGTGTTCAAGAATGGAAGGAAAATTTAAGAAAAATCAAGAGAAATAAGGTATGTATATTTTCCAATAAAGTGTTTTATTACTTTGAATTTTTTACTATAACAAAAAAATAAGTTTTTGAATATTACTACTATTACTATTACTACTTTTTTATTTGCAAAAGAACCTTTTTTACGCACTTTTAAACACTTAATCTTTAAAATTAAAAAAACCTTTTTTAGACACTTTAAAAACACATATTCTTTAAAATTCGCAACAGTGGACGGTTTGTTTACTTTTGATGCATTTGACCTTCACAATGAAAACAAAACACAATCTAATATTCTCATCACTATTCGAATTTATAAACAACAATTTTTTAAATTATAGGGTACAATAAAATACTAGATGTTATTACATTGATATTTATTATTAATTAATAATTTATAAATAAATATTAATCAAAATTGTTATTCGTAAGATATAAATTTTTTGTCAGTTCACCTTCATCACCTATTTCAAAATTATTAGTGTTTTCATTACACTGGCTGGAATTACGAAGTAAAATAAATTTTACCTTTTATAATTAAATGTGTTCATTTATTACATTTTTTTCTTCGGGATCTTGTCAATTCGGTAAAAAAGCATTCGATACAATAGTTTTCGGGAAAAAGAGCTTGCGGTAAAATTGTCATTAGGTAAATTTTTCATTCGGTAAAGTGGATACGGTAAAATTGTTGGGAACCAATATAAGCACTAACGTAAAAATTTAGAAAACTATCTTTCACCCAATTTTATGATTTTTTAACGACATATCGTACCGTTTTTGGTTTGAACAAATTTTAAACATTAAAATTGGCCTTAACTAGATTTGCACTGTTTTTTATAGATATTATCTGCTTCTTGAATCCGAAAATAACAAAAATCACCCATCCTTGCCTGGTTCCAAAATTCTTGATAACGGCATTCCATTTCCTTTATTTACTCGTGTAATCATCACAAAAATGCCTATTTTTATGTTTAAAATTTTTTTAAACCAAAAACTATACGATATTTCGTTAATAAATTGTATGTAAAAATGGGTAAAAGCTAATTTTCTGCATTTTTACAAACGAGCTTACATCTTCTATAATTTCAGTTTAATTTTGATCGGCAACGGCTTATATTTTTCTTAAGAAATTGTACTTTGATATCTAAAAAAGTAAACTCGAAATAAACACTCTTTTAGGACGTAATTAACCGATAAAGTCAATCAATTTCTAAAATTTTGTTTAAAATAATGAGAAATTCCTAACAGATTTATCAGCTCCTAAACCGTCAGTCGATCGACTTCATTCGGAAATAATGTTATATTAGTGAATCCACTTTTTGTCGAAATTCAAAAATTAAAATTTTACCCATATCTCGAAAAGTGTTCTACGGTTACAAAAATGACCAAGTACACCCCTCGTAGAACTCACAGTTTTACAACTAGAGAGCTAAAAATTGGTACACGTATGTATTTTCACGCGTAGATTACAGGAAAAATATAGCGAACACATTTAGTATTGATCTTCATTCTGTTTTTATCGAAAAAGTCAAAAATTTCGAAAAAAATCTATGTACCCCCCCCCCTGGCGCCTACATATTTACCCGGAGAGCTGAAAATTGACATACTTATTCGTTTTTACGCATAAATTACAGGAAAAATATAGCGGAAGTGATTAGAATTTATTTTCATGGTAGTTTCATCGAAAAACTAAAATCTCTTTTTGGAAGATCGAAAATATTTTAACTCTTGCTGGTTCTCTCAATTCTTAATCTAGTGGACTGGCGTTATACATTTTTATTTGTTTTTTCGTGCAGATTTCAACAAACATACAGAAAACATTATTGGAATTTACCATCATATTTTTTTTCAAAAACTAAAAAAAAATTTCGTTTTAAAAAAAGTGTGTACCCCCCCCCTTGGTTTTCACAATTCTTGGCCTATTGGACTGCAGTTTGGCTTATTTTATGTAGTTTCGTGTGTAGATTTCAGAAAAAATATAGCAAACATGATTGGATTTGATCTTCATATTTTTTTCAACGAAAAACTCAAAGTTTTTAAAAATTTCGTCAAAAAAGCGTGTATTTTACTCTAGCGCCCACAGTTTTTACCTAGAGAGCTGAAAATTCGAAAACTTTTGTATTTTCACGTGTAGATTACAGGAAAAATATAGTGGAAATGATTAGAATTGATCTTCATTACGTTTTGAGCGAAAACCTAAATTTTTGTTTCCAATTTTTGATAATAATTATACATACGCTATTTCTCTCAATTCTTAACATAGTGGACTGGCGTTATATATTTTTATTTATTTTTTCGTGCAGATTTCAACAAACATACAGAAAAAATTATTAGAGTTCACCTTCATATTTTTTTGCGAAAGACTAGAAATTTTTTTTTTGATTTAGAAAAAAGTGTATATCCTCCCCTTGGTTTCCACAATTTTTGGCCTATTAGACTTCAGTTTTGCTTATTTTATGTATTTTCATGTGTAGATTTCAAGAAAAATACACCGAATATAAATGGATTTGATCTTCATATTTTTTTAGCGAAAAAATCAAAGTTTTTAAAAATTGCGCAAAAAAGCGTGTTTTTTGCCCTAGCACTCACAGTTTTTTATCTTAAGAGATGAAAATTGGAACACTTTTGTATTTTCACGTGCAGATTACAATAACAATAGTGTTGAAATAGTTATAATTTACCTTAATAAATTATTCATTCATTATTTTAGCAAAAAAGTAGAAGTTTTAAAAGAGGGTACGGAACCCTCGGTGTTAGTACGAGTTCTACTCGCACTTGTCCGGTTTTTTTAATATCTGACTTCATATTCGGATTCAGGAGCATATTTTACATAAGAAATGATATTAAAGCTCCGCGGATCAAAATCTTTGTAAACGAGTGTAATATATATTCTTTTTTATTAGATCTAAACCAAAATTTTTTATAATCTCTAAATCTTGTATTTTAAAATTCATTAATTACTTCGGACTTCGCTTCAACGCCTCTGGTGAACACTCGTGAAGCTCTGGTTTATTCTCTGTCTCTCTCTCTTGAAAACAACATTCGTCTGCCCCGACATTTGATGCACGAGCGAAGCGAATGCTTCTGGTCGGGGACAGGCACGAAAAAAATGTGAAAGATAAATTAATTTTATAATTTCAAAAGAACTTTTCTGTTGATACAAAATTAATTTTATGTTTCTAAAATTTTAAACGTTTTAATGAACAAAATTTTATTATTTCTTCAAATTATTAAAATTTTATTGTAACATTTTTCCACGTATTAAAAAACAAATTACAAAATTTTTAATTATTTTATTTTGGTTTCTAATGTTTATTAAAATAATTTTTCAAAATAATTATATCAGCAAAATGTGGATAATAAATTTATGAAGTTTAAGATTAAATAATTTAAATAATTTAAATTAAAATATAATATTGAAGATATTAAAATGATAAAATTATCTTTAAATAAAAGATTATAAAATATATTTAATATATTTTATTTCCAATAAAAAAATTCAATATAAAAAGTATTCTTGATAATTTTTTTCTCATTTTGTATTGCAATAAGAATTATTCGTTAAATTGCCATGGAAGTTAAAATTTTCTTATTTGTCGACAGTGGTATTTTTACCGACAGAGAATTCTTTTACTCAAGGCCGACATTTTAATAGCTGCAGTCGATTTAGAAATATAAACTTGAGTTAGATGCATCGTGTTACAATGACCGGTGCCGCAGACATATATACACAAATTAAAAAAGGTATCTTAGGACGGTATGAGTAACGAGCATCGTTTCCGACAATTATTAAAGGGAAAGTAGTAAACGGCAAACCGTAATTTATTCTCAGGCAAATGCGCAACATAGCAACAATCGCGACTGAATTAGAAAACTTAAAAAAAAATTTATAAAACAAATCCGATCATCGGTGCGGATCTGTTGTCACATTACGTGTTAATCGTAGACCTCAAAGAGAGAAAAATAATTGATTCCATGACAAAATTATATGTACATGGAATATAAAAGGTCGCCAAATGCTATAACGTTAGCGCCATAGACCACTCGTCTGAATTTGCGGAATTATTGGGAGAATTTCCCGAAATAACGAGTCTGCACGAATCGACAAACTTATCAAATTGTGATACAGTGCATCATATAATAACGAATGGTCCTCCTATAGCACAACGCGCACGCCGATTATGTCCGGATAGATTAACCATAGCAAAAGAACAATTTCAAGAATTAGTATAAACAGGGAAATGTAGAGCGTCAAGCGCAGCATGGGCTTCATTACGAAGACTGCGGTAATAACACCTTTTGGTTTATTCGAATACACCGTGATGACATTTTGACTAAGAAACGCCGCGCAAACATTCCAACGCTACATTAACAGAGCGCTGGAAAATCTTCCTTACGTATTCGCATACATAGACGATATACTTATAGCATCGAGTAGCCTAGAAGAATATAAAAACTCGCGGCAATACACGAATCAATAAAATATTTTAAACATGCATTAGAATTTCAAGATATTAAAGTATTCACCGATCATAAACCATTAATTTATGCATTAACACAAATCTCAGACAAAACATCTAAACTCCAACAGAGACAAATTAATTTTATTTCCCAATACACCAACACACATATCAGGTGCAGAAAACGTAGATGCAGACGCGTTGTCGCGCATAGAAGCAATAAATATGCCAACTTCACTAACATTTGCAATCAGCGCATTTTGACCTTCCCTCCGCTCGTTTCAAACAGGTTCATATGGATATAATAGGTCCTCTTCCTGATTGTGAAGGTTTCCGATATTGCTTAACCTTAATATACAGATTTTCGCGATGGCCCGAAGCAATACCTTTAAAAAACATTAGCGCTCAGACAGTATGTCACGCATTCACAGTTAACTGGGTAGCTCGTTTCGGTAGTTCAGAAACCTTGACAACCAATCAAGGTACACAATTCGAAGCAAAATTGTTTACAGAGCTTCGCGCGTAATAGGATGTGAAAGAATCAGAACTACATCATATCACCCCACGTCGAATGGCTTCGTTGAAAGATCTCATAAAACGTTGAAAGCCGCAATAATGTGTCACATTGAAATTGATTGGATTCATACCCTATAGACAGTATTGTTAGGACTTTGAGTATATGCCACAGACAATAGAGCATTTCCTGCCGAATACGTCTACGGTACGACCCTACGCATGCCCGGTGAACTAGTATTCCCGAGGAAGAGTCGGTCGACCCACAACATTTTTTTTGGAATTTCGCCGTCACATTCACCATGTTCGCGCATTGCCAGTGGAACGCTACGACAAAAAAATATTCGTTCATAAAGGATTAAAAGATTGCACTCATGTTTTTCTTAAAGCCCCACCTAACAAAAAATCATTGCAATGTCCGTACTCGGGTCCACGCAAAATAATAAACCGAATTAGCGGCAGAGTGCTATAAATTGACTTGAACGGTAAAAATAAAACTGTCTCGATAGAAAACGTGAAACCTGCTCATCTCGTTCCACATGAAGAATGGATAGCGGTTCACAAAAACGATAATATAAATCAGTTCAACAGCAAAACAATTACAAAGTTACCAAGTATAATAGGTCCTGCGGTTATCGGTCAACCAATTTATAAATGTAAATCAATCTCTACACGAAAATTGTGTTGACATGCAAAATATTGTAAAACCAAACGAATCTAGCACACCGAATTGCGATAACAGTGATGGCATAAATCAAACTAAGATTAACGACAATATACTAAGCACAAACGAACAATTCGATAAACGCGTGAGATTTATACCAAACGACATAATTAACCAAAATCAAAAAAACAATACAAATCCAAAAGCAAGTGTTTCAAATATTCGAGAAAGGAACACTTTCGCGAACATTAAAAAAACCGTTAACGAAGTAAGATAAGATCATAAGTACGTCAAATTTGTACCCGCAATATTGCGGAGAAAAAAATAAAAACTCAAGACTGAACCTTTCACAAATTCTCGTATATGTAAAATACACAACAAAGTATAGTAAAAATATAAAAAAAAAATTTTGTAAGAAATAATTGATAACATGAATTTGTGAAAAGAAATAAAACAATTTATTCAAAAATAATATTGATCTCTAACACATTACAAAAAATTCGTTCCTTCCTCGAAAAATCTCATTGTCACTCGGTGGGGAATGTGTGGTGAGTCCGCCCTAACGATTGTAATATACTTTGTAAACTAGTCTTATTGTGAAAGCGCCTTTAGGATTTCTGCCGCGCTAATTGCTGAGAGACGCGGAGATATCACCATGAGGTGACAGAGAATCTTTTCCGACATGATAGAGAGTGGACGTGTGTTTAGTGTGATCAAAAATAGGTGTTAATTACTATCTGTGACATATAACTGGTTAAATTAATAAATTACAATTCATTGTTTGCTAATAATACTCTTCACATTAATTGATCATTTCCTTCACCAACTTAGCTGAACATAATATCAATAGGGTTGTTGGAGCCTTAAGTAGTTTGGGGTTAACTCTACATTCAAATTAACCGCCATCACCAACACGAATATTTCCACAGTTTTTTCAACAATTCTCTTTCTAAAAAAACAGAAAGCAAAAAAAATCGAACAATCGAATTTAACTCGTGAACTCGAAAAGTGGACATTGCTCTTACCCACGTGTGAAATGAAGTAGAACTAAGTTAGAAAAATGGCCGCTATTTGTTTTCTGTTGGAATCTTATTTTATTTTTGTTTATTTTTTTTGTTTTTTTATTAGAATATAAGAGGCACTTTACGTGTAATGTCCTAAGTTGAAATTTCAACTTCTTGAAAAAAATAGAAATTCGGGGAAATTGATGTTCTATCAAGTAGAAATGTGCCCCAAAAATATTTTTGACTTATTCGAAAATTTGAAGGGGATAGAGGGGGGCCAATTTGACTAAGAATATTTTATAGAAATGACACGACTTTTTAAAATTCCTTTAAACCGGAAGGACAGCATTAATGCATCTGAGTGTATATTAAATGTTTTTTAATTTTGTATTTTTAGGCTGCGTCTACAATAGAAAAATAATGTATTGAATGTATTATATTGTAGTATTTCTGGCTAGTGCTAAATGTACAAGGTATTCACTTTAAAAACAATTGTTCCTAATCTCACTAACTAAGTTACTTAATCGGAACAAAACAAATTTCTGTTTCTGTTGTGATAGACTAAAAATACGACAAAATAACCATATATATTATATTATGTATAAGTAATAAATAAACATTAATTTGCTAAAGAATAAGTAAAAATTAAAAAAAACATACGGGAACAGTTTTTTTATTATTGTTTATAAACCAGTTTTTGTTCGAAGTGATATTTTAATGTTATATTATTTCTGAACAAATATAATTTTTGAATTTTGTCACAAACATTTTGTTTCAAAATTTATTTTAGACAAATGAAATTTGTTGTTTTTACATTTTTTATAACAAGTTTAATATTTCATAATGAATAAAATATCAGGGGTAGATCAGACATTATAATTAAAATTTTCTTTTTACAATAAGCAACCGTGAAAATTTTATTACCTCATAACTCACAAGGAAAACTATTGATTTATGCAAATTATTATAAATTTTTATTTTTTATTAATCTTACAATACTAAATTTTATTTTACGTGAAATATAAATAATGCGAAATCATTATATGTGACGTTCCACGGTGAAAGGGACCTTAGCTGCTTAAAAATTTTAAGTTATGTTTAGAGTAGTTTTATCTTCATTAAAAATTTATTATTGATTATTTAATATCAAAAGTATATTTTTCTGTGAAATGTCTAAATTAGTAACAATTAAATTAAATACAATTTTGATTGTAACATGTTAAATAATTTACGTTCATAAATTTTCTCTACGGATTCTGATTTCTTATAGATTTAATTAGGGTAAAAGTGGGTATTATCGCGGTATTTTGTATTTTATTGAATATTTCAAATGATATAAGAAATTTTCGACATTAAACAATCACTCCTTGTACCTGACATCTAAGACATAATATGCATCACATTCCTGATTATTTTTCTATTAATCAATTTATTAAAAATGTTTTAAAATTTGTTGTCTGAAAAAAGTTCAAAATGGCTCACCTTGGTTTGAGATTAAACTCTGTAGTAGTGTCAAAAATTATGGTTTTTATATTATATAAAACTCTAAGAGATGATTCTTTTTTAAATTTTGGTAAATTTATTGTTATTCTTCATAAAAAAATTGTTTAGTTAAAAACTGATTTTTATTAAATATTAACAGTCTCAATAATGGAGACATCTTTTTTCAAACATGTGGGTATTTTCGCGGCTCCTATCATAACCCTTGAAAGTAAGGTTAGTAGTGTGTCTCTAAAGTTTAAAACATTGAAATTGTAGCCGATATTATTTTTGCTTGTTTTAATTTATATTTTAATAAAAGTACTTCGTATATATGTATAAAAAACTAATTTTCAACTAAATAAATGTTGAATTAACATTGGTTTTCCATTTTGCACAGTAACTGTGAATCACATTTAGACACAATAAAAATACGTTTATTTGAACGTTCACAATTTTAGTAAATCTTATAACAGTTATAAAATACAAGCAAAAAAAGAAAGAGTAATAGGAGGGATTAGGAAATTAAAATTAAAGTAAGTGAGATCTGTCTACTTAAGAAAAAATTTATAATAGCTGGTAAAAAAGAAGCAATAGTGTCAAAAAAAAATTGACTATACGTTAGAAATGTTTGATAATAATTGCCTTAGAATATTTCATTAGAGTATTATATTGTGGGACTAATTAAATAATTACAATAAAACCAAGTATATTTCTTTTTGTGATACTAGTTTACTATTATTGAATTCGTCCATTTACTATAGGGCATTCAATTTTTTCATAAAACATAATTATATAAACTCCAAGTTTTTGATGTTTTAAAATATGAATGCAAATTGATCAAGAACATTTTGTACTTTATTTAAATAATAATTAAGAAAAAAGGCAAACTGTCACACGTGTGAGCATACTTGCTCTTTAACGCAAAAATTTTTTTTAAATGCCATGAATTAGAGGGTAAGGTTTCAGAAGATATGGTAGAAACAAAGTATAATAAGGACTCGGAGTGTAATAAGAACGAAACCTGTATTGTCGATAATTTCAAATTGAAAACAAAGACAATTCAACTATCTCGAAGTTAAGACAAAGAGTTTTTAATTAGTATTCAGAATTAATGAATGATAAACTTGATTTAAATTATTTAAATCAGTTTGTTTATTTACAGAGTTTTAGGCCTTGAGCATTTAAAACGTTTCTCTAAACTTCCTACGTCTGTAATTTAGTTCATTGCAAATGATGTTTGTCGAATTGAAACTGAAAACATGATCATTTTCATGTGCATGTGTCACCAGAGCTGTCCTTCTATTATCCTTATTGCAATCTCTTTTATGTTTGCTTAATCTACTTTTAATGTATCTACTGGTCTCACCAATGTAGTAAGCTCTACATTGGCAAGATATTCGGTAAACCAAATGCGATCTGAGATCAAATCGAGTATTGTCCTTATTTTTAGAAAAAACTTTAAATGGATCCTTCTCATAAGAGAAAACAACTCTAATACTATATTCGTTATACAATTCTCTCAACGAATATTGTAACTCGTTTAAATATGGCTAAACAACTAGCTTTGCAGAGTTAAAGGGTTGTTTATCTACCATATTATCGTTGAGAAGAAATTGATAATACATTTTTATATATTTATTTAAAAATATTCTAGGGTAATCATTCTCAGTTAAAATATTAAAAATAAAATTTAAATTTTCTGTAAAAAATCTTTGGTCCGATAGTTTTATGGCTCGATCTACCAAACTATAAATGATTGAAATCTTATCTTTATTTGATACATTAGAATTATAATTTATATATTTTCCAGAAAAGGTATCTTTATGGTACGAATTAGTTACAATAAAGTCATTCGCCCTGATAACAAGTGTGTCCAAAAAAACAAATGCGATTATTATTCTCAAATTCAATAATAAATTGTACATTAATATTATATGGTGGTGATCCACAAAATAATTTTACGGGTCTAATTGGGACTTCCGGTTTGTTGAGTTTTGGTAGACCGTAAAATTTGGGAGCTACCGAATTATTAGATTTTAGATGCTTAGTCATTGGACAATTAATAAAAGATTTCTTTAAAAGCAAATCAACTTGATTGTTTAGATGTCTTTGAACAATTTAAGTTGGATCTTTATTTAAAATTATATATGTTTTACAATCATTCAACAAAATTAAACATTTATCTAAATACTCTTTTTTATCTAAAATTACAGTAACATTACCTTTATCAGCTTTGCAAACAACAATATCATTATTCTCCTTAAAAATTTTTTTTGTTTTTTGACCAATAGTACTATATAAAGAATTATTAAAAAAATTATGATTACTATTTAAATAACTTTGTAAAAAACCAGATAATTTGCTTCTAAAAACATCTTTTTTATCCTCTAGGATGAGATTAATTTTCTCCTCCGCCATTGTCAAGGTGTCTTCGACCACAATAGATTTATGTGATGAGTTGATATAAAATTTATCCCCTAAACTTAAAAAATATGCTACATCCTGTGGGATGGATTTATTAGAACAATTCCTGATCCACTTCCGATTTGGTTTTTTGTTAAAATGAAAGTTATAATATTTTGCTTAACCAATTAAATTTTAAGATACTGATACACGTTATTGATCGAGGTAACGGGATTACATAGAAGTCGAGAAGTGGCCCTTAAATGGCCTACAGTAACTCTATCGCCATGTACTCCTGTCCTTGGTAGAGTCATTGGTTCCGCGCCCGTAGTACTTTTCCGGCCTTTTCCTTTTCCCCAGCACCTGCCTTTCTTTTGTTACTTTCTCCATTTACTTCCGATTCGCCGGCCTTACGGCCCAATACCTTTCACTTACGCTCAGAACTCCCTACCACGCGCACCCACTCTCTCCCTTCACGCGCAATCTCTCACCCTCTCTCTCCCGGGCCTTTTTCGCCAAACACCTACTTCCTTGAGACTTCTACTCTCCTAGTTCTAGCCGCGCTTAATTTCGCGCTTTTTTATCAATTAAACGGGGTTCTTTGGAAGTTATCATTCTGAGTTCTTATCCGTAGTATTAAACTAAATCAAAAAGATCTTAGGAGGCATTAGAATGATATATCCAGCATACTTATATATATATATATATATATATATATATGCGCTACGATTCACATCTATACGCATATATATTAAGTGGAGTATATAATTCTAACATTTTTTTGTTTTTTTAAAGTTCTCATCATTTTAATTCATATATAAGAAGGAATATGTCTGAACATATACTCACATGTGAGATATAAGGGTAATTTCATGTACCGTTTATATCACACGTATGTTTACGATACAGACATACGAATTTTTACATTGAATTATAATGACTTAGATAAAATACATTTTACATGCACGATAGATTTAATTAATTATAATTAAGTTTTAGAATATAAGTTAGGTTAGGCTAAAGAAGGAGTTAATTAAAAGGTTTCAGTGAGTAGAGAGTAAAAAACGCGGAAAGCGCGAGACTTGACCCCTGACTCACGCTCAACGCGTTGATCGTAGGGCCAGAGGATCAAAGTTGGTGGGCTAGCGCACCTGGATTTTACCCTCTCTCGTCTGAAAATCTCTCCCACGCATGTCTTTTCGAAAACCTCGCGGATTTAAAATCAAAATCGCGACATCGAAAGTTCAGTTCTATTCTGAGCTCACCTAGAAGTTAGACCTGCCTCTTAATCACGCACACACACACACGTCTCTCTTCGAGTTGGAGTTACCTCTCGACTTGAGTAAACTCGATTAAGTTGGACTTGCCTCTTACTCAAAAACACACACCTTCCTTCGAGTTGGAGTTTCCTCTCGATTGGGATGAACGCGATTAAGTTGGACTTGTCCCTTAGTCAAAAACACAGCCCTTCCTTCGAGTTGGAGTTTCCTCTCCAGTGGAGTAAACACGATTAAGTTGAACTTGCCTCTTAATCACAACCACACACCTTCCTTCGAGTTGGAGTTCCCTCTCGATTGGAGTAAACCTGATTAAGTTGGACTTGCCTCTTAATTTTATTAATCTATCTGCCAATTAGGGAAAGAAGCGATCGAGGGAACGATGGCAACCGTACGGGAAACGACCGACTCCGAAGTTTGAGGGGTACTTCACGGCACCAGCAGAACCTCCTCAATCTCCCCCGCCGTTGGCAATACCACCACCTGGGGAAGAACTCACTCTTCCAGTCCCTGACGAACTGTTCGCGACTCGTCAAAGAGAGCTTGCGGCTCTTCAAGAGGTCGAGAGGTTAACAGGGCTCCTCGCTCAAGTCATTTACGAGGCATATTGTCTGCGTCTCGAACGGCGACAACGTTCGGGGGTACGACCAGCTACTATACCTCTGTTAACTGGCTGGACTGATGCCTCGCTGATCTTCTTTCCGCTCGCTACCGAACCTGTGCAACCATCAGTGAACGTTCGCCCGGCTTCACCCATCCTCCGCCCTCCGCCCTCCGGAGCCACCTTACTCACCGAAGCTAATTCGTCTGCCGACTCGAAACTCCTCATTCTTCGAGAGAAAATGGGATTACGTTTCCAGTAATCACCCGCGGCCTCAAGGACGAGTGGCTCCCAGAGTTGAAATTCAAAAAATATTTGACATATATGTTGGTCATTAATAGATGCAAAAATTTTACTTTTAAAATTTTCTAAAAAATACTGCAACTTTGATATAGACAGAAGAGTATCGTTAATTTCGACATTCAAAACACTAATTTTATAATTAAAAGTTAATTCGTTAAAATGTTTTCTTGAAGAAAAATCATTGAAAGATGAAATGGTTTTTAAATTAATTAAAAGAGAAGAAAGAAACCCACTTGCTTTAGATCGTAGTAAAAATCGATTTTGATTTTTTAATCTCGCTAGACGTTTTTGGTACTTAATCCATTGATTCATTAGTCCAATAGTTGTGTTTCCAAAAAGTCCTCTTATATTTTCGAAAAATCCGTTACTATGATTAGAGTCCATTATCATGAGAGAAGTCCAAGAAAGTCGGTTAATTTTGTTCAGTTTTAAATCAATCAATCATCGTTTAAACTCCAAAAATGAAAATCAATTTATTATATATATCCCAAAACAAAGAAAATTCTTTGTGCTGGAAAATCCAATACAAAAGAAAATTCTTTTGTATTGGATATTATTTCAAAATGATATAATATATATATTGTGATGTTTTTTTGTTTGGATTTATAATTGTAGTATGATCTTATTGTGTCTGATAAAAATCCATAATTTTAATAATTTAAAAAAATATTTTTATTTGTGAGCTTTCGCCAGTCGACGACATGGAACCTCAGATATTCAAACCAAAACATGGAGTTTATATAATTATGTTTTATCTCATTTTCTGAAAAAACCTTCTTGGTAAGTTTTTGGTTATGTTAATTTTTTCAAAATTTAAATTTGTTACAACAAATGCTTAAAAATGTTCATTACCTACTTTTTTTATTTAATTCTGTTTAAAAATCTACATAATATTATGTTTTTACTAGAATAGATTTTAGTACAAAAAAAATATTTCAAATATATTGAACTTTTTTGTCTAACATTGACGACCTGTATTTTCTAAGAAAAAATAAGGGCATGAACGATTAAACGCTCATATTAGTTAAAAATTAAACTCTATATAAATGTTAACTCTTTGAAGTCTATAATGTGTAACGCTTTTCTCGCCATGAGGCCGGTGAAAAATCCCACGCCGGCAAGCGTTACAAAAATGACGACGGTGACACCTTGCAAATAGTGGATATACTAGTTCCACGCTTTAAACTAGTATACGGCCAACGGCGATCCGTTTTGGAGGACTTCTCCGGCGCCAGGTAGAATTTCTACCCGGACCTCCGCTGCCGTTCTATTAATTGAGAGCACTCCCGGTCTAGCTCGTTTTCCGAGCTCACAACTAACCACACGAACTTTACTATGAGAAACTTTTCAGGGTCGTAGTTTCTTCGGGTTGAGGAGAGAGAAAAGGCACTTTCATTAATTTTATAATAATCACTCGATTCGTTGAGTTGAATAAAACATCTCTTTATTTTATTTAAATAATTAAATACGCGATGAGAACCCGCACTTCTGGCGTCGCTATGGGAACGGTGAAGTCAGTCGATGACTCTTTCCTCCCTCCTGGTTCTCCTGGTAATCCAGGGACGTCAGCCAGATATGTCGAGAATTGTTACACACCTCGGAGTTTCTCCAGCATCGCCTGGTACTCCATCTCTTTTAGATTACACAGGCCGACAAATTTTAATCAACTGCATGTTGCCTAAAATATTACTGCCGATTCTTACAGGATTTTGTCCGTAGAATACGAATCTGACCTTGAAAATATTGGATTGGCTCTAGTTTTTAATCAATTTACGTTTCAATATACAAAATATGCATTTTTAGCATTTTTTGAATGAATGTACAACAATACACCGAATCAGTAAATCTGTCCGCATAGCACAAAATGAAAGTTTAAACACTGCTCTTCAATATCCAAAAACAAAAAATGTAATTTATGTACACTTTAACCTGTAATGTCAAAAGAGACATTCGCTGTTCCACAAGCATATTGAAAACAACAGTACTTTTGACCATGTAAGGTAATTTAAATAACAATTAGTCTCTCTAGGGGTTTTTATGGTCGCTGCTTACTGATCTGTATTTAGATTTTAATATTCAAAATGGCGAATCCAATATGGCAGAATTTTTTTAAAATTTTAAATTTTTATCATAAAAGGCGTAAATTATCTTTAAAAATTTGGTCCGCCACTTGTAATTTTTAAATTTCATAGCAGATTTGTAACTAGCGATTATAAAAACGCCAGAGACACTAATTTTTACTTGAATTACCTTACATGGTCAAAAGTAATATTAATTTTAATACGTTTATGGAACAGCGTATGTTTTTTTGGACATTATAGGTTAAAGTGTACATAAATTACATTTTTTGTTTTTGGATATTCAAGAGCAGTGTTTAAGCTTTCAATTGGTGTTATGCGGACAAATTTACTGTTTCTGTGTATTGTTGTACAATCATTCAAAAAATGCCAAAAATGCATATTTTGTACAATGAAACGTAAATTGATTAAAAACTGGAGCCAATCCAATATTTTCAAGGTCAAATTCGTATTCTATGGACAAAATCCTATAAAAATCAGCTTCTATTGGTTAGGCCACAAAATTTTGTTGGCCTGTGTTATTAAACATCGCGGGTCGAAAGTAACGCGACACGTTGGTCGTATTTTCAAAGCCAAGCTCGAACTGACCCAACCTTCTTGCCGCGCCGGCCTCGTGCACCGAAGCTCGCTCATGCCCACTATGGTACGCCCCGTGGCATGAAGATGGCAGCAGCGGTACCGCTAGAGATACGTTCCTTGGGCCTAGGATTCGACAACTCGCTCTCCCCATAGAAAATTGGCTTTAACATAGCGGGTAGAGAAATCTTCTTAATTGACTGACTTCCTCTTGCTATACTATATTATTTTCAAGCATAAATACAATATTATTTTTCCCAGAAGTGTGGTTCCTTTCAACTCGTGAGAAAATCGTGTATATTTCTTTTTATAACAAGATTATTTTTTTATGAATCAACAGGTACAAGAAGGATTACAACGACGACTCAAAATTGGGTTCTTAACAAAAACAATAGATTAACAATAATCGCGGAGAAATATTTTTACTTATCTAGTTCGCGAAGTTATTTTCAAACAAAAGGGAAATAGATTTTCGGCGAACCTCGCGATAATTATTATGACGTGCAAATTCAAAATCCACGTCACAACTCCCCTGGGCTTAGCCGAAACCTATTTCTGCATTGAATCAGGTTCGGTAACCAAACTCTCTCCTATCCAGCTGACTGTAGACTTTTGGAAACATAAGAGAATTAAACTTTAAATAACTTAACTCTCTCTCTGAACCTTTTCGACTCTTCAGAGAAATGGATGCTTTGCTAATCTATGAATACTTGAAATGAAATAAACAAACCATACCAAAAAAAAATATATATCTTTTTTTTTTCTTTTTGACTCCAATTATTTTACTACGAGCAACGTCTTACCTGCTAGCTTCCTTTTTCGGCCACCAACGCTCATCTTTCGGAGTTTGACACCTCATTAGTCATTCGTGGATTCTCGGGAAATACGAAGAATCATGGACAATTTTAGTTTTTGTAAACTATATTTATTTGCCTTAACTATTTTCATCAGTCAGGTTCTGGCTGTATCACAATCCCAGGGTAATAAAAATAAATATGTGAATTGGTTTTTGTAAGGAGAACAGAAAATTTGAAAAAGGGAAGAAATGATAAGAAACAAGAAAAAAAAATATATATATATATATATTGTTTTTTTTCCCGCGGGGTTGCGGAGTCTAACCACTAGTCCTAATCTGTCTCTGGACAGTCTTTTTCGTGGTGTCCCCGCTTTTCACATTTCCGGCACCACATTCTCCGGAATGCAGTGTCCACCAGGGCGGGTTGGAAATGGCGTCGTCGGTTTTCCGCCTCCAGTTCCGACTCCCAGGCTAGGTCGAACACCTCTTCGACTATAGCTTCGGCTGCGGCTGTAGCCTCTTCTCTTAGGAGTCTCTTCTCCTCCTGGTACGTCGCGACCCATCTTCGGCGTCTCTGGTAAGCCTCTTCCGCTTTCCTTTCTCTGCGCTCGCGATTTTCGCGCTCCAGTCTCGCGCGTCTTCCTTCTTGGCGGCCTCTTTCCCTTTCTTCCGCTTGTTCTCGGAGCCTTATCTCCCTTTGGCGTATATAACGCGGGGGTCTGTTCTTTCCGGGCTTTGCCGGTTCCCTTGAGTGGCCATCTCTCCCCTCGGGCACATTTTCTTTTCTTGGCTGGGATGGGCGGTTGGCTCTGGCAAATTCCAAGCCCTCTGCCTCGGTGACTCCAAGATTTCTCGACGTGGCGTGGGTTGGCGTTGCTCCGGCTGGTATCCATCCAGCTGGTGGTTCGGCTCTGATTCCAGCGATTCTCGTCCGTGGGTTGAATGTCACGTTCCTGACGGTCTCCGTTTCTATAGATGGGTTTCCTCGCCCATATTCGTGGAGCAATCTCTCCATCCGGGTAGTCAACTCCCTTGTCTCGTCTGCCTCTTTTCTCAATCTCTCCTCTTTGTCTGCAAGGTGGAATTGGGGTTTTATAATTAGTTTTCAGCTACTATTTAAGCCGTTGGTGTAAGCCCGTCACGATGCGAACAGCAAAAGAAAATTATCTATTTATTCTTCCCAATACCAGTAACGTCTAATTTCATTAAAAAAAATTTTTTTTCTTAACGCACTTTTATAACGTTGTCTAGGGGGTGTCGTCTTTGGTTTGCCTCCTACCCTCCCTTTCCCTAGGTTCGCGGTAGGGGATCAATAATTTGATCGGATATTTACCCAAGGACCTACCTTCTTGTGTTGCTATTTCATAAACCGAGGGCCCTAAGATGCGGGTGACTATAAACGGACCTTGGTTCTTTCCTCCAAAAGCACGTGTGATACCCTTACTCGCGGAGGACATTAATAATTTTTTACACATGACTTTGTCTCCTACTTGATACACAATGTGTCTATGTCTTTTGTCGTAATTAACTTTTTGTCGGTCGAATGCGTTGTCCATTTGTAGAGTAACTAAATCTTGTAACTCTTTAAGTTTTTCTATTCTTTCCAACCATTCTTGTGGGTCGTCTGGTACTACGTCTACTTGTTCTTCGGTTCTGTCGCGTAGATTGTTGTAGGCTCTTGGTTCTCTACCCATATTTAAAAATGCCGGACTTACGCCCGTACTACCGTGTACTGCCGTATTATATGCGAATCTGAGATCTTTTAGATATACGTCTTATTTTCTATGATTTTTGGAAACATAGGCGGAAATCATGGTCTTGATCACTCGGTTCACCCGTTCTACCGGGTCGGATGGCGGGTGGTATACCGTCGTGAACGAGTGTTTGATTCCGTATGTCTCGGTTAAATCATCGAAAGCTTGATTGACGTATTCTGTTCCGTTATCCGATAATAGGACTTGGGGCGCTCCCCATCGGTTCAAGATTAGGTCTTCGAATGCTTTAATAATTGTTTCCGCGTTGGCTTTACGCATTGGGGCTATTTCTATCCATCGCGTATACAAGTCTTCGAAGATAACTACGTACTGATAACCTAAAGCGCTTTTAGGCCATGGGCCCATCACGTCGGTGGCTACTACTGACCATGGTTTTTGTATTACCCGTCTTCCCATTAAGCCAGCGGCGGGTCTTTGGTCGGGTTTTATTTTCTGACAAATGTCGCATGTACCGACCCAAGTTTTTATGTCGCGATACATTCCTGGCCAATAGTAGAGTGCTGTTGCTCGGCGGTATGTTTTTTCGATTCCGAGGTGTCCTGCCTGGGGTTCGTGATGGATTTCGTTAAAAACTTCTTGTCTTTGTTCAGCGGGTATCACTAATTTCCAGGCATCTATGTCGTCCATTACCGAGTCGATTAGCGGATTTGGTCGGTAACGGTATAGTGTACCGTCCGTTACTTTCCAGCCATGGAATTTCCTCGGGGTTTCATTAACTTCTCTCACGCGTTGGCAATACCATGGATCCTCAAACGGTGTCAAGGCAGCGATTGACAGCGCCGCCTCCTCTTCGTACATCCTTGAGAGTGCATCTGGAACTAGGTGTTCCGAACCTTTCCGATGCACTACCTCAAAGTCGTACTCCAGGAGATCGAGCGCCCACCGAGGCAGCCGACCCGTTGGATTATGCAGGTTATGCAGCCAACGAAGTGAGCTGTGGTCAGTGATGACCGTAAAATGGAACCCTTCGAGGTAATGGCGGAACTTCTTTACCGCCCAAATGACCGCTAGGCATTCTCTCTCGGTAACAGAGTACTTTCGTTCCGCTTCCGTGAGCGTTCGGCTCGCGTATGCGATCGCCCGGTTTTTTCCGTCTTGACGCTGAGTAAGAACTGCACCTATGCCGAAATCGCTCGCGTCGGTGTGCAGTTTAAACGGTAGCGTAAAATCAGGATAAGTAAGGGTCGGTGCGGTCGCGATTAATTCTTTCAGTTCGTTGAATGCGCTTTGTTGGGCTTCGTCCCATTCCCACGGAACGTTAGTGCGTAACAATTTGTTAAGTGGTTCTACTAAAGTTGAAAGTTGGGGGATAAAGTGTCTGTACCACGACGCCATTCCGAGAAAACGTCGAAGTTGTTTGATCGTTTTTGGCTCGGGGTATTTCGTAATTGGTTCTACTTTTTCCGGATCTACTTGTAAGCCTTCGTGATTTACGATAAATCCTAAGTACCGGGCGGATGTTACTCAGAACTTGCTCTTTTCTGGATTGATCGTGAGGTTCGCCTCTTGCAGCCGGTTGATCACGATCTTTAACCACTTTTTATGATCTTCGAGCGTTTCCGTAACAATCACGATATCGTCTAAATAAGCGTATACGAACGGTTCCATTTCCGGCCCTATCAAGGAATCTATCAGTCTCTGGAATGTCGCTGGAGCTCCTGAGAGTCCGAACGGCATACGCGTGAACTGGAATAGGCCCATCCCAGGGACGGTAAATGCTGTGCATTCTCTTCTTTCTTTCGCTAGGGGAATCTGATGGTACCCCCATTTTAGGTCTAGTGTCGTGATGTATTTCGCGGCTCGAAGTTTTTCCAAGATCATATCCATTTTTGGAAGCAGGTATGCCTCGGTTTTCGCTATCCGATTTAGTTTGCGAAAATCTATACAAAGGCGATAGGTACCATCGGCTTTCTTAACCATCACTATCGGATTCGACCAGCCGCTTTTTGATGGTTCTATTATCCCTTCGGCTAACATTCTTTGTATTTCCGCATACATTGCTTCCAAAACTTTCGGAGAAACTCTATAATAACGTTGTTTTATGGCCGGATGATCTTGTATATCGATTACGTGTTCGGTCCGATCTGTCGCCGGTAGATCGTCTGGGATTAATCTAAGAAGACCTGAAACGAAATGTTTTAAGTCTTCTCGTTCTTCGTCGGTAATGATTACTAGCCCGCATGTTTTCTCTATGTCGGGTTCGGCGTTTTTGTCTTGAACCGCGATGGCTTCTACGCCCTCTTCGGTATACCGGTGAATCGAATCCGGATAATCGGCCATATACCATTTCCGTTGACTGCCATCGTGTATCACGCCGAAGGTGTGAATAAAGTCCACTCCCAGGAAAACTTGTTCACCCATTCCTGGGACTATTAACAGCTTCATCATGCGAGACACACGATCGACTTCTATTGGAATATAGTAGACGGCTTTTACCGGGCGCACCGTACCGTCGGCTGTCATGACCGCTTTTTCTGTCTCCGGCTGTAACTCCGCTTTATATCTTTCGGCGATTGAGATACCGATATCTCCTAATACTGTGCGAGACGCGCCGTTATCTATTAGAGCTTGGACGTTGGGGGTATTGCCTATTCGGATCGTCGTGAATACCCTCAAGTTGAAACCCTTGTCTTCTGCCGGTGGAGTTTTAACTTCTAACCTAAGTGGCTCACTAGTAATTTCTTGCGTCGGTACAGACTCTGAATTTAGTAAGGCCATTATTTGTTGGTTATATTTCCACGGGTGCGCGCCGTTATTTCTCTCTATGCGGTCGTTGACCAAGACAGTTTGGTCGGCCTTATACGGTTTACTGGCCTTCCGGTTTTTCGACTTCTTGGGGGTAACTTTCGCATTTTTGTCGGTATTCTTTACGGTTTCGGAGACGGATACATCTACGGGCGACGTGTTTGTCTGCGTTGAGGTCTGTGGTTCGGTTAAAGAAGGAGAGACGACCTTTATTTCTCCTCCTTTTTCTGGTTTCCCGGACAACCTTCGCAATTTTTAGTCGTAAATCCTTCTTTGCCGCAACGTCGGCAATAATCATTGCGTCGGGGTTTTGCGCAACCGGTTTGGAAGTGCCCTTTCTCTCTGCAATTCCAGCACACGACTTCCTTGTGTTCGTTCTTACTTGCGGTTTCCGGAGACGATTTAGGGGAGGTTCCGGTGCTCCCCTGTTCTTGTCTATTCGCGTTACCGTTCGTTTCGGGGGTCTTTTTCTTATTCCAATTGGAATTCCCGATGTTAGGTTTTTGCGACTGGTTATGATTGGTTTTTGCACTAATAAGGCCTGCTATCAGTGCGTCCATGGTTTTAGACCATGGTTCGTTGTTCGTGTCTACTGTTTGTTTCGACGGTTCAACGGGTTCCGTTTTTCCCGATTTACTGTCTTCCGAACTGATTACTGCGATTTTACTCGGTCTCGGGTCTGTCCGTATCGGTCCTTGAAAAGCGTATTCCGGAATTAACGATTTTTCTGGTGGGGGTCGGTCATCGTCCGTAATCGCCATTACGCGTTCGAATTCTGTCGTCAATACCGCGAGACTGTTAAAATCGTTAAATTCGTGCCGTCGAATCGCTCTTCGGTAATCGGCTCTAAGATTCGCGTGTACACGGTCCATCTGAGCTGTCATTTCGATCGGTCTGGTTGACAGCTGGTACAAACCGTACATACAAGTCAGGTAATCGGCCGCAGATTCTCCAGGTCCTTGCTTTCGAAAGAGAATCTGCTCTTCGAGCCGATCCTGGAACCTAGCATCTCCGAACCTGACCTGCAACTGGTACTTGCATTCTTCCCAGGTGTGCCACCTGTGACGATTTTGGCGGTACCAGTGTGTCGCCATGTCTGTGAGTAGGAAGGGCATGGCTACAAGAAGTTCCTCATCTGTCATGAACGACGCAGCCCTCCCCTCCTCTACTCGCCACAAGAAATTGTCTACACTGGTACCTTTTTGACCATTGAACTTTATTTGCCAGCTATCTACAATTCTTGTGACGTTTCGGGGGTTTCTATATGGATTTGCTGTCTCTTGGGAAAATCTATTCGTCGGTTCCCACTGTCCGTTTGGGTTTGAGACAAATTCCATTTGTCTATTCGCGAAATACGGGTTCTGGTATTCGTTTCGGTTTACTGGTTCGAATCTTTCCCCATATGGTGCCGATCGCGTTTGTCTGTAGTACCCTCCTACTGTCGGTCTTTCCCCCGCGGCTGAAGTCGGGTTCGCGTGGGGAAATATACTGTTTGTCGGGTATGTGGGGTACTGTTGACTGGGCCGGTAAGGCTCTGTGGTCGCGTGCCCGTACGGTCCTTGCTGGTACCGGTCTGTAGTCTGTTGGTACTCTGTTAACTTTTGTTCGTGTTGTTTAGATTCTAAAAGATTGGTCTGGTTTGGTGGTAGTGGGGGCGGAAATTGTCTCTGGTTTCCACTCCAACTCAAGCCATTGAATCGTGTGTCCCGATTTTCAAAATCTACTGTCGGGACTGTCGGAGGCATCGACGATCCTCGGAGTATTTCGTGAAACGGGTGTCCGTATACCTCCGTTTGTCTACCCGAGTGTCCTTGATTATAGACGGGTGGCGATCTCGATACCGTGGTTGTCGTGTGGCACGTCGGACAGATATTCGTTGCCGTTTGATTATTTAGAACGCGTTCCGTGACCAGGTTCGTCAATGCCGTTATTTGCTGTTGCATTGCTATAATTGATTCGCGCAGTTCCTGAGTTTCTGTGTTTTCCGCGCGCGATTCAGATACGTAATTTCCCCGCGGGTTTGTATTTACATTTACGTATTGCGGGTTTCGTGAGAGAAAGTCGGTTTGAAAATTTTCCTGCCTGGCGAGTTGCTGTCTGCGATCTGAGTTACTGTCCGTAAAAATGTTTTGTGATTCGGTTACTACTGGACTTTCCGGAAGCGGGACAAATCGAGCCGATCCAGGTGTAGTGAGGGTCGAGGTTTGCACCCCTGTTTCCGGTATTCTAAAAACTTCGTCGCTGTCATACCATGGGACATCTAGTCGACCCTGCAGCTTCGCGATTAATCGTTCTAGTCGCGACACGAGTACTTCCGGCGGGCCTGACGTGCTGCATCCGTGAAGTTCGAGTTGCTGTAGGACTTCGTCGAATGCTCTTACTTCGCTTCCGAGTCTCGCGATTAAATTATTCCCGTTTGTATTTTGGGTATTTGGGTCATTTCCGGCATTTAACCCTACCGCGTTTGTCGCTTGGGCTAATGATTGGGTTACCGGAGATCCCGTTACTGTTTCTTCCCCATTTTCCTGACTATTGTCGCTAGCAATGTTTTTGTTCGGGTCGAATTCTTTCGCGGTATCCATTTTTACAATTTATTTTGTAACTTCGTTCTTCCAACTAAAAATAAAATTCTAAATTTTTGAAATTTTATTTCAAAATTATCTATTTTTTTCTATTTTAAAAAAAAATTTCCAAAATTTAATAATTTTCAAAAATTTATTTAATCTCTGGCGTTAGAATTAATACTCTCAATCTACTATCCGCGTTTTATTATTATCGGTTGTTATGGATAACCACTGACCATGAAAAACTAAAATTCCTTAAATTTCTGGAAAATTTCCAAAAAATTTCACCAATTTTTCCGGGCATTCGCTGAGTTAATTCAGCACGTATCAACTTGACTGAATGAAGCAACCAAAAATAATTTTTCAGTAATCCGTAAATTTTCAACTTTCTAACAATTTCCAAAAATTTTCAAAATTTCCGGAATTTTTCCGCTGGTAACTTTCCTATTTATAAATAAATTAAATTTTCCTTTACTAATCAAAAGTGTATATCAAACTATTAAGAAATGGACAAGTTACTAAATATTTCTTAAATTTCCAGAAATTTCTAGTCACTCTTTTGGTAATTTTACTACCTACTTCAAAATTACCAAACTTAATAGAAATTAATTAAGTTCGTTTACTTGAGTTCGATCGTCGATTTTCCTAAGAAAACTATCTACTTGGCTAAAGAAAATAAACACAATTTCTATTCTTCCGGTTTAGTACTAAAATGTTTCATTTACTTAATTTTTCCTATCTTCTCCTTTTTTTTCTTTTCTCTACCGGTTTCTCGTGTACTTATCGTGAAAATCCACTAAATCACTAATCACGCGAAAAAATTTCTCAAATTTCTCAAATTTCTTAAAATTTCCGGTCACTTTAATGCGCTACTAGTAATTTTAATTTTTATTTACTTATCGCGAGAGGTAGTAGGGGACGCTGCTGGTGTTTTTATTTTCCATGCTGAAAATAGTTCATTAAAAAGCAAAATATTGTGTGCAAAACAATAATAATAAAAAAATTAGCAAAGCATCCTACAAACAAAATTTATAAAAAAAAATATTTCAACTGTCTCAAGCAAAATAAAATAAATATGAATACTCTGAAAAGCCGGTGTACGGTATTCAGAGAGCACTGAGAAACAAAATACTGAAGAAAAAAAAATTTATTTTAGTACTCACCAGCAGTACGGATTCTCATTTTATTCCCAAAATAAACAAAAAGAAGTTTTAAATATTTAACAAATCCTTCTTACTTCTTATTCTTACGTTTCACTAGACACTTGTAAGATTGTTTATTTTCGTTTTGAAATTTTTCTAAGTTCCCTCACTTCGTCGTGACTTTAGAAAAATTTCAACTTGTCACTTTTCTACCGTGATTTTAGAACACACACTTGTCACTTCTCTCTAACCTCACCCGAACCTGCTGTTGGGCGCCACTGTTGTAACGCTTTTCTCGCCATGAGGCCGGTGAAAAATCCCACGCCGGCAAGCGTTACAAAAATGGCGACGGTGACACCTTGCAAATAGTGGATATACTAGTTCCACGCTTTAAACTAGTATACGGCCAACGACGATCCGTTTTGGAGGACTTCTCCGGCGCCAGGTAGAATTTCTACCCGGACCTCCGCTGCCGTTCTATTAATTGAGAGCACTCCCGGTCTAGCTCGTTTTCCGAGCTCACAACTAACCACGCGAACTTTACTATGAGAAACTTTTCAGGGTCGTAGTTTCTTCGGGTTGAGGAGAGAGAAAAGGCACTTTCATTAATTTTATAATAATCACTCGATTCGTTGAGTTGAATAAAACATCTCTTTATTTTATTTAAATAATTAAATACGCGATGAGAACCCGCACTTCTGGCGTCGCTATGGGAACGGTGAAGTCAGTCGATGACTCTTTCCTCCCTCCTGGTTCTCCTGGTAATCCAGGGACGTCAGCCAGATATGTCGAGAATTGTTACACACCTCGGAGTTTCTCCAGCATCGCCTGGTACTCAAGCATAAATACAATATTATTTTTCCCAGAAGTGTGGTTCCTTTCAACTCGTGAGAAAATCGTGTATATTTCTTTTTATAACAAGATTATTTTTTTATGAATCAACAGGTACAAGAAGGATTACAACGACGACTCAAAATTGGTTTCTTAACAAAAACAATAGATTTTGAGTCCGAGCTTGACTTGTTGATTAAATAATCGCGGAGAAATATTTTTACTTATCTAGTTCGCGAAGTTATTTTCAAACAAAAGGGAAATAGATTTTCGGCGAACCTCGCGATAATTATTATGACGTGCAAATTCAAAATCCACGTCACAAATGATACAAGTTTTAATATATAAATAAGACAACAATGTATTCTAGAAATATAGTAATTGGCAATTTTTATAACCGAAATGTGAACAAAACCAAATGTGTCATAATTTTTTTTAGAGAAAATCGAAAAAAATTGCACATTTTTCTAGACAAAATAAAACTGGTTGAGAATGTTTGCATTTTTATAGTCAACATAAAAAAACTCGAAAATATCATATTTTATAAAAGAAAATCGAATAATTACCATGTGGAGGCAAAATACTTTTCCTACCCCTGGGTGGTAATGAGTTACTTTGCGCCCGCTCTAAGTGCCCGAAATGACATACTTTCCGTGCAGGTAGGACAAAAATGACATTTTTAGACAGTGGCAAAAATATGAGAATTTATTTGGTTAAATAATTAAACAAAAAATATATATACAAATTGAGGCTGCGCTAAAAAATAATTTAACCCTTTAATGACAAGATATGCTGCTTTTCAACATGAATTTCAATTTCTTACAATTGAGCTGCAGATCAAAGAAGGGCACATAACTCATTTAAATTACATTGGTTATGTGCCCTTCTTTGATCCGGCAGTTGAATTATTAGAACAAATCCATAAAAGTTTTCAAAAGTCCATATCCTACTATTTTTGGGTGGCTCTTTCAAATGTCATGGTCAGAATTTTCAAAAAATAATATTTAACCCTCCTTTTAAAAAAAAAATTTTGAAAGTCAAGTTTCTTTAATGTAATTTTGTCAAAGATACAGATCCGTTGAGAAGAAGTATTCAAACAACTCGGTTGGAGAACTGTTCACTATATTAGACTTTTATTTTTGGCTTATCATAATCTCGTTTTTAAAAGTTTAGTTCTGCTTACAGTCACCCTGTTTCCAATCAAACACGTAATCAGCTTCTAATTTTTTTTACAGTTGTCGTAATTTTCATACATATTGTCATATGACATGGCCTTTTGCAAAAAATCAAAATCATCTTCAGACTCTAAAATATTAGATTCAGACTCATCATTTTCATTTATCGTATCTTCTAAATCGGATTCACCTGAATCATCAGCAGATGGAATGATGTTAGCATTAACAAAATTTTAGTCTCTTTATATTCAACTACCAATGAATCGCGTCGTGAAAAATTTGACTTTTTGCGACGATTAGTTGAAACATCTTTTTTTATCATCAAATTTTTCCTTTCCTTATTGCGACAACTTTTTGAAGGAATAGTTTTAGAGGATGTCGAATCATTTATTTTGTTGAAAGAATGCTTTAGTGGGATACTTTCAGCAGGCAAAGAATCTGATTTCCTCTTTGACGACATTGTGTAAAAAAACTGTCAAACTATTTTTTACAAAACTATGAGCATAGCAACTAATAAGTAAAAACAAGTAAACCGTGATTTTTCACTTGTTAGTCGATAAAAACATTGAGGTTTATTTATTTATTTTATTTAAGAATGATAAAATTCCTAGGGCTAAGAAGCCCTTCAAGGAACAGATACATTAAAAATACATTTGGTTACTTATTCAAGTTAAATTTTATAATAATTATAATAACAATACTGAGAAGAAATTACGAAAAAAAGATGACAATATTGAATATATATATATATATAAAGAATGTAACAACTCTATTAATATATGGAAACCGAACTAAAAACTTTTGACAATTTATGACAACAATGATAAATTCTACCAATAAGTAATATTATATGTACCATTGTTTTCCCTAAATAATAATTCAAAAAATAGTTTTTTAAAGGTTAATATATGGGGCAAAATTTCTGAAGCGAACCCCTCTCCAAAAAAAAGTTCTGGGATTTACTTGATATTCTGGTAATGTGCTGTCCTCTATAAGAGTGATAAATTCCCAAAATATTGGTACATTTGAAAAAAAATTGTAAAAAGTAGAGGGGGTAAAAGTTTTAGATTTTCGAAAACATTGACATTTTCAAATCACTATAAGTCGGATAAAACTTTATGGATTTTCATTTATGAGGAACGGATTTTAAAGTATTTTCCATGTACTTTCTGATGCATATAAGAAAATTTTCAAAAACAAAATTTTAACAACTTTTTTTTCAAAATTAATTATTATTTTTGATTTTTGACCGATTTGGGTATTTTTTTTTAATAATTTCAGTGGAAAGCTGAGGTTTTTTTCGATGAAATATGATATTTTTAGAGTGGGACAGAAAATAGTTTAAGAGAAATTTAATAAAAAAAGTCAAGTTGCGCGCGCGGCGCGCTGTTGGTGGGCCTTTCACGACTGCGGTTTCTGACTGCATCTTATTCAATAAAATCTCTCTGCATTGTTCAGGGTTGAGACTGTCATTATACAATAATACCTGCATTACTGTTACTAAAAAAATTTTGAATAACCTGTTTTGAAAATTTCACTTTGAAATTGATTAAAATTATAAATTATTATACTGTTATTTGCCGAAATAAAAAAATTGTCTCGAGGAAAGATTGAATAACAAACAAAAAACATTTCTATTTGGTCTTAGGAATGTGTCCACCAAAAAAATCGAAAAATATATTATTTTTTATAAAAGTTATTTCAAAATTATTTTTTTTTGTAAATTTTTAAACAAAATGTTATCTCTCCTAAATGAATGAACCGATTTAAGTGAAACAAGCGGAAATATAAAGGGGATAACATATACTATCGTTTAGAATTAGAAACTTTTTAAAAAGTTTATTTTTTAATAATTATTTAATAAATTTTTTATAAATAATTAATTTTTTTAATGTTCTGCGCATTTTAGAAATTAAAAAAAATATTTACATACACTTAAAACTCTAAAAAATTAAAATCCATTAAAAAATGTATGAATGACAATTATTTTAAAAGTTATAATGGAAATTATATATATATATATATATATATATATATATATATATATTAATATATATATTAATTATATATTATTATAAACTTAAATCGGTTCATTCATGTAGAAGAGATAACATTTTGTTTAAAAATTTACAAAAAAAAATAATTTTGAAATAACTTTTATAAAAAATAATATATTTTTCGGTTTTTTGGTGGACACATTCCTAAGACCAAATAGAAATGTTTTTTGTCATTTTGATTTTAAAAAAATACTTTGTGTTTTCTCTAAAAATTTTAAGAATTCTAACCCATATTGCAAATGTTTTCCCTTTTAAAAAACAAATTAAAATTTTGTAACAAAAATTATTATTGACTTATAGAATTAATACAAATTTTTTTTATTTCTTTTGAATAAAAAAATTAATAATTGTTAAAAATTTTTGTTTGTTATTCAATCTTTCCTCGAGACAATTTTTTTATTTCGGCAAATAACAGTATAATAATTTATAATTTTAATCAATTTCAAAGTGAAATTTTCAAAACAGGTTATTCAAAATTTTTTCAGTAACAGTAATGCAGGCATTATTGTATAATGACAGTCTCAACCTTGAACAATGCAGAGAGCTTTTACTGAATAAATGCAGTCAGAAACCGCAGTCGTGAAAGGCGCACCAACAGCGCGCAACTTGACTTTTTTTATTAAATTTCTCTTAAACTATTTTCTGTCCCACTCTGAAAATTACATATTTCATCGGAAAAAACCTCAGCTTTCCAATTAAATTATTAAAAAAAAGAAATACCCAAATCGGTCAAAAATGAAAAATAATTTTGAAAAAAAAGTTGTTAAAATTTTGTTTTTGAAAATTTTCTTATACGCATCAGAAAGTAAATAAAAAATACTTTAAAATCTGTTCCTCATACATGAAAATCCATAAAGTTTTATCCGACTTATAGTGATTTGAAAATGTCAATGTTTTCGAAAATCTAAAACTTTTACCCCCTCTACTTTTTACAATTTTTTTTCAAATGTACCAATATTTTGGGAATTTATCACTCTTATAGAGGACAGCACATTACTAGAATATCAAGTAAATCCCATAACTTTTTTTGGAGGGGGGTCCGCTTCAGAAATTTTGCCTCATATTAGGTGCATTTCTTAAAACTGGATCTAATTTATTCCACAATCTTGCACCCCTAACAATAAAAGATCGTTGCATCAAGCAAGTTCGATGTGGTGGTATTATCAAAATCGATTTTCTCTCTCTAAGCCTGTAGTAATTTCCTTCAACAATTTTATTGAACTCAAAAAAATTAAATAAATAATCAGGAACTTTAGTTTTAAATAATGAGAAAAGTAAATTACCCATAAAAAATTTACGTCGCGTAGCAACATTTAGTAAGCCGGACCTAATTCTATACTGCGTAATATGTTCAAATTTAGGAATATCATAAATGTAGCGAATGCAAGCATTTAAGGATCTTTTAAGTTTTTGATTTAAGTCATTGCTGATATCATCATAAACTAGGCAACAATAATCAAAGAAGGGAAGAATCAAAGATTTAACCAACACCAAACGAGTAGATGTAGGAAGTGAGTCTTTATTTCTATGTAGCTGTTGCAGTGTACTAAATGTTTTACGCGATATGTCAGAAACTTGCTGCTTCCAAGATAATGTTCTATTTATTATCAACCCAAGATCCCTCACCGTCTCTTTGAATACAATGGGTTTACCCCCCAGCAAAAGTGAAGGCAAAGTTGACAACGCCTCATACGAAGGCTGTCCCGATGCTGAGATTAACATTGCCTGAGTTTTATCAGAATTAAGAACAAGTCCATTATCACTCGCCCATTGCTCAACGTATTGAATGTCTACTTGAATCATTCGAAGTAGGTCTGGTAAAGATGATAATGGACCTGAAAGGTAAAATTTAAAATCATCAGCATATTTATGATACTTACAATACATTAAATGACTTCCCGGATCCGAAATAAATAAATTAAAGAGTATAGAAGACAGTGAAGCACCCTGAGGAACACCACATTTAAGTCTATTCTATACCGATTCAATGCCATTTCCATCAATAACCGTCTGAAACCTAAAATTAATGTATGATTCAAACCAATCACATACAGATTTCGACAATTGAAATAAAGAAAGTTTATGTATTAAAAGATTATGATTAACTGATGGAAATGCCTTTGAAAAGTAAAAAAAAACCACAATGGTGATGAGTTTCTCATCAATTGCAAGTTTAACGTCACTAGTAAATTTTAAAGATGCCGTGCATGTACTGTGATTACCGCGAAAACCAGACTGTAAAGGCTCAAGAAAATTATTATCTTTTAGAAAACTTGTAAGCTGTTTACAAACAATTTTTTCCAAAGGTTCAGATAGAGTGCTAATTAATGAAATTTCTCTAAAATCCGTAATTCTTTTCAAATTAGAAACTTTTGGAATAGGTTTAATATTGCTCATCTTCCATATCACAGGAAAGACTCCCGTTTGAAGAGAGAAATTAAAAATGTGCAGCAAGACCGGAAATATTATAGGTAATGCTAATTTAACCATTTTAATAGATATACAATCAGGTCATGCTGCATTAGACTTAATACTCATTATGGCTTCAAAAAGTGCATCAGGAGAAATATCGTGGAAGAAAAAGTTGTTTTCGTTAAAGGTATGTGAAATTATTGGGTACTGATCAAAAGTGGAAGAGGGCACAGGCGGAGAAGTATGCGTAAAAATGTTAAGGAACTGATGTGCCTGAAAAGCACAATCATTATTTTTTTCTTTTGGGGCAGAATATTCAAATTTCTCAAAATATGCCAAACATTTACTGATTTACTTTTATTTCGGATAATGTTAAAGTTATATTTATTACGAGCATCTCTAATTTTAGTCTTTACTAAATTATGAATTTTTTTACATTTATCATGATCAGCAATCGTTTTATTTCGTTTAGCAACTCGACAAAGTTTGTTTCTTTCTTTGATAAGTGCCCTCAAGTCGCCAGTCATCCATGGGGCAAATCTTTTTTTAATATTAGGTACATAAAGAGGTGCAAATTGATCAAAAGCGGATGTCAAATAAGCTGTCAGCTTATATACTTTAATAGTTACATCAGATACAGAATATACACTTGCCCAGTCATAACTTGAAAGATGAGCAAGAAAATCAGTCTCATGAATATAATGTAAATTACGTATAAAAAAAATTATTAGTAGTTTGGGACAAATCTCCTCCAAACTCAAAATTAATGTTAATTAAATCATGATTTGACTAAAATGAAACTGGATGCTGACCAATAGAGAGCACTTTATCTAAATCATCAACCAGCATCAGATCAATCCTAGTACTGGAATTGCCCAAATGATGGGTCGAGTCATGAGGAACAACCGATAGTCTAGCCGAATATATCATAGAAACAAAATAATTAGTGTGAGGTGAAGAAGTATTTAAATTACAATTAAAATCGCCCATTATCAAAATATTATTAAAAAATTGAACTAAAGAAAAGATTTGATTCTCTAAGTCATTTCCAAATGAAGATTTTGGCGGTTTATAAACTACCCCAAGCAAAGCACTATCATGTTCCTGTGATTCCTGTGTACATATAAACACACTCCACCACCCCTACATCTCTTCCTATCATTACGAAAAAGATTATACCCTTGTAAATTAACAAGGCTAGAAGGGATACTGGAATTTAACCATGTTTCAGAAACAGCAATGACATCATAAAATCCTGTGTCAAAAAAATCCTTAAATTCCATGAAATGTGCACGCAAGGATTGCGCATTAACATGACAAATATTTATCGTCGCCATAATTAAATTCATAAAAAGCAATACCGAAATTAGGCCACATACTATCCTCAATTGAAATAAAAATGTACACTACCGTCCGAAATTGTGCGAACGCTAACATCTCGAGCTATTAAAAAACACACCCGCACAGAAACAGTGATAACTCGGTTAAAAATGAAGCTAGATGCTTTTTTTAAATTGCATTGGAAAGCTTATTAAATTTCCAATGAAATGCTACTATGTTAAGTTGTATTGCATAAATAGGAAGCGAGATATCATGTTATAAAGACAAAAAATAATTATATATTTTTCGGAATTTCTTACTCTGACTTTGACTCCCGGCACAGTTTAGCAAAGTTTATGAAAAAAATTGTTACTTTTACAGACAATTCCTTGTAACCTAAGCTTTAAATAGAGACCAAGAACAGCAAAAAATATTTACGGGTTCGCGAGATATTAAAAAAAGAGTCGGACCGTGCAAAGCAGAATTTTCAATCATCGATTTCTCTAATTCGCCGTTGAGTCATTTGCTTGTCTATGAAAAAAGTGTCGAAAATTAATTTTACCAAGTACATTCTTACTGGGATCCACTTTTTAAATATCGATATATAATAAATTAAATTAAAAAATGAATCTCAGTAAGAATGTACTTGGTAAAATTAATTTTCGACACTTTTTTCACAGACAAGTAATTGACTCAACGGCGAATTAGAGAAATCGATGATTGAAAATTCTGCTTTGCACGGTCCTACTATTTTTGTAATATCTCGGGAACCCGTAAATATTTTTTGCTATTCTTGGTCTCTATTTAAAGCTTTGGTTACAAGGAATTGTCTGTAAAAGTAACAATTTTTTTCATAAACTTTGCTAAACTGTGCCAGGAGTCCAAGTCAGAGTAAGAAATTCCGAAAAATATATAATTATTTTTTTGTCTTTATAACATGATATCTCGCTTCCTATTTATGCAATACAACTTAACACAGTAGCATTTCATTGGAAATTTAATAAGCTTTCCAATGCAATTTAAAAAAAGCATCTAGCTTCGTTTTTAACCGAGTTATCACTGTTTCTGTGCGGGTGTGTTTTTTAATAGCTCGAGATGTTAGCGTTCGCACAATTTCGGACGGTAGTGTAATTTATAAGGGAAATATTAAAATAAAGAGTCTTTAAAATTACAAAACAAACATGGTGCAAAATCGAAAATAGATCATTAATTTTATTTAAATTGAAAAAATAAATTATGAAATAATTAGCAATTTTTAAAGAAAAAGAAAAAATTACTATATAATTGGAAATAATAAGTAAATTATAAAAGTAAATGTAAAAGTACTCAGGCTTTGAGATTACAAAACTAAAATGGTAGAAAGCATACAGTACATAATTATTTTGAGTTAAATTGTCAAAATTAATTATGAGATAATTAACAATTTTCGAAGATAAAGAAAAAATTACTAGATTATTTAAAATGTAAAAAATAGAAGATTCATTATTTCTTTGAAGTAAATAAGACGAATTCGCAAAAAACTCCAAAAACTTGATTATTTTTCATATTTTTCAAAATACCGCAGAATAATAATAATGATATATTTTTAAAGAAGAAAATAAAAATTTAGAAAATAATCAAAAAGAAAAAAAACCAATCCTTCACGTTATTAATTTATAGCGTTGACAGCTTCCAGCGATGTGAACTGGAACCTTCTTTCGCCATCTGCCTTACGCCCAAAAATTTTACCACCATAAATCCATAGGTATTTAATTTTGTTATCTCTTCTTAAGGCTAAAGCAGCAGAGTAGATTCGACGGTTCATTCGACGGTTAACGATTCACGTAGGTAGATAAACGATTTCTCATTATCACGCCAACCAATATCGACTGTAGAAAAATTCTTTTTAATCTTACGTTCATTAATCAATTTGTCCCTCAAATTTTGATTTGAAAGCTTAACAATCACTATTGATGGAATTGAATTTTCTGTATTAGGTTTGCGAATTCTAAAAATGTTATCAATATTATCATTAGTGATAGGAACACCAAGACTTTTCGCTATAATAGTAAAACTTTTACGCAAATTTTCCTCCCTCTTCACAGGAAGTCCATGTATCTCGAGTGAAGATAGAAGTGCAGATTGTTCCTGCATATTAACCGAATGTTCTAAATGACCAATTCTACACTTTAACTGTTCATTTTCAACTCTGGCAGCTTTTAGAGAAGTTGTTAAACACTGAGTATCAATTTCTTTAGAGCTAATTTTTTAGTATGAAGATGGTCTTGATTTTTTTTTAAATGCTGTATTAAATATATCGTGCACAAAAATTATAACTCTTAAAAAACTTAAAATCTGATTATGAATTTCATTGAAAACAGTATAAAAAATTAGATAAGTGCGAGTTATACTCGCACTGCAATGGCGGTTTCCGTACACAAATATTAAAACAATACTTGCAACATTTATCGATAATCAGTAGAATTAAAAAAAATCTTTTAAAAAATGTATTAAAATCATTTGATAAAAAAGATAAATAAAAATGTTAAAGTATTGTATATCTAATAATGTAAACATTAATAAGTAGACGAACAAAACGTTCAAAAATAGTTCTTGTTTATTTAATTCTACTAATTATTGAGAAACGTTGCAAGTATTGTTTTAATATTTGTGTACGGAACCCGCCATTGCAGAGCGAGTACAACTCGCAATTGTCCAATTTTTTTTATTTTTAATTACAAAATTAAAGGGAGAAAACAATTTCTCATTTATTCTCTTAAAATTGTTCTTCTTTAAAATATTTAATGCCACTTGTTTTAACTTAAAAAAATGAAGAAAAAAAATTTTTGAAAAAATAAATTCGAAAAATTTTTTTTTTCAAAAAGTTTATTTAAAAAATGTTTGTCGTCAGACTGTTATAATATACTAGTTTACCAATTTTCAGCTTATTAGGTCAAATAATGTAAAAAATTAAAAATTTTTTTTTTAATTTTTTAGTTTTTCCTTGACAATGCTATGGCCAGTAGTGGTGGCATAGTGAACACTACTACAACTTATTGGATATTTCACTGTGATTATTGGTCTCAATAGCCACATTTGAAAACAGAACCAATGGCATCTGTAATGACACGCTATAATTTTTAAAAATAAAATTCCATAGACACGAGGATCAAAATAATTCTGCCAGAGTTTGGTGTGTAAGGAAACTGATCCAAATATTAAGAAAAAATCTAATTCGATTTATCATTTTTGCAAGTTCACTATTCGGCAATAAGATGATGTTAAGCTTTTATGGTAGGTCAGTTCTGAAACATTTAACAAAATATAAATCTGTAAGGTTTAGAAAAAAATTAAGTACTCTTCGCAGTTCTAATCGTTACCTCATTGAATTCGAAATCTATATTGAGAAATATAGATTAGTTGATACTGGTAGAGACAGAACAAATAGAGTATAATAATTTCAACACTTTGGATTTACGGTATTGGATTTTTAGAATTTGACATCAGATTCGTAATCAGCGAGCCGAAAAACCCTCAAGTAACAAATTTCAAGCAAATCTGAGTAAATTTTAAAAAATGAGACCGCTATTTTGTATCCACCATTTTGAATTTTTTGAATCTGACTTCAGATTCGTAATCAGCGACCCCAAAAACCCCTCAGTAACAAATACTGATACTCTTTTTTGCATTTTAAATGCGTTATGACAGAGAAAAAAATTAATTGAAAAAAAATACATTGAAGAAACTTGACTTTTTTAATATTTTTGAAAAAAGGGTTAAATATTATTTTTTGAAAATTTTGACCACGCCATTTGAAAGAGCCACCCAAAAAATAGTAGGATATTGACTTTTGAAAACTCTTATGCATTTGTTCTAATAATTGTAAAAAATTGAAATTCATGTTGAAAAGCAGCACATCTTGTCATTAAAGGGTTAAATTATTTTTTAGCACAGCCTCAATTTATATATATATAAGGTAAAAGTCCCAATTATGGGACACTGTTTTAGCTAAACTAAATTTCTATGATAAATTTCTTGGAATCAAGAGTGTTAATATGATCAAATAAGGGTATAGATTGAAAGATTTGTATGTTAGGAATAATATTTAGGCCCTAAAATTGTTATATTTTATAAAATAAAAATAATGTTAATTAAATTCTGAAACTCTGCACTGCACTAATTATGAGACAATGATTTCCTGATGTACGGGTGTCCCATAATAAATGCCCCTATTATGAGACACTTATTTAATTCAATAAGTAATTAAAATTCTATTAACTTATCTCAATAATTTGATTATTAATTATAAAGAATAATGTACAATAAACATATTGTGGTTTTTTAAATAATTGTAAAACTATTTTTTTGTAGAAAATTAATGCGAGAATACTGAAAATATTTGAGGTTATGTTTGCTGCATATTTTCTGTGTGTCTCATAATAGGTCATGCAAAAATAAATGCACCTAACGTGGGACGGTAGTCTGACGAAAAACCTGGCTTACCTTAATTAAAAAGCTAAAATGCAATTAAACATTTCTTATTAAATTAAATGCTATACAGAAATAATTATTCTTATAACGTGTAAAATTTATTGAAATAAGTATAAATTTCTAATCATCATTTTTAATTGCATTTATTTTATTTTTTGTAATACTGTCTCATAATAGGGACGAAATTGTAAAATGTCCCATAATTGGGACTTTTACCTTATATATATATTTTATTTTTTTTGTTTAATTATTTAACCAAATAAATTCTCATATTTTTGCGACCGTCTAAAAATGTAATTTTTCACATGGTTTGAGAATTTCTTGTAGACATTATAAGAGTAATTTTTTTCTTAGAAAATGCAGGTCGTCAAAGTTAGACAGAAAAAATTCAATATATTTTAAATAATTTTTTTGTACTAAAATCTATTCTAGAAAAAACATAATATTGAGCCACCGCTCAATTTAAACCCCCTTGGTGGGGAATTTTGAATTTACCACTCAATTTAACGACATTTTTAATACCGGTTGCCTCCAATAGATGGCGCCAACTTTTAATTTAATCTTTTTGGCGGGAAAGTTAAATTTTATTTTTAAATTTCCAGTTACTTCCATGGGGGTATTTTTAAATTTCGTGCATAAATTACCCACCGAATTTAGTTCCTGTTTCGTTTGAGAGATTCCGTCACACGTATATACCGCTTAAATTTAAATCGCTTGGAGGTAAGTAAATGTTCTTTTAAATTTCACGTCTCTTAAAAAAATACAATTAGGAATATAGAAAATAAGATTATACTAAATATAATCTGATGAATACCCTTTATAATCTATTTACAACCTTTAAATGTTTTAGAATTATTTCTGGTATTCACAATAGATTGTACATTTTAGAATCAAAAATCGTATCAAATTATAATTCTAGATTATTACTATAGCAACATGTTTTTTTTTCAAATTGTCATTTATAAAGGTTAATGTTGTTTTGATAATTTCTTGTGCTAAAACTTTTTTACATGTGCTGCTTTTTTAATTTTTTAGGTTTGTAAATTCCTGGTAATTATATTTCTATAAATCTAAAAACTATTATAACATTATGCATATATTTATCATTAGCTCATTATTGATTAAATCCATTTTTTATTTTAAATGTTACAAGGAAATATTATTTTTAACCTTTTCTTAAAATTATTTTTATTACTTACAAAGCATAAATTTTGTGTCTAGTAAGAATTTATTTGATTGTAAATTTATTTATGATTAATTGATCAATTACACAGGCCAACAAAATTTGATTCAATTTACTTTCCAAGAATCAAACAATAGTTTTCCGAAGGATTTCGAAGTTCTGAATCCGAATCCGACCTCAAAAGGGAGGTCTCTGAGTAATCGTTTATTGGATTTTCTGAGTTTGGCGAATTCTTCGAAAACTGAGTAGAAACAAAGAAACTTTGATAATAAAGCAGAATTTAACTACAAATATCTAAATTTTCAATAGTTCTGAGGATTTTCGATATAACTGAATACGAATTCAATATCAGATTTACAAAATTCAAAATTGCGTATACAATATGGCAGGCGATTTATTTAAAATTGATTGTATTTCCCTAAAATATGCCATTTTTGAACCTGTCAATCTGATATCAAATTCGTATTCAGTTATATTGAAAATCCTCAAAACTATTTAAAATTTATATGTTTGTAGTTAAATTATGCTTTATTATCGAAGTTTTGTCTATTCCTACTTGGTTTTCGAAGAATTCGCCAAACTTAGAAAATTCAATGAACGATTACTCAGAGAAAAATGAAGATTTTTAAAAATTTCAAAATGGATATTAAAGGGGAGGAGTAGCACTTTTAGTAGCAAGATTGACCTTTAAGAGAAAAAAATTATCTCTTGACGTTACATGACATCAAATATAACTAAAAACAGGTTTTTTGCACTTTTAGGTTAAAATATCTCGAAAACCTGACATGATGGATCCCTTTTGAGGTCGGATTCGGATTCAGCACGTCGAAATCCTTCGGAAAACTATTGTCTGATTCTTGGAAAGTAAATCTTGTCAGCCTGTGTTATTATTTAATTGATAAATATTTTAATAATAGTTTTAATATTTTTGTAGATTTATAAAATTAAAATTACCAGAAATTTACAAATAAATTTATGGGTTAAAAAAATTAATGATTGATAATAATTATTTAATTAATTTAATTTATAAAATATTAGCAACAACAAATTAAAAATTTCTATTTATCAAAATTTTGTGTGGTTGCACATTCTAGAAAAATTTTAAACTCTAGCAACATAATCTTTAAAGTCTCAGATTTTATTTAAGCCTTGGGCTCAACTAAATTTTGAATGTGGTAGTGTTTATAAATGTAATATTTAAATTTTTCAAAATTATTTTTTATTATTTATCAACTTACTAATAATAAAATTATTGTTTAAGGGAAAATTAAATGAAATTAAATCATAAAAAATAAATATGAAATTAATAAAAAGCGATATCAATATTTCTGAAAATAAAGTATAGATTAGAAATAATTTTTACACTTAAAATATTCATTTTAGACCATTTGTATTTTAGAAGTAACAAAATTGGAAATACATAATGTTTAACAGTATATATATTTTGAAAAACTGAGAACTTAGGAAATATTGTTAAGAACAAAATTAAATTACGATTAACCTAGACAGTTTAGATTTATCACATGTTGTAATAATATTTAATAAAATATTTTTTTAAGGAGTGTTATTTATAATCGAAACAATGCATAATAAAGCATAATACAAATGTAACCAGATTAGATTCTTACACTGACCTTCTCTCAATCGCCAAACATCACGTACGACTTTATTACAGCATCGACGCATGGTATTGAGTATATTAAACTCTATAAACATTCAGATCAGAATAAAATTTTGAATAAAATACCTGAAGCATTTAAACCTAAATTGTAAAACCAAACAACCATGTTGTTTGGTAAAATTTTGTATTAATTTCAAAATTTCTGAAATAAGTTCGAAAATTAAAATTGTAGATGCGAAGCATTGCCAAATGTAAACATTTGTTTTACGTGACCTAAGGGATGCTTCCATTCGCTACACAAAAGACTTCTTTGTGTAAGAGGATGCATTTTCGATAAATCCATTTAAGTCTAAGAAATTCTATTCGTGACTCTAAAAATATAACTCAATCAAGACGTGATAATTGACTATTTTATTGCATTTTTGCACTATATAAACCCCAAGACTCTCCAGGGTAGTGTCAGTCATTTCTTTACTTGCGTGATATTGTGGTCACTTTTCACGTCAGTCCGAAACTTTACAAGATCTTTGGCAAAATTATAAGTGTTGCAAATTTCTAAACAGTACAAGTAAATTCGTATTCTAAAAGAATAAATTCTCTTGATAGCCTGAATTGCGAGCCTCTTTTATAATAAAATATATAAGTGTTTCCTTATTGTGACATTTTGTGAACAAAATAAAAAACGCTAGATGGCGTAGTTCGTAAAAGCATGGTATTTTTGCTGCTCTGATATATTGCTATATATTTTCATGTTTGCGAGTGCTTTCAATTGTGTTTGGCTGCATACTTCTTGTGATATCCTTTTTGAACAAGTGAAACATTCTTTTTTCTCGCTGTGATTTATAAATTGGCATATTTTTGAGTAGAACGAACATTCTAACCTAAAAGTGACAATGGCGACAGGTTCACTAACGGTTCCTGACTCTGATAAAGTTTGTCGTGTATGTGGCAATTTATATTTAATAAACAATATTTTGAAAGAGTTATTACCACAAGATACTCCAAAAATAATATCGCTAACTCGTCTTGGTAAACGCCCACAGATGTCACCACAGCCTCGTCCTTTGCGAGTTTCTCTAACAGACGAGACAACTGTGAAATTGGTGATAGCTGCATTCGTAAAATTGAAATTGAGCAAAACAACATTACCGAATTATATGCCTCCAAATCTTTCGATATCGCAGGACAGAACGCAGCAACAACTTCAACATTTCAAGGAAATGAAAATCCTGTTTAACGATCGGTTGTCGAAAGGAGAGACTGGACTACGGATCTCTTACGTGAATGGGGAACCACGCATTGTCAACACAAAGAAGCCGACTCGCCTCATTCCGCCATCGACGAGCCAAACTTAAACTGTGTTGTGCCTCTCATACATGATTATTATACTCCTCCCTCTTTTGCCCCCACGGTAGAAAGTGATAATAACAAGCTTCACACGGACTTGCACATATACTACCAGAACGTCAGGGGCGTACGAACTAAGCTACAGCTCTTGAGACAATCTATTCCACTCTTCTCATATAATATCATCGCTTTTACGGAAACATGGTTGCACGGTGGAATTTAATACCTCTGAACTTGGACTTCAAGATTTCGTCGTCTATCTTTCTGATAGAAATGTGCATTCTAGTTTTAATCTACGTGGAGGAGGAGTACTTTAAGCCATAAAATCACACCTGAACAGTACAATTATTAATACTGGTGTGGTGTCGCTGGAACACATTGTTGTTCGGTTTAAATTTCGGTCCACATTCTTTATCTTATGCTTGTTTTATATTCCTCCTAGTTCTAATCTTAACTCTTATTCTGATGTGTGCAAAATTATTAAAAATGTTTCTTTAGAATACCCATCTGTCACAGTTTGTATTCTTGGAGATTTTAATGCACCATATTTAACATGGTGCAGGGTTGATGGTGATACTCAACATTGTGTTCCTAACCATGATTCCTCCCGTCAACAAAGACATATAGCAAAAATCTTATCTGATACTTTGGAATTTCTTAATTTAATACAATTAAACACAATTTCTAACCAAAATGATGTACTTTTAGATCTAATTTTTTTAAACACTGTAAATTACAATTTGATTTCACCTAATGATTCTATTCTTTTAGTTGACAATCATCATCCCCCTTTGTCATTGATTATTCAATTTATTAATGAAAGTATATTATTCAATGTCTCATCAGAATGCAACTTTTTTTATGATTTCAAGAATGCAAACATGTCCGGTTTATACACTTTTCTCTCTGATATAGATTGGTTATTAGTATTAAACACGTCTGATGTTAATGAAGCTCTGGATAATTTTTACAATTACATTTACACCGCATTTGATTTTTTTGTTCCAATAAAAAGTATACGGAAAACTAACTTTCCTCCGTGGTTTACTTTTGAACTTAAAAGGCGAACTTTTTTTAAAAAATTAGCTCATTTACAGTATAAGCGTACTAATGATCCAAATGACTATAAAATATTCACACGTTTGCGATCAGATTGCAAGAATATTTCTAATCACTGCTACAATTCTTACATGTCTAAGGTTGAAAATTCAATTATAAATGACCCAAAACAATTTTGGAATTATATAAACAATTTACGCAAAGATAATCGACTCCGAAATATTATGTTTCATGATGATGTAATGGCAAACAATAATTTCGATATTGCAAACATCTTTGCCAGTTTTTTCAATAGTGTATATGACACATCTGTGACTCCGTCAACCTCAACGAACGACTACAACGATACTTGTATTCTACAATCCTTCTCTATGGATAAACAATCTATTATGGAAAAGCTTAAAAATTTTAATATAAATAAGGGTCCAGGTCTGGATGATATACCACCACTTTTTCTGAAGTCTTGCCGTTTGCCTCTTTTGGAACCTTTGTATATTTTATTTAATATGTCTTTGTCTACATGCACTTTTCCATCTGAGTGGAAAAAAGGAATTATTGTTCCTGTCTACAAGGATGGACCTAAAGACCAAGTAAAAAATTACAGACCGAATACTACACTTAGTGTAATCTCGAAAGTATTTGAGAGTTTAGTACTTGATGTAATTTATTTTTAGTTGTCTAATCTCATTATAGGCGAACAGCACGGCTTCGTTAGAGGCAGATATGTGGAAACCAACTTATGTATATTTTCTAATTTTATACTTAACAATCTTGAGCAGGGTCTCCAGGTCGACGCGGTATACACAGATTTTTCAAAGGCTTTTGATAAGGTAAATCACGATATTCTGGTGGCAAAGCTGAGGGACTTTAGGCTTTCTAAAAATTTTCTTTTATGGCTAAAATGCTACCTATCAAACAGAACGCTCACAGTTCGTGTTAGTCACGACTATTCAAATATATTTTATGCTACATCGTGAGTACCTGAGGGTTCGAACCTCGGACCACTTCTATTTATATTATTTATAAATGATGTCTCATCTTTATTTAAACATTCTTTATTTCTTTTATTTACGGATGATATGAAATTATATAAAGTTATCACTTGCATAGCTGATGCTGAGGACTTTCAAAAAGACATTGATAAGTTATATCAATGGTCTTCATCTAACAAACTCTTGCTCAATGTTAAGAAGTGTTCAGTAATCACTTTCTCAAAATCTTTATCACCACAATTAATTAATTACAATATTGGCTACACTATTCTTAATAGAGTGGGGGAGGTTCGTGACCTTGGAGTAATTTTACAATCTAATTTTGACTTCACTAAACATATAGATCCTGTAGCTGAGAATTCTCTCAGAACTCTTGGTTTTGTGACCAGAAATGCATCGATGTTTAACAACATAACAACTATTAGAACTTTGTATTTTTCTTTAGTTAGATCGCCTATTTTGTTCGCATCGATTGCCTGGAGGCCTTACTATGATGTCCACATTGATAGATTGGAAAAGATTCAAAACAGATTCTTGCGTTTTTTAGCCTATAAGGCAAATGTAAATCACGATTATTATAGTCATGAATATGGTATGCTAAGATCACACTTCAATATTTAGGACTTATCGACAAGGTTCTTATATTCTGATCTTCTATTTCTATACAAAACTGTAAATGGAATATTCATTTGTCCTGAATTGCTTGAACTAATTAATTTTTATATACCAACACGTAATTTGAGGAGAGGCAACGGTTTGTTTAAATTAGGTTACCATGGAACAGAGTATGGTGAGAATTCCCCTATTCATAGAATTTGTAAAGCAGCAAACTTACTTGCCAATAATAATTTAGACTTTTTTACTACGCCAATGAGCAAATTTGTCATGAGTTTAAAGTTAGCAGTCTTTGAAAATAATAATAATGTTTAAGCGCTCTCAACGCTAACTTCTTGTTAATTAGTTTTAATATATTGTTCAAAACGACCCTTCGGTTTCACACTATTGATACCATAAGACTTGCAGTTTCTAACAGTACAAGTAAATTCGTGTTCTAAAGAATAAATTCTCTTGATCGCCTGAATTGTGAGTAAATATTGAAATTGTTGAAAACCGTCGTATTAGTGTAATTCTATAATGAACTCTAAATTGACAGGTTAGATTTTAAGAATTATGAACTAGAACAGTGAGTGTGAAACGACTGTTCTGTAAGGAGTTGTATGTTCATAAACTTCGTCAAATCTGTATTTCGTCTCCGCCCTCATCAGACGTAACTATAAGTACATTTAAATTATAATCAACACACACAATTTTATTATTATCCAAATTTTAACACAATAAATTGTATTTCTCACATTACTTTTATAAAATAAACTATAATTAAGAAAAAGAATACATAAAACAATTGATTAGATTATTATTATATTTCCTAAAACGTAAAATTAAATCAAGTAGCTTAAACAGTAGTGAAGCAATAAAATAAATTTTTTGTTTTAAATAAAAGACAATCTCCATAGGGTTGATAGATAACAACGATCTCACTAAAAAAATAAATAATCAGAACTTACCAATCTGATTGAAATCAACCTACCTTGCCTCCCTATATACATATGTGTGTATATTTCTATATGTATTGTTTTATTTTTAAAAAATTTCTTAAATAATAATTTAACCTCGCTTTTTGCTCAGGATGTAACACTTACAAGTAAACCTAGCCAAGTGTGACACTCCTATTTTGATGAAACTTGGCACACTTAAAAACTGGCAAAAAATAATTTTTCAATCCGTAAACTTCGATTTCATACACATCTATGATGTGCTTCCAAGAAGCAAATAATCTTTCTAAAGATTTCCTTTTAGGATCAACATCAAATTCAAGATCTTTGTCAAGTAGGTTATTCCTCAAACATTTAATCAAGTGTGGTGGATCAAACAACGGGATTATCTCCATGTCGAATAATATGAAACAGCCATCTTCAAAAATTAAAGACAAGTATATGATTTTTTTAGTGTTACGTACCCCCCTAGCGGCTAAACAATTTGACCTAGAGAGCTCAAATTTAGTACAGATACATATTTTCATATGTAGATTACAGGAAAAATATAAAAAATGTGATTGGAGGTGATGGCCATTAGCGTTGACAAGGAAATAACAAGATTTTTGGCCAAAAATGCAGAAAAAGTGACCATTTCCCGCCCCCTAACTTCTAAACTATTCAACGTGGAGGGCTAAAATTTGGCATACTGGTGTATTTTAACGCGAATATTACAGGAAAAATATAGAGAAGTTGCTATGTTATAATGGCCATAGCGTTGTCAAGGAAAAACTAAAAAAATTAAATTTTTTTTTTCTAATTTCCACATTTTTTGACCTAATGAGCTGAAAATTGATTTATTAGTATATTTTTACAGTCTGATCACAAAAAATATATTAAAAATCTAAAAAAAATTTTTAAAGATTTTTTTTTAAATTAAATTTTTTTTCTAATTTTTACATTATTTGATCTAATTAACTAAAAATGGGTTTATTCGTATATTTTTACAGTCTGATCACAAAAAATATATTTAAAAAATCTAAAAAAAATTTAAAAATAAAATTTAAAAAAACTGGACAAGTGCGAGTTGCACTCACACTGAATTGACGGGTTTCGTACAAAAATATATAAATAATACTTGTGATATTGTAACAACAATTGGTAGGATTTTTTTCACTTTTGCATTATTTTGGTAAGTTGAATTTTCGACACTAGGTTAAAAATAAATAACAAAGAAAAATGGAAGTATTACATATTTTATATTATTAGCAATAAGCGAAGAGGAACAAATTTTTAAAATTTGTTCCCAAATTGGTCCTTGTTCGGTTATTGCTTATAATATAAAATATGTAATACTTCCATTTTTCTTTGTTATTTATTTTTAACCTAGTGTCGAAAATTCAACTTTCTAAAATAATACAAAAGTGAAAAAAATCCTACCAATTGTTGTTACAATCCCACAAGTATTATTTTTATATTTTTGTACGGAACCCGTCAATTCACCGCAAGTGCAACTCGCACTTGTCCAGTTTTTTATTTTAATATGTGAATATTTAAAATACTGAACTTACTTCTCAAGATATAATCGTGTCCTTTTAACCTTTCTGTATCCTGCATAAGTGTGTCTATGACGGATTAGTTGCTACTACCTCCATCGCATATCGTTGCAACAACGTTTAGACCAGCATCTTTCACAGCTCCTACTACATCCTTGATACAAAAAGAAAGTTGCCCTTTTGTTGTTTGTCCTTCACAAAAGTTAAAGGATATTAGAAGAATATCTCCACTGTCGACAAATCGTATCAAAAAAACTAAACCATGTTCTGCAAATTTATTTCTACGGATGTTTCCCCAATCTTCAAATCCTACAATTTTGTCTTTGTTCTCATCATAATGTAAACCTAAACCTAACATCAGTTCATCTCACATTACAACCACAGCTTTTTTCTTCTCAGAATCTGACGCTTGCCCAGATATTTTTAAACGTGAACGAGTTTCCTCTAGTGTTGCATGTCGAGCGAGTCTCGATCAACAACTTCTCGTCAAAGTCAAGAAAATCGTTAAAATAACAATTAAAACAATTGCATTTTATAGTTTCATCTCATTTCTTTTATGAAAGGAGACGAAAAAACAAATGACCTCTATTTGCTCGACATGCATCACTAGTTTCCTCTGTTGCTCTAGTATCCATGGATACTTCTCTTAAAAATTTTTTGAACGTTGTAATAGATAGAAACGGTAAAAACGTTCTTAAATATCGGTAGTCCTTAGCAGATGTCTTGTAAATTGACAAACATAATATTTGCTCTTCATTTGAAAATCGTCTGCCTGATGGATCTCTGAGACCATTCTTAAGTATTATTTCTATAAATGATAGTTGTACTCTGGTCAATTTTCGTAAAATTCGCTGACATCTTTTTGTTTCTAAACACTCTTCTGGTTTCTTTAACTTGCGTTTACATCTAATATGAAAAGGATTTGTAGGTTGTGAAATATAACTAAACTACTCTTATATATAAAAATTACTTGTCAACGTTATTTCACTTTATTATTTCAATATATTTACAAAATCAATGTATTTATAACTTAACTAGGGGATGTGTGCCGCTTGTGGGCACGCTCCGGTTGTGGGCACCCCTACGTAAACTTCGACGGCAACCAGACTTTACTAATCTAAGTATTGCAAGTCGTGTCCGTTAACAATACGGATTTTTCGTATTGATAACAAAACAAATATATGCATTTGTGTAATAGCTGTGAGCATAATACAGAAAATTTGCATTAAATAAACAAAAAAAGTAATTTTGCATTGCTTTCGAAGATCAACATATGGGTGTAGATTCGTTCAGAAAAAAGGGTTTAATTTTTCTTTTGCAGTGTTGTCATTATATTTTGTGATTTACCTTCGTGTTTAACCAAAATCCTACATCACAAAATGTGTTGGTCTTTTTAAAAAATTACTGTCATTCCCGGTTGTGGGCACCTTTATGTCAAGGAGGCTCTACCATCTGACAATAATGTGGGTTACTGTCTCATCTATCTAATCTTTCTGCCAAGGAAATTGACAGCCGCAAACTCTATTAAATGTGATGAATATAGTCGTTCAGTGCATTAGAAGTGCGTTATGATATGCGGGCCAGCTACTTCACATGCTAGCATTATGCTTCTGTTAGCGATGAGCATAGTGTGAAAACGTGTAATCATTTTTGTTCTTTATGCCGGCGAAGTCTCTTAAAATAAAGAAACTTTCATTTCTTCTTTATTTATGTTGGTTTTCTTTAATATTTTTCGTTTTTAGCGGATTTTTCAAGGGTGCCCACAACCGGGTACAAAAATTTTTTGTCAAAAAATTTCCATTTCACTAAATTTCTAATAAAACTTTTTTATTTAAAGGAATCAATTTAATTCCTTCACTGACAGTCACGATAGACCTCTAGCTTGAAATTCGTACAGACATATTTCAATAATATGCACATGGACAAATGTTATGAGGCAAAAACCAAAGGATGCCCACAACCGGCGCACTTCGCTTACTGTATAATTTTTTTCTAAATCTACATAACAATTTTATATTAAATCGAATCTAGAAACAGTTTACTTGAATCAAGTAAAATTTTCTTGATCTAATGTAACTTATTTTTAGTGCAGTTTTAAAATACAGTATTCAAATATTTTAATTTAAGGCGATACCTTTGCAACCTTCTTTCTAAATTATCAAGGGGTGAACAACTCGTGAATTATGGTGTACACTTGTATTGAATTACCAATGAGAATTACCATGAATTACCTTGAATTACTGAATTATTATTGTAGTAGGTGTACACCAAATTCCTTAGTTGCTTGCCCCATGTAAATTATACAATTTCAATTTATTTTATTGCAACTGTAGAAGTAATTGTTTCACTCTCGTGGAAGATGCAGGTTCCTTCCAGGAAGATCGTTTATTCGGTCTCACGTAAGCCTTTGAAAATTGTGGTACGGTTGCTTGTTCCATAGTTTCATCTTGGTTGTTGAGTACATTTTTATCGCCTTTCTTGCATTGCACTCCTTGGTTTAGAGAATGTGCTGTCTCAAATTGTGATGTCTTAGATTGTGGTGTCTCAGATTGTGGTGCCTCAGATGCATCCATTGGCTCCGTAGGCGTAGTCTGGTTCGCTTCATTTAATAAATCTGACGAAAAATTTTCGGTCTCTATTAGCCCTTCCATAGAAGCAGTTAAACGACAATCGATTGTCTGCGAAATAATTTATTGTTTATAAATTTTTTAAATAAATTTAAATTATATTATATTTAAAACAAATCGTAAATATTATTGAATTTTAATATTTTTCTTGGAATTATTTAGTAGTTTGGTAAATTCTAAGATATTTGATCAAATTATTTATAAAATAAAGTACTGCTAAAAATACAAAATTTACTCTAAATCTTTTAAACGGAAAATATTGTAAAATATGTTTCAGTGTAATGGAATTATACTGAAAATAAAATTGCAAACAATTATGCATGAATAAATAAAAAAAGGTTAACAAGCAACGTGACGTATTCTTATATATTCTTTAAACATGTTTGAATTATTTTTAAATCTTCATTTAACAAATATTACTTTTTTAAATACGACATAAAGATATCTAAATTTTAACTTACGCTATTCGAATTCGCAAAGCTTTCTTGAATCGCTCTACTAGCAGGCACTTCAATTTCTGAAGTGGATGACTGTACGAGTAGTAAATTTCTGGTTGGAACTGCATCGTTTTTTAGTCTCGAAGAACCGTTTTGTGTTTGTATTAAATAAGCAGTAGGTAAAAAGTGATTGGAACAAACAAATAATTCTTTTGACGTAATTTTCTTATCACTGAGATTTTTTAAACCTTCACAACCAATATTATCCAACCACTTTTTCCTAATATTTTTTTTCCTAGGTATTTTATGGCACAGTTGATTTTTCCCACCATCTCTCTTACAATAGCCACAACCAGGCACAACACAAACTCCACCATATATTTTGCTAACACTTTCCATATTTACTGCTTAAAGATATTTATTATCTCGAAACTACAGACATAACCACATTTGAATAAAGTTTGAATTCAAGACAAAAACCCGCTGCTGTCACTTTAAAAATTTAACGGCAGCGCTACCTACTAGAAGAGTCGAACTACTTTTCCCCATACCCGGTGCACCCCTTGCCAACACTTTGAAATTTGCCATATCTATAAAGAAGGTTTCCTAGCCTGCACTCTACATGCCGCTTATTCGGTCCTGCCGCAACAAACAAAGTGAGCAGCGAGAGTGCAATAACTGTGAATCACCGCCTAAATTATAGAAAAATATGGTTGGACATTTTTTTAGATATTTTAAAAACTGTTGAACGGATTGTCAGTTTCCAAGAGTTAAATAAAAACTGAGACTTTAAAGATTATGTTGCATGAGTTAAAAATTTTTCTCAAAATTTTTCTAGAATCTTTTAGGTGATAAAATCTCTCAAAAATATAAAATCATTTTCATTTATATATCAAGCGACGCAGAATTTAATTGGCTTTTGAACAATCGAAGAACCAAGTTCTGCCGGTAGTGTATAATAAATTATGAATCATAATATTAGAATATTAAAAAATACATTTAAAAATTACAAATACTTTCAAAGATTGTTTTTTATGTTTTAGAATTTTAATCAGAATAAAAATTTATGTGAGAGCTGTTGCCTATGCAAACTGTTGGGATCAATATCAAATTTCGTAAGTAAACCAATTTTAACAATTCAAAAACCTAATTTTCATTTTTATAATGGAAAATAGAATAGAAGTACACTTGTATTAACGAGCGTGTTTAAAATATTTTTCTTTATAAAAATTAAAATTATAAGAAACGTTCACTCAAAATATATATATATATATATATGACGCGACACGAGAAAAGGGACCTATTGTTAAAAAATTCCATTTTGAGATTACGATGCAATTGGATAGATTTTTATTGGCTCTTTCACGTAAATAAATGAGAAGTTAAAAATCTGAAATAGTTTTAATAATATAAAGCCCGAAATTTGAACGTGTCCGCGTAAATACACGGGGTTTCTGCTCATGGCGTCACTTTAAACGCTCCCCCTGTAAAATTCTCTTTCGAGGCGATAGGTCCCTTTTTTCGTGTCGCGTCACATATATTCGTCAAATAACAGTTGAAAGACATATAATGTTGTTGTTGTTTTTGTCAATAAAAATAGACGTTTATTTTATTATCTATATATTAAATAGATATGATAAACAGAAAAAATATATTTACAAATATTTAACAAAAAATTTGATTATTATTTTTTGATATTATAATTATATAAATATGTTTAAAAATTCGAAATATTTTTACAGATTAATCCTGGATGTGGACAGTGGCCACAGTGTTCAAATATAAACACTCCAGCAGAACAGCAATTGCATCAACCACCATGGATTGTTCAGTATCAACAATCACATCAACATCCTCATATTAAGCCTAACCACTATCATCATCAACAGCCACGTCTAGTAGTAAATCTTGAATGTCAACACCCAATGATAAAGCCTATTACCAACGTCCACTTCTAAAACCAAATTTTCAACATCAACCTCATCAACGACCCCTGATAAATTGTATTCAACAACAACAACCGTTGATGAATACGAATAATAAACAACGTCGATTGCAACATGTTCAATAACTCTCAGGAAACCCGCAACCTGCAGTTGATCCTCGCAATCAACAAGCACATGCTTAAAAATCAGGGGATACTGTTGTTAAGCAACAGCGGTTGATTGAAGAGAAAAATGTGAGTTTTTAAAAATAAATGTTATTAATTTTAAATTATTAAGAATAGATATCATGATCCTAAAGTTCTGAACGTTCAAATCAACAATTTTTTTCATATTTAATTTGAATATTTATTACAATAATTTTTTGTCGCTATCAAAATTATAAAGTTTGTAAGTGTAAAATTTAAATTTTTTATTTTTTATTCTGAACAGTAATTTACAAATATATTTCTAAAAAAAAATAATTTGTTCATTTCAACATTCCAATTTTTTTGTCGTTAGATAGCAATGAAATGTTAAGTGATTAAAATTTACGTTTTTTCTAAAGTCTATCTCATTAATGTTAAATAAAACTATACTAAAAAATTGTAGGAAAAGAATTTAACATTCGGTATAATTAAATATATTAAAAATAATTTAAATAGGAATAGGAGGGTAGCTTCATGCCTAAAAAATCAAAATTGTACACTAGTTCTTCGATTTTGTTGAAACTTCGAAATTTTGAAGTGGAATACATGCTAGTAAAAAGCCTCAATATTCGATTTTAAAAAATTTTGGATTGACGAGGTTTTTAATTTTTTTTCGAAATTTTGAAAATGGTATATCTCTAAGGAAAATGAATGAAATTTAATAAAATTTTCAGGGAATGCTTATTAATTACAGACATTTTAAGAAAATTTTTTAGAAAAAAATTTTTTTTTTTAAACAAATTATTTAAAAAATAATGTTTAAATAAACAATTTTTTGAAAAGTGACGTTTTTATTTTTTTTAATAATAATGATTCGATTCCCACTTATTTCACGAGCATTTTCCAAAAGAAAAATCGATGGAGGGTCTGAAACTTTAGGAGATATTGAATTTTTTGTCCTTGCGCAACACCATAAAAAGCGCATTTTCCGGCTATACTCTACATACAAACTAACGTTCAAAGTCAACTATAAGTCGTAAATTTTAACCGAATTTAATTTGTCTTTTTGGAGAATGTCAGGCTATAAATTTGTAAGAATACTTTGCATTTTTTAAATTTATATTTGTTTAAACAAATTGTTGTTAGTGTTGTTAATAACTAACTTTTTACATATTGTACCTAGAGAGGTGTATTTTTTTCTAATTTTGCAATTTACCGGACCTAACATAAATACCAATGGAAAATTAAAACATAATTATTATTGTTTAAGCAATATTTAAACAAATTATTATTGTGAATTACTAACTATTTACAGAATAGTATACTTAAAAGATGCAGTTTTTTCTAATCATGCAAATTTACCAAACTTTTTTTATATGTCGATTTACAAAAAAAATAAGGGTTGGTTAAATTTTCCCTAATTATATTATTTGTCTTTCACAAAATTTGAATTTTGGTAATTGCCAAAAAAAAGAACAAAAATTTCCAAAAAAACAAACTTAGTTAAAAATTGTTTAAATAATTGTTAACAACAATTATATTGAATATTAATTGTGTTACTTTACTTTCTAAAAGTTAATTTCACTTAATATTGTAAACTCAATAAAGTGTTTCTGTTTTTAATGTCAAAATAAAATTATAATTTAAACAAAAATAAGAATTTATTTAAAAATTGTTTAAAAAATAATCGTACGTTTAATTTTAATCTGGATAGCTCCATGCTAAAAAAATTAAAGTTGTGTCATAGTTCTTCGATTGAGAATTTGTCACAGAATACTTGCAAATGAAAATTGTAAAAACGACTTTATAATTATTATACCTATATTGAAAGCTCTTCAAATTTAAATGCGTTCGGAGACATTAAAAACAGAAACACTTTATTGAGTTTACAATATTAAGTGAAATTAACTTTTAGAAAGTAAAGTAACACAATTAATATTCAATATAATTGTTGTTAACAATTATTTAAACAATTTTTAACTAAGTTTGTTTTTTTGGAAATTTTTGTTCTTTTTTTTGGCAATTACCAAAATTCAAATTTTGTGAAAGACAAATAATATAATTAGGGAAAATTTAACCAACCCTTATTTTTTTTGTAAATCGACATATAAAAAAAGTTTGGTAAATTTGCATGATTAGAAAAAACTGCATCTTTTAAGTATACTATTCTGTAAATAGTTAGTAATTCACAATAATAATTTGTTTAAATATTGCTTAAACAATAATAATTATGTTTTAATTTTCCATTGGTATTTATGTTAGGTCCGGTAAATTGCAAAATTAGAAAAAAATACACCTCTCTAGGTACAATATGTAAAAAGTTAGTTATTAACAACACTAACAACAATTTGTTTAAACAAATATAAATTTAAAAAATGCAAAGTATTCTTACAAATTTATAGCCTGACATTCTCCAAAAAGACAAATTAAATTCGGTTAAAATTTACGACTTATAGTTGACTTTGAACGTTAGTTTGTATGTAGAGTATAGCCGGAAAATGCGCTTTTTATGGTGTTGCGCAAGGACAAAAAATTCAATATCTCCTAAAGTTTCAGACCCTCCATCGATTTTTCTTTTGGAAAATGCTCGTGAAATAAGTGGGAATCGAATCATTATTATTAAAAAAAATAAAAACGTCACTTTTCAAAAAATTGTTTATTTAAACATTATTTTTTAAATAATTTGTTTAAAAAAAAAAATTTTTTTCTAAAAAATTTTCTTAAAATGTCTGTAATTAATAAGCATTCCCTGAAAATTTTATTAAATTTCATTCATTTTCCTTAGAGATATACCATTTTCAAAATTTCGAAAAAAATTTAAAAACCTCGTCAATCCAAAATTTTTCAAAATAGAATTGAGGCTTTTTACTGGCATGTATTCCACTTCAAAATTTCGAAGTTTCAACAAAATCGAAGAACTAGAGTATAACTTTGATTTTTTAGGCATGGAGCTACCCAGGAGAAGAGTCAATCATTACGGGTGATGTCAACAAGATGGAGTTCCATAGAATACGAGCATTTTTGTACGACGAGAAAAAACATAGACGATTTGACATATATATTACGACAGCGATTCAAAAATCCAATAACACACATGATAAAAATTTAAAAGATGGAAATGTAGAGAAGGATGCTAAAAAAGTTGAGAAATTTAAAAACGATGAAAATATTACAAACGATAAAAACGTAAATGTACCTCTATCCCCTTTAAAATCATCTTCAGAATCTTCAACACATTCTTCATCGTCAACTTCACCTACGACATCGAGCTCATTAACTGAGCGGAAAAAATCAAAGTTGGAATCACACACTTCTTCAAAACCGACCGATTCTTTAGCGCTTAATTTATCCGTTAAATCATCCACTTTGAAAACAGAAACTCAGTCAGCTCATTCAGTCCATCCATCTACTTCGAAAATATCTTGGAAACACTCTACATCAAAAACCGCGAACCAATCTGATTTGGAGCTAGAAGCAGCGGTTGCTTTAATTTCACAGCCACATACAGCATCGAAAACTATAATTTATTGATCATAATACATGCCTCAAAAGAAAAAGGATTGCGCATGAAAGAAAATTTCCGACTAGTACGAAAAGAAAAATATCAACAGTTAATCAAGGAAACCTTAAAAAAGGAATAAGTTTGTGATAGTTTCTTATTGAACTAAATGTAAAAACCCTTTTACAGTATTTAACATAATTTTAAGATTTTGTTGCTGTGAAAATAAACGTTCTTTTAAAGAAAGAGACCATTTTTTTATTCGATTTGATTTGAAAATTTTAAGTTTTTAATAATATTTTGAAAAATCATTTAGTTCTACTTGCAGAAGAAGTTTTTTTCAACATTTATTTTCTTTGAAAATAATATCTTTCTTCTTTGTTTTCTTAAAGTTCAATTTTGTAAAAAGAAGGGAAAAATATTTTTTAATTTCAAATAGTTTTAAGATTTTTTTTATTTATAAAAAGCATATGTATGTTGCTGTGAAAATTGAAATGTATTTTTGTTTATTTGGTTGAAGATTTCAACCTTTTGTTTGTAAAAAAGAACGAAAAATGATTAATTATTTAAAACACAGTTTCTCTGTATTTTTCTTTTAGAAAAAGAAAGAAAAAAAGTTTGTATTTTTCAAAGACAGATATAGCGATCTGAAGAAAGGGAATATAGAAGCAAATCATTTTAAGGTTATGTTAGTATTATTTTTTTGTTAATTGAAAATTTCCTTTTTCTTATTGCACATTAAAATCAGTGTTTATTAAATATTTTAGTTGTAAGGAAGACTTAAACATCAACTATTTATACTTATAGTTGATCTTATTTTTGTATTTTCATTTAGAAAATTCAAAACATAACCTATAATTTTTGGCTTCTAAGGTTGGGTTAAGTGTGAAAAATCAGGAATATTCTAAAAAAAAATTTTAAATAGTTACTTTCAATTGCCCACTGGCGTTTTTTAAAATTCAAAATGGCGGATTAAAAATGTCGGTCAATTTTTTTCAAATTCATTGGATTCAGTAGAAAATTGTTTCTCGAGGGTTTTTGGGGTCGTTTAGTAGTAGTAAAGTGGTCAGTTTTTCAAATTTATTGGATTTAGTAGAAATTTTTTACTCGGGTGTTTTCTGAGATGCCAACTACGAAATTGGTATGGAAGTTACAAAATTCAAGATACCGGATGCAATATAGCGATCAATTTTTTCGAAATTCATTGCATTTACTTGAAAATTGTTATTTATAGAAAAGTTTTTAGGTAGCTGATTTTAAAAAGTTTTTAAACGGTAATTTAACGAAACTAGTAACGAAGTGTAGTGCCATAATTAGCATTTGAGAACCTTTTAGTTGGGGGAAAGGGGGCTTCCGTTTACAAAGAATGCCTCCTTCTCCCCAAAATTAATTTAAGTGTGAAAAATCAAGAATATTCTTAAAATTTTTTTAAAATAGTTACTTTCAATTGCCGACTAGCGTTTTTAAAATTCAAAATGTCGGATCCAAAATGGCGGTCAATTTTTTTCAAATTCACTGGATTCAGTAGAAAATTGTTGCTCGGGGGTTTTGCATGAACTTGTTACTTTACTTCTCTAAGAAAATTTTATGAAATAGAAAAAAAATTGATGCACCTGAATAGCCAAAAACTGACTGTTTACATTTACCCCGATATTTTGAAATTTTCCTAAAATTTGGGGTATATGTAAACACCACTGTAGTTACTTTACTTTACGAGGTTTAAGAAACAAATTATATCAAGTATACTACTGTCTTAAGGGATGGAAAAACTGAAAAAAATTCTTCGTTGATGTACAGTAAATCAATCAGTTGACTGATAATGAGTTATAAAAAAACAATCAACCATTACAAAATTGGTAATGTAAAGACTTGAATAACTTGAACAAATTTTAATAGATTTTTATTCGATTTGGTAAAAAACGTTTTTAAAGTTGCTAAATAAGAATCTAAAATCGAATTTTTTAATTTCAAAATGGCAGATCCAATAATATATTAAATTATTTGCTTTTAAATGTAGTTGAAGTTCTGTTTACATTTATCCGAGTTTTCGAATTCTCGGGGTAAATGTAAACACTTAATTATTTATTAACTAAATTGATAAAAATCTAAAATCAATGTCAATTTTTGTTAAGGCATTAATAAGGAAGAATGAAAAATTTTAGTTTTATTTTTAATTTATTTTTATGCAAATGGGAGACAAAATACTGAAACAGTAAAATTTTTATTTTCAATCTTTTTTGCATTAAAAGATAACTTGAACTAAGGCATTGACAATTGTCAAAATAAAATATTGGCAGTACTCAGAACATCTTGTAGGTGAGCTGAGGTAAAAATATTGACGTCGTACTTATTTTTCAATTTGTAAATTTAGCTGAAACATCTACTGTTTACATTTACCCTAAATGACCCTAATTAATTACATTAATTAATAAATTAGTTTTTATTATTTATAATATATTTTAAAAAAGTGTTAATTTTAATAATATTAACAACTTAAAAAAATATTATGAACTGAAAATATAAAAATGAATTATTTAATTATGAATAACTTGAATTCTTCAGAATATTAAAAGTATTATACACTAGGAAAGTAGGGGAGACCGGGGCGTATTGGATCACTTTTGACTTTTTGTTGCTTAACTTCGTCATTCTTGCTTTAATAAAAATTTCATCATATGAAAAATTTTTCCTAACATCTCACCTTTCAATTAAAAAAAAGTTTTCCCTAATATCACTCATACTTTTTTTCTAGAACAATGTTTTTGGAAAAATAAAAGGTTATCCATTACGCCTCGGGCCGGTGCGTAGTGGATCACTACCTGGGACGTATTGAATCTGCAATGAAATTATAATATTTACATCATGAAATATTATTACAGTATTGACAATTTTGGTTTCTATTGTACATTTATAACAAAGAATATTGAAAATAAAACATATTTAATTTAAACTTTAAACATTTTCATTAAATTTTCAAACTCACTTTTTCTACCATAGTTTCAACAATAATAAATAAATAACAATGAAGTTTAGTACAAACTTACAGTATACCAAGTACATTATTTTGATCGGAAACCGAAATTACTCTGACTTATTACTTTTAAATAAATTGAAGTGATTCATTACGCCCCGGTCTCTCCTATAAAAGAATAATAATAATATATATATGTGTAATACCAAAAATAAAGTATAAAATTGCGTTTTTTTCCAAAGTGCTAAATTTACATATATTTTTTTAATAAATTAAAAAATGTATTAATTAATGTTATATAAGTAATATTTATATTTAATTTAATTAAAGATAATTAATTATTTATTATTATTTTAATTTGAAAATTTAACAAATGATTATTTAATTACTTTTAATTAAAATTTTTCAGAATATTAATAAATTTTAAAACTTATTTATTTAATTTAATATAATGAATTATTAGTTATTTCTTATTTTAATTTTAAAATTTAATTTACATTCTTTAAAATATTTTATATGTAAATTTTATAAATTTATTTTCTTAATTTCTAATTTTATTCAGTATTTTATAATATTGTTAAAAAAGCATTTAAAAACAAAGTAGTTTCGTTGTAAACATTTTGTTGTCGACACCACATCCCCTGTCCTAAAGTTGCACGTGAACAGAAAACGCAATGTGAGCATATAAAGTCAAAACGGCACTTTCCCCGGCAGTGATACCAGGCTGGCAATAATATACAACCAGGGCGATACTGGGTTAGTTACTGGATTTTTTAATTTTATAAATTTATTAAAAATAAATAAAGAACAAGTAATAACAAGTTTGTAAATTAACATGTTCATTACATTAACATTTTGTTTACTCTTTACGATAAGAAAAAAATTTGCTTCCTCGTGGAGGAAGCATTAATCATAAAAATTTTTATTAAACATATTTCATATTGTTGTCCTAAAGTCTGATTTAAAGAGATTTTAAAAATTAATTATATTTATTATGATTGGTTAAAAATTTAATTTAATTTTAAGCTTAAAATTTAATATACTTTATATATACAAATCGATCCGTTTTAATGCAACGGATAAGATAATTGAAAAAAATGAATAAAAATTTATTGTACTGGAATATAATTTTGATGAAACAACTAAATTTTTGATAAAAAAAGGTAATTTTTCTGCTTTAATGTATTTCTCCGGCAAATTGATTTTCGATATAATTTTTTGAAACTCTGGGAAAATGTTCCTTTTTGTATCCTTTATATGTGATAAAAATTTTAATACTCCTTTCCATGCTCAAAATTTAGAAATTTTACTTCAAAGTTTCAACAATTAACATAGGAATCATGTGCTGAACGTACTAAAGTGACACATTTTTATTAATATCTAGAAAACTACTCGATAAATATTTTTTAAAAACTAAAATGTTGTAGGGGTTAATAAAAGAAATAATATTTTTAAAAAATCAGTGTAGGTATCGATGCTCATTTTCTAATTATTATATTTTGAAAGTCGAAATTCAAGTGATTTTCCATTGAATTTTCTGGAGAAAAGAAAACAAGCGGTTGCGACTTGGCAACACTGTGGCGTTTGAAGGACTAGAAAAAAGGCGCGAAACTATAACATTAATTTGAATTACTTTTTCAGATTCAATTATTCAAAAAACACGGTGGTCTTGAATCAACTTTGAATAAAATGTCTTAGCACATCATTTTTTTTGCTGATTTGGGTTATTTGCATTCTAAATAATGTGTAAAAAATTTATAGCCCATAACTTGTCGAGCCGTTTTTATATATATATTATATATAACCTTTTCGTTAATTTTTTTTCTGTACAGTAACTGGTATAATTTCCGTAAATTGGCAAAAATATGTGCCTTAACATGTATTGTAATATTTAAACAAAACTGACTTATTGTGTCAGAAATATTATTTAAATTGTTATATTATATTATTTAAAATTAAAGAAAAGTATTAGTGTCAGTTGGGGTAAATTCGAACAGAGGGCAAATACGGAGAAAAGGTGTTGGATCTTAATTTACAAATTAAAAATTCAGTTCAAGGTCAATATTTTAAGCTCAGATCCTTCAAAAGAGATTCTGACTACTTCCATGATTTTATTTTGACAATTGTCAACAGGATAATTTAAAAAGTTAGTGTAAATTTGGACAGAGCTTCTATTACATTTTAAAAAGTGGTGTAAGTAGTGTAATTCGATTAATTTTTTAAAAAGTCCGGCATATTGGATCCGGCATTTTGAATTTTTAAAATCTGACTTTGTATTCGTATTCAATGATCCTAAAAACTTTTCTTTATCAAGTTTTATTAAAATCCATTAAATTTTGTTAAAGCTATATATGTTTTTGATTATTACTTTTTGAATCGTTAATTGATTAACTTTTATGATACTACAACACTTAACTGATTCAACTTTTATACATCTAGTATGAATTTTTTTCAAGTTGTTCTATCCCTTAATAGAGTAGTATACTTAAGATAACTTTATTTTAAACCTTTCTTAGAAACTAAGCTGTCAGGATTTACCCCAAATTTAAAAAAATTTTCTAAATCTTGGGGTAAATCCGAACAATAAAATGTAAAAAATTAAATATAAAATTTTATAAAAAATAAAAAATTAATCTAGGGAACTCAAGAAAGAAATTAATGCAGTATAAAACAAAAGAATTGCCTTTTATTATAAAAACATACGCCATTTGTAAAAAATAGGTATTTTGTCCGGATTCACCCCAACTGACCCTATTTTAATTAATATTATGCTTAAATCCATAATTTCATACAAGTATGTAACATTTTAAATAAAAAACTGATGAATTTTTTTCAAAATGAGTTTTCTCAAAAACGGCTCGACAAGTTATGGGCTATAAATTTTTTACATATTATTTAGAATGCAAATAACCCAAATCAGCAAAAAAAGGGATGTGCACAGACTTTTCATTCAAAGTTGATTCAAGACCACCGTGAAAAGTTTTCTTTGTAATACATATATTTATTTATTGTATTAAAATTTTGTTACTGTTTTTTAATGAATTATTTTTATTGCTCTTTGGAATTTCTAGTTTAAAAAAAAAATTAATAAGTGATAATAATAATATTAATTATGATAATTTCATAATAATTATAAATTATTATTACAAATTGTAATAAAATATTAATAATAATAATAATAATAATATAGAGTTTTGTATTGAATAAGTATAATATTAATATTATTCAATTATTTCAAAAGTTTTAACGTAATTATATAAATAAATGAATTATCGCTTGATAAATACCAAAATTTACAAAAATTTAATTATGAACGAATTTTGATTGCTAAATTTCATATAATTTTAATACAATTAAAATAAATTCCTTATTAAAAAATGCAATTATTCTTAAAAATTTATTAATACGTTACGAAAGAATTCAATTTTAAGAAACATAAAATTATTTAATAAAATAATAAAATTCTTTTCCATATAATTCAATTAATTTGAGAAGTATAAAAATTCGTAATAAGAATTCAATTTTTTTAGAAAGTAATAAAATACGTTGCAAAAATTAAATTATTTTCAAAAGTTTTTATAAATTCTCGTCAAGAATTAAATTATCTTTATAAATAGATAACAAAATCCTTGTCAAAAATTAAATTATTGTCAAAAATTCTAATATAATTTTTGACAAAATCTCAGTTATTTAAACAAAATTTAATAAAATTCTTCGCATAAAGTCAATTATTATGCTGATAAAGAATATTCTTGAAATTCTTGAAAAAAGTATTAAAAAGAATGTTAAAAAGTTGTATTTTTGGCGAAAGTTAGAGAAAATATGACGGCGTGCACACGGCCATGTGGATCTGTGACGGTGGTCAAGGAGGTGGCGCCAATTTTCCATAGTGGCCGCGGCTGAACTTACGAAATGTCTCAACCTCAAATTACTCTAATTTTAATACTAATTAAAATAATTTTCTCGCCAAATTATTGCAAAAACGGAGAGGGGTGTGCCTTATTGAGTTTTCGTCCATCACCCCTCTAACTATAAACCCGAAATATTTTATCCTCGCAAAATGAGACGTTAATATCAAACCATTAAACACCCATTTTTTTTAATGTTTAAATATTTTTATCAATTAATATTTATCAAATTTTTGCAAAATGGGATGTCGATCACGAATCCATTTTTTCTCCCTCATGCACTTTATAAAAAACTTTTATTCAAAGAAACAACTTTTTATTATTAGAACTTTTGTAAAACCAATTTCTTAAAACATTTCTTCATAAAAAATAATATATTAGTAATTGAAACTGAAAATTTACTGTTTTTAAGTTTAAAGTCTTCCATGAAAACAAAAATTATAATCCTACGTCCACAGCGTTTACAATATTAAAAATGAGTAATTGCAACAAAATTAAAACAAATGGAAACTAAATATTTCTTAAATAGTAATAGGGGAGGATAAGGCAAGAATAGTTAGGTAAAAACTTTTTGGATCCAGCGGCCAATCTTGAATATGTATCTGCAAATGAGAAGTTTTTTTGGAAAGCCTGGTTATTTGGCTACAATTTTGCTGTACATTATTTTACTGGAGAATCAAATCCCTACGAGATATAAATGAAAAGGTAAACAAAAATTTTTAACTATCCTTGCCCCAGTATTGGATCAAGGATAGTTAAGAGAATTTGAATGTTAAAAATGTTATAGAAAATCAGTAAATTTTTGTTTCCTTTATTTTACTTGATTTAGGCTATTCAATATCGATATCTCAAGTACTAAAAATATGTATGGAACATTTTCTGAATTTCAATTATTGAATTAAAATTCATCTGAACTAGAATCAGAGATTTAACCAATTTTTTTCAGATGACCACTAATTTCTTGGTCATAAGCTTCGTTTTTCGTATATAATTACGCATCATTATGTATATCAACCTAAAAAGAACAATTAAACACTTTTTAAAATTTGCAATGGCATTAACACGATTTTACCGTGCCGTATTATCTCTAACTATCCTTGCCCCGTGAGCCCATATTTCAGTTTTTTCTAAATTTTAAGGAACGACGTGAATTAATTTGAAAATAAATACGATATTCGTGTTCAGCAGGAAATTTCACTCCGGAAAACACTTACGTAAATAAATATTCTGAAATTCTAATGTAGAAATAATATGATAAACATTACGTTGACATTTTAGCAAAACATACTTTTTTAAAAAATAATCTCCCAACTTCGCAAATGGTGACAGATTGACTTGCAATTTTTACAATCATCTTTTGGTGTTTAAATGAGAATATACCATGAATTACGCGATTTTTGAGCAAGCAGTTTAAGTATAAGAGCAACTAACTATCCTTACCCCATCCTCCCCTAATATAAGAAACAAAAAAATATTTACACTATAGATATCTGCATAAGTTTATAAACTTATATCTTTGGATTTTACGACTCCGATCCTTGAATTGCTGCAATTATTTTTGCTAGAACTCAAGAGTTTTTGTGACTTTTGGTTTTTTGTTCTCCACAGTCTCAGTAAGCATTTTAGTTATTCCATTTTCTCCTTCATTGTTGAATGTTGTTACCAAAGAGGCAAATGTTATATTGTTTAAACATAGTTTTTCTAAAACAGATGGAGAAATAACTTTGTTTAATTCCGTTAAAAATTGTAACCCGTACTTTTTGTTTCTGTTTGCCACAAAATGCTTGAAATATTCTTGATATGTCTTACTACATGTAAATAAATTGTCTTTAGCGTTAAAGGTAGATACAAGTTCTTTTAAAGCTGTAGTATCAAATAGTGCATCATGAAAATTACCTGAAGTATTTGGTTTTAAGAAATCGTTCACCAGTGTTTCGAATTTAAAAACACTTGGACCTTTTCTTTCTGGAAGCATTTTCTTAAATACTACTAGAGTATCGGAAAAACCAGAAATAATTTTAAAATCTCGAAGCATATTATTATTTTCAATCGCACTAAGAAGCCTCGGCGTGTCAAATCGAGCATTATGAGCTACTAACAAACATTTTTTTCAGTTGACAATAACATCAAAAATTGAAGAAATGAGTTTAGTGCATCGGTAGTTGCAAGGGAATCTAGTTTTTTTTGTTTCAAGATACAAATCACCGTTTACTTCTCGAAGGCCAGTTATTTCGGTAGCAGTGCTGGAAATTTTTTGAGTAGGCTTTACGTAGACATTAAAATTTTGATCTCCACTTTTCGCAGCAATTTGCAAAGTATTTGCTTTAACTCTGTAATCGCATGCGGCGCTTTTACTTAAGCATTTATTTTTGTGAGCTTTGTGGACAACTATATTGTTGAAGCTTTCGTTCGCTTGACTGGACGCTGCTACAGAAAATTTAGGAGCATTTGCTGCATACTTATCAAAAAGTTTAAACAATTCGTCATACAATGGTTTATCTGTTAACAATATAATGTGTTTCTTATTGGGTTTACACCAGTTTCCACAATTTTCGTGAGCGCCGAATAAGTGGACTGGTATTTTTTTCAATTGTTTTGACAAGTCATTACTCTTACCTTTATTTTGAGAGACAGCGTTGCTGAAACATCTTTTAATATGATCAATAACTCCTTTTTTATATAACTGTTTACATGTATCACGTAATTTCTATAATTCTTTCGAGAAATTTTCATAATTTAAACGACAATCATGATCCTCTTTTGCGTGTCCTAAATCGCACATTTTGCATTTTCGATTGCGGGTTGTATAGTCAAGTATTTTGCCCGATAAAAAACCAATAATTGTACTATAGCCGTTCAAACTATCATAACTCCTACCATTGTCTCGCTTACTCCAGCCAGTGTCAAATCCAACAATGATATTAACTATTTCACCCACCGCCTTATCGAACAAACAATTTTCCGTTTCATCGTCAAGGAAATTACTGATAGTCGAAAAATGAGGATAAATATCGGAAACGATTTCTTCTGGCCTTAAGAATAATAAGCAAAAACATTAAATTATAATAAAAAAATAAAACACTTGAAGTTTTCAGAACATAATTATTTCAAAAATTTATTTAATAAATGTATAAAAACATATATACATAAATACACATATCGCATACTGCTTCACAAAAAAATTATTAAAAAATAATTATTATATTGTAACTAAAAAAATTGATTAATTAATTGGAAAATAATATTTCCAATATTTAATAAATGTATACATTAAAAGACACTCATATTATTAATACACATCGCATACTGATCATCAGATAAAATTATTAAAAATCATTATTATATTGAAATTTAAAAAAATCGATTAAAGAATTGATTATACATTTTTTTAATTGGTAAAATTTTGATTTATCATGTTTTGAAAACTTGCTCTTTAATTTCATATTTCGATTAATTAATTAAAATAAAAATGATACATAAATCAAACAATTTCGTGCATAAATCTTTTAAATTTTGAATAACAAGTGAACGCTCGTTAATCGCCGCACGTTTACAACTGTTACGAGTTTCTTCCTCGATTGCTGATCCCACTATTTTTTCGTATCTTTTATATAAATCATTTGATATTTGGGGAATATCTGAACAAGCTAGAATTTTATTTAAAGCTTTATTACCAACTAAAACATACAATAAGAAATCAATAAATTACAGATTTCACTAATATACGGTCATCTAAAAATTTATTATCTTAGTATAATCTTTTGTTATTCATACGTACAAATATAGGAATATTAAAATTTTAATTTTGTAATTCGTAGATAAAAAATAGTATTTTACTATAAACAAAAATTTATCTCTCCAGTTAGAATAATACATGCAGCAGAAAACGTATATGGGGCATTTCATGTCAAGTGATCAAGGTGGAGAAAAATTTTTCTCCAATCGTAGCAAAACTTAGGGCTTTTGTAGTACTAATAGATAGTAATTTTTCGTGACAATATTTTTTTACCCAGTCCAATATTTTCCGAGGGGGAGGGTGTTAAATTTTTGTGTTTTTCAGTACAATGCTTATTTCAATAATTTTTTACTCTTAAACAATTAAACATACAAATTTGACAAAGTACATTTTGGAAAAGTTTTTTCATGCTCTTTCGATTGGAAATAAGAATTTTGAAAAAAAAAATTTTTTGACCCAAAAAAATCAAAATTAAAAATAAATTTTAATTTTTGGGGGAGAAAGACGCGATTTTTTTTTTAACGAAAGCTGAGGTTTTTTCCTAAAAGTACATATAAATGATAAAGTGGGACTAGAATGTTTAAACATTCTAGTCCCAGCTGAAAAAGTTCTATAGAATTTCACTAGAATCATTCTATATAAATTCTAGAGAATATTCTATAGAATTTCGATAGAATGATTCTATAGAATTTCTACGTGAATTCTACTAAATTAGCTCTCAATTCTCGTTAAAGAAATTTTACAAAATTCTTACTTTTAAGGGTATGGTACTTGTAGCTATACGTCAAGCTAGCATTACCATATGTTTTTTAAATAAATTCAACAGCTCTTAATTTTTTAATTCGGTACTAAATTAGCACTAAATTAGTTCTATGTTCGGGCATTAAAAAAATTTTTTTTTGTGAAAGTGGTACTTGCAAAGTTACCTACCTCCAGCCAAATATACAATTCACCAAGAAAATTAATATTAATATATTTATCACATGTACTTCTAGTTACACACATCTCACATGAAAAAGCAAAATTCAGCAAGTTACTTAAGAAAAGGATGAAAAACAAAAAGAAAGTGGCCATGTTCAAAGTGATTTCAGTGACTGTTGTAATGTGCTTTCGAAAACACAAAAACAAAGAAGAAGAAGAAGTTGTAATGTGCTTGACTTTGTAACTGCCGTCAATATTTAAATGTCCGTATATGAGCGATCCCACGTCAAGTGATCAAGAGGTCTTTTGGTGTAATGGTTATTTTAATAATTATTTACTCTTAAACAATTAAACCATAAATTTGATAAAGTACATTTTGGAAAGGTTTTGCTTCCTCGTGAGGAAGCTTTGTAGTCGTTTAATTTACAAAATTTTTAAAAATCCTTTTGACAAATTTTCTTCTATATGGGACTATGTTATATAAGACCCTGAACAATTGTCCGGATGTATGTATGTGTGTGTGGATCCCGTTTTTGTGAACACGATAACTCGAAGAGGTTTCAACGAATTCGGCTGAAAATTACTAGGAATATTTATCATAAAAATATCTCGAAATGGATTGATGGACATTAAAAAATCTATTAAAAAATTTTTTTTTTACTTTTTTCAAAAATTTTTTTTAAATTGAATATTGAAGTTAATATACAATAAAATCTTTTTCTTTGCATCAAGACGAATCGATTGGTATATATAAAGTATAAATTACCTTTTTTTATCAAAAATTTAGTTCTTTCATCAAAATTATATTCCAGTACAATAAGATTTTACTCATTTTTAGGGTTCCGTACACCTTCGGTGTACCGACGGAACCCTATTGGTGAGACTCTTGTGTCCGTAGCCAAATCGTGTCCCCCCCCCCCTAGCGGCTAAACTATTTGACCTAGAGAGCTCAAATTTGGTACAGATACGTATTTTCACTCGTAGATTACAGGAAAAATATAGAGAATGTGATTGGAGGTGATGGCCATAGCGTTGTCAAGGAAATAACAAGATTTTTGGCCAAAAATGCACAAAAAGTGACCATTCCCCCCCCCTTAACTTCTAAACTATTTAACATGGAGGGCTAAAATTTGGCATACTAATGTATTTTAACGCAAATATTACAGGAAAAATATAGAGAACTTGCTATGTCATAATGGCCATAGCGTTGTCAAGGAAAAACTAAAAAATTTTTGAAAAAAAATTTTTTTTTCTAATTTTCACATTTTTTTATCTAATGAGCTGAAATTTGGTTTATTAGTATATTTTTACAGTCTGATCACAAAAAATATATTAAAAAATACGAAAAAATAAAATGAAAAAAAAAATTTTTTTTTTGCAAAAAAAAATTTTTTCTTTCTAATTTTCACATTTTTTGACCAAATGAGCCGGAAATTGATTTATTAGTATATTTTTACAGTCTGATCACAAAAAATATATTAAAAATAAAAAAAATTAAAAAACATTTTTTTTTAATTAAAAAATTTCTTTTTCTAATTTCTACATTATTTGATCTAATTAACTAAAAATGGGTTTATTAGTATATTTTTACAGTCTGATCACAAAAAATGTTTTAAAAAATATAAAAAAAATTTAAAAATAAAATTAAAAAAAACTGGACAAGTGCGAGTTGCACTCGCACTCAATTGACGGGTTCCGTACAAAAATATAAAAATAATACTTGTGATATTGTAACAACAATTGGTAGGATTTTTTTCACTTTTCTATTATTTTGGTAAGTTGAATTTTCGACACTAGGTTAAAAATAAATAACAAAGAAAAATACAAGTATTACATATTTTATATTATTAGCAATAAGCGAAGAGGAACCAATTTTTTAAATTTGTTCCCAAATTGGTTTCTGTTCGCTTATTGCTAATAATATAAAATATGTAATACTTCTATTTTTCTTTGTCATTTTTTTCAATAATCTTATCCGTTGCATTAAAACGGATCGATTGGTATATATAAAGTATATATTTTATTTGAATTTATAGAATTAAACATAAGTAAAACCAAAAATTCGCACTTTTATTAGAAATTTATTTCCTTCTTAAAAATTATGTTGCTTTATAATAAAATGTTAATCTAGACTTAAAAACAAACTAAAAATCTTCATTTCATCAAGACGAATTGATTGATGTATAAAAAGAATATATTTTATTAGCATTAATAGAATTAAATAAAATGAAAAAATTCACTTTAAAGAAAATTTTTTGCTTATCGTAAAGAGGAAGCAAAATGTTCATGTAATGAACATCTTAATTCACAACTTGTTTTCATGCTCTTTTGATTGGAAATAAGCATTAAAAAAAAATTTTTTGATCAAAAAAATCAAAATTAAAAATAAATTTTAATTTTTGGGGAAGAAAGAAACGATTTTTTTTAAACGAAAGCTGAGGTTTCTTACTAAAAGTATATATAAATGAGAAAGTGGGACTAGAATGTTTAAACATTGAAAAAAAAGTTTTCTACTCACCGGAGCGCTCTAAACCCGGTTTTTAGCTCCCTTTAGGAGAAAATGATTTTTTTCAATGTTTAAACATTCTAGTCCCACTTTATCATTTATATGTCCTTTTAGGAAAAAAACCTCAGCTTTCGTTTAAAAAAAATCGGGTCTTTCTCCCCCAAAAATTGAAATTTATTTTTAATTTTGATTTTTTTGGGTCAAAATATTTTTTTTTTCAAAATGCTTACTTCCAATCGAAAGAGCATGAAAACACTTTTCCAAAATGTACTTTGTCAAATTTGTATGTTTAATTGTTTAAGAGTAAAAAATTATTGAAATAAACATTACACCAAAAGACCACTTGATCACTTGACATGAAATGCCCCATATATTTAATTATAATATTTATTAAAAATGATTAATTAAAAGTATATACTTTACCATGAATAATTGATAGATTTGTGTGAGAGAGTTTATTTTTACATTTGCCAGTCTCGACTGTCGTAGAAACATCGCATTTCAGACAATTAACTTCTAAACGAGAGTGAAAACCTGCACGTTGTTTAGATTTTACATTTGTTAAACTTAGCACTTCATTACAATTACGACATTTTAAATTTTTTCCAAGTTCTGATAAATCTACGATACGTTTGCCATCGCAAACAACTTTTGCATTCTCTTCTAACAGTTCTGTTGGCTTCCTCGCATTTGCCACATTTAAGGCGAATTTGTTTTATTTTTGCTGTTTTTAAGGAAACAAATCTTCCATTCTTTGTTCGATTTTTATTTACACGTGCGTAAAGAAACATTATAAAAATAAACAAATGAAATTAAAAGTTATGTTCTTTGTAAGAAGAACAGGCTCACGACAGTTGTGTGACACTGTTGCCGTATCATGAAAATTTTCGCAGAATTACGAAATTTTCACTTCTGCACTCGACCGAGGGGACAGGAAAAAGGAAAGTGTTCTCAACCATTCCTTTAGAGAGAAAAGCAATTCTATTATATACAGAACAGTGGTCATAATTGAGCACCACTGGAGCCAGAGAAATACCTTAACTGTCATTAACTCTATAAACTCTCATACAATTTATACTTTATACCATTCCTATAAATCGATTATTCCTACCAATCGATTCGTCTTGATGCAAAGAATAAGATTTTATTATATATTAACTTCAGTATTCAATTTTTTAAAAAAATTTTGAAAAAAGTAAAAAAAAAATTTTATAGATTTTTTAATGTCCATCAATTTATTTCGAGATATTTTTATGGTAAATATGCCTAGAAATTTTCAGCCGAATTCGTTGAAACCTCTTTGAGTTATCATGTTCACAAAAAACGGGATCCACACACATACATACAGCCGGACAATTGTTCAGGGTCTTAAATAACATAGTCCTACACTGAGAAAATTTTGGGGACGCTGCGGAAATTCATGAGAGTCGCTGCCGCTCTCTGTCCACGATTCGTAGCCGCTCCGCAAAAGGCAACATCTACTCCTTACGGGGCTAATTCTGACTTTTGAAAGGTAAGAATCAGTTCCATGAGCACGGAGTAAAGTCCATGAGAACAGATTCTTACTTTTTTCCGGGGCGGCTGCGAATCGTAGGTAAAGTTGCGCTCCAGCTCTTGATTTAACGCAGCAGTGACACCTACCGGAGCACCGTCCTTGAAATTTTCTCAGTGTATATAGAAGAAAATTTATTCGAAGGATTTTAAAAAATTTTATAAATTAAACGACTACAAAGCTTTCTCACGAGGAAGCAATAATAATTTCTGGCATAACATAAATTAACGAATTATTAACTAATAAATAAAATTTAAAAAAAATAAATAACTAATAAATAAATACTAATAAATTTTTACATTCTCATCACATGAGAAAGTATTAGTTTTGTTCGAAAATTGACTTTCGCTAATTTCATGAAATCTCGACGGTTTGGGGTCCCCTGAACCCAAAAAACATTGTCCTGCGATGGTGTCTGTCTGTTCGTCTGTCTGTCTGTCTGTAGACCAAAAATTTTGTTCCCACGATAACTCTTGAAAAACTTATCCGATCGTTTTTAAATTTAACCCACTTAAAGTTGGTGCGAAAATGAAGGCCAAGTTCGTCAACCAGCCATTTTCGTTAAAAAATACAAAAACTACAGTTTTTTCAAAATTTTGAAAATTCTTTTTTTTTAAATTTTTATTTGCATATTACTATAGCTTAAGAAAATACAAACAACTTTTCTATTAAACATTTTTTCATAAAAAGACAAATTTCGGAGTTATAGGCATAAATAGTCAAAAAAACTACAAAATCCCAAAATAACTCTAAAAATCAAAATATTTTCAAAGAATTAAAACTAAATTCAACTTTTTTTACATAATCTCACCCAAATACACCCTAAAAACATATTTATAGACATAAAACTCTCAATTTCTTGAAAAACCACTGTATATATTTATATATATATACATATATATATATATATATATATATATATATTTTATTATTGTTTTGGCAACAAATCGATATTCCGACTTAATTATCTCCGAATCTATTCTATACAGAATCTTGCTACTAGAGACTTTTTCTCTCGTCTCATCCTCAGCTACAACTTTGCTGTAGACACCATTTCGCTAAACCCTATACTTTTCGAGTTATTTTCAAAAAAAAGTAATTTTTATTACATTCTCATCACATGAGAAAGTATTAGTTTTGTTCGAAAATTGACTTTCGCTAATTTCATGAAATCTCGACGTTTTGGGGTCCCCTGAACCCAAAAAACATTGTCCTGCGATGGTGTCTGTCTGTTCGTCTGTAGACCAAAAATTTTGTTCCCACGATAACTCTTGAAAAAGTTATACGATCGTTTTTAAATTTAACACAATTAAAGTTGGTGCGAAAATGAAGGTCAAGTTCGTTAACCAGCCATTTTCGTCAGAAACTATTTTTTTTTAAGTTTTTGGGTCAGTCAGCTTAACTGTGTTACAAAATTTAGACTGATTTTGTAAAAATTATAAGTTTTATAAAACTTCGTAATTAACAACAAATCAAAACAAGTTGTTCATTTCATTACCATTTAGCTTCCTCAATATATATTATTATATATAATTTTAAAAGTTAAATAATTATAATAGTATATTAAATATAATTAATAAACCAGGTAAAGTACCCTGAATAAATATTAATTAATCAATTTTTTATTATAGAATAATTATTTTCAAGTGTTATGATAAAATGTCAAAAAATACAAAATTTTAATTTTTTGTAAAAAATTAAAATATTTAATAATTCTATAAATTTTGATAAAATATATACTTTATATACATGAATCGATTCGTTTTTATGTCAGGAATGCAATTTTGACAAGAATTATTAAAAATTTTAATGTGTAAAATTACATGTTTTTAATAACAATTTTTAAACCAATTTGAATTATTAATGTGTTTTAGCCCTCACTTAAAGGAATGGATAGTTATAATTTGATGGTTAAAAAAACGATTGTACACAGTACCATCATCCACTTATCACAATCTTATATTTTATTAAACAAAAATAATAACAAAAATTTTAAATCTTTAATGGTTTTTTTCCTATTTATTAGAAGAACAATTAGTTTAGGATTGTTTTTATTTTATAGTTTAAATATTTTTTTGTGCTACAGATGTAATATTTCACATTTCGTGGCCAAGGGCTAAAACCAATGGCAATGCCAATAGCAACTGTTGCTATGGTAATGGTTATCATAGCAATCGGTGCTATAGTAATTATTGCCATAGCAACGGTTCCTATGGTAATGGTTGCTATATTTACAGTTGCTTTGGTAATGATTGCTTTGTTAGTCACTTGTATATTGTTTGAGTTAGATTAAGTTAATTTGTTTAAAGTTCATTTTTATCAATGATTTACTTTTTTGTTTCCTCGCGGAGGAAGCTTTGTAGTCATTTAATTTATAAAATTTAAAAAAATGCTTTAACCCTCTGCCTACACTGACTTATCCCCACTCTAGAGCTTTTAAATTTAATTCCCATAGTCCCTACCAGGCGACCGAATTGTCATTTTTGTCGATAACTGTCACTTGAGTAGGCAGAGGGTTAAACAAATTTTCTTCTATATGGTACTATAATATTATTGATCAATTCTCCGGATGTGTGTGTATATTTGAATCTCGATTTTTGTGAACACGGTAACTCAAAGAGGTTTCAAAGAATTTGGCAGATTATCCAAACTGAAAGGTCCGAAGGACAAAAAAAAATTTGTTTCCCGCTGAAATAAAATAAAATTTTATTGGACTTTATATTTTTTGGACTTTTTAATATTGGGGAATTTTTATTTTGAACTTTTTGAACCTTTTGGACATTCTAATTATTGCACTTTTTGTATTTTGGACTTTCTAATTATTGGACCTTTTGAGTTGGGACCTTTCATTTTGGACATTCTGTACTGTAATCCATAAAAATATCTCTAATACAGCAACACAATTTTGCGGAAAGAACTCATTTTTTTATGAAAATGGGAAATTTTCAGCTTTACTACATTTTTTTACAAATTTTTTTTTATTTTTGACAATTCATTCTATTTTTTATAAATTTATCCAATCTTACTTTCTAAATTCGTGAAGAAATTAGTATGGGTATCTTTTTTCAAGTAGAAATTTTAATTTACCATGACCCAGTAACTTTGTTTTACTGTATTTTCGGTTGGGTTTTTGAAGTATGTGACATTTATTATAATTTATTATCAATGTATTCCTTTCTATGCCATTTATTTTATAAAAATATACAATGCGTTTAAATTATTTTATATTTCTTATACTTAATTTTAAACATCTATATACATACTTTTTTAATCCTAAGCATATCATTAAATTGAAAAACAATATTAAAATTCATTGCAAAATTTCAATTATTTATAAAAATTTTAATACAATTTTAATCGAATTCCTCGAAAAAATGTTATTATTTTTAAAAATTTGATTAAAATTCGTGAAAAGAACTCAATTATTTAAAAATTTATTAATAAATTTTTTTATGAGAATTGAATTTTAAGAAACATGCAATTATTTAATAAATTGTTTTTTTTATTTAAATAATTGAATTCTAGTAGAAAGTTTAATTGTTGATTTTCTTTATATTATTTGAAGTTTTTATTTTCTAATATATATTTAATTGAAGAATTTACGAATAATTAAAATTTCGTAAACTTAAATATTGTAAAGAAATGGATTTGAAAATTGTGAAAGAACTTTTTTGAAAATTATTAAAAATAATGGATTTTAAGAATTTAATTTAAAAATGTGTTAAAAATAATAATTGAATTTGTAATGATTTTATCTGTATCACTGGATTAATATCTTCAATTATTATAAAACATGAAGAAAATCGATGACTCGGAGTCGAAGACTCGGAGTTATCGATATCTTCATGTTTTATCGTTATGAAAAATTGAATTTATAGTTTTAAGTAAAATGTTCATTTGTTATTATTGTACAAAAACATTTATTTGTAATTGGTCAGTAAAGTCCGTATTTTAAATACTTTCACTGGTTCGAGCCCTGTATTTATTAAAAAAGCTTTCAGCGCATGTAAATGTCGAGCTTGTAAATTTAAAGCGAAGGGCAGGGTAACTTAAAGAAGGTGAATTTTCCAAAAATTTACACGATTTTTAGTCACAAAACGAGGAAACCCTGTCCTGCTGGCAGGACACTTTACGCTTTGTTTAAGAGACTACCTGGCCCAGGTTTACCATAGTAACTTTTCTAGGAGATAAACATTTTTAGGTAAAACAAAAATGTCCGAGTAAATCAACAAAGAGTGAAAAGTTAGCCATTACGCTTCGGTCTACACTACACAAAAAACTTGATACAAATATTTAAAGAATATTTTAGCTGCTTCTGCAAATTATGTTTCTGCTAATAAAGTTAGTATAATTAAAAATAACTTCACAATTTTAATCATCAAGACCTAAAATCTACATTCAAATCCACTTAATCTCGCAATCTTTAGCAAACAAAAACATGTGATGAGAATGTTAACCTTAAAGTCGTAGTAACTTTAAGAAAAAATAATGTTTTTTAAAACATAATACGTAAAGCTGTGCAAAATAATTCAAACCGAACTGTTCAAATTTTTTCGCCTAGTTTGAATGTAAAAAATTCGACATTCGAACTAGCCCAGTTCGGATGTTGAATATTCGACATTTCGGTGCCCCAAAACCGAACAAAACTCGGTTGGGTTCGAATTTTGCGCAGCTCTAATAATAGGAAACAAGAATAAGAACACAAATAACGTACAATAATAGCAGACCACCGCGAGCGAAGCGAGCCATTTCCGCGCGAAGCGCGCAATAACACACGGAGCGCGAAGCGCGACGATCAATATTGGCGAGCCTCGAGGCGCGCTGAAATTTGCGAGCGAAGCGAGCCTCCGCGCGAAGCGCGGACAGATTTTTTTTTATTTTTTACTCTTTTTCTATGCCGGTTAAACTCCGACAAACAATCCGTAAGGTACCGTGCCGGCAGAACTCCGGTGCCGGTAAAAAAGAACAAACTTTTAATGCTGGACCAGCCCCGGGCTGCTACTAATTTTGCTACCGGCAGCACTCCTGTGATAATTATTCGACAATTGCATTTTTATCGTAATACCTGCATATACAAACGTACATAAATTTTTTTATCATCTTCTTTGGATTTCTTGAGGCTCTGAACAACTTTTTATTCTAAAATTTTCAAAATTTAAGCAATGTACAGACAAAAGATTATGAAATAATTTACTATTTCAATTCAACTGACTTTAAAATATCTTATAATAGAGATAAAATGAATCCCTAAAGAATAAAAATCTTCATGAGCAACTCATGTTTCAAAATACTTGGGTAGTTCTACAAAAGGGGAAATATATAATGTTTAAGGTTGTTTTTAGATTAATATTAGAAAAAATAAAATTATTTTTTATGGGAACTATAGTCCTTAATGGTTACTATTATATTTCAAAAAATATTCTTTGCAAAAAATAATCATTTAAAACTTAAATTTCAAGTTTTCTGTCATGTTCCATTGTGAAAATGAAAGTTAATAAATTACATAAATATTATTTTTAAGCGTTCAAATAAAAATTTACACTTGGATAATAATTTCAAATAGTTGTACTTTACAAAGATTTAAATAATTGTTACATTACTTTATATTTTATTAAAAAATATTATCTTGAATTTTGTCCCTCGAATTCATTCTCAGTTTTCAGGCATCATAAAAAACGTCAAAATTTTTAAGAATTTTCATTACGATTAATTCACCATTTTTGACAGTGCTTTGTAAAGATTTACTAAATATTATATTACTTGCATGTTACTCAACTTGCAGTTCAATTAACTAAAATTGTGTACTTTGTAATCGAAATGGCCATTTGGCCAGACAAATTCTCAGTTTCCTGTCATGAATTTTAAAAAAATATTTTGAATATTTATACTTTTGTTGCTCGAGGAGTCATAGAACCTTATTCCCTGTTGACCAGTGAGCTAAATTTTGGTACTAACCGTTGTTTTTTAATTTTTTAGAAGAAAAATGACAAAATTCTCAGTTTCCTGACACTTTCTGACAGAATACAGATGTGTTTTAGATGAAAAATTTACAATTTGAATTTTTTTGACTGGACACTTTTAGTTAACTTTGATAATACTTTTAACTTGAACTTAAGCTACATTTTTAAAACCTGAACGTTAAATAACTGTACCAAGATTTTTTTCATTTTCTTTCTTCGTTTGTAGAACTGCCCATAAAGAAAATGAGGTATCCTGACCAGTGTTTGCGAATGAGACAAAAAGGTAAAAAGAGTAGTGATGAAAGAATGAACAAATAACGAGAGAGAAAATCCCGCAGATGGATGAAAAGAGCATTTGACCCGATTCAATGTGATAGGAAAAAATGCAAAATCGCACGCTCAATTCGATAGGAAAATTCAGTTCGTAAACGGTGAGTGTGATTAAAAGCAATTGGTACGTGTCATCAACTGCGCCTACTGTATTGTAAATATCAAATATCAAACATGTTTTCAATACACTGACAAAATATGTTACAAAGAGAAATTTCAGTCTTACTAGCTCATTTTAAAATATGACTTTTGTTAACAAGTTGTGCTCATGAAAATCAGCTTTCAAACGTTTCAGACTTTAAGAAATAGTAATTACGAAATATCAAATGTCTGATTAAAAATAAAAGACTTTTTTCACTGCAAATAAGTCCATATTCTACTGAGACATTTTTTATCACATTCATTTTTTCACAAATAGAGGTTATGAAGTGGTTATGGAATATTTTAAGTTAAATAAAGAGATAACTATTTCTATGTGTACACACGTTTGCTGCTATTAAAATTGTGTGTCGGGTTAAATATTTATGTCTATGAGCATCTGCTTGCTTTTGATATATGTAACATGTGGGTAAGACTCCGTCTGAAAATATATTTTTGTGGAAGCGCGACCACGTTTCGGTGCCAGCGCTGTGTTAATGCCCGGGACGCCTTGTTCAGTAGGATTCTTACACTTTACTGTTCAAAATTGTCTAGAGCCTACAAATTTTATCCGATTTTGATGTTCTTGGTCTTCAATAAAAGAAGATAAATTTTCTAAGAGTTTTCCCGCAACCCGTTATTTGAATTTCTAATTGTTTATATATTTTATTGTTATTCAAAGTTAACAATTTACAAGAATTTAGAAAAAAAATCGTGTATATTTTTTATTTTTCCATTCCTTATGATCGAAATCAGTTTAAATTAGTCTAGTATGACCACCCGATTAATAATAATGCATAATTCAATTTATTTAATTAATTTCGTTAATTAACAAATAGATGACTCTGGTCCTTCTTAAAAAACATTGTATTTTTTGGAGACAAATTTAAGTATATTTAAGTAATTTATGTCTATTTTGTTAAAAAATAATTTTAAAGTTAATAATTATTATCCGCAGGTTAAAAGCTTCCCATGGAAACTTCCTGCAAGCTTCCCATAGAAACTTCCTGGAAGTTACCAGGAAGTTTCCAAAAGTCCTTAAAGATGTAATGAAATATATAATATATAAATTAGCTCTGTGAAGTCAAGTGAGGATTTGGTTGGCGCATAAAGCGCTTTCCCAGTAGTACACTTTTGAAGCCTATGGTGGTTCGAGTACATTTTTAAATAATAATTTCACTAAAAATTTTTTTAAATAATGTTTGGAAACTTCCTGATAACTTCCAGGAAGTTTCTATGGGAAGCTTCTAAGAAGTTACCAGGAAGTTTCCATGGGACCTTTCTAACCTGCAGACATCAGTGTATTTCCTGGAAATTTTCAGGAATTTTTTTTATTGTTTATACTCCTGTCCTATTGGCCTTACGCACTTGACAAGAGTCCCCGAGAAATACTTTTTTGGATTAAGCATAACCATTCTATATAAAATTTCTATATAATAACCTAATTTGCGTCTACAGCCGGCTTTATTATGAGTACTCGCATTCGCCTGGACCACCTGTTAATTAGGTTTTCTCGCCAAAGGAGAGGGAAACTGTAGAAAACCTCTCTTGAGTACAACCGGTTTTATCAAAAGTCAAGTTCTAATGGTGTGTACCGGACAATAATCGACAGTGCACATCATTATACCTTGATGTCAAACCTTCCGCTTGATAAATAACGAAAGTAGTGAGAAAAACACCGGGGCTATAGCGGGCACCAAGGCGGTCACCCATCCAAGTAGGAATTTGCCAAGCGTAACTTCCGAAGGTTCACACAAGAAACTTCCTAAAAAGTTTCATGGAAGTTTTTGTGCTATGTGGGTACAAACAATTTTATTGTATAATCCCAACATAATAAAAACCATAATTCATATAAGACTGTCTCCTTTTTCATTATCTTTGTTTTTTAGTTTGAAGTTTTTTTTAATTTAAATTAGTGTATAATTCTAATACAATTTTTATGAACTCAATGTATAATATAAGCGTGTGTGATTCGTTATTTGAATATCTAAATCCTGATTCGCCTATTCGTTATTTGTCGCATTTTCTTCTCTTAAAATTCATATTTTTAATATCTCATTTATTACTTTTACTAGTTATGCGAGAAGTGTTCACAGCCTTATCATTCAAGCTGTTTCAAATCTAAAAAAAAAGTGTTGTAACTCCAGACCTCCTTCGCCGTATCCGATACTAATACCGTTTACGAAGGAAGACCTGACCAAACTTATGAATAAGCAACTCATGCTTATTATTAACCCTTCAAGGATACTTTGAACGAGGTTTGTGATCGAGTGGGAAAAATTGAAGCTGCTATGACTCGAATGGATTCTTTTGAAACTGCCAGTGTCATTCACGGAAGAGATGTATATTAACAATATAATATTGGCATACAACAACATGAAGCTGACCAACACTTAACTGCCGGAGTTTCTTCCAAAGTCTCTGTCTTGGGACAGAACACCCATGCAAATTCTCCACTACAAGAATGCGAAACAGCTGATGACGGAGAGATTGAAAAACGAAAAGAGCAATCTACGTGTGAGGTACTACAACGGGGAACCCTCAATAGTTTTTTGCAGAGATAGCCAATGAACTGACTGCTTGCATCAGCAATGGTCTTCTCGTGAGTAATGTAGGCGTTAGTACTTGTGTCTGCGATGTTAGTGGTGTCTCCTCTAGTGTACCCCTACTCAATAATTTACTTGATACACACAGTACACATTCGTCTCCTACTGTGCGTTCTTTTGACATTTCTACATATTACCAAAATGTAAGAGGTTTACGAACCAAGTTATTTTCTTTACGTCAGGCATCTACATTATCATTTTTTAATTTAATTATATTTACCAAAACCTGGCTAACACCTGCATTTAGTTCTCTTGAATTAGGTCTATCGAATTTTGACATTTTTACCGACGGAATAGCTCAGTTGGTTAGAGCTCTGGCTTTGCGGGTGGTGCAAGCGAGGTTCGCGCCCTCCGTCAGCCGGGGATTTTTTCCGACAGGTAAAATTTCCAGGCAAAAGCGAGTACTCCTATCTTCGAAAGTCGCACTGTAGGCGCATTAGGTTAAAATAAAATTGCTAATATTTGTAGAATGGTTATGCTTAATCCTTAAAAGTATCAGCAGGGACTCTTGTCGAGAGCGTAAGGCCAATAGGGCAGAAGTATAAACGAAAATTTTTTTTGACATTTTTCGTTGCTACAGAAACAAGCATACTCGTGAATGTTTGCCTAGAAGGGGAGTTTTAATTGCCTGTGACTAAAAATTACGCGCATCTCAAATTTCAACAAATGTTCTTTTAATTGAACGTGTTTTTGTTATTTCACATTAATTTCACAATTTCACATTAATTCATTTATATTTATTGTTGGAACTGTTTATATTCCGCCTAGCTCTAATATTCGTGTCTATCCAATGGTTTGAACTATACTAAAAGACTTATTGTATCCAAATGCTTTTTTTGTATAATTGGTGATTTCAATTTAGCTAATATTACGTGGAATACTAAACCCCTTAAAAGACCTAAACACGATAACTATCCGCCTTGGTTTACTAATACACTAAAGCGTTTGACTTATTTAAAAAAGATGGCTCATCAAATTTTTAAATGTAGCAATGCTGCTTCAGACTTCAATGAGCTTTCCTGTCTACCTGAAAAATGTAAATCATTAACTAAAAGTTTATTTTATAATTTTATAGTTCTTACTAAAAACTCTGTTGTCTCTAATCCTAAACATTTTTGAAACTATGTAAATTCTTTTCGTCGTGAAAAACGTATTCCAAGTAATTTATTTTATGGTAATAATGAATCAGCAAAAACGAATGTTGAGATGGCTAATTATTTTCGCTTGCATTTTAGTTCCGTTTTTAATCCGCCCTCGTCTGGTATCTCAGTCTCTCATCAGCACTCAAACGACAACAACAATATTAATACTTTTGAAATTACGAAAGATGTGATAAAATCTAAGTTAAAAATTTAAAGGTCAATAAGGGTACTGGTCCCGATCACATTTCTCCGTCGATATTGAGGTCATGCAGTTCTGTTTTCGTAGAGTTCCTTCATATTTTATTTAACAGATCTTTATTGTCTGGAATTTTTCCCTTTGAATGGAAAAGAGGATTTATTATACCTATTTTTAAAGACGGTGATAAGAAGAATGTTATTAATTATCGACTTATAACTTTGCTTAGTGCAATTTCCAAAATCTTCGAAAGTATTATATTTGATATGATTTATCCTCAAGTGGAACAACTAATTATTTTGGAGCAGCATGGCTTCATGAGCCGGAGATCTGTGTTGATCAATTTCGTTCTGTTTACTAATTTTGTTTCTTTAAACCTCGTGGGTGGACTTCAGATCAATAGGGTTGATCATGCAGTCCTGGTGGCTAAGCTTAAAGCCCTGGCATTCTCTAATAACCTAATTTGTTTTATTAAAAATTATCTACATGACAGATATTCGTCTGTTCGTATGGAGCATGATTATTCAGATGTTTTCTTAGCTACCTCTGGTATTTCTTAACCTTGAATTTGGGTCCTTTGCTTTTTTGCTCTTTATAAATGATATTAATGTTCTATTTAAACATAGCTTGTTCCTTCTGTTTGCTGATGATCTTAAAATTTATAAGACAATTCCATGCGACCAGGATGCTCTTGATCTTCCATTTGACCTTGATAGGCTTCATGATTGGTCATTAGTCAACAAATTTTTTCTTAATATAAAAAAGTGTAATATTATCTCATTCAGCAAGCAAAGAGCTATTATAGAATACCAATATAGTATTGGCAGTGTTAATATTTATTGAGTATCTTATATTCGAGACCTGGGTATTTTACTCGATTCCTCTCTAAACTATAAATCACACATGTGTCATGTTCTTAATAATTCGACCATGGTTTTGGGCTTTGTAACCAGAAATGCTTCACGTTTTAAAAACATTTTGACATTTTAAATCTTATTTTTTTCAATGGTTCGGTCAATTCTTGAATTTGCTTCACTTACTTGGGTTTCTTGCCAGCACTACTTACTGGCTGAACTCGTACCTGTTCAGAACAAAATGCGATAGATATATTTATGATTATACTGAGTTGAGACAGATTCTTGGAATTCCTTCATTAAAAAGTAGATTTTTATTTTATGATTTGCTTTTTTGTTTAAAATAATCAATGTCATTATCAATTGTCCACCACTTTTGGCACTATTTAATTTTGCAGTTCCTTTTAGGCCTTCTAGAAATCTGATATTGCTTAAGCAGTCTTTGCATAGAACTAATTTTAGTTATGACATGGTTATGGTTAGATTAACTAGACAGGCTAAAGAGTACCACAACATTATTGATTTTTATAGCCTATCTTTTAATATATTTAAAATCAACTTATGAAACCTAATCTTCAGCTCAACTTAACATAGACATGTCACGACTTTGCTGAGTCATATATTTTTATTGTAATATAAGTACAGTCTGTACGAAAGGGCACTGCCCGTATACTTGTAATAAATAAATACATTTCTTAATGTGTTTAACCCTCTCGGGCTCGAGCCGGGTCCCTCGAACAAAGGAAAGAGTTTTTTATCTAATATGTTTTTAAGAAAATATTATTAGAAAATTTGCTTAAACTATCCCATACCCTAAACGCTTTTCTATAGATTTTTTTAAAATTTGATCATACGTTTTTATTATAATTATTGACATATTTGCAATATTTGAAGAATTTTCACCTCATGGAATCAGAGATGTTTGCTATCAAAGTTGCGTTTTTTGCATGTAAAACGTGACAAATAGTTGGGGAGGACTACATTTTTATAAATGTAAACATAAATTGTTTGTAGATTTTTTTCAAAATCTAATATGTAATACACGAATACATTTCGAACCAAAATGTACAGAAAAATTTGTAGTTTACGGTCTTGTTTTTTACAATTATAAACTAAAGCTTCTATTTTATGACGTTATTTGTATTCTATAGCACCCCGACTACTGCGATTTGGCACATGTATGACTGTATTTGTTGTTGTAGGTACAGACTGAGCTAAAGGTATAAGACCTTAAGGGTTTTAGGGTTTTTTACGGGGTTTTTTTAAGACGCTGATTACAAATATGATATCAGATTTTGAAAATCCAAAATGGTTAATTTAGAATAGATTAATTTGATGAAAGTAATAACAATTTTGTAAATTAGCCCTGCTTCTTAAAAACTTTTACACTATAATGTAATAATAAAATAAGTATAATTATCTAATAATTCTAAAATTTTTTAAATAAGGAAGTTTAAGCATTAAAATTTTCCACATTACTGTAACTAAAAATTATACCTAATTAGGTAGTTTGATTTATTCAAAATTCATTACTAAATTTATTTTAAAAAATTTTGTTTTATGTCGAAATATAGATAATTATATCACGGAGAAATATGAAAATTCTGATTATAGACTGAGTATAAAACTGTTTATGTGTGATTTATATTATCCTAATATATGGAAAACTATTAATATTCATTAATTTCTCAAAAATCTTCATAACTTCCATGCTTCTTAAAATTTTAATAAAACAGATGAAGATAATAATAGATTTTCTTCCTAAAACAAATAATTGTAGAATACCCAAGGCATATCTGTTTTGAATGGCTGAGGTGCCTAAGGCGTAGTGCTTTAAGCCCAAGGAACCCGAGTTCGATCCCAGCTTCGTAGAAATTATTTCATTATTTCTGCATATTGTTACTGAATTCAATTCCTGACTTACTTAAAATAGTCGAAATGGATATTAATCTCGTAGCTGGATAGGCGAAAAGTAATGTACTTGATTTCAATCCTAACAAGACTCATGCAATGGTGTTTACTTCTTCATTCTCACCTACAATGGATACTCTACTAGACTTTTCTCCTCTTGTAGTAAAGGACATTTTATATAAAGATACTGTTAAGGATCTTGGTTTGGTATTAAATCGTGCGTTGACATGAAAGGAACAAGTTAACAATATTTCGCGAAAAACATTTAGAACATTACAACAACTAAATAGAAGTAAAGGTTTATAATGACAATATTACAGTTCAACTTAATAGAGAAAACTAGAATGAGCATTGAACGCCTTTATTCGTTTAGTGTATAATTTACCTATGACTAAGCATATAACTAAATATAGAGTTAAATCGGATTTACTAAGAGTTGTTGCCAGAAGGCAATATTTTATTGGTTATTTCTTGTATACAATTATTAATAAAAAGACTCATTTATACATCTTCGACTTTGAAAAATTCAAAAATGTTAATCAACCGAATGATAAATTCACTTTCTATAAAAAGTTAATTAACCATTTTATGCTTAATCAACAAATTTGATAAAAAAATTTAAAAAATAAAATTTTGTTTGAAATTTTTTCAAGCCTTGCATATTTTTTAAAAATTGCAGAAAAAATTTGAAACTTATATATGTGAGCGCGTGCAGTCATACAAATAATTCTCGACGGTAGTGTATATCCTTTTATCGCATTTGTATTAAGCAGAGATCATTCATTGTTAGAAGTGCTAGATTATGGAACAAACTTCCAAATATTATTATAGAATCGCATAATCAACAAAATTTTATTTTTTAAATTTTTTTATCCAATTTGTCGATTAAGCATAACATGGTTAATTAACTTTTTATAGAAAGAGAATTTATCATTCGGTTGATTAACATTTTTGAATTTTTCAAAGTCGAAGATGTATAAAGGAGTCTTTTTATTAATAATTGTATACAAGAAATAACCAATAAAATATTGCCTTCTGGCAACAACACTTAGTAAATCCGATTTAACTCTATATTTAATTATATGCTTAGTCATAGGTAAATTATACACTAAACGAATAAAGGCGTTCAATGCTCATTCTAGTTTTCTCTATTAAGTTGATCTGTAATATTGTCATTATAAACCTTTACTTCTATTTAGTTGTTGTAATGTTCTAAATGTTTTTCGCGAAATATTGTTAACTTGTTCCTTTCATGTCAACGCACGATTTAATACCAAACCAAGATCCTTAACAGTATCTTTATATAAAATGTCCTCTACTACAAGAGGAGAAAAGTCTAGTAGAGTATCCATTGTAGGTGAGAATGAAGAAGTAAACAACATTGCATGAGTCTTGTTAGGATTGAAATCAAGTACATTACTTTTCGCCTATCCAGCTACGAGATTAATATCCTTTTCGACTATTTTAAGTAAGTCAGGAAGTGAATTCAGTAACAATATGAAGAAATAATGAAACAATTTCTACGAAGCTGGGATCGAACTCGGGTTCCTTGGGCTTAAAGCACTACGCCTTAGGCACCTCAGCCATTCAAGACAGATATGCCTTGGGTATTCTACAATTATTTGTTTTAGGAACAAAATCTATTATTATCTTCATCTGTTTTATTAAAATTTTAAGAAGCATGGAAGTTATGAAGATTTTTGAGAAATTAATGAATATTAATAGTTTTCCATATATTAGGATAATATAAATCACACATAAACAGTTTTATACTCAGTCTATAATCAGAATTTTCATATTTCTCCGTGATATAATTATCTATATTTCGACATAAAACAAAATTTTTTAAAATAAATTTAGTAATGAATTTTGAATAAATCAAACTACCTAATTAGGTATAATTTTTAGTTACAGTAATGTGGAAAATTTTAAAGCTTAAACTTCCTTATTTAAAAAATTTTAGAATTATTAGATAATTATACTTATTTTATCATTACATTATAGTGTAAAAGTTTTTAAGAAGCAGGGCTAATTTACAAAATTGTTATTACTTTCATCAAATTAATCTATTCTAAATTAACTATTTTGGATTTTCAAAATCTGATATCATATTTGTAATCAGCGTCTTAAAAAAACCCCGTAAAAAACCCTAAAAAATTAAAATTTCTAACGACCGACCATATTGAATCTGCCATTTTGAGTTTTACAATTCTGACTGTTGAGAAATGAGTGATGAAGGTGTAACTGGGAGATTTAGAATGATGGTGTTTCCCTGAGTAGTATCAAAAAATTTTTTTGATTTCTGTTTCTGCGTAATTATATTTTGAATTTCCAGTCGTCGTTGTGACTTCACCAAGCACAGTTCATGTGTATTAAAATTATTATGTTAAAATTGAGAGTAGAATTATATAAGTGTGTTTATTAATATAAGTGAAATTTAATATTTCATAAACAATTTAAATAAAGTTTTGTTAGAAGAAAAAGAACTGTTTGTTTCTCGCAATTTTGCAGTGTTCGTTGGTCACTTAAGTTATAGTGACAACTTCGAACATTTTTCAATTTCTTAATTTATACAATTTGGCGATCCTGTTTAAACTTTACAAAAAGTATATTGGCAAAATATACACTGACATATTTGTAATCAATGACACCAAGAACCGTCAAATACCGATTTTAAAGGAAATCTGTTGAATTTTCTGTTTATTTACTTTTAGGAATGTATTTTTCCAAAAAAACGTATAACACGCACTGTATTTTTCGCACTACGTCACTTTGGGAATTATTTCGAAGACGTTTACACGTATTACAGTAGGTGATGTTAAAACACTACAAAATGATGCAATATTGCAGAGAAATTGCTAAATTTTTATACTTATTTTTAACCCGAGTTTTTTGGACCCGGCTTGAGTCTTTACGTATGTTCAACTTAAAAGGTATTTTTCTAGAGTACCTATTTTATAAATAAAAAATTGTTAACAAAGGTGAAAAATGTGTGTTTTACGTTCCTAAATCTAATTCTATTGAACGCACTATACTTTTCCCCTTAAGGTCTTATACCTTTAGCTCAGTCTGTACCTACAACCACAAATACAGTCGTACATGTGCCAAATCGCAGTAGTCGGGGTGCTATAGAATACAAATAACGTCATAAAATAGAAGCTTTAGTTTATAATTGTAAAAAACAAGACCGTAAACTACAAATTTTTCTGTACATTTTGGTTCGAAATGTATTCGTGTATTACATATTAGATTTTGAAAAAAATCTACAAACAATTTATGTTTACATTTATAAAAATGTAGTCCTCCCCAACTATTAATCACGTTTTACATGAAAAAAACGCAACTTTGATAGCAAACATCTCTGATTCTGTGAGGTGAAAATTCTTCAAATATTGCAAATATGTCAATAATGATAACACAGGCCGACACTGATTTTGGTGCGGCAAATGTGAAAGATGTTTCCGATAGGTTTTTTCACGCTGATTAAGAATCAAAAAATGAAAATTATCCATCAGCTCTAGTTTTGAAGAAAAGCGGGGTTAAAATGTCAAAAATAGCATTTTTGACAAAGTTTGTGCACCTATATCGACGAAATGAAAGGTCGTAGAAACTTCTACTTGGGCTCAAATTAAAGCTTAACCTTTCACCAACAATCCCTGAAAATACCAATCTTGCACAATAACCTCAAAGTCAATGGTAGTCAAATTTTAAAAGCCAAAAACTAATTTTAGTAAATTTTGAGCACCTGTAGGGACGAAACGAAAGGTTGTAGAAACTTCTACTGGGGCTCAAATTAAAGCTTAACCTACGAAGTAGTATAAGGAGACTTGACGGGCTGAAAAACATGGCCCCAAAACAAGGGGAAGCCTATCTCAAGTTTTCCTGTGTTCGACTGTTCTGCGCGACCTCCTCGGGAAAATTTACAACTAAGTGGTATATGTGGTTCGCCTGCTACCAATTTCAAATTAAAGAGCGCCCGTTAGAAATGTCAAAGATTGACTTTATTATTTGTTTTAAATAAAAATTTAATTCGACATAAATAAAACATATATTTGAGCAAAATAAAATTTTATTAAAACCAAATAAAATTTATTTGAAGCAAATAAAAAATCTAGTAAGTTCTGAGACAAAAATATCATTTCTCTGGGTGTGGTACTTTAAAATTTCTTTTCTATAAATGTGCGATATTATAATTATTTATACATGTAAGAACAAAATTTGTATAAGTAGATATAAAATCACTTTTATATATAATTCATGTACATTCCTGTAATATATGTACAACAATAATATTAACTTTTAAATATGAATTTAAAGTTAGCATTGTCGAAATATTAAAACCTTAAATAATTATAAATATAATTTGTTGTTTCTCTATTTCATTTTATCAACAATGTTTAATAGACTTTCAACTTCTTGAATATTTTTCATTGTTATAAATTGAGATAGAGTAAAAAGTTTATCATTAATGAAAATTTTTATACTCAAATCTTTAAGAATGACAACTCTATTTTTGGTAACACAATCTTCTTCCAATTTTATAAACGAAATAAATTCTTTGTTTCTTGTCATATAATACCACTTATCAGAAGGTAATTGTGATTTATTAAATTTGATCTTACACTCTTCAAATGTAAGATTTTCCATCCAATATTCAATGATTCTTTGTTTTTCTTTTTAATAATTAATATTATCTAAAAACGAAAATTATTTATGTATTTCCGTGTCTGTGAAAATCAATTACATAAATATAACCTAAAACAATAAACGTAAATACAGTCAAAAAAACATGATCTCTTTAAAAAATAATGCTGAATATTATTTGTAAAGAAAGTAAGCTTTCATACGTACTGTCAAATAGTCTTATTTTGCTCCCATAATTAAATAATAAGTAATTTTTTAAGTTATTATTTATGTCATTCAAATGTAAACACTTCACAGTGCTTTAAAAGCAGACGTTACTATTTAGTTTTAAATTTTCCCGAGGAGGTTGCGCGGAACGGTCGAACACCGGAAAACTTGAGATAGGCTTCGCCTTGTTTTGGGGCCATGTTTTTTTTTACATAGGCGTTAAGTCTCCTTATACTACTTCGTGGCTTAACCTTACATCAACAATCTCTGAAAATCCTTTTCCTGCATGATAACCTCAAAGTCAGTGGTAGTCAAATTTTAAAAGCAGTTTTTGGCTTCTAAAATTTGACTACCATTGACTTTGAGGTTATTGTGCGGGAAAGGGAATTTCAGGAATTATAGACGAAGGTTAATCTTTAATTTGAGCCCAAGTAGAAGATTCTGCCAACTTTCGTTTCGTGGCTAAGGGTACTTAAAATTTGCCAAAAATAGTTTTTGACTTTTAAAATTTGACTACCATTGACTTCATGGTTATTGTGCAGGAATTGTATTTTCAGGGATTGTTGATGAAAGGTTAAGCTTTAATTTAAGCTCAAGTAGAAGTTTCTATGACCTTTCATTTGGTTGCTGGAGGTGCTCAAACTTTGCTAAAAACGCTATTTTTTGATCTTTTAACCCCGTTTTTCTTAAAAACCAGAGCTGATGGATAATTTTCATTTACGGATTCTTAATCAGCGTGAAAAAATTTATCAGAAACATCTTTCACATTTGCCGCACCAAAATTTTTTTTTAATTTTGTTGGCCTGTGTAATAAGAACGTATGATCAAATTTTAAAAAAATCTATAGAAAAGCGTTTAGGGGATGGGATAGTTTAAGCAAATTTTCTAATAATATTTTCTTAAAAAAATATTAGATAAAAAAACTCTTTTCTTTGTTCGAGGGACCCGGCTCGAGCCCGAGAGGGTTAAACACATTAAGAAATGTATTTATTTATTACAAGTATACGGGCAGTGCCCTTTCGTACAGACTGTACTTATATTACAATAAATATATATGACTCAGCAAAGTCGTGACATGTCTATGTTAAGTTGAGCTGAAGATTAGGTTTCTTAAGTTGATTTTAAATATATTAAAAGATAGTCTATAAAAATCAATACTGTTGTGGTACTCTTTAGCCTGTCTAGTTAATCTAACTATAACCATGTTATCACTAAAATTAGTTCTATGCAAAGACTGCTTAAGCAATATCAGATTTCTAGAAGGCGTAAAAGAAACTGCAAAATTAAATAGTGCCAAAAGTGGTGGACAATTAATAATGCCATTGATTATTTTAAACAAAAAAGCAAATCATAAAATAAAAATCTACTTTTTAATAGAGGAATTCCAAGAATCCGTCTCAACTCAGTGTAATCATAAATATATCTATTGAATGATATCCCAGTTCGTCTAGCAACAAATCGCATTTTGTTCTGAACCGGTACGAGTTCAGCCAGTAGGTAGTCCTGGCAAGAAACCCAAGTAAGTGAAGCAAATTTAAGAATTGACCGAACCATTGAAAAAAATAAGATTTAAAATGTCAAAATGTTTTTAAAACGTGAAGCATTTCTGGTTACAAAGCCCAAAACCATGGTCGAATTATTAAGAACATGACACATGTGTGATTTATAGTTTAGAGAGGAATCGAGTAAAATACCCAGGTCTCGAATATAAGATACTCAATAAATATTAACACTGCCAATACTATATTGGTATTCTATAATAGCTCTTTGCTTGCTGAATGGAAGATCAAGAGCATCCTGGTCGCATGGAATTGTCTTATAAATTTTAAGATCATCAGCAAACAGAAGGAACAAGCTATGTTTAAATAGAACATTAATGTCATTTATAAAGAGCAAAAAAGCAAAGGACCCAAATTCAAGGTTAAGAAATACCAGAGATAGATACATAGTTTCAAAAATGTTTAGGATTAGAGACAACAGAGTTTTCAGTAAGAACTATAAAATTATCAAATAAACATTTAGTTAATGATTTACATTTTTCAGGTAGACAGGAAAGCTCATTGAAGTCTGAAGCAGCATTGCTACATTTAAAGATTCGATGAGCCATCTTTTTTAAATAAGTCAAACGCTTTAGTGTATTAGTAAACCAAGGCGGATAGTTGTCATGTTTAAGTCTTTTAAGGGGTTCAGTATTCCACGTAACATTAGCTAAATTGAAATCACTAATTATACAAAAAAAGCATTTAGATTCAATAAGTCTTTTAGTATGGTTTAAATCATTGAATAGACACGAATATTAGAGCTAGGCGGAATATAAACAGTTCCAACAATAAATATAAATGAATTAATGTGAAATTGTGAAATTAGTGTGAAATAACAAAAACACGTTCAATTAAAAGAACATTTGTTGAAATTTGATATGCGCGTAATTTTGAGTCACAGGCAATTAAACCTCCCCTTCTACGCAAACAGTCACTAGTATGCTTGTTTCTGTAGCAACGAAAAATGTAAAAAAAAAAATTTCGTTTATACTTCTGCCCTATTGGCCTTACGCTCTCGACAAGAGTCCCTGCTGATACTTTTAAGGATTAGGCATAACCATTCTACAAATATTAGCAATTTTATTTTAACCTAATGCGCCTACAGTGCGACTTTCGAAGATAGGAGTACTCGCTTTTGCTTGGAAATTTTACCTGTCGGAAAAAATCCCCGGCTGACGGAGGGCGCGAACCTCGCTTGCACCACCCGCAAAGCCAGAGCTCTAACCAATTGAGCTATTCCGTCGGTAAAAATGTCAAAATTCGATAAACCTAAATCAAGAGAACTAAATACAGGTGTTAGCCAGGTTTCGGTAAATATAATTAAATTAAAAAAGGATAATGTAGATGCCTGACGTAAAGAAAATAACTTGGTTTGTAAACCTCTTACATTTTGGTAATATGTAGAAATGTCAAAAGAACGCACAGTAGGAGACGAATGTGTACTGTGTGTATCAAGTAAATTATTGAGAAGGGGTACACTAGAGGAGACACCACTAACATCGCAGACACAAGTACTAACGCCTACATTACTCACGAGAAGACCATTGCTGATGCAAGCAGTCAGTTCATTGGCTATCTCTGCAAAAAACTATTGAGGGTTCCCCGTTGTAGTACCTCACACGTAGATTGCTCTTTTCGTTTTTCAATCTCTCCGTCATCAGCTGTTTCGCATTCTTGTAGTGGAGAATTTGCATGGGTGTTCTGTCCCAAGACAGAGACTTTGGAAGAAACTTCGGCAGATAAATGTTGGTCAGCTTCATATTGTTGTATGCCAATATTATCTTGTTGATATACATCTCTTCCGTAAATGACACTGGCAGTTTCAAAAGAATCCATTCGAGTCATAGCAGCTTCAATTTTTTCCACTCTATCACAAACCTCGTTCAAAGTATCCTTGAGAGGGTTAATTTAAAGGGTAATTTGCATGAGTTGCTTATTCATAAGTTTGGTCAGGTCTTCCTTCGTAAACGGTATTAGTATCGGATACGGCGAAGGAGGTCTGGAGTTACAACACTTTTTTTAGATTTGAAACAGCTTGAATGATAAGGCTGTGAACACTTCTCGCATTTGATAATTTCTCTTTTGTATATCAGAGTTACATCCTCTACACAACTTGTCATTCAAATTCGGATTTGTGAGAGTAGTTATGGCACTTATAGGTTAGGAACACAAAAAACTCACAAATTACAAGATACTGCAGATCTTGAATGGTACAAGAAGATTAATAGAAGAAAAAAATCAAGACAATAATATAAAACCAGACCATACTTATAAATAGCAACCAAAAATAATAAAAAAAACCTTTATCAATTTGAGACCGACAAGAGCACGATGTGCCATAGACTTCGCACATGTGCGTTTGTTTATAACTAGTAAAAGTAATAAATGAGAAATTCAAAGGAACATATTAAAAATATGAATTTTAAGGATTTTAAGAGAAGAAAATGCGACAAATAACGAATAGGCGAATCAGGATTTAGATATTCAAAAAACGAATCACACACGCTTATATTATACATTGAGTTCATAAAAATTGTGTTAGAATTATACACTAATTTAAATTAAAAAAAACTTTAAACTAAAAAAACAAAGATAATGAAAAAGGAGACAGTCTTATATGAATTATGGTTTTTATTATGTAGGGATAATACAATAAAATTGTTTGTACCCACATAGCACAAAAACTTCCAGGAAAGTTCCAGGCAGTTTCCCGTGTAAACCTTCCTAGGAATATTCTTTAGAAGAAAATAATCCTGTTAAAATAAGCGAAGTTTAGAATTGTTTAAGAAGAAAATATGCATTAAAATAATGGGAATTCACTTAAAAGACGAACATTTCTTTTGGAGTAGGCTGTCTACTTTTTTGACGTTTTAGTAATATTCCCAGGATATGTTAGAAATATTTTAATTATATTTTTAGGATATCCTATCGATGTTTCGTTATTTATTTTCCAAAGATATCCTATATATCCTGTTAATATTTTAAATATATACTCAAGATATCTGACAAAAGGTGCTTTGGATATTCAGTGGACAACCTCCGGATAGCCTAGGATATATCGTGGAGTCTTTAGATATCCAACCTTTGTCCAGTATACCCTGAGAATATTTGTTTTTTGTGAGAGAAAATGTAGAATAGAAGAAATCTAGAATTATCTTCCTCTCTTTTATTAAAATTTTAAGAAGCATGGAAGTTATGAAGATTTTTGAGAAATTAATAAACAATTATAACACATTTTAAATTGGTAGTACCAATTCAAAATTACACAGTATTAATTTTATAAGTTATTAAAGAATTAAAAATTATGCTTTCATAATTTTAAACACAAATTAATATTTTTCAAATGTATTATTTTTTCTAAATTTAATTGTACTGTAATAGCTTCTTTAGTAGTTACTGGACAGTTTTCTGCTTAAAATCTAAAATAAAATGTACTTTCTAATGGTACTGATACTTCAGCTTATGTGTTCGCAGATTTTTTTTATAGTTTTAAGATTTTGTTGATATAGATTTAGAAATATTTAGAGTATTTCTTTTAATAGTCCACACATCAACAAAAATTTGCTAAAACTTTAAATTAACTGGACTGCAACCTTGGAAATGTTTAGTGCAAAAAAACATTGTGCCCTATTTAATGTGACGGTCGCGATTGGTTAAAAAACGATAATGACGGTCGGTATTGCTCAGAAATCGTAGCGACGACGCTCGCTATTGGTTTATTTCCTGTGTTCACAAGAGCTTCAAGAGTATTGCAGTTTATTACAGAATATTAAAGAAAATTACACAAAATAAAAGTAAAGAAGAAGTGAAGACCACGTGTTTTTCTGAAATAAATTAAATTTAAATTAAATATACTTAAATACTCTTCATTAATATAATGAATATAATATTAAAAAATATAGAAAAAAATTAAAAATTACCAAATATATGGATAATTGTTTACCAAACAGAACTTCTTTATAATTATTTATAATTACAGAACGATTGGTTTTAAAAACAAAATTATTCAGAAAAAAGTCTTTTTATTTGTAATACAAAAATGTTTTTAGAAATAAATAAAAATTTTAACAATATTTTTTTTAAGCTTTAAAGAATATTTCTTATACCGTTAACAATTACTAGTGATACGACAATTGCTAGACAAACGAAATGCGATGTTAGAGAAAAGGGGAAGTCAGTGAGGTTAAAGAGAAGACTTTGTCAGTTGAGAGTAAGAGAGAGTTGCCAGTCGAAAGGAAATGAGTACCAAGAAAGAATCGTTGGTACTCTGGGTCATCTGGTGACGTATTTCATAGGAGTGTACTGATAAATTGGGGAATTTTTTATTTCTTTAATTATATTACTAGCACTTAAAGCACATTTAATACATTATGGTTATTTACCAATTATTCACCAATCAGAGCGAGAAGTTTACTGATTTCGACAATGACAACTAACAGCTGAACTAAAAATTAAAATTACATTTAAAATCGAATGAGAGCCTCTACTGACTCTCGAGTTAACTCAGGGCAAATGCCGAAAACACCCAATAAAATTCTACATCTTTTATCTTGTATAATATTTTTTCTATTTTTTGTCTTTTTAAAATAATAAGAAAAAAACTGTATTTTTCAAAATCAAAGACTTTTGATGTTTTTCAATTTTAACTAGTGCCATTTTGGTTAATTTTTATAATTTTTGGATAAAACAAAAACGAAATTAAAGGTTAGAATGTTCCAAAACGAAAAAAGCATAAAAACACATTTTTTTAAAACTGTTACGTCCGTAACTTATTCCTAATATACTACATTTACTTATAATAATTACGTGTTTATTCTCTTTTTAAATATTAAATCTTACCTATATATTGTAAGATATTATTATTGTTATTAAAATGCCTGTTATTGTATTAATACAATCTCTACATTCTGTTGCATTATATTCAGTATTTTTATGGTCATTGTTATAATATATGTCTTACAACAAATATATAAATTGTATCAAATACAAGAAAGAAGAGTAATATTTAGAAGTATGTAAAAACCTTGCCACAGACAATATTAACCTTGAATAATATAATCAGAATAACGAATAAGCATCATTTCAACGACCTTTCTATAAGCAAGGAAATCAACAAACGAGCAAGAAATAATCCATCAAGGGATTAACCTGTGAGGAACAGCTAACTGAACCAGCGGCACATATCCCCACTTACAATACATGCGATAACTCCAGAGGCACGCATAAAATTAGAAAAACAATAAGGAATAACCATTTCTTCACAATTCCATTTAGCACCAAAGGCACAAAGCTTATGGGGGAAGTCTTATAAATAAAGGGCACTAGCTCTCTACATTCAGAGAGTAATTTTTTGAAACACCAAGTTATAGTCATCGAACCATCAAGTTGAACACATCGTCTACAAGTGAACTAAAAGTACAAAGTTTAAAGTGAACTCCCAAGTGTTTAAAAATCAACCCAAGTCTATTAACAAGTATAAATTTCCAAACCAATATAATTTGAAGTAAACACAAGTATTTTTCCAAGTGTTTAAGTTAAAACAAACTTCGTTTTAGACCTTTTTCCCCTGTTCTTAAAATAGAACTTTCAATAATTCTCAAAAATTATTATTTGGGAGATAGATTCAAGTTTCGATAAAATCTATATTGAAACAAGACATTCCAAATTTCGAACCATCGAAATTTGCTCAACTACTGACATCCGTCTGGAAGAAAGCAAATATTTTCAAAATACAATACACTATCACATTAGTGTAAACAACAGTGATAAAATCTCACACTAAGGACAACTGTCGGAGGCCCCACTTTGTGAAGGGCCATCTCAAGATTGGATTAATAGATTATTATCACCAGCTCATTCACCACCACTAATCGTTATTCTGAAAGTAAGATTTATAAACTAAAATTATACTCATTGTATTTTTGTCAATACTTTTCTTTCTTGTTGGGTTTTAAATAAAATATAACCAACATAATTATAAATTGAAGACAAATTTAATTGGAAATCAAAGTATTGAAATAAATACTGTAAAAAATTTATTTATTTAATTTAATTAGTTAACTTGTTTATTTTATCAGTCTTATTTGAATACTTAATACTGTAAATTTTTATTTTAAAATATAATTTGCAATAATAATAAAAATATTTTTAAATTATACGAGTTAGGCAAAAAAAGATTTTTAAATTAACCTGCCTTTCTTCTGTCAACCAATAAAATCACATGTAATTTAAGAGAAAGATTTTTTTGTTTCAGTAGTTGATCGTTTAGCTCAGTTGATTAGGTTGATTGTTTTCGTTTCCGTCCGTCAAACCCGCGTTCAATCCCCAGTGCCTTCAAATTGTTTTTCACATCTATAACCTATCTAAAATTATTAGTGTTAATTTCCAAACTTATCACGGATAACTACCACATAATTCGCTGCGAATTAACGTTTCAACTTTTCAGAGACTTCGCTCTGCGAACTCGCAAAAGGTCGGACACTTAGTTTTCGCCTAAAGTTCGCAGGGAAAAAAACGTGATTTTTCAAAAACCTGTATCTCTTTAATGGCTTGATGAAAAAATTTGAAAAAAATCATAGTAGCTTATTTCAATGAGCACTAAAAGAAAAAAATTATTTGAAAAAAATCTGAGATGCAAAAGTCAAACACTGTCCGATTTGGCGTAGAACGCCCCAAATACATCTTCATACTACCACCCCACACTACATATAAATTCACAAACAGACTTCAGGTACCAATTTTGGCACGAAAAAACACAGGGCGACTGGACTAAACTGAAAATTTAACAATTTAAAACGGTTTAAGCACTAAACTGTCAAACTTAACTATATTTTTTATGGTTATGAGTACGTTTAATTGAATATAATTACTTAATAATATAACAATATTAAATATTTATTCCAATAACTTTGGACATTGTTCTTAATTTTTTTCTTTATTGATTCTAAAGAATATTTAGTTTTATTTTTGCAGATTATAATATATTTTGACAGAATAATAATGGTGAGCAAACTTACCCTTATTTAAAGGTAAAGTCGCTTACAAGAAAACGGCTTATAAATAATTTTCTGTTACATATTTTAATTTCTTTACATAGTAATAGGAAAGAAAAAGGGTTAGAGATTATATATTTCAGTGTCTATATTTGTTTTCATCGTTTATCGAAGATATTTAAAAAAGAATTGAAAAATTAATCGAAATTAACCTCTTTTACGATAATTTTTACTGAAAGTTTTAAAAATAATTGAAACTTGTAAAGAATTTTTTTAAAATTATTAATTATTAATATTAGTGTTAAATTAATATTATCTTCTTCAAAACAATTATCTTCAGCATACTTTTAAGACATTTTTTTGTAAATTCTATTATTAGAAAAGGGATTTAATATGTTTAGAAATAAATTGTTTTGAATTAAATTTTACAATATTTGTATAATTCAAACATTTTCCAATTAAATAACAAATTTAAAAATTGAATCAATTTCAAAAAAATTTAAATGAAAATATTTTAGAGCTTTAGTCTAAATTATTCAACTTTTTATTTTATGAAATTTTCAAAAAATTTAATAAAGCGCCCTCTTACTTTGAGGAGTTTGAGGGCTATCCTATGTGACTTGGGTCCGCCTTACCTTCATGTGTGTTGTAGTTATAAAGATCATTTTTTTATAATTAAATCCACTTTTTTCAGTTAATTAGATCAAATAATGTGGAAATTAGAAAAAACAAATTTTCAAAAATTTTTTAGTTTTTCCTTGACAACGCTCTGGCCATTATTACATAGCAAGTTCTCCATATTTTTCCTGTAATATTTGTGTTAAAATACACCAGTATGCCAAATTTTAGCCCTCCATGTTGAATAGTTTAGAAGTTAAGGAGAGGGGGGAATGGTCAATTTTTGTGCGTTTTTGGCCAAAAATCTTGTTATTTCCTTAACAACGCTATGGCGATCACCTCCAATCACATTCACTATATTTTTCTTGTAATCTACATGTGAAAATACGTATCTGTATCAAATTTGAGCTCTCTAGGTCAAATAGTTTAGCCGCTAGGGGGGACACGATTTGGTTACGGACACAAGAGTCTCACCAATAGGGTTCCGTCAGTACTCTCTAAATTTGAATTAGTAGAATTCTACAAATTCTTAGTCAAATTCTACTAATTGAAAAGGGGAAAAGTCTTCCACTAAGAATTAGTAGAAAACTACTAATTGAAAAAGTTATTTTTCGCTACTAATTGAATTAGTAGAATGTAGAATATGTTAATGCGCATGCTCCCGCGTGCATCTTTTTTACTTGCTAATATTTAAAATTTTCTATCGTGTTTATTTTTCAAAAACTTATTTAAAAAAATAAAAGATAATAAACTAATGAAAATAAAGACCAAATTAAAGCTTTATAATTAAAATTTGATCAAAATTTTTATTTAACTTTTGTATTTTTAATTTTCATTTAAATATGATTTATGATAGAATTTGAATTTTACATTTATTGGAAAATATATATGTTTAATAATCATTGGTTTGTTTACAAGATATTAAAGATATAATGATTTTTTACAGTTTAAATAGTCTGAACACATTATATGGATTGCAATAAAAACAATTATTAGGAATAATTAGCGTCTTTAATAACAAAAGATTCTTCAAAAATGATTTTGCTTCTTTGATTTTATAAAAACATGCCATCTAAAGAATTGTAAAACTATTTAATTATATTGATTGATTTAAACTTTTATTCAGATTATAATTATAATTGAAAATTGAAATTGAAAATTGAAAATTCTTACTAATTTGAACTAGTTATATTTTTGCGTCGACATTCTACTAATTCATTAGTCATATTTCATAAAACTACTATATTTGACGAGCGACAATTTAAATATCCGCGTAAAAAAATAATTAAATAAGAATTAGAATAAATAGAAACACATGCACAGTTTTAGGTACATCTAAAGTAATATGTGCCCCAATTTTGGAGCAAATTAAATAAGAAACTGGAGAAATTAATGATTTGACCAGCGACATATTTTTCTTACTACACCAGTATCACAAGTAACCAACAATTATTCTTCTTAAAATATAATGTTTATTTTATAAAACCATTTTGATTTGACCAGCGACACAAAAACTGTGGGACACTTTATAGAAGATTTTATCTTTTATAATTTTTACTTTTTATTTTTCTTAAGTTTGTTTATGGAATTCTTAAGATATTCTTAAATAGTTTATAACAGTAAAAAAACGTGTTTTCCAAAAAACCTTATTTAAACAGTTAAAATACTTTTAGAAAAAATGTAAGTGACGCTTGCAAAATCATGGTATTGTGAACTTTAATAAAGAAAAAAAATGAAAAAAATAAACAAAATAATTTATATCAATGATTAAATCGTAATCCTTATTTTCTTTTAAAAAACATGTAAATATTTAAAAATCATTAGTTTTCATATTTAGGCTGTTTAAGTAAAAATAATGTGAGGGACATAAAGGTTAAAAGTTCCAGAGATTCGCCCATATCCCTTATAAGTCAATTATTATCAAAAATTTTTAATTCTTTAAGAAATCTGATAGCTTGCGGTGTTTTCTAAATAACATATTTATGTTGTGAATAAAAAAAGAGCAAAATGTCCCCTACTGTCCCGTATAATAGCTTTATTCAAATTATGTAATAAAAAATACTACATTATAAGTAAAAATTGAATACCAGTGTATAAAAAACTTGGTTTTATATAATAAGAACCCAGGTGCGAAAGACCAATGTTGACGATGGGTTGAAGCTTGATTAAGCCTTGAGCGCTCAGCGTGGGTAATCCAGAGTTAAAGCAGTCTTTAAAACACTGTCACTCAATGTTGGTTCAACATTGAAGACCAATGTTCGTCCCATGCTCGATTCAAGACTCGATAATAAATTATTATTAAATATTAAATAATTTCTAAATATTTACATTTAATATATTAAATATAAATATTATTAAATAATTAAATAATTTAGATAAAAAAATTATCTAAATTAATAAATAATTATTAAATAATTAATAATTTATTAATATTTACATTTTTTATTTATTTATTAATACACTTGTTTATACATATACATTAGGGTGACCGTTATTTTGAATAAGTTGGAATTTCTTAGGTCGCCGGGCAGAATTTGCTTTAGAATGTAAAAAATGAGCTATGCACAAGAAAAGCCTAATCGATCACTGAAGGGTTAAAATTTAAATGGGGTTTAACATAGGATTAGTGCACTTTTATACATTTTGTATGAGAACTTTTTTTAAATTAATCTTTTGCCTTGGCGACATTCATATTTGTGGTTTTTGATGTGCTGAACACGAATCCGATGTCAAAAATAAGGTTTGACAGCTTTCAGCTGTCAAAAAAGCTGTCAATCTTTTTAAAATGACAGCTTTGGTGTCAATTCAGACAGTTTTTGGGTTTAATTTAGTAAATCAGACTAAATTTTGCTCATATAAAAATATTATAAAAACAAAAAGGTCAAACTAAATAGTAATATGTAATATTGACAGTTAACAGCTGTCAATTTAACTGTCAAACTTTTAAAAACGAGAGTTTTTGACTGTTTTTACATTAAATTGCTCAAATAAAAATATTTTCAGGGTATTGAGGTAAACCTGAATAGAAATATGTAAATTTGACAGTTGACAATTGTCTATTAAGATGTCATACTTTTAAACGGAGACTTTTTGCATTAAATTACTTGTATACAAGTGTTTTTAAGCACACTGAGGTTAATCATATTAGCGACATGTATTTTTCACAATAGGCAGCTGTCAAAAAATTAATAAGAGAATTTTACTTTTTAACCATAAAAATTTAATTTGTAAGTAAGTACCTTTTTTCCATAAATTTGCTAAAAAAGTTTCACATCTTAATAGACAGTTGTCAACTATCAAATTTACGTATGTCTATTCAGGTTTACCTCAATACCCTGAAAATATTTTTATTTGAGCTATTTAATGTAAAAACAGTCAAAAACTCTCGTTTTTAAAAGTTTGACAGTTAAATTGACAGCTATTAACTGTCAGTATTACATATTACTATTTAGTTTGACCTTGTTGTTTTTATAATATTTTTATATGAGCAAAATTTAGTCTGATTTACTAAATTTAACACAAAAACTGTCATTTTAAAAAGATTGACAGCTTTTTCGACAGCTGGAAGCTGTCAAACCTTATTTTTGACATCGGATTCGTGTTCAGCACATCAAAAACCATAAATATGAATGTCGACAAGGCAAAATATTAATTTAAAAAAAGTTCTCATACAAAATGTATAAAAGTGCACTAATCCTATGTTAAACCCCATTTAAATTTTAACCCTTCAGTGGCACGGGTTAATATTGATCGATTAGGCTTTTCTTGTGCATAGCTCATTTTTTTCACATTCTAAAGCAAATTCTGCCCGGCGACCTAAGAAATTCCAACTTTTTCAAAATAACGGTCACCCTAATATACATTAATGTTTACAAGTGGGAACCGCATACACATAAAAACAGGAAAAAAAAAGAAAAAATCTTTCAAACAGCATAAAAACAACAAACAGATCAGTGCTTAGACGGGATACATTTCTGATAAAATTCTCTTAATCAAAAAACACAATTCTTGATATCTATAAAAATTACTGGAGGACAAAATTTTCAAAAAAAGTCTCTAGGATCATCGGTTGCAAGCGAGGAAAAAACGGATTCTCACATGTGTTTACACGCCAGACATTCGCAAAGTAAATGAACCAAAGATTCAGTTTCCATTGTACAAAATTTGCATGTAGAATCTAAATTAGAGTTGTAAATCTTTTCTTTGTCGAAGAAATTTCTGCAAACATGGAAGTTCAACAGCCTGACTTGAGCAATTATTTTTTTAAAAAACAAAGGGATCTTTATACGCAGATATGGCTGTGGTCCCGGGATGAGGGCAAGACTTGAGTAGATCAGCAAACTCCTGGATCGCTGAACAGATGCTATATCACGGTCCTTAAGGAAGAGTTCATATCTCTTAAAAAGAAATTCCACATCAAATGAATTTGTTTCGATTCTTAAATCCGGCCAACTGTCCTCCAAACCACAAGCCTCATAAAAAGGTCTTCAATTACAAAACCAATTGAACTTTGAAAATGGGTTCCTCAAGGCAAGAGCCTTTATTTTCCCAAGGCAACGCTTAGGAAGTCTTGAAGAATCCATTCTTGTTATATTATTCAACCACGATAAAGTGCGTTTGAATATCGCAAGAGAGATATGTGCGATACCAAACTCTATTCTGACGGCGTAGTTCGGCGTACAGATAGGCAAGAACAGAAGTCTCTTAAAAAAGGATAGCTGAACTCTTTCCAAAAGATCCATGTGGTTCACGGTGGTCTTGAATCAACTTTGAATGAAAAGTCTTTGCACATCCTTTTTTTTGATGATTTGGGTTATTTGCATTCTAAATAATGTGTAAAAAAATTTATAGCCCATAACTTGTCGAGCCGTTTTTGAGAAAACTCATTTTGAAAAAAAATCATCAATTTTTTATTTAAAATGTTACATATTTGTATCAAATTATGGATTTAAGCATAATATTAATTAAAATAGGGTCAGTTGGGGTAAATCCGGACAAAATATTTTTCACAAATGACGTAAGTTTTTTTATAATAAAAGACAATTCTATCGTTTTATACTTCATTAATTTCTTTCTTGAGTTCCCTAGATTAATTTTTTATTTTTTATAAAATATTATATTTAATTTTTTACATTTTATTGTTCGGATTTACCCCAAGATTTAGTAAATTTCTTTAAATTTGGGGTAAATACGGACAGCTTAGTTTCTAAAAAAGGTTTAAAATAAAGTTACCTTAAGTATACTACTCTATTAAGGGATAGAACAACTTGAAAAGAATTCATACTAGATGTATAAAAGTTGAATCAGTTAAGTGTTGTAGTATCATAAAAGTTAATAAATTAACGATTCAAAAAGTAATAATCAAAAACATATATAGCTTTAACAAATTTTAATCCTTATTTGAAACGAGTAGATATGCAAATTAGGTAAAAGAAGACATTCTTATGCACTATATACTTTGAAAAGAGAAATAAATTCATGGTTAAATTTAAAGGAAGATAGTCTTATGTCAGTTTTATTAAAAGACGAAGTAAGGAACAGTAAGATTTTTAGACGAAGAGATTCTTATGGCAGTTGCAGTTGTGTAGAAAAGGATAAACAATTTTAGACGAAGAAGTTCTTATATTATTCTTTCTTGATAGAGAGAGAAAGGACTAGCGTTAAATCGTTAGTTTCTATTTTAAAAATATTACCTGAAAGAGAAAGTGCTCAAAGATTTTCTCAATAACGAAGACCCTATTGTTGAAAGGTTTGTATTTTCCATATTGTATACCTCGATTATACGGTATATATATATATATATCCAATATGGCGGTCGAATTTTAAAAAATTTATTCGATCTACCGGAAACTTCTTACTCTGAGGTTGTCAGGGTCGCTGATTACGATTCATTGATTACACAGGTCAACAAAAAAGGCTTACTTTTTTATGAGATATGATGGTGGTTTCCGAAGTATTTTTTAATGCTGAACACGATCCCGGGTCCAAAAATTGGCCATCACGTCAGGATTTTGAGAAAAGTGGGGGTAAAGACCCCAAAAAACGTGTTTTTGAGCGTTTTCAATATTTTTTTTCTCCTAAACCTGACGTGACAGAAACTACTACATAGACTTTAATTGAAGCTTGAATTGTCCACTTCAAGACTCATATCCGTAAGACCAAAAAAAAAAAATTTCAAAAAATTAGGGTTGCTGATTACGAAACCGATATTAGTTTTAAAAAATTCAAAATGGCGGATCCAAGATGGCGGATGTCAAAATTTATAATTGATCGGATTCGGTTGAAAATTGTTACTCGGGGGTTTTTTGATACGCCATTTTGAATTTTTGAAAACTAATATCGGATACGTAATCAGCGACCCCAAAAACCCCCGAGTAACAATTTTCAAACGAATCCAAAACAATTTTAAAAAATCCATTAAAGCAACCCAAAAATACACATTTTGGGTAACTTTAACCTAATTTTTTGAAAAAAAATTTATTTTTTTGTCTTACGGATATGAGTCTTGAAGTGGACAATTCAAGCTTCAATTTAAGTCTATGTAGAAGTTTCTAGCACGTCAGGTTTAGGAGAAAAAAATATTGAAAACGCTCAAAAACACGTATTTGGGGTCTTTACTCCCACTTTTCTCAAAATCCTGACGTGATGGCCAATTTTTGGACCCGGGATCGTGTTCAGCATTAAAAAGTACTTCGGAAACCACCATCATATCTCATAAAAAAAAGTAAACCTTTTTTTGTTGACCTGTGTTAGCCGTGAAAAGGGCTGATTGAAATCGGATTACCTTTTTAATGTTAGAATCCATTGATTAGCCCTGAAAAGGGCTGATTGTGTGTTGATTGCTTTTTTAGAGTTGGAAGCCATGTATTAGCCCTGAAAAGGGATGGTTGAAAATCTTTCTATTTAAAAATTCAATATTGAATTATAGAAAGATTGTCTTCTGCACCAGAGTACCATTTTACTACCAACTGCTTATTACCAACAGGAATAAATGAATGCCCACTTTGGATTTCAGTGACGCTTGGAGCCATTGAAAATCTTTTTCCAAGTTTCTTCTAAATCTTCCAATGCATCTGTTTGATGTAATACAAAATTATGTAGAAGTTTATATGTGTTTTAATAGAAATGGACATTAGAAAAGTAGTTATTCTAAGTGATATTTCACTATATCATAGTATTGGTGTAAAATTTGATTCATACCATAGTATATTTCGCTTGCTGGGTGTAAAAACATGATACATAGGATTGGCGTTAAAAAACATGATACCTCGGATTTGACTTGAAAAACATGACATATCGTCGTTTGAGTTGAAGAACATGACACGTGGAAAACGAAAATTTTTTATTCAAATTCCGGTTGGTACTACTGACCGCGAATCATAAAATGTCTCAAATCAATATAAACTGTATACAAAATTATTTAACCTATTTCTTCTTTGAATTGACATATTATGAAGCGAAAGCATTTGTTTCGTAAAAGTTTCAAAGATTAGCCACATTTTAAAATTAGCGGTCAGTGGTATGAACTGAAAATTGAAAATAAAATTTTATTTTTCGACGTGCCATGTTCTTCAACTCAAGCGACGATATGTCATGTTTTTCAAGTCAAATCCTAGGTATCATATTTTTCAACGCCAATCCGATGTATCATGTTTTTACACCCATTAAGCGATTTTATAGTGCGAAGAATATGAAATGGGCGCGCGTAGCGCGCAGAATTTGTACTAGTGGATTTTAATAAAACTTGATAAAAAAAGTTTTTGGGATCATTGAATACGAATAGAAAGTCAGATTTTGAAAATTCAAAATGCCGGATCCAATATGCCGGAGTTTTTTAAAATTTAATCGAATTACACTACTTACACCACGTTTTAAAATGTAATAGAAGCTCTGTCCAGATTTACCTTAAGTTTTTTAATTATCCTGTTGATAATTGTCGAGATAAAATCATGGAATTAGTCAGAATCTCTTTTAAAGGATTTGAGCTTAAAATATTGACGTCGAACTGAATTTTTAATTTGTAAATTAAGATCCAACAACTTTTGTCCGTATTTGCCCTCTGTCCGGATTTACCCCAACTGACCCTAATACTTTTCTTTAATTTTAAATAATATAATATAATAATTTAAATAATATTTCTGACACAATAAGTCAGTTTTGTTTAAATATTACAATACATGTTAAGGCACATATTTTTTCCAATTTACGGAAATTATACCAGTTACTGTACAGAAAAAAAATTAACGAAAAGGTTATATATAATAAATATAAAAACGGCTCGACAAGTTATGGGCTATAAATTTTTTACACATTATTTAGAATGCAAATAACCAAAATCAGCAAAAAAAATGATGTGCTAAGACATTTCATTTAAAATTAAAGGTGGAAGAATGTAATCAATTATCCGAATCAAAATCTCTCGAAAATAAATTTCTTGAGTAAGCACTAGATTTCGTTATGAAAATACAATACTTTTCATATGTATCGACAGCACAGCCGTCCTAATACAGAAACCTGCTTTTTCTGAAAATTATTTTTTCGAAATTATTTAATAATTTCAAAATTATCAAAGAACTCAGAAAAAATTGGTTAGCATGGTGGGATACGAGCCCACGACCTTTCTATTGCCGGTAGACTGCTCTGACCACTGAGCTACATGCACCCCAAGATTCTCCGAGTTCCTTTGATATACTATACCTCCCTGCATTATTTCATGATAATGTAGGGAGTTTCTTGAAGATGGGAAAGCCTTATTTACAATTCATAGGCAAATATAATTGAAGAAAGTGAATTTCATTTCATTTAAAGTTGATTCAAGACCACCGTGGTCTTAAAACGTCGTCAACAGAAGAAGTTACCACATAACAGTCTGAGAAATGTAATCGTCAGTAGTAGTCATCTAGACTTCCAGTCTTAATCTTTTAATCATAACAAGTGGTAATAGTGCTCTCAACCCCAGTGTAGTAGTTGTCCTGATCTTTACGTGAATTTCTAAATTCAGTGAATCTTGAAGTCAAATTTGGTGTTTTGAAATATCGTTCGAGTTGTGACAAAAGCTGAAAGAAACATAATACCTATAGGCCAGTCGTTGGGTCTAAAAAGTGCAAATAAATGCATCCTGAAAAGTCTCCGTGGTTTATTGTAGTTTGGGGGCTCCACATGAGAGCCCCACAGTTTGCTCTCGATTATCAGTTGCGAAAATAGTGTAAACAATCGTCAAAGTTTGGAAAACGTGGTTTTTCGATGCCCGACGCTTCGGGTTACATTTTAGAGGAAAAAGTTGTTATTCAAAGTTGTAGAGCTTGGAAATAGCTTTCCAATGACTGGTCGTACGTTAAAAAATATTAATTAATTTAGTTGTAAATGAATTTAAACCATTAAAAATAGCACTTTTTTAATTGTTTAATAACTTTGTTAATAATTATCGAATTTGTTTATAATTCACCAGGAATATTCTCCTTGCGAAGCTGAATAAATCCCAAAAAAATTCAACTCGATCGGACAAATAGTTTATGCATAATTCCATTTGTTAACTAAAAACATGTAATTTTTCAACGGAATTTCTACACTTTTGGATCTGCGAATTTCAATTTTTTTTAAAAGTACACTTGAGGAGTCAAACTTTCATCCCATTTAAATGGAAATTAGATATTTTTTATTTGAATGCATAATAATTGACGTTAAAAAAGGGTATGTTTTTTTGTCGTAAACAAATGGAATAACTCATCCAATTTTCACTTTAACGATTTAGTCTAAAGTGCATTAAATTTCATTTGTTATCACAAATCTTTTCCAAAAAAAATCCGACTTAGCTTCAAGGGGGAGGGAGTTAGTTTTTTTTCAAAAAATTCCTGACTAGTTAATAATTAATATTTTTAAATGAAATTTGCACCACCTACAGTTCAATACATGTACTTTATAAAAAAAAATTGAACGTTACATTTCATGCTTTTATTTTTCATTTATATCAAGTGAAAGTACATGCATACTTTTTTCAAACTTTGGACCGCGGAGTGGGGGAACTCGGTGCGCTTGATTCTCGCCCGCCACAAAACAGAATTCAGCCGTCCAAACTCGCAAAAATGGTCATAACTTTGTTAATTATTAACCGATTTTAATTTTTTTTTAAATTACTATATTTTTCAACGCTGAATTTAAAAATAGATTTATTATTTTTTTTAATGGAATTTTTTTGGTAAAAACAAAAAAAAATTTTAACAACAAAATTTTTTTATTATTTATTATGTTTTATTATAAATTCTTTTTGTATATATTATTGCATTTTATCTAGATCAAAAAAACCTTTTTGGCCAGCATTTGTCGGTTGACATTCTAACACAGGGCTGCTCACGTGAGTAGCCAGCGAGTAAGGGGAAACAAGTAGCAGCTCCCACCATGCCACTATATAGGCTTGTGCGACGGGCCGAGGGGCAAAGAGAAAGGCGAAGAGCCTTCATGGTAAAGTCCCCCACTCCATTCCCCTTACTCGCTGGCTACTCACGTGAGCAGGCCTGTTCTAACAGTAAAGTTCGCGAGTCTTGAAATGAAGGATAAGAAGCATCTGCAGATGAAAGGATGTTCATCCCTTAGGATCCACAAAAAGTGTCATACTTCTTATACCGGAAGTAGTAACATTAAGGGGAGAGACCGGCGAGATTTGAACCTATCAAAATATCCATCGCTGAGAGGTGCCAAATTTTTTTTAGCATCATTTTAGATGCAAAATTATAATTTGGTGTCAAATTTAAAAAAAAAATTTTTGGCCATTTTCAAAATTTTTTTTCTTTCAAAATTTGAATTTTTCAAAATCGATACGATTGATTGTTGGGGGACATCTGAAAAGCTTGTAAAAAAAATTTCGTTGAAAAATATTAAAAACTGTAGAAGTAGTTCCACTTTTTAGGTTAAAATTTTGCAAATATTGTATTAAAAACGCTCTTTTTAACCGATTTTTTTTTATTTTTCACTCAAAATACACAAAGACACATACACACACATAATACATACATGTATTATGCTCTTTCGATTGGAAATAAGCATTTTGAAAAAAAAAATTTTTGACCCAAAAAAATCAAAATTCAAAATAAATTTCAATTTTTGGGGGAGAAAGACCCAATTTTTTTTTTTTTTAAACGAAAGCTGAGGTTTTTTCCTAAAAGGACATATAAATGGTAAAGTGGGACTAGAATGTTTAAACATTGAAAAAAAGAATTTTCTCCTAAACGGAGCTTAAAACCGGGTTTTGAGCGCTCCGGCGAGTAGAAAACTCATTTTTTCAATGTTTAAACATTCTAGTCCCACTTTACCATTTATATGTCCTGTTAGGAAAAAACCTCAGCTTTCGTTTAAAAAAAAAATTGGGTCTTTCTCCCCCAAAAATTGAAATTTATTTTTAATTTTGATTTTTTTGAGTCAAAATTTTTTTTTTCAAAATGCTTATTTCCAATCGAAAGAGCATGAAAAAACCTTTCCAAAATGTACTTTGTCAAATTTGTATGTTTAATTGTTTAAGAGTAAAAAATTATTGAAATAAACATTGCACCAAAAGACCCCTCGAAACTTCATCTTCTAAAAAATCACTTCCTATGGCTATTGTCTCTTGATTTGAACTGTATTGTTTTTATGTATTTACTTTCTCTGGATATTCGACAGCTTATGCTTTTTGAATAGGCCAAAGATATATGATTATCTAGTGTATATGATATAAATTGATTTTATGGAATAATTTTAAATATTCAAAAAATTTTTTTTGAAGACTTTTTCAAATTGTATAAATAGTGTCAATTTTTAGTATAAATATTTGCACATTAGAACCAAACGTAAGGCTACTATAAGGTAACGTCAAATCAACAAAATCAAAGTTTTTTGAAGAAGATGCCCGTGAATAAGAAAAAAAAGTATTTTCACGAATTAGTAAACGTTCGATGGAGTAAAAATAAAGCTTCTAATCTACATAACGATTTCGATGATTCAAGTGATAGTCATTCCGATCAGTTACCCGAGATAAATAAAAGAATACAAAACAAAATTGATTTATTGTCGGATGATGTCCGTACAAATGATTCTGAGTTAGAATATGCTTTCATCGATATTTCGCAGCTCAATCCCCTGTTAACCACTTCGGTGGCGTGGCGTTCCAATTGGCGTTCCACGTCCCTAGCCAAAAGTGGCGAAAATAGCGAAATGGCGTTCCAAATTTTTCTAGATTTTTTAAGAGTATAATTAATTTTAATCTACTGCAATACTATATTTCTTTGTTTTCAATATCAGGGAACAAAAAAATAACAATGAAAATTTGTTTTTTAAAGATTTTCATTGTTTTTTTGGACGTTGCAAAATGTCATTTTTAATCTTAGAATCTCTGAATCGTCGAATTGTGTTATAGAATCATTTGTAAATTGTTATAAACAAATTGTATAAACAAATTGTTAATAAAGACGATGTGTTCAATGAATTTTAATAAAAATTTATACTCGGGGGTTTATGGGGTCGCTAATAACGAATCCGATGTCAGTTTTTAAAAATTCAATATGGCGGATTCAATATGGCGGACTAGTTTATAAAAAATTGATTGAATTCGCTTGAAACGTTTTACTCCGGGCTTTTTGGGGTCGCTGATTACGAATCCAATGTCAGTTTTGCAAAATTCAAAATGGCGGATTAAATATGGCGGACGAGTTTATAAAAAATTAATTGAATTCGCTTGAAACATTTTACTTGGGGGTTTTTGGGATCCTTGATTACGAATCCGATGTCAGTTTTCAAAAATTCAAAATGGCGGATCCAATATGGCGGACGAGTTTATAAAAAATTAATTTAATTCCCTTGAAACATTTTACTCGGGGGTTTTTGGGATCCCTGATTACGAATCCGATGTCAGTTTTGAAAAATTCAAAATAGGGGATCCAATATGGCGGACGAGTTTATAAAAAATTAAGTAAATTCGCTTGAAACGTTTTACTCGGGTTTACTGAAGGGTTTGTGGTCAATGGTTATGCGCCTAGCTAAAGCACCTTTTGCAAAACGGTTTATCGCATTTATTACATAGACATGGAGTGTCCGTTCTAATTTTTTTAAAACAAATTTCGCTTTTCAAGCGCTTGCTTTTAGTATGTTTAGTATGTCTGAGAAACAGGTTACCACTGCTTTGCGCGGGAGTTGATTCAATTTCATGTCTTTCGTATTTGGCATATACCTATGATTCGTTCGAACAAATGTCTAATGACGTTTTATTCCTCATATAATTTTGCGAACAAAAAAAATAACTGTATTAGTTATCTATAAGCAGGGTAGGAGAGCGTGGGGTAATGGGAGCTTTTAAATTTCATGTACTTAGAATCCCTAAACGCTGCAATTCCAATAAAATCTTCGACAGCCTTTGTTTCTGTCATTCGAAAAGAAATGATCACATTTTTGGTGTGCTCTGGGTAGTGAACATTTTCTCTATCGAATGCATGTTGGTCGTTGAAATATAAGCAAAAAAAACCTTGGCTCATTTTTGCTGCAGCTCATAATAAGTTACTTTCCTGAATCATTTTAACTATTGCTTTTCATGTTAAACGCATATTAAATTCCTAATCAGCATCTCTAAAAACCCCTGAGTAAAACGATTCAAGCTAATTCAATAAATTTTTTATAAACTCGTCCGCCATATTGGATCCGCTATTTTGAATTTTTCATGACTGACATCGGATTCGTAATCAGCGATCCCAAAAACCCTCTAGTAAAATGTTTTATGCGAATTCAATCAATTTTTTATAAACTCGTCCGCCATATTGGATCCGCCATTTTGAATTTTTCAAAACTGACATCGGATTCGTAATCAGGGATCCCAAAAACCCTTGAGTAAAATGTTTCAAGCGAATTCAATTAATTTTGCTTCCTCATAAGGAAGCTTTGCATTCGTGACGATTTTCAATTTTTCAAAACATGGTTATATGGACTCATTTTCATCTAGGATATATGTATATTAAATTCTGAGCAAATCTCCAGATGTATGTGTGTATGTGTGTGTGTATGTATGTGTGTGTATGTGTGTGTGTATGTCACAAAAAATTGTGTACAAATTATCTGTAACAAATTTTAATGGATTGCCCTGAAATTTTGCAGGTTTATTGCAGTCATTAATACCTAAAATCTGACACAAGGATTTTCCAATTTAGTCACAAAAATTTTTTTTATACAATTTTTTCAAAATTAAAAAAAAAAAGTTGTATTTTTTTAAATAACTTTTTTATTTCTTAATATTTTCATAAATTATTCTCAAAATTACATTCCTTACAAGAAAACGAATCGATTGATATATACAAAGTGCACATTTCATCAAAATTTATAAAATTAATCAATATTTTTCTTTTTCACAAAAAATTCAAATTTTGCGTTTTTTAAAAATATTACCTTAACATATTAAAATTAAATTAAGCAATTAGTTTATGATATTTTGAGGAAGCGAAATGGTCATAAAATGAACAACTTGTTTTATAAACTCGTCCGCCATATTTAATCCGCCATTTTGAATTTTGCAAAACTGACATTGGATTCGTAATCAGCGACCCCAAAAAGCCCAGAGTAAAACGTTTCAAACGAATTCAATCAATTTTTTATAAACTAGTCCGCCATATTGAATCCGCCATATTGAATTTTTAAAAACTGACATCGGATTCGTTATTAGCGACCCCATAAACCCCCGAGTATCAATTTTTATTCAAATTCATTGAACGCATCGTTTTTATTAACAATTTGTTTACACAATTTGTTTATAACAATTTACAAATGATTCTATAACACAATTCGACGATTCAGAGATTCTAAGATATAAATAAATATTATTTCCCACAGAAAGATCTTGAGTTTATTTATCAATATTTGAGCGAAAGTGGAACGCCATTCGTAGAAAAGTATTAAAAATGACATTTTGCAACGTCCAAAAAAACAATGAAAATCTTAAAAAAACAAATTTTCATTGTTATTTTTTTGTTCCCTGATATTGAAAACATATAAATATATTGTTGCAGTAGATTAAAATTAATTATACTCTTAAAAAATCTAGAAAAATTTGGAACGCCATTTCGCTATTTTCGCCACTTTTGGCCAGGGACGTGGAACGCCAATTGGAACGCCACGCCACCGAAGTGGTTAACAAATGTGAAATGTAATGATTGCAACGGAACTGCATTGAAGTTCAATTTGGATCACATTGGTAATGGATTTGCTTGTAAAATCAATTTGCAATGTGAAGATTGCGAAAGAAGTGGATTAGACTCTCTAAAGTCACAAGTTTACACTTCTAAAAGAACAGAATCGGAAGAAGGAATGACCAGACCACCTTTTGATATAAATTTACGTTTAATAACTGCCTTTTTGTATATGGGAAAAGGTTATGCAGCAATAGAACAGTTTGCTATGTTTATGAATATGCAACCTTTTGCTAAATCTACTTTTCAAAGCTATGTTACTAAAGTAAGTAAAGGCATTAATATAGTAACCGAAAAATGTGTGGAAGAAAGCAGATCGCTTATTAGGGAAGCATACGAGAAAAACAAAGATCTATTGGAAGTTTCTCAGGAGGAAAATTATTTTGAAATCGCAGTACCAGATTTACAAGTTCTATTAGGAGATTCTCAAGAGGATAATGATTTTGAAATGGCAGTACCAGATGTACAGGTTGGACTACCAAATGTAATAGAGAAACAAAATGAACAGATTTTGCATATCAGTGTCAGTTATGATGGATCCTGGCATACTCGTGCTTTAAATCAAAACATGGAATCGGATGTGCTATTGATTTGGAGACTGGATTGATCGTTGATTTTGATGTCATGTCAAAATTTTGTCTGGCCTGCAGTATATCAGCAAATGAATTAGGAGAAGATTCTCCTGAATTTTATATATGGCAACAAGGACATGCAAATGATTGTCAGAGTAATCACTCTGGTTCTTCAGCTTCAATGGAAGTAAAAATTGCTGAAGAAATTTGAAAACGTACGGAGTCATATGGTTTCCGCTTTACTGATATGCTTTCAGATGGAGACGCAAAAACTTACAATCATTTAAAAAGTCTAAATGTATATGGAGCAGAAGTCGAAATTGTAAAAGAAGAGTGCGTAAATCACGTCGGGAAAAGGTAAATAAAACATTAATTTATTATTATTATTATATTATCATATTTCTAAATCACAATATTCTGTAGGTTATATAAAGGACTGACAAATATGGTGACAGAAGAACGAGCACGAAAAAATACACTTGGAGGAAGAGGATTTGGCCAATTGAAGCAGACAACCATACAAAAGCTTTCTGAATATTATAAGAATGCCATATATGCAACTAAGGGAGATATTCAGGTATGTACTTTCAGGTTTTCTAAAAATCTCAAAAGATCAGAAGAAGGCAATTCAGAATTATTACGATATTCCATGGATGTCCTGTGGATATCTATGTATATAAAGATATACTTAGAATCTCTAGGAATATCCATGCATTTCTTCCCTAGGGGCAGTTCACAAAGTACGTAACGGTGTATTTAAAAAATTTTACCCCCTCCCCCCTCCCTCATGTGACAAACTATTGCATACTTTAGCGTCTTTATTTCTACTGGCTATAACAAACAGTATTTACTTATATTTTTTGTGAACGGTCCCTAGCAACTCATGCCGCCGACTATTCATAGTACATCCTTAGGACTATTGTTTTAGGGATATCCACTGGTATGAATATCCCTAGAACATCCTTGATAAAAAGCCTCAAATATATGTGTGGTAAACGAAACAATAAACAAACAAAATAATTTGTAGAAAATGAAGAATGCAATTCTGGCTTCAATATACCATGCTGTATCCACTGACGAAGAACCCCAACACTCAAAGTGTCCTGAAGGTGAATCTTCCTGGTGCTTTTTCAATGCAGCATTAGCAAGAGGAAAAAGTCCCGGAGACCACAAGACCAATGTTCATACACCGTTAAATAAAAAATGTTTTGAAAAGGCGCTTCTTGTGTACGACAGATTGACAGAAGAAACATTATTAATAAGGTGTTTGTCGCAAAATGCAAACGAAAGCTTGCATAGCGCAATATGGAGCAAATGTCCTAAAGAGAATTTTGTTTCTAAGCAAAGGGTCCAACTTGCAGCGTCCTTAGCTATTTGCGAGTACAATTTTGGTAGCACCAAAACTGTACAAGCACTTATGAATCAAATGAATATGCCTCTAGGGAATTCCACCCTAAGAATTACAGAACGTCGAGATATGAAACGATTGGAAGCAGGTATAAATAAAACAACAGAAAAATATAAAAAATCGCGGCGCATTATAGCTCAAGCTAAAAGCAATAGAGAGCAATTGTTAATCGAAGCTGAAGGTGTAACGTTCTCAGCGGGAATGTTTTGAAAACTGAACATGTATGTATGAATGTATGTAACTATGTATCTAAGTATGTATACCTAAGTATCTATGTAGGTATGTATGTGAGTATCTATGTATGTAAGTATCTACGTATGTATGTATCTATGTATTTGAGTGTTTATATATGTATGTGTGTGTATGCTGCCGTCCAAAGTAAGAAGATACATAAGCGCCATTGTCACTTAGGTCAAAATTTGTATAGTGTAAACATAAGAATAGACACCTAAGCGACATTGGCGCTATTGTATCTTCTTACTTTGGGAAAAGAAAAAAAAAATTTTCTTTCTTTCTTTGGTATGTGTGTATGTATGTATTATGTGTGTGTATGTGTCTTTGTGTATTTTGAGTGAAAAATAAAAAAAATCGGTTAAAAAGAGCGTTTTTAATACAATATTTTCAAAATTTTAACCTAAAAAGTGGAACTACTTTTACAGTTTTTAATATTTTTCAAGGAAATTTTTTTTACAAGCTTTTCAGATGTCCCCCAACAATCAATCGTATCGATTTTGAAAAACTCAAATTTTGAAAAAAAAAATTTTTGAAAATGGCCAAAAATTTTTTTTTTCAAATTTGACACCAAATTATAATTTTGCATCTAAAATGATGCTAAAAAAAATTTGGCACCTCTTAGCGATGGATATTTTGATAGGTTCAAATCTCGCCGGTCTCTCCGCTTAAGAGGTCACTTCAAGCCAAAGTGGAGTCCATCGCTAAAAGAAGAAAAAGGACATCTGATGCACGTGCCTTTGACTTTTCTTCTGACTGCTTTTTCTGTGGTGATCCTGCTCAAGAATTAGTAAACAATAGAAAAATATGTATCAAATATGTCAAAAACGATGAACTTCGTATGAATATTTTGCATGTGATCGAAGAAAAACCTGCTGAAGATGTTGATGACAATCTCAAAACTTTGCAACTTTGTTTGAATGATGTTGTAGATTTAGCTGCCATCAATGCTCGTTATCATTCTTCATGCCTTGTTAAATTTTTTTCTTCTCGTAATACTAATTTATTGGGACGTCCAATCAGTGACAGTGTTAGTAAACTCATTGAGCACATAAAAAATCATGTTTTTGAGAATCTTGAAATATGTCAATTTTCTTTAAAAAAAATTCTCTCCACATTTGATGACGAAGTACCTAAATTGGATCGGCTGAAAACTTTTCTAACGGAAAATTTTGGCGATGAAATTTCCATGTACCATAAAAAACAAGATTTAATTTTATGTTTTCGTGATGCTGGAAATAATGTACCAACTTCTTCTTGGTTTGCAATGAAATCTGATTCTTCTGAGGCAGAACGTAAAAGAATTGTTGAAATGGCTGCAAATATTATATATCAAGATATTCGTGCATCGTTTTACGAGACGGAAAATTACAATGCTCCGAGTAACTTTTTAAATAATATTAAGGCAGATATTCCATCAACTTTATTGAGTTTTTTAAATGTATTGATAACATCTAGTAAGCGTTATTCAAAAACAGACGACGAGATAAAAAATAAGAAATGGGAAAATAGAATGTTAACTATTGCTCATATTTTAATTTCTTCAGTTAGACCGCGTCAATTTGTATCTCCTATTATGCTAGGTTTATCATCAATGCTTCATAAGAAACATGGTTCAAAAGATCTTATAGATTGTCTTTCTTTTTTGGGGTTATGTTCTTCGTACACAGAAACATTACTATTTGAAGCATCTATTGTCAACCAACCTGAACATTATAATTTAAAAGATGCAACATTTTTGCAATTCGTATTTGATAATGCTGATCATAATACGAATACTATTGATGGGAATAATACTTTTCACGCGATGGGTGGTATTATGTGTGTAACTCCATCTTCCTCTGTTGAATCAGGTGGGAATATAAAACGATTGTCTAAAATGTCTTCTTCTGGTGAAATAGGAAAATTTGGTTTCATTCTATTAAAACATTTTCAAAAAGGTAGTTCGTTGGGTTTAAAAGAAGTTACTATAAAAGATGTTCATGTTATCAAACCTACTTCGACAGAGATTGAATTTAATTGTGCAGATATTGTTTGGTTGTTTGGAAAGCAAAACAGCCTTTAAACACTGTAGGATGGAATGGGTTCATGAGTTCTTATTATAAAACTGATAGTTTTAATTTGTCGCGAATAATTCCCTTGCCATTTGTTAATGCACTTCCTAGTAACTACGATACGATTTTCACTGTTCTCATTGAAGCTGCAAGTAAAGCAAAATCTAATAATCAAAAAACATGTTTTGTAACTTTTGATCAGCCTTTATATTTTAAAGCTCGGGAAATTTTAGCGTGTATTGATGTAAATAACGACACTCACAATTTAGGCAGCATTGTTGTTAGGCTTGGCGGTTTCCATACTTTAATGCCATTCTTAGGTGCAATTGGTAATATTATGGAAGTAAGTGGATTGAAAGAAGCGTTGTGTACAATTTTTGCAAAAAATTCATGCGATAAAGTTTTAACAGGTCATGCATTTTCTAGATCCGTTAGAGGACATATTTTAACTCAAGCAGCTTTAGGTAGCGTAATATTATCTTTGTTAAAATTGAATGATGATGAAATTTACGTGATGAACTATGCTTTAAATGAATTTGGAGAAGAAAATTTTGTAAATGCTGTAAATGATGAGAGAGTTTTGCAAATTAGAAAAAAATTTAATGAATTTTTAGAAGTTTTAAAAAAATGGTCCAACGTCTCAGCTGTGGGTACAATATTTTAAATTAGTAACAATTGTAAAAGAGTTTATAAAAGCTGAAAGATGTGGAAATTGGGAGCTTCATTTAGAATGTGTAAAGAAAATGATTCCTTTCTTTCATGCAAGTGGTCAATTCTTATATGCAAAGTCGAGTCATTTATATTTGCAAGATATGTCGAAATTAAATATTGAAAGTGAAACTAATATGAATTCATTAGAATTTAATAAGTTTTGCGATACAGGTTTTTTACAATTAGAAGATCTAATAAATTTTGGTCGGGTGTTTGGTCAGATATGACTATAGAGCAAGTATTAATGAGATCGATGAAAAGTAGCGGTGGTTTGACTCACGGTCGTGGTATTACTCAAAGCGTTTTGAGTAAATGGATTTTGTCAACAATAGCTTTGACAGATGTTTGTAACGAAATGCAAGATTTTTGTAACGGTTCGCATGCTACTTCTGAACAACATGTCGACATACGCCCACGTAGAATTTCTAAAGATGCAAAATATTTAGAAAAATTATGTGACTTTTTTCAAAAACATTATCCTTTTCCTCAAACTGAAAAAATAATGTCAATTTACTCTGGTCTGATAGGTGGTAGCGAAATAAATTGTTATAACGCGTTAGATATTGGTTCTAAATTACAAGATGAAACTGTAGGTAAAGATTTCGGTTCTGTGAAATATGTTAAAAAAAATAAGGTTGTTTCACTTCGGGCAGCTAATTCTGCCATTAAACTTAATGACGAATATATAAAAATTAATCCCTTATTGTTATTTCAAAGAATTTCATTAAATTTAGAAAAAAAGAGGATATGAAAAATTATCTCAAATTTGAACTTGCACCTTTTCCGTTATCAATGTTCGACGAGGGGGGAATACGTAAAACACAAAAATCAGTTTTTTATGACAATTTTGCTAGTATTAAAGATCAAGGACCATTAGAAAATGTTATTTTTGTTATTGATGGCGGCTTTGCGAGGAATTAAAAACAAATAATTTTAAAAATGAAGTTGCTGAGTCAGACGCAGATCTTTTAATTATACAAACAGCAATACAAAATGCTACGAATAACGTTACGATTAAAATTGTTGGACAAGACGTAGATCTTTTAGTTTTGCTGACACAATTTGCTTCTCCAAATTTTAATATTTTATTTGTAAAGTATTGTTGTTACGTTTGCAGTAACTTTTAAACATTTAATTCCTAATATTTGATTGTTATGCATACATAAAAGTATATGCATAAACTGTAAATATGAGCATGCACTTGTTGACATCAGGAGTTTTAAGCATTACTCAGTAGAACGTGCAGTAGAAATGATCAGAAATTGACACTCTAAATGATATGAAACTCATCGTACCGGTAGAGAATAAGAGAAACGCGAAGGAATGCCCGATAACTTCTGTTGACTCCAATGTATTGCTCATCTCGAATATATATAGGTATATGCGTATATATATAAATATTATTCTCTATTTCGACTAAGTTAAATCCAATATAAGAGATATAAAACAAGATCAAACAAAGCCAACCTTAATTGTTTAAACAACAAGACATTTTTATGGACAGTTCTTATGGCATATCTAACTACCATTTTAATTATTATTATTATAAATTGATTTTTAAACAAAGAAAAGTTATATTTAACAAAATTATAACAATACAAATGTATAAATTGATTGTTATAACCATATATAAGTAACATATAAATTGTTAATAATTAGAATCAACTTATATAACATTTCAATAATTCTTCGAATTTGTATTATATAAGAACGACTCTAAAGAGGGATATCCAACGCATAGTGACCTCACTCAACCAAAGTTCAGTAACCTGGGGCCTGTTCGGTTAAATTTGATTGGTTAACTAAAATAGCTCGGCTCCAGATTGGTCTGGAAGACAACATACATTTTTCTAAACATCTCTATTGGCTACTCGTTACTTTGCGCCCTTTTTCCGCAAGTGGGAACTATTGCATAAAAGCCGGAAAGCCCTCTTCCGAATCGTCATTTTCTTCCGTTCTCTTACCGAAGTAACCAAAGATTTTGTCCCATCAGGCAGATGCCCTTTTTATATTATTTTGTAATCGTACCAAAAGACATAGTCTGTTAAATTATTCGTGCCGTCGAATTCTGTATTTAACAGAAGTTCTTACGAGTCGAGACAATCAAAATATTCAGGGTCTTGATGTAAAGCTTTTAGTTTTAATACGGTTTTCGATTGTTACGGATCGTTCTAATCCCGTTTTTTTTACTCATTTTAAAGTTTGTGCCTTTCAAATAAAATATTTGAAAGTAGTAGTAAGTATTTATGTAAATTCAAACCGATACAACTGTAAGTATTTGGTAAGAATTATCATTGTATAACCACCTTTATAATTGAGCTTTTTCTTATAATAAAAAAATTCTATAATTCTAAATCTATATTTTCTTCTATCCTTTTAAATTAGGAATAACGTCATAACAGCTCCCATAGAGTTGAAGCAATAACGAACTCACAAATAAATAATTTTCGCAAGACTTACCATCTTGCGAGAAAATTGCTAGCGACTTCCGAAAGTACATCGCTCGATATTCAAACCACGGTTATTATTAGAATATTATTTTTAATATAAACGTAACAGTTAGCAATTTTCTGGTGGCAGCGGTGGGATAATTGCCAAATTTTGACATTATTCACAATTAAATTTCATTCAGGCTTTCTTTCTCTAACAAGACTAATAATTTCAAATCATTCCTTGAGTATTTTCTACATCCAAATTCTATTTTGAATATATGTAGTTGTTAGAGAATTAGTATCTCGAGTGCCTGTTCAAAATTTTATTTCATTTATCATAAACCATTTCAAACCCATTTATAAACCAAAAGGGGAATATTATCAACTACGAATATGATTTTATCACATACCACTGAATTCACTAAGAGTTTTAAATAAGTATTTTGAATTTACTTAAAATTATTTATTGCAATACTGTATATAAAATTTCATTAATACCCTCGTTTGTCTACTGCTTGGTTATTATCATATAAACTTTAATTTTAGTTTTATTTTATTTTTAAGTTAATTCGTAAGTTTAATTTTAAGTAGTTTCTTAATCTTTGAGTTTTAATACTCGAATAAAGGAACTAATTATATTATAATTATATTATTGCATGACATTAATCTTAAGTTAAATTTAAGTTAGTTTAAGTTGTTCTTTAGTGCTTGCAGTTTCAATACTCGCAGGAAAGAACTAAATTCTTAACTAATTCAGCTTCTTTAATGTTTGCAGTTCCAATACTCACAGGAAAGAACTGAATTATATTTACTATCGTAAGTTGATAATTTTATACTTAACATTAAGTTCTAGTATTAATGCATGATATTGATATTAAGTTAAATTTAAGTTAGTTTAAGTTTGTTCTTTAGTGCTTGCAGTTTCAATACTCGCAGGAAAGAACTAAATTCTTAACTAATTCAGCTTCTTCAATGTTTGCAGTTCCAATACTCACAGGAAAGAACTGAATTATATCTACTATCATAAGTTATTAATTTACACTTACCTTTATGTTCAGATATTATTGCATAATATTAGTTTTAAGCTAGATTTAAGATTATTCTTTATCGCTCGAGTTTCAATACTCGCAAAAGAACTACAATATTTTTACTAATTAGTTATTAGTAATTTTAGTAATTTAAGCTACTTTAAGAAGAAAACCAAGTATTAAACAAATGAGCTCCATATTTTACACACATGAATCTAGACCCAAGAAAAATCAGGATACGTAAAAGACTTTAAGAAAGAGTTATTAAACACAAGTGGGAAGAGATACAAAGAGAATTATTCCCTAATTTTCCCCTGTTCGAATCCTCAAAACTCGAACGTAAGGCAAAATTAAAATCATTAATATCCGAATTATAGAAAGTACTTGCAAGTTTATTGTAACAACTTTTTATGTTTTTAAATAAAATCTATATTAATACAACATTTCCAAAATTAGAAGTTGTTACGAAATTTAACTTTTCAGAAAGAATAAATCCCTTTTTAAAACACCCTGAATTAACCCTTAAAGAATTAACAGCATAATACAAAAAAAAACCTTCTTTAGTACTACATCCCATAACAGATCTTCCTAATGACAGAAATTTCAAAACAAAATATTGAAAACTTTTATTGATTTTTTTTTAAGGTGACAAAAAAAAACGAATTTTACCTTTTGAACATCCAACTGCTAAGAATATATTAGAAATTTTAAATACTGCTAATATTTTAGTAGAAAAATTTTTTTTTTATATCTAGTACAAACATTTCTCTACTTCGTACCTTCTAAAGATTATAATTAAATAATACAAGTATCATTATAGTTTCAAACTTTTTAAAAATGAGTTTTCATTTACTTATTATACTCTGAGTACAATTTCAACTCTAATGATCGTAAATTAATTCCAAAATTCAATAAAATTATTATATTTACGCGATACCACTCATATATAGAACCAAAAATATTACAAAGCCATTCTAGAATATTTCTCATTATGTGGCACCACAGAGAACACTATGACGACCCTGATAGTAACAATCAATTCGACAACTTAACATTAGGTACTGAAATCGATCTTTACTCTGTCTCAGAAATGGTACAAAATATTACAGAATTTTATGCTCTGCGTCAAGGAATGTCACAAGTACGCTATTTTGACGGTAAAAACATTTGTTTTAACGATTTCATACAAGACATTAGGAATGGATCTAATTATGTTCCAGCTGCATGTCACAAAAAATATATCAAAGCAGTTCTCACACGCTTAAAGGACGCTGCCCGAGATCGCGTACGCTATTTTGACTTTGATACCCTAGACGATTTGATACAATATCTAAACAGAAAATTTCTACCTAAGAGATCATATTCTTGATGTTTACAAGAAATCTCTTCTATTCGTATGAAAAAGGGAGAAGAGATTATTGAATTTTACGATAGACTTTGTTCTCTTTACTCTGATGCAAAAGCCACATTAGAAGAAAATTATGGGAATAATGTCACTAACGCGGGTTTTGCATTACGAGATTGTATTTTAGATACGTTTATACGTAGCCTACCAAGAAATATTTCAATAAAAGTTGAAATATCCAATCCTAAAAACATTCAGGAGGCATTACAAACTGCTCTAAATATCCAAAACTATCCAGGAGAACTATTCTCCGAAAATAGTGATTATCACATTTTAGGCCATGAACAAGATAATGTAAACAGTAGTTCGGAAATTTTTTATTCACGTTCTTGTGAAATTGACTGTCAACCTTATTCTTATCCTTACTCTCAACCTATGAAACCTCAATTTTTACAAATTCCCTACCCTTTTCCTTACCCATACACTAATCCATTTCCTTTCATGACACAATATTCACCTCCTAATGATAACTTAAACGACAATTATTCTGAACATTTTTAATAAAATTATTTTCAGAGACACAAATTTCTGATACTGTTTACTACTTTTCATACTATTTGAAAAAAACTTTTTGTCAAAAAAAAATTTAACTGTTTTTCACAAATAATAAAATTCTTCGCTGAAATTCAAATACTTTTAATATTTTTACAGTTTTTGATAAACTTTTCAAAAGAATTCAATTATTTAAGAAAAATTGACAAAAATTTCTTCTCAAAAATTTAATTAATCAAAAGTTAAATTTTTTTTTTTGAATTAATTTTTGTTAAAAATTTCTCCAAGGAAATGAATTATTTAAACAAAAGGTAAATTTTTGTTATTTTGAAAAGAATCATCAAATTTTTGTAATTTTTGTGAATTCACAAAAATTAAATTTTTGACATTAAATTTAATTTTTAATAGCTACTCCTTACTACCTTTTTCAGTCTTGAAACTACTTTTTGCTGCTTTTTAAAATTAATTATTGAGAAAAAAAAACTGTATTAATAACGAACAATTTTTTTTAAATCACAAAACATTCTTTTATGCATACACCAAAAAAATAAAATTTCAGAGTGAGAAGAAAATTCCGCTCAACAATTATTTTTACATTTTTTTTCAATTTACGAATATTCATCTAAAAGAAAGAGGAATTTTTGTTTATATTTAAAAATTTTTAATTAAAAGATTAATTTTAATATTTCTTCTTTGATTGAAATTATTCCTCTAAAAATGAAACAAATTTATACTAAAAAGAATATTTTAAAGTTGCTTTTTGTTTTTCTGAATGCAGCTTTAACCTGTCTAAAAGGTGACATTTAATAACAAATATAATAAAGGAAAATCCTCTTAATTAGAAAAGAAAACTTTAGTGCCCGTATATAAGAAAAAAATGCTGCAAAAGAAGAGGAATTCTATAAATTTGAAAATACTTTTTCGGTGAAATTTTAATTACTAACAATGTGTACATTTAACCATAAATTATTGTTTTGATCTTATAGAAACTAAAACTAACCCCTGTGTAATTAATGTTCCTTATTAATGACTACAATGAATCCCAATTATTATTAAAAATAATTTCACCAAAGTAATAAAGCAAAAATAGTTAATATTAATTTAAAACAATAAATTTTATAATAAATAAATTATATTAAATTTTATTAATTTTAACCTTAAAAAAAAAAAAAAAAAAAAGGAACCACTTTATTTTGAGGTACATTTCCTTAACGACTAATTCCCGCAGAAATATAATTCCTTAACATTTTACGCTACAACGCCAAAGGTCCAAAGTTCGATACCCACATTCTGCAAAAATTTTTTTTTCTCTCTCTCTTTCTTCTTTTTCTCATTATTATATTTATTTTTTATAAATGTGTATACATCCCTAACTCAAATTTCCCTTTTAATTCTTCTTTGCATTTTTTTTCTTCTCTCTCTCAGTCGATGAAATTTTTTTTTGGGGGGGGAGATATGCAATAATCTTGCACAAATAAATAAACAAAAAAAAATAATAATAAATTAAATAAATAAAAAAAAATATATATTCTTTACTAATCGTATATAACCTCCTTAAACTCTATTAGAAGAATAATCAGAGTAAATACAAGAATGAATTTCTTAACTTGCATGATTTACAAAGACGAACGTGCCAATTGCCTTAAGAAATCCTAAAGGGGCATTTAGATCGAACCAAGTTGCCATTACATTTTCATCTGTAAATAAACAAAAAAAAAATTTTATTATAAACACAACACGAAAAAGTACTACAATTCTTTAGATTACTTTTTATTATGTTTTAAAACAACTTACCTTGTAAAAAAAAAAAAAAAATTTTGCTTCTTCGAAGAGAAATGAAATAATTTCCATCCAAATTTTTTATTATGCAAATTGGAGAACCATATTTTATTCATAATTGAGAATTTTTTTTGTAGAATTTCCTTAGCAATAAAAATGGAAATTGTTTTATTGGATCTTTCCCTGTAACAGATCATTTTCTTAATTTTGACTTGCCTTTTTCTTGCGATTTATACCTTCCTTCCACGTCTAGAACAGATAATATCAAAATGATAAGAATTCAATCATATTAATAATGCTAATGTCGATAAAATATAAGCCTACGGAAATATGTACGTACATTTAAGACATATATTATACCTTGTAATAACTTAATAAATAATTTACGTTTATTACACACCAAAATCATCTTCGATGCTTATATCATCACAATCAAATTTCATTTGACCTGGGCACTCCTCATTATCTACAACAAATACAATATGTCTTACATGTAGTTACATATAAATACGCATATAGTGATCACATATGTAAACAAACTATTTAATACCTTATATTAACAATATCAAAAGTTTAACAAATCAAATAATAACAATTCCACTAAAATTTTCTGTAACAAATATTATATCACAAATATTAAATTCTACACAACACATAAATATAAATTACATTCAGACATTTCCTAACCTCTTCTTTACATCCTTCCTATCAAAATCCCATGCCGCTTCAATACAGCATGAGATTGTAGAATATAATCTCTCGAATTTTTCGAAGTACACCGAATCATAAATCCTTTCTTGGTTCGGGATGGTGGTCAATGATGCCTGTCCCATCATTTGCATTGATCCGTGATAGTTCGTTGAAAACATTGCCCACTTCCAAAGGTGGATTTATCATCGGCAACCCCCACATTGCAACGATGAAAACACAATGACTATCTTTCAAAAAAAAAGATACTCTATTCGTCAGTTGATTTAATAATAAGGACAACTCCATCAAAGTATTGTTCTGTGTTTGACCATCACTCCGTGGTGCAAGCTTTGTTCTATCCCGTCTCTGGCTCGGAGATAACCTGCGTCTCCGTAGGAACGACACCTGGAGGATAATTAATGTCTTTTGAAGGACTTGTACAACAGAACTCCACATTACCTTGCCTCCGATGACGATCCGCAGCAACCTCCGACATCTTCCTGAAAGAGCCTTCCAGAGTTTCTATTCTGGAAGCTAATTGCTGATTGAGATGTGCCAGGTGTAGGCTCATGGCTTATAGCCACCACTGGTAACTCCATGCCATCCTCACTATCTACACTAAGAACTATCTCATGAATTTGATCTGCACCAGACTATTTGCAAAGAAGAACTGACCTACTCTTTGAAATTTTCTCATCACCAATTGTCACATCAGAGAATTTTACAGAACAGAACGGATGAATGTCCAAGTGTACATACGAATTAATTTTTACATTTTTCTTAACGTTTATATACAAGGAAAATCTGAACATATGCTTCCGACACAGCGGTCACGTATTTTAAACTTCTTATAAAATACTTCCCTTCTCACCTTTTATACCAACCTTATAAACCAAACTTACCAAGTACCTTCCTTAAAGAAACATTTATATCCTTTTATAAACACAGCACACATCCTCCGACTTTAAACCCACACTACAAAATATTGTACACGCACGTATGTATATAAAAAAAATGTCGCCAAAACAAAATACAAAAAAGAAAAACTTATTGTAAAATACGAAGTATTATTTTAAGTTTGAGATATTATCAGGGACGATAATATTCCTAAGTGGGGAAGGCTGTTACGTTTGCAGTAACTTTTAAACATTTAATTCCTAATATTTGATTGTTATGCATACATAAAAGTATATGCATAAACTGTAAATATGAGCATGCACTTGTTGACATCAGGAGTTTTAAGCATTACTCAGTAGAACGTGCAGTAGAAATGATCAGAAATTGACACTCTAAATGATATGAAACTCATCGTACCGGTAGAGAATAAGAGAAACGCGAAGGAATGCCCGATAACTTCTGTTGACTCCAATGTATTGCTCATCTCGAATATATATAGGTATATGCGTATATATATAAATATTATTCTCTATTTCGACTAAGTTAAATCCAATATAAGAGATATAAAACAAGATCAAACAAAGCCAACCTTAATTGTTTAAACAACAAGACATTTTTATGGACAGTTCTTATGGCATATCTAACTACCATTTTAATTATTATTATTATAAATTGATTTTTAAACAAAGAAAAGTTATATTTAACAAAATTATAACAATACAAATGTATAAATTGATTGTTATAACCATATATAAGTAACATATAAATTGTTAATAATTAGAATCAACTTATATAACATTTCAATAATTCTTCGAATTTGTATTATATAAGAACGACTCTAAAGAGGGATATCCAACGCATAGTGACCTCACTCAACCAAAGTTCAGTAACCTGGGGCCTGTTCGGTTAAATTTGATTGGTTAACTAAAATAGCTCGGCTCCAGATTGGTCTGGAAGACAACATACATTTTTCTAAACATCTCTATTGGCTACTCGTTACTTTGCGCCCTTTTTCCGCAAGTGGGAACTATTGCATAAAAGCCGGAAAGCCCTCTTCCGAATCGTCATTTTCTTCCGTTCTCTTACCGAAGTAACCAAAGATTTTGTCCCATCAGGCAGATGCCCTTTTTATATTATTTTGTAATCGTACCAAAAGACATAGTCTGTTAAATTATTCGTGCCGTCGAATTCTGTATTTAACAGAAGTTCTTACGAGTCGAGACAATCAAAATATTCAGGGTCTTGATGTAAAGCTTTTAGTTTTAATACGGTTTTCGATTGTTACGGATCGTTCTAATCCCGTTTTTTTTACTCATTTTAAAGTTTGTGCCTTTCAAATAAAATATTTGAAAGTAGTAGTAAGTATTTATGTAAATTCAAACCGATACAACTGTAAGTATTTGGTAAGAATTATCATTGTATAACCACCTTTATAATTGAGCTTTTTCTTATAATAAAAGAATTCTATAATTCTAAATCTATATTTTCTTCTATCCTTTTAAATTAGGAATAACGTCATAACAGCTCCCATAGAGTTGAAGCAATAACGAACTCACAAATAAATAATTTTCGCAAGACTTACCATCTTGCGAGAAAATTGCTAGCGACTTCCGAAAGTACATCGCTCGATATTCAAACCACGGTTATTATTAGAATATTATTTTTAATATAAACGTAACATTGTACAACGGGTACTTCCGACGAAATTTTTAATGTTAATAGTTTGAAGTTTAAAGAATTAAAAGACATAATTGCGTTTTTACATGCTTTCACGGGTTGCGATAGTACATCAGCCATTTACAGGCAAGGTAAAAATAAATTATTAAAACTAATGAAATGTAATAAAAATTTACAAACTTTAGCTAAAGAGTTTTATAAAAATAATGCAGATCCTAACGAAATTATTTCTAGTTTATATGCAACTAAAAAAGAAACAGGAAATTTAGAAGAATTGCGATTCAAATTATTTCGTAAATTGTCTTTAAAGAATTCATTTAAAGTTTACCCCCAACAGAAGCTGCTGGTAAAGAGCATTCTTTTAGAGTATATCATCAAATTCAGAACTGGTTAGGAAAAACACTAGATGCAACAAATTGGGGTTAAAAACTAACTGCAAATGGTTTACAACCCGTATTTTTTGCAATTTTCAAATAAACATATTTTTTATTTTTTTCTTTAAATTTTGTACAAATACATACAACTTTTCCATTCGACACTTTTTTGTACAACAAAAAACAAAAAAATTGTACTTTTTTTCAAAATGTGCAAAAAATTGAGATTTATAGTGAGTGAAGCATTAGTCGAAACATTAAAAACATATAAAAACTTTCTGTTTTTGTCTTTTAGATGCCAAATTTAGGTAAATAAACGAAATTAGGAACAAAAAAGAACTCAAAATATCCAAAAATTTTGCTCTTTTTTATTTTTTCTGTAAAATTTGTTTTTTATATTCTCATCAAAAATGAGAAAGTCTTGGATTTGTACGATTTTCAGAAATTTCTAATTTTGATAAATCTTCACGTTTCATGACCCCCTGGTTCCAAAAAAATGGTTTTTAGAGAAGTGTCTGTCTGTCAGTCTGTCTGTCTGTAATTACCTTTTATTTGCTTTAAAGAAATTTCAAAGAAAATTTAGATAAGAAATTCCGGAGAAATGCCGCAAGTAAAAATTTTTGTAGGTTTTTGTTCTCATTTCTCTTTAAGGGGAGGCGAAGAGGTTAATTTTTTTCTTACCTTATTTTTAACCCAAAAACTTATGGTAAGGTCAAAAGTTTGAAAATTAAATTTTTTAAGATGTTCGTAAGTTCTTGTTAGACAACTTTTCACATGGATTTGCAAAAATATGCAACGAGTAAAATGATAAAAATTCTAACCTCTTCAATAATTTAATTTTTAAGTTTTTTATTATTCCATGTTTATGGGTTAAAAATTAGGTAAGAAAAAAATATAACCTTCTTTAATAATTAAAATTTAAAGGGGTCAAAGTAAGGGTGGCGCCTCCCCTTAACTTATAGTAAACAGTAATACGAAGATTATTATAGTTAACAATTATTTTAACTATTTACTTTTACTTACAAAATTACAGTAATCTATAATATGAACTGAAATTTGCTATATGCTTTGCTTTAACGACCTATCTTGTTAGGTCTTGTTCAAATAAAATTCAAAACAAGAGCTTCTTGATTCTCGAACATGTCACGGTGGTCTTGAATCAACTTTGAATGAAATGTCTTAGCACATCATTTTTTTTTGCTGATTTGGGTTATTTGCATTCTAAATAATGTGTAAAAAATTTATAGCCCATAACTTGTAGAGCCGTTTTTATATTTATTATATATAACCTTTTCGTTAATTTTTTTTTCTGTACAGTAACTGGTATAATTTCCGTAAATTGGCAAAAATATGTGCCTTAACATGTATTGTAATATTTAAACAAAACTGACTTATTGTGTCAGAAATATTATTTAAATTATTATATTATTTAAAATTAAAGAAAAGTATTAGGGTCAGTTGGGGTAAATCCGGACAGAGGGCAAATACGGACAAAAGGTGTTGGATCTTAACTTTCAAATTAAAAATTCAGTTCGACGTCAATATTTTAAGCTCAGATCCTTTAAAAGAGATTCTGACTACTTCCATGATTTTATCTCGACAATTGTCAACAGGATAATTTAAAAACTTAAGGTAAATCTGGACAGAGCTTCTATTACATTTTAAAAAATGGTGTAAGTAGTGTAATTCGATTAATTTTTAAACAACTCCGGCATATTGGATCCGGCATTTTGAATTTTCAAAATCTGACTTTGTATTCGTATTCAATGATCCCAAAACCTTTTCTTCATCAAGTTTGATTAAAATCCATTAAAATTTGTTAAAGCTATACATGTTTTTGATTATTACTTTTTGAATCGTTAATTTATTAACTTTTATGATACTACAACACTTAACTGATTCAACTTTTATACATCTAGTATGAATTTTTTTCAAGTTGTTCTATCCCTTAATAGAGTAGTATACTTAAGATAACTTTATTTTAAACCTTTCTTAGAAACTAAGCTGTCTGGATTTACCCCAAATTTAAAGAAATTTTATAAATCTTTGGGTAAATCCGAACAATAAAATGTAAAAAATTAAATATAAAATTTTATAAAAAATAAAAAATTAATCTAGGGAACTCAAGAAAGAAATTAATGCAGTATAAAACGAAAGAATTGCTTTTTATTATAAAAAAACTTACGTCATTTGTGAAAAATAGGTATTTTGTCCGGATTTACCCCAACTGACCCTATTTTAATTAATATTATGCTTAAATCCATAATTTGATACAAATATGTAACATTTTAAATAAAAAACTGATGATTTTTTTTCAAAATGAGTTTTCTCAAAAACGGCTCGACAAGTTATGGGCTATAAATTTTTTACACATTATTTAGAATGCAAATAACCCAAATCAGCCAAAAAAAGGGATGTGCAAAGACTTTTCATTCAAAGTTGATTTAAGACCACCGTGATGTGTGAAAACTGCCTTACGTCTTTGCTATCGCCAAGACCTACGGCAAATTGCCAGATGTCCCTATGTTGATCGATTCTATTACTCAAAATTTTAATGGTGAAAATCCACTCGGTTGTTACCAAGTCTATTTCTGCAACCTTGAAAATTTAGACAGTGGTAACACTGTTTTTTCGAATTTTTAAAAATATTTAAAAAACCGTTTTTTACAAACATTAAACAAAATTTAATTTGAACTAAATTATATTAAATAAGTAAATAAATAATAAAAATAATAAGTTTTAAATTTTATTTAAAAGAAATATATGAAAGTGAATATGTATGTGTTTTCGTAAAATATTGATTTGTATATGTGTATTTCTGTGTTGGGTATTATGTGTTTATATAAGAGTAAGAGCATATATATATATTTAATATACATACGTATATAAGTATGCTTTATGGGGGTTGAGTGGGTGATACAATACTCCTACGCAACAATGTCTGTATGATAGATCGACGACAAACGATGAAAGATATGAGGAACGATGAACGTAGAAGCAAGTTAATGTAATAGAGGATCCTTAAGGAATGTAAATTTTAAAACTATATAAAGAATAAAAATTATTTTTTTAGTTTATTCTGATGTTTTCTTTTGACTGGCTTCCTTGCCGGTAATGACAATAACGTCAAATCATCGTAATTGTGCTCCCTCTAGAATACACGAAGGCACGTCAGGATTTCACAGGGTTCGCTCTACAGTCGCGACGGTTATCGGAGTCGATCATTCAATTTCGCGTTGCAAATTGTTCGCGCCGGAAACTCATATCCGGGCACTTCCGGTTCTCCCTAGCCCCGCCTTTCAGCCAGGGGGTCTGACGCAGATGAGCGGCGAACTCGCTTCCGGTTGCCTGACTACGAATCATCTCCTCTCTGTCTTTCTCTCTTTCTCTCCTTCTATTCGTATATAAATGTATATACATTTCTCTATCACTCTCTCATTCTCATTCTGGTCTATTTCTCCTATCCTTCTTTATTTATTGACATCGACATTTATCTCTTTCTTCCTTTCTCTCAGCTTCTATGTAATTTTCACCTGCGCTCCTATTCGCCTCTTGTAGCTTCAGTGATTTTTATTCTCGGAACGTTCTACTGAGAGATTATTGTTGAACATGTTTTGAATAAACGCACAACACTCAGCGACCTTAACAAAAAATGAGCTAAGTTATCGTAACTGAAGTTTCGAATTTTTTTATCTATACATACTGAAAAACAATAGTTATAACATCAAATATGAAGGAAGTTATCAATTATCCGAATCAATCTCTCAAAATAAATCTCTTAAACAAGATCTTAATTACATATGTAGCGACTGAGATTCTCAGTGTACATGTAACTCAGTGGTCAGAGCAATCTACTGGCAATAGAAAGGTCGTGGGCTCGTATCCCACCATGCTACCGTTTTTTCTGAGTTCTTTGATAATTTAGAAATTAATAATTAATTTTGAAAAAATGATTTCCTGAGAAAAGCTGATTTCTGTATTAGAATAGCTGTGCTGTCGATACAAATGAAATTAAGATCTTGTTAAAGAAATTTATTTTGAGAGATTGATTCGGATAATTTATAGCTTTTTTCATATTTAATATTGAAACTGTCGAATGATAAATTCACTCCCTTTAATAGTTATAACAATTTAACTACAGAAATAGCCTTAGATGGACAAAAAATGCTGTTTTAGGTTGGAGCTGGATATTTAAATTTTCCTAAACTCTTTTCATTCAATGTTCTTTGCGGTTTAATACATTCCTTAAAATTATTTTAATTTCACTTTCTTTAAAATATAATTTGCAAATAACATATGTCTCCTTTGCAAATATTTGTTGTTTTTTGTAGGAACAATTTACATCCAATAGTAATAGGTATATATTAGACAAATATTTAAAAAAACAAACCACTTTTATAACGGACAGTTTATAACTGACGTAATCTTTTCATCCACGAAAGGTTCTTATGTTTATAAAAGTTGGACCAAGAGTATGAAAAACTGGCACACTTTTTACATGATATTGTACTAGCTGTTGAGTCTCCTTATACTACTCAATGTTTATGTTTCAGGTGTTAAATATATAATTTATTTATATGGGGCAAATTTTTTCAAGTGTACCAATGTTAAAATTACAAGTTGTTGGATCGGGTAGATGTGTACTTTCAATATATGAAACCAACAAAATCACGTTTTTTTGGTTTCATATATTGAAAGTACACATCTTAAGCCTTCTTTTGGTACAAGATAAAGAAAAAAGGGTCCTTTTGTAAAACAATCATAAAATACTTAATTTTCAAAAAATAAACGTAATTTTTTTGGTTACATATATTGAAAATACACATCTTAAGCTTTTTTGGTTTAAAAAAAGAAAGAAAGTGTCCTTTTTGAATAAAATCTAAAAATTTTTAATTAAAAAAAATGGTTTAGTTTTGATTCTGGTACCCGAAATTTTCAATCCTTGAAAAATCCGAATTTTCTAATTTATAAAGCTTGAAAATATTTTAGTTCTTAATTTTGCAATTAAAAATTCGAAAAAATAAATAATTACAAAAATTCGACAAATTATCGAAGGTTCGCGTACTCAAATTTGTTTGAGTTTTTAGAATTTTTGGGTACCCGATTAAAAAAATGTTAGACACCCGAATTTTTAGAAAACACGAATTACTTCGGATATCCGAAAAATTCTAGAACCCGGCTGCATTTGGGTATCCGAAAATATCGAGTACCTGAAACATTAAGGACATTTCCATGAAAAAGCGGACATTTTTGGTACGTGCACCACGACATAAAAATAATATATCTTTGATACATTAAGCTGTAAAATTTAAATTTAAATCAAACACTTTCTTATATTTCTTAATGCATCATAATACATAAAAATTTTACTCTAATAATGAGAAAAAAGATACAGACAATTTTAAAAAAAGCGACGCACGGACGTTTTTAATGGAAATGCCCACCCACATAGCACAAAAAACATCCAGGAAACTTCCAGGAAGTTTCGGAAGTGGGAACCTTCAGAAGTTACCCTTAGTAACTTCCTGGAAATTTCTAGGAAATACAATAATGTCCGCAGGTTAGAAGCTTCTTATGGGAACTTCCTGGAAGCTTCTAATAGAAACTTCCTGGAAACTTTATGGAAGTTTTTAGAAAGTTTCCAAAAATTATTACAATTTTTTAGTAGGTTAATAAGAGAATAAAAAACTTCCAGGAAGTTTCGAAAAATTATTTAAAATTTTTTTTAGTAGGTTAATAAGAAAATAAAAAAGTGGGTATAATTAACAAAATGATCTTCACAACTACAACAAACATAAGGGTAAGGCGGACTCGAAACCCAAGTCACATTAGATAACCCTCAAGGTGAGCTACTGGGATAGCGCTTCATGCACTCAACCAAATCGCCACTTGACTTTATAAGGTTAATTTATATATTATATATTTCATTATATCTTTGAGGAAACTAATTTCTACTTAAGATAAATTTTTTTAAATTAAATTTTACAATATTTGGATAATTCGAACATTTTTCAATTAAATAACAAATTCAAAAATTGAATCAATATTTTATTTCACCTAAAGTCGTTACGGCCTACTTTTAGAAAAATCTCATAATTTGTACAAATAATGATTAATGTCAATAGCATTCACTTTCGATAAATATTTTAATTTATTAATGTTTCTATTATAATTTTTAAATTAAATTGCACAGAAAAGAGGTTAGTTTCTATATGGGAAGCTTCTAACCTAAGGACATTATTGTATTTTCTGGAAATTTCCAGAAAGTTACCAAGGGTAACTTCCGAAGGTTGACACAGGAAACTTCCTGGAAGTTTTTGTGCTATGTAGGCAAAATATAAATAGCGATTACTTTTATAAATTTTGATGAAATGTACACTTTATATACATCAATCGATTCGTTTTCATTTCAGAAATGCAATTTTGACCAGAGTTAACTAAAATTTAGATATAGTAACAGTTATTTTAAAAAATTCAAAATTTTTTTAATTTTGAAAAATATATGTAAACAAATTTTTTGTAGATATATTTGGAAATCCATGTGTCAGATTCTATGTATTAATAACTGCAATAAACCTGCAGAATCTCAGAACAATCCATTAAAATTTGTCTGAGATATTTTGTAACTCACACACAAACACATACATCTGGAAATTTGCTCATAATTAATATATACGTATGTTTTAGTTGAAAATACACTACCGTCAGAAATTGTCGGTCCGATAGACCGAAAAGGAAAAAAAAGGCAGCTACACTAAAATAATAATAACTTTGCCAAAAATGAAGATAGAGACTTAAATTTTGCAGATTTGGAAAGCTTATAACATTTTGAATAAGATAAAATTTGGTTAATTTTTGTTAACGTTTAGAACTTGTTATATTATTTAATTATTTGTAGTACAAAACTCTCAAAATTTTTAATTATAGTTCGATATGTTTAGTCCGTTGCCTGATCTACAAAAATAATAGGGGAAATTTAAAACTTATACCATTTTGTTAAAAAAAATTGTCACCTTTAATTAGAGCCTAAAAAAAAAGTAAAAAATATTAATCCGTCTCCGAGATATGATTAAAAATGTCCGCGTATGTTTTTCTCGTCATTGAACCGTCGATCGCCGCGAATACTGTCTGTTGCTTTCTCGCCTTCGTCTCCCCAGGGTCGAATAGGCGTCTCCCAAAGTGAGTGCTTTCTTGGAGCCCCTAACATATTCTTATTTCCCTAAATTATAGTTATTGTCGGAATTTTTATACTCTATTAGTCAGACTTTAATTAAATAATGTTATTATTAAAACAAATGTAGAAACAAATTATTGTCGTCAATAATTGTTTCAATATTTTAGAATTAACCTTGAATAGTGCAGTTTTCTTCTAGCAATGAATTTAATTAAAATAAAATCCATTTTTTTTATTAAGGTATTTAAAAACATTGATTTCATTAAATAGTAATTAGAAGCTAAATATATTTTAGAATATTATAATTTTTAAAACTTCTTCGAAATATTGTTAATAATTTTTTTTAGATTTAATTTAATATAGACTAAGAAAACAAATTTTTTTGAATTTAACAAACTTTGTTTAAATTAATATTTAATTAAAATATAAATTTATTTATGAAACATATTTATTCAAACCAATAATATTTTCAAATCTGAAATGTATATATTTTTTATATATTTTGGTAATTGACAACAATAATTTGTTTATACATTTATGTTAACCCATTAACGCGCAAATATCCACAATTTTAACTTAAACTTTAACACACGATTTAAAGTATTTTCAGGTAATGAATTATAGAAGAAATGAGTTATAGGTGGCTTTGAAGGTCGCTCTTGAAGATTATAGCATTATAGTAAAAAAAGTTAAATTTTACATCAATATTCAAAAAGTATCCAAATTCAATTCTAAATGTATACAAAGGGGTTTTTGGGGTCGCTGATAACGAATCCCATATCAGTTTTTAAAAATTCAAAATGGCTGAACCAATATGGCTGACATTTTTCTTTAAAATTTCTTGGATTCACTTGAAACTTGTCACTCGGGGGTTTTCGAGGTCACAGATGACGAATCCAATGATAGTTTCTCAAAATTCAAAATGGCGGATGCAATATGGCACACTTTTTTTGAAAAATTTCTTGGATTCGCTTGAAACTTGTTACTCGGGGGTTTTCGAGGTCGCAGATGACGAATCAAATGATAGTTTTTCAAAATTCAAAATGGCGGATCCAATATGGCGGACTTCTTTTGAAAAATTTCTTAGATTCGCTTAAAACTTGTCCTCGGGGGTTTACAAGGTCGCAGATGACGAACCCAATGACAGTTTTTCAAAATTCAAAATGGCGTATGCAATATGGCACACTTTTTTTGAAAAATTTCTTGGATTCGCTTGAAACTTGTCACTAGGGAGTTTTGACGGTCGCTGATGACAAATTCAATGTCAGTTTTTGAAAATTTACAATGGCGCATTTAATATGGCGGACGCTTCTTTGAAAAATTTCTTGGATTCGCTTGAAACTTGTCACTAGGGAGTTTTGAGGGTCGCTGATGACAAATTCGATGTCAGTTTTTGTGAATTTACAATGGCACATCTAATATGGCGGACGCTTCATTGAAAAAAAATTTTTTGTTCTATTTTAATGGTGTTTCCAAGTTGTACCACGTGGATGTTAACGAACCGAAAAGTGTTACTTTTTGTTTTTAATTTCAAGAATATTTTTTTAATTTTTTTAAATTTTTTGTTAGAAATTTAAAACATTTTTTGCAAAAATATTTTTTTAACATTGCTGAATTTTCTGGCTCTCAGCGAATAATTGTCAGAAGAACTTTTGGTTTTGTTTATAGCAAGCTTCGTGACTTTTGACTTGACTATTTGAATGGTGGTAAAAAACAAATTAATATCGATTTGGAACATAATTGAAAAACGAAGAAACTTTACATTAAATATAATTTCAAAAAATATACTTTAAACTAAAAACAAAAAAAGTAATACTCTTCGGTTCGTACACCTTCACGTGGTAAACTTGGAAACGCCATTAAAATAGAACGAAAAAAATTTTTTCAATGAAGCGTCCGCCATATTAGATGCGCCATTGTAAACTTACAAAAACTGACATCGAATTTGTCATCAGCGACACTCAAAACTCCTGAGTGGCAAGTTTCAAGCGAATCCAAGAAATTTTTCAAAAAAAGTTCGCCATATTGGATCCGCCATTTTGAATTTTGAAAAACTGTCATTGGATTCGTCATCTGTGACCTATAAACCCCCGGAGTGACAAGTTTCAAGTCAATCCAAGAAATTTTTCACAAAAATGGCCGCCATATTGGATTTTGTGTTGATCGAATCGCTATTTTCACCGCAGAATCTTGACGAGCAACCTCCAAACCCCCAATACCTCATTGCTGCTATAATTCATTACCTGAAAATACTTTAAATCGTGAGTTGAAGTTTATGTTAAAATTGTGGTCATTTGGGCGTTAATGGGTTAATAATAATAACATGTTTTAATTAAAGTCTGACTAATAGTATATAAAAATTCCGACCATAACTATAATTTAGGGAAAAAAGAATATGTTAGGGGCTCCAATAAACCATTTACTTTGGGAGACGCCAATTCGGCCCTGGGGAGACGAAGGCGAGAAAGCAACAGACAGTATTCGCGGCGATCGACGGTTCAATGACGAGAAAAACATACGCGGACATTTTTAATCATATCTCGAATACGGATTAACAAAAATTAACCAAATTTTATCTTATTCAAAATGTTATAAGCTTTTCATATCTGCAAAATTTAAGTCTCTATCTTCATTTTTGGCAAAGTTATTATGATTTTAGTGAAGCTGCCTTTTTTCCTCTTCGGTCGATCGGACCGACAAATTCTGACGATATTGTAAGTCCATATAACCTTTATTTAGAAAATTGAAAAACCGTCATGAATGCAAAGCTTCCTCATGAGGAAGCAACGGCACATCCAGTGTGCCATTTGGGGATGGATTCGTAAGTTTGCGCTTTAAGGTTAAAATCTCTGAGAAAGAAATATTATTCGAATTCGATGAATTTTTAAAAATTATTTGGATTAGCTATTTTTAATTTCTGAAAACTAAGTTCACATTCATTATTAATCAGCGTAAATTTTAAGAAAATAAACTTTACTATCTGAAAGCTTATACATTTTTGACCCGATATTTTAAGGTTATACGAACATCTTTTTTGTTTTTTGAATATTTTATTTGGGTGCAGATTCTGAAAGAGTGATGTTCAAGACGCAAGAAATAGTTCTCCTAGATTTTTTTACATTCTAGGTCTATGAGAAAATCACCGTCAAAAAATGTCCCTAATATGTGTCCCTTCCGTCCTTGAGTCGCAGAATTCACTGCATGTTGAAATTCATGAACATGCAGTTCCCAGTCACGATGATCATTCCCAATAAATGTTGATATCATTGTCTGTAGTATTTAATTGCTCCATTCCACCGGGCTAGCTTGAGAGTGGTAGAGTTGGTGTTGTGATATGTTTCACCCCATATTCCTCAAAAGCTTCGGTAATAAATTTACATCACTGGATGTTCGGCATCGTCAATTTCTTGAGTCAAAACGGCACCGAGGGCGTAACTACTTGCATCACACTGTGTTGTGAAAGGCAATCTGAAATCAGGGCTAGCGAGTACTAATGCTGTTGTCCATTTAACTTTTAAGTATCGAAGACTTCTTGTTGTTCGTCTCCCTACTTTCATAGTCGTCCTTTTTAAAGCATCTTGAAAAGTGTCAATCTGATTTCACTGTCATTTTTTATGAATCTTTAATATCAGTTAACCCTTCCTAGGAATATTCTCACTTGTTTGACATTCGTAGGTGTTGTATAATTTCGCACAGCTTCAATCTTCTCTGGATCTGGTCGTAATCTTTCTTCGTACAATAAATATCCCAAATATTGAACTTGTGTACATCCAAATCTACACTTGTCAGGATTTATAGCCAAATTTGACATTTTGAAATCCTTTAAAACAAATTCCATCTATTTCAAATGCTCTTTAAAGTTGTCCGTCACGATGATGATATCATCGAGACTTCTGAACACATAAGGTTCGATTTTCGGTCCAAAAAGAGAGTCAATTAATCTCTAAAATGTACTCGAGGCATTTACAAGTCTGGAAAGCATTCGGAAATATTGTCAAAGTCCTGATTCAGGAATAGCAAACGCTGTGTACTATTTGCTTTACTGGGACAATGGAATTTGATGATAAGCTAATGTCAAATCAGTTTGTTAAATGTACCCAGCTTTTCTTAATTTATTCAAGCTGGAGTTAATTGTAGACAGAGGGAACATGTCCTTGATTGTGACCTTGTTCACAATCTTTTCTGAAGTCCAAACATTGTCGAAAATAACCATCCCCTTTAAGCGGTGCGATGGCTTCATTACATTTTTCTTATACAATTTCGATGTATTTGTCTGTGCCCAGATGATCATCATTGGCGACAAACGTCTTTGTTTGTGCTGAACAGGAGTTACGTCGGTTACCCTGATATGAAGTCAGTGTAAGTGGTAATTGGTAGTTCTTCCGAAAGTAGTAAAACCGGTCTTTTTACCAAATCTTGAATAATATGCTTTTGATGGTCAGTCAGCGCAAAATATTTTCCAATCACCGTCAAATATTCTCCAGAGGCCAAGTCCAAGTTGAACATCCATGTCCAGGCTTCGCAGAAGTCGACACCTAAATTGATGTCTTGTGTAACTGAAGTAAGAACTTTTATGTCAAACGGTTGTTTGACAACAGCGTTTCTTATTTATGTATTGCATGGCTGTAGTCGGCTTCTATACGGATCTGCAACTCTCGCTGATCACAGATATCATCGTTCAATAACATCGACACACAAAAAAATTTGGATTGCCAGGAGTGCCATGTAGTAGGTTTTTTTTCTTTAAGGTGTATCTAAAGAGAAAAACATTGTCCGACCTAAAAGTTAGTTCGTGTTCTTTTTTTACAGGCTTGGTGGGGGGAGTGAATTTAGAGAAACTGATTTTTATAGGAATTTACTTAATTTCTTTACATAAAGCTGAACTTTTGCTTCTTCTGAATGTTTTTTTGAATTCAGTGACTTTAATATCATAAGAATTGAATATTAATAAAACTTAAAAATGGCAGATTGAAAATGGCGAATCAAAAATGGTGGCTTAAAAAAAATTGTTAAGATTTCCTTTAAACTTCTTACTCAGGGGTTTATGGGGTCGCTGATTACAAATCTGACATCAAATTTTCAAAATTCAAAATGACGTAGCAAATATGGCGGACAAAGATTTTTAAAAATTCCTCGCATTTACTTGAAACTCGTTACTCTGGGTTTTCGGGATCGCTGATTACGAATATGAGGTAAGTTTTAAAAAATTCAATATGGCGGACAAAATATATTTAAATGAATGAAATAGATTGAAACTTGGTACTCTGTGGGGATTTTCGATGTCGCCGAATACTAATCTGATGTTGGATATTAAAAATTGAAAATGGCGAATCCAATACGATAAAATTGTTCTGAGATTTTCTTGATACTTGGTACTTAGATGTTACCTCTAGTCGCTAATTTTAAATCTGAATTTTTCATAATCCAGAGATTGTTTACTGTAAATTTTTTACTAAAATTTAATCGCATTTCTGTGATACTACAATCTCAAAAAGTTCGAGCTAAGTACCAAGAATCAAGAAAATTTGAGAACAATTTCATCGTAAGTCGTATTGGATACATCATTTAAATTTTTTAATATCCAACATCAGATTCGTATTCAGCGACTTCGAAAATCCCCACGGAGTAGCAAGTTTTAATCGATTTCATTCATTTAAATATATTTTGTCCACCATATTGGATCCTCCCTATTGAATTTTGCAAATCTGATGTCAGATTCGTAATCAGCGACACCAAAAACCTCTTACAATTAGTAAGAAGTTTCAAGGAATTCTGAACAATTTTTTCTAAAGCCACTATTTTTTATTCGGTGGAGCGAAACTGAATTTATCTTAATTTTAAGAAAAAATTATAGGTTATTTAACATAATTCGCAAAAAGGTTAGCTTTGCAGAAGCGTCTTTGCTATATAATACGTATTTTGTCCTTAAATAATACTTTTTATGTATGCAGCACATTTCAACACACAAAAATCATAAAATGGTAGAAAATTTGTGTAAAAAGTGTTTTTTTATTGGTATTTTCAAAATTTACTCCTCTATGAAGAATTTCACATTAATATAATTTCAAAGTCAAATATAGTGTGTAAAATTTCCGAAAAACAATTACAGAAAAATTAATTTACCTTTTTCCGTTCCGAAGATATGATTATTTAAAGTTCATTTTTAATTTTAAATTCAGTAACTTTTGCTATCGGACTTAAATATTTCACAAAATCTCTTTTTTTAAACTGTGTATAAGAATTTAAAAATATTAGGCTTATCAAGATTCTATTTCGAACAATTTTACATTAAAGTTAAGCATATTTATTTCTGATGTATTGTTGAAAAATGCATTTCTATGCAAATCTATTGTTCTTACAATAGAAATGCATTTTTCAACAATACATCAGAAATAAATATGCTTAACTTTAATGTAAAATTGTTCGAAATAGAATTTTGATAAGCCTAATATTTTTGAATTCTTATACACAGTTTTAAAAAAGAGATTTTGTGAAATATTTAAGTCTGAATATTTTACAAACTACATTTGATTATATTAATGTGAAATTCTTCATAGAGGAGTAAATTTTGACACTACTGTTTTTTACTAATCGAGAAGATCATTATTTCCACAAAGACTTGTTATTAATTATTTGCATAAAGTCGAGAGCAAAAAAATAGAAACGGTTTCGTAGTAGTAAAGAGATTGAAGTGGAAAAAGATGAAGAGACCATAGATATAAAATAAAAAAGTGTCTTTTTTGCACGTCAACCTCCTTGTGGTAAGAGCTAGGCAACATCGATAAAATGTTGTTGACTGCTAACGGACGTGGAGAATAAACATAATAGATTTGTAATCAGCATCTTTAAAAATCCTCGAGTAACCATTTTCAAGCAAATCTAATCACTTTTTAAAAAATTGTCCGCCATATTGGATCCGACATTTTGAATTTTTAAAAAATAACATCAGATTTGTAGACAGTGATCCCAAAAACACCTGGTTTTTCATTGCTGGATTCGGCACTGCTGACTTTGCAACAGTTTTCTAAGCTTTCATTTCCCCCTTAGTCTTCTTATCCTTTTTCTTTTTTTCACCTTTCTTTTTTGGCGCTTTTTCGCCTTCACTAGACTTAATGTCACCCTCCTCTTGAATAGCTGTTATTTTCTTTTCATGTTTTTCTAGACATTGTTGCATTAAAAAGACATCAATAAAAAATGCGCTTCTTCTGTTTTAATTTGTAAATCCTCAGCAAGTACTTTTAACTTATTTTTATCTTTTCCTTTCTTATCAATCATTTGATTTATAATCGGAAGCGTATCTGATAAACCTACGACAACTAAACGGAAATGCTCACTCATACCAACATTTTTAATTGCACTTATTAATCTTGCATAATCAAACTTACAATTGTGTGCAGTTAATACACATTTTCTGCGAAAATTAAAAAGAAACTGATAGAATGCTACCATTGCATCTATTAAGGAAATAGAAAAAACAATTTGTTGTTAAAATCAACATTGTTACTTCTTCGAAATTTTCAATTGTTAGGCTCCGTTCTTTATATGCAGATGATTAAAAGCTTTCTTAAGACATTTCTTCGATACCTTTTTTGTGAGTTTTAAAAGTGTTCCACTTAGGAAATGGAATGTTTAATACAGTCATAACTGGGTTGAAATGGATATTACTCTTGCCGCTATTTAAAATACTTATATAATATCATTAATTATTAATAACACATAATCATTTCTTAAACATTTAAAAATCAAATTACTAAAAATAAAATGACTACAATAAAAAATCATTAGACATTTTGATTATATTTTACAATAATGTGTTAAATACAAACAGTATCAACTTCATACAATATTTGATTCAATTTACTTTTATTTACAAAATATATTGTAAACTATTCAACTAACGAGAAAAATATTAATTATGTGTTGAAGTTATCGATAACTTCAACACATAATTAATTTGGAAACCGAGTGATAGAATCAATATTATTTTATGAGAAAAATATTACTTTATTATTTTTTGATTCATTGAACATCATAATGCATATACTTACCCATTACTGCTTTTGTGTTTATATCGAAAATATTGTTTTGATTATAACACAGTGTTGTTTATCAGAAATAATGGTTTCTGTTTTGATTAGTTTAGACAAGCGATATAACCTTTTTAATTAAAGTTTGAATTGTTTTTGACTTTCTAACTGTCATAATACTGTTTGATCTAACCGAAGAAGTACTGAAGGCATCTGATTTAGATTCACTAGATGAGTCAGTGAATAATGGTCTTCTCAAATTCTTTTCTTTGTGTTATCTACTGGCTAGTCCTTGAACAGATGCTTTTTTAGCCTGTACTGGTCGGTGGATATTTTTGTCACTACATATTGTTTTCAACTGATCTAACCTTATTTTGGGTGGGTGGAGAAATTTTTACCTCTTCAGTTTGTTCAAAATTATGATTATTATAACGACGTTGGGCATTTTCTCCTTTTAAATGAGGATTCATGTCATTTAATAGCAACTCAACATTATTTTCTATTCTATTGGATGTCTAATTTCGGGGCTAGTACTAAGTCTTAAGACTGACTGTTATAAACTAATGAGTTTCTGTGCCATCCTATCTGAAACTATAGGCTGACGCGTAGTCAAAATTATTGTGGTTGTAGGTAAGTAAATTGTCTGGAAAGCAGTTGTAAAAATCGAGGTAGTAGGGATACAAGCTGTTGTCATAACTGATGTATGAGATATTTTTGAGGGGGGAGGGGGGTTAGCAAGTATTCGCTGGTCGGACTTTGTCTATTGTATTATGATAAGCTTTTCTCACAAATCCCTGCTAAGAATTTCTGATTTTGATCATTTTCTCTCAAAATATTCATGTCTCTTATTTGGAAATTGTCAACTTCCTCGTCCTCATCACTATTCATTGCTGTACCCCTTGTTTAACAAAAGTTTGAAATTTCTTCTTCTCTTGGTGCAATAAAAGATTCAAGAAGAAAATTTTTGTCATAATTTCCTTAATCATAGCGTTCACAAAAAGGAACATCTATTTCGTCAGTAAAAATTGTCTTAAGTTCAACACGAAATAATCGCTCTCTAAGAACTTGTAAAGTGTCTGCAATTGATAGTTGTTTGAGAAGTAACATCGTTACTATTTGTCCTTCAGGCACTTTGATAATAGATTCCCAAATATCTCTAACATCAGGACATCCTTTCGCTGTAGTAAATCATTTTCCCAATTACAAAAGCCTTTTTATTACTCAGTATTCACAATTCAAAATAAAATACCTATTTTGCGCCCATAATGCAAACATAATTTTTTGTCCAAACTGCAGGGAAAGTATGGCATTGAGGGCACGCACGATTAAACGCTTATTTTAGTTAAAAATTAAACTCTATATAAATGTTGAATCTTCGAAGTCTATAATGATAAACCTAGTGACACCTAGTGATTTACCTAGTGCAGGCTGTCTAGGTATCAGGATGACAAGTCTCCTGAAAAAGTGCCAGGACGTGATAATTTAGTTAGTTTGGTTTTGTGTCGACTCGAAACTAAATTCAGTTTGTCAATTTAGTTTCGTGTCGACTCAGAAACTGAAACAAAACTAAACTTTGAGCGGAAAATACTCTCGGTCAGAATGTGTTACTTTGCGCCCGCCTTAAGTGCCCGAAATGACATTCTTTCCGTGCAGGTAGGACAAAAAAATATTATGTCACGCCTTGTTAAAAATAAATAAGGTTTATTTTGGAAAAATTTGTCTAATTTTCCAATTATCGTAACAAAAATTTATTTTTTGTCGTACTTAAATTTTCACCTTAATTATCTTTCACTCCACTTCCACTTTCACTTAAGTTTTCACCTTATTTAATGTTCATTCCACTTTTACTTAAATATTCACCTTATTTAATTTTCATTACACTTCCACTTTCACTAAAATTTTCACCATAATTAATTTTCACTCCACTTTTACTTTCACTTAAATAATTTCATTTCAATACATTTCATTCTACTTACACTTCCACTTTTACTTAAATTTTCACCTTAATTATTTTTAATCTACTTCTACTTACACATTTACTTAAATTTTTATTTTTATTTATTTTCACTCAACGTCCACTTTTACTGTCACTTCAATTTTCACCTTAATTAATTTTTATTCTACTTCCACTTACACTTTCACTTAAATTTTAATTAATTTTTACTCTACTTCCTTTTCTACTTTCACATTTACTTAAATTTTTACTTTAAATAATTTTCATTCTGCTTCCACTTTCACTTAAATTTTCATTTTAATTATATATCACTACACTTCTACCTTCATCAATTTTCATTTTACTTTAACTTTTAATAGTATTTTAATTTTTAATTTCACACTTGAATTATTTTTCACCAAACTTCCACTACTACTTTTAAGGCCACCCAAAAATAATAATTGTTTTGTGATCGCGCTCTAATTTAAATAGATTAGAATATTTCGGTTCGGGATTTATGTGAATGTGAAAGTAGAATAAAAATTATTAAGGTCATATTATTTAGTGTGACGTTTTTCCATAGTAAAGAATATGGGACACGTGACCACTGAATAACATAACCTTAAGGTAAAATTTAAGTGAAAGTGGACGTTGAGTGAAAATTAATTAAAGTAAAAATTTAAGTTAGAGGGAAAGTAGAAGAGGACGTAGAGTCAAAATTAATGAACGTTAAAAATTAAGTGAAATTGAATGTGGAGTAAAAATTAATTAAGGTGAAAATTTAAGTGAAAGTGATAATGGAAGTTAAATGAACATTAATTTAGGTGAAAATTTAAGTGAAATTGAATGTAAAACTAGAACGAAAATTAATTAAGGTGAAAATTTAAGTGAAAGTGAAAGTAGAATGAAAATTAAATAAGGTGAAAAATTAAGTGAAATTGAATGTGGAGTAAAAATTAATTAAGGTGAAAATTTAAGTGAAAGTGGATCGAAAACTTAAGTGAAAGTAAAAGTAGAGTAAAAATTATTTAAGGTGAAAATTTAAGTGAAAGTGATAATGTAAGTTAACTGAACATTAATTTAGGTGAAAATTTAAGTGAAAGTGGAATGAAAATTAAATAAGGTTAAAATTTAAGTGAAAGTGGATGTGGAGTAAAAATTAATTAAGGTAAAAATTTAAGTGAAAGTAGATCGAAACCAGGGACAGGGGAAACGGGCACAAAATATTTTGCGCCCCCTCCTTTCGTTTCTACGGGTATAAAGTATGAAAATTTTCGTTACTTTATTTTTTCACGTAAAATTTTATTTCGTTTACACATATGCATTGTAAAGTACGTATTTTACCCCCCTTTACTCAAAAATACATTGTGTATTAAACTTTAACGTATATATTATTTTACCTAATGTATTAAACGCATCTCAATTACATAAAAATAAGTTGTTAATTAAAGAACCCGCTTGGGTTGTAAAAATTGTCAATTTTAAACGTTCTTGTTTCAGTTTTGTTTAATTATTAATTACTTCGTTCCAAATAAACACTATATTTCCAGAATGTAATTTGTACGAGAAAATTACAAAATGTAAAAACTCTTGTATATCCAAGTATGTATGGATGAACAAAGGTGTATAAACGTAATAAATAAAAAGTTCAGGGCGATATGCTGAATATTCTAAATTCAATTAGTCAGAAGACAAGGAAGTCCAGTTGCCCTGTGTTTTTTCGTGCTAAAATTGATACCTGAAGTCTGATTGTGGATTCATATAGTGTGGGCTGGTAGTATGAATTATGTTTCCCACTCGAGCCGATAGAGTCCGCGTGAAATTTATCCAGGTGAAATATTCCATTAAAGAGTATTCCTTTAATCGAATATTTCGTATTCGTACCTTTCGGTCCATGCGTGTAACACCCATGTTGTCCTGGCGTAAGTGGCTTACAAAATAAAGACCTTGTGTTTTTATTTATAAAATTCAAGAGAAACAACATTTTCGAATTGCCCGATGGAGGTATTTGTAATCCTGAAAGGAACAACTCCGCTGGTACTGTAAGTAACGACGTATCGTTTCAAAATAAGTAAACTTTTTTCTTTGTGGGTAAGACTCCGTCCAAAAATATGCGATTTGTTTCTTCTGACTATCATATAACAAAAAAAAGAAATTTTTTTTGCCAAAAAAGTCAAAAAAAAATTTTTGAAACTGTTTTGCCTGAGCGGGACCGATTTTTAAGTTTTCTTGTCAATTAATAAAATATTCCTTTTAATTCCACATTTCATTTAAAATAAAAAAATCGATAGAGACTCACATAGTTTTCTAGATATTGCAATTTTTGTGGAAGCGCGGCAAAAAAAAAATTTTTTTGTTATGTAATAGTCAGAAGAAACATGATTTCAAGTATAAGCCTTCCAAATTTGGCACACTACTTTCTAGTATCCAATACTTTAATTTCACCAAATTATAGAATAATCCAGACCCCATGCAAATCGCATATTTTCGGACGGAGTCTTACCCTAGTATATTTTACATTTTCTATTTACGTTTTACTTTACTTTCTGCATTTCCTATATGCCCATTAATTTAAAAATAAAATAAACTATAGAATTTTATTTGATTGCATCCTAAATTACTTTCTTGATTTCTAAATTACAATTTCACATTTCCTAATTGATAATAACGAAGTAGAGGGGCAACTTTTAAAATTGTCGGAAACGAACCTACAGAAATAAACGAGTTTCGACTCTGTCAGTTTGGAGCCTCCACATATCGCATAATTAAGGGCCAACTCAAAAGCCCGGAATACAATTAATTATCGGTTTGTAACAGAAAAATTCCATTTGTTAACTAAAAACATGATTTTTAAAATGGAATTTTTACATTTTTGGACAGATGAAAATCAATTTTTTTAGGGGGTTCTCTTTATGAAATGCTAATCTAACAATCATAATTTGTAGTAAATTGAGTGTTTACAAAAAAATTTTTTTTTGGGGGGGGGAGAAATTTTTGTCATATTAACAAATTACACAGACCAACAAAATTTTGTGGCCTAACCAATAGAAGCTGATTTTTATAGGATTTTGTCCATAGAATACGAATTTGACCTTGAAAATATTGGATTGGCTCCAGTTTTTAATCAATTTACGTTTCATTATACAAAATATGCATTTTTGGCATTTTTTGAATGATTGTACAACAATACACAGAAACAGTAAATTTGTCCGCATAACACCAATTGAAAGCTTAAACACTGCTCTTGAATATCCAAAAACAAAAAATGTAATTTATGTACACTTTAACCTATAATGTCCAAAAAAACATACGCTGTTCCATAAACGTATTAAAATTAATATTACTTTTGATCATGTAAGGTAATTCAAGTAAAAATTAGTGTCTCTGGCGTTTTTATAATCGCTAGTTACAAATCTGCTATGAAATATAAAAATTACAAGTGGCGGACCAAATTTTTAAATATAATTTACGCCTTTTATGATAAAAATTTAAAATTTTAAAAAAATTCTGCCATATTGGATTCGCCATTTTGAATATTAAAATCTAAATACAGATCAGTAAGCAGCGACCATAAAAACCCCTAGAGAGACTAATTGTTATTTAAATTACCTTACATGGTCAAAAGTACTGTTGTTTTCAATATGCTTGTGGAACAGCGAATGTCTCTTTTGACATTACAGGTTAAAGTGTACATAAATTACATTTTTTGTTTTTGGATATTGAAGAGCAGTGTTTAAACTTTCATTTTGTGCTATGCGGACAGATTTACTGATTCGGTGTATTGTTGTACATTCATTCAAAAAATGCTAAAAATGCATATTTTGTATATTGAAACGTAAATTGATTAAAAACTAGAGCCAATCCAATATTTTCAAGGTCAGATTCGTATTCTACGGACAAAATCCTGTAAGAATCGGCAGTAATATTTTAGGCAACATGCAGTTGATTAAAATTTGTCGGCCTGTGTTATCACTACATCAACAATTTTAAGTTTAACAATTTACAAAATATGCCATTTGATTACTTATTTTTTCCTGCAAATTTTGGAAAAAAATGTTGATCTAGGTCAAAAGGGGTGCTGATTCAATGTCAGGAAATCAAAAAATGGCCAAGTCTCAGGATGCTGGGTGTCGAAAATTTTAATGAGATAACACAATTTGCACTTAAATGATATATTTTAGACAATAACGCGTGATTTATCGCGTAACAATAATATTAGTAGACTTCGTGACGCAGCACGATTTTTCTTTTAAATTACACAGGCCAACAAAATTTGATTCAATTTACTTTCCAAGAATCAGACAATACTTTTCCGAAGGATTTCGACGTGCTGAATCCGAATCCGACCTCAAAAGGGGCCCATCACGTCAGGTTTTTGAGATATTTTAACCTAAAAATGCAAAAAGCCTGTTTTTAGTTATATTTGATGTCATGAAACATCAAGAAATAATTTTTTTCTCTAAAAGGTCAATATTGAACCTAAAAGTGCTACTCTTCCCCTTTAATATCCATTTTGAAAATTTTAAAAATCTTCTATTGTCTCTGAGTAATCGTTTAATGAATTTTCTGAGTTTGTCGAATTCTTCGAAAACTGAGTAGAAACAAAGAAACTTTGATAATAAAGCAGAATTTAACTACAAATATCTAAATTTTCAATAGTTCTGAGGATTTTCGATATAACTGAATACGAATTCAATATAAGATTCACAAAAATTCAAAATGGCGTATACAATATGGCAGACGATTTATTTAAAATTGATTGTATTTCCCTAAAATATGCCATTTTTGAACCAGTCAATCTGATATTGAATTCGTATTCAGTTATATTGAAAAAACTGAAAACTATTTAAAATTTAGATGTTTGTAGTTAAATTATGCTTTATTCTCCAAGTTTTGTCTATTTCTACTTGGTTTTCGAAGTATTAGACAAACTCAGAAAATTCAATAAACGATTACTCAGAGACAATAGAAGATTTTTTAAATTTTCAAAATGGATATTAAAGGGGAAGAGTAGCACTTTTAGGCTCAATATTGACCTTTTAGAGAAAAAAATTATTTCTTGATGTTTCATGACATCAAATATAACTAAAAACAAGCTTTTTGCATTTTTAGGTTAAAATATCTCGAAAACCTGACGTGATGGGTCCCTTTTGAGGTCGGATTCGGATTCAGCACGTCGAAATCCTTCGGAAAAGTATTGTCTGATTCTTGGAAAGTAAATCTTGTCGGCCTGTGTTATCTATCACAAGTCTCTTTTCAAGACCTAATTCTTTCTCTTACGAGCGCTTAATTCTTTCTGTTTATGTCCTGTTCGCCGCTCGTCGACACGCGGTTTTGTGATCTGCTTTAGGACGTGGCACTAGCGCCATCTAGTTCGCTCACGCGGGAGTAATTTAAATTAGGGAAATAATTATTTGTGACAAATAACAAAGAGAAACCGCGTATTAGCAATTATAAAACATAAAATTTAACACGTAACAATTTAGTTCGTTACATTCCTTCCTTCTTAATGGCGGTTGCTATTTGCTATTTTCAAGCTCAACCAATCGTCTACCATCTGTTCGTCCTTGTAAACAAAAAAAGTTATTCTAATAAAATTACTAGCATTTGCTATTTAATTTGGTAACTTATTCACATATATCCATTTTTGTACTCGTTTTTATTGTACAAAACTTTACATGTATAACAATTATTATTTTTGTTTGTGGCTAATATAATTAGGGCCAATAAATGAAAAGAAATTAAAAGAAAAATGCAATTACACACTAATTATCTTACTTTAAGATGATATTTATTGATATTAAGGTAGATAGTAACGCGTGAAACATTGCATCGGATGAGTATGGCAATAAGAATCGAGCAACGCGGTTCTAAGGGTTTGTTGGAGAGCTGCTTTCTTCTTCGGTAGCCTCCGGTGGTGTAACCTCAGTTTTCTCTTCTTCGCTGTCCTCTGGTAATGTGGCTTTAGTTTTCTCTTCTTCTTTCGTGTTGGGCTGATTGTCAACAGCGAGATGGAGGATTATAGAGGACACTGATCCAGTATCTTCTTCAGACGAGATACTAGGAGTTGGTACTGCGTCCATGGTCGGTCCAGGTGGTCTTATAGTAGAGACTCCAGAAGGTCCGGGTAAACGTACTGAGCGCGTTCGAGACGGTTCAGAAGGTCTTACATGGGTTGGTACGAATCGTTCGCGGTTGTTTTCAGCCTCGATCTCCATAGCGACTTTTCTACACGTAGCAATAGCCTTTTCAATGAGATTCTGGCGGCATAATGCGCAGTGAGGATCCGGCATGTTCTGCGGTGATCTGCATCTCTTGCACTTAAGGTGCTCGGGCAAACTTGGCTTACCATTGGCGAAGTGCGGCCAGGGACAATCACGCGTGGAGAAATCCGTGCAGGTGCATACTTGTCAAAATTTGCCGTTGTACTCAAGCGGGCAGGAGTAGTGGGAGTGTCCCATCGCACTACAGTTGAGACAACCTGGAGGTGGTTTAGGCCTTAATGCTGGTTCACGTAGCTGGGCTTGGGCGTGATACACCTCACTTAGCTTCACAGCAAAGTAGTCCTTGTAGCGTTTGCTCAGCTTGGCCAATGGTTCAAATTTGTCATAGTCCGCGAGTAAATTGTCCCAGTCATAGTTAAACGCTGTGAGCTCTGTTTGCAGTTCTTCGATTTTTTCTGCGATTTCTGTAGCTTGGTTTGCGTAGCTTCCATTTTTTCGTATATACTTTTGCGTTCATTGGACTGCTCAAGAAGGGCCTGTACAAGTCCTTTATGGGAAGCGTTACTCCTCGAAGGTGTTGACGCTAACGCGTTATATTCTTTCTAAAGATTGTCCGCGTGTAGAAGGGCTTTCTTAAGTCGAGCATTACTAGACTCAAGGTATTATTCGAGTAGAACACGTAATCTCCAAGCTCAAGATCAACATTTTCTTTTCGATTTTTGTTATAATTTTTGCTCTGTTTCTTGACAGCTTTAGCCATTATTTTTTCAATTTTCTTACGAAGTGCATCCATTCGTTTTACGCGTTTTAACCAGTCGGTGGAATTATCGTTTGAAGTCAAGTCTGTTTTAACGTCAAGTCTTTGTTCACCAATACGTCTCGGTTCACGGGCGAAGTTTAAAAACGCGGGTGTAACACCTGGAGAGGTGTGTACCGTAGTATTATATGCGAATTGTATTTTTTCTAAGAAGATGTCCCAATCGCGGTGATTGTCGCTGAGAAGACTTGCGATCATTGTTTTGATATTACGATTAACACGTTCGATCGGATTAGATTGCGGATAGTATACGGGTGTGGTTCGTTGAACAGATCCGATTTCCAATAAAAATTTCGAAACCGTACGGTTTACGAACTCCGTTCCGTTATCCGTAATAAACGTTTTCGGTGTACCCCATTTATTTATTAAGGTATTTAAAGATTTTACTATTTTAGTGATTAAGAATTAGTAAATACGTTTTTCTAATTCCTTGGTGCGCTGATTGGGGGGTATCGTGATATTTCTTGATTATCAGAATTATTTGTTTCGTGTAAAACCTTTTTCCAAGCATTGTTATCACCAATGCATTCCTTGAGGTGGTTCGGTTTATAATAGTATAGCGTATTGTCGCTGTCGAGCTTGTATTTCTTGTGACGCATGGGATTGTTTTGAACACGTGTTACCATCTCATCGTACCATGACATATTACGAGTAAGTAGTAGCTGTGAAGGGGGCGTGTCTTCTGAAAAGTCTTCGTAAAGGCGTGACAAAGTGACTGGTGCCTCGTTCGTAGTACCTTTTCGATGTTCGATTTTCACGCGATTGGCGGATAATTCTTAAGCCTATCGAGCGAGCCTTCCACGCGGGTCTTTAATACCTTGAAGCCAAACTAAACTTGAGTAGTCGACTAAGCCTACCGAAAATTACGGCCAAACATTCCTTCTCAGTAGTGGTGTAGTTCAATTCTGCACCTCTGAGTAGTCTGCTTACACACGTAATTAGATATTCCCGATCTTCGCCCTTTTGCGTAAGGATCGCTCCAATCCCTGTGTCGCTCGCGTCCGTGTACAAAAAGAACGGTAATTCAGGACGCGGCGCGTTTAAGGTTAGAGCATTTTTCAATGCTTCTTTTATTTCTCGATACGCATTTTCGTGTCCGTCAGTCCATTCCCATGGGACCTTGGGGCTTGCTAATTTATTTAGCGGGCCTTGTACACGTGCAATATTACGCAGGTGTCTGTGGTACCAATTCACGGATCCGTTGAATCGACGCAATTCTTTATGGTTTCGTGGGGTTGGGCGTTCGAGAATCGGTTCTACGCGTTTAGGATTCGGTTTGAGGCCGTCTGTATCGAGGAGGAGACCGAGATATTCTACGGAAGGCTTTGCGAAATGAGATTTTTCACTGTTTATCGACAAGCCTGCATCTTGAAGAATTGTGAAAACAATGTCTAGCAACAAGATATGCTCTTCATACGTCCTAGAGATGATTATCCAGTAGGGTGTCCGTTATTTACCAAGTTGTTTATATTTCTTGCGACACCCCCTAAATTATTAGTTTATCATCTAAAACAAAATATCAGACCAAAACAAACCCTTAATATTCACAATAAACCTTGCCCCAAAGACAATACATTTACCATTTAAAATACATGGGATTTTGCCCCTTTTTACAAATTAATTTTTTTTCGTTAAATATTTCATTTTACATCAATGAATAGGATTCTGTTTGCACTTTTTATGAATATTTAAAGATTTTATCAAAAAATTACTTTCTTGTATTTTCTTTTATAAAATTGCATAATTTTCATATTTTTTGTTGCTCTTGGGGCTCATTTTTTCCTTTTATATACTCTTTTATGTAAAATTACGCAAAATAAAAAATAATAAAAAAATAAGTGATACAAATTCAGGGTGGCCACTATTTTTTAATTTTTCGTCTCCCGGTTTTCTCCCGGTGAAAATGAGCTGTTTCTCCCGGTTTTTAATTATAATTTTACTGTGAGCAGAACATTACCTTTATGTAATATGTAGTTGTAAATGATATAAATTCGGCCAAAAACACTAAAAACAGGGCTCGGATCGTCTTTAAAATTAAAAAAAAGTATCTTTAGTCGCATAAATTCACAACAAAAGTCACGAAAAGTCGCATAAAATTTCCGAAAAAGTCGGAAAAAAGTCAAATGAAATTTTAGGAAAAAAAAGCCGAAAAGGAAACACAAAATTGTAAAAAATCACATTTCTCGCTAACACATATACTTTAACATCAAACAATCTGGAATAATATTTAATAAAATTTAATAAAATTAATACATGGCAAAATTTTAATTATGTATTTTTAATATTTTTTGTAATGCTGTTCAAAATTTCAATTATTTTTATAAATAATAAAATTCTTTTCCAAAATTCGATTATTTAAAAAAATTCAATAAAATGCCTGTCATAATTTCAATTATCTTTATAAATAATAAAATTCTTCTCTGAAATTAATTTATTTACAAAAATAATAAAATTCATCGCAAAGATTCAATTACATTCAAAAATTTTATTTAAATTTCTCGTCAAAATGTTATAAATAATAAAATTCATCATGGAAATTCAATTATTTTCAAAAGTAATAAAATACTCCGCAGAATTTCAATTATTTTCAAATTTTTTTTAATTTCTCGTCAAATTACCATTATCTTCAAAAAATAAGAAATTTCATCATGGAAATTTAATTATTTTCAAAAGTTCAGATAACATACTTAGCAGAAATTCAATTATTTTCAAAACTTTTTTTAAATTTTCAAAATTTCAATTATCTTTGTAAATATCAAAATTCTTCTTCAAAATTCAATTACTTTTAAACATTTTGAAAAAAAATCTGTTCGAAACTTCAATTACCTTTATAAATAATAAAATTCTTCTCTGTAATTCAATTATTTTCAAAGAATTTTAATAAAATTCTTGTCAGAATTTCAATGATTTATTTCTGTACATTTGTAATTATTTTTGTAAATAATAAAATTCATCCTAGAAATTTATTTATTTTTAAAAGTAATAAAATGCTTCGCAGAAATGCACTTATTTTCAAAATTTTTTAAAAATTCTCCTCACAATTTCAACTATTTTTAAAAATATCGAAATTCTTCTATAATATTCAATAACTTTTAAACATTTTTAAAACAAATCTGTTCCAAATTTCAATTATCATTATAAATAATAAAATTCTTCTCTGAAATTTAATTATTTGCAAAGAATTTTAATTATCTTTATAAATAAAAAAAATTATCCTAGAAATTCAATTATTTTTTAATATTTTTTTTTAAATCTTATAATATAAAATAGTGATTTTCTCACTCGATCATCTTTAATTATTATAAAACATAAGGACATCGATTGCTCCGAGTCGAAGACTCGTAGTGATCGATTTCTTCATGTTTTATAACAATTTTTTATAAGTAGTTAAATTTCAAAATGTTTGAAGTTGATTCTTTTGATGATTTTTAATTCTTATAGAAAAATAATAATTAAATATTTTTTTAAAAAAGAAGTTATTGATGTTTTATGAAAAATTTGAATGAAATCTGTAAATAAACTTATCAGCAAATTTTATTGAGTAAAACTTTTTCCTTTAACTTTAATTTTCTGAAATCTTTAAATGTAAAATTTTAGTCCCGGTTTTCTCCCGATTGATTTTTCTCCCGGGTTTTTCCCGGTTCTCCCGGTTGGGTGGCCACCCTGAAATTAAATTTAAAAAAAAATTCTAAAAATGGACATCTTTTTTCTCTCTATATTTTTAGGATTTATTAATACTCATGAGTAGTATTTAACATAAAAATACAATTTTGTATTTTTTTGTACATTAAGAAAAAAAACTACTTATAACTTACCTACTCATAATAATTTATGTTTAATTTTATTGACAAAAAATTTTAACCTTCTTTCAAAAAATTTGAACGTCTTAAATAAACTAACCGGAATAAATAACATTTTCGAACATTTAAAAACTCATGCTTTTCACTAATTGTGACGTCATAATGGTTCAAATGCCCTTAATTATTAATATTCTTTACTATTGACAAGATTTTTCAAACTGATGTTAAAATTTAAAAAAATAAACGATGGTACGAATATAGAAACCTGAAAAGTTGAAAAACATGAGTACCTATAAATCCTAAAAATAAAGAGAAAAAAAAGATGTCCATTTTTAGAATTTTTTTAAAATGTAATTTGTATCACATATTTTTTTATTATTTTTTATTTTGCGTAATTTTACATAAAAGAGTATATAAAAGGAAAAAATGAGCCCCAAGAGCAACAAAAATATGAAAATTATGCAATTTTATAGAAGAAAATACAAGAAAGTAATTTTTGATAAAATCTTTAAATATTCATAAAAAGTGCAAACAGAATCCTATTCCAAAAAAATACGCATTTTAGTATTTTTTTATTTGGACAACATATGTCATTGCGAAAATAATTCGCAATTTATATCGTCGAAATGCCTGCATGATTTAATATGGATCCTTTTATAATAATTTTGCCGTAAAAGTACAAAAATCTTAAAATATATAGTGTTGAACTTTAACTTTAAATAACTCTTAAAGGAGATAATTTATCAAAAAATCATAAGAAAACTTTTTTTAGAGCGTTAAATTTTCTATAAAAATATATATTTTTCATTGATGTAAAATGAAATATTTAACGAAAAAAAATTAATTTGTAAAAAGGACCAAAATCCCATGTATTTTAAATGGTAAATGTATTGTCTTTGGGGCAAGGTTTATTGTGAATATTAAGGGTTTGTTTTGGTCTGACATTTTGTTTTAGATGATAATCTATTAATTAAGGGGGCGTCGCAAGAAATATAAACAACTTGGTAAATAACGGACACTCTAGTGATCATAGAAGTATCAAGTTAATAAAAAACTATGTTTACACTGACGTTTTAGAACAAGTTGATGATATTGGCAATACTTGAAATTGTTCTGATAGTTTGTATTAAGTAGTAGGGGAGACCAGGGCGTAATTGATCACTTCAGTTTATTCAAAAGTGGTAAATCAGAGAATTTCGGTTTTTAATCCAAATAATGTACTTGGTACACTGTAAGTTTGTACCAATTTTCATTGTTATTCATTTTTTATTGTTGAAAATAGGGTAGAAAAAGTGATTTCGACACTCGAAAGTAAATTTTTGAAATCTTTGTTTTTTTGTTATATATTTTTTTAAATTACTTGTCAAAAAATTTTGTTTATGAGGTTTGGAGCTTTAAACATTTGTTCTTAAAGAACAATTGACAATTTTCGTGTAATACTTTTGCGGTATTGATAACAAATAACATCCAACGAACACCTCCGGGGCGTAATGGATCACTTTCGCCTATCTATTAAGAAAAACCTATTATATTTAAAATATTAATCAAATAATCCTGTTAAGTTTAATTTCTTTTAATTTATATATTAATAAGTACCAATGATAACCCTTTTTTAAAAAATAAATAGAGAATTGATATTTTAAGTTAATTTCCCAATTAGGATATATGAGATATGATTCCATACACGTTATAAACTCAATTAAAGTACAAAATTTATTTGTATTTTATTTGCATTTTTCAAAAATTGGCCTATAACACTGGTTTACAGTAAAATTGTCAATTGAACAACACATTTCTTTCTCGAATAGTAGGTGTTTTTTGAGTAAGAAAATCATAGTTTTAGTTTTTTTCCCTCGTGCAGTTTTTCTGTAGCTTCAAATTTTGCATTTTCGAGGTGCGACGCCACTGAAATTTACCTGTAGAAAAATAAGCTTGTCAAAATGTGATGAATAAAGCATAATTGGAAAGGTAATTAAATTACCTTCCGATCCATAGGTCACAGAATAAAATTCAACGAAAATTGAGAGAGTTACAGTCGATTAAAGATGAAATTTCAAGACAATTTTGATGATTTTTAGACACTGTAGTAACTTCTACTGTTTTTTTCTACATCAAACAGGAAAGAATGTTTGGGTTTTAATTTTTTTATTAATAAACTACATCATTACATAAATTTTGAGCCCCTGTGGACCTCGATTGGATTAAAAATGACAATTCTACACTAAATTTAGTGAACGAAACTACATTATTCATTTTTAGTATCTCTTAAACATTTGCAGCAAAAATTAAAGTAATAGAATTTACTTAAGCTCTGGAATTACTAAAATCACTAATTAAGGATTTCGGCAATCGCATATTTCGAATCCAATGTTAATTTTCTAAATTTCAAAATGGCGGATCCAATATGGCGGACAAAATTTTTTAAATCGTTTAAATTCGTTACTCGGGGGTTTTCGGGATCGCTGATTACGAATCTGATGTCAGATTTCAAAAATTAAAAATCGCGGATGCTATAGGTGCGAATTTGATGGATTTAAAAAAACTCGTTCATTATTATGAATCAATCATTTTTACTTTTTGAAATCTGACATCGGATTCGTAATCAGCGATCCCGAAAACCACTCAAATGCATTAATGCTGTCCTTCCGGTTTAAAGAAATTTTAAAAAGTTGGGTCATTTCTATCAAATTTTCTTAGCTCGTGAAATACGAATTTTCTCATATGTCTTGAACTAAAAACATTTTGACAGAAATCATACGACTTTGCAAAATACCGTCAAACCGGAAGGACAGCTTTAATGCATATGGTTGTAATATGTAACATTGTATCTTTATAACTTAGATTATCATAAAAAAAACCAGTTAGAATCTGGTACAAATTATTTCTACTAAACATAACGTTTTATGTCAAACTTATTAAATTTTAGCAATTTTTAATGAGTGTCTCACAACTGGAGACATTTTTTTTTGACAAAAGCGATGTGCTCGGAAAATGTATCGTAAAATTTTTTAAGTTTATCGAAACACTGTACTTTATTTTAATAAAAGTTGCGAATTTCTGTTACCTTTCGAACGGTATATTTTATTTACAATTTCGTTTACCCGTTTACAATTTATTGGTAAAAAATAAAACCCGTCTCACAACTGGAGACTCTCCTCTACACTTTTTGAGGGTTCATCGTCCGCAGAACAAATAAATTTCTTCCTTTCTTCATCATGAAAACGATATTCGACCAAAATATAGTAATAAAAATTATCGGCTGCCAATAAACTGCAACCACCGCAAAAATCCTCACATTTTCACATACGAATATTATTGTTAATTCTGATTATTGTCTGAAATACGTTAAGAAATCTTACTTGAGCAAAAATTCTAAGGTATTTTAATAGTACAAGAAGATAAAAATATGGTTGTGAGTCTACATTAACTGAGAGATGCAGGAAAAGTTGCAGTGAACGTGATGCCCGCAGTCGGGACACATCTTCCATAAACAAGCAATTTTCATATTCTGATACCCAACGAGCTTTATTTAATTGCAAAGATACTAATGTGAGATTTTCCCATTCTGGAAATCTATCAATTAATTTAAAGAAGTGACTCAACTGTGTACACTAATTATATTTAGACGAGCTGTTATAATTTTCTAATACTGTTTTAACTTATTAAAACATATAACAAATAACACCTTTTCAACAAAATTAAGGGCGAGTTTAAAACTAGTCGCAATGAGTTTACGGTTTCAATTTTTTGTAAAACTGAGTTTCAAATTTCTCGATTTTATCTTTATATTTTAGGCTCCAGGTATGCGCATTATAAAATAAAAAACTCAGGGCCAAGCTTTAGAAACAACTTCAATTATTTTATTTTCTCCATATAAAAATAATCCTAAATTCTTATCATGTGTATTTCCCCCTTTTCTAAATACTGCAATCTTGTTTTTAATATTCAATTTATTCAACAAACAATATTTATAGAGGGCCTTCAAAATTCTTCTTATGACTGACTTCGAATCTGCAAAAAGTGCGATGTCATCAGCAAATGCCACGAGTATTATCTCTGTTAGATAGTCTATCGAGACTCCCCTGATACTTTCAGCATTAAGAAATTCTTCGAAATCTACCATAAAAATACAAAAAATAGGACTTATTATTTCGCCATGTAAACAAACAAAGAGAGACGGGTTTTCTACACTGTAAAAAATTTAGGGAGTTAACGGACCCGGGAGTTAAATTTTTCGAGTTAAAAATCAACTCCAAAAGACAGTTAATTTACTAACTCCCTTCATCAACACCCGTGCGAGTTATTTTTCCATGGGGAGTTAACATTTAGGTGTTAAATTTTAACTCTCTTTATTTAACTCCCCTGGCATTAACTCCCCAATATGTGCGACTTTTAAAGAATCCCCTGGGGAGTTAAAATTTAGCTCCCTTTTTTACAGTGTATTATATTGCCCAAGTCTTATTAACACAAATTACATCACAATTATTCACTTCAGGCAAGATAGCGAGTATATTTCGTAGTCCTCTTGCATTCCACATTAGAATCCTTGAATGAATTATATTATTATATTTATTGCTGAGTTTGTTGTCGTCTTTGGAATTTAAAGTACGGATATATTTATTTAGTGAGCCATTGTTCACTTCCACTTTCTTGCTTTTAATTTTCTTACTTCCAGTAGTATTTTTAGAACCAGATGATCTTGTTTAATTCCTACTATCTATTGAAATGATTGCGCCAGCAGAGTCGTCATTTTCCTTACATGAAGACTAGTCATCTAATGCGGCGATAAGACGTTGAGAAGTAGACAAATATTTTGTAATCATATTCGAATCATACTTTTCATTATCCATGATAATGAAATCGCTTCCGATTTGTATTGATTTTCCTTGATCCTATATCAGGTGTTTACAATTTAAAAGTTTCTAGCTAAAGGACCCATTCTTCCCAGGGCTTGTAACGTCAAGAAAAAAGCGTAATTTATATTAAATACTTTGAAAATAGTACCTTGGTCGGTGTTAATAGTTTCGCGACACGCGCGTCTAATACCCACGATCTTCTTGACCTTAATATTAGGGATATTGATAGCAGATTAAAAATTCGACAAACAAGAAGAAAGTTTTCCGAAATGTGCAGATTTTGTAGAAAATATATTCAGGAGCAAGGACTCACAAAGTATAAATAATTTGTTACTGGTGCCTGAATTTTCCGTGGAACTTTTTAGCTTCATGTCTATCGTTTTCTATAACAACACGAACGTTCTACTTTGTATCAAGATTTTAATTTTGTTTAAAATTGCTTCCGCGGATATAAGTGGGACTTTTTTCTCGGATCTAATAGTCAATGTTATGTCTAATTTATATATATATATATATATATATATATATTTCGTACTTATATAAATAAATAAAATATTTTTCTTGTAGTTGACTTTTCCAGCAAAATCCATATTCTTTATCCATTCCCTACAAATTGCCATGTGACTTTTCCCGCGGAAGAAATTTATATATGCAATAAAGGAAAGGAACGAATATTCAAGCAACACTAAAACAGCGGATAATCCGGAAGGTCGGTGTTGAATCTGAAAAATAATGTATTCTTTTTTTTTAATTTTTGGTTTCCTTGAAATGAGTTTCATATTTAAAATAACTATGATAATCTATTCTGCGATAACAGTCACAGCAGCTATAAAATATCTAATAACTTTTAATCATTAATCTATATTGGGGTCAAGCATAACTTCTTACTAATTTTCTATTAATATAGAGTAGAAATTTTGTTTAATATTTACTTTTTAGCCTCTACAATTTACATGCGGAGAGAATCATCAGTTTAAAAAGCATTGTTTGGAGTTTACTACTCTTCCTACATGTAATACTTACAGTCTAAAAAATAAATTATTTAATTTTATTCTTGAATCTATATTAATAGACAATTAATAAAAAGTATTGCTTGACCCCAATATATATTAATAGTTAAGATATTTGACATTTTATAATCTATGTGACTGTGTCCGCGGAGTATGTTTTTTATATGTATTTATTTATTTATATATAATAGGATAAAGGGGGACAAAAAATAATATTATTATTCATTAAACAGTAAAACTTTTGATTACATTTTATATAATTTGAATTTTTAATATTCTTTTTACATATTGGACATGTGCAAACTTATTCGACTTGTGAGCACTCACATGGATTATAAAATTTAAATATAGAGACTGTGCTGCACAAATGATTGGGCTTTGTTGGTATATTAGCGTAGCTAAGAATTCCCTGACTCCACCACCGAAATTTCAAATGTAAATGCCTAATGAATGTATTGAATTAGAAGACGCGTGGCCACGGAAATTCAATCCTTCTGTCCGAATTTTATTAAAATCTTGTATGGAATTTAAGTCATATGCTACATTATTATTAATTTGTAAATAATTTTTTAATCGCAATAGTTTCTCCAAGTGCTTTGCAAAATATTGCTCATTATAAGTAACATCCGACGGATTGAATTGATCACAACTGACAGCTAACTATTGTTTATAAACAAAAAGTAAGTCGTTTGGTTACTGTTGGTTACTTATTGGTAGAATAAAACTTGTTTGTTCAAAATGCTTTATGAATAAAACATTTTAAATATACGCGCGTTATTCTATCAATAAAAGCATTTTTGTAGCGCAAGCGCAGTTGCGTTTGGGGACAATCGTTCGCATCTCTTTGCGCTTGGTGAGGGTACCTGGCAACTCTACTGAGCCGAGCTGTTCAGTATTGCATCAGTCATGGTAAACGTCATTAAGAGGGAGAGTCGCTGCAATGTGAACAAAATGAATACTTTTTTTATACCAAGAAAATAAGAAAGTTTTTTCGTATTTTTCAAAAGTATAAAATACGAAATTGTCACTAGGATTCGAATAAATCACATTCGCGGTATTTATGTATTCGGTGATTCTTCAAATTCCAACGCGGAATTCTTGATTACCGTGTCGAAATGCAATTCTGCGATTACCGTTTCCACGAATATATCATCCGCGAACACGTAAGCGAAAGTAAAACTGAAAGGCGAGCATTCTCCACCGACTGTTGCTGCAAACATACCGTTATCAGCATCAACGAACACCTCAACACCGATTGCTTCCGCGGACGTATCAGTATCCACATCAACAAAGACCGCGAACACCACAACAAAAGTGAAACTGAATGTCGAGCATTCTCTAATGACTGTTTCCGCAAACATATCGTTATCAGCATCAACGAACACCGATTGCTTCCGCAGACGTATCAGTATCTACATCAACAAATACCGCGAACACCACAGCAAAAGAAAAACTGAATGGCAACCATTCTCCACCGACTGTTTCCGCGGATTGGTCGACAGCACACTTACTAGGATTTGCACTCTTGTTAGAGTTACTTCCTTCTACTTCTTCTTCAATTTTGAGGATTCGTCGACAACACTTCGAGAGTGATGATCTGCATGACGGCTTCTCTTTCTTCTTCTTCTTCTTCTCCAATTCCACAAATTGGTGGACAGCACACTTACTAGGTTTTGCATTCTTGCTAGAAGATTTTTTCTTATGCTTCTTCAATATTGAAGATTCGTCGACAACACTTCGAGAATGATGATCAGCATGACGCTCCTCTCATCATTCTTCTTCTTCTTTAATTCCGCGGATTCATCCTGAGCACTCTTGCTAGATTCCTTATTATCAGATTGCTTTCTTTCCTTAATTTTTTTTCTTTGACATTTTCCGTATTCGCGGAAACGGATGAAGAAGAGTAAATTTCTCCAAAAGACACGTTCACATTAGAATGTTCATTAATGAAATTCTCTGATAGTTTTGATAGGTCTGATATTGAACATGAACTATCCAGGTCGTCATATTTTCTTTTCTCAATCTTTAACGTTCCAGCCACCACCTATAGTGATAGAGAATTCTTCTTTACAAACTACTCGTTTTTTCGAGTTCTCTTTGTCAGAATTTTTCTTTTTTTCCGTATTGATGTGTCATCTATTTTATTTTTGCACCCTGTTTCATTAAAGATCTCTTGAATACCAGTGACCCTTCGATTTTGATAAACATTTGGTCTCGACTGAGAATCGATAACGAAAGGATCTTCTTCATCATCACTCTCGAAATAATAAATTTCATGATTGATGTCGTTTGCTGGGTTGAATTTTTTAGCACTAAAAAAAAATTCCTGTATTCTGCGAAAAGAGTCACTTCAAATGAGTTGGGTGTCGTCTCCTCATCCTCCTCGATCGAATTTAGGGCATTCACCGCCGCGTTGAGAATCCTACCTTTTCGGCGAACGGAAGATATTATATATGTTACGATATCTTTGTTTTGGATTGATTTGTGAAATACAAGGGCCCCAAGTACTGCAGCCGTTACAGAACAAATCAAACCCACCGATTTCCCCTCCACGTGAAACATTGAATGAATTCTAAAAAAACATCAAACTATAGTTTATCCGCTAAAAAGTATAACATAATATAACTAAAGTGACATGCGTCACTGTGCTCAATTATAAGGACCTATCTTCTAAAATAGAATCATGCCATTTTTATAGATATGTCCTTATAGTTACACAATTTTGGGAATCTTCACAAATCCGTTAATTTAATTTCAATTTTTATAGAGGAAACACTATTTCCGCGGACTTTTTAAATATTAAAATATTCTTACCAGCATACTGCGGAAATAATACTTTTCTCATTTGCGGATTTATTCTGTGAATATTATGTTCATAAAAATACTTTATATATTTTTCAGCAATTTTTATAAGCAATTCTAATTCATCAGAATAATCCCCCTTGAAGATTCCATCCGTCAGCTCGTTTAATCGAAATTTTTTTCTTAACAAAATTTGAATACATTTTTGCCACTCCTTCGTTATTTCCTTTTTTTAAATTAGAACATTATGTGTAGAAATTCAATGCACAGCACAGAAGTATTTTCTAATAAAGCAAGTGGCTTTCGGAGAAAAATATCTACGTATCTGAAAAAAATTGACTTATTAGAAGTGACTTTCTCCTTGAAACTAATATATACACATATACTTCCGCGAAGAAAGTCATTTCTAATGAGTCAAATTTTTTAAGGCCATAAGAAGTTTTTTTAAAATAAAACTTACATTTTAAATACACATGTGAGGACAATGCTCGGAGATAAATCGTATGCATTCATTCTTAACACTCCAGGTACCCCTCCGTTGTTTTTAATGAAATTAAATAAGAATCATCGTTGTCATCTATGACTCCTGTAAATTTTAGGACTCGGCGGATTGCATGGGACTGTTTCTTGTCAATATTGATATTGTGTGCTTGAGAAAATAAATAGTCTTTCAAAGTGAGGAATTTATCAATATTGTATTTAAAGTATGTTGGCAAAATCTCCCGTAATAACATACTTTTGTAACGCTTATACTCTGAAAAAAACATTAAAATAAAGTTTCAAATAATTTTAAAAAACTAAAGGGAGGGAATTTATCATTCGGTAATTTTAATATTAAGGTGGAAGAAGTCAACAATTAACTAACAGAAATATGAATCCCTGCATGTTTCTTCAAAGAAATATGTGATTGAGAGGTTAACTTCATTTCTCAAATGAATAATCGAATAAAATAATTTTCCAAATACAAGTTTCAAGAAATTATTATTCGATGTGCTCATTATTCTATCGAATGTGAAAAATTTTACAACATTCTTTACCATGATATCTATTTCTTGAACAAGAAATAAGTCACTAAAATATTTTTTCATCTGGTAGAGTATATAAACTTTCGGGAACAACGATATTCCACGATCACATTATTCTTTTTAACGCCATAAAAATTTTGAGGCGAAATTTCCAAGTCAGTTATATTGAACGACTCTGTTAGCAGGAGTATTTCTTTTTTTCTGGAATACTTTGTATTTTGTCATCTTTGGAAGATATTATTTTATTAATTGTGTCAAAGACCAATCCCAATTTCTCCAGCCATTCACTAATATCCTCTGATATCAAGTTCGTTTCTTCTGTCGATATCATCAAAGCAGTTAACAAATTCTTACAAAGCAGTTTTTTCAAATTTTTTATATGCAAAGCATACTCTTTTTCAGTATGATAACCACTTATTTGCATACCCCATACATTCGGTATAGAGAACAATTGACAATAAAAACTTATAGTCTTTTTACTTGTTGCATGAAAGTCTTTAAATTTTTAGATTTTGTCGCTATTATATTAGATTTCCCCCCTTAGAAAATATTAATTATTGAATCATACAATTTTTAGCAAATTCGAATTACTTTGGTCAGAATTCGTGAAATTTTCCCTAAAAATAAAAAGTAAATTTATTAAATCGAAATGCTGAAAAAATATTTCTATTTAACTTTAGGAATGTGTTTACCAAAAAACAGGAATATATCAATCTCGTTTTCGAAATTTGTTAAAATTGCTCAAATTTAGTTGAAACTATGTACTCGGGGGTTATCGGGGTCACTGATAACGAATATTAACTTGGTTTTTAAAAATTCAAAATGGCGGATCCAATATGGCGGACGAATTTTTGAAAAATTCATTGGATTCGATTAATATTTATTACTCTGGGTGTTTTTGGGGTCGCTGATTACGAATATGAACTTAGTTTTCAAAAATTAAAAATGTCGGATCCATAGAGGTGTGAAGCGGTTTATTCATTTAGAAGAAATAAAATTTTGTTTAAAAAGTTGCAAAAAAATTCATTTAGCAATAACTATTATAAAAAAAATAAAAAAACATTTTCACTGAGAAAACAATATATTTAAATCAAACATAGGGGAGTGCTGTTAGGGTTAGATATAGTTTTGAATTTTCTTCATAACTTCCTCTGCAGTGCGAATTTCGCGTTTTAGTGCATATTGTTGGAAAGATCAACTCAAATACAATGGTTTTGCTGTACATTGCAAAAAAATTCGACCAAAAGTTTCAAAGTTATATGCAATTAAAAAAAAATAATGTTGTAAGGGTTGAACATGGGTGTAAGGGTTGAGCCACTGTATAGAAAATCAATTAAATATTTAGGTAAATGGTTAAAAATGTCCTTCAAATAATAGAATGACACTTGAAAATGAGGAAAGGAACCATGAAATTAAAATCAAATCCCATATTTTGGAGAAAATTCTTTTTTTCAATGTTTAAACATTCTAGTCCCACTTTATCATTTATATGTCCTTTTAGGAAAAAACCTCAGCTTTCGTTTAAAAAAAAAAAATCGTATCCATCTCCCTCAAAAATTGAAATTTATTTTTAATTTTGATTTTTTTGGGTCAAAATTTTTTTTTTCAAAATGCTTATTTCCAATCGAAAGAGGATGAAAAAACCTTTCCAAAATGTACTTTGTCAAATTTGCATGTTTAATTGTTTAAGAGTGTTCAATGGTCTCTGAAATTTTTAGGTTATGTTCGCCAAACAGTTATCACCCAATAAATACGGCACTGCCTGCTTTAAATGACGTGAAATTGGTAAACAATCATTTTTAAACGATTTTTTCTCTGCACACAAACAATTTTTGCAAAATCTGAATCCGAACTATCGACATAAATCTTCTTAATTACCTAAATCCGAAATATTTTTTTAATTCATGCAGAAACGCGATTGCAAAATGGGAAACTGAAAAATAATGTAATGACAGGCGACAAGACGTGTGTTAGAGCCATTTGCCATTAGAGGGCAGAAGCATGCAGGGAGTGTAAAGGCTCAGCTGTCAAAATGATTCGCATTACATTACTCTGGCCTTTCCCATTTTACAACCGCGTTTCTGCATCGATTCAAAAAAAACTTCGGGTTTAGGTAATTAAGAAGATTTATGAGGTTGGTTCGGATTCAGATTTTGCAAAAATTGTTTGTGTGCAGAGAAAAACTCGTTTAAAAATGATTGTTTACCAATTTCACGTCATTTAAAGCAGGCAGTGCCGTATTTATTGGGTGATAACTGTTTGTCGAACATAACATAAAAATTTCAGAGACCATTGAACACTCTTAAGAGTAAAAAATTATTGAAATAAGCATTGTACTGAAAAACACAAAAATTTAACCCCCTCCCCCTCGGAAAATATTGGACTAGGTAAAAAAATATTTTCACGAATAATTACTATCTATGAGTACTACAAAAGCCCCAAGTTTTGCTACGATTGGAGAAAAAATTTTCTCCACCTTGATCACTTGACATGGAATCGCTCATATGTATATATTATTACTTTTACTATTATTGTTTTATTATTATAACTATTATCATTATATTAATTATTGTTAATAATTTTTCAATTACTTAATAACTGTAAATTAATATTTATTTGAATGTTATTTTTTCCTTTTTTTCACCGGACCAAACTTTATATTTTTTACTTTTTAAAAAATCACTTTCATGTTTTGGATCAAAATTAGTAATTAGGTTTAGCGGTACAATAGACTGTAAACCCGTTTTGAATTTCACAAAAGCATGCGAAATTAACATTTTTATATTTTTGTAATATAATACAATTATCTCGAAAAAATGTCAAAATATTAAAACTGTTTGTTTATAGTTACGTAGGTTACTGAACCTGTTTACTTTTTCATATTAGTGGTTTACTTCAAGATTATTGATTTTTGACATTAGATTTTTTAACCGAGTTTTTCATAACCAAATTTTATATTTAAATTTATTGAATAAGAATCAAATAAAATGGATAATCATAAAAGACACAAAACGTATCTTGAAGAAGAATCGCTAGAAACAATTCCTTCATCAACATTTTTTAGGTACAAAAATCTAAAAACAGTTAAGGTAAGTGAAAAAATCTCAAAATAAAATATTTTTAAACAATTGAAAATGTTTGGTTAGTTTTTGACATTTTTTTATTAAACTTTTTATTTTCTAATCTATAATTTTTAATAATATAAGGAAAAAACCAAGACTATGGAAACTATTTCATCCACTACTGATGGTGAGGAAGAAAAGGAATTAATATGTTATGGTGACATTCCTGAATCGACTTCTGATTATAATCAAGAAAAGATTTCTGAAACTGTTCCTGAAATGAATAGTTTTGAAAATATTTTCGAAACTAATGAAGAAGCAGAAATAAAAGACTCTAATGTGAGTTGCAATTAAAAAAATTTTCTACAGTGTTATAATCAAACATTTTTGCACTATTGTTATTAATTTGATTGTGACGAATATCACAAATAAATAATTAATATTATTGTGTGTATATTGTTGGTTAACCTGGCAATTCTTGATCTTCAAAATTCACATTAAAAATGTCGCATTGAGGAAATACTTTAATTGATCTAAATTATTTAATTATTTTTATTTTTTATTTTAAAATAACGTTCGCTATTTCCAAAAAATATTTCTTTATAAAAATAAAGAATTTACTTTGTAAATTATAGTTTTTATTAACAAATTATGCTACATTGTAAAAAAATATTTTATATTTGTATACGTAAATTAATTTTTAAAAAATAAAAATTTACTAACTCAGTTGCTACAGGTTAGGGAAATTAGGGAATTTAGGGAAAGTAAAATTGATCAGGAAAATCAGGAAAAAGTCATAAAATTCTTCGCATGAATTCAATTATTTTTAGAAATTTTAATAAAATTCTTCAAAAAGATTTCAATTATTTTCAAAATTTGTTATAAAATTTTTTAATATAATAACTTTAAGTAAAATTTTAATTCAATTCCTTAAGAGGAATTCATTAATTTAAAAAGTTGTTAATAAAATTCTTCATAAAAATTAAACTTTAAGAAATATTCAATTATAGTAAATTATTTATTTTTGTATTTAAATAAATTAATTCTCGTAGAATTTTCTAATGAAAATTGACTTAAAAATGAATTTGGGTTAAAATTTTAGATAATTATTTAATATTTAAAGCATTATAGCGTGAAATTTTGGAAATAATTGAATTTAAATAATAAAAATAATTTCGAAGCAGTTAAAATAACAATATTTATATAATAATTTTATCACTAATTGTAAGTAATTTTTACTAATTAAAAAAAACACGAATAATATTATAATGTGCTTATAAGTTATTGATTTTCAAAAGATTTAAATTCTAAATTTTATAAAATCCTAATTACTATGGAAAAATAATAATGGTTAAATATTTATTTAAAAAAGAAATTATTTTCTTTACAAAAGTTTAAAATTTTTAACCATATGAAAAGTAAAAATTATACATTTTTTTACTGGAAAAAGGGAAAAATGTCCATAATTTATAATGCTTTAGAGGATTTTATTAATTTAATGGGATAAAAATGGGGAAAAAGAGGGACTAACTGTGATCCCAATAATAAAATGCAATGTACAATATATAATTTTTAATTATGAATTTCACATAATTATGTAGGTACACCAATCAAACGGAAATAATTATTCAGCTGATATTTTCAAAATCATTGAATCAATGGCAGAAGACATTGACAATATTGAAATTGAAGTAGAAGATCAAATAGAGGTCTGTTATTCAACTTATATATACATTATATTAAAATTTAGATTTAAAAATAATTAAAACATTCCTAAGACATCCCTAGGAATCTTAGGGATGTCCTTATTTCTGTTAACCAAACGATATTCCTAGGATTTTCGTGGAATATCCTGAAATATTCGGAATCTGTAAATAAAAGATTATATATTTAGTAAAAAATTATTTATTGATTTAGTCTATACCATATCAGCACCCATATGGATATTCGAGAGATAACAAATTGGCTCAGGGAAATTAAGATATTTTTAAGATAGTCCAGTGATGACCATAAATACTTCTCAGTTATCACAGGAATATTTAAATTTCACTACATCAATGATTATCCTCCAGATATCCATAGGTTATGCTGAATGTCCAGATGTTTTTAGAGCAGTTACGAATCCAAATTTACAGATCAGTTATTATAATGCTTAACTAAAATTTTAATTGTAGGTAGAAGATGACCAGGTTGATGATTTCTTTGATGAAGTTAACATTGATGATGATCTATTTACTGACCAAGAAGATGAAGAGCAAAATTTGTCAAGACGTTTCACTACACTTAAGGACGCTATTGATAATGACCTATTTAAAAAACCAATCACTGCTGTACCAAACAAAACTGTTGGCGAGGTTATACTTGTTCATGCGTTATCATTAACTGAAATGACAGACTTGTTTGTCATGATAAATTGTATTTTTACGGAAGCATTCTTACCAAATACTAGGTATTTGATAGATAAGCTATTTTATCCTAAAAATTCATTAACACTGCACGCAATCTGTTCAAAATGTGGTGCAGGTATGGGAAAATTTGATCGAAAGAATCGATTTATTAAATGTAAACTCTGTAAGACAGTTATTAACGTTAAGGACAAATCCTATAAAAATTTTTTTGTCATGTTGGATATAGGACATCCAATTTCTAAATTAATTGAGTCAAACAGCGATTATTACGACTACATTGTAAATAAAAAAGTATTTGAAAAAGGCCTTATACGAGACATTTATGATGGAAGAAAGTACCAAATTTTTTTGTCAGAATTAGATAAGGACTGTAAAAATAGTTACGCGAGCGTTGTTTTTAATACTGATGGGGCACCTTTGTTTAAAAGCTCATCCTACTCTATATGGCCTATTTTTAATGTTAAACGAATTACCATATAAAGTTAGAACCAAAGAATTGATTCTTGCTGGCCTGTGGTTTGGGAAAGACAAACCAAATATGAACGTTTTTCTCGAACCATACGTTGACAAAATGAATGAGCTATCTACCAATGGCATATAATGTAACATAAATGGTCTCAAAAAGAATATTAAAATTTTTAATCTAATTTGCTGTGTGGATTCTGTAGCGCGGGCGCCTGTACAATGTTTTATGCAATTTAATGGGAAATATGGCTGCAGTCTATGTCTCCACCCAGGTGAATGGGTCCGAAATAATTCTAAAACAAAACGTGGTTGTATTAAATATCCCTAATAGTAAAGTGTCTCATCAAGTTGTCAGACTTACTAGAGCGTTTTCTGAAAAAGGATTTTGGAAATCCCGTGAATGGGAAAACTGGACCCTATTTTATAGCATGATTGTTTTGAAAGGCTTATTGTCAGATTCTTTTTTGGAACATTGGGCCTTATTTGTGGAAGCAATATATATACCATCAAAAGAAGAAATTCTTGTGAGCGAAGTAGACTTTGCTGATAAATTACTCCATGAATTCGTTGCTCGTACGGAATTACTTTACTCAAAAGTAGCTATGACCTTCAATGTTCACTTGCTTTTACATTTAGCAAGAAGTGTTTTAGACTGGGGACCATTATGGTCTCAGGATACATACCCTTTTGAGTCAGGAAATGGTGACTTATTAAAAGTAATTCATGCAGTTAAAGCTGTTCATCACCAAATAGCTCGTCGAATTAGTCTTAAATACAGTTTTCTTTTACTGAAAGATCACGTTGATTCATTTTCTTCTTTTACTACTAAAAACTATTGTAATAATTTGGGTAAAACGCTAGCAAAAAAAAGCTTTCAAAGTAAAAGTATTAGATATTTTGGTTCAGCAACGAAAATAAATTTATTATTATTACAGAATCTTAATTGCTCTAAACACACAATAGTTTATAACAAAATTGTTAAAAACGGATGTTTATATACATCTTCGTCAAAAAATAACGAACGTTCTGATAACTCATTCGCTCAGCTGAATGATAATTCATATGTAGAAATTGTTTCTTTTATAATTGATACTGCAAATGAAGCTGAATATACCATTGTTCATAAAATTGAGACAACAAATGCCTATATTAATGCCTGTAGTATGATGCAAAAAGTTGTGAAAGTTATGAGCGAACAGAGTATCGTATTAACCACAGATATAAAGAAAGTGTGTGTGCATATGTCAATGCAAAATAACGATTATCTATGTTCCGTACCAAATTCATGGTATTATTAAAATCATACCCAACATAAACGTAAAACTAATCCCTGAAAGAATCTGAGTGATATGAATATTCTCAGGATATTCATAAATACATACCGGTATTAGGAATTTTTCATTTATATTTTTTATCGTTCTTAAGACACTGTTAATTACATTTTCAAAAATCGTTTTACGTGGGATACTATCCAATAGGACACAAATTACATTAATTTTTATTATTTAAACATACATAGCCTAAATAATTCTTTGGTGATAGTTCCCTAATACAATCCGGATAATCAGAATATGCTATGGATGTTCTAGGGATAACCATTGGTCCAGGAAATCAGGATATTCTTAAGATGTCTCCGGGACATATTCTAGAAATATCCTAATTTCCCAGATCAATGGTTATCGCATAGAGTACCGCTATTTACTTTTATTGGATTTTTGAATTTTCGCTACTTTTACCTAGAATTAAAAACAGCATTTTTAGACTAAAAATAATGATTTAATGTAAATATTCGATTACTTAATAGAATTTAATAAACATTATTTAATTCAAGTAAATATTTATTGCCTCATAAGCAAGTAATCCGTTATTTAAATCAAATGAATTTTTTAATTCCATGATTATTACTTTAATGAAGTTAACAATATTATAAATAATTTGCGCTATTTGGCTTTATATTAATCCATAACTGCATGCAGATATTTAGAATATCTTACAGAAATAATATAGATATCCATCAGTTCGCAGAAACTAATATATCCACAGAATATCTTGAGAAATTACAAGAGACATCTTAAGTTTTAGCAGTCAATGAATATGCACCGACAAAAAAGATTTAGAGAAAGCTGGAGTATCATTTTGTTCGACAATTTGTGTTGTAGAAATAGAATTTCGGTTAACTGAAACAAAATTATTTAGTTATTCCAACCAAACATTTGGTTTATTAAATATATTTGGGTTTATAACCATAAGTTTGTTATGACAATCAAATAATTTTATTACCTAAATACGAACAAAATTATTTAAATCTCTGAACCAAGTTTTGGTTCTTTAAACATTTTACTCGCATCAGTGTTACTATTTCACTATTATTTAAAGTTATAAAAAAGTATTATTTAAAATTATTTTAAAATTTACATAATTTTTAATTTAAATTGTTAAAAATTAAAATAAATAAATTAGATATTTATTATTTTACATTAGAGAAAAATATGTCAGATACTGAAAACGAAAAGGATAAATAGCCTAATTTGTGTTAGGAACATTAAAATTATCAATAATAGGTATAAGCATTTGTTTGCTGTATTTGGTAAATAATTTTGTGAATGTTTCGTGATCAACATCGTGAACAACATAATAAACGATATCGTAAACGATGTCTTCGACTAAATTACGATATGGATTACGATATCAATTCATATGTTGTTTCTTATGTTGTTACTGATATCATTTACTTTATTGTTTTTGATATATAGTACGTTGTAGTTTACGACATTGTTTACGATGTCGTGATTTTCAATAGGGATATATTGATGATGGTAGTAGCACCATAAGATATATATATCTTATGGTTTTTAAAACAATAAATGTGAGATCCATATTCAATGCAACTTCTAATAAGTGATCTATACACTGTGAGAAGAATATACAGGTGGGCACCCTACCATGTTCCTCTCAAAGCCTTAATTATATTTAAGACTTTATTGAGTCGTTCTAGAAGGTATGAGAAGTGATTATCGAAGGTAAATCTATAATCTAGTATTATGACTAGAAACTTTGCATAAGTGGAAGGAAAGATGTTGGCATTATTTAGTTTTAGAGCAAGATTAAGGTTTTCAAAATCAATTTGAAGTCTGTTAAATAGGACAAGTTTGGTTTTTTCTGGACAAATCTCCAATCCTCTATCGGATAAAACGTAGAAAGATTATTAAGGCAAAGTTGGAGAGATGTAATACATTGGATTGGGTCATTGGATCTAATGCAGAATAAAGAGCTTCGCCAGACCGGCAAGATCTAGGACTGTCCCATAGATAATGGTGAGCATTAAAATCTCCCGCTATAAAAATATGATCTGAATGAATATTTGTTAATGAGTTTAGTAAATTTTTCCATGTGTTCTTAGAAATTTTATTGTCTGGTGAAGGGACTCTATAAAGAGATACAATTAATAACTGGCCTAAATTTGTATTGATAGATATGGATAAAGTCTCAAGACTATTTTCTATGTTAAAAATGCTTGAGTTTTTTTGTAAATGTAATGTCTTTTCTAATAGCGATTGCTAAACCTTGTCTGTTATGATTTGGTCTATCGGCTCTTATAAAATTAAAATGAGAATTTAATGAGAATAATCTATTTGGTTTAAGGAAAGTCTTGCACAGGAGTAAAATATCGAATTCTTTTGAAATTGCTAGGATATCCGTTTTTTGTTCGCGATTCCGCTACAGTTCCACTGTATTATTTTCAAGTTGTTTACTAAGGTCATGTTAGGATTCTTTAAGAAAAGTGGTTACTGCATATACGTTTGACGAAAAATTCGTCACAAAATTGAATATAATATCTGATTTATTTGGAGAAGTGCTTGAGTTGAATAAATTAAGAAGATTGGTAAAAGCTGTAATTAAATTGTAAATTAATGTATTAACATTAATATTATTGTTTACAGATTTTTTTGGAATTACAAAATTTACTAATGTGACCGTATCTTAAGGGGACAGTACACCACTTTTGCGCATTTTTTTAAAAATGTCTGAAACAAAAAATCAAAAGATTTTCTTAAAATATATGTCAGTGGCTATGGCATGAACCAAAAAAAATAAATTTAAAAAAAATGAGTAAATGGGGGTGATTAAAATTTTCTCACCCCTTTTTCACCTCTAAAACGGTGCAAAAAGAGGATTTAAAATAAGTGTAGATTTGTTGTGGTTCAGGCGATAACTACACGTGTGCTGAATAACCCCTGAAAATTTCAGCCCAATCGGACAGACAGTTTTTTCAAAATCATGTCAACCACCTCAAAAAACGTTGTTTTGAGAAAAACTCGTTTAAAGTTTTTGTACCTAAAATTGTTAGTATAACCATAAAAAAGTGATTTACGCTCAATCAGCGATACCTGCTCCATACATCAGTCCTTCCTCATCCTCGTACGCCTCGTTCACAGCTACTCTTTGTAGTCTAATCTTAGATCGATGCTCCTTCGAAGTTTCACAGAATCTGAATTTCTTCGCACAGCCAATTCATAGTAAGTTGATAACTGTGTCATGACTTTATTAGTCAAAGAAGCGGTTTCTCTTTTGGTTTTACGATTTTCTTCGCCACAGATTTTCTTGACTTTGAACTTGATGTTGTACTTGATTTTTTCTTATGTTCTTCTTCCGAATTTTGCGTTAACTTTTTTTGTTGTGTGAGTACTTTTTTGACATCTTTTGCTCTTTTGAAAAAGCGTTTCTTTACATGTAAAACACACTCTTTCTTCTGTACATTTACTGTTGTTCCATAGGGTTGTACGTCTTTTAGCTGTTTAAATGTTTTTGTGTCGCCATCGCCTACATAATTTTTATAAGAAACATCATATAAGCTTATAGATCTTTGAAACATTTCAATGATAGCATTTACTTCCATTAATCCAGAACTGCCCTCATGATTAATTGTGCATGTTTCTTTATGTTCCTCGTACCAAACATCATACTAGACAGTATCTTTCTTGCCACTCCAAATCGAACATCCAGCGCATACACTCGATTTTACAACAACATCAAGAACTTTTCCGGTGTATTTTCCAATCAGACTTGCCAAGCCAATAAAAGAACAAAAGCGACGTCGAGCCCAAGAGCCATCGCCAGAAACTGTAAGACGATTCTTGACGTTACCAGCTTTCTCATTTTTTTACTTTTTCTTCTTCGACTGCTTTTCGAAATACTAATTCTGTAACTGATTTTGCTGATATCCATATGTTGTCAATAATATTGTAATATGATTTGTTGCCAAATCCTGTGCCGATGTCCATAAAGCAGCAAACATTACAAATGCCTTGATATCCAACACCGATTAACCGCATTGCAAAAATGAGTCGACGATTTATTTCATACGTCTGTCCGATTTGCGGACTGCTTGGAATTCGATTTTCATTTTCACATTTACCCTGCACACCTAACTGAAATCCTAAACCTTTTTCAGCGCGTTATAAAAATTTTATATCACTTTTGCACGTTTTACATACAAGAAGGTTTTGTAAAGTCAAAAACATAACAACGTTCACTATAATGTACTGAAGCGTTGAATCGTAGTTCACTTCAAAATCAGAATTATTTTTCGAAATTTTTCTAGCCAATGCACTTGTTTGACTTGTATCCCGTTCGCTCGTGTGCTGATTACCCGAAAACCTTCTTTTTTGGACGATCTGGTCTTGATTTTCCACCTTTACAACTCTTTTTATCCATCGTTATACGGTTATATTATCACTGTGCACACTTTTATACGTAAAATAACATTTAACGGTTCCGACTGAATACCGAAAATGTGTGAGAACCAAGCCTCACCAGTAAAACGAACAAAAAATCGGAGAAAGCCTACGCGGTGCAGAATTAGCCGAAACGCTAATTCTGCGCGTTCAGAGGCGCTTTCTGAGAAGTAAGTAAGCGATGGAACATATTCAGTTTAACTTGTTTCTTTGTTAGTGATTTTTCTGGTAAGGCGACAAACTTCAAGAATAGCAAATTTGCTGTGATAATTACCTAGAATCTCGATGTTGTTCAAGAGCTCTTGTTCAGAGATGTCAAGTGGAATGTTTTTAATCACGCCTTGAGAGGAAACAAAGTATGAGGGAATGGAAGCTTTTAAACCTATGGTTTCAAGAGAATTATCATCGAGAATGATATTTGCAGCAGAAGCTGATTTTGTGAAGACAGCGAGTCTGCCAAAACCTAAGCTTTTATGTCGACTATGACATTTTTATATCTAGAATTTAATGTTTTACTGTATACAAATACATGTGTATGTGTTTAATGTATATGTGAGATTATACATGTGTATGTGTTGTACGTATATGTGTGAGTATACATGTGTATGAGTTGTGTGTATACGTGTGAGTAAACATCTATGATAGAACACTACTGCGCATGTGTGTGTGAAAGTTTACCAGACACTTATTATGTATGTGTGAGTTAATATGTAACTTCACAAGTCACTCGCATATATTGTATATACATGTATTATATATATATATATATATATATATATATATATATATATATATATATATATGTCAAAAGGAATTAATATTTCTTGGCAAAATTGACGATAATTATTATGACAAAATTCAAATTTTATTACCGGTGATATATATTCCTGGTAAATGAAAAGAAAGACAATCTTATGTCAAACAAAAATAATTGCCCATCTCAAAAACAAATGCTTGTGATGTGCAACTATTTTTTGTTTGACATTAGATTGTCATTTTTTCAATTTCTAGGAAAGAAATTCGATTTTTTTACAAACATTATTGACAATTAATTTTGACAAAAAATAAAATTTTCTTTTGGCATTAAAGTATTTTTTAGCAATTCCACATATTTTTTGTTTTGTTTTTAAGAGTTTGTTTCAAGTTAGCAATTCTTAATAGACTTTTTCGTTTTATTTTACTTAAGGTCATGTTATTCAGTGAGAAGTTTTTCCATAGTAAAGTAAATGGGGCACGTGACCACTGAATAACATAACCTTAAGAATTATTTTAAATGTTTGCTATTATAATACCAACTTTTTTATTCTTTGTTTTTAAGATTTTGTTATGTAAGTTGCAGAGAGAAATGTAATTAGAAGGCATGTTCGATGCATTCAAAGAAAAGTTCTCGAATTTAGACACAAACGATCCAGAAAGATTATTAATTTTGACAATTCATCTTGCTGCTTGAAGCATAAGAAAAATTGCTAAAGAATTCAAATGTTCTAGAAAATTAGCAAACAAAAAGCCAAAGAATTACGACAGTCAGAAGGCGTATTAGCGAGTCCTAAAGAGAAAACTGGAAATCCGTTGCCGACAAATATCACTGAAAAAGTTATAGAAGTTTATAATTGTGATGATAATAGCAGAATTATGCCAGGTGTAAAAGATGTGATCTCAGTTAAAGTTGATGGTACACGAAGACTGATGCAAAAACGTTTACTCCTTTTCAATCTAAAAGGGTTGTTTGAAAAATACAATGAAGAGAATAAGGATATGAGTTTAAGTTTTAGCAAATTTGCTTTACTTCGACTGAAGAACTGCATTCTTGCAGGTGCTGCTGGAAAATATTACGTTTATGTAATATTTGAACATGGAGTGAACATGGAGTCGGATTTTTAACAGTGCAATGGATCTGCCATTTAAAATTTTTAAAAACTAATATTAAATTCTCAATCGGCGACCCCAAAAAACTCGAATACTAAATTCCCAGCGGATCTAAACACTTTTTTAATTTTTGGTCCGCCATATTGGATCCGACATTTTTAATTTTTGAAAACTAATATCATATTCGCAATCGGCGACTCTAAAAACCCTCGAGTGATAAATTTCCAGGGAATCTAGACACTTTTTTTAATTTTTCGGACGCCATTTTGGATCCGCCATTTAAAATTAAAAAAAACATATTATATTCGCAATCGGCGACCCCAAAAACCCCGAGTAATAAATTATCAGCGAATCTAAACACTTTTTCAGTTTTTCGTCCACCATAATGGATCCGCCATTTTTAATTTTAATCAACTAACTTCAAATTCTTTATCAGTGACCCCAAAAACCTCTGAGTAACAAGTTTCAAGCAAATCGAAAGAATTTTCCAATTTTCCAGTTCGCCATATTGGAGCCGCCATCTTTATTTTTTTAAAATACCTCAAATTTCGAAAGTATTTAACCAAAACAATGTTTAGGCGTTAAAGTAAGTTTTTTAATTGAGTATATCTTGTATTTCTGAATAGAATAGAATAGAAATATGTTTTTTATGTTTTACATTTTTTTAAGTTTATACTTTTTAAATGTGAGAAACTTGGAAACAGGAAACGCATGAATATGCGTCACACTCAAAGCATTTTCGTTGCGCTCTAGAACTTCACTGGGAGAAATTAGAGCAGTTGTTTTATTCAACTCTTCAAACTTTGTGGTTTTTTAAAGAGTTGGATTTTTTTAGGTGCGGCTATGCAATCCATATAGCCATGTCTGTAGTACAATTTTTTCAGAATTTTGTCAGTAGATAATAATAATGCTAATACAATTCGAAAATTATTTTAATCCTATAGTTGCAAGAAAGTTATAACGTCAAAAATATAATTCATTTTCTCATATATAATCTATATTACAAAAGTTTTACCAATATGTTATCTCAAATGTCATTACTGTAGTACTGCTTTTTGGCATTGCACCAGCATCGCTTGCAATACTAGTCATTTGTGTTTTGCAAGGTAAATATATCTGAGAAAGTGAATTATATTTTTGATGTTATAACTTTCATGCAACTATATTAGGATTAAAATAATTTACGAATTGTATTAGCATTATTATTATCTACTAAAATTCGTAATCAGCGACCCTAAAAACCACCTACTGACAGAATTCAGAAAAAAATTGTACGACAGACATGGCTATATAGATTGCATAGGTGTACCTAAAAAATCCAACTCTTTAAAAAACCACAAAGTTCGAAGAGTTGAATAAAAAAACTGCTCTAATTTAAGGTTCCAGGTTTAAGGCCGTATTTATTTTTACAGTTTTTTATTTAACTAAAATAACTCTTGTTTCGATTTACCCCTTGCTTTTATTTACCCCAAACTGACCCTACCTTGTTTTGTTTACTTTATATTCTAAAAATATGTATCGTTCATACAGTGTGACGATGTGAATTTTCACTCGATTTATTCTTGTTGATAATTCTGAATCGTCGCGCCATCCGTCGGAAAAGCCCTGAGTCGACAGGCCCAATTATCATGGTAATTAAGAAAAGCTAGTACCGCCAGCTGACCCACTAGTTGAGCGAAAGTAGGTCGCGCGGCTAGCTTGACGTGAGAAAGTGGTAGATGGCAGGGCCAGTACCACTTTTGGAGAACGAGAAGAAGAAGAAGACAAGCCACGAGGGAAAATCGAGACGCGACAGGTGGGCAATGCTTTCGCCGCCATTGTGAAAATTTTGTCTTGCCGCATCGGTACGCAGTCCTTCGCCGCCATCGAAATTTTCGTTTTTGCTTCCTCATAAAGGAAGCCTTATAGTGATGTCGATTTCCGAATTTTTTAAAATCAATTATTTTTACAAATTTTCAAGTGTAGTATATATAATTCGTCGAGAGGAACAAATGTCCGGATGTATGTGTGTATGTATGTGTGTGTGTAGGTGTGTGTGTATGTCAGCGATTCTTGTGGACAAATTTTTTCTTGCACATCTTGATGGATTTTGATAAGACTTTGTAGGTGTATTACGGTCATGCATACCAAGAATCAGACAGAAGGAATTTCAAAAAAAAAAATTTTTTTCAACATTTTTTTAATTTTTGAAAAAATTAATTTTTTGGTTTTTTGAAATAACTTTTTTCTATATTAAAATTTTTAATAATTCTTGTCAAAATTGCATTCCTGACATAAAAACGAATCGATTCATGTATATAAAGTATATATTTTATCAAAATTTATAGAATTAATAAATATTTTAATTTTTCACAAAAAATTAAAATTTTGTATTTTTTGACATTTTATCATAACACTTTAAAATAATTATTCTATAATAAAAAATTGAATAATTAATATTTATTCAGGGTACTTTACCCGGTTTATAAATTATATTTAATAAACTATTATAATTATTTAACTTTTTAAATTATATATAATAATATATATTGAGGAAGCTAAATGGACATGAAATGAACAACTTGTTTTTTATAGTTGTGGTGCGAGAATTAGTTCTTGAGTGTTCGAGAAGTGGAGCATGAAGCTCAGGATTTTGTAGAAAATAAAATTGAGAATTGTCCGTGACGTTGAGAAGTGTATTAGTTTGTTTTCCCTTTTTCCTTTTTTCTTGTGGATTATCGCCGCACCGCTGCCACGGAAAGCCAATCCGAGGGGAACTATCTTTGCTGTGAGAAAGCCGAGTCGTCGTGGGTAAGTCGTTTTTGCCAGCACTGTGCCAGTCGTGTCTCGCCGTTGGCTTTTCTGCTGCCAATTTTGTTTGGGCAGAATCTCCTCAGAGCGAGAGAGAAACTCGGAGGTTTGAGAGTTTTGAGTTTATTGGACCGAGTCAAGAATAAGTTTATTAATTAACCTTTAAAATTAATTGGCGCCTGACGGCGAAGTTTATTAAATTACATTTCAATCTAATTTCTGTGTTGAATGCGTTAGATTTTGCTTGACGTAAAGCAGAAATTTTGAGCCATTTTAGTAATTGTTTAAAATCATACGTCACAAAATTTGGCGCCCAACGTGGGGCCAAGCTCGAACCGAAACACGACTATAAATAAGTTATTGTGCATTGTGTGTGTAAATTGTTGCCAGAATTCTGAAGTTTTTTTAATAGCCAGAGCCAGACAAAAATTTTATTTTTTTTGTTACAAAGAGTCAAAAAATTCAGAATTTTATTGCTAGAACCGGATAGAAAATTTCGAATTTGTAAAATTGCCAGGTACAGCCAGAACTCGCCAAAAAATTCGAAATTTTTAAAGGCCAGGTGTCGGAGTGTTAGAATTTGTGTTGTCCTTGGCATAGCGTGTGTAATATAAAAACCTAAAGCGTCTTTGCCATTGAAAATTAAATTTTCTTGTGACTTGTAAAATTTTTCTTGTCGCGACAAAAATTTAACTGACAAAGTTAAATATTTTTTTTTCTAAATTGTTGAAAGCCAGTCAGTGAAACTCAAATAAAAGCTTCCCAGTAAATTGTGCCAGAAACCAAAAAGAAAAAATTTTTTTTGTTGTCGAGCACATGTTAGACCGGAAACAAAATTGAAAATTAGTCACGTGACTGTAAATAGTGCGCCGGTCAGTCAAGAGAAACGACGCGCCGGGATATTTAAATTTTAGCAGCCAGGAGAAAGTCGCGCGCGCCAGGAAAAGTGGTTCAGTAGTAGTAATAGCGGCTATAGGGAGCGAGAGAGAGAGAGAGAACGAGAAGAAGACACAGTGGGAGAGTCGAGCCACAAGTCAGCCAGAAAAAGGAAAATTTTAAAAGGGGGCCCCGTCGAGTGAGTACGTCATTGATTTTGAGACACATAGGGCCGTAGATACTAATTGGGCAACCCCCTCGAAATTTGTTAAATTTTAAACATGGAAATTTTCTTTGATTTTCTTTCAAAATGGCAAAGGCAATTTGCGATATGAGGGACTACAAGAGACACATGCGCGAATTAATTAAAATTCCCAACGTCAGCCAAGCATGGGGGGTAATTAACGCTATGCAAGTCGGACAAGTAGTGACGAGCCTGCTGAGACACCAATTGTGTATCAGTGGCACATCACAAGTGCTTAGAGAAAGACTATTGAGGGCCGAGACGAGGTTAGCCCTACCTGAGGAAGTCGACGTGCCATTTGCGGAGAGGTACGATCTAGGGCAGTCTGACAAGATTTTCTTGTTGGAAGCATACTCCGAGCCAGAGAGTAGCACGTTCCCAAACGTCACTCAGAAAAGGGCCGGTCGAATTTCATCCGCGGATGACGAGGAGTCAGATAGTGGGGAGAGTAGGGCCAGTGACAATGGCGCCGAATGCGCAAAACATGCGCGACGCAGTTGCACGGCTGAGTTTGACTTCCGAAATAGAGCGGTTAGCGGGGTGTACTGAGAGATTAGAGAGCCTGTATAGAGGGGGATGGGATTGGCGCCAGAGCCGGACAGCCGTGGGAAATGGTTTTCATATATCCCACCACCAGGAGTCGAGGATAATTTCGCCTCACAGACCTGGGAAAATTGCCGAAATCCCGCACACACCCAACATGAGTGAGCGGGTGAAACCCACCCTAGCCCCCCGAAACCCATCGAGCCGCAGTAGCACGAGTGAGGTAAAAGTGACTCAGGATAGAGTGCCCGCGAATGGAGAGCCGGCCAGCGAGTTCAAGAGAAAGGAGAGCGCGAAAGAGGCCGCAAGGGGTACCACAAATAAAGTTAAGAGAAAAATAGAGTATAGTGGTAGTGAGAAGGGCCAGACGAGTTGTAGGTGTAGTTGCGGGAGTAGGAGCGACGACTTAAATAGTGTGAAAAGTCGGGAAGTTATCACTAAAGAGCCGAAATCAAGGAAAGAACGGAAGGAGAGCCGAATATCGATCTTAGATGACTGGACAAGTGAGTCAGAATCTGAGAACGATCACAGCCAAGACGCGAAGAGTGGGGGGAGATCAAAGAAATTAAGCCCGGTCGGAGGTCCAAGGTGATAAAAACACTCAAGGACTGGAACTTACAATTCTTTGGGGACGAAGACAACGCCGAGAAAACCGCCAGCAGTTGGTATCGATCGTTACGCCGCGAGATGACCTCATGGAGGTCATTCCAGAGGGCATTCAAAAATGAGTACTTGGTGACAGGTGACGACGATGACGTCATAGACGAACTTCGAGCCAGCAATGGTACAGGGGCAAATTGCCAGTGCTCCACCAGCCCAAGCCATGCAAATGCCAATACACTGTGTTTATCCAATGGCGTATCCCGGTATGTTGTCAACGGGGATGAAACCAAATTACCCCAAGCCAAATAGTCCAAACGGACCTAAGTCGGGGCAAAATGGTACATCAGCGCCAACAACGCCCAAGGAGTTTGTGGGGGCATGCTTTCACTACCAGACACCAGGACATCGAGCCAGAGATTGTCCTCAGAGGATCTGCTTCACGTGTCGACAACAAGGGCATTATTCAAATCAATGCCCCATGAAGTCAGCCCAAACAGAAGCATGCCTGGTATGTAAAAGACCAGGATGCAACTTTTTGACCTGTCCGAATTGTGAAACAGTCAGAGCCGCTTTGGGAAACGGTGTATGGGGGCGCAGCACAACTCTGCACCCCCCTCCAACCTAACCAGGCAGTAAGAAATGATGTTGAGAAGTGTACTGAGGAGAGCCGAGAGTGTTGAGCCAAGCAAAGCAGAAAAAGAGAGCGGGCGCGTAGATAGATTCGCGCCTAGTTGTAGTTGGGTAAAGACGGAACAAGAATTAGAATTAGAAAAAGGGGAAAAAGGTTAGGAAAAGTTTAGAGTCAGTCATAGGTAGAGACGATTTGACCAAAGAGAAAACGTTCAAATTCATGTCGGAAAATAGTCGAGGGCGGTCGAGTGAGGAGAACTCACTCCACCAGAGAGAGGTAGAGAGAAGGGCCGCAGAGTGTGGGACAAACGGTAAGGATGTGATCCCGGTACCTATAGTCCAGGGGAGAGAAGAGGCTGTGAGAGTCACAGCTGACCCAAACCTAAGCGATGGAGAGGACATCGATGGATCTAGGACAGAGAATAGATACTTTTTCGACATGACAATCGGCGACCGCCATTTCGAAGCACTTTTTGACCCTGGTGCGATGATTTCAGTAATTACCACTAGAGTGTCAGAACCTCGTTAGAGCCGTATCCAGCCGTGTGGAACAGTGGTAAGAAGCGCGACAGGAGGTATTACTGAAGCAGCCGGAATTCTGGACCTTCACATAGTAGTCGACGGATATGCTCAACGTTTCGGAGTCAAAGTGATGAAGACTTTGACACAAGACATAATCTTGGGCATCGACTTCTATAAGGTCTGAAATATGGACGTGAAGTTGAGAGAAGAAAGGTAGAGAGTTTTTCAAGGAGAATGGCCATTATCCAAGCCCTAGTGGACAAATGGGTGTTACCAGAGTCGGAAGAACACAGAATGACAGACCTGACGGAACATCACATACGTGTTACCGATGAAACGCAAGTACAACATGCCATTAGACGAATGTCACCAGCAATGTTGACTTGGGCCCAAGGTAATGCTGCCAAGTTATACAAACTAGGGATCATCAAGCCATCTGCCAGCCGTTGGAGAAGTGCGCCAGTAATTACGAGAAGAGGCGAAAATGACTATCGAGATGTCAACGAAGTAACAATAAAGGATAGTTACCCATCGCCATCTATCGACTTTATTTTGGACAAGCTCCGAAAAGCCCGATATTTGTCGAAAGTCGACCTTAAGCTGGCCTACCACCAAATTCGAATGGCCGAGGAGAGCAAGAAATACACTGCGTTTGCCATACCTGAGTCAGCATTATGGCAGTTTCGCCGAATGCCGTTTAAACTCATGAATGCGCCGATGACATTCCAGCGAATGATTGACTCATTACTGGGACCAAAAGTAGAGCCGTATGTCTTCGGATACCTGGACGACATCATCGTAGTCACGGATACATTCGAGGAACATGTCAAGTGGCTCGAAACCGTCCTGCGAAAACTAAACGAGGCAAAGTTAATTGTAAACCCAGATAAGTGCGAATTTGGATCTTCGGAGGTCACTTATCTCGGATACTTGTTAGACGGTGAGGGTCTGAGGCCAGATCCACACAAGACAGAGCCGGTACGGAACTATCCAGAGCCGAAGAACGTGAGACAGCTGAGACGTTTCTTGAACATGGTAGGGTGGTATTCCCGTTTCATTCAGAACGACAGTGAAATCAAAATACCATTGTTGAAGTTGCTGCACAAAGGCCGAACGTGGAAGTGGGAGGACGAGCAACAAGAAGCGTTTGAACAGCTCAAACAGAAGCTGACCTCTGCGCCAGTCTTAGCCCGACCTGACATCACGAAGAAGTTCACCATTCAGTGTGACGCCAGTAACTACGCGATTGGAGCCGTATTGACGCAAGAGTTTGAGGACGGAAAACATCCGATCGTGTACATCAGCCGAGTCCTGACCGAAGCCGAGAGAAACTACAGCGTGACAGAAAATGAGTGTCTGTCATTATTGTGGTCGATCAAAAAGTTCAGGCCGTACATTGAAGGGTACAAATTCCATGTGATCACAGATCACAGTGCCCTGAAATGGCTCAGGAACTTGAAAGATCCGACAGGCCGTTTAGCCATGGGCCCTGGAAATGCAACAGTGGGACTTTGACATAGTTCACAGAAGAGGTGCACAACATCATGTCCCAGACGCATTGTCCAGGTTACAAGAAGATGAAGAAGAGTCGATGGCCGCGTTTAAATCCATTGAGTACCTCAAACGCCGTGAGTTAGTGAGCCAACATCCGCAGCGCTTTCCTGGATGGATTGTAGAGAATGAGAATCTCTACCGACATAGAAGTCACCAACTTTTATTGCCGCTAACAGGAGACGAGGACAGTTGGAAATTGGTAGTGCCAGAGAAGTACACAAGAACGTGACACAGTGTCACCAATGAGAGAGTAGAGCCAGAGAGAGTTGGAGAGCCAGAGAGGAGAGCCAGGAACAGCAGCCAAGATTATCATGATGATGACGGTCCTATATAAAATAGTACCGGTCGTGGGGAGGGGATTGTGACGATGTGATTTTTCTCTCGATTTATTCTTGTTGAAAATTCTGAATCGTCGCGCCATCCGTCGGAAAAGCCCCGAGTCGACAGGCCCAATTATCATGGTAATTAAGAAAAGCTAGTACCGCCAGCTGACCTACTAGTTGAGCGAAAGTAGGTCGCGCGGCTAGCTTGACGTGAGAAAGTGGTAGATGGCTGGGCCAGTACCACTTTTGGAGAACAAGAAGAAGAAGACAAGCCACGAGGGAAAATTGAGACGCGACTGGTGAGTAATGCTTTCGCCGCCATTGTGAAAATTTTGTCTTGCCGCGCCGGTACGCAGTACTTCGCCGCTATCGAAATTTTCGTTTTTTTAGAGTTATGGTGCGAGAATTAGTTCTTGAGTGTTCGAGAAGTGGTTTTTAAACGCGCTGTGAAATATCTACACCATTTTAAAAGCGTTTCAAGAATTTTGTCTATAAAAAATTATGTGTTAAAACAAGTGATAAAGATGATGATGATATTGATCCCTCAGCACTATTTGTATCAAAATATTTAAAAAGACAAAATTCATCACCCTATCACAATAGTCAATTCCCAGAACATAGAAAAAAACCCGACTCATTTTTGTTGCAACTCATTTGGAAGTCGGTCTCGAAATGAGTAATCGACAACTTCAAGTGACTCGAAATGAGTAATCGTCAACTTCAAGTGACTGAAAATGTGTAAAATAACAATATTCTAGTTACTTTCTTTTGTGTTTCGCATGTTTCGTATTCCACGGTTGCCCATCCCTGTCTATTTTTTGACAAATGTCTAACCTAAAAAAATTTTTTCATTTCTCATAAAAACAATAAATCGACTGCATGTATTAATGTTTTGACAAGTGCAACGTGTTTATTTGTTATAAACAATTATTTTAATTCATATTTTTATAAATTATTCTTAGCTTTTCCAATGTGGTTGTAATTTTATCGTAAAGAAAAAATGATACCCCTTAAGACTCATTTTGAGTCTTTTCCCTAGAAACTCAGAATGGTTCGAAGGGGTATCATTTTTGTTGCAGTTCAAAATGAGTCTCATATGCGACTCATTTTGAGTCCGGTTTTTTTCTGTGAAAGAACTCGATCACTATTTAGAAACTAAGCGAGCTGATAAAGAAACCGATATTCTCAAATAGTGGAAAAATCACAAACATCAATTTTCTAATTATTACGCATGGCAAGAGATTTCCTGAGTTGTAATAAGTGTAATCTTTATATCTCGTTTTTAATTTAAAAAATGACTTTATTTAATAATAATTGCAAAAATTTAACACAGCAATTGAAATATTTTTCATTTCTTTGAAAAATAAAAATTTTAATTAACTGTAGCAAAAATTATTTAAAAAAAGTATTTTATGGAAAAGCTCTTTGAACCATGATAGTAAATTACGGTAAAGAAAAAAACTAAAAATATTCAAGAAAGTAAGTGTTTGATTGAAGTTAATAAATTTTTAAAAGATAATTTTTAAATTAAAAAAAAAGTTTTTTTAAATAAATATCTTTTTTTTCAATTCATGATATTTCTCGTCTTTTCTAATGTAATTTCAAAAACTACTATCATTTTTGTTTTGCTTTTAATGTTAAAACTGTATATATTAACGACCACATATTCTTTAAATAAATATGTATTTAAATACATTAAGTAAAGAGTATCTGCAGATTAATTATGAAGAGGATTTACAAAAAAATTTAATGTAATTTTTAAAACGAGAATATCATTATTCTCGGACAAATTTCCAAGAATCGAGATCGAAAATACCGAGACGATATTGGGATCTCGATTATAATAACCGAGAATATACAAATTCTCGATCGTCTCTCGTATCGTCTCGATCGAATGCAGCTCTACAGGCTAACAAAATTAAAAAACATTTTTGGTGCTATCAATGTCGAAGCTGTTTTTGATAGGTTTTTTCACGCTGATTAAGAATCTGTAAATAAAAATTAGCCATCAGCTCTTGTTTTTGAAAAAAACGAGATTAAAAGGTCGAAACGTCGCGTTTTTGGCAAAATTTCAGCACCTCTAGCAACAAAAAGAAATGTCGTAGAAGCTTATAGTTGGGCTTAAATTAAAGTTTAAACTTTCGTCTACAATCCCCGAAAATCCCATTCCTGCACTATAACCTCAAAGCCCATAATAGTCAATTTTTGAATCCCAAACCTCAATCTGGAAAATTTTGGTTTGCATTTATTTTGAAAATTGAAGATAATGAAATTTCATTTCTAGACTTAAATTGAAGCCTTAATTTTTTAATAAAAGCTCTTAAAATTAGTAACGTAAAATTTATTGTAAGTCATATTTTGACTTCGAGATATTAGAAAAATATGTTATATCCGTTTTAACTAAGTTCCATTTTTTCATCGCAATTCTTACTAAAGAAAGTTGACAACATATGCCGTTTATTAATACCCGTGTAGAAATTGAAACGTGGTAGTCATTCGGTCCTGATCAGGTTAAATAGGGCCCTGATTTGGAAATGAAACACTTTTTCTGATCAGGTCCTAAAGTGGTGTTTTAAAAAAAGGCCACAACAGGGCCTTATAAAGCCCTGATCACAACCTGATTTGGTATTTTATAAGTATACTTATAATAAGTTAGCTTATTTTATCTGCAGTAAAATTTATTTCTACCATTTTATGTGAAACTGGAAAGTTAATTTAAATATACAACTTGTTTTATTTCTTTTCTATAAAAAACTAAAATTTTGTTAAAAAATTAAAATGATTGACAATTCAAAATTATGCAGATTTTTGTCTCTTTCTTTATACAAAAATATAGAAATTTATGCAAATTTTAGTAAAAAAGAAAATTATTTGAATCATTTCTATTTTCAAATAAAAATTTTGTAAAAAATACTGACTTTTTTGAAAAAAGAAAAAAATAATTTTTTTAATTAATTACAATTTTTCAACAAAATGTCAACTTTTATTTATTTATTGTTTAGAATTAGAATATTATATCCGTACCTTCAGATTCAGAAAAAACATTTGTTTTAGTTTCATCAGAATTTGGAACATTTTGGATCATTTCTTCGTTTTAATTTTAATTAATTATTATTTATTTTTACTCGAACTGTTTCTTTTTCGCTGAAACTGACGTGAAATGAATTTTAAATAATTGAATGGGTCTTAAGGCAATTTCTACACGGGTAACAGAAAGATTTTTTTGTATATTTTGACCCCTCTCTCTGGAGGTACCTAAACTTTACCATAAACATTTTTTACCTTTAAAAGAATTGAGTACTATAAACCTGGAGGTATTGGTACAGGGATGGAATTTTCGTGGGTTGCAGTTGAAAGATTAAGCTTTAATGAGAATTTAAGCCCATGTAGAAGCTTCTACAACCTTTCGTTTCGTCGCTAGAGGTGCTCAAACTTTGCCAAAAACACCATTTTTTTACCTTTTAATCCCATTTTTTCAAAAACTAGAGCTGATAGTTAATTTTCCTTTACAAATTCTTTAGGGGAGGCACCACCCCCAAATTTGAAATATTAATTTTTGAAGGGGTTAGAATTTTTATCTTTTTACTGATTGCATATTTTTGCAAATCCATGCGAAAGGTTGTTTAAAGCTATAAAATAAGCTTAGAAAAAAATTTGCGTTAAAAAATATTGAAAATTGTAAGAGAAGATTAATTTTAAATGTTCAAATTTTACAACTTTTGACATATTTCCAAAGTCTTAGACCAATAATCTTTTTGAGAATATCAGTGTTTACAAAAATTTATTCTCTAAATGCAAAAACCACGGGGTCAAAATTGGGGGTGGTGCCTCCCCTTAATCAGCGTGAAAAAACATTCCAAAAATATTTTCGACATTGGCCGCACGAAAATCAGTGTCGGCCTGTGTAATTTTAATAATTTATTTAAAATGATTAATTTAATATATGCATTTTGTAGAAAATACACATTAATGTACATATACGACTCATACGCCCACATAGCACAAAAACTTCCAGAAAGTTTCCCGTGGTTTTCACCCACAGTTGGACCGGCTATGGCTGCCAGAGTGTAAAAAACCTAATTTTAGTTGGTCGGCAAGACTATGACAGCCAGAGTGCAAAAAACACAATTTCATTTGGTCAGGCCGACTCTGGGCTAAGGGGGTTGACTCTGGTCGGGTTGCAGTTTATAAAATCATTTTGGTTCATAGGTTTTCATGTGTGCGTAGCGTAATGGTTAGCGTGTTAGACTTCGGTGCGTTAGGTTGCGAATTCGATCCCTGCGAGCGTTAGAAATTTTAATTTGTATTTATGTGTAAGATTGCGTTTAGTGTTAAGATGTATGCAATAAATAATTAATTAAGATATCACCTAATATTTGTTAATTGTAAAATTAATCATTTTTTGCAAACGGTCGGCCGACATTTGGCTGCCAAGGTCGGCACGACCATGGTTGCCATGTGAAGCGGATCTTCTTTCTCATGGTCGTGAAAACTTTGGCACCCCTGGTCGGCCCGACCATGTTAACCACTGGACGGCCGATGTTACAATTCGATAGCTCGGCCGACCTTTGGCTGCCAAGGTCGGTACGACTATTTACTAGGTCGGCGCGACCATGGCCCGACCAACTTTTCGCACCTGGGAAATACAAAAATGTCCACGGTTAGAAGCTTCTCATGCCCGTGTGAAAAAATTTTATGGAAGTATGGTATCTACAAAGACATTAGACAGTTATAATGTAGCCCGTCTAATACAGCCTGTCTTGCTATCGGCTAAGGAGCAGCTTAATAGACCTCGTTGAGTCCGTCCATCTAGACGGTCTTTTCAAGCTCAGAGCAGTGACTTGCAAGACGCAATAAGTTATGACAGTTTACAGTTGGCGTGCATAACATTCAGTTGCTATTACACATGGTCGAATTTTAACCAAATTTTGTAATCATATTATATAAATTAAATTAAAGTTAGAATACATATTTTTTTTAAAACTTCACAATCCAATTAGGTTGTAAACCTTTTTTTTAAATAGTGGAGGTAAGTATCGTATTGTAATTACAAACATAACCTAAAAAATTGACAAAATGAAAAAGTAAAATTACTCGTGTGGAAAAATAAAGAATAAGGAACCTAAGTCCAATATGTCCGTCTAGTACGGTGTTATTAATACCGTCTAGATTTGGTCTAGGATGTTATATGCGCATGCGTCGATGTGTGCCCAGCTGTTAAGTAACATGGCGCCTAATGGCGTCACGTTGTTTGGCGTCGTTAGATCAGTCAACGTATGGTACATTTTCATTGTGATTTTTAGTATTCGTTGTGGTTTCTGTTATATGTGAATAATAATGTGCTATGTTGTTGTTGTTTTCTGGATAAATTAATTTTAAATATGCACTAAAAAAATTGATTTTAATATGTTTCTATGAGTTTTGATTTGCAGTAAATTTTATTTTACAAAAAGACTACTATCTCCAATGCCAAAGATTGGGAGGGGCACAAAGACTTACGCTTCCCGTGCAGAAATTAAAATGTGGGCCTGATAGGGTACTGGACAGTTTTCCCGATCTCTGGTGTGGATCTGGGTAGAGAAACTGACCAGTGCCCGACTAGTGTGTGACGCTGTTCCCGACCAATGCCCTACTTAGGGAAAAACTGGTCAAGGCCTTGTCAGTTTTTCTTAAAATTGCCCTATTTTGTGAGGTTAATTTTATTCAAAAGAAATTACAATAAAATTACGGTACTTAAAAATATTATTATATTAGAAACATAATGAACATATTCATTATATATACAACATATTTATACATAACATTATGAGGTATTACAGTCATTTTGACTAATTTAAAAGTGAAAATGATAAAAATAATATAATTTCAAGAATAGAAAAATTAAAAAAAATTTTTAAAATATAATTTTTGGTTTTATGATTAATTCATTTTTCTTGTGAAGGTTGTCGCTCCTTTCTGCTTCCTTAATTTTATACTATTAATAAAGGTAATAATTTTTGTTTCCAAATGTATAAGTAATAATTAATATTTATTTAATAAATATTTTATTCAAATTTATTAATTATATTTAAAAAATATCGAGGAGATGTTGTTTAATGTTTCCAAAACTTTCATAAATTTTAAAAAATTGTTGTGATGTTGATGGGTTTCAATCATAGTTTTGAGGTTATATATATATTTATTTCAATTTACGTTTCGATAGCCGATCGGCCATCCTCTTCAGAATATACAAAGAACTAAAAAGAAAATTTTATCGTTGGAACAATATTTCTCAAAAAACATATATAAACAATCACAATTCAAATTATAAATTCTGAAGAGGATGGCCGATCGGCTATCGAAACGTAAATTGAAATAAATATATATAACCTCAAAACTATGATTGAAGCCCATCAACATCACAACAATTTTTTAATATTTAAAAAATAGTTATTAAATATTGAAGGTGTTAAGTTTAACAATCTCTTCGAATCATTTTCTCACTTTAAGCTAATATAATATAAAATAATTATATATATATATATATATATATATATTAAAATAATTTAATATATATACAAAGCAAATGATAAATTCATCCTATAAATTAATAATTATTAAAATTCATTAAGTATAATTTATTAATAATTGTTTATTAATTATTTAATAACTATTATTATTCGTTATTTATAATTTAGCTGTTATTATTAATAAATAAACTTTATTATAATATTGTACTTAAAGAAAAAAAATTATATGTATTTTCGTTTTTTAAATATATTACCATAATTATTTTATAAAGTGTTTTAAAAGAAAACGCTTTTTTAACTTTAATAACTGTTTTAAAAAATTAAATTTATTTACATGCCTTTAAAACGAGGAAAACTGTCGAGGCCCTGATCAGAGCCCTATTTCATATCTAGTGAACACCCCACTTAGGGTTTTGGCCAGAATTTCTGGTCAAACCCATAAGATAAAAAAATTCTTAAAAATGCAGTATAATTACTCCGTTTAATTAATTTTTTCAATTGTTTATAATTTTATTATGGGAACTAATTTAATAAACTTAATTCATTTACATTTTATTCAAACGAGGAAAACTGTCGAGGCCCTGATCAGTACCCTATCTAAAACCTAATGAACACCCTACCTGGGGTTCTGGCTAGGAATTCTAGTCAAACCCCTAAAATAATTTTTTTTTAAATAACTAAAATAATGATTGCCTTACATTGTTGATAGCTTCTACAACAAAAAGGAATTCTAAAAACTTTATTAAAAAAAAATTTTTTAATAGGGAAAACTGACAAGTTCCCGACCAGAACCCTGTTTTAAATCGCGCAAAGTGGGACATTTTCTGCACGGGTTAAAGAAAGTTGAAGTGAAAAATACAGAAAGTTAAAATATTTTTTTATACTTTTTATGTAAAAAAGTCATTAAAATTATTTCAAATACAATTAAGACTTATCATTCTAAGAATAGCTGTCATAACATACAATGAGAAATTTTGAATAGACGTAGATTAGAATTTACTAGCACTGCTGATCAGACCAGAAACGGTGGTCTATTCTAGACGATAGCGTGGAAGTTTCGTTTCAATTCTGAACAGCCGCTCGACAAGACCGTCTGTCCTTGGTCTAGAAAGACGTTAGGCGGTCTCTTAAGCGCTTGGTCAGCGCCCTAAAATTTTTCTACACGGGTGGAAACTTCCTGGTAATTTTCAATTAACAATGGAAACTTCTCGGAAATTGGCAAAGTAAGTTTCCTGGAAGTTTCAAGAAAGTTTCCAAAAATTAAATAAATTTTTTTAGTGATATTATTATTTAAAAAGGTTTTAAAAATTAAAATTATTTAAATTTTGCATTGTTTAAAAATAAAAAAAGTAAGTTTAATTTTTAAAAAATGATCTTCATAACTACATCACACATGAGGGTAAGGCGGACTCGAACCACAAGTCACATAGGCCTCAAGTGTGCTGCTGGGATAGCGTTTTATGCGCTCAACCAAATCGACAATTGACTTTATAGAGTAAATTTATATATTATATATTTCATTATATCTTTGAGGAAAGTAATTTCTTCTAAAGATTAATTCTTTTAAATAAATTTTATGATATTTGGAGAATTTAAACATTTTTCAATTAAATAACAAATTCAAAAATTGAATAACCTACCAGCGCTCCAGTGATAAAAAGTTGAACGTGACACTTTCATAACAAACACATGGCAAAGAGCTACCGAAATCGAGATTTCGTTAAATTTAATAAATTATTTTATTATAGATTTTTCAAAATGTCATGTATATTAAACTTGAACATAAGTTAAATGTTCTTAAAGGTTTTTTTTCGCTTTTTTAATAGCTGCAAAAGAAGTTGTAAAACAAATTATTGTTCTTAAGTGTCAGAGAGAAAAGTTACTCTTTCAGGATATACTTCCGAAAGCAACATAGCTCCAATTTTTTGAAACTTGGTATACTTACGTAATTTTGTACCCTGATTACGAAAATCATAGTGAAAATTGGCGACTAGGTCATACCAAGTTTCGAAAAATTGGAGCTATATGTTGCTTTCGGAAGTGCACCCCTCTTTCATCTCGGAATGGCTTGGATCAATAGAAAATAACTATTTCATAAAAGATTTAAACATAACATAATTTTTTCCAAAATTGTAAAACTAGAAATCTTAAAATAATTTAAAATTAATTTTAATTAAATTGTTATTTGCATTCAAATCCATTTATTATTTCTAAGGTTATGTTTGGATTTTTCTTTTTTCTTTACAAAACGTTTACTTAGAAACATTTATTTAACAATAAAAATTATCAGTTTGATATTTACAGGATTTGGATTCGTATGAACGCATTTTGTACTCTCTCAATTCGAATCATATCAATTTCATAAGATGGTCTTCAAATTATTGAGAGATATTTAGTGAGTGAACGAACATAAGCAAAATATAAAAAATCTCATAATAATATATTATGCTATTCATTTGTATGATAAAAGAAATGACATTACATTTGTTAACATTCAATGGCATTCTATTTTCAACAGACCAATTAGATAAATGTTTAATATCAAATTGTGATTCCAGACAGTGTTGATCAGTATTAATTATTTTAAAGATTTTTAAGTCATCCGTAAATAATAGAAAAAAACTATTTTTAAAGTAAATGTTAATATCATTAATAAATAATAAGAAGAACAAGGGTCCAAGGTTTAAGCCCTGAGGCACACACACACATACATACACACATACATCCGGACATTTGTTCCTCTCGACGAATTATATATACTACACTTGAAAATTTGTAAAAATAATTGATTTTAAAAAATTTGGAAATCGACATCACTATAAGGCTTCCTTTATAAGGAAGCAAAAATACGTATCTGTTTTTTTATACAGAATAGAAAAAAATATTTTTGGCCTATTTTAAGATGTCGACTAAAATCTCACGTGGAATTTCCCATATGTAAGTAGAATAATAATAATATAAAAAAATAATTTTTTATACTTTTCGATAAATTTGTTTAAACAATTATTTTTTAAAGTTGTTTTTTCCATTAAAGGAATAACCGAATTTTATAAACAAAAAACATTAAAAAATAATTGTTTTAACAAATTTGTTGAAAGTTTAAAAAATTATTTTTTAATAAAATATTATAAAAATTCAGTACATTCTCTTCAATTTTTATCTGAAACATTTTTTTCTAGGACGAATAGTTTAGAAGATAAAAATTTCTGAAAAAGTGACTAAAAAGTTTAATTAAAAATATCTTGCAAAATCCTTGAGTGTACTTTAAAAGCACCCTAATCACAACAAATTAACCAAGTATAAACAAAATCGGAGATTCAAAAATTCTTCTAGCTATGGAACGCCCCATATATGTACGAAATTTGAGCCCTCTATGTCAAATAGTTTAGCCGCTAGGGGGGACACGATTTGGCTACGGACGCTAGGGTCTCACCAATAGGCTTTCGTCGACCATTATAAATAATTAAATTTTGCATTTATTCCTGTCCCAAGAACTATGTCTTATAATAAGTTGTTAAAAGTAAACTGCTTTCTCGTAAGTGCTGTAAATTTTCATCATTCAATATATAAGGAAACAAAGATGTATACTTTCAGTAAAATTCGTTGTCGTGCGTGCAGTTGTGTATTAGTGTATTAATTAACCGCGTCTATACATATAAGTGAAATAAACATGTGTGTGTCTTCAAATATTTATCCAACAAATATATAAGTGTGTGTCTGTGTATGTAAAAATCCTTCCAGTTTACCTCCATTAGTCAAGAATTAACGGGAAACCGGCGACAAAAATCCGTATTTTTTCTTTCACTCTTTCTTTCTGCATTTACAAACGACTGTAGTAATTTTACGTACACAATACTTCTGAGTTTACTACAGTTGTTTGGAACTATTGGACGAAATAGTAAGAAACTTTGCTAATTTGGTGAACATTTGTCGGGATTAGTGACTTAGTGTAGAAAATAGTAAAAAATACAAAAAGTCCCCTTATTTCCGGTGGTTGCAATATGAAAATAGTAAATTCTAGTGTGATTTTATACAAAAATTAGTAATCTCGGTCTCTCCGTGTGGTGTAGAGAACTCTAAAACTGATGCAAAAAAATTGATAATAATTATTTGTTAATTTATACTGAAAACTTTTGTAAAAATAACTTTATTAAACATTGAAAATTTACAAAACCATACAAGTTGTATTTTCCATGGGTTAGGGGAGACCGGGGCTAAACCGGACACGGGGCTAAACCGGACAAGTCAAATATTTCCGAAACCGTGAAGAATTCCAAATCGTGTAAATAACCTATGAACGCGCAATTTCGTGATGCATATGCTGCATGAGGTTTTAGGGACGTGTCAATTTTCTTGTAATAATAGTTGCCGTTAATATGTGAAAATGTCATTTCTTGAGATAAAAGTAAAAAAAAAATTTTCTCATTTCTTTAGGTTTTTATCGTTAAAATTAAAGTGCAAATATCATAGGGACATTTTTCTTTTAGCTCAAGGTGTACTGAGTTTAGTAGAAAAAAAGTTTAATGGAAAACATTAAGAAGAAAAAATATATTGCAGGTTAATTATTAGATGACGGTGTTGGCTGAATCGGACATCGTGATTAAAAACAACCAAATCTTTGAATTCTTTAATTTATTGTATATTAATTAACTATTTTATATTATATTCTTTGCTTAGAACCACTTTATAAATAAATAAATAAAGAATTTATTTTAAAACTCGATTTCGCAAGCGAGTTGCTACAAACAGACAAGCCTGAAAATAATTCATTTTATATTATAATTATTACCGATTTTACATATTATATTATATTCTTTGTATAGAACTATCTACAAATAAATAAAAGAAGAATTGATTTGACTTTTTTACAAAAAAAAAAAAATTTATCTCATTATTTAATTAATTGGCCGTGTCCGATTTAGCCCCATGGGGTGTCCGGTTTAGCCCCACCAATTTTCGGATTTTCGTTTTTGAGGTAGTCACCTTCGAAGCAATATATCTCTAAAGCTATTGTACTTTTTTAAATCGAACAAGTGCGATTTGTAGGTGAAAGTACAAGCTTCAAAACGGTATATTACACTTTAGCAAAAAGTATGTTTTTGTATGAGTTTTCTGGTCAAAGACCAAATCCGTCCGGTTTAGCCCCGGTCTCCCCTACTTATAACCAATAAATGCGAGTTTCATAAAATAATATTTAGCTCATACTGACAATGAACAAAATTAGTGATATTTTGTCATTCAACTTGTTTCTTTTTAAAAAAGTTATTAATAAATTAAAAAGGTTAATAGTTTAATAAATTAAAAATATTTACTTGAGCGGAGAATTTTTTGAGCATTAAAAATGAGATTCAAAGAAAGAAGCCAAAGAATGCTGAGGCAAGAGAGAGGAAAAGAGTAGGATTGAGATTCGAATTGCCAAAGCGCTTGACTGGCTACATGAAGCCAATTTTTTCAGCTACAATCTGCTATAACTGAAATTCAGCCTCGTTCAGATATAGCGATTGAGTTCTCGTCTATTGTCAATTAAATCCTCGTTTCATTGGCTGATTCCATTTGAAAATTTATTCCAATATTTTCAATTAAATTTGGACAAAGAATCATACGTCCATTGTGATATGACTAGCAGCTGATACAAGTTATTTTACTATATTGTATATGGATGATTCTAAAGAAAAAGACAAATCACACGTTCACTCTGCTTTTGTTCAAACCATAATAAAATTATTTTTAATTATTATAAATTCTATTAGCCATACGACCAGATTAAATATTTGATGTTATTCTTGGTAAATAATGTTTTTAAAATTTTTGAAAATTTATGCAAGCTGACAGTGAAAAATTATTTAATTTTTCACGAATTATCGATACGAGTCTTTCTAAGTATCTAAATTCAAAAGATTTTTTGTAATTCATGCAAAAACGCGGCTGCACTATACACGGAAAGAAAGTTATTATATTAAAAGTATTAGTACGTGCACACTGGGATAGTTACTTACAAAAAATGTTTTTTGTATTCTTATTAAAAACTACTTGTACAAATAAAAATTTTAGTTATAAGAGCGTCTAATGTTATCAATTTTTGTCCGAGCACTAAAAGTAAAAAATATTTTTTAAAAATTTGAGATGCAAAAGCATCTTTTTATTTTGTTCATAATATATTTAAAAAACGCTAAGGTGAAATATGTTCTTACTTTCTTTTGCATTTGAAAAATAATTATTCAACTCTTAAATAAATCTATTTATCTCTTTACTTATTTTGAACTTTTGTGCGTGTATATTTTAATTAATTATTACTTACTTTCACTAAAACTATTTTTTTCTTAAACTGACGTACTCTCTATTACAATACTTAATTTAAATATTAATTTTTTATAACAAGGTAGCTCCCTGCCTAAAAAATCAAAGTTGTACACTAGTTCTTCGATTTTGTTGAAACTTCGAAATTTTGAAGTGGAGTACATGCCAGTAAAAAGCCTCAATTAGATTTTGAAAAATTTTGAAAAATTTTGGATTGACGAGGTTTTTAAATTTTTTTTTGATATTTTGAAAATGGTATATCTCTAAGGAAAATGAATGCAATTTAATGAAATTTTCAGGGAATGCTTAATAATTACAGACAATTTAAGAACATTTTTTAGAAAAACATTTTTTTTTTATCAAATTATTTAAAAAATAATTTTTATATAAACAATTAACAATAATAATTTGTTTAAATATTGCTTAAACAATAATAAATATGTTTTAAATTTGCATTGGTATTTATGTTAGGTCCGGTAAATTGCAAAATTAGAAAAAAATACACCTCTCTAGGTACAATATGTAAAATGTTAGTTATTAACAACAATAACAATAATTTGTTTAAATGAATATAAATTTAAAAAATGCAAAGTATTCTTACAAATTTATAGCCTGACATTCTCCAAAAAGAAAAATTCAATTCGGTTAAAATTTACGACTTATAGTCGTATTTTATTAAAAAAAATAAAAATGGCACTTTTCAAAAAATTGTTTATTTAAAAATTATTTTTTAAATAATTTGTTTACAAAAAAAAAATTTTTTTCTAAAAAATTTTCTTAAATTGTCTGTAATTATTAAGCATTCCCTGAAAATTTCATTAAATTGCATTCATTTTCCTTAGAGATATACCATTTTCAAAATATCAAAAAAAAATTTAAAAACCTCGTCAATCCAAAATTTTTCAAAATCGAATTGAGGCTTTTTACTGGCATGTATTCCACTTCAAAATTTCGAAGTTCCAACAAAATCGAAGAACTAGTGTACAACTTTGATTTTTTAGGCATGGAGCTACCCAGCAGAAGTGGAATATTTTGTATGGAGTGAATTCTAAGTGTTACATATAATCATGGAAAATCGATAAGATACAACAGGGAGAAAACATAAAGGAACAAATATTAAAATACCCAAATTCATGAATTGTATTTTTAATTGTTAATGAATGAACTTTGACTTATTTTAATGATTGAAATAAATATTAATACTGTAATTTTTACTTTTTTTACTGCATTTTTAATGCAAACAACACATTTAAAACACCCTAGGTGAGAACTGACGGCTAGTTCAGGCTTTATGAAGATTGATTCAGGCCTGGTCAGGATTGATTGAGGCTGGGTAAGACGGCCGATGCAAGGTTCCTTGAGTCTATAAATGTAAAGCTGAGTCTCCAGTAGGTTCCAATGTAGGTGCAAATGCCAGTGCCAGTGCCAATGCACAATACATTTTAAATGGGTTTGCCCGTGTAGAAAAATTGTTGGGTTCTAGTGTGTTGCCAGAAAGACAGTCTATTCTCTAATGGGGCGCTGAAAAGACTGTCTGATCGTGAGCTAATCAGATAAGTGACGTTCGAACCACGCGTTGGTCCAGACTGGACGAGCTAATCAGGTGGCTAATGAGCAGTGCTAATATTAAAAATTTGAGATTCGATTTCAATATTTCAGTTTTTTAATTTTTAATAATTTACCTAAATTTACTCGTTTCTTATGTTTATTCAATGTAATGTGAATATATGAATTATTAAAAATAATAGTACATATTATTGTTATTCATATAGATTTGTGTATATATTTAATGCCAATAACTTATTATTATTATAATCATAATATTTTGAAATAAATAATATATTACACTAGCATTAAATATCATTTAAAATAGTAAAATTGAAAAATAATTTTAGTAAAAAAAACTATTTGCGTTAATTGGTATATTTTTTAAATCCATTCTTTAACAGGTTTTTGACATTGTTTACAAACATGTTTACAATTTTAATTTATAACACTTATACAGATTAAATATAGTAATTTTATTATTTTATATAATACTTTATATATTTTTATATTTATACAATACTTACAATGAAAAATATCCGCTCGCATGTGGGATCGAACTCACGTCCCCCACCCCCTTGACGACCGAACGCGTCGCATTTAAACGGCACGGCCACTGAAGTCTGGGTGATAATTCTCCTAATTATCTATTTTTATGCCAGTGTCATATATTCTGTTGCTTATATAAAGACAAAGTGAAAACTATGAATAAATTATTACACATAATAATCCTGAATTATTTAAATTATTAAAAATGAATATTTCAATAATTAATTCTTACTACAATAAATTATAATCATTCAACAATTTTTTAAAGTATATAATTCTTAAGTACAATTATACACTTTTTAAAGAATTCGATGAAAGTTGTATTAACATTAATAAGAATTTTATTAGGTATGTATGAAAATAATTGAATTATTATAAGAAGAAACTTATAAAAGATTTGTAAATACTTATTGAAATTTTGTGAAAGGTTTTTTATTTATGAAAGTAATTAAATTTTTACTTACATTTTATGGAAATTTTCGTTTATAATAATTGAATTTTTTTTTAATTTTATTAAAATAGTAGATATTGAAAATCATTGAATTAAAGAACATTTTAGAAAATAATTAGAATTTTGTCAAGAATTTTGGTAAAAGTTTGGAAAATAATGGAATTTCTACAATAATCTGTAACTTGTCCAACACTCAATTTTTTATAGTGCTTTTAACTAAAATTGTTCTACAGATAAATTATTTTTAATAATTAATCAAATACAATATGTTAAAAAATTTATCTAATTTCAGGAAAACTTGAATTATTAGACATTATTCAGAAATCGAAGTTTTTAAAAATTTTTAATTAAATTAATTCCAAATTCAAACTTTATAAAATATCAAATTAAAGTTTAAAGTGATTAATGAAAATTGTAAACGTAACTCTAATAAAATTCAATTTTGTAATTTCTAAGTAAAATTGGTCATTAAATGTATAGATTTAAATTTTATTTTTATTTATAATAATTCATATAAATCTACAATATTTATTTTTGAACGATTCTTTAGATTGACTAAATTATTTTATTCAATTTTGAAGTGACAACCCATTGTGCATGTATAAATTCAAAGAAGACCTACAAATCGGGAACTAAATTCTTGATTGTACTTAAAAAATTTGAATTCTAGTGATGCCAATGAAGTGCCATATAGCATACAGTTAGACAGTCTAGATTAGACCGTTCAAATAAATCCCATATAGCTTACAGTTAGACAGTCTAGATTAAACCGTCCAGATGCGTCTAGTTGGGGCAATCACTGGACTCCAGACTGCCCCGAAATTTTTCTACACGGGTGGCACTGGCACTGGCACTTGCACATGCATATTGGCACCTATTGGAGACTCAGCTTAACACCGATTTCAGCCTGACGCGCAGTCCTTGTTCCCAAATTTACGCGTTTCTCGCGCTCATTCAATATAATATGAAAATATCTATTGATAATAATAATAAATATTATTGTTATTATTTTTATTAATATTATATATGTGTATAAATTTAATTGCAATATACTATTAGAACAATTATATTATTTGCATGTAAATAATATATTACTAAAAATAAATGTCATTTGAAATAGTAACATTAAAAAAATAATTTTAGTAAAAAAAGATAATTTTTCTGTTAATCGGTACATTTTTTTCTTGCTTTTTTAACAGACTTTTAATATATATTTTACAAACATATTCACATTTTTTATTGACAACAGAACACACAATTTTATTATTTTATATATCGCTTAGAAACAAAAACGGAGAAATATTCGCTCGCATGTGGGATCGAACACCCCGACGCATACCTGACACACCCCTATAAACGTACCTATTTAAACCGCACGGCCAACAAAGGTTGGAAGGGATCCTGCTTAATCTATTATATCACTCAACATTGATTCAGCATGGGACACCAATGTTCGTTCCATGCTCGATTCAAGACTCAGTCAATCATCGTGAGCGAAAATACAATATTCACTTTCTTTATTACCGTGTGCACTGAACAATATTAAATATAAATATTTATAAATTATTTAATATACACTACCGTCCGAAATTGTGCGAACGCTAACAGCTCGAGCTATTAAAAATCACACCCGCACAGAAACAGTTATAACTCGGTGAAAAATGAAGCTAGATGCTTTTTTTAAATTGCATTGGAAAGCCTATTAAATTTCCAATGAAATGCCACTATTTTAAGTTGTATTGCATCAATAGGAAGCGAGATATCATGTTATAAAGACAAAAAAATAATTCTATTTTTTTCGGAATTTCTTACTCTGACTTTGACTCCTGGCAAAGTTTAGCAAAGTTTATGAAAAAAACTGTTACTTTTACAAACAATTCCTTGTAACCAAAGCTTTAAATAGAGACCAAGAACAGCAAAAAATATTTACGGGTTTCCGAGATATTACAAAAAGAGTCGGAACGTGCAAAGCAGAATTTTCAATCATCGATTTCTCTAATTCGCCGTTGAGTCAATTACTTGTCTGTGAAAAAAGCGTCGAAAATTAATTTTACCAAGTACATTCTTACTGGGATCCATTTTTTAATTTAATTTATTATATATCGATATTTAAAAAGTGAATCCCAGTAAGAATGTACTTGGTAAAATTAATTTTCGACGCTTTTTTCACAGACAAGTAATTGACTCAACGGCAAATTAGAGAAATTGATGATTGAAAATTCTGCTTTGCGCGGTCTGACTCTTTTTGTAATATCTCGGAAACCCGTAAATATTTTTTGCTGTTCTTGGTCTCTATTTAAAGCTTTGGTTACAAGGAATTGTCTGTAAAAGTAACAATTTTTTTCATAAACTTTGCTAAACTGTGCCAGGAGTCAAAGTCAGAGTAAGAAATTCCGAAAAAAATATAATTATTTTTTAGACTTCATAACATGATATCTCGCTTCCTTTTTATGCAATACAACTTAAAATAGTGGCATTTCATTGGAAATTTAATAAGCTTTCTAATGCAATTTAAAAAAAGCATCTAGCTTCATTTTTCACCGAGTTATAACTGTTTCTGTGCGGGTGTGTTTTTTAATAGCTCGAGCTGTTAGCGTTCGCACAATTTCGGACGGTAGTGTAACAACATTTTTTTTATAATATGTTTAATTTTATTATGTATTATTTTTTTCTTGCACAGTGTAAAATTATTATTTTTAAAGATCAAGAGTTTCGTTTGTCTGAAAAATGTTCAGTGATCAAAAACTTACAGTGTAAAAAATGTTCATTAGGGTGTAATGAATATTTATGCCAAATATTTTTGCACTAGGATTAACCGTTTAGTAAATATTATCAAAATACTATTTTTTGTCAAACGCGTTGTTTTTCAAAATAGAACAAGAAATTTGTGTATTTATTTTTTAACAACTCAAAAGCATTAGCAAAATTGTTCCATCCCCCTTTGTTTTTTCAAATTGAAATAACTACCCCTAATATGTAAAAATCAAAATGTATAATAAAAAAACCACATAAATATCAATATAATTTAAATCAATTTGTTGTTGTTTTTCATTTTTTTTATTATACATTTTGATTTTTACATATTAAGAGTAGTTATTTCAATTTGAAAAAACAAAAGGTGATGGAGCAATTTTGCTAATGCTTTTGAGTTGTTAAAAAAAATACATAAATTTCTTGTTCCGTTTTAAAAAATTATGTGGTTTTTTATTTTCTTTACTTTAAAATTTTTTTTGTAAATTTAAGAGTTTGATTTTCAATTTTAAAAAACCAGAGGGTGATGGAGCAATTTGGACATTGCTTTTAAGTTGTTGAAAGAGAAGTACATAAATTTATTGTTCTATTTTGAAAAACAATGTGGTTTTTCATTTTTTTTTCTTTAAACTTTTATTTTGTAAATTTAAGGGTAGGTTTAAAAAAATAGAGGGGGATGGAGTAATTCGGACATTGCTTTTAAATTATCGCTTATGTTATCAATTGCTCGCTCTAAATCGCACTACCCTTCGCGGGGACTTATCACACGCACCTCGCACTCTTGTACCCTTTCGGAAAATATCGAACATACCCGAAAATATGAATTCAATCAATCGCACACGATCACATGCTATCAGATTTATATATATTTTTTAGAATAGTTTTTAGTATAAAAAGTTATAATTTAATTTTTTTAATTTTTTGTCTCACTTTAACGTCCTGCTTAAAGGTTAGTGCCTATAACTAATTCTTATTCTGTAGAAAATGACGTTTAAAATAAGCTTAAAATCATTAAAAAACGTTAATTATTTTAGAAGTTATTTAAATTTTTGTAAAACATTATAAATGACAAGTCTAATAAATTTCTAAATAAAATATTGGCCAATTGATTTGTAAAAGGTCTTATTCTTTTTTAAATTTTATTATCTAACAAAACTTGTACTGAAAAAAAAATTTAGTTTTCATAAATTTTATGTTAAAAAAATCTTTTCATTTCCTGAAAAATAGGTGGACTGATAATTTTGCCCGGTTCTGTAATATACAGTGCGGAAATTCATATTTATTTCAAAAAGTTTGAACATATGAGTTCTTTTTTCAATGAACTCAATTATGTAACATACCAAGACAAAAGTGAAACCATTTTGCGTGTTAATGTATTCTGAAATTAAGGTTTGCTTTTGCCTAAAAGAACTCGAAAAGGACGCGCAACGCATGCCATTTGGGTCTAGTTATCTTTAATATTCTGTAATAAACTGTAATACTCTTGAAGCTCTTGTGAACACAGAAAATAAACTAATAACGAGTGTCAATGCTACAATTTCTGACCAAAAGCGAACGTCATAATCGTTTTTCAGACAATAACGACCATCATAATCGTATTTCAACCAATCGCGACCGTCACTATCATATTTTCAACCGATAGGGACCGTCATCTTGTCAAATCCAGCGAAAAATAGCTCTTTTCTAGTTAGGATTATATAACCCCTTTTTGAAAAAACCTGGAACCTGATCTATATTACGTTCTCTTGTAATCAAAATGTTGCTAAAGGTTTAAACTTTCATTTAACATTATTTAACAATATTTAAAAATGTTATAAACAATTTTTATAAACAATTGCTATAAAAAAATATTTTCAGAGTGGAAAATAACTTCTTTTCTATCCCACTAGCTTTCTTTTGTCATTAAACAGGAAACTAAAGTATCTAATGCTTATAAAAAATTTGTGAACTATGTATATAAATGTTATAAACAATTCTTATAAATAATTATTTAAATATGAATTACTATAATAGAAAAAACGCATTTTTTATTATATATTGCACTCTTCTAATCCAAATCTTTGTTAAAGAGAATGAGTACTCCTATACCTATTGATTGTAAAATTATTGAGATGATATTTTGTCGAGTAAAAGTTTTCAATATTTGGCATGTCTTCAGTTCAGTTTACTTTCCCCCCAACTCGACTATTACTTTTTACATTGAATTTTTTAATACCATTAATTTAAGTTATAGCAATATGCCTAATGTCCCTCTTATATATTGGGCAACTTTAATTTATCTTTTATTGAGTGGGATCTAAGTAATATTTATAATAACTCTTTTTGCATTCGTTATTTGAAACCTGGTTTTACAAATGCTCAAATGACATTTTTCAATTATTTATTGACAATCTAAGTTTTTTTAAATTTGTATCAACTAAATACTTTTTTTAATAGTCGTGATTCTATTTTAGATCTTATATTCACAAATATTGACTACAGTGTTGTACATCTATCAGACGAAATTTTGTTACCGCCAGATGTTTATCATCCATCCCTCACATATGAGATTAAATTACCCGAGGTTGTAAGTGAATTGCCAAATTTTTTTTTAAGTTCAATTTTAAAAGAGCACACTTTGCTTCAATTAACAATTATTTGTTTGAAACTAACTGGAATCAGGAGTTTGCAATTGCAATATGTGATCTGAGTGATGTTTCTGAGAGAGTACGTTGTAATGCTATGGACGAAATGGTTAAAAAATTTTATAGACATGTATTTTAATAGTGAGATGTATTTTGATAATATTACAGTTAACGATTATTTTAGTATTGCTTATTCTTTTGCCAGTTTCTTTAAATCAGTCTAAAGTTGTCCTGATAGCACTGCCGCTAATCGACCCCACATTTCAGGAGAAGTTGAGTTGGATTTTCATTTTGTTTCCGGGAGGGATTTGGAGGTAAAGATACGGGCCCTGAAAAACAAAAAGAGTATAGGCTACGACAATGTTCCAGTTTCTTTTCTGAAGTCGTGCTGTTCCTCGATCATTGAACCTCTTTTGTTAATATTTAACGCTTCTTTAAAAATTGGTTACTTTTCGGATTATTGGAAGTTGGGAATTATTTCGCCCATTTACAAATCTGGTAAATTACAGACCAGTTACCATTTTGAGTGTCATTCCAAAGTTATTCGAGAGTATCCTTTATGACCAAATGTATTTTGCATTTAGGAGTGTTTTGATTGAGGAGCAGCATGGTTTTAGAAGAGCGCGCTCAGTTTTGACAAATTTAAGTCTATTTATACAGTATGTGTCAAACGCCTTGGATCGTGGCTTGCAAGTAGATGTGATTTACACAGATTTTTCCAAGGCCTTTGATAAGATTGATCATGGAATTCTTATCGACAAACTACGAGCATATAGGGTGTCAGACATGGTATCGAAATGGCTGTCATCCTATGTGTGTAATAGGCGTCAGGTTTTGAGGGTTAATGGTACCCTATCTTATGAATTCCATTCAACTTCTGGAGTACCGCAGGGGTCTCATCTGGGTTTTCTTCTTTTTTTGATCTATATCAATGATATTAATAGTTGTTTTATGTACAGTAAGTTTCTTTTATTTGCCGATGATTTAAAAATCTTTAAGATAATTAAGTCTCGTCTATGTTCTACAGAATTACAAGAGGACTTGGATAGAGTTTGCCAGTGGTCAATAGAAAATTCTTTGCCTCTAAATGTCTCCAAATGTTCGACAATGAGATTCCATAGAAAGTCTAAAATAATTGATTCTTATTACAATATAAGTGAGTTTTCTCTTGCAAGGTTATGCCAGCAGCGAGACTTAGGACTAATTCTGGACCTAGCCCTTACTTATAGGGATCACATTGATCATGCAATTATTAAATCTCTAAATGTTCTTGGTCAAATTGTGAGATCCTGCTCCATTTTTAATAATTTTCGGGTTCTAAAAGTCTTATATTTTTCTTTGGCGAGACCACATCTTGAGATTCTATCTACAATTTACTTTCCGACTTACAATTATCAGATCTTAAGATTGGAAAGGGTTCAGAATAGATTTTTGCGATTTGCAGCAAGGCAGCTTGGTATACCATATGACTTTTTAAGTCATGACTATGCTGAGTTGCGGTCTGTAATGAACATACCTACTATCCAGAGTAGATTTTTAAAGCTGGACTTGCAATTTTTTTCTAATATCATTAATGGTGTGATCGATTGTCCGGCATTGCTGTCCGGAATTTCATTGACAGTTCCATATATCTCATTGAGAGGTGGTTCTTCTTTTAAAGTGCCTTTTTGTCAAACTAATATCGGTGGAAACTCCCTCCTTGTGCGTCTTTGCCGTCAAGCGAACCACGCTAAAAATATTGATTTTTTTGACATCCTTAAGTAAAGATTTATAAGCGATCTTCGACTTTATATCAACCAAAATTCTTAAATTAATTTAATATAATTGCGTTTCTCATACACTATTTATTATTAATTATACAAAGAACTTTTTTATTTTTATTATAAAGGGTGTTGTATTGTAAACTCGTGTAATTATTAAATAAACAAATAAAAACAAAATATGCAATTCTAAGTAAAAAAATACTATTATATTAAATTTTATACAAATTGTGTATAAAATTTATTTTGATTTTTAAGCAATTTTTAAATTCTTAAAGTATGAAAATTTCTTTTCTTTTCCCTAATCTTGGCCTTGACTCAGCTGTGCTTTTTTTGTGTATTAGTGTGCAAAAGTACATTTGTTTTCGGTTGACCTTATAATAAATTTATTTTACTTTAAATTTAACAGAAATTATATTTCTTATTTCCCAAATTAACATGTGTTTTTCATTTCTATAAAATTATTATTTTATGATTTATAATTTATTTTTATTTGCATAATTTATAACAATTTTAATTTTGATTATTGAAATACCATTTCACGTTCTACGAGTTACGAATTTGAAAAAATCGGGACATAGGTTTTTTTAGATTTGAGTGTCCTCTTTTAGAATCTGATAAAAAATTTTAATTTAATAATAAAAAGTTGTAATTGTTTAAACAAAAAAAGCAGTTTTTTAAAGTGTTTTTTGTCATTAAAATTATATTATTTACTCGAATTCGGTTGGGAAAAATCCGGGACAAGAAAATATCGCGTCCAAAATGTTGGGACTATCAAATATGCATAATGTCGAAATTTTTTTTCTAATTTCAAAATGGCGCCTCCAAAATGGCCGCCAAAATATTGAAATTTGAAAAAATAATGTTAAAAAATATTACCATTATTTTTTTAAACTTTTATGCTTTATTTAAATAAAAAAATGTTTCAACAAAAATAATTATTTTATAGAATTCTATTTCGTGTGTTGCAAATTGTTTATAATATTCGTAAACCTTGCAAAAATTTTGAATTAAGTGATTAGCTTTTATTATTCATTTTTACTGCAAAAAAAATGAGAATTGATAAAAATAAAAATTTGTTTACCATTTTGGCCCACAGATTTTAAATTGTTTATAAAGAATGTTTAAATTATTGTTAAATAATATCAGATAACAATATTTTTTGTTAAAAAATCAAAATAAATTTTATACAAAATTTGTATAAAATTTAATATAATAGTATTTTTTACTTAGAATTGCATATTTTGTTTTTATTTGTTTATTTAATAGTTACACGAGTTTACAATACAACACCCTTTATAAAAAAAAGTTCTTTGTATAATTAATAATAAATAGTGTATGTTACGTCCGTAACTTCTGATTAATATACTTAATTTAACTATATATTTTCACGTATATGTTTATTTTCATATATTATATTTAATCGATAAAGCATATATCTTCTATTAAAATAATGTATTTCATCATGATATGATATGCAGTACTTTTAATTATTATTTTATGTGTGTTTTAATTTGCATTATATTCAGTATATTTTCTAACTACTATGTTATGTGTGTTTTAAATTTGCATTATATTCAGTATATTTTCTAACGAATATTATAATTACTATTTTATGTGTGTTTTAAATTGGCATTATATTCGATATATTTTCTAACAAATATTATAAATGTTATTTTTATGTGTATTTTAAAATTGCATTATATTCGATATATTTTCTAACAAATATTATAATTATATTATATGTTCATTATTACAAATCCAGGAAGGAATAGTATTTTAAAAGAATGTCGAAAGAATAAAGATTACGAGAAAAATTAGAACAGAGAGTAATAATTTGGAAACCAGCGTTATAACATCTTTAAGACAGAGAATAATTTTTTTGGAAATCAATCAGTAATAAATCTACTATCGTCAAGTGAACTCCAAGTATAATCTACAAAGTGATCAACAGTTAATTCCCAAGTATTATTTTGAAAGTGTTTTCTCTAAAAGTGAACTTTAAAGTTATTTTCAAAGTTTTGCTTTGAAACATACTACGGTTAAAGAGAATTAATTCCCCTCAGCAATTTTTTCTATTTTCAAAAATATCAATTTGAAAATAGATTCAAGTATCTATCTTATATTGAAACAACACATTCCAAATTTCGAAGCATCGAAATTTGCTAAGGAGGCGACGTTCGTCTGGAAGAAAGCAAATATTACCAAAATACAATACACTATCTCATTAGTGTAAACAATAGGACTAATACTCTAACATTAAGGACAACTGTTTTTAAATAAATTACTCTCTCACAACTTTTAGTAGGCTCATTGACTTATCCTCATCCCAAATTAGATTCTTTATTGAAACTAATTTAAAACGAGGAACGTTAGGTATATTTTAAAAAGGTTTCTCGTTTTGACGTAACAGAAGCCCTTTTAAAATTTTGGTGCATCGGCCCGGGAAAAATATAAAGTCGATCAGCCATAATTTAGTCAAAATTTTTTAATAAAATTCTAAAATTTTAATAAACTTAAATTCTATGTTGATGAAATAATGAAATAAAAAATATAAATCAATGAGTATACCAATTGTTAAAAAAAATAGGAAATTTTTTTAAAATAATAACGAATATTATTAATATATAATAATAAAAAAATAATCAGTGACATTTAACCAATAGAAAAAATATATTTTCACTGAATATAGTACATTTTATAATAAATGATAACATTATACAAGATTTAAGTCGCAAGGTGCATTCATAAATAGGTATTGATGAATAGAGGTTCGAGTCCTCTTAACTTATAAATTTTTTAACTTGCATGGTGCATTTATTTAAAAATTCTGTATGAATATTAATAAATAGAGGTTCGAGTCCTCTTAACTCATAATTTTTAAAGTTGCAAGGTGCATTCATCAAATTAAATCCTGTATTATATTAATGAATAGGGGTTCAAGTCCTCTTGACTTATGGAAATTTTTGTCTTGTATATGAATCATTTTGACATTTAATTTGTGCTAAAAAAAATTATTTTCTTCATTTAATTACGATTCGTTGTTATTATTACAATTAAAAAAAATTTATATACTGAAGCAAGATAAAAATATTCTTACTACAAAAGAGAAAAGTATATTTTATATTCAAGAAACAAGATTGACAATTTTACAACTATTACGAATATAATAAATTTGTAAATTATGCTACTTTTTAATGTCTTCTACGAATAAAAATACTACAGATTCCTCACATTTAACTCGCTCACAAATAAAAAATAATCCAGAATTGATATTGAATTCAGGAATTCCTAATTATAAAGAAAAACCACACACAAGTACACCTAGATATTCTAAAGAAAATCCTGATTCCGAAGAAATACATAGAGAGTTTGATTCAGGTTTTGTTAATTCTAACCTTTTTGACACTGACGAAAATTCTTCAGAAACTGACGATAACGACAGCAAAGATTCTATATTAGAAAATACTCTAGTAGATCAAAATTTACCAAGTCATTCTGAAGTAAATTCAGGGTTAAATAACTCTTTAATTGACGACGTTGAAACAAACGATCATTCTGCAAACAATTCTTTTGATGACTCTATAAATAATATTATTTTTGAAGAAAATATGGCTCTTCCAAACAATCAGCAAGTGTCTTTACGCGATGCATTAGAAACTATACCAATGTTTGACGGAAAAAATATCCCATTATCTATATTTATTGAAAGTTGTCTAGAAGCAAAATCTATGCTTCCTGATAATGCACAAGTACAAACAAATTTAGTCAAATTACTTAGAAGTAGAATTTCAGGTGAAGCACGAAGAATTATTATAGAAAATAATTTTATTACAGTAGAGCAATTAACAGAAAGGTTAAAACAAATTTATGCGCCAGCAAAATCTGTATACCAGTTACAAAGAGAATTAGGAGCAATATATATGTGGGAACACGAAAATGTAATTTCTTACGGTTCCAGAATAGCAGAAGCAGCAGAAAGAATTTTAGACGCGCATAGGCTTAGCAATGAAAATGCAGTAGATGAAGCATTTAAAACAAATTTAGATAAAACAACTGTTGATTGTTTCTCACGCGGACTTAGACCAGACATTGAATTAAGAATAGGAACAGCTGACACTTTTCAAGAGATAATTAATAAAGCAGTAGAAATAGAAAGGAAATTGTTATCACACCGTGAACTAAGAAAAACTGAACAAAATACCGAAAATAATTCTTATCTTAAAAATGTCAAAGAATTTGCAAAAACAACAAAAATCAACATAGCTCAAGATAATATAATAACGTGTTTAGTTTGTGGTAAAAAAGGACACTTTGCAGTGAACTGTTTTCAGCTTAATAAATTGATAGGACCAAGACGAGAAAACTCATTTTATCCCGGACCACGGCAAAATTTTTCAAATCAAAACCCAAGGTTTAATAAATTTCAAAGTCAAAACTTTAACAAAAACCCTCAACAAAATCAGTTTCAAAATCAATTTAGAAATACATCACAGAATCAGTTTAGAAACATGCAACAAAATCAATTTCGTCCTTCATACCAAAATCAACAACAAAATTCTTTTCAAAATCAACAACGAAATTTTTCTCAAGAATCACGAACTAATAATACAAGAAACTTCGCAAACAGAAATCCAAGTATAACGTGTAATTATTGTAAAAAATTAGGAGACATTTCCACTCATTGTAGAAAAAAGATGTGGGATGATAACAATAAGCAACAAACAAATTCACAAACACAAAATCAGGGAAACTCCAAAATTCCTCTTCAGTAGGATGCTCTGAGGAAGTATTAAGAAGAAATTACTATGCATCCAGAAACATTAACTTAGCAAAAACTAATACAATTCCGTACATTCGAATTGATACTAAAGAATTAAAAATTCCAATAACAATGATGATTGACACAGGAGCAGGACCAAATTTATTAAAAATTCGTGCACTAAATCCAGATATAAAAATTGATGAAAATAAATGTCTTAAATTAACAGGAATAAACGATCACGCAGTTTATACTTTAGGACAAGTAGAAATTAATATTTTCGGAATTCCATCAACTTTCAACCTTTTGTCAAACGATTTTCCAATTGAACATGACGGAATATTAGGAACAGAATTTTTTATCAAAAATAAAGTAAAAATTAATTATGAAGTAAGACATTTAGAAATCTATAAAGAAAAAATTAAATTTGATTCAAAAAACTATTTTACAAATCCAGCAAGATCAATTTACAATATTCATGTAAAAATTTTGAATAAAAATATAAAAGAAGGTTACATTCCAAGATTAGAAATAAAAGATGGTGTTTACATAGGTGATGCAGTAGTTACAAACATAGAAGGTTTAGCCTATTTAAAAGCAATCAATACACTAAATGAATCAATAGATATCCAAATTTTTGAAGTAAATTTAGAAGATTTTGATGAAATAAAACAAGAAAACAAATCTGATATTAAAAATGAAGACTCATCAATTTAACAAATTATTGATGTATTTTCAAAAAATATTAAATCAGAAAATATTTTCAACATTACAGGCAACGACAGAGTTGAAGAAATTAAAAAATTACTTCGCCTTGAACATTTAAATAAAGAAGAATTAGAACACATCATGAATTTAGTAAAGAACTATTCAGATCGATTTCATATACCTGGAGAATATTTAGAAGGAACTGATCTTATAAAACATAGAATAATAACTACAGATGGCACACCGATTATCACTAAACAATACAGATTTCCCCCTGTTCACAAAGAGGAAATGACACGCCAAGTAAACGAATTATTAAAACAAAAAATTATTAAACATTCTGACTCACCTTTCAACACACCAATATGGATAGTACCAAAAAAAGATGACTCACAGGGAAATAAAAAATGGCGATTAGTTTTAGACTTCAGAAAGCTAAATGAACGCACGGTAGGTCAATTTTACCCCCTCCCTAATATTACAGACCTGTTGGATCAATTAGGAAACGCTCAATATTTTTCAGTCTTCGATTTAGCATCCGGTTTTCATCAAATCAAAATGGATCCTAGAGATTCTTATAAGACGGCATTTTCAACGCCATTTGGACATTATGAATTCGATAGAATGCCTTTTGGATTAAAAAATTCACCGAGCACATTTCAAAAACTTATTGATCAGGTATTATTAGGTTTACAAGGATCAGAATTATTTGTTTATTTGGACGATATTGTAATTTATGCAGACACATTAGAAGAACACGAAGAAAAATTTTCGAAACTCATGGAACGACTACGTTTTGCTAATTTAAAACTGCAACCGGATAAATGTGAATTTTTGAGATTAGAAGTAGGATACCTAGGACATATTATTGACAAAAATGGTGTACGACCCGATCCAAAAAAAGTAGAAGCTGTAAAGAAATTTCCAAAACCAAAAAATGTTAAAAATATTAAACAATTTTTAGGACTAGCAGGATATTATCGCAAATTTATAGACGGATTTTCAAAGATTGCAAATCCTTTAAATCAACTTTTAAGAAAAGATATACCTTTTCTTTGGACTGAAAAACAACAAACGGCTTTTGATTTGTCAAAAAATAAACTATGCGAGGAACCACTTTTAAGAAGACCAGACTTTTCTCAACCATTTATACTAACAACAGACGCTTCAGGTTTTGCAATAGGAGGAATTTTATCACAAGGAATTATTGGCAAAGACCAACCAGTAGCTTATGCGTCACGGACACTAAACGAATGTGAAAGAAAATATGATACTTATGAAAAAGAAGCATTGGCAATTATATATAGTGTGCAACATTTTCGACCATACCTTTGTGGAAGAAAATTCACCTTAGTTACGGATCATAAACCACTAGTTTGGTTTCAAAATTCTAAAGAAAAGTCTTCAATCTATTGAAAAAATATTGAAGGACAATGAATCCTGCATGAATTCGGAGATAATAAGAAATCTCCATGATATTGAAAAAATGTTTAAGGACAATGGATCCTATGAAAATTCGGAGATACTAAGAAGTCTTCGATCTATTAAAAAATTATTTGAGGAATATGAATCCTACATAAATTTGGAGATAAGGAAAAGTCTCCAATCTATTGAAGAAATATTGAAGGACAATGAATCTTGCATGAGTTCGGAGATAATAAGAAATCTCCAAAATATTAAAAGAAATTATTGTACAAGTAATGAAACTTGTAACGTTATAACAAGAAATCAACGAAAAATGCAAGAGAATGATAATCAGGAAAATAAAATACAAGAAAAGAAAAATCAAGAAATCCAAGAAAAAGAAATAAAAGCACACACAAAAAAGAAACGTGGCAGACCCAAGAAACAGAGCACACGTTTGAATACCTCCTTTTCAAAAAAGAGAAGGGGAAGACCAAAAAAGGTATCTAATACAAAGAATAGAAGAAAAGAAAAATTTTATAATGAAGTTTGTACTGATGAAATTGTGTCAGATCCTGAGTACAATAATCAAGAAATAAAAATGAAGGAAAATGAAGAAATTGATCAAGGCTACGAAAATTCTAATTCCGAAGAATCATCTGATGAAGAAGAAAATCTAATGGAAAATGAAAATTGTGAAAATTTAAATATGAAACAAGAAAAGTATATTATCGACTGCAGAGACCAATTACCAATGCGTAGAGATAACTTAACCTATTTTCTTTCAATCGATGGAGATCCACGAGATAATGGCTCCAGATCTTTAGCAAAACGAGAAAAATTGCCAAATTTTGGTAAACTTCAATTAGGTATAGCAGAAAAAATAAAGAGAGGTATATATTACCATATCGCTTGGGACGAAATTCTATCAATGATTAAATTAATTTTTGAAAATTCATTTGTAAAAGTTGTTATATGTAATGGATATACAAAATATCCTACTAAAAAAGAATATATGCAGTTAATAGAAGAAGCGCATTCAAGCTCAGTTGGAGGACATAAAGGTGTAACTAAAACCTATGGTCGAATACGTCAAAATTATTATTGGGAAAACATGAAAAATAATATTCAAAAATATATCCAATGTTGTCTTCAATGTCAACTTAAAAAATTAGTTAGAGTGAAAACAAAAGATCCAATGATTATAACAGATACGCCAGGAACAGCATTTGAAAAAATTGCAATGGACATTGTTGGTCCATTACCAAAAACTAAAAATGGAAGTGAATACATATTAACAATACAAGATAATTTAACTAAATATTCATTAGCAATCGCACTCCCTAATCATCAAGCAAGTACAATAGCTGATGCATTTATTAAAAGATTTATTTGTATTTTTGGATCACCTAAAGGAGTGTTAACAGATCAAGGAACTAACTTTTTAAGCAATTTAATAAGAAGATTAGCAAAAAGATTTAGAATACGACAATTTAAAACGACAGCATTTCACCCTCAGTCAAACGGATCAATTGAAAGATCTCATCACGTTTTAGGAGAATATTTAAAGCAATTTATCAACAAAAATGAAGAATGGGATGACTGGTTAGAACTAGCCATGTTTTTCTACAATACGAGCATTTATGAAGGCACCAAGTGCACTCCGTATGAGTTAATTTTTGGAAAATTAGCACGGTTACCATCAAGTGATCCACCACTTGAACATGAAAAATTAGAAACTTATGATCAATATTTAACAGACTTAATAACAAGACTTCATGAAATGAGAAACATAGCTAGAGAAAATTTAATTTTAGCAAAAGAGAAGTCAAAAATGTATTACGACAGAAATTGTAATCCACAAATCTTAAACTCGGAGATGAGGTATTTTTACTACACGGGGGAAAGATTCATAAATTTGCTAATCAATATACAGGCCCACACAAAATATTAGAAATTTTAAATAAAGGCAACGTTAAAATACAAGTTAAAAACCAACAAAAAATAGTACATACGAACAGACTAAAACTATCTCGAATTAAACAGAAATAATAAAATACTCTTAATAATATATAGTTTTATGTTTCAGAAAGGACTTAAATAAAAGAGAAATTAAACTGTTTTCAATCATTTACACTTTTATAAATATTAAACAAATTTTAAATCACTATACCAATTACCTGATTTGAAAAAGTATTTCTTTAAAAGGTTCGCATGTTTAAATTAAATTTTTATAATATTTTGTCAATTTTTGATTCTACATACTTGTTTTGCAATGCGAGAGATTAAAACCTTTTTTTAACACAATAAGATAAATCCTTATTCAATATAATTTTTTTTTAAGAAGAATCTAAAGTGGCATTATATAGATTTATAATAACAAAACAACTCAAATAAAAATTTTTCTTCCTTCTCAATACCTAATAATTATTGTTAAAATATAGCTTGGGAACGACTAAAAATGCATAAATGAAACATCTAAAAACAATAAAATATAAAAATAGAGACACATATTTAAAAAACTGTTGTCTCAAATCTAGAATGTGTCAAAAATATAAATAAAATTTTTTATCTGTAAAATGAAAAGTACAAAACTTTGGTTTATAAATCTATACAAAAATGTATTCAATATTTAAATCTACAACGAATTTTAATTATATACAAGTTTCGAATTTTAGCGCAAAAATTGTTATGTAATTTAAAAACAGCACAAGACTTAAGCCTATCAAACAACTTGTAAAAGTATTTCTCTCAATGTAATTTCAAATCAAACAAAAAAAATTATTTTTTTTTAAATACATATTGTATTAACTTCGATACAAAATTCTATGCAAAATAATTCATTTGTACAAATAATTTTTTCTAATTATAAACAAATTGTATTTAACAAAGCAAAAAAAACTAAACATGTCATTCTTATAGATTTTTGAATGTGGTAAATTTAAATGATTAATTGAAAACCTTGTATAAAAAATGATAATTCTAATGAAAATATCTAGTAAAAGAAGATACATTAAAATTAAAATTATTTTCTTAAATATTATTTGTGAAGTATAGCTAAAATAGCATGAATGAATTCTACATTGTATATGACTATATAAAAATATGTAAAGTATGAATAAAAAATTATATAATTTATAGATAGAATGAATGTAACATTTCCTATATAATTCATTAGTTTGAGCATGTTTCATTTCACTCCCATGCTCAATCTAAGGGGGGAGGTGTTACGTCAGTAACTTTTGATTAATATACTTAATTTAACTATATATTTTCACGTATATGTTTATTTTCATATATTATATTTAATCGATAAAGCATATATCTTCTATTAAAATAATGTATTTCATCATGATATGATATGCAGTACTTTTAATTATTATTTTATGTGTGTTTTAATTTGCATTATATTCAGTATATTTTCTAACTACTATGTTATGTGTGTTTTAAATTTGCATTATATTCAGTATATTTTCTAACGAATATTATAATTACTATTTTATGTGTGTTTTAAATTGGCATTATATTCGATATATTTTCTAACAAATATTATAAATGTTATTTTTATGTGTATTTTAAAATTGCATTATATTCGATATATTTTCTAACAAATATTATAATTATATTATATGTTCATTATTACAAATCCAGGAAGGAATAGTATTTTAAAAGAATGTCGAAAGAATAACGATTACGAGAAAATCAAGATCGAAGATACAGATTATTAATATGTACACACGCCACGCCTGAGGATCAAAGACGAAGTTGCGACCTCAACTCCATGCAAGGTCGAAGCGATGTCTTCCGACTTCAACTCTATGGAAGGTCGCAGCGATGCCATGCGCACTGAAATCTATTAAGGTCAAGACGAATTTTCTAGCTACGAGCATTCGTCTAATGAGGAAATTTTTTTATATAAAGGGTGACCATTTCTGATTAGAACAGAGAGTAATAATTTGGAAACCAGCGTTATAACATCTTTAAGACAGAGAATAATTTTTTTGGAAATCAATCAGTAATAAATCTATCATCGTCAAGTGAACTCCAAGTATAATCTACAAAGTGATCAACAGTTTATTCCCAAGTATTATTTTGAAAGTGTTTTCTCTAAAAGTGAACTTTAAAATTATTTTCAAAGTTTTGCTTTGAAACATACTACGGTTAAAGAGAATTAATTCCCCTCAGCAATTTTTTCCATTTTCAAAAATATCAATTTGAAAATAGATTCAAGTATCTATCTTATATTGAAACAACACATTCCAAATTTCGAAGCATCGAAATTTGCTAAGGAGGCGACGTTCGTCTGGAAGAAAGCAAATATTACTAAAATACAATACACTATCTCATTAGTGTAAACAAGAGGACTAATACTCTAACATTAAGGACAACTGTTTGAGGCCCTTTGGCAACTAGCCCTCTCAACACCGTCCAAGATCGGATTACCAGATAATATCACTGCAATATTCAACACCAGTAATCGTTATTCTTAAAAGTAAGGTTTAAAATTTAGAACTATACTCATTGTATTTTTGTCAATACTTTTCTTTCTTGTTGGTTTTTAAATAAATTACTCTCTCACAACTTTTAGTAGGCTCATTGACTTATCCTCATCCCAAATTAGATTCTTTATTGAAACTAATTTAAAACGAGGAACGTTAGGTATATTTTAAAAAGGTTTCTCGTTTTGACGTAACATGTATGAGAAACGCAATTATATTAAATTAATTTAAGAATTTTGGTTGATATAAAGTCAAAGATCGCTAATAAATCTTGACTTAAGGATGTCAAAAAAATCAATATTTTTAGCGTGGTTCGCTTGACGGCAAAGACGCACAAGGAGGGAGTTTCCACCGATATTAGTTTGACAAAAAGGCACTTTAAAAGTAGAACCACCTCTCAATGAGATATATGGAACTGTCAATGAAATTAGAAAAAAATTGCAAGTCTAGCTTTAAAAATCTACTCTGGATAGTAGGTATGTTCATTACAGACCGCAACTCAGCATAGTCATGACTTAAAAAGTCATATGGTATACCAAGCTGCCTTGCTGCAAATCGCAAAAATCTATTCTGAACCCTTTCCAATCTTAAGATCTGATAATTATTAAAAATGGAGCAGGATCTCACAATTTGACCAAGAACATTTAGAGATTTAATAATTGCATGATCAATGTGATCCCTATAAGTAAGGGCTAGGTTTAGAATTAGTCCTAAGTCTCGCTGCTGGCATAACCTTGCAAGAGAAAACTCACTTATATTGTAATAAGAATCAATTATTTTAGACTTTCTATGGAATCTCATTGTCGAACATTTGGAGACATTTAGAGGCAAAGAATTTTCTATTGACCACTGGCAAACTCTATCCAAGTCCTCTTGTAATTCTGTAGAACATAGACGAGACTTAATTATCTTAAAGATTTTTAAATCATCGGCAAATAAAAGAAACTTACTGTACATAAAACAACTATTAATATCATTGATATAGATCAAAAAAAGAAGAAAACCCAGATGAGACCCCTGCGGTACTCCAGAAGTTGAATGGAATTCATAAGATAGGGTACCATTAACCCTCAAAACCTGACGCCTATTACACACATAGGATGACAGCCATTTCGATACCATGTCTGACACCCTATATGCTCGTAGTTTGTCGATAAGAATTCCATGATCAATCTTATCAAAGGCCTTGGAAAAATCTGTGTAAATCACATCTACTTGCAAGCCACGATCCAAGGCGTTTGACACATACTGTATAAATAGACTTAAATTTGTCAAAACTGAGCGCGCTCTTCTAAAACCATGCTGCTCCTCAATCAAAACACTCCTAAATGCAAAATACATTTGGTCATAAAGGATACTCTCGAATAACTTTGGAATGACACTCAAAATGGTAACTGGTCTGTAATTTACCAGATTTGTAAATGGGCGAAATAATTCCCAACTTCCAATAATCCGAAAAGTAACCAATTTTTAAAGAAGCGTTAAATATTAACAAAAGAGGTTCAATGATCGAGGAACAGCACGACTTCAGAAAAGAAACTGGAACATTGTCGTAGCCTATACTCTTTTTGTTTTTCAGGGCCCGTATCTTTACCTCCAAATCCCTCCCGGAAACAAAATGAAAATCCAACTCAACTTCTCCTGAAATGTGTGGTCGATTAGCAGCAGTGCTATCAGGACAACTTTAGACTGATTTAAAGAAACTGGCAAAAGAATAAGCAATACTAAAATAATCGTTAACTGTAATATTATCAAAATACATCTCACTAGGAAGATTAGATTTAACTTTATTCTTGTTAACAAAATTCCAAAAATTTCTAGTATTCTCAATTAAGTAATTTTCTGTCTCAATTAAGTATTGATTATAATTATGCTTCGAAAGTTTTTTATATTTAGCACATAAAATGGCAAAATGTTCGTAATCGCTCAGCTCCCTTGTGCGTTTATAAATAGCATGAGCAGTTTTTTTCTTAATTATCAAATTTTTTAGTTCAGTGGAAAACCAAATAGGATAAGTAGACGGCCTATTATAAAATTTAGAAATAAAATGCTCGAATGCACAGTTCACATGTCTATAAAAAATTTTAACCATTTCGTCCATAGCATTACAACGTACTCTCTCAGAAACATCACTCAGATCACATATTGCACTTGCAAACTCCTAATTCCAGTTAGTTTCAAACAAATAATTGTTAATTGAAGTTAAGTGTGCTCTTTTAAAATTGAACTTAAAAAAAAATTTGGCAATTCACTCACAACCTCGGGTAATTTAATCTCATATGTGAGGGATGGATGATAAACATCTGGCGGTAACAAAATTTCGTCTGATAGATGTACAATACTGTAGTCAATATTTGTGAATATAAGATCTAAAATAGAATCACGACTATTAAAAAAAGTATTTAGTTGATACAAATTTTAAAAAACTTAGATTGTCAATAAATAATTGAAAAATGTCATTTGAGCATTTGTAAAACCAGGTTTCAAATAACGAATGCAAAAAGAGTTAATATAAATATTATTTAGATCCCACTCAATAAAAGATAAATTAAAGTCGCCCAATATATGAAGAGGGACATTAGGCATATTGCTATAAATTAAATTAATGGTATTAAAAAATTCAATGTAAAAAGTAATAGTCGAGTTGGGGGGAAAGTAAACTGAACTGAAGACATGCCAAATATTGAAAACTTTTACTCGACAAAATATCATCTCAATAATTTTACAATCAATAGGTATAGGAGTACTAAAAAATTCATTGCTCACTGCAATTAAAACTCCACCACCACGGGATGATAAACTGGTAAGAGAGTTTCTATCTTGTCTGTAAATTGAGAAATTATTAAAACCCAATTCACTTTTGCCCTTACGTAGGAAATTTAAATATTATTGGTGAAAAGAAGATGACGCGTAATGAATTTCCTTGAGTAGGGAGAAAGATAGCTTTGCGTAAAGGAAATAGGAATGCTTTACCAGAAGTGAATAAGGGCCAATAATAGAAATAAAACTTCTAGAATATTCTAGAAGTTTCTATAGTGTCTAAAAGGGTATCAAAGCCGTGAAAACGAAGGTTTCGCTCTCTTAGTCCAAGATCATATTGCTAGTGGTAAGTCAATACCTTCAATAAGTATTGAACCTAACCCACCAAAAATATTATTTACAATAAGAAATAATTAATTTACTTAAATTAATTATTTAGTTAATTTTACAGAGAAATAAATAGATTTTATTATATGAATTGGATAAATTTTGATCATTTTTCGATATTATAAATTTATCATATCTAAAATAAATCAAAATTGAAAGAAATTTATAATTTTAAAGAATATTTATTTATTGATAGAATAGTTAATTTAGGGTTTAGGGAAAACTTGACCTTGTTTATTAGGCAGGATTTGTAAGAATTAAATACTAAACTTTTATTTAAATTTTGTTTATAGAATATCTAAACGGACAATCTAACCGAAAAATTCTAGCGTGAAAATTTATATACAAACCCAAGGTGAATGACTTTTATTATTATTTTTTTTATTATTTTATATATATTGAGTCAGTTCATATAGACATTGCAAACCAATCCACAAAATTATTTTATAAATTATCAAAATTGTATCAGGAAAAGATTTAATAATTAATAAATTTTAATTATTATTTAAACTTTAATTTGTTATCAATTATATTTTTTAACAATTATCCAACGAAAGAAAGATAACAAAATTATCTAATTTAGTAGTGGATAATTTAGAAAGAATAAAAAGCTGCATTACTCAATAATTATTGGAACAATTTCCTCTAATTTGATAACAAAGCAACAAATTTTCTCCTAAAGAAAATATAATATTAAATTAAAGGGAAAATAAGATCATTTTAATACATTCATTTTAATGTATTGTCAAAATATAATATTATCAGTTGATACAGTTTGACGCGTGCCTCATTTTTAGAGGATCTTTAAATTTTGAAAACAATGTCCCTTTAAATGTAGACAAAAACATTCTTTCTATTAACATTACATAATAATGAGAAATATTTAATACACATGTATAAAATATTTCTCACGTTAAAAACACGTGGGTTTTCAGAAATTTACCGTACAGTGGGATTTTAAATGAAAATAAATGAAAAATATATAGATATATACTTCCCTCGGTCTGTTAACCAATACACGTATGTTTCAAACGGAAAGCTCAAACTTGTACAAAGAAATACGGACATTTGGAACTAAATGGGTTGAGCTTAAAAATTCATGACGGAAATATTTTTTATCTTATGAAAGGGCTAAGTTATAAGAGTTTTATGAAAGCACTGCAAGTGGCTTTTTTGTACCACTTGGTGGGGTGAAAAAGCCACCCCGCGATTTTAGCAAAACATATTATTAATTTTTGTACTTTTATAGTTTTCCTTTAAATATATGACAAATAATCTTATTTTTAAAATATTCTAATAATTTTTACAAAGTTTTTATTAAAGAAAATGGAATATTATGGTAAGTTTACCTGTTTTCGATTTACACTGTCAATTTTTCGTACCTTTTCTAAAAGTCCTGCTTAAGTTTTACCACAGATACCATATTTCGTTGCAACCCTTTAATTCGTTGTTTATTTTTTTAGTTCACTTTGAACTATTTTTTCGTCGTGTTTAATTAAATTTATTTAAAAAACATGAAAACGTTTGTAAAATAAGCATGTTAGTTTAAGTAAAAAAAATGAAGTTTACATAATATTCAATGGATTTTTGTCTCTGGCTTTTTTACACCCAAGACCAGATTTTCAAAAAGCTAAAATAAATTTTAAATTCAGTTCAATTTGAAAAAATTAATATTGTATGCGTTTTCAGTATAGTTTTCTCCTTATGTACAAACATTTATTTTTATTACCTGTTCACTTAATCAGGTTGTAATATGTTTAAAAAGTTCATCGAAATGTTTTAAAAAAGCAACTCAAATATTAAAATTACAATAAAAACTATATTACTATAGATACAACACCTAAACTAGAATCAAAAGTTGCGTATTACATAATCCCACATAGCACAAAAACTTCCAGGAAACATCCAGGAAGTTTCCTGTGGGAACCTTCAGAAGTTACCCTTGGTAACTTCCTGGAAATTTCCAGGAATTACAATAATGTCTGCAGGTTAGAAGCTTCCCACAGAAACTTTCTGAACACTTCCTGGAAGTTTCAAAAAATCCTCAAATATATAATGAAATATATAATATATAAATTATCCCTGTAAAGTCAAGTGACGATTTTGTTGAGCGCATAGAGCGCTATCCCAAGAGCACACTTTTGAGGACTATGGTGGTTCAAGTCCCTTTTTTAAATAATAATTCCACTAAACAAATTTTTAATAATTTTTTGAAACTTCCTGGTAACTTCTGGAAAGTTTCCATGGAAAGCTTTAACCTGCGGACATTATTGTATTTCCTGGAAATTTGTAGGAAGTTACCAAGGGTAATTATAAAAATTACTAAGGGTAACTTCTGAAGGTTCCCACGGGAAACTTCCTGGAAGTTTTTGTGCTATGTGGAATAGTATTTATATTCTAAACGGCTGATAAATCAGCTCAATAGTTTTTAAATAAAACTCAAATGGCTTTTTTACTCCTTGACTTTTTTACCCCACTTTACCCTAATTATGATTTAAGGTCTAAATATAATTAATTATTATCCCAGTCAATTTGACTATTTTTCTTGGTTACATCAACTAATTTTCCTGGTCACTGTTATATCCCGACATATTTTACAATTTATATATTTTCATAAATTTAATAATTTCTTTAAATAATCAATTAAATAATATTATAAATGTAACATTTAGCCATGCCTAAAAACATAGTTTAAAAATATTACACTGTCATTTTAAAATTCAAATTAGAAAAGCATAAAAATAGAAAGCATAACTAAATATTTTAATATTTCATTCATGTGATTCATTAACACTTGTTACTACTCATATGAATGAAAGAGTAAGATGAATCTACGAACTATGTTTTTACGACAAGTGTAAGGCCATGAATGAAAGAGATGACGCATGATAAAAGGAAAATATAAAAAGAATAAACGCGTTCATAATGCATATACTTAATATTAATAAAAATAATTGGTGGTTGGTTTATTGGTTTGTTCAGTTGTCGATGTGTAACCTTATCACCAAATTATAAATATAAACACATTCAAATTGATCGAATCAAAGATAAATCGATTATCGACAATCGATTAATCGATTATCGATTGTTGATTCGATTAATGAACTAAATGTGCATATCGATGTTTGAATTGGACGAATAATGGATCTATTAGCAATTATAAAATTAAATAATCAATAAAATGAAGATATAATAGAATAAAAAGATCATATTACATATCGTACGTGCCTGAAATCGTGCATGGCGTACGTGACTAAAACGGTGCATAGTGTACGTGTCTAAAACGGCGCGTGGTGAAAACACCCAAAACAAAATGTTTCCACCACTTAACATCCCTAAAATGCATTAGATTAGAAACTATATAAGCTGCTGTAAAAGGCAGAACGATTGTCAAAAGTTCCGGTGTAATTCAGAGCGAATAATAGCATTGTAGAGCGACCCTTCAGTTTAAAACGCGAGTTATCGAATTCTTTCCGTAAAAGGTGCAAGTTAAATTGTTTATCACTTAGAAACAAGTTTCTTTCCCGTAAAAAGGTGCAAGATAATAATTTAACATTTAGAATTGTCAATTTTGCTGTTTTAACTGTCGTATTTGTTATACAAAATTAACAGTGTAAATTTCATTAATTCTTTCCGTAAAAGGTGCAAGTTAAATTGTTATCACTTAGAAACAAGTTTCTTTCCGTAAAAGGTGCAAGATAAATAATTTACCACTTAGATAACGTGAAACTGTTAATTTATAGCAAAACTCTTACAAAGTTGTGAAAGTTACATAAGTGTAACATAACAAACTTTAAGTTTCATTCACTTGAAACGAAACAAATCAAGAAACCAAATACAACGACTTTGCGATACTTTGTCAACGAATATTGTGTAATAAACGTAAGTAACCAATTGTAATAACTGTAATTTTAATTAATGTAGTAAACAATAAATTTATAAAGGAATATTAATCTTGTTTTTAACGCAAAACCCATAGTTTTGACAAGTGATCACGATCCTACTATAAAAATAAAGATCAGGCCTTACCAACCTGATTAATCAGCTAACTGGTTTTAAAACCTCTTTTAACTAAATAATTAAATTTAATTAAAAGCCTTTCTTTTGCTCGGGACATAACAGCTGATTTGGTGGCAGCGGTGGGATTGTCACTTTTGTTATAAACAAATTAATTTTCAAAAAGAAAAATTTTTATCAAAAAAAAAAAAAATTTTTTTTTACAATTTTAATTTTGAGTCAAAATTAACTTTAAACTCAATAACCACGTTCAACTCCACACAACCAACTCCTAATTGTTTATAATTTAATAAACAATTTCCTAATTCCTTCATATAATTCTATAATTGAGCTGTCTTTGCGCCGTCCGTCGAGATTTGGCTTAATTTAGGAATAGTTTACGCCGTCCGGCGAGACCGTTCAATAGGGATTTTCCTCTCTTTCATTTTTCAAATAAAATTGTGACATTATTATTGCGCCGTCCGGCGAATTTTAATTGATCAAACGACATTTGAGCCGTCCGGCGAAATTGTCATTTTATTTGTTCCTTTTAAAACTTCCTAACATTCCTTGATTTTCACAATAAATAATAATTTGCCTTGAGAATATTTAAATTATTTAATAAATACATTTAATAAAAACATTAAATACATAAAAATGTCATTTGGTTACAGTTAAAAAATTATGTGCGATAAAATTCCAACACCAAAGAAAATTAAAAATCGAGGAGGAATCAAAGCACAAAGAAGATTTAATATCGAATCATCACTAGAATCAGAAAAATTTGTAGAAAATTTTCATTCAAAAAACAACCTCAGAGAATTAAAAACACAGGAAGAATTTTCTGAATTTTTCGAAAAATTACTAAATAAAACGGAGCAAATTTTAAGAAAATAAAAAGTGTAATTAAAATTCAATAAATAACAAAATAAACTCTCATTAAAATTAATGTGCTTTGTTTATTGTTGTATGATAATAGTATACCTAATATTAATTGCAATAATTTGGTATACAAGTCCAAAAAGGAAAAATTGAAATAAAAACTAATTAAATAAACAATAAGCTGATAAATAAATTACCTATTTAACAAAAACATATACATATAATCGAAATCTAGATGAATAGATACTTTGACATAATTAACAACTTTAATTATCCTCAAATCGAATTAATCTCAGGAGATTTAACATCTCACCAGGGTATATTTCTTATTGATAATACTAGTCGATTAAATATAATAAAAGAAACAGAATTGTCCTCATTCATTAACATCGATAGAAACATTCGATACACACTTCGACATAACTCAATTCACACCAACGGTAGTGCAATAGTAGAATTTTGTGATTTTTCTTTGAAATTTGAAACTATCGATTATGAAAGTAACTCCGAAATTATTGGTGTTTTAGGCGCACCATTCCTAGATCAATTATTCGAAACCAATCATTTTAGTCGAATTGCTAGAGAATACGATAGAAGAGCTCGAAGAAGAGCAAATACATTTAGACAACGATTTATTAGACGTATTTGTAGAATATTAAGGAATTCGTCTTGCCGAAAATATCCATGAATTGTTACGTCAATAATATTGAATTTAATACGGATATTTTTCAAAATATTCATATATCATCACCCAATTTAAAGGAAAAAAGAGGTCTTTTCTTAATAAATCCTGCTTTAAACATTAATTTAATAAACGAGAGAAAATTAGCACCAGGCATTGTAATCGATCGATCAGAATCAATCACTCTAAATTCAGGTTCTTTTGTTACTTCTGGAACAACAGAAATAATAATTGCAAGTAAACCAATTAAGTTTCGAACTTATATTAATAGTAGACAAAACGAATTGACAGGTATATTGGGATTATCTTTCCTAAACACAGATCCTAGTGAGTTTGTATTATGATCATCATCGATATTAACACATGCGATACTTTTCACTAATAACAACAATTTTTGTTATAGCAATCTTTTCGTTAATTTGGTGCCTAAAATTTTGGCATATTTTCAAAAATTTTAAAATCAAAAAGTTAACAGATATATTGATTTAAACAATTTTCAAGTGAGAAAAGTATTAGGAAAACATATTAATATAAAAGGCCATATTTAAATCGCGCGGTTAATATCATTAATCATCTCCTCATTTACTTAAACTACTCATTGATTTCGCGCGCGAAAGCTACAAGTAGTACGCCGCGAGGCAAGTCAGACGTACACCTTAAAGGCAACTCTCACACGTACCTTAAGCCGGTTGCGGCTTCTCTAGTGAACCACCATATCGAACTCCCTTATGAATTCATATTTTCACTTTCTAATAAGGAATAACGAATTATATCCTCAATTGTTACTAAACTCATCATTTTTTATCGGTAACGAAGGCCGATTTATACTAGATCCCTCTTTACCGATAAACTTAATTAAAGAAGACAAAGTTAACCCTTTCTTAGGAATAAATCGTATACTAAAATACTTTTTAAGAGACGGTACTATACGAACACACGGGGAAGCGAAAATTTGCATTAATCATACAGTACTAGAATTTCAAACCATAATTTGTGACGACCAATCAGATATTATCGGAGTTTTAGGACTTCCATTTTCATTTGATATTATTAACGAATTATTCTAATAAACAACAAAATGACTCGCAAAAATAAACATCAAAGAGACTATAATAATGATGATGATGAAACCACTGCTCCAGCCAACGATGCAACCTTTGCGACTTCTATGAATAGAACCCTTCATGACACTATGGTAAATTCTATGGCCGAATGTTTTGCGTTACAACAAGGTATAATGAATATTCCTTTTTATGACGGGCATAATATGCCAGTTAAAGATTTTATTGATGATATTTTAAATGCTGCATCATCCATTCCTAAAAACTGTGAAGATCAGTATTTGAAATCTATTCTTGCTAAGTTAAAGGGTGCTGCTAGAAGCAGTACTCAAGGTAAGTCTTTTGGAACCATTATTGAACTAATAGACCATTTAAAACAAAGATATTCCACTCATAAATCATATGCATGGTATTTGCAAGAAATATCCACAATTCGTATGAATCGCAACGAAAATGTTAGTGAATTTTATGATAGATTGTCTCAATTATTAGCAGGGGCAAATGCGGCACTCGCTAGTTCTTATGGAGCTCCTAATGCTAAAATTCAAATGGAACCTCTAAATTTCTGTGCATTGGAATCCTTTATCAAAGGACTTCCCGATTCAATGTCAACCGTAATAGAGGCACGAAATCCTGGAAATCTTAAAGATGCTTTTGACATTGCTTTAAAATGTGAACAACGCCACGAAACTTTTAAACCGGATTATAATGCCTACCATTATTCCCGACATCAATCACAAGACTACAGAAATCGAGAAAGAAGCCCTAGTAATAGAGTACAATTCTCGTACCCTTATGAGCAAACGAGATATCGTTCTCAATCACCCACCCCCACTGGAATTTTGAGAAATCCATATCCTCCTTATATGCAAAATAATCATTACCCACAACCGTATCCTAGTCAACCTAATTTTCATTTTCCTAACGCTTATATGCCCTACACAGCATATCCTTTCTATCCATATCCTCCTCCACAAGAAGGATATTTTAATAAAAATCAAGATGGAAGTAGAACACCACCCCGTTCTCAATCCCCACATTCATTTGAAAAGAATAATTTAAACTTAAACACGACTCGACGGATAGACGCGACGACGAGTGGAGACCACAAAGAGCGTCCAGCCAATGCGAGGATTCTATCGTTACAAAACACATCTTCCACGCAAGAAATTCAAGAGAATCTCCATTAATAATTATAAATTCTCCAAGCTTTCAAACATCCTCAGCAACCCTATTAATAGATACAGGAGCAGATGTAAACATAATCAAGGAAAACATAATATTACCAGATTTAAATATAATTCAAGAAGAAGCTATACATATAGCCGGAATCGTTCCTATAAAAATTTTAACATTGGGAACCGTTCAAATTGAAATAAACACAAAACAAATAACCTTTCAAGTAGTACCCATAGATTTCCCTATAGAATCCGACGGTATATTAGGTCGAGAATATCTACGCGAAGAAAAGGTTGAAATTTCCTTTTGGCATAACACAATTGTCACACATTCCAATCCTATAAAACCAATATTTTTCGCAGATAAAGAATCAGCCGAAGCCAGAGAAGCATTGACAGAAAATAAGGCTAATAAAAGAAAGAATGTAACTATTAAGGCCAGAACTAGACAAGTAATACCAATCGATGTTCTAAACAAAGAACTAAAGGAAGGATATCTACCTTTAATAAAAACAGCAGAAGGATTACTAGTAGGCGAAGGTGTAGTAACCAATCAGGATGGAGTTTGTCACATCTATGCTATAAATATGACATCTGAAGACGCCGAAGTCGACATACCACCTCAGGAACTAATTCCTTTCGAATTTTACAAATTACCAGGTGAAGATTCGGATGAATACTCCACAGAAGAAGAATATACACCACCAATAGATAGAGTTTCAGCCATATTAGAATATCTAAGATTGGATCATTTAAATAAAGATGAAAAAGAACATGTCCAACAAATAGTAACAGAATTCCCGAACAGTTTTCATCTCCCCGGAGAACAACTAACTCCAACTCATAAAGTTCAACATAAAATCATTACTAAAGATGAAATACCAATTCATGTTAAACAATATAGGTTTTCCCCATCTCAAAAAGAGGAAATCGATAAAGTTATTGATAGAATGAAATCAGAAGGAGCTATTGGTCCTTCCTGTTCACCATACAACTCACCATTGCTTATAATTCCGAAAAAGATTGATGGAAGTGGTAAGAAAAAGTGGAGAATCGTAATTGATTTTAGAGCATTAAATGAGAAGACAATTGGTGATTGCTATCCATTGCCCAATATTACCAGTATACTGGATACCATTGGAGGCGCTCAATATTTCTCCGTATTTGATTTAGCCAGCGGATTTCATCAAATCGAACTAGATCCAGTTGATAGATCAAAAACAGCATTTTCTACCACACATGGACATTATGAATATATAAGAATGCCTATGGGACTAAAAAATTCACCATCTACCTTTCAAAGATTAATGGATCAAGTTCTGACTGGTCTCCAAGGAGTCGAATTATTTGTATACCTAGACGACATCGTGGTCTACGCAAATGATCTAGAAGAACATGGTAAAAAGGTAAGAAGATTATTACAAAGATTGAAAGGTGCTAATCTTTCACTACAACCAGAAAAATGCGAATTTCTTTACAAAGAAGTAGCATATTTGGGACATATAATAAGTAGTGATGGAGTAAAACCCAACCCAAAAACAGTAGAAGCAGTCAAAAATTTTCCAACCCCCAAAACACCAAGAAATGTCAAACAATTCTTAGGATTAGCAGGATACTATCGAAGATTTATCAAGGACTTTTCAGCCAAAGCCAAGCCATTGTCCAATTTATTAAAAAAGGATGTAAAATTCGAATGGAAACAAGAACAACAAGACAGTTTTAATGAACTAAGAGAAGCTCTATGTACCAATCCAATTTTGCAGTATCCAGACTATGAAAAACCTTTCACCTTAACAACAGATGCATCTGATTACGCCATAGGTGCAGTACTAAGTCAGGAAAAAGATGGATTCGATCTACCTATCGCTTATCTATCCAGAGTATTAAACGCGCCAGAAATAAATTATTCTACAACTGAAAAAGAATGTCTAGCCGTTCTATATGCAGTTCATCATTTTAGACCTTATATTTATGGTAAGAAATTCACTTTAGTCAGCGACCACGAGCCATTGAGATGGATCGACACTATAAAGGATCCAGGACAACGATTAATAAGATGGAGATTAAAATTAAGAGATTATGAGTACGAATTTCAACACAAATCAGGAAAATTAAACACAAATGCCGATGCTCTATCCAGAAATGTTATGGAAGAAGATATCGACGAAAATTCCGAAAACAGTAATGATCAAAAACAAGTAAAAATTTTGATCAACAAACGTATTGACAAAAACCCTAAAAAACCAACTAAAACTTCATCAAACATTCCTTCTAATTCTCAAAAATCGAAATTACAACCTCCAAAATCAATATTAAAACCATCCACTTCAAAATCCACTTTAGACCAAAGCACTATTGGTTCAAGAGTATCACAACGACGAGCATTTCAACCCACTACTCTAAAGTCCACACTAGATCAAAGTACCATTGGTTCAAGAGTATCACAAAGAAGAGCACTACAACCCAGAATAAAGACAATAGACGAAGACACATCTGAAAGTAGCACTGACGAAGAGAGAGAAACGCCAATTCCTCCTATTCAAAAGGCAAGTAGAAGCGTGCTCCCTAGTCTGAAACTTCCACCAGCTGCTATCAAGAACATACCAGGTCCAAAAAGTGCACCTCCAGAAACGCAGACCAAAGCTGTAAAATTTCCAATTCCAGAAACAACCGTACTAACGATAGACCCACCAATTAGTGAAAGCGAAGACAGTTCTGAAGAAGAAGATAACACAACGCTTTTAAGCAGAAAAGAAATAGCGAAGGACCTAGGAAATTCCATATCTCGTTTTAATCAATCCGTAAAACAACATGAAGATTGGCTAATGGATTCACCACAATCTCCAAGAGATTGGCTTAGTCTTTCTGATGGAAATGACGACGAAGGGATTCACAAAGCTGCTAATGAATTAATTCCAGGAGACCATACAGAATTTTCTCATAAAATGGATTTCCAATGGGATTATGCTAAAGGCGAATCCATATGGGAAAATGATTCTAAAGAAAGTTCAGATACCGAAGTATCAATCAAAGAAATCGAAAAACCAGAACAAGAAATACAACAAACACCCCGAAAAATGGACACAGATGAGATTAAGGCTAAAAATGTAACCTTTAGGTCGGCATCATTAGAACCACACACACCTGTAACTTTCAAAACTCCAAAAGCTATGTCAACGCCTTATCACACTTCATTACACGAAACAGATGTCGAATCAGAAAATGAAACAGACGACGAAGAAGAAAGCGATACAGCTGAAAATGAAATTAAGGAAAATAAAATTAAGTCAACTTCTTTAAGAACAACACTCCTAGAAAGCATTCCTCCCGATTTGCCTTCATGTTATTTGAAAACACCTGAAAAATCCTCGAATATAGCCAGTCACAGAGAAAATCTAACTTATTATCGAAATAATTACGTGCATTTTCTATCCGCTGATTGTGAATTTACCACTCCAATAAGCAGATTGCTTATAGATATTGCAGTAATAGATCCAGAAGAAATTAAAAGTAAAAAGCCCATTAAAGGACAAATTCTCGTAACTCCAAGAGGAAAACATAACGTATATTCTATAATAGTGAAAGATAAATATTACGATCCAGTATCAAGAGAAGATTTAATTTCAGGAATACAGGATTTAAAAATTCTTTTACATAAAGAGAAGGCAAAAGAAATAAGAATTTCTCGACATGGTGATTTCACTGACGAATTAAGGAAAGGAGAATTAATGCAAATAATTGAATCTATTTTCTATAAAAGCGATATTAATATAACTATCTGTTATGGACAAGTTTCTGTCCCAAAGGAAGAAAACAGAGAAGACATTATCAGCGAATTTCATAGAAGTAAAATAGCGGGACACAAAGGAATAGTAAAAACCTACAGAAGAATTCGCGAAAAATTTTACTGGCCTAGAATTAAAGAACAAGTAACAGAATTTGTGAGAAGATGTCCCACATGTCAAACTCAAAAACTAGTTAGAGCAAAAACCAGGGAACCAATGATTATAACCGACACACCTTTGGACGTTTTCGACAAAGTTTCATTGGATACAGTAGGAAAACTTCCTACGACCCCAGACGGGAATTGTCATATTTTAACTATGCAAGACCACTTATCCAAATATTGCATAGCCGTAGCAATACCCGATATTTCAGCAACTACTATTGCTCACGCAGTTGCCAAAGAATTATTTTCAGTTTACGGAGCACCTAAAGTTATTTTAACCGATAAAGGTACTTCATTTATTGGCAAATTAATGTCAAAACTATCAAAAATATTCAAAGTCCAACAAGTAACAACTTCAGGTTATAGACCACAAACTAACGGAGCTTTAGAACGCAGCCATGCTGTATTAGCAGACTATATAAAACAATACACCACAGACTGTGACGATTGGGATAGATTATTGCCTTTTGCAATGTTTGCTTACAATACCTCTGTACACGAAGCTACTAACTTCACTCCCTACGAGTTAGTTTTTGGTAAAACTGCCCGTACCCCTAGTTCCTTTCCACAAGAAGAAAAATTAGAAACCTATGGTTCCTACTTAACAGAGCTCATAAACAGACTAACTGAAATAAGAATTTTAGCAGCTAAAAATCTGATAGACTCCAAAACAAAATCCAAAGAAAGGTACGATAAATCAATCAAGCCTTTCTTAGGAAAAATAGGCGACAAAGCTTATGTCGTAATAGAAGGTATGAAAAGAAAATTTGACCCCCATTATCATGGTCCATATACAATTGTGGATATCCTTGATAAAAACAATGTAATCCTTGTAAATAATAATGGAAATAGGTTCCAAAAACACGTAGATAAGTTAAAACTAGCACATGAATAAAATAATAATACAATTTTAATTTTTAGATGTCAAAATCAATCATTTTACTCCACCAATCCAAGGAGAGTTGGTAAGAAATTACGTGTTCCCCAAGGGTAACATAGAAAGCATTAATTACCCAAAAGGAATATTAGAGGAACTGACTGCAGAATATAATTTGGATAAACCAACCTACACAGTTGATAAAACTACTGGTCCTGAATTCGGAAAACTGTGGAGAGTAAAATGCATTGTCACGGACGATAAAAATAGTAATGCATTCATCGTAACGGGAGAAAGTTGCAGAACCATTCGAGAATCAGAACATTCAGCTGCAAAAATGATACTAAAAGAATTAGAGAAAACGTATTATTTTAGCGAAGAAGAGAAACCACGATCGTTAAAACACAAAATTTATGTTATGACACCTGAAGAACCATCACTAATAAAATTGAAGTTGTATAAATGGGAAAATTGCTGCGAGTATTGTTATAAAAGAGGACATACCAAAGAACATTGCTTTAGCGTGATTCGAAATAAGAAAATCCTACAGAAACAAAACCCATTCAATGATAAAAATGATGATTCAGACGAATTTTGGGAGCTACCTGGCCCCACATGTTCATGGGATTAAACACCCAAAATTACAAAGTTTCTCTTTAACAGTCTATAAAACAATTCAATTTCTTGTTGTACCCATCTAAAAAATCTAAAAATTATTTAAATAATTGATTAATTATAACAATTAAGAACCATTTGACATAATATTAAAGATTACTTAGTTGAATAATCAAAAAAAAAATTTATTAATAATAATCAATTCTAAATTAAAACAAAATAAAATAAAATAAAATTTTTAAAAACAAATTTTCATGCTGAAAATATTATTTTATCAGGATGGTGACAGCTAGTTCTAAGGTTAAGTATTACACTAGCTTTCGATCAAATACTAAATGAATAAATTCTATCCATTACTTTCCGAAATAATCAAATTTCACCATTTTTAACAAACGTAATCCTTAATTTCACACAAATAATTTAAAAAATTATTGTAAACCGACCATAATTTACAACACAAATTAAGATCAGACTACTGAAAAACATAAACAAATTCCTAAAACAATAAATTCTAACCATTAACAGTACTCATTCAACCAGAAAAGGAGAAAACAAACTATATCTATCCTTTTCTAAAAAGTCAATTTCCTATAAATAAACAAATTTGTTAAGTAAAAATTGAAAAAATATAATTAAGCAGAAGCAATAAAATAAAAACTTATGAAATCAAGAAACAGAACCCAAAAATTTATTAAATTATAATAAATAACGAAGAAAAACGGAATATACCTGTCCTTTTCTAACAACCCATAATTACATTCATTAATAACAATTACATCTCAATAATAATTAAAATAATAAAAGGAAGATAATTATTAATAATTCTGTTAATTATAAGTAAATTCTATTAGAAACAGATTAAAATTAAACAATAATATACATTTCAAGTAGAATTATCGCATATCGATATGTCGAACATAAAGGTAGCAACGAGAAACTGCTCAACGCGAACTTACGTAGGCTTACGCCACGAGATCTATATGCATAAAATCAATGACAAAAATTCAAAATTAATAACCAATAGGTTAGAAAAATATATCTAAATAGCAATAAACAGGTAATAGTTTATTAAATCGAAGCCCAAAACACAAAATTTTATTGCAATAAACAAATAAAAATAAAAATTCAAATAAAGTAAGAGAAGAAAACATACACCTATCCTTGTCTTCAAATACAGTCTCTCAAGGATGAAAACCTAAAGTACGATTCACTATGCGATCTATATGAATATAATCAATGTCCAAAATTCAAATTTAGTAACCAGCAGGTTAAAACCCACTGAAGACAAAAAGTCCCTAGATTAAATAAAAATTTAAAATTCCCCACCCAAATTAAATTCATGCACATAAGTGCAACTAAAAACATGAATTAATAATAAAACCCATAATTATGGGCTTCTTCAAGTATGCAAAGCCCATAAATATGAGCCCAGCTTATAAAGCCCATAAATACGGGCCATACATACGTATGCCCATAATTATGTGCTCAACTTGCGGAGCTCATAAATACGGGCCAATCAAAAAAGGGAAGGAACTAATAAACAAAACTAAACACAGATAATTAAATTAAAAAGAATTATTTATTATAAAAACTTAATACTAAAATACATATAAAACCTTAAAATTAACAACCAGGCCCAAAACGGGCCTGTCCGGGAAACAGGACGTACCTTGTCCCGTCCCCGGCCACAATTATTTTTAAATTTATGTACGGAGGGCGAATAAATAACCGCCCCCCTCCCATAAAACGGGTCACCAGGAAATTTTCATACCCATATTCTGAAACAAAAATTTTTATATTAATAAAATAATAAAGTAAAAAAAAAAAAAGGGGATAAAACTTAAAACTAAAAACAAAAACAAAGACACTTACCACCCTCATTGGGCCCAGCAAACTCCGACCTACGGTCTTCATTTCTGTTGTTATTATTTTCTGTAACAAAAAGAGTAAAACCAATAATAAAAAAAAGGGGGAATGAGAATAACAACAAAATACAAAATTAATTTAGACTAAATGACACTTACCTCCATTCATCTTGATGTTTTGTTTTCAAATGAGTCATTTTCAAAAATTGCTGATCCTTGCAAATCATAACGCGATAAAAGCCCTTAGATGAGATCATAAAAACACAGCATCCAAATCAAATTAACAACCAATAAATAAAATACAAAATAATAATAAAACACGTAATATTTTAAAATAAAAAATACCATTAATTAGTAACAAAAAAAAAAAATACTAAAAATTCAAATAATAAACAATGAAATAATGAATTACCAACTGTCAAAATATAGATAATATAACCGCTAATTATCTAATGTACCGACTGTTAATGAGAAACGAAAATTCAAATTTCGCCCTTATAATTAGGATAAATTTAAATAATTATATAAATAATGTGATTGTCGAATAATGAACAAAATGTTTATCAAGTTGTAAATAATTATGAAAATCACATTATTACAAAACATATAATCACCAAATATTATACTTATATTCAAATATTTACTTAAAATATAAATTATAATCAATTATAATTAATACTATGCTTAATCAATAATTACAAGAATTAATACATTACACCAAGAATTACATATTGATATTATAAAATATTAGATAATAATCAATTAATATTACTCTTATTACTTCTCTAAAATATAATTAATCAATAATAATATTAAATAATCATAACTTACTTTTATAACCTATATATTATAATCAATATTCTAACTTATTCATAAAACCCATGAAGTAGAAAAAACACTTGGATCAAATAAAAACACTACTTCAAACTTTAATTAAGAAATATAATTAATAAATATAATAAATAAATATAATCAATATTATTAAAAATATATATATCCATTATATACCAATAAAATACAAATAATCAGTATATTATACCCTTAATCAATATTATAGCAATAAGAATATTATAAAACCATATGTATTACCAATTAATCAATAAATAAAAATTAAAAGAAGGACGAAAGAAAAAGAAGGAAGGGGATTTGGCGGTCGCCTTCTTCTTTCCTCCTCATTTTAATGAAAACTAAAATAAGAATAAAAACTAAAATAAATTTGATGTTACAGATGGAAATTCCATTTTTGGGACACATATCTGACGCTGTTAATTATATATCAATAGCTTTCAAAATATTATTATTATTGATAGCATTGATAGTAGTTAAAAACCTATACGTACTTTATAAAGTCGTAACAAAGAGAAGACAAAGATCGAATAATAATCGATCAAATGTATGAGGATTATTAGTCCAATTGGAGCTCACATACATTGGGGACAATGTAAACTCTAAGGAGGGAGGACCAGGCCCAAAAATCCCGAAAAATTTGAAGAAATAGAGCCACTAACAGAGTTGAAATAACCAGGCCACTATAAACCGCCAAGAGGCGACACAATTCAAATCAGCGCGCCGAAAACCTTAAGCTCACAAACATCGATCGCATGAATCGACCCTGAAGCTATGTATATATCGCGCATGCCTTGTTCGGCAACCATCATGAAAAAGCGGCAAATAATTCAAATTCAAAATTGTAAATTCGCTCTTCACGATGGAAATCGAATAAAAATCATAACAATATCCACATTATTGCTTATAATTACTAAATATCCTTTAAAATTTAGATTATATTAACAAAAATAATAACCATAATCAAGCTTCATTATTAATAAATAGTCAATAATTATTAATCCATACGAACATTTAATAAAGTATTATTCCATATGCAAAAATAAATGATTAAATGCATTGGAATAATAATTGTTGATTAATAAAATGCTAATAACAATTAGAATAACCTAACACTAACAACAAACAAGTTAATAAATAATTAAATAAATATAAATATATACAATAAATAAAATAAAATACAATCAATTAATTAATTAATTAATTGACTAATTAATTAATTAAATAAAAACAACTAACAATTAACAAAAAAAAATATAATAATAATAATATATACGTATATTTCTAACTAATTATTAATAACTAAACATTAATTGATTGTCAAATAATAATTAGCTAACAAACGATAATTAATTAATGTAAGTTTAAAATATGCCTATAATTCTATAAAATTAGAACTATAAGCTGTCAAAGTTAACAAGGAACATAATTATTATTATTATTAACAATTATTGTTAATAATAATTGGCTTTAAAAGTCCCAGCAAAGAGCTGAAGGTATCAAGGCAGCATGAAAGTAGAGGAGGGTCTCTCGCGACGCACGGTATACAGGCATACGCCTTCTCTCCAATAGCTATGCGGTTGGGCCCACGCCTCTCTTATACGGTAAGCGAGATCGAGAAGCATTAAAGTCTCCAACTCATGCACGTCTCGCTGTCGCTTACACTCTTAACAATCATACTTTCTTAATGCGCTTCTTCTTTAATAATGCCAATAGTATGAAATATAAACGAGTATTATTGTTTATTAACATTATAAATTATGATTGTTGTTAAATTTTGATGATTATTTAACAATAAAATTGTTAAAAAATCACATAAATCGAAAATATTAAATTAATTAATTAATCACAATAAAGTGAGTATAATTAACACTAAAAATTCAATTATTTATTAATAATCATAAATTAAATAAACAAAATATGTATGATAAATAAATAACTTTTGATAAATTATGTAAAGAAAATTGTTATATAATCAAGATGGTTGTAATTGACAATTATAATCAGCACGTCAATGAACAATAATAATAATCATAATAAACGAAAGAGAAACAAAAACAACAGGCATAGTAAAATGAAATTAGTTAAAATTTTAATAAAATAACTTTAAGAATATAAATATAGAATATTAATTAAAATATTGGTCATGAAAAAAGAAGAAGAGTAAAGATTAGTAGGACTCTCAGGCCGCATTGTCGTTGTGCCGACTTTGCCATTTTACCCAGGCGTTGAAGTCTCTCGATCTCCGCTCGAACTTGCAAATAGACTCCCTGCGCATTTATGCTTCCTTGATATTTCTCTCGCCGCACTCTACTTGAAATATCGATTTAATCAATAGATTAATCGATTTTAACAAAAATTTATATAAAAGAAATTAAAGGCAATTAAAATTTTAACAAAATGACTAAAAAAAAAAAAATTTTGAATATTATTTAAACTGCCAAATTCAGTCAATAAATAAATCAAATTAAACAATGAAATGTATAATTGTACAATAATTTCAACAAATAACTTAATTAATAAAAATTGAATTTTATTTAAATGCAAATTTTGTAAGCATATAATTAGAATAAAACTGATAATTATAATTTTGAAAGGGAAGTCAACGAAAAATGGTAAACACAAGACAATAAAACAAATATTAATGATTTCACGTTAATTAAATATTTATTACATAATAATATAAGGATTATAATTGTTAATCAATGTATGTGTGTGTGTATGTGTGCGTATGGAAAAGTAGAAATATATATATAAGCAAATAAAAAAAAAAAAAAATAATAATAATAATAATAATAATAATAATAATTTTAATAATATACAATAATAAATAAAAATAAAATTAAAATAAAATAAAATAACAATAAGTATATGTACATGTAAGATTAACTAGATACATTTACGTCGTCAGATTCAGCGTCTAAATTCAAAACACCGTCATGCCCCCCCTCTACAAAAACATCATAATAATTCGTCAAAACAGACCCACATTTACATCTCAGGTCCTGCAGGTTTTGAATGACATATCGCCCACAAGTGCATTCACGACCACACAAATCCGCATCAGCAGTCACGACGTCCGAAATTTCCACTGGTTCGATTTTTGGCAAATCTGGATCCTCCAGCACAGTCCCACAATCGCATTTCATTTCTCTCAATAACATGTTAATGAATTTTCCACAAGGACAAAATCTACCAGTAACTCCAGGAAATCTAAAAACAAAACATTAATATGAGGAAAACTCAAAGGAACAAAAGAAAACTTCCTTCTACACCACACAAAACGAAATCCATACCCTGTGCAGATTTTTTCACTAGTCATGTGAACACATTCCCGAAAGCTTGGCAAATCCTTCATAAACATTGCCACTAATTTATTCAATTGTTTTTCAATCCGGCATTTCCTACGTTTCAAGGATTTTCTCTGTGAGGATCTTCGAATTGACCATGATTCCGGAACTCGTCGTAAAGAAAAACGTCCACTACTTCTATCCTCAATTGAAACAAGTTCGTAATTTGGAACAAAACCCAAAACATTTTTCACTGCAGCAATATCTTTGGATAATCGCGATAACTCCGTTATGAGGAAAAATATTTTCGCCAATTTCCGTGGGTTAAATTGCTGTGACCGAATGAACGAAGAATGACCTAAAGCAAACAAATTACAAATCTTGAATTATTGAAATTAAAACAACGTAAGCAAAACACAAATAGAAAATTTTAAAATTAATCACAATAACATACACTAATTAGTGTTTTTAAAGAAATCCCGAGGAAAATAAAATTCACAAATAATCGATATTATATCCTCTGAAAATTAGCAACATTTTACACTTAAAAATTAACCGTTTTAAATTAAGGGTGGAAACACGCACTAAAACACCTTGTCTTTTTGCATCTAAAGCACTCACTATTATTATTTCATTTAAAGAACAGTCTATTCCTGTGACGTCTATAATTAAACGACGCACTATCTCAGCTGCTCCTTCTACGGGCATTTTCCAAATGGCAAATTGGAAAATACCCATACGTTCTTCCAATTCCACCATACGTAATCCCATAAGTCTGTGACTAGAAATATTCGTTGTTAAAGAAGGATCTAATTGTGGAATCACAGGAATATTCACTGGAAGACTCAAAGGATAATTGGTCCCTTCAGATGTAGAAGTCGAAGGCACTGGATTATTTTCCCTAACTACCACATTATTTATATTTTCCACCAACTGTCCTATGTTATTTTGTACATTTCTATCTTCATGATCTTCTAAAAGCTCAAGATCAAACGAATCTATATAATCACCAGAATCACCCATAATTACAGATTAAAAAGACGATACACAACAAAAAAAAAAAAGGAAACTAATAAACAGCACTATTATTTTACCGGGAGCAATATCTCTATTCAACAAAAGAGGGACTGGTCTCATGTTCTTGATGCAAAATTCAATTAAGTCAACCGTAGAAGCGTCGCTAACTGATCCACTATCACTCATGGTTAATGAAGAACTAATTACAAAGGACTTCAACACTATAAGTGGGGACGACAGATCCTGATATCATCAGTCAAAAATTTGATGAGCATGAAGATTCTCACGATCTTGAACAACTCAGCTGGACCGAAGGATACCCGAGAAACTATATTTTGAAAACAACTTACCTTCTTCTTCACCATTTTCAATTCTTAACACGTACTGCACATGATGTATACTTTAAACACTTATCTATTACACTTAACTCAAAATGTTCTTCGTCAGCAACATTACATCTTTTATAAGTAAAAAGCAGAATTGTAAAAATTTATGAAAAATTTATGTACTAAAAGTACAAGTCCATCGAGGACGATGAACAATTTAAGGAGGGAGGACTGTTATATCCCGACATATTTTACAATTTATATATTTTCATAAATTTAATAATTTCTTTAAATAATCAATTAAATAATATTATAAATGTAACATTTAGCCATGCCTAAAAACATAGTTTAAAAATATTACACTGTCATTTTAAAATTCAAATTAGAAAAGCATAAAAATAGAAAGCATAACTAAATATTTTAATATTTCATTCATGTGATTCATTAACACTTGTTACTACTCATATGAATGAAAGAGTAAGATGAATCTACGAACTATGTTTTTACGACAAGTGTAAGGCCATGAATGAAAGAGATGACGCATGATAAAAGGAAAATATAAAAAGAATAAACGCGTTCATAATGCATATACTTAATATTAATAAAAATAATTGGTGGTTGGTTTATTGGTTTGTTCAGTTGTCGATGTGTAACCTTATCACCAAATTATAAATATAAACACATTCAAATTGATCGAATCAAAGATAAATCGATTATCGACAATCGATTAATCGATTATCGATTGTTGATTCGATTAATGAACTAAATGTGCATATCGATGTTTGAATTGGACGAATAATGGATCTATTAGCAATTATAAAATTAAATAATCAATAAAATGAAGATATAATAGAATAAAAAGATCATATTACATATCGTACGTGCCTGAAATCGTGCATGGCGTACGTGACTAAAACGGTGCATAGTGTACGTGTCTAAAACGGCGCGTGGTGAAAACACCCAAAACAAAATGTTTCCACCACTTAACATCCCTAAAATGCATTAGATTAGAAACTATATAAGCTGCTGTAAAAGGCAGAACGATTGTCAAAAGTTCCGGTGTAATTCAGAGCGAATAATAGCATTGTAGAGCGACCCTTCAGTTTAAAACGCGAGTTATCGAATTCTTTCCGTAAAAGGTGCAAGTTAAATTGTTTATCACTTAGAAACAAGTTTCTTTCCCGTAAAAAGGTGCAAGATAATAATTTAACATTTAGAATTGTCAATTTTGCTGTTTTAACTGTCGTATTTGTTATACAAAATTAACAGTGTAAATTTCATTAATTCTTTCCGTAAAAGGTGCAAGTTAAATTGTTATCACTTAGAAACAAGTTTCTTTCCGTAAAAGGTGCAAGATAAATAATTTACCACTTAGATAACGTGAAACTGTTAATTTATAGCAAAACTCTTACAAAGTTGTGAAAGTTACATAAGTGTAACATAACAAACTTTAAGTTTCATTCACTTGAAACGAAACAAATCAAGAAACCAAATACAACGACTTTGCGATACTTTGTCAACGAATATTGTGTAATAAACGTAAGTAACCAATTGTAATAACTGTAATTTTAATTAATGTAGTAAACAATAAATTTATAAAGGAATATTAATCTTGTTTTTAACGCAAAACCCATAGTTTTGACAAGTGATCACGATCCTACTATAAAAATAAAGATCAGGCCTTACCAACCTGATTAATCAGCTAACTGGTTTTAAAACCTCTTTTAACTAAATAATTAAATTTAATTAAAAGCCTTTCTTTTGCTCGGGACATAACAGTCACTTTAACTATGCTTGAATTTTATTACATTGACTAGGATTCTATAGTGGATTCCTCTCGTAACTAGGAAACCTAGTCAATTCTTTGTAAACAAGTCCTAGGTATTTTTTTCGGTGTATTGCTGCAAATTAATTATGAAATAAATGAAATTTTTTTGAAAAAACTAAATATTTATTTGTATCATATAACAACTTTTGTCCTTAGAAAATGCAAAAAAATTCGAAAAATTGAAATTATTTTATTAACAGAAAAATATTTTTTTTAATTCAATCCTGTTTTTATATTTAATTCTCCTGAAAAATCTACATCATATTATGAAAAATCTTCATCACGATGATTATGATTTGTATTTTTTCTAGAATAGCTTTTAGTACAAAAAAATAATTTCAAATATCTTGAATTCTTTTGTTTAACTTTAACGACTTGCATTTTCTAAGAAAAAAATTGCACACTAGTGTGCACAAGTAATTCTCAAACTGTAAAAAATAAACTATTTAGGTGAGTCAAATATATGAATTTATTTGGTTAAATAATTAAACAAAATAACTAATATATAAATTAAGGCTGCGCTAAAAAATAATTTAAATAAACTTCATTTTTAAATATTGTTGAAAAACCTTAGCTTTCGCTTGCAATAATTTATTTTTCAATAAAAAAGGAATGATTTTTGGGTAATTCAAAGTTAAATATTAATTTTTTAAAATTAATATCAATTTTTAAAATGTAGAAAAATTAAATTCACCATTGAAAAGCGCATGAAAAAACCTTCCAGAAAGATATTCATCAAAATGTTTCCCATTACAAGTAAGTACAGAAAAAATTGAAAACCTAGATGAGGTTTGGCAGTGAATTTCGTGGAAGTTATCCGTGAAAAGTTGAAACGTCGAAAAATCATTTCTATTTGACCTTAGGAATGTGTTTACCAAAAAACAGAAATAAAAATATTTTTTTATATAAGTCATTTCATAATGAATTTTCTTGCAACTTTTTAAACAAAATGTTATTTCTCCTAAATGGATGAACCGATTTAAATGAATCAAGCTTAAATATAAAGGAGATAAGATATACTTATTAGAGACTTTTACAAAATTTATTTTTACTATCTCTGCCAATAAAACTCGTTTTTATTAATAAAAAAAGATATTTATATACAAAATACTAATATAATAGGGGAGAGGACTCCAAGGTGGTCACTCTAAGAAAATTTTTGTATATTAGTTAGTATCTTCGAATGTTTTTTGTTATTGTTATTATTTGAGAAGACAAAGATTTTAGTAAAGTCTTGAGGTAAATAGTCGTATGAGTCTCTTTGTAACGTGAACGTCGTAAAATTTCTGTTTTTAAATGATCGAGAAATTTTTTTCTCAGGGTGTTAAAATCATCGAAATTAACCATTTTAAATTAGTAAAAATCGTTATAATTATCTTTATATATCTTACAATAATATTCCAAATGAATATAATTAATATTGTGCTTTAAAAAATTTTTTATTAACGTTTAAAAAATTGTGTCTTGGCCACCTTGGGGCCACTTTTTTAAAAGTCAATTTTTTAACTTTTTTTAAAAAGTGCCATAACTTTTTTTTAATAATGAAATGAAAAAAACTTTATGATAGGAAGTTAGGTAATAACATAAAGTTTCAAACGCCGTATTATTTACCTTTATATATAATTCCATTTGAAATCTACAGTCGTTCAAAAGATGGGTGACCACCTTAGTGCCCTCTCTCCTATAATTTTTATTATAACTACACTGGAGACTACATAAAGAGTGACTCTATAGAGAGTAAAAATTTAGTCGTGGCATGGTAGGGGGACAGGAGGGGAGAGATAGGCGTTAACGAAATTGAAAAAGTCGAAACAGGACCGTACATTTTGAGGGTTCCTTTGATAAATATTCGTTACATTTAATTGTTATACTTTTTTTATTATTGGTTTTTTTAATAAAGGCTATTAATTATTATCCGACATTTTCTAGATGTATAGAAAAGTAAAATATATTACAATTTATATGGACAATATGCATGATACAAAAAGCCATATTTTTATCATGAAATGTACGATCCTGAGTGTTTACAGTTTTCGACGCCAGAGGTGGCGTCAAGGACGAACTCCATAGAGAGGGCTAAGACTCTGACTATCCTCTCTATGGAGTCTCTAGTGTATTGTTTATTATTATAAATAGTGTGCATATACGTATAACATTAACATTTATAATAATAAAAAATATTTAAAATATAAAAAACTGGAATTTTTATTGTAATAATCTTGTTCCCTTATGTCTATACTATAGAAATAGTGCTTTGTATTAGTTAAAAGTAGTGTACATATTTTAAATATAAAGGTTTATTAGGAATGACATTTCGGTGTTTTTGACAGTCTGGGCCTCGGCGAGTGGAATATCAATTGGAACGCCCTGCCAATAAAGTGAACTTACAGAAGTTTGGAAACTATTACGTACCGTGCGAGGCTTGAGTAATAATTTTGAATGTTCTTATGTGAACTCTCGATCGGGACGTCTCAAGCCCCGATAAAAAATGTTGAACGTTCTGAAGCGGGATAAGTTACAACTTTTAGTTTCGGCCACGAGTTGTTCTGTCATATGTGTTTAACAGATTCGGAGCGTCTGAGCCCTAGATTCGAAACATCTCAAACGCAATCAATTCATCCTTTAAATAATAATTATGATTAAAATTATATTTAGAAGGCCTTTGTACATTAATTTTGGAGAAAAACTTTGATTTTTTCATTTTTTAGTATCAATCTACATGTTGTTATGTCATACCTTATTATTATTTCCCTAGTGTTTCTCGATTTAACTGTAATTGAGAAAAATTAAAGTTGGGACATGGTTAGATAAATGACAAGGACAACTACTATACTAGAGATGAGACCACTTATACGAAGAGAACCGCTTGTTTATATTGAAATTTGTAGACTATATTTTAGATGATAGTGTAGCTCATTTTATACCACAATTTTGTCTCTTTTTCATGTTCTTTTGTAAAAGTTCACAAGTGCATTCATTTTTGGAAAAGGATTATTGTAGACACACTTGTGTTAACTCAGTTTTTAGATCGCACGTGTATTATATCCTCTTAGTCATATGTTTTGACAATTTTAGTTATTTAATATTATAATTTATTTATTAATTATTTATAGTTATTACAATTTGTTATTAACTTGTTATTACAGTTTGTTATTATTGTTTTTTTGTAGTCGGAAGTGGAAATCGCCAAATCGCCCCAGCGTTTACTTCAGGTTAGCCTCTTCTTCCATCCACATCTTTTCTTTTCATTACCGAGGTAATGAAGAACTCGATGTGGCGCCAAGAGTCCACTCTTTGGAGCATAGTAGATTAGGTCCTTCCAGCACTTTCGTTGGCTACTCCTTATAGGCCGCTTGAAGATGCATCTGTCTTTATGCCAATCTTCTTGCAGCGCGAGGTCTCCCATAGAATGAGTATATTTCCTCCGCGCCGCATTGCATTCTCTTCTTAAGCGGGCTAGTTCATCGCTCCACCAGTACAGAACACCTCTTCTTGCTTTTGTTTGGTGCCGGCGAAGCATGGAGTGGTTGCAAGCATCCACTATAATTTGTCTCGCCTCTCGCACTTTGCCCTTTGAAGAAGTTGGTTCCTTCTGCCAGTTAAGTATCATAATAAGTCGAGCCTCAACAAGAGATTTTGCAAACTTCTCCCTGTCCAGTCTCCTAAGGTTCCAGGAGGGTTCATCACTACTAAGTCATTCGCCGAAACCATGTCCGTTTTAACCATAATATAACTATAATAGTTAATGTCCGTGACTCCTGTCCTGACGGGTCTCTCCCCATTCCGGTGACTTACTATTAAAGTCTTCCGCAATAAGGACATCCCCGTCGAAAGAATTTATGCTTTCTTCAAGAGAGCTGATCTCGGCATCGAACTTTTTAAGGGGATCATTTGGGGAGAAGTAGCAGCTGTATATACGAACGCCCGCTACCTTCACCCAAACATAACCCTTATCGATTTCCAAGAAATCACTGACAGCGATGTCCGGGTTACACACTTGTATCCCGGACCTTCCCAATGCGTCCTGAAACCAGACATCGCCTAGTTAGAGTAAACGTGCAGCATCTCCGCATACGCGTATTTCTCCACACGGCTGGCCTACGAACGTAACGGGGAGAGATCACGCTCTCCAACGTCGATGGCCATCATGTGACCATCTGCCGATTCCGCAAAGTTAAGTAAGAACGTTTACGGCCCTTCGGTCGAGGGCGGGACCCTACCAATCCCTGGTAACTCTGCAGGTAACCACCCGAGTTGGCACCACAACTCAATAAACTGGGCAAGCCCTGCTTCCAGGAAGGTGGCTTGTCTCCTTTGACCCCTTATCGAAGCAGGTCATGCAACGAGCTGGACTCTTGCAAGACTTGTTCTTGTGGTCCAGATCACCACAATTCCAGCAAGCGTTTCTTCTATCTAAGCCACTGCAGCCCCGTGCCAAGTGGCCGTAGCACAAGCATCTAAAGCACCTGTCTACCTCCACTCTGGCTCGGACCCTGCAGTTCACCCAGCTAATCTTAACTCGACCGGCCTTACGTAGTGACTCCGCATCTTCATCAGGCAGTCGTAGAATTGCCATCTGCATGTTGCCGTATCGAGTCACTAACTGGCAAGGCACTTCTAATTGTTATCATTGTTTACATTATTATAACTTGTTGTTATTAATTATTATTCTGTTACAGTTTATTATTATTTTGTTATTATAAATTACTGTTTATTATTATTTTGTTGTTACATTTTGCTTCCTCATAAAGGAAGCCTTACAGTGATGTTGATTTCCGAATTTTTTAAAATCAATTATTTTTAAAAATTTTCAAGCGTAGTATATATAATTCGTCGAGAGGAACAAATGTCCGGATGTATGTGTGTATGTGTGTGTATGTCACCGATTCTTGTGGACAAATTTTCTCTTGCACATCTTGATGGATTTTGATAAGATTTTGTAGGTGTATTACAGTCATTAATACCAAGAATCAGACAGAAGAATTTTCAAAAATATTGAAATTTTGTATTTTTTGACATTTTATCATAACACTTTAAAATAATTATTCTATAATAAAAAATTGAATTATTAATATTTATTTAGGGTTCTTTACCCGACTTATTAATTATATTTAATAAACTATTATATTCAAAGAAGCTTTTACGTCCGAGTTGTTTTTTCAATTAATAGGTAAAAATAATAAACTTTTTACACGAATACATTCGGACAATGGTTATTTATTATAAAATTCACTCCAACGTTTCGAAATCAATACGATTTCCTCTTCAGGGAGTCTATAAAATAATACAGAAAAACAAAAAAATAATTACAAAACAAAAACACGAAGACATTAAATAATAATATTTTTGGAAAAAAATAATTAAATGATAACAAATTAATAAAAACACAAAGACATTAAATAAATAATTAAATGATAAATAAAATTAATACAAAAACACGAAGACATTAAATAATAAATAAATTAATATAAAATAAATAATAGTTAAAACAAAATCAAATACAAAATTAGAATAAATAAATTGAACGGAGCAATAAAGAAAATAAACCATTATAATTATTTAACTTTTAAAATTATATATAATAATATATATTGAGGAAGCTAAATGGTTATAAAATGAACAACTTGTTATTACAATCTTGTTTTTATTATTACAATTGATTATTATTATTTTGTTGGTTATTACTGTTAGAATTAATTATTATTATTTTGTTATAAATTATTACTATCTTGTTATTATGAATTACTGTTTATTATTATTTTGTTGTTACATTTTATTACAATCTTGTTTTTATTATTACAATTCATTATTATTATTTTGTTATTATTGTTAGAATTAATTATTATTATTGTTTTGTTATAAATTATTATTCGTTGTTACAGATTATTAGTGATTAAATTTAATTATTATTTTATTATTCTTATTATTACTATTTTCATTAATTAGATTAGAAAATCGTCACGAATACAAAGCTTCCGCATGAGGAAGCAAAAGGACACTTTTTTTTATTAAAAAACCATTTTTACAAGGTTAATTTTGGGAACAATTTTATTGAGTCACGTAAAAAAAGAAAAGACATTAAACTTATTTAAAATTTTCTAAGTTTTTATAATAAATTGACGAAATATCGAAATCTTCATTTTGACGATTACGAAAACATAGATTCTAACATAACCAATACTTATATTAACGATAAATTAATAAATACCCCATTATTCAACTTGTCAAACCATTGTTACGTCCTCGTAACATATTTTCAATATAAAAATATTAATGGGAATAAAAGATGTTTTGATTTTTCTGTTTGGCCTAATGGCTTCATTATATATTTATATTTACAATAAGATGACGAGTTTCGACATGGAATATCACATCCTCATTCAGATCTACAATGATAATTAACTACAATATAACATATATACAAACAGCATGTTGGAGAACATTTACGAAGTATAAGATTTCTTTGTTTATATAATATAATTGCTTGAAAAATTTTCCTTAAAAAATGTTCATATAAAAAATACATTACCCATGTTACGTTAAAATTTAAAGGTTAAGTGTCAAAAAAATTTACGAAGTCAATACATAAAAACATGATAAAGTTCTTTACAACAAATTCAAAAAAATATTTAAAAAACGAGCATTTAATAAAAGTTCATGGTTTTATGTATAATAATTTTATTAAAACACATAAATAATAAATACCTGCTTAAGACACATAATATTGTTCATTTAAAAATGTAAAAAATGAAACATTGTGCTCATTATTTGTAATTCTTAATATTTTTTAATTTTTTCTTTTTTCGTTTAGACATTTAATCAAAAAGTTTTTTATAAAAAAATAGATAATTAATTTTTATTTCATTTCAGAGCACCTGTTAAAATGATAGAAAACAGTCACAGGAACCATGTGTTTATGATAGATGAACGTGAGATTCAAAATTAAGAAACAAAGTTTAAATAGAAATGGTTTGATCGAAAATTGATATAAAAATGAAGTGTCAGATTGTAATGAAAGTATACAAAATACAATATGAATGCCATGAATCATATATATATATATAAAGCTCATTCTTTTACAAAATATTAGAAAAATTAAAATAATTAATATAAACAAATATTTGAAATACAAAAAAATTAAAATATCGAAAAAAATGCAACCTCACAATGTCACGAAAATATTAGATTCAAATATAAACTGCTTAGATTTTATGTATCAGTTTTTAGATTAATTGAATTTTTATGTTTGATAATATAAAACATTTCAAGAATTTTCCTTTTGTTGTAATTACTTTCAGCTTGTAGAATCTTAACACTATCAGATGAAAAGTCAAAATTGTGATTATTTACTGTAGAGTGTTTGCAATGAGCACTTAGTTTACTTTTGTTTGCCTCCTGATATTTATGTTCATAAACCCTTCTTTTTAGATATCTACCAGTTTGCCCAATATATGTAGCATTACAATTTTTAAAATAAATTTTGAAGACAACGTTAGTTTTCTCAAATTTCGGGGTTTCATCTTTAGGTAATTTAAAAAGAATTTGTGTTAAATTTATTTAATGATTTAAAAACTATCTTAATATTATGTTTATCAAATATTTTCTTAATTAAATGTGAAAAATTTTCTATGTAAGGCATAGAAATAGTTTTCAAAAAAATGTTTTGATTTAAATTTTCTATAGAATTTTTATTTTTATTACTTTGATAGCTTTCTATCCTTCTATTAATATATTTCTCAAGAAAAGTCGATTGATATCCATTTTTTATTAATGTATCAAATACTAGTTTAATATTACTTGTATGATATTTTGGTTCAGATAATTTAATGGCCTTGTCAATGAGAGAATAAACTATTCCAATTTTTACATTAATATGATGATGTGAATTAAAATTAAAATAATTTCCAGACCAGGTCTTCTTTTGAAACCAGTTTGTTTCTATAAGTTGTCCGGAAAAATCCATTGACATATCCAGAAAATTAATCTTCCTCGCAATTGGGGATTCAAGCGTGAACTTTAAATGTTCATCCTTAGAATTAAATCTGCTGAAAAAATCCTGACCCTTATCAATTGGTAAACAGCATATCGAATCGTCGACATATCTATAATAAAATATGATTTGGTAGTCAATTTCATTAAAGACTTCCATTTTTTAAATTACCTAAAAATGAAACCCCGAAATTTGAGAAAACTAACGTTGTCTACAAAATTGATTGTAAAAATTGTAATGCTACATATATTGGGCAAACTGGTAGATATCTAAAAAGAAGGGTTTATGAACATAAATATCAGGAGGCAAACGAAAGTAAACTAAGTGCTCTTTGCAAACATTCTACAGTAAATAATCACAATTTTGACTTTTCATTTGATAGTGTGAAGATTCTACAAGCTGAAAGTAATTACAACAAAAGGGAAATTCTTGAAATGTTTTATATTATCAAACATACAAATTCAATTAATCTAAAAACTTATACATAAAACCTAAGCAGTTTATATTTGAATCTAATATTTTCGTGACATTGTGAGGTTCCATTTTTTTCAATATTTTAATTTTTTTGTATTTCAAATATTTGTTTATATTAATTATTTTAATTTTCCTAATAATTTTAATTTTCCTAATATGAGCAATTCCAAGCCAAGTGATCATGAGGATTTTTGATGATTTTAGCAATTTTAAAAATATTTTGTGAATTTGTTTCTTTATATGCATGGAATAAGAATGTATAAAAATTTTTTCAAAATTTTCAAAATTTATTGACTTATGTCTTTTTCAAAATTTTGATCGTTTTTTTTTAAAAAAGGCACGTAACTTTTTTTCTTGTTGACCGATTAAGATAAACTTTTTTGGAAAATATTCATAATAAAAAGTACTTTAAAGAAAAAAATAAAAGAAAAAAAAATTTTTTTTTGCCCGAAAAAAATTTAAAAAAAATTTTTGAATTCAATTTTTAGAAAAAATATACCTTCGATTTGAAATTCTATATTGAATCTTGCTACCAGAGACTTTTTCTCTCGTCTCATCCTCAGCTACAACTTTGCTGTAGACACCATTTCGCTAAACCCTATACTTTTCGAGTTATTTTCAAAAAAAGTAATTTTTATCACATTCTCATCACATGAGAAAGTATTAGTTTTGGTCGAAAATTGACTTTCGCTAATTTCATGAAATCTCGACGTTTTGGGGTCCCCTGAACCCAAAAAACATAATCCAACGATGGTGTCTGTCTGTTCGTCTGTCTGTATGTCTGTAGACCAAAAATTTTGTTCCCACGATAACTCTTGAAAAACTTATCCGATCGTTTTTAAATTTAACACAATTAAAGTTGGTGCGAAAATGAAGGTCAAGTTCGTTAACCAGCCATTTTCGTCAGAAACTATTTTTTTAAAAAGTTTTTGGGTCAGTCAGCTTAACTGTGTTACAAAAATTTAGACTGATTTTGTAAAAATTATAACTTTTATAAAAATTCGTAATTAACAACAAATCAAAAAACACGTTTAACAGTTAAAAAAATTTTTTTTTTCTATAAATAAAACATTTCTACATTTTTAAAAATAATTAATACATAACTCAAAAATTGCTTGTAATAAATTAATGAAACTTATACTGATTAAACCAATTGGTTCACTCTTTTAAATGAAAATATTTGCATGATAAAAATTTAAAAATTACATGTTTTTAATAACAATTTTTAAACCAATTTGAATTATTAATGTGTTCTAGCCCTCACTTAAAGGAATGGATAGTTATAATTTGATGGTTAAAAAAACGATTGTACATAGTACCATCATCCACTTATCACAATCTTAAATTTTATTAAACAAAAATAATAACAAAAATTTTAAATCTTTAAATGGTTTTTTTTCCTATTAATTAGAAGAACAATTCGTTTAGGATTGTTTTTATTTCATAGTTTAAATATTTTTTTGTGCTACAGATGTAATATTTTACATTTCGTGGCCAAGGGCTAAAACCCTTACAGCGAGACTCTGGTGTCCGTTCGTAGTTTTCCCTAACAATCATTGCCAATGGCAACTGTTGCTATGGTAATGGTTATCATAGCAACCGGTGCTATAGTAATTATTGCCATAGCAACGGTTCCTATGGTAATGGTTGCTATATTTACAGTTGCTTTGGTAATGATTGTTCTGTTAGTCACTTGTATATTGTTTGAGTTAGATTAAGTTAATTTGTTTAAAGTTTATTTTTATCAATGATTTACTTTTTTGTTTCCTCGCGGAGGAAGCTTTGTAGTCATTTAATTTATAAAATTTTAAAAAATGCTTTAACCCTCTGCCTACGCTGACTTATCCCCAAAAAAATTTTAGGACGTCAGATGCATAAAGTCAGTGACGGCAGTAGTCTATTTCATTATGTACCGCTGCGATGCTTTTTCGAGACAGCAGATGTAAAGTTTGGCACAAACGCTGTACATAATGTACGGCAGGTACGCAACACTGGCACAGATGGCGTGCAGAAAGAATGTATAAGCAATTTTAACACACCATGTACAGTTAAAGTCCCAAAATTTTTTCCGTGTAGAGCTTTTAAATTTAATTCCCATAGTTTTGTTTTAAATTTTTTTAAAGGTCATACTTTCTTGCTAAAATGATTTTTTTTTCTAAACTTTGTAATTAAAATTAAAACTAAAAATTGATTTCTCGAGCGTTATTTTTGAATTTTTGTTAAAAAAAATTTTTAAATAACAATAAGTATTAAAATAATGATACTATAAATTTCTAGCTCTAAATACACTTCATGATGATAATAATTACTTTTAATTGTTTAAATAATATTTAACTAAATAATTTTCTATTTCCTTATGAATCCAATAATATTTTAATCAGATTTTTGGTTAATTTTCTTAATCAATAAAGCCAAAAAAATATGTCTTATCATTATTTTAATACTTATTGTTATTTAAAAAATTTTTTTAACAAAAATTCAAAAATAACGCTCGAGAAATCAATTTTTAGTTTTAATTTTAATTACAAAATTTAGAAAAAAAATCATTTTAGCAAGAAAGTATGACCTTTAAAAAAATTTTAAACAAAACTTGCGCTGCTATAAGCAAATACTGCACACGTCCAGACGCGCCGCACCGGACATATTATTTTTTTTCTCGTAAAGTTATTAATGTCCCATAATTAAATTTATAGGAAGTATTCTTTACTTTATTGACAATATTTACAACAACAAAATTTCAAATCGAATGTATATTTTTTCTAAAAATTGAATTCAAAAATTTTTTAAAAATTTTTTTCGGGCAAAAAAAATTTTTTTTTTCTTTTATTTTTTTCGTTAAAGTACTTTTTATTATGAATATTTTCCAAAAAAGTTTATCTTAATCGGTCAACAAGAAAAAAAGTTACGTGCCTTTTTTAAAAAAACAATCAAAATTTTGAAAAAGACATAACTCAACAAATTTTGAAAATTTTGAAAAAAATTTTTATACTTTGCTTGGAATTGCTCATATTTTGTAAAAGAATGAGCTTTATATATATATATATATATATATATATATATGATTCATGGCATTCATATTGTATTTTGTATACTTTCATTACAATCTGACACTTCATTTTTATATCAATTTTCGATCAAACCATTTCGATTTAAACCTTGTTTCTTAATTTTGAATCTCACGGTCATCTATCATAAACACATGGTTCCTGTGACTGTTTTCTATCATTTTAACAGGTGCTCTGAAATGAAATAAAAATTAATTATCTATTTTTTTATAAAAAACTTTTTGATTAAATGTCGAAACGAAGAAAGAAAAAATTTAAAAATATTAAGAATTACAAATAATGAGCACAATGTTTTATTTTTTACATTTTTAAATGAACAATATTATGTGTCTTAAGCAGGTATTTATTATTTATGTGTTTAAATAAAATTATTATACATAAAACCATGAACGTTTTTTAAATATTTTTTTGAATTTGTTGTAAAGAACTTTATCATGTTTATATGTATTGACTTCGTAAATTTTTTTGACACTTAACCTTTAAATTTTAACGTAACATGCATAATGTATTTTTTATATGAACATTTTTTAAGGAAAATTTTTCAAGCAATTATATTATATAAACAAAGAAATCTTATACTTCGTAAATGTTCTCCAATATGCTGTCTGTATATATGTTATATTGTAGTTAATTATCATTGTAGATCTGATGAGGATGTGGTATTCTATGTCGAAACGCGTCATCTTATTGTAAATATAAATATATAATGAAGCCATTAGGCCAAACAGAAAAACCAAAACATCTTTTATTCCCATTAATATTTTTATATTGAAAATATGTTACGAGGACGTAACAATGTTTTGACAAGTTGAATAATGGAGTATTTATTAATTTATCGTTAATATAAGTATTGGTTATGTTTTCGTAATCGTCAAAATGAAAATTTCGATATTTCGTCAATTTATTATAAAAACTTAGAAAATTTTAAATAAGTTTAATGTCTTTTCTTTTTTTACGTGACTCAATAAAATTGTTCCCAAAATTAACCTTGTAAAAAATGGTTTTTTAATAAAAAAAGTGTCCTTTTGCTTCCTCATGCGGAAGCTTTGTATTCGTGACGATTTTCAATTTTCTAGAAGAAGGTTATATGGACTCTTTTTCAGCTGAAACATATGTATATTCATAAGGTAAATAAAAGCGAATTCATTCGGACCCAATGTTATTGTATATATTTCTCCACCGTTTTGAAATCTCAACGATTTCCACTTCAGAGAGTCTATCAAACAATAATATAAAAATGTCATAAAAATAAAAAATGTAAATTTTTACGTAAAACCCCAAAAACGTTGGAAAACAGTAGGAATTGAAGTCAATAATAACTACAATGGTAAAATAATTGAGTAAAAGCAAAAAATAATAAAAATAAAATAAAAAATAAAGTAAATAAGAATTGGAACTACCAATAAATTGAAATTATTAAAATAAAAAGAAAGAAAAAGAAAATTTTAAATGCATCAAATCAATTAAATAATAAAATACATAATGGAAATTATAAAATAATATAAAATTATACAAATTAAATAAAAACTACGAACCAACAACAAAGATAGAATTCATTCATAAAAGTCACACAAATGATATTTCATAAATAGACAAAACATTGTTTTCACACAAAACATTTAAAAATAAGTAAATAATTATATAAACACACCCGCAAGTAAATTAATTAAATTAAACGTGGACAAACGATATAAATTAGAATAAAATTTAAACTTGTGTCATCTATCATATCACAACATCAACTGAGCTCCAACTATACCCTCTTACTATTGCCCTCTTACAATACACGTATAATCAAAACAATACAAGAACAGGTATTAAGATAAATGAGTATTTTTTGCTTTGAAATAAAGTCCAAAATCATTTCATATGATTTATAAAAATTATCTAAATCTGTCATCTTATTTAAACTTTAATCCTTTTCTTTTTTATAAAGATCATTTTAGCAAATAAGCATTGACTGAGATTTGGTTAAGTGTGTAAAATTTTTCAATCATCCCATTTTATAAAATGAGGAACAGTGTCATTCTTGCCATTTTTCAAGTGATTACTAATGTCTATTTTGAAAGTAAAAGAGTTTTTAATATACGAGGAAGTCTTTGGTAAAGCATTAGTTAAGATTTTAGCAACAGTTTGCAACATAAAATATGTGGGAGAATTAATTGTTGTAAGTACCGGTCTGAGTGGACAATTTTCTTTATGAATTTTAGGCAAACCGTAGAATCTTGCCGTATTAGTATTTGTAGATATTAAGTATTTTCTTTCAATATTTTTGTCAAGATAGCCACTAGTCCTCAGTTTATAAATTTTGTTGAAAAGTCTTTTATGTAAATGAATTAGAAGCTTTTTTTCAATTAGTTATATAATAACGTAATTAGTAGACCCGGTCTCTCTGAGGAAAGGATCTTTAGTGACAGCGATAACTCAGAAAACTCTGTGGAAAGAGTTAAAAGAATCACATAAAATTGTCCAACCGTCTAGACAAAACTATACCGGCAATTACATTTTCTTCATACCACACACAACGACCCACGTTTGGTAAACGTCATAGAGATAAAACGTCTTTACAAAAATCCCTAGATTTAAAAAACAAACCACAAAACATCTCTCCCCCAGTTATACAATCAAAAAAAAAGTTTAGAGCAATAGTCACAGGACTTCCTGACTCCAATCCTTACAATTTTCGAGGAACTCATGAATCAATGAGAACAAGCTCTCCATTATTCACGGATAATAACACAAATCCAACCACATCTCAATCACAGACAGATAAAAACCAAAATCAAACTCAAACAATATCTAATCCCACCGATCAAAATTTTAACTGTCCCTCTCAACCAAATAGGAACAATAGAAATTTCCAATGGTATAATGAGGCACACACTAACATTGCTCGAAACCATCAATACGATAATTCCCATGATTCGCCGTATTTGATTCTAATAGAATCAACCAATCCTCGGAAAAATTTAGTTAATCTGGACCCTATTGCTATAGGTAAAATAACATCCAAACTAATACAAGGAGAAAGAAAGATATACATCAGCAGTCGTAATCAAGCAAAAATATTTTGTAAATCCAGTATTGATGCAAACCACATGTTATCCTCGCCTGACATAGCCAATATGGAGATTAGGGCTTACATCCCGGAATCACTCATATTTGGTAAGGGATCAATTAAGGTTTCAGCCACCTACCCAATTCTAGAAATTATTAATAACCTTGATGCTAATACTCGACTTGTAATTACACTGTGTGACAAAAAAAATCTAAATATACTTTTTTGCGGGCCTAGTACAACTTGTAGGTCTAGTAAAACTAAAAAAAGGTATAGGTATGTCTGTCTGTCTGTAGACCAAAAATTTTTTTCCCACGATAACTCTTGAAAAACTTATCCGATCGTTTTTAAATTTAACGCACTTAAAGTTGGTGCGAAAATGAAGGCCAAGTTCGTTAACCAGACATTTTCGTTAAAAAATACAAAAACTACAGTATTTTCAAAATTTTGAAAATTCTATTTTTTTAAATTTTTAAATTTTTATTTGCATATTACTATAGCTTAAGAAAATACAAACAACTTTTCTATTGAACATTTTTTCATAAAAAGACAAATTTCGGAGTTATAGGCTATTAAATATTTAAAAAAACTACAAAATCCCAAAATAACTTTAAAAATCAAAATATTTACACCCTAAAAACATATTTATAGACATAAAACTCTCAATATCTCCGAATCTATTCTATATTGAATCTTGCTACCAGAGACTTTTTCTCTCGTCTCACCCCCTAATTAAAGTTGGTGCGAAAATGAGGGTCAAGTTCGTTAACCAGCCATTTTCGTCAGAAACTATTTTTTTAAAAAGTTTTTGGGTCAGTCAGCTTAACTGTGTTACAAAAATTTAGACTGATTTTGTAAAAATTATAACTTTTATAAAAATTCGTAATTAACAACAAATCAAAAAACACGTTTAACAGTTAAAAAAAAAATTTTTTTCCATAAATAAAACATTTCTACATTTTTAAAAATAATTAATACATAACTCAAAAATTGCTTGTAATAAATTAATGAAACTTATACTGATTAAACCAATTGGTTCACTCTTTTAAATGAAAATATTTGCATGATAAAAATTTAAAAATTACATGTTTTTAATAACAATTTTTAAACCAATTTGAATTATTAATGTGTTCTAGCCCTCACTTAAAGGAATGGATAGTTATAATTTGATGGTTAAAAAAACGATTGTACATAGTACCATCATCCACTTATCACAATCTTAAATTTTATTAAACAAAAATAATAACAAAAATTTTAAATCTTTAAATGTTTTTTTTCCCTATTAATTAGAAGAACAATTCGTTTAGGATTGTTTTTATTTCATAGTTTAAATATTTTTTTGTGCTACAGATGTAATATTTTACATTTCGTGGCCAAGGGCTAAAACCCTTACAGCGAGACTCTGGTGTCCGTTCGTAGTTTTCCCTAGCAATCATTGCCAATGGCAACTGTTGCTATGGTAATGGTTATCATAGCAACCGGTGCTATAGTAATTATTGCCATAGCAACGGTTCCTATGGTAATGGTTGCTATATTTACAGTTGCTTTGGTAATGATTGTTTTGTTAGTCACTTGTATATTGTTTGAGTTAGATTAAGTTAATTTGTTTAAAGTTTATTTTTATCAATGATTTACTTTTTTGTTTTCTCGCGGAGGAAGCTTTGTAGTCATTTAATTTATAAAATTTTAATAAACGCTTTAACCCCCTGCCTACGCTGACTTATCCCCAAAAAAATTTTGGGACGTCAGATGCATAAAGTCAGTGACGGCAGTAGTCTATTTCATTATGTACCGCTGCTGTGCTTTTTCGAGACAGCAGATGTAAAGTTTGGCACAAACGCTGTACATAATGTACGGCAGGTACGGAAAACTGGCACAGATGGCGTGCAGAAAGAATGTATAAACAATTTTAACACACCATGTACAGTTAAAGTCCCAAAATTTTTTCCGTGTAGAGCTTTTAAATGTAATTTCCATAGTCCCTACCAGGCGACCGAATTGTCATTTTTGTCGATAACTGTCACTTGAGTAGGCAGAGGGTTAAACAAATTTTCTTCTATATGGTACTATATTACATAAGACCCTGATCAATTCTCCAGATGTGTGTGTATATGTGAATCTCGATTTTTGTAAACACGGTAACTCAAAGAGGTTTCAAAGAATTTGTCAGATTATCCAAACTGAAAGGTCCAAAGGACAAAAAAGATTTTGTTTCCCGCTGAAATAAAATAAAATTTTATTGGACTTTATATTTTTTGGACTTTTCAATATTGGGCAATTTTTATTTTGAACTTTTTGAACCTTTTGGACCTTCTAATTATTGCACTTTTTGTATTTTGGACTTTCTAATTATTGGACCTTCTAATTATTGGACCTTTTGAATTCGGACCTTTGATTTTGGACATTCTGTACTGTAATCCATAAAAATATATCTAATACAGCAACACAATTTTGCGAAAAGAACTCATTTTTTTATAAAAATGGGCATTTTTCAGCTTTACAACATTTTTTTACAAGTTTTTTTTATTTTTGACTATTCATTCTATTTTTTATAAATTTATCCAATCTTACTTTCTAAATTCGTGAAGAAATTAGTATGGGTATCTTTTTTCAAGTAGAAATTTTAATTTACCATGACCCAGTAACTTTGTTTTACTGTATTTTTGGTTGGGTTTTTGAAGTATGTGACATTTATTATAATTTATTATCAATGTATTCCTATCTATGCCATTTATTTTATATTAATATACAATGCGTTTAAATTATTTTATATTTCTTATACTTAATTTTAAACATCTATATACATACTTTTTTAATCCTAAGCATATCATTAAATTGAAAAACCATATTAAAATTCATTGCAAAATTTCAATTATTTAAAAAAATTTTAATACAATTTTAATCGAATTTTTCGAAAAAATGTAATTATTTTTAAAAATTTGATTAAAATTTGTGAAAGGAACTCAATTATTTAAAAATTTATTAATAAATTTTTTTATGAGAATTGAATTGTAAGAAACATGCGATTATTTAATAAATTGTTTTTTTATTTAAATAATTGAATTCTAGTAGAATTTTCTCATAAAAATTGATTTAAATTTTGTTGAGAAAGTTTAATTGTTGATTTTCTTTATATTATTTAAAGTTTTTATTTTCTAATATATATTTAATTGAAGAATTTACGAATAATTAAAATTTTGTAAAATTAAATATTGTAAAGAAATGGATTTGAAAATTGTGAAAGAACTTTTTCGAAAATTATTAAAAATAATGGATTTTAAGAATTTAATTTAAAAATGTGTTAAAAATAATAATTGGATTTGTAATGATTTTATCTTTATCACTGGATTAATATCTTCAATTATTATAAAACATGAAGAAAATCGATGACTTGGAGTCGAAGACTCGGAGTTATCGATATCTTCATGTTTTATTGTTATGAAAAATTGAATTTATAGTTTTAAGTAAAATGTTAATTTGTTATTATTGAACAAAAACATTTATTTGTAATTGGCCAGTAAAGTCCGTATTTTAAATACTTTCACTGGTTCGAGCCCTGTATTTATTAAACAAGCTTTCAGCGCATGTAAATGTCGAGCTTGTAAATTCAAAGCCAAGGGCAGGGTAACTTAAAGAAGGTGAATTTTCCAAAAATTTACACGATTTTTAGTCACAAAACGAGGAAACCCTGTCCTGCTGGCAGGACACTTTACGCTTTGTTTAAGAGACTACCTGGCCCAGGTTTACCAGAGTAACTTTTCTAGGAGATAAACATTTTTAGGTAAAACAAAAATGTCCGAGTAAATCAACAAAGAGTGAAAAGTTAGCCATTACGCTTCGGTCTACTCTACACAAAAAACTTGATACAAATATTTAAAGAATATTTTAGCTGCTTCTGCAAATTATGTTTCTGCTCAGAAAGTTAGTATAATTAAAAATAACTTCACAATTTTAATCATCAAAACCTAAACTCTACATTCAAATCCACTTAATCTCGCAATCATCAGCAAACAAAAACATGTGATGAGAATGTTAACCTTAAAGTCGTAGTAACTTTAAGAAAAAATAATGTTTTTTAAAACATAATAGGTAAAGCTGTGCAAAATAATTCTAACCGAACTGTTCAAATTTTTTCGCCTAGTTTGAATGTCAAAAATTCGACCTTCGAACTAGCCCAATTCGGATGTTGAATATTCGACATTTCGGTGCCCCAAAACCGAACAAAACTCGGTTCGGTTCGAATTTTGCACAGCTCTAATAATAGGAAACAAGAACAAGAACACAAATAACGTACAATAACAGTAGACCACCGCGAGCGAAGCGAGCCATTTGCGCGCGAAGCGCGTAATAACACACGGAGCGCGAAGCGCGGCGATCTATATCGGCGCGCCCCGAGGCGCGCTGAAATTTACGAATTTTTTTAGTTCGAAAGGGGAAAAACAAAGCTTTCCGATAGTGTGTTGAAAATTTTGCTGAAATAAGAACTAACGAAACTGTAGATGAAAATATTTGGAATTTTTTTATTTTTTCTCCATTTTTTTAACTTTGAAGACAATTTTACAATACTATCTGATATTAGGGATTTTTTTCAGTACATTATTTTTATAGTAAATTTGATTACGCGTCGAATGAGCTATATTTGAATGTAATTTGATAAAAATTGATTGAGTTATGTGAGTTTTAAGACTATTAAATTTTTTACTCATTTCGTACACTACCCGTCAAAATTGAGAGACCACCTATTTTCAGATGATTGAAAAACATTTTAAAACAAAAATTGTATGGAACCTAAAATTTTTTTATTTTTATTTTTTAAAAGATGTTAAAATTTGGAAGAGAACAAGATGTTTTAGAAGTCATTTGGCCAATATTTTATTTAGATATTTTTAAAAAATCGTCATTTTCAATGTTTTACAAAAATTTGAATAACTTCTAAAATAATGTGCGCTTTTTAATGACCTGAGGCTTATTTTAAAGGTCATTTGTTATACTATAAGACTTACTTATAGGCATTAACGTGTAATTTTTTTCTTTAAAAATGCAGGCCGTCAAACTTGGACCAAAAAAATTCAAAAAATTTGGAACAATTTTTCTGTACTAAAAACTATTCTAAAAAATATGTAAAATATCATATGGTGTAGATTTTTCAAGAAAATTTAATATCTTTTGTTTTAAAAAGTTTTTCATTCGCCTGAAAATGGGTGGTCTCTCAATTTTGACCGGTAGTGTATATACGTATAACTGACTTAGAAACAGCATTAGGACGCGTTGCAAAGCATGCAAATTATAACAAGTGTCATTACAAATATATAACTTTTAATAGAATATACCGTAGAGTACAGTGCAGTACGGTAAGGTATATTACGGTATGGTACGGTACAGTACACAACAGAACATCGATCAGAAGTAGTATATTTAAGCTTGAAGAAATCATTGTAGCCATCAACGAGAGTTTTATTATTCTTTATCTTAACACGATGCCTCTGATCACACAATAAACCACATATGAAACAAAACTTATTGCGATTATCACACATTTTTTCTTCAAAAACTGAAGCAAAGCAATAAAACTTAGACGTTTTAATAAGGTTAAATTACAATAACACTTTCTTTTTTTATTCAAGATAAACAAGATATAGTGTGAACTTAGGTACATTCGAGACCCTTTTTGATATTTCTATTAAAAAATAAATGGGTGATAATCGCTATAAATTTTCTTTCATCTACGGTATATTTGTGGATAAGCAGTGTTGCTTGAAACTGTGATTGATGGCCTCAATTATTTCTTTGCAACCTAGCGTATATCACGTCTGATCGTTGGTATAAACTGGAATTCACGTAGGCTAAGTGTTCTTCAAAATTCAAGAAATGGGAATCGAAAAATTTACAAAAATTTAGAATTTACTTATCTTCTCCGGTCGTATTGTATCATCAAACAATCCAAAATGCTCACGTTTCAATTTAAACAAAGGAATATCTTGGAAGAAGATTTCAGGATCTCGCTAGTCCGTAAAAGTTGATGATCAAAATTCTTTTAGAGAAATTTACAACGCTGGAGGAGACAATAGGAGCATACAAAAATTTGAAAAAAGTATTTTGTCTCATAAACTACGCTGCATATGGATAGCAAATAATATAAATTTTTTTTTGAAATCATAACGGGTTTAGCCAATAAAAATCCATCCGACGACAGATTAATTTTAATGGGGAATTTTAATGCCCACTTTCCTAATTTGGCCCTGTTTAAAAGTAACAAGCTGGGCATTTTGATCACCTAATTGCAAGAGTTCTTAAACATTGACATCATATGCGACGGTGAGAACACATATGGTCAATTTCAGGATCTCGAGGCAGTGTATTGGACCTTCATTTGGTCTCAGCTGAATTGGCACCTCTCTGTTCATCCACAACTTTGCTAGATAGCATGAGCAGTGACCATGCACCTGTTCTCTTGATTGTCCCAATAAAAATGGAAACCACTTGTCAGAGGTTCACCAGACTTATTGTAGGAAAAGTTAACTAGACACAATTTAACGAACTAATCACACCTCTTTTGAAGGATTCGGATGACCCAAATGATCTAAATTTGGAACTATATGATCACATAACACAGTCCATAGTAGATTGCCTGATCGCTTCAGGTGCATACATTCCGAATCAATCAACTCAAGCTCCCATTAAACCCTCGTGGTGGACCAACGAATGCGACATCGCATTAAGAGAAAAAAAATCTAAGAAAAGCCTATTTATTAAACCCAACCAAGCAAAACTTAGACCTATACCTTTTTTACGAAAAAAACTCATAATACTCTATCAGAACAAAAAAAGAAATCTTTTAGGGAGCTTTGCTGCTCCAGCTCACCCAAATTGGGAGCAAAAAGAATATGGGGTCTGATCGGGGCTTTTTCGGGCAAATTTACCAAAAGCACAATTAATTCAAATAATCCAGATTCGAATACTCTCAAGACACTCCAAAATGAAATAATTAGAGAAGATATTCCTCCTACTCCTCACATCAACATTACTGAAATCGATAAAAAACAATAAATATAATAGTCCATTTTCTAGGGATGAGTTTTTCTAAGCCCTCGCTAAGTGCAAAAAGGATTCAGCCCCGGGGATGGATAAAATATCTTATATAGTCATAAAAAAACTCCCACTGAAATTACTGGAATTAATACACAAATTTTTTAACCATTGCTTCGAAAGATTCGAATTGGCGCTCGCCACTAGTAAAATTTATTCTCCAGCCCAATGGCAAGGGTTTTCGCCCCATTTCCTTAACTTCTAAACTAGGTAAATTAATGGAAAGAATGATCCATACAAGACTAGAATATTTTGTAGAAACAAATAATCTTATTCCATAATACCAGTACGGATTTAGGAAGGAACGATCTGCTCTTGATTGTGTTTCGGTCCTGACCCTGGATATTCTGAATAATTTTTCTAAGAAAAAAACTCCTGTTCTAGCATTAGATATTAGAGGGCTTTCAATGCCCTCCTACCTTCTGCTGTACTCAAGCAATTGAGAGACATTGGGGCTCCTGTGAGGCTTTATAATTTTGTTTCTTTTATGATCACGGAAAGGTCTATACATTTCAATAGCGAGAACTCTTCCCCTCGAAAATGTGGATTCGGAGTTCCCCAGGGAGGGGTTTTATCCCCTCTCCTATTTAACTTGGCCCTTAATGATATTAAGAAAGCAATCCCTGATGAAGTTGATGTCATACAATTTGCAGATAATATTCTAATATACTCCTCGGATGACGACCACGGCTTGGCCCTCTCACGAATGGAAAAAGCAATTGACGACTTAATTTCTGAGTTGGCCAAGTTGGGGTTAAGTATTTCACCGAGTAAAAGTCAATTTTGCATATTCAACAGAGATAAAGACGACACTACACTTGAAACTATCAGAGTACAAAACACACAAGTTACCATATAGACAGAATAACTTACTTGGATGTAATAATGGACTATAGGTTGAACTGGCATGCTCACATCGATGAACTGATGTCTAGGGCAACCAAGTCGATCAACGTCATTAGAACAATCTCTAAGGTTTCGTATGGAGCCTACCCGGACGCCATGCTGATGGTCTACCGGGGTCTGGTCAGGGCCCTTCTGGAATGGGCCTCTATCCTATTCCAGAACACTAGTAGAACCAAGATGAAAAGCCTGGATAGGATTCGATATGCAGCACTCAGAGCAGTTTTAGGCTGCATGAGGACTTTTCCTATCCCAATTTTGTTGTCTGAAGCAGGGGAACCTACACTTCAAAGAAGACGTTCCTTTCTAGGGATCAGAAATGCAATACGCATTACAAACTGGACAGAAAATCCAGTTCTTTACAAAATCCAATCAGTAACATACGACATAATTCAAAGAAAACAAATCCCTAACTACTTGAAAAAATTCTCTTTAATTCAATACTATTCAATTGTCATAAATTTACATACTCAGGGGGACAAACCTAATAAACCATCTTACTTTGGTTCAAAGTGGCCTGAACTTTCTCTAGATATCAGGCAGTCTATTGACAAAGAAATGGGTTATGAAATAAAATCTTCCACTAACCCTCAACAAACTCTAGAAAATATTATCACTAACAGATTACATGATTACACGATTACATATACAGACGGCTCATATTCTAAAAAATCAGGAAAAGCAGCCTTCGGGGTGTGCATTTCATCTTGGGAACTCAGACAAGAAGTGAGGCTGTTCGGATGTCTTTCACCTGTTATGACAGAATTGAGCGGCATTCACTTAGCACTCAAACTCATAATCTCTGACAGTTACCCCAATCCTTGTATACTAACTGATTTCCTTAGCGCTATAAATATCATCACTAACCGCCTCGCCCATTTAGAATCTCGAGTCATAGTACATGAAATAGCAAAAATGATTTACTCCTTAATACGAAATCATCAGAATGTCATGTTGGCATGGATACCCTCATATTCCAACCTAAAAGGTAACGATGAAGCTGACAAATTGTCCAAAATAGCAGTAAATTTGCAATTTAGGAAAAGTGTTATTAACCTCACCACGAGGCTAAGGACGAGGCATGTTTGTGTTGGGGAACTCTTCATTAGATTAGGTTGGAATATCTCCCCCGGATGTAAATGTGGACAAGAAATCAGCTCAGTCATGCACTATGTACAGAACTGCGAAATGTTTTCTGAACAAAGAGAGGGTTTCCTCGACTATATACAAAGAAAATTCGGTACTAGAATGATAACACAATCCTTATGGAATTTACTAATTTTTAACCCTAATTTCGAATCAGCTACTGAAATTGGTAATTTCCTTGAAATAAGGAAATTATTATTTAAAAATTTAGGATGGTCTGCGATTGCAGCAATGCTGAACTTACATTGTTGAAAAGAGAGAAAGATTTAAATTAATTAGAGATAGATATTTATATAAATACTAGAATAAACAACAAAACCATAAATTTATTTATTTATAAATCATTTTCTTTTAGTTTTCTTACATTTTGTTTATGTTGATATTACATGGTTTTGATAAGTTATAAGATGAATTAGATTAAGAGTAAGATAATACTCAACTTGGTTGAATCAACCAAGTTGTCTTGAATGTGATATATATCAGGGGTATATTATACAAAGAATAAGAAGGAGAGTTTTTTGCATCTTTGGATGCAAAAAAATAATCCTGATTCTCTTTTTGTCGTTGATAACGAAAGTAACGAATCTTAAAAAAATGACAAGATTGTCTATATTAATTCGTCAATATCAAATTCTCCATCTGGTAAAATTAGGAAAATTATATTATTTTTTACATATTAATAGTCTTAATTATAAAAAATTGACCATAAAAATTTAATTAGCTTAAAAAGCGTCCCATATTTGGTAGAAACGTATCAATTTTTATTTTGTTTTTCAGAAATATTAAAGTCAAATTAAAATAAATTACTACTCGTATTATTTATTAGGAATAGAACAACTTAGTCAAGAAGAATTTACTTTAGAAGGTTAGCCTTTCTCAACTAAACGTAGGGACAGTTTTGCCTATTGTGAATAATGCAATTGGATTATTAAGCAAAAATGGGACGCTTTTTAAGCTAATTAAATTTTTATGGTCAATTTTTTATAATTAAGACTGTTAATATGTATAATTTTGGTAGAGATTTGAATATTAACTATAGAATATTAAATACAAAAAACAAATTCTGATTAAGTAGATAATTGTAAAACAACATTTCCTATAGCGTAAGAATAATGCAGAATAATGAAAAATTTTGTTTTATAATAGTGAGAAAATTATGAAATCGTTCCAAAATTGGTGACTTTAACTTACGGCTAAAAAATAATATAATCAGGATTATTTTTTTGCATCCAAAGATTTTCTACACGAAGTGCATAGATAATCAGAACTGCTTAAATTATACAAATTTTGATGATTAATTGAAGCACGTCGCAATCCATGTTTAACGTTGTGCTTTTCTAATTTTAACGGATTGCAGTACAAATTTTAAATATCAAAACTTGCCATGGCATAAAACTATGACACTACTAACACCATATGAAATTATTTACAGATATGATGTTCTTTAAATCATGATAAATACCTTCTACTTTACCGACCGTGAATATTAGATAATCTGCTGTCGGTAAAGTTTTGGCAAGAGAAGATTACCGATAGTACCCGTTTTCACTGCGTTTATAAAAATTAAAAAAATTCGAAATAAATAAATCCTATCGTTTGCCCACAATCAGACAACGTATAAAAGTTGTTAATTTAGTCCTAGTTTCTTACAAAAAATTTTGAAAAAAATCGATCAATACGTACATTCTTAAAAATAAAATTTTATTTTAAAAATTAAAATTTTTTTTCGTAAATTAAAAAAAAATTTTTTTTTATATTTTTATCAAAAACTCTACTTGTAAAAACAAAAAATTTTATACATAGAACGTCAAATTTGGTCAATTTTTGACCGAGTTATAACCATTTCAAAAAAAAAAATTCGTAAAAAACGTGATTTTTCAAAAACCTGTATCTCTTTAATGGCTTGATGAAAAAATTTGAAAAAAATCATAGTAGCTTATTTCAATGAGCACTAAAAGAAAAAAATTATTTGAAAAAATCTGAGATGCAAATGTCAAACACTGTCCGATTTGACGTGGAACGCCCCATATATACAAATATAACATACAGCTAAATACAAAATTAAAATAAATCAAAAAAAACATTTGGTTGATTGATTAATCAACTAACTGTTCAACTAACTGACTAATTGTGCAATTGATGGGCTAAAGCTAGATTGGGAGAGATCAAATAAATGAATGATTGTGATAGTAATTTCGGATCATTGGATAATACCATGTTAAAAACACAAAATTTTGAGAATTGTTTTAAGAACTTGTCAGAATAAATTTAAAGCATAAACACATTTTCTAATTCAAATTTCAGAATAGAGCAACGCGATAAAGCGGCAAAGCAGTCCTAACCTAACCCGAGCTATCCACACCTAAACTTGACTACCTCTTCCTGACTATATACATGCATCGAAACTGCTGAAAAAAGACATAAATCTAGTTTGTTGTCTTCGTTCTGTTCACGTTTTATCATAGTTTATTTAAAAATTTTAATTTTTTAATTTCATTTGTTATTTTTTATCAATAATAAAATCTATTACTTGTAACATCCAAAATTGTATCTAAATTTTAATTTTCTCTTAATAAAATATTATTTTAATTCACAGTTGCAAATCATGAAACCTATACTTATTATTTCATAAACCAATATTTATTGTTTACAGAACTCATAATTTATCATTAAGAAATCATACTAAAGACGGAAATAAGGAGTTATTTAATATATAGAAAATAAAACTGTCGGGATTACCTTAAATTCTTAAAAAAAATAAAGTGATCAAGTTTACCCCGAGGGGTGAGCGGGTTTACCCTGGAAAATTGTAATTTTGATATTTGGTATATGTTTATTAAAAATTTTCCCTAAGTAAAACTAAAACTGATAAATCAAAAATTCATTTTTATTTTGTTAGTAGAAATCATAAGCTTTCAAATTATATAAATTAACTTAGATTTAGAGAATAATTTCCTAGGGTTTTACCGTTCTGAAAAAAGTGAGCGGGTTTACCCCAGTCTCTCCTAAATTTCATAAAAATTTATAAAACGACGCCTCTCTTTCATATAATGCTTATTGAAAAGCGAATGCAAGATGATTCTTATTCACTTGTTGGTGCAAGATAATGCTTATTCGATTTCCCGTGCAATAAAATGTAACCCTAAATCTTCCTATTAATATTAAATTGCAATTAAATATCTGAGAATTTCAGTACGTGTTTATTGTTATAAGAAATTTTAACACGGATCCTATCACACGTATTAAGAAATATTTTTTAAACAATTGCAATTATAAATTATACTGAATTGAAAATTTTATAAAATTCATAGAATAAGCTAATTTCAGAATGTACATTTTTGCATATAATTTTGAATAAAAATTTTATTGCCCGGAAAATCGAATAAGCATTATCTTGCACCAAAAAGTGAATATGAATCATCTTGCATCCGTTTTTCAATAAGCATTATATGAACGGGAGGCGTCGAAAAGTAATCGCTATCTATATTTTTCAAAAAAGTTTTAAATTTTGTATTTTTTCAGATTATTAAAATTTTACTTTAAAATAACTACTATTCAATAAAAGATTTAAAAATTGGTGTATATTATATTGAGGAAGCTAAATGTGACGGTCCACGACAAAACATGCCTTAGGTCCCAAAAAATTAATGATGATTTTTAATAGTACTCTATGTTACGACCTGAGCTAAGGTTAGGTTAGTTGACTACTTTATTTGTAAAATTGGAGACAAGTTGCTGATTAGTCAAGTTGCTAAGACTTGACATTTAGTCTTAGAAATGTCATATGCTGTATCGTTTTTCGTTAATTTGCAATAATGGATATAGTTTTTTATGTACTTTGCTGATTTGTTATAGACATAGTTTTTTTATGTTTTGTATAGTCGATTTTCGCATTTTAAACGATTTCTAAAAATCACGTATTCTATATCATTTTTCGTTAATTATAGTTATTGGTATCATATTTCATATGCTTTGTAATATGAATTATTCAATTTTTTATTATAGAATAATTATTTTAAAGTGTTATGATAAAATGTCAAAAAATACAAAATTTTACTTTTTTGTGAAATTTAAAATATTTATTAATTCTATAAATTTTGATAAAATATATACTTTATATACATGAATCGATTCGTTTTTATGTCAGGAATGCAATTTTGACAAGAATTATTAAAAATTTTAATGTAGAAAAAAGTTATTTCAAAAAACCAAAAATTAATTTTTTCAAAAATTAAAAAAATGTTGAAAAAAATTTTTTTTTATATATTTTTGAAAATCCTTCTGTCTGATTCTTGGTATTCATGACCGTAATACACCTACAAAATCTTATCAAAATCCATCAAGATGTGCAAGAGAAAATTTGTCCACAAGAATCGGTGACATACACACACAAATAATTGATTTTAAAAAATTTGGAAATCGACATCACTATAAGGCTTCCTTTATGAGGAAGCAAAAAGAAAGAAAATTAATAATAAAGTGAATTTTTTTATTTTATTTAATTCTATTAATGCTAATAAAATATATTCTTTTTATACATCAATCGATTCGTCTCGATGAAATGAAGATTTTTAGTTTGTTTTTAAGTCAATAGTAACATTTTATTATAAGGCAACATGATTTTTAAGGTGGAAATAAATTTCTAATAAAAGTGCGAATTTTTAATTTTTAATTATGTTTAATTCTATAAATTCAAATGCAATATATTCTTTATATATACCAATCGATCCGTTTTAATGCAACGGATAAGATTATTGAAAAACATGAGTAAAATTGTATTGTACTGGAATATAATTTTGATGAAAGAACTGAATTTTTGATAAAAAAAAGGTAATTTTCTGCTTTAACAAAGAGAAACTAAGAGTACTCTTGTATATCATGCAAATCGCGCTTTCCTTTGAAAGTCTGCCCCCTCGCGGCCAGAAGTCCTAAGCTTAGGTGGTTGGCTATATGAGGAGTTTCGTATGAGATTGAGGGGTCAACTCTCGGATTTTTTTCAAATTTCATTTTTCAATAGAGTTTGTTTGCCTATGTAATTATCCCAAATATTAATTAAAAATATTTAATATTTTGTTAGATATTTGCATTAACAAATTAATGCAATATTTTTTTTAAACTTGAATAACTTTTTTATTTTTGCTTATAGAAAAAGTTGTCTGAATGTTTTTTTTGTTTAGATTGAATCAAATTTTTTGAAAAAAAATTAATTAAATAAAAATTAACTTTTTGAATAAATTTATTTAAAAAATAAATTTGTTTTTTAATATTTAAACCTGTTATCGGCCTTCAATCAAGCTGAAAAAAGATAAATATTGCTTACTATACTACAAAATAACATGCCAAATTTGGCGAACACGTTATTTTTTGTTTTTGAGAAAAAAATTTTCAAAAATTGAAGTGCAGGTAGCGAGCCGACTTAGCTGACGCGACAATGACTCCTGAGTTTTAGGCGCGTCGATCCCGGGTTCGAATCCCTGTCCCCCCAAATTTGTTTTCAAAATTTTCCGCTTCACGTCAAGTTTCCAAAATAAAGAAGAGTAACAAAATTAACTTTTTAATTTAATATTTATTTATTAAATTTTTTAAAAATATTTTCCATAACTGGTAAACTTATCACAACCTTACCTCAACCTTACAACTTAATAATTACCTTACCTCAACCTTAACATGTAACGTTACCTCAACCTTGACATGTAAGCTTACCTCAACCTTAACGTGTAACGTTACCTCAACCTTAACGTGTAAGGTTACCTCAACCTTAACGTGTAACGTTACCATGGCCTTATAATATATACTTACCACACCCTAACATGTAACCTTACCTCCATGGCGGAAATTTTTAATTCACCTCAGGTCTACCACAGCCATATCGCGTAACCTTACGAGCCATACGATTAGTACTCAGCATAACCTTACCTCATACTATTGTGCTATGTGGGACGTCTTTAAATGTAGCAAATTTACAATCCCTATTTAGAATGTTAATTTTACAATTTTCTGTATATTTACCACATACTCCGAATGTAGTAAATAAATAGTTTTACAGAAAATTGTAAAATTGACACTCTGAAAGTATTAATTATACAAAAGGGATTGTAAATTCGATACTTTTAAAGACGTTATATTACAAGTTTCTGTAAAAATTGTAAATTTACAGAACATTATTTAATGTGATATTTTAGAGATTTGAGAGTATTTAAATATTTACAGTAACAAATTCTCTTTGAAAAAAAGGAATTAAAATTAGAAAATAAATATTGTATTAATAACACAGGCACACAAAAAAAAGTTGTCTGTTTTTTGAACCAGACATACATATCTTATAGTATTTTTGCCTGCTGAAAATGAATCTGAAGTCAGAATTGTTCCATCACCCTCTGTTTTTTTTAATCGAGAAAACTACCCTTAACTTCAAATTTTAAAGTAAAAAAAAATTGAATAACAGATTTCTCTTTAAACCAAAACAATAAATTTATCCATTTCTGCTACAACAACTCAGAAACAATGTCAACATTGCTTAAACACTTTTTGTTTTTTATTAAATCGAAAAAACTACCCCTAAAATGTAAAAATTCAAAATTATAATATTAAATGTAAAAACCACATTGTTTTTTAAAAATAGAACAATAAATTTATGTACTTCTCTTTTAACAACTAAAAAGCAATGACAAAATTACTCCATCCCCTCTGTTTTTTTTTAAAAACCTACTCTTAGATTCACAAAATAAAAGTTTAAAGTAAAAAAATGAAAAACCACATTGTTTTTCAAAATAGAACAATAAAGTGTATTTCTTTTTTAACAACTAAAAAGTATTAGCAAAATTACTCCATCACCATTGATAGACAAATGGAAATAACTACCATTATAATATGTAAAAATCAAAATTTGTCGTTTTTTTTACTTTAAACTTTTATTTTGTAAATTTAAGGGTAGTTTAAAAAAAACAGAGGGAGATAGAGTAATTTTGCTAATACTTTTTAGTTGTTAAAAAAGAAATACACTTTATTGTTCTATTTTGAAAAACAATGTGGTTTTTCATTTTTTTACTTTAAACTTTTATTTTGTGAATCTAAGAGTAGGTTTTTAAAAAAAAACAGAGGGGATGGAGTAATTTTGTCATTGCTTTTTAGTTGTTAAAAGAGAAGTACATAAATTTATTGTTCTATTTTTAAAAAACAATGTGGTTTTTACATTTAATATTATAATTTTGAATTTTTACATTTTAGGGGTAGTTTTTTCGATTTAATAAAAAACAAAAAGTGTTTAAGCAATGTTGACATTGTTTCTGAGTTGTTGTAGCAGAAATGGATAAATTTATTGTTTTGGTTTAAAGAGAAATCTGTTATTCAATTTTTTTTTACTTTAAAATTTGAAGTTAAGGGTAGTTTTCTCGATTTAAATAAATCAGGGAAACATTTAGGATTTTTATCAAAAGTACTGGAAAAATATTAAATTTCTAAAATTGAGAACAAAATTCTTGTTTCCTTCATAATATGCTAAGTTTCGAAGGTGAATTGAAAAAATTATTTTTTCAATTCATACTGGACAATAATTAAATAATACTGGAAAAATATTAAATTTCTAAAATTGAGAACAAAATTCTTGTTTCCTTCATAATATGCTAAGTTTCGAAGGTGAATTGAAAAAATTATTTTTTCAATTCACCTTCGAAACTTAGCAATCATTACAAATTTTAATAGACACAAAACTTTGGCAGGGTGGTCACATTTTTAGTAAAGTCAGGGAAAAAAATTTGTTGTCCTTCATGCACGGAAAGTATGTCATTTCGGGCACTTAGAGCGGGTGCAAAGTAACTCATTACCACCCAGGGGTAGGGGAAGCGGGCGCAAAATATTTTGCGCCCACTTCCCCTACCTTCGAGCAGGCAGAAGAGTATTTTGCGCCGACATGTTAATTATTCGATTTTCTTCATTAAAATATGATATTTTCGAGTTTTTTTATGTTGACTATAAAAATGCAAACATTTTCAACTAGATTTATTTTGCCTAGAAAAATGTGCAATTTTTTTCGATTTTCTCTAAAAAAATTATGACACATTTGGTTTTGTTCACATTTCGGTTTTAAAAATTGGCAATTACTATATTTCCAGAATACATTGTTGTCTTAGTTCTATATTAAAACTTGTATCATTATAGACTTCAAAGAGTTAACATTTATATATAGTTTAATTTTTAACTAATATGAGCGTTTAATCGTTCGTGCCCTAAATGACATGCTTTCCATGCAGTTTGGACAAAAAATTATGTTAGCATCATGGACGCAAAGGTGATTACGACTCTGGCGAAATCACCTGTTTTGCGCCCTTGATACGAAAATAACTATTTATCAGCTAAGGCAGCGAAAAAAAAATTTTGTCAGTAAATTGAAGGAAATACCAGGATTAAATGCTAGGTGAAAATGTTTTGCCGTGGAAATTAAGCAAATTGAGACTAATTTTAAAAAATTATGAATTTTTCAACTTTTGTCCAAACATTAAAACAAAATATAACAATTTTTAGTTAATTTTGTCAAGGAAAATTATTTTAATGTCAGTAAATTGTCAGGAATATTGATAAACTGAGACTTGTGATCACCCTACTTTGGATTTTTTTCATTTCTTTCAATAAATATTTAACTTCATGGCATGTTAAATTAATTAATTTTAAATAATTAAATTATTGAATTTTTTAAGATATGTGATAACAATTTTTAAAAATAATTGAGTTTTAGAAAATTGTATGTTTATAATAATTTTTGTAAATCCAAAGTCATGTCAACTTGAGTTTTGGATATTTCATTAAATGTTAATGGATGAAAAAATTATTAATGTTTCGAATAAGTTTAGAATTTAAAATATTCTTAAAAATGAAAAATTCTATATCTGGAAATCAGGAAAAAACAAGAATTAATTAAATACAAATTAATAGTACGATTTACTAAAATTTGATTCGGTGACTAAAATTTTAAATAATAAATAATTAATTAATAAATTGATACATTTCACTAATAAGATAGTAAAAATTACTATTTATTGGTAAAATTAATATTTTATTAATTAAATTGCAAGGGTTTTTAGAGTTACAGTCGAAGTAGAGCAAACAAATTTTTTTTATAAAAACAAAAAAATGAAACATTTTTAAAGGTTGTAGATTGAAAAAAGTAAAATTTTCCAACTAAATCCAAAATATTAAATTTTTTTAAATTAATTTTAACAAACAGTAATTAATTTTTCTATTTGGAATGTTCATATCAATAATTATTTTAAAACAATTAATTTGTTTTAATTTAACTTTTGTTTTTAGTTCAATTAATTAAAATTTTTTTTGGGGCACTTCCGAAAGCAGCATAGCTCCAATTTTTTTGAAACTTGGTATACTTACGTAATTTTGTGTCTTTGTTACGAAAATCATAGTGAAAATTGGCGACTAGGTCATCTTCATGGTGAATACCATAAAAAACACCATAACAATGTGTTTTTTGCGTTTAAGTCGAAAAAAACACAAAATTAAAAAAAAAATTCAAACAAAAATTGTAGGTCTTAACAAACCACATCTTTTTTGTACAATACATTTTTGTCAAATTGTAATTAGTTCTCAAGAAAAACGCAAAAACCATAAAATACCATAAAATTGTCTAGAATACGAACTAATAATAAAACAAAATTATTCTTAAAGAAAAACAGTAACATTTATGTAATTTAGGGTGCTGATCAAGAAAATCACATTGAACATTTTCGAGAAGTAAATTTTTATAATAAAAACTATAAAAAACACCATAAAAATGATTTTTTTGCATTTAACTCCTAAAAAATACAGAATTTTCGATTATTTTGCTCTCAAACTATACCCATACTTTTTATAACGTTTAGATTGCTAATTTTTATACTATCAAACATAAGGAAAAGTCGATTTTTTTGCTTTCAAACTTTTTTCATGTTTTTGTTAAAGTTCAGAAGTATGCAAAACGCTCATAAGCAACCGGTCACTAGGGTTTGCCCATACTTTAAATATCTATCTTTTGCTCACAGTTCGCTTTGTTTTCCATGTGTCAGATTTCACAAAAACACTATGTTTTGTATTTGTGGGACAGTAGAGGTCCAATAAATCTTTACGTGTAAAAGGAGTGTCCCAAAAGAATATCTTTTACATCTCATGTTCAAAAATATTTTTAAAAAACTTGTAGTTGAACCCCTTAAAGGTAATTGACCCACATTTACAAAATGTATATTGTATTCTTGCGCACAAATTTTCTCGTTTCTCGTTAGTCGACTATTAACCCTCACGGACTCGAGCCGGGAGAACTTTCCCGAAGGAAAGTTTTTTTTATCTACTTCCGGTTAAGAAAATATTATTAAAAAATCAACTTCACATTAGACTTGTGGGCGTAAAAACACACATTTTCACCTTCGTAAAGAATTTTTTATTCATAAAATACTCTGGAAATTTTCCCTTTTAAGTCGAACATACGTAAAGACTCAAGCCGGGTCCGAGAAACCCGGGTTATACATATACGTATAAAAAGTTAGCAATTTCTCTGCAATATTGAATTATTTTGTAATGTTTCAACATCACCTACTGTAATAAGTGTAAACATATCCAAAATAATTCCGGAAGTAACGTAGTGGGAAAAATATAGTGCGTGTTGTACGTTTTTTGGAAAATTCCATTCCCAAAAGTTAAAGAACAAAAAATCGAATCAGATTTTCTTTAAAATCGGTACTCGGGGGTTTTTGGGTTCGCTGATTACAAATGTGATGTCAGAATTGAAAAATTCCAAATGACAGATTCAATATGGCAGTCGTTAAAAATTTTAATTTTTTTGTATATACATTCAAAACGGTATTCGGTGGCTTTTGGGGGCGCTGATTACGAATATGATACCAAATTTTGAAAATTCAAAATGGCGAATTCAGAATAGGTCATATTGCTAAAAGTAATAACTATTTAATAAATCAGTTCTGTTTCTTAAAATTTTTTCACCATAATGAAATAATAAAATAAATGCAATAATAATTTAATTTTTTTAATTATTTTATATATATGTAACATATATATATATATATATATATAGAGGAGTGCTGTTAGGGTTGGACAGGTGTTAGGGTTGAGCCATCGCGTTTATTTAGTTTTATCACACTAGCGCCATCTGTTTTTGTACTTAAATTCTTGCTACTAATGCCAGTCAACTTTTCACATTAGTTTCAGTCAAGTATACGAACGTTTACTTTTGTTTTTTGCGAGTCATTGTTATACGCTCAACAGAAACTTTTTTGTGGTGTCAAAAAAGAGCAGTAAATGTAGAAGAAATATGCAAAAGACAAAGTAAATTTATTGAAACTGTTTATTAAGATGTTGTACGAAAATGTGAAAAGAAATTTGGGGTTTTGTATGACGCGTTTGTGTTCTGTGTGGCATGTCGAAAAACGATGCGTGAGTTAGCGTTGAGCCAGGCGGTGTCGTAAGGGTTGAGCCGCCCAAAATTTTGCAATTACGAAGCTTACTTGCAACAGAAATTCATTTTTTGACTTAAGGAGGTGTCAAAAACTTTATTTCTAAGGAAAAAAGAGGGAAAAAATTTTTTCGATAATCTTTTTTTATTGTTTTAATTAAAAAATTTTTTATATCATTCTTAAGAAATAAAATATCTAATGTTATGCAAAAATGCACAATATGGGATTTTATTTTAATTCCATGGTTCCTTTCTTCATTTTCAAGTGTCATTCTATTATTTGAAGGACATTTTTAACCCTCGGAGAACACACCTCTTTTTTAGACTATTTTTCAAAGCTCAACCAATTTTAAACTGCTCATCTAATCAAACTAAATAAATTTTTTAAATGTAGTTTAAAGTCTGTAGAATAAGTCTATTTACTTGAAAATCCTTATTAAAAATATTAAAGAAAGATAAAAAGCTTTTCGTAAAAAAGCTTGGGGTCAAAAAGACCCCATGTGTTCTCCGAAGGTTAACCATTTACCTTAATATTTCATTGATTTTCTACAGTGGCTCAACCCTTACACCCATGTTCAACCCTTACAACATTATTTTTTTTAATTGCTTATAACTTTGAAACTTTTGGCCGAATTTTTTTGCAATGTACAGCAAAAACATTGCATTTGAGTTGATCTTTCCAACAATATGCGCGAAAACGTGAAATTCGCACTGCAGAGGAAGTTATGAAGAAAATTCAAAACTATGTCCAACCCTGACAGCACTCCCCTATATATGTATAATATATAAATTGTTTATATAATTATTTATACATTATACGGTAATTTGTCTGAAAATATTGTTTTAATTTTTTATTTTTTATATTTTTTATATTATAAAAAATTATTATTTTTTTATTATAAATAATGTAGCTTTTTAAACTATTTTTTAAAATAATTTTTTTAAAATGATACAATTATATGTTAGATAAAAAATATTAACAATTTTGCTATCAAATTTTTTACTCCCATTGAATTTAAATACCGGGTCCCTCGGACCCGGCTTGTGCGCGCAGACGGAAATACGAATTCGAGCCCGTGAGGGTTTATTTAAGAAATATTGAAAGAAATATTTTTAATTTTATAAGCAATTTAAAGCGTTAATTTTTGTCAAAAATTGATACATCCACTTTCATAAGGCTTCATTTTGTTAAAAATTAATATTTTGATTATTCCTTCTGTTCGATTAATCACAGAATATTTTATTATATTAACACAATTGAAAGATGCCTTGCTTCAGTAGTGTTATTTTTAAATTCATCACTCAAAAAACTTTGTTCTTTTATAATTATATATTTTTTGGTTTATTTAATAAATATATCTGGGGCGTTCCATGTCAACCGGATCAGAGCTCTGTGCATAATTCTATGGGTTTAATTATAAAGTTTAAGGTCTTAAGGAGGAATGGGACACACATTGAAAATTTCAGAAACTCTTCTAATTTTGGGGATGAGTTTCTAATAATATTATCTAAAACAGCTCAGAGTTTGAAAAATTTGGTCTGAATAGTTTAAAAGTTATAAATTTATTAATTTAACATTGTCTCTTATGGAAAATTCAAATACTCGGTTCTTATCAAACAAAAATGATATTTCTAGATGTCAACATTTTTTGTCTCAAATATATATTGAAGTTCAATATGTCAGCTTCAATAAATAATTAAACTTTTATATACTTACAGACTAAATTACAAAGAAAATAATTTAAACAGCAGAAAAACACAAAATTATGACATTTGCACATAAAAACATGGCAACGTTGTAAAGAAAAATTAATGTTGGTAAAGAAGATAACTATTTATCCATTCATAGATACGCATCAGTAGAATATGTCTCTCTCATTCACTCCCACAACTATTTCCGTTATGACAGTGCTACCAACGTTTAAGAAACAAAGATATTAGTTTACAACGATGTCACGTTTTTTAGCTCATTAAAATCATATATAAATAAATAATTAAAATTATAAAAAATTGTATTACGTACCTCATTATGTGCTATAATTTTACGAATGAAATATTTTTCAAGTGTATGTGCATCACATTTACTAATTGATTCGAATTAATTTTTCCATATTTTTCATTTTCTTAGGTTACATCTTAGTACAATCCCTTCTAAAAGTTTTGTTTCGTACTGATAAAAAATGTTAATACTTTTTAAAAAACAATATTATTTTAACCTAATTAATGTTTTTCAGTCTTAATTAGCTACCATCTTTGTATCTTAATATTTAAACTTTTCTACATAGAGTTAATTTTTAAACTACAGATTTTATCTAAACGTCATTAACTTTTTGTCATATTCTATGTCCTATTCCTCCTAAACTGTTCATATTGAAGTACTCTATCAATTACAGCTGTACGATTCCATAATTAGGACAATTTTTTTACAGTTCTCCGCGGCGAGCAGTAGAAGTCCCCTGGAAGGTCATCTGGAAGCATCAAATTTTGTTTTCATAAACTACATAAAATTATCTAATGAAGTACACACGATTATAATTTTAGAATTTTTTTATAGAAATGCGAGACCTAAAAAAATCGTATTTTTCACCCAAAAAAATCGACTTTAACTGTTCAAAAACAATTCTGTACCAATTTTAAAAATCTTGTATAATTCACTACATAATTTATCTAAGAAGCTACAGTTAAATTTTCAGTTCAATCGGACGAAAACAAATCGAGTTTTACTGCTCGCCGATTTGTAAAATGTGGTTTCAAGAAAAACGCGATTGAATATTAAGATTCACAACACTATAACTTTTAGTGACATTACAAATTTTTTACCTTTACTCTGCTATCCCCGCACCATATAATTGCCCCTCAATAGCCGTATTTGCCTCCTCCAGGTCTTTTGTGTTAAAAGTAATGCTCCGCCGAGCATTTTTTGACGCATCGGAAAGTGAGTGCTCGGCGGCTTTGATCCGATTTTTGTCTTGGGGTTTTTTGGGGTCGCTGATTACAATAATGAACTCAATTTAGAAAAATACAAAATAGCGGACTTTTTTTTATTGGCCCAATTTACTCGAAACTTGTTAATTCGGAGGTTTTAACACTTCTCCGGAGATCTATAAATAGGATAAAAATCCGAAGAAATCCGTAGGGTTGGCAACGCTGCTTTATAAAATGAAGATGATGATCCAGGTTCAGAAAATCTTACTAGTGAGCAGATAAATACTATGATAAGGACGGAATTAGTCACCATTCAAAAAGGACCTGGTTTAAAATTACTATTAAATTTTTTGGGACCTTACAATTACTTCTGCAACGTCCGTGCCGTTGATACAGTCAAACATTTAATAGTAATTGTAAAAATCTCAAAAATTTACAGAATATGTTTAAAGAGGTTTTGTAAACAAAAAATAAACAATATAATATAAAATAATACGTATAAATGCAGTGAGTCTAATCATATTCATAATTATACTATCAGATTTCTGCTTTTTCAATAATTGTTTTTTAAAAGCAAATGGAAAGTTATAAAAACTGGGTAGGGGACATGCCGCGGTAGTGACATTTTAGGAGTGTTTCATGTCATTTCATCGACATAGGTCAAAATAAACAACTTTTTTGTGGATCCACTTAGAATAGTGAGTCCTAAATATAATTTATTTGAAGCAGATAATTAATTCATTTATATGCAGTTAAAACCAGTTAGGGACATAAATATCACAGTTTGAGGAAATTCGCTAATATAATATATAATATAAATTTACATTTTCTTTATGAAAATAGTAAATTGCAGTGTTGAATTAGGTAACTATACCTCACATAGCTGAAATCATGAGAAAACAACTAAGTTTAATTCTAAAACAAAATTTGTACTTCCGCATGGTGGTATCAATGTGTCCTTGGTACGGTCTGCGCATGCACAGAGAGCAATCGTCTCACGTTGCGAAAAGTTTAAGTGTTTTGACTATATCAACGGCATGGACGTTGCAGAAGTATTTGTAAGGTCCCAAGAAATTTGATAGTAATTTTAAACCTGGTACTCTTTGAGTGTTCACTAATTCCGTCCTTTTCATAGTATTGATCTGCTCACTAGTTAGATTTTCTAGTCTTGGATCAGCATCTTCACTTTCTAAAGCAGCGTTGCTAACCTAACAGATTTCTTCCGATTTTTATCCTATTCCTGGATCTCCGGAGAAGTGTTAAAATCTCTGGATTGACAAGTTTCGAGTAAGTTGGGCCATTAAAAAAAATAGTCCGCTATTTTATATTTTTGAATATTGAGTTCATATTTCTGGTCAGCGACCCCAAAAACCCCCAAGTAACAAGTTTCAAGTAAATTGGTCCATTTAAACAAAAAATAGTCCGTAATATTGGGTCCGCCATTTTGTATTTTTGTAAATTGAGTTCATATTTGTAATCAGCGACCCCCAAAACCCCCGAGTAACAAGCTTTTAGTAAATTGGGTCATTTTAAAAAAATAGTCCACCATATTGGATTCACTATTTTGTATTTCTAAAAATTTTGAAAAATTTCAACATATTTTGATTTTTTAATCCTCCAATAATGTTGGTGATCCGTGTAATGCCAATTGGAACTTTTTCTTCTTAAATGATGTTTAAATTAGACATTATCTACTTTTCAGTCATATAATGTGTCATAACTTGTCTGACATTTAGGATTTTTAAAAAGGCCAGATCGTAATTGATAGAGTACTTCAATACGAACATTTTAAGACCTTAAACTTTATAAATGAGCCCATAGAATTATGCACAGAGCTCTGACCCGGTTGACATGGAACGTCCCATCACTTTTTTGTTAAGAAATTTTAATTTGTTATAAACAATCATAGTTAACAATTTTTAGTTGACAAGTGATCAGCTTGCATGTGATTTTTAAAAAATGGTTTTAACTCAATAAACGCATCAAGCCTATTCCAGGTCTTTTTGGAAAATTTTCTGTACATTATAAGGTAGAGATAAATTAAAAAAAAATAAAAAAAATCGTGTCCAAAGTTTTAAAAAATCCAATTTTTCCTCTTTTTGACAATTTAAAAATTGTAAAAGTAATAAATTTTTATAAAAAGTTGTAGAAAGTTTTCAATATTGCGCAAATAATTATATAACTGTAATAATTTTTTTAAATAAAAGTAAAAATTAGGTATGATTTTATAAATGAAAAAATAGTAAGTTATTATATTGTTTTTATCGCATTGCCGACTTGTTTCACCTATACTGCAAAAGTGTTGAGGCGCTATCCAGAGATGCTTTGTTTAACTTTAATTGAAAATATTGGAATAAATTTCAAAATAGAATCAACCAATGGAACGAGTACTGAACAACAGGGGTAAAAATAATGAAGAACTGTCGAACGATCGGCGCAATACACGTTACTTCGTTCTGCATAGTGAACCAGACCTGATGCACAATGTGCGATTTCATTCGTACATCGTTCATCCACCGGCTACAAAAATTGAGTTTTTTTCGTTAGTCGAATGAATCGACGCGCATTCAAGGGGTGTAAAGTAATGGATTGCATTCGAGAGATGAACACATAAAACTTTTTCAAGTGATTTTTTTCATAGAAATAAAATTATTTAATATTTTAAAGTATTCATATATTAAGAAAAACAATTAATTAAACAACACTCTTTCAAGATTTAAAACACTTTTCTAAGAATACTTGGCGAAAATAAATGTATCACTGATTTGTAAATAAATGAATTTTAATTCTAATATTCAATAATAATGGTTATGTTAGTTATGTATTGATAAAAATCATAGTATTAGCACCATGATTAACGCACTAAATAGTATAGTTTAAAATAATTGAGAACATTATTATTCTTTTTTGTTTAAATTACTAAAAAATTAAAATTGTTTTTATTTTAAAAATAGATTTTAATTAAACTGAATTGTAGAAATATGAAATTATAATTTATAAAGTTTACCTTGCAATTTCCAGACACATTTTATTTATACTTAACACTCATAAAGTTTTAAATTTCTATTCATTTTATTCTATTTTTTTTTCTTATACCTTCTTTTTTCAAAATTAATTTTTTTAAATCATTTATTCAGTGTAAAAAAATCAAAATAAACATCAAAACTTAACCTTCAGTTTTATTTATTAACAGTTTTTATAAAAAAAAGTGAGAATCGACAACTTCATACTTAACAATTTCTTTTCTAAAAACTTTTGGTCTATTACGGTCGACCGTAATTGACAAATATTTTTACATTATCTTTGCAATAAAGTATTTTTTGGAAGCACATTCACGAGATATTAATTGGCACATGCGAAAATGTATGCAAGTACTTTTCAAATACTTTTATTTAATTTTCGTGGAGTATCACTCCAAATACGGTCGTTTTTAAATTTTGTACGCATGTGTTTTCTGTTATTTAAATTACAACAGTTTTTTGAAGACACAAGGCACATCAATTTACTATGTCTCAAAATTATTCTAATAATTTGAACTCTTATTTCCCGTAAATCATTTTGATGTGCCATTTGTCTTATTAATGAAATATGATAAGTATGTCAATTACGATCAAAAAGGTTAAAAGTAAGGGACAACTTTTAAAAGCTTATAACTTTCTTCACAATTGACAAATTTTTAATTTTCATACGGAAAACTGTTCACTGTTCCCAGATAGCACGACTTCTTGCTGTAAGGCCACTGTAAGGATATCTGTAGGGGTTGTAAGGCTTACCGCGTAAGGCTGTTGTAGTCCTACATAAGTCTAAAAATTTCCGCATTACCGTAAGCTTATGAATAAAAGCTGATGTGGGATTACACCTAATCCTACTGTAAGCTTACTCGAAAAACTCATAGTAGGCTTACATGTAAAAGTTAATGTAAGCTTACAAGTAAAGGTTGAGGTAAGCTTACAAGTAAAAGTTGTGGTAAGCTTACCTCAACCTTTACTTGTAAGCTTACATCAACTTTTGGGTCAGAATTTCTCAAACGGATCACTTTTAAAAAAATATTTTTTATTTTCTTCCAAAATTTTTTTTTTTACTTCTGGCAGAGTAAAAGAAAGACCCTGAAAATTGTAGACCAAAAAAAATTTTGTTGTTAATGTTATTAACAATTTAGTTTTTTTGTAGTCTTAAATTAAAAAAATTTTTTCTCGAAATCCAGTTAACCGATTTTAAAAATTCAAAAGGGGTTTTCTTCTTCTTGAAACAAAGTATTTAAAAATAATTTTTGTTTTTTAAAAAATTAATTTTTAATAGTTTTTAATATAATTTGTTTATAAATTGTTAATAACAAATTGTGTTCTGCGCCTCCTAGAAAAAAAATAAAAATTGTATTGTATTGCCAATATCCCCCTGAGCAAAAAAACGTTTAGAAAAAAAATGTACATCAATTACAAAAAAAGTTATTAAATAATTAGTGTCGCGGTGCAGAACGATATATGACTCGCAAGCACGGCTCTCATGGCACCTGTGTGCACTGGCGCTACACTATAAGTTTGTACAAATTCTAACAGTCTCAATATTTAAGGAAAAAGTAATACAGTTTAATTATTCGTATATTTATATAACATTTTGTTTAAAAAATATTAATATTACAATATACCTATTAAAATAACAATATAATTATATATAGAGTTTAACGTCTTGTATCGCTTTGTACGGCCGCGGTTATTATTTACTAACTTTTTTCATAATTAACGTGGGCAGATCACAATTTATAAACAAATTATTTAAAAAACTATTAAAAATAAATTTGTTTAGACACTAAAATAATTTTTAAATACTTTGTATTATAAAAAAGAAAATCTGATTTATTATTTTTAAATAAGTTTATAAATAATTTTAACTGAAATTTTTGAAAATATAATTGAATTTAATAAAATTTGTTTTGATATTCAAAGTAATCATGTTTATTTGTAGTAATGTATATTGCTGTTTTTTAAAATAAATTTAATTCAAAATTTTATAAGGGCCAAAATAAGTGAAACCGGCCACTTGGAAAATTTTTGTCCCAAATTTTTAAGTTATCTATGATTTTTGGTAGATATATGAGTACACTTTTACCTCCTGAAATATTTTTCAAAAAAAAATATTATTTTAGAAGTAATCAGGTGTTAAAGTTTTGGGTCATTTTATTTTCATTTTATTATTACTTTGAAACAAATAAAGATAATTAAGTGAATTTTTTTTTAATTAAAGTTTAAAGTCTATACTTCAAGGATTAAATAAAACGATTGCTAAAAAATGAAAATTTATAATTGTTTTTAACAATTATTTTAAACAATTGCAAATTGAAGAATGTTCTCAATGTTTTTGAAAGATTAAATTACGATGTATTGATGTGCAAAACTCCAAGCATTAAAATAAAAAAAAAATCAGTAACCTCCATTATTACAGAAATTAGGTAGATTTTTTTGACAAAATGCAGGAAAAAATCCACTTTTAATCTTAAAAATCCGCTTGAAAGCGTAAAGTTTGTAACAACAAAATATTTCAGGGGGAAAAAGTGTACTCATATATCTACCAAAAATCACAGATAACTTAAAAATTGGAGAGAAAAATTTTCCAAGTGGCCGGTTTCACTTATTTTGGCCCATAAATAATAGAATTTTATAAATATTTTATTAAACCTTTTTTTAAATAATTTTAATTCAAAAATTGATCTTGTAAATCAATTTATCAAATTTTTTACAATAGTACCTAATTAAATTTTTTAGAAAAATTTTATTACAATAAAATAAATGAATCATTTCGAGAAATTTTAATAAAATGTATTAAAAATAATTGAATTCCTATCAAAAAATTAAATTCTTACAAATATTTTTACTATTTAGAAAAATAATTTAATCATTTCAAAGAATTTTATTAAAATTATATTGAAAATAGTTAGATTTCTTCTGTGAATTTTACACCCAAAAAAATATTTTTAATTTTATACGATTTCTCTTCTTTTGCAGCATTTTTTCCTCTAATATGTGGGCATTAAATTCTTCTTTTCAAATTGAGAGGATTTTTCTTTTTCATATTTTGTTATTAAATATAATTTTTTAACCAATTTGAAGCTGTGTTCAGAAATACAAAAGAAACTTAAAAATCTTCTTTTAAATGTAAATTTGTTTTAATTTCAGAGGAATAATTCCAATCAATGAAGAAAAATTAAAATTCATCTTTTAGTTAAAAAACTTTCAAATCTAAAAAAAATTCCTTTTTTTGTTGATGAATCTTCGTTAATTTCACGAAGTAGTATAAGGAGACCTCACGCCACTTAAAAATCTGCACAGATTGGGGGGGACAGAGATCTCAGAGATTGCACTAGTAGCAGAGGTTGCGCCTCTGTGCTGAAAGTAGGGTACTACAGTTTTTCGTCTGCTATTAAACAGCAACATAACCTACGTCTGAAAGAATACAACCGCGAGTGTCATGTTGAAAATGAAATATTTCGTGTAAATAATAGTGCAAATTATTATTGAAATAAAAAATATTATTGGTGACAAAAAGATATGTATGATTATTTGAATAATTTCAACTTCAGTAATTGTTGAGTAAGTATATAAACAAGAAATAATCACACACTTCAAATAAATATATATGCAATTTATGAAAATACATAGTAATGTTTATTTAACAAATGTTTTTTAATTTTTCTATTAAAATTGTTACAGAAATGATGTCGGATACGGAAAGTAATTTTACTTTTGGAAAATGCCAACAAAATCTAAAATCTCTTAAATTACCTTCTAACTGTTGGTGTACAATTCACGGAAATGACAATTTTTTTGCTTTTGTAAGAACAGGAGATGATGCCAATTTTCAAAGGAAAGTTGTTGTTTCAAAAAATTTTAGTGTTAAACTTTTTTTTAACGAGAAACTGAATCCACTTTCAAATTTTATAACTATACAAAGTGAAGAACAAATTAGTAAATTATTACAAACTCTTGATGAAATGGAGTGAATTATGGAGCTATTCTCTCAGGGATTATTAGATCCACAAATTTTATATAGATTGGAATTTTTATTAAATCAAATGAAAAAAACTTCGACATTCGAAGGATAAATTGAATATATTTTTTTGAGTGATATTATGTATTATATTTTCAAGGATTATAAGGTCCACATCTTTTATGTTGATTGGAATTTTTATTCAATCAAATTTTAACAATATACGAAATGAAATCAAATTATTTTGTATTGCAAATAAAGATGAAAGTAATTTTTTGCACAAGTTCTGTTTATATTTATGTGCATAAATTATAATGTTTATGAATTATCGTAAATCACAGTTGTCATACAATTATAATTGTAAAATTATAAAATAAAGTATTAACTTTTTTAAGAAACGTTGTTTTTGATTAGAAAGTATCCACAGATACTATTGTATTCATTGTATCATACAATATATTCACATGTGCACACAAATAAATACGTCCTATTCACTTATAGGTAAAAAACATTTTTCTACAAGAAATAATAACAAAAAATATAATTTAAATATAAATTAAAAATATTAGAACAAAAGAATAATAACAATTTTTAGATATTTCAATACGTTTTGTCAACATTTTTAAAAATTTTTGTCCTTGCACTTCAGTGTAATCATTAATTTTCATCGCATTCAAAAATCTTAATTGTTCTTTCCTCATATAGAATCATTTCTAAAAATTACGAATACTTATTTATTATGAGTACTTAATTTGTTTTATGTTTTTTTGCAGAGATTTCATTATTTGTTGTTTTTGCTCTTTTTTGTTAAGTTTTCGCCTTGTAAACCAAATTAACTGAATCGCAACAATTGTTTCTTGATGTGTCAGCTTGTACTTCAGAACTACTGCTTGATTTAGTAGATAATTTTGCCGCTTTTCGTTTTTCTCTGCTTTTTTCTTTTAATTCATTATGAATCTTATTATATTCCTTGCACACGAAAAGCATTCTTATTGTCAAGTAAAAAATAACTATTCTTCTTGTTAAAAGCATTTCATGCTTGCTGCATCCAACAAAATTTATCGAAGAAAATGTTTCTAGGGTTTCGGATATTTTTTGCAAAGTGTTTTTTTCTATCCCTTTTTCGTGAATGGTCTGTAAAATTGATATTTCAAGTACCGAAATTAAATCGTACAATTTTACAGACGGGTGTTTTAAATACCCTTTCGATTTCATCTCTATCAATTTATGCTTCTCAGGAATGATGTCATTTTTAGATAGGGTCAAACTATCTACGCAAGCTTGACAAAGAGAAGGCTTATTATTTACAGAGAATCTAGCAAACCGTGATCCTTTCCTACTAACATATCCCGTGACATACGTCAAAGCATATTCTGATGCTTCGAACAATGAGTAATCATGTTCGAAAAGAATTTGAGCTGACTCTTGTAAATAGTCAGTACCGTTTCCCCTATCGATGATGGTGTCTATAATTCCTTCCCACTGCTCATGTCTGTTATTATTGTCCTTTATGTCTTTCAGACTTACAAGTGTTTGTAAGATTTCACTTCCTTCGACATTGCACCCTTTTGGTGGTTTGATCAGTGAGTATGTGGAGACCAATTTATACATTTGTATAAACAAAATTGAATCTGGGTGATCGTTGGCCCCACAACACTCTCTCATTAAACCGAAAAATCTCTAAAATAAAAAAATTAAGATACATTTTATAGTTAATAATACATTGAAAAATTCTACATTTGATTTATAATCACCTCCACGCAATCCTGATTAAGTCGACCTGTCATTAAATACGTAAAATTACATTTGTCAACTAAGAACTGACAAATTTCTAAAGTAGCTTGAAGTGAAATTTTTAGCCCATACAAGCAATTGTCTGTCAAAATGTTTTTGGCATTTTTCGATTCAGCAATTTCCTCCCACTCTTCAAGATAATTGATAAAATTTTTGACAATCTAAAATGATAATAAAACATGTAAAACTCAACAAAGAGTAAATGGCATGATTTAAAAAAAGTCAACTTATATTCCATTGTTCGTTACCGGGTGACATTGCACTTGCAGGTGTATGACTATTCATGGCATTATTTAATTGATTGACCCTTTTACAGAAAGTTTTCGTAGCGGTGCAATCTTCTAAGTCTACATGTCGATTTTCATAAATCTCGAGTGCATCATGAATACTGAAAAACTGTTTATAAATCTATATAGATTTATTCAATAAAAAGATTAGTACTGTATTAAAAAAATGTAATTATCAAAATACCTGAAACGCCAAAGCAACGTTCATCTTTTGATAATATTTCGGATCAATGTGCTCTTTCCGAAGTTTAAAATTGACTTTCAAAGCATAGGGATCCTGGTGCAACATTTCCAGTAAAGCATACCAATGCTTTTTTGATATATATCCGTCAGGGGTCTAATATTAATATTAAACTATAATATTAACATTTAGTAAGGTGACAGGGTGTCTACTTACTACAAACGTTCAACAAAATTTCCAACTTTTTCCTGCTATATTCTAATTTTTTCCCGATTTTTTCTCAACAAATTTAAATTTAATTTCGAACATAAATAAATCTGTAAATTTAAAAAAAAAGTGTTTTCAATAATATTAATTGAAAATGTGTGAAATAATAATTGAATCAAAATTATAAATATATTTTAATTTAATTTTTAGAAGCAAAAAATTGATTTCAAACTGTGACTTTAAATTTTAAAAAATATTATAAATAAATAATTTAAAAATAATTAAAAATAAATTTTGTTTAGAAAAATTCAATTGTCTTGAAACAGTAGAATTGAAAAATTAAAACAAATTAAATTAAAAACTAATTAATAAAATTAATAACTAATAAAAATTTTAAATATTAATCTTCGCCTTTAGAAACATGAATTTATTAGAATATAACTCTTCATAAAATTGAATTTTTAAATTAAAATACTTTGAAAATTACATTTGTTAAAAATTTTCTGATGAAATTCTTAAACAAACTTTATTACACATTTTCAATAAAATTGTACAATATTTCTATTAACTGTATCATTTTTTAAAATTTATTTACATAATATGTTTGCATTGGTAACTGATTTTTTACTATTAAATTAATACGAGGCTTTTATATTTTTTAAATATCTTGCCAAGATGGTTGGGGAGGGGATTGTTAAAATTTTATTCCGCCGAATCTGATTATATAATTTTTTACTTTTGATCCTTAAAAGTAAGCACTCATATATCCACTGAGTAGTATATCTCATGCTACGAGTATTTTTATATTTCGAAGCTGCAAAACAGGCTTCTACTGCAATTCTTTGCTTTTCTGGGAGTTTCGACAGAACTTCATTTAAAATTGATTTTTTAGATAAAGAACAATTTTGGCGAAGTTTTTCAGCATTAATTTGGATACGTTTAATCTATAAAAAAATTGAAGTATACATTTTCTTAATTTTTTGCATTTTTGGGATAAATAAGAAAAATTAAAATTAAAGAAACAGGAAAGGATGTTATAATAATAATTCAAAATTTTTTTAAGAATTATTTTACCTTTTTTTGCAGCGTGGCATTTTTTCGATGAAGACCAATGTATTTTTCTCTCATTTTCTTTCTTAAAAGTTTTCTTTTCTGCTCGACTTTTCGTTTTCTCGATTTCTGTTTCAGTTTCTTTTTCTTCAGTTTTTTGCACATGAAACAAAATTTCCTTTGAGGACCAGGAGTACTTTTCAATTTTCCCATGACATAGCCTTCACAGTTTTTAGACCTGCAATAATTTATAGTTATTTTTTTCAACATTACATTCCTCAAGGAGATTTTCCCAACTATAAGTAACTAAGGGACTTTCAACTTGAGGAATTGATGTTGAAAAATATACTGGTACAGCATTTTTTTAATGATGGTCTATTTCGTGTTATTTTATGGATAGTACCATCTTTCAATGTCGTTACGAAATCTCTTTCTACATCCTCCTCACGAAAATGTAAATCACAAATTTTGCAATTTTTCGTAAGGGTTTTTTTTGCATGTAATGACACTGCATTACACCACCTATTTAATATTTCGTCCTAAAAAGAAAAAATGTAAACTGCAGTAGTATTATTTAAAGTTTATTTTTACACAAAAACAATTAAATACACTTACGTTAAAAATATTTTAAATAAAAAACTACTTACGGTGTTCGGTGAAAACAAACATCTCGTAATTCCCGATTTCATTTGCTTTCGAGAACCCGAAGTGCACCCTTTTACACTGCAAATTGTAGGCATTTTTAATTACATAAATAACACATTTTGCAAAACCACGTGCTATACACAAGGCACAACTTGCTAACAACCGCTTATTTCTTTATATATATTCACTAGTTTAAATTTCAGCCGCAACAGCGCTGAGTCTGATAGTGGTGCAAATACTCATAACTATAACCCCCCCAAAACGTGGTGGTTTTTTCCGCTGCAAAGCATTGGCGTGAGGTCTCCTTATACTACTTCGTGGTTAATTTATTTATTTACTCTCCCTACAATAGGTAGGGTTCGAGACTCCCAAATACATACATAATAATCTTAACCTAAATTTACAACAATCCTTACAACTAAACATTCTCTTCATACAACTTAACCTAAACGCAACTCAACCTACATACAACTCTCTCCACGCTCTCAACCTTACAAATCGCCAATGCCGGGCTTTCGTTTCCAGTTCCTTTTATGCCCATGCTGGCTTCGACCCAATTCGCCCACCCTTTTTCAAAAAACCTTCTACTCCTTTTTCACCTCTCTTACACCCTCCAGACATCCACTTTTACCCATCCATCCATCCATCTAAGCAAAATCTTCTCACCTCATTCCCAGCCTAACCCTGTCTATCACACTTTACACGCTTCCATCACACCTCCCGTATCCTCTCTCACAACATACTTTACCCCATCCACCCAAATACAATCTTTACCCATTCTTACCTGTTTCCCACTCGCTCTCTCCGTCCACGCTCTTTCTCTCAATAACCATACCATTCTTCTCTCCCTCCAACTTCTATCCTCATCTATTCTTATTACACTTCCTTTCAGTCTTCCTTTCCCTCTCATCACATCCATTTTCTCTTCCTCACTACCCAACTCCACCAACCATAACTTTGAGAAAACTTATGACCGAATAGCACGAGAGTATTATTGGCCAGGTATTTGGAACGATGTGCACAACTATGTGACGCATTGTCACCAGTGCCAACTACATAAGGTATCATAAGCCGGACCCGTCGGACTAATGGGCCAGAGAATTGTAGAGAGACCGTGGGCCGTGGTAGCCGCAGACACAATGGAATTTCCACCGAGTAAGAGCCATTACAAGTACTTGGTGGTGTTCCAGGACTTGTTTTCGAGGTGGATAGAAGTGAAGCCATTGAAGTCAGCAGACGGAAAGTCCGTAGCCAGAGCATTCGAGCAGTTAGTCCTATTCAGATGGGAAACGCCAGAGTACTTGCTCACCGACAATGGTAAGGAGTATGACAACAGATTTCTCAAGGAAACACAGCAACACAGGCGGCCACGAAGACGTCTCCTGCGTTCATGAATTACGGAAGACACCCTAAGCCTGTGAAGAGTCTGCGAAGAGAGGTCGAGAGTAAGAGACAAGTAGTGAGAATAAGCCGAAAGATTGGGTAGAGAGGGTGACGAGACTAGACGCGTTGAGAGACATGGTAGCCAGAAACATCGATAAAGAGCGAGCCAGACAGACGAAGTATTATGACAAAGGTAGGAGAGACGTGACCTTTAAAGTAGGGGACTTAGTATTGCGAAAGAGCCACAAATTGTCGAGTGGGGCACAAAATTTCGCGACGAAGCTAGCGCCGAAATACGAAGGTCCGTACGAGATCGTCGAGGTCCGCTCGCCAACCGTATTTATCCTACGCGATGAACAAAGCAGGCGAGTTCCTAAAGTCCATATCACTGACTTGAAACCATACTTACCTATTTCAAATCCATAAAATGTCATGTTCTTGTGAGTAAAGAAATTCTTTCAGAACGAGTTGGGAGCCAGGGCCAGAGAGAGGAGTCGAGAAAGCGGAAGAGAGAGAAAATGCCAACGCCACGGAACACCCGTAGCCAGAGGTCGTCGAGCCGCCACCGAGTGTCCTCCGAGTTTGTGGGGACAGAGTGGGAAGCATCCCTATCTCCCCCACGAATCAATCGCCAAGGAAGAGGCCAAAGTGGTCACCGACCGGCACCGGAGTTCCAGCACGGGGAAGCTCAAACGAGAGGGCCGTCCTACTTATCTTTCCGATCACGGAGAAACTGATAGGGGAAACACTAGTGGCCAGGAGAGAAAACGTGGAAAGGAGGAGAGAGGTACACCGAACCGTGGAGGAAACGGAAGGGGCAGTTGGGGGACAGAGAGAGTTTGTGACGAGGCCAGAAGACTAGGGAGAACTAAGCGCGTTAGAGGAGAGAGGAACGAGGGAGAAAAGGAAGGTAGTCCGACCAGATGGAGCCGAGGTGGTCACCCCTTACCGATGGCCGGCTGAACAGGGCCCTGAGGAAAGCAACGAGGCGTACGAGAGTCGACTCGCGGAGTACGAACTGGAGATGTTCTTGAACTCCAAAGAGCCAATGACTACGGTGGCATTGGAGAAAGCCAGAGCCCAGCAGAGGAAGGTCCTCCAAGCGCGGCGTGAGAGGCAATGGACAGCTGACGACTTCGAAAGCCATCCACCCATGCCACGAGCAGTAAGGTCGAAGAGCCCCCAACCAGGACCACCGACCGAGCCAAGACGACAGTTGGGAGCAAGGCCAAAAGAGAAAGGGGGACCCCAAGTCAGGACCATAGAGAAAGGCCAGAGCACGAAGCAGAGGGAACGGAGAGGTGAGGGACCACCACTCAAGCAAAAAGGCGAGTGGGATAGTGTTCGGGGGACTAAAACTCATCCCGACGGAGAGGTCGGTAGACCCACCGCCCTACAGTTGTTTCAACTGCTGGCGAGGGGGGCACAATGCCGAGGAGTGCCGCCAACCAGAGGAACGGCCAGTGAGAGAAGAAGATAAGGAAAGGGGTAGGGTGGAAGAGTTGGTGGAGGCCGAGTTACTGAGACCAAGTAGCGGTCAGATTGCTGAACCGGACGCCCATGAGTCAGAAGTAGCAGCTGAAGAGGAGGAAGAAGCAGGGAAACCGGAGGACCTGGCTCAAAGCATCCTAACGTTAACCAAGGCACTAGCGGGGTTACCAGCCGAAACATTGGACTTGGCCATACGTCAGCTCCTTAGAGAAAGGGAGAGAAAGATAGGAAAGGAAGCACAGAAGTGAGCCAGAGAGAGAGGGGGGGCAAAGAGAGTTGTGAGAGCCAGAGAGGATTAGGGAGGCCAGAGAGAGTTGTGAGAGCCAGAGAGGTTTAGGGAGGCCAGAGAGAGAGGGGGAGAGCTACCGAGAAAGTAGGGAAGCCAGGGAGAATAGGAGAGCCATGGAGTAGCAGCCAAGGGAGTCAGGAGGATGACGGTCCTATATAAAATAGTACCGGTCATGGGGAGGGGATTGTGACGATGTGAATTGTCATTTTGACCTAAATCGATTGAAAATCCTACATCGCCATGCCATCTGTCGGAAAAGCCCTAAACTGATAGGCCCCAGTTATCATGGGTGGTGAGGAAAAGCTAGTACCACCAGCTGACCCAACAGTCGGGAAAAAGGAGGTCGCGCGGCTAGCTTGACGAGAGAAAGTGGTAGATGGCGGGGCCAGTATCACTTTCAGAGAGAAAGGAGAAGAAGAAGACGGGCCACGTGGGAAAGTCGAGACGCAACGGTGGGCCTTGTATTCGCCACCATATTGAAAATCTGTCTAGCCGCGCCGGTACACCGTACATTGCCGCCAGCGAAATTTTCGATAATTCTTGTGTGATTGTTGAAGTTGTGAGATAAATTGTGTGTATTAGTGGAGCGCGAAGCTCAAGAGTTTATTAATTGTTAAATAAAACTCAGTGGTTATCGTGAAAGTGAGGAGTTATTATTGTTTTTCCCTCTTGCCAAATTCCTTGGGACTTGCCGTCGCATCGCCATCAAGGAGAATCGAGCCGAGGAGGACCATTTGAATTGTAAGTGCACCGAGTCGTCGTGGGTAAGTCGTTGCCAGATTTTAAACCAGTCGTGTCTCGCCGTTAGCTTTTCTGCTGCCAATTTTGTTTGGGCAGAATCTCCTCTGAGCGAGAGAGAAACTCGAAGGTCGAGAACTCTTGATAATGCAACATACATCTGACCATGATTAAAAACATCTAAGAGACGCACCACTCTGTTATTAATATCATCAACATCAACGTTTCTAGCTGCTAAAATTGCACACCTTGACAACTCCTTAAATTTATTCTGTTGTATTCAATGACCATTCATTTCTTCAGCAATATCTATATTGCCTTGTTGAAAAACAAATTCTTGTATTTGGATGTTATCACCTATATCATTTAATTCACCCGTAACAACTTTAAGTAGGAAATCTACAAATTCTGTTTCCTCTGGTAAAGCTCTAATATTTTCTATTAATGTGTACTTTCGGAAATGTTTCCATAATATGCTATTTTATATTGATGAATTTATTATTTCTAATCTAGTACCTCGTTCTTTTATCGGTAAAATTTGTGAAAAACCTCCTCCTAGGATAACAATTTTTCCACCAAAAACTTCATTTGATTTCATTATGTCTCCTAATAACTTATCCATAACTTCTAAGGCATGTTTTGGAGCCAATGGTGCTTCATCCCAAATAGAAACATCAGTATTTTTAAAAAAAAGTTCTTTTTTGACTGAACTTTAATATTTGAAGATGTATCACTGTACAGCGGAACAGGTAAGCCTAAAACTTTATGAACAGTTTCCCCTTTAGGAAGCAGAGTGGCAGTTATACCTGTAAAAGTCATGTTGCAAAAATTTAGTTTTTCCAGATCCTCCACAACCATTAATATATAAGCATTTAGAACTATTAAAAGAAAAATATATAATAAATATATAAAAAATATATAACTATATAAATAATCAGACAATATCCTTCATTTAATAACATTGATTTTATATTTTTATAAGCTGTTTTTTAGCATCAATATTGTCAAGTTTTGAATAGTCTTCTGGCATTTGACCCTTAAATTTTTTCCAAAGTTTTTCTGGATGTACAAGATGACAATGAAATAGAATTCTTATAAATAATTGTCGAAGTGAATGAGACATCATCCATAAGGTAGCTTCTTCAATTGTCCTAATCCACTCACTATCATCTTCTATGAGTCCTAATGCTAAACAGGCAGATGTAAAAGATTTATGAATATAACTCCATTAACTGTTCTTAAACTTTGGAAAGAAGTTACTCCTTTTACTGTCAGCAACAATAATCTAAGATGAAGTAACTCTAATTGTCATGGATTAACTGAAAACATTCTTCCAAATACTTTTTCTTTACGAATTATTTTTTTCCATTAAAGCGTTTTCGTAACCCACGTAAAATGTTCTGGTATTTCTGAATAATAATACTGTAGAGCAGAAATATCACGTTCATTAGGTTTAAAAAAAATCGAGCATTTTTGTATTTTTCTGCAAATCAAGTGAAACAATGTTAATATATTTCCCTTCACGAATAATAACATTCTGTTCATTTGGTAAATGTATAGATATACGATTAATACTATGGCTCTTTTTCCCCAATGGTTCGATTAAAATTCTTCAAACTGCCTCAACAGGACTTAAATATCTATTCTCTTCATAATGATTAATTTCATTGTGATCAACAGTCAACTCACCATTGGCATTTGTAATAATAATGGATGCAGCATCATAACCCTTGAATATACATTTATGGGTCAGTCCACTGACTTTCGTCTGAGAGTCGTTGCGACCATATTTAAAAAAAATCTAATTTTCATATATGTAAAACTCGATGACTTGCTGAGTTCATTAACCATAATATAATAGTACAAATTTTATTTCGTTAAATAGTATTAATTATCAAAAGTAGGTGGTTCACGATGTGATTTCGTAACCTTAAAATTTTTAACTTTTTTAAAGACTTTATTATTCAAAAACTATTAAATATTAGGTGTTGGTACTTACCACAAATATAAATATTTCGATTCTGCACGTTCTAACGACCAATATAAAGTTTTCTTTCCTCTCCTTAGACGTCTTGACTCGTGTCCAGGAGACGATTATATAATATTTTTTCGTTTTTTTTCGCTGAGGTCGGCATACCTTGTCCGACGAAACGTTGTAATATAACGAAAATTTTTTGAATTTTTTATTCTACTCACCTTCCCAAGATCATTTAATCTAAACTCATATTGGTTAATATTTAAAAGAATAATGCATTTAATTAATAATATTAATTTTTCTTTTCAATTTTTGTTTGGCACGATAATTTCTTTGATTTTCCACTGCACTTTTTCAGACAGTTTTAAATAAAGAACTGGTTTCGTTTACACTGTCATGTCGATTCGTTATTGAAGGAATAGAAGCAACCATATATGAAGCGTTGGGTGCGTTAGGCGGATAACGCCCGTTTTGATGTTATTCAATGAGAATTATTACAATATCCTTTAGTTCATATTACCAAAAATTTATTTCGATTTGAGACTTCTTGACGATGCTATAAATAAAAATCTGCTTGAATGTTACATAATTTTGTAATTTAAAATGTTTTTTAATAGAATTGCATGTAAAAGCAGGTGAAAATCGACACTCCATTAAAAAAATTTGCTTAAAAAAATTTTCATCAAAAATGTACATTTTATAAAATTAAAAATGATTTAAGGCGTAATTATATTTTAAAAATAATTAAAATCAAAAAATATATTTATAAATATTTAAAAGTTCAATTTATCGTGAGTTTAAACTTAAAATTTCACAAACGCCTAAAACATTGTATGGTTAGGCGAGTGGCTGGGTGCAAGAAAGGCGTATAAATTAGTTTTGAAAAACATTATTATTAAATAGTTAATTGCAACTTTCTCTTAATTTTAAAATTGATATTAATAGCTTAATAAAAGACTAATTAAATAAAAAGAAGTTTGTTTGATTTGAATGTACAGTTTTCGGGCCTTTAAAGTTTACATTTTTAACTTGAAATATCTCCGTTCATCGTTTTTTGTTATACGCCCTTCTTGCACCCAACGCTTCATTTTTTAAATTAACAGATTCATTCATGTTATCATCATTTCGACGCCTCCCGTTCATATAATGCTTATTGAAAAACAAATGCAAGATGATTCTTATTCACTTTTTGGTGCAAGACAATGCTTATTCGATTTTCCGTGCAATAAAATGCTTATTCGAAATTCTATGCGAAAATGTACATTCTGAAATTAGCTTATTCTATGAATTTAATAAAATTTTCAATTCGGTATAATTTATAATTGCAATTGCTTAAAAAATATTTCTTAATACGTGTGATAGGATCCGTGTTTAAAGTTTCTTATAACAATAGACACGTACTGAAATTCTCAGATATTTAAATGCAATTTAATATTAATAGGAAGATTTAGGGTTACATTTATTGTTCTGTCAGTGGCAATTGTTTTGCACACAATTTTGAATAAGCATTTTATTGCACAGAAAATCGAATAAGCATTGTCTTGCACCAAAAAGTGAATAAGAATCATCTTGCATTCGCTTTTCAATAAGAATTATATGAACGGGAGGCGTCGATTTGAATCATTAACTTGATTGAACAAATTTTTATCATCAAACAAAGATTTTATTTAATTTCCTTTTTGCAATTCATTAGAAATTACATTTATTGAATCATTAAATAAACAGCTTATTTCCTTTTCTTTTTTTCCCTGTATTTTTTTTTGTATTCTGCCTGGCCTTTTTTAGGGTTTCGTGGCCAAGGGACAAAACCCTTATAGCGTGACTTCGGTGTCCGTCCGTAGTTTTTGGCAACGTTGCCGTGGCAACCGTTGCTATGTTAATGTTTGCCATAACAACCGTTGCCGTCTGAATTATTAATAATATTAATTTTTAATTTTGTTTGGCACGATAATTTCTTTGATTTTCCACTGCACTTTTTAGAACAGTTAAAGGGCCTCATACGATCCTATTTTGGATCTTAATATATTGAGCTAATCCTTTAAAGTGAATTGGAATAAGGTTCCGATGAAGGTTTTGGTCCAGGAACATTAGCTATAAATGATTCATGTGATGGTTCCTGTACTTAATAGTAATTATTAATTTAAATTATTAATTAATACTTAATAGTAAGTATCCTGTAAGAAAGCCGTAAAGGAACCAATTTATATATTAATATAATAAATAGAGTAATTTTAGTAAGATTAATATGTAATAATTTTAAACAATTTATTAAAATAATATGAATGAATGGTAGGGTCATTTGGGCTAAATGTAATGTTTCAGCTAAATTTACAAATTAAAAAATAAGTGCGACATCAATATTTTTACCTCAGCTCACCCACAAGATGTTATGAGTTATGCCAATGTTATTTCAACAATTGGCAATTTATTTTCTAATGCAAAAAAGATTGAAAATCAAAGTTTACTGTTTCAGTATTTTGTCTTGCATTTGCATAAAAAGAAATTAAAAAATCAAACTAAACTTTGTAATTTTTCCTTGTTAATAAAACGTGAGAATTTTTTAAGTGAAAGTGAGAGTAAAAAGTGAGAATTTTTTAAGTGAAAGTAAAAGTTGTGACGTATGATTTTGAACAATTGGAATTATTGCCCAAAATTTCTGCTTACGTCAAGCAAAATCTGACGCATTCAACAACAAGAAGATTTGAAATTTAAATTAATAAAATTTCGCCGTCAGGCGCCAATTAATTTTTATAGATCCAATTAATAAAACTCTACTCTGCTCGGCTCAAACCACAATACAACTCAATGCCTCTGAGATTCTCTCTCTCCCAGAGGAGATTCTGCCCGGACAATTGGCAAGCAGAAAATCCCAACGACGAGACACGACTGGCACTAGACTGTCAAACGACTTACCCACGGCGACTCGGCTATCTCACCCTCGGCGTTCCTTTTCCTCGGCTCCTCGTGGCAGCAAGGCGGCAGTGCTCGCTAGGAACTCGTCAAGGGGGTGGGAACACAAAATTTACACCACACTCTCACGGCAAATCCTTTATTTATTGTCTCCGTAAATTTACAACAATTCCCCGAGCTTCACGCTCCACTATCTCACCACACAAAATGTTCCCAAAAACACTCAATTTCGCGATGGAAAATTAAAAGATTACTCGCAGCGATGGATTGTGTACCGGCGCGGCAATGTAAAAATTAATTATGGCGGCTAATATATGGGCCACCTGTAGCGTCTCTTGAATTTTCCTCGTGGCCCGTCTTCGTCTTCTCTTTGCTCTCCAAAAGTGATACTGGCCCCGCCATCTACCACTTTCTCTCGTCAAGCTAGCCGCGCGACCTACTTTCCCTCGACTAGTGGGTCAGCTGGCGGTACTAGCTTTTCCTTACTAACCATGAAAATGGGGACTTGTCAACTAGGGGCTTTTCCGACAGATGGCATGACGATGTAGAATTTTCAATCAGTTTCGAGCAGCATGAAAATTCACATCGTCACAAAGTGAGAATTTTTTGAGTGAAAGTGAGAGTGAAACGTCAGAATTTTTTTAATTGAAGGTAAAAAGGAGAATTTTTTTAGTGAAAATGAGAGTGAAATGTGAGATTTTTTTAAGTGAAAGTGAATTTGAAAGTGAGAATTTTTTAGTGAAAGTGACAGTGAAACGTAAGAATTTTTTAAGTGAAAGTAAAAGTGAAAGTGAATTGTGAGACTTTTTTAAGTGAAAGTAAATTTGAATGTGAGAATTTTTGTGTGAACGTGAGGGTGATTTTGAGAAATGAGAATTTTTTAAGTGAATGTGAGAGTAAGAGTGAAAAGTTTTAATTTTTGAAGTAAAAGTGCGGGTGAAAAGTGAAAAATTTTTAAGTGAAAGTGATAATTTTTTGAGTGAAAGTGAGAGTGTAAAGTGACAATTTTTTAAGTGAGAGTGAAAAGTGCGTATTTTTTTATAGTGATAGTTAGAGAGAGAGAGTGAAAAGTGGAAATTTTTTGAGTAATAGTGAGAGTGAGAGTGAAAATTGAGAATTTTTAAGTAAAAGTGAAAAGTGAGATTTTTTTTAGTGAAAGTGAGAGTAAGTGCAAAAAGTGAGAATTTTTTGAGTGAAAGTGAGAATAAGTGTAAAAAGTCAGAATTTTTTGAGTGGTAGGGAAAGTGAGAGTAAAAAGTGAAAATTTTTAAGTGACAGTATAAGTTAGAGTGAAAGTGAAAAGTGAGAATTTTTGTGGGAAGGTGAGAATTTTGTTTAGTGAGAATTATTTGAGTGAATTTGAGAGTAAAAAGTGAGAATGAGAGTTACATGAACTCTCACTTTCATTCAAAAAATTTTCACTTTCACTTTAACTCAAAAATTCACTTTTTACTCTCACTTTCACTTAAAAAATTCTCACATTTCACTTTCACTTTAAAAATTCTCACTTTTCACTCTCACTTAAAAATTCTCAATTTCAGTTTCACTCTCACTTTCACACGAATATTTTTACTTTTCACTTTTACTTAAGGGGGGAGCTTACTTTACAATGTTGAAAAATAGTGCTTTTTAAGAATTTTTTTTAGGTAGGAAAAAAATAACTTAGACCTCCAGGCTTTTGGAGATGTTTTTGTACATATTTAAAGCTTTTGTGAAAAAATTTTTAACATGAAATATTAGAAAATAGATAAGTTAAAATTAATTGTTGATAACGGTGCACATCTGATCTTAAAAAACGGTGGGCACGATAGAGACCGCAATTCTTGTCTGAAACATAAAAAAAAGAAAAATTTTAAAGTTTACATATGTACTTTCTATTTAAACTAAAAAAATTTTGAAAATTGTTTTTTTACAGTTTTGAGAAACAGTTATAGTAGTTTTTTTAAAATAATTTTTTTATATTTATCACTCAAAATTATCGAATTTTACTATTTCCTAGGAATTTTTTTAGTTCAAATAGAAACTACATATATGAACATTCTTGTTTCAGACAAGAATCCTTAAAAAATCCTCACTTTTACTCTTACTGTCACTTTCACCAAAAAAAATTGTCACTTCTCACCCTCACTTTCCCTCAAAAAATTCCCAGTTTTCATTCTCACTGCCACTTTCACTTTCATTCAAAAAATTATCACTTTCTCTCTCACTCCCACTTAAAAAATTCTTACTTTTCACTCTTACTTACATATCAAAAATCCTAACATTTTACTCTCACTTTCACTTAAAAAATTCTTACTTTTTACTCTCACTCCAAAAATTCTCACTTTTCACTGTAGTGCATTCTACAGAATGTGACTGGAAATAATTTATAAAATTAAATCCAGGGTTCTTACGGTGTAATGCTTATGCGATAATTTTTTACTCTTAAACTATTAAGCATAAAAATTTGACAAACCAAATTAAAATAATTTACCACAAACATTTTACATTACCCCTGTTGACGGTATCTAAGTTTTTCCCAGTAGCATAATGCAAGTATCGTTTCACAGGTATTCTTGAGTTTCTGTAGTATTAATTTTTAAAAGTTTAAAAAAAATACATTACAATATAAAAAAGATTAGAAATTTTCCATTTTTTAAAATTTGTTGAAAAAAATGAAACCTCCCGTTGTAATTACTATGTTTAAAAACTAAATTTATTGTTTACATATATCTCACAAACGTAATAACTGATTAATTTACTGCAATCTATCAAAATGTAAAAATTTTTTTGCCAAAAATAACGTCCTATAACCAAAACATTATAATTTTATAATTAATTTTTTAAATTAATGTTGTTTTTATTACATGTTATTTGGTTAAAATTTAGCATAATTTTTCCAAAAATTGTCTCTTATAAATAGATAATTATTTCGTTTCCTTAAAATTTTTCGAAAACATGTTTATACTTACATCTGAAATATGGAATAGTATTTTTTTGCTAAATTATGCTAAAATGTGACTAAATAACATGTTATACTCAATTATAGATCGTTTAAAAGCAATACATTAAAAATTTTAAATATAAAATTGGGATATTTGCGATTTTTTTATTTTTTTTTAACCACTTCGGTGGCGTGGCGTTCCAATTGGCGTTCCACGTCCCTGGCCAAAAGTGGCGAAAATAGCGAAATGGCGTTCCAAATTTTTCTAGATTTTTTAAGAGTATAATTAATTTTAATCTACTGCAACAATATATTTCTATGTTTTCAATATCAGGGAACAAAAAAATAACAATGAAAATTTGTTTTTTAAGATTTTCATTGTTTTTTTGGACGTTGCAAAATGTCATTTTTAATACTTTTCTACGAATGGCGTTCCACTTTCGCTCAAATATTGATAAAAAAAATCAAGATCTTTCTGTGGGAAATAATATTTATTTATATCTTAGAATCTCTGAATCGTCGAATTGTGTTATAGAATCATTTGTAAATTGTTATAAACAAATTGTGTAAACAAATTGTTAATAAAGACGATGCGTTCAATGAATTTTAATAAAAATTGATACTCGGGGGTTTATGGGGTCGCTAATAACGAATCCGATGTCAGTTTTTAAAAATTCAATATGGCGGACTAGTTTATAAAAAATTGATTGAATTTGCTTGAAACGTTTTATTCCGGGCTTTTTGGGGTCGCTGATTACGAATCCAATGTCAGTTTTGCAAAATTCAAAATGGCGGATTAAATATGGCGGACGAGTTTATAAAACAAGTTGTTCATTTTATGACCATTTCGCTTCCTCAAAATATCATAAACCAATTGCTAAATTTAATTTTAATATGTTAAGGTAATATTTAAAAAAACGCAAAATTTGAATTTTTTGTGAAAAAGAAAAATATTGATTAATTTTATAAATTTTGATGAAATGTGCACTTTGTATATATCAATCGATTCGTTTTCTTGTAAGGAATGTAATTTTGAGAATAATTTATGAAAATATTAAGAAATAAAAAAGTTATTTAAAAAAATACAAAATTTTTTTTTTAATTTTGAAAAAATTGTATAAAAAAAAATTTTGTGGATAAATTTGAAAATCCTTGTGTCAGATTTTAGGTATTAATGACTGCAATAAACCTGCAAAATTTCAGGGCAATCCATTAAAATTTGTTACAGATAATTTGTACACAATTTTTTGTGACATACACACACACATATACACATACATCTGGAGATTTGCTCAGAATTTAATATACATATATCCTAGATGAAAATGAGTCCATTTAACCATGTTTTGAAAAATTGAAAATCGTCACGAATGCAAAGCTTCCTTATGAGGAAGCAAAATTAATTGAATTCGCTTGAAACATTTTACTCGGGGGTTTTTGGGATCCCTGATTACGAATCCGATGTCAGTTTTGCAAAATTCAAAATGGCGGATTAAATATGGCGGACGAGTTTATAAAAAATTAATTAAATTCGCTTAAAACATTTTACTAGAGGGTTTTTGGGATCGCTGATTACAAATCCGATGTCAGTTTTGAAAAATTCAAAATAGCGGATCCAATATGGCGGACGAGTTTATAAAAAATTTATTGAATTAGCTTGAATCGTTTTACTCAGGGGTTTTTAGACTCCCGCGCAACGCAGTGATAACCTGCTTCTCAGACATACTAAACATACTAAAAGCAAGCGCTTGAAAAGCGAAATTTGTTTTAAAAAAATTAGAACGGACACTCCATGGTTATGTAATAAATGCGATAAACCGTTTTGCAAAAGGTGCTTTAGCTAGGCGCATAACCATTGACCACAAACCCTTCAGTAAACCCGAGTAAAACGTTTCAAGCTAATTTACTTAATTTTTTATAAATTCGTCCGCCATATTGGATCCGCCATTTTGAATTTTTTAAAACTGACAGCGGATTCGTAATCAAGGATCCCAAAAACCCCCAAGTAAAATGTTTCAAGCGAATTCAATTAATTTTTTATAAACTCGTCCGCCATATTTAATCCGCCATTTTGAATTATTCAAAACTGACATCGGATTTGTAATCAGCGACCCCAAAAAGCCCGGAATAAAACGTTTCAAGCGAATTCAATCAATTTTTATAAACTAGTCCGCCATATTGAATCCGCCATATTGAATTTTTAAAAACTGACATCGGATTCGTTATTAGCGACCCCATAAACCCCCGAGTATCAATTTTTATTAAAATTCATTGAACGCATCGTCTTTATTAACAATTTGTTTACACAATTTGTTTATAACAATTTACAAATGATTCTATAACACAATTCGACGATTCAGAGATTCTAAGATATAAATAAATATTATTTCCCACAGAAAGATCTTGATTTTTTTTATCAATATTTGAGCGAAAGTGGAACGCCATTCGTAGAAAAGTATTAAAAATGACATTTTGCAACGTCCAAAAAAACAATGAAAATCTTAAAAAAACAAATTTTCATTGTTATTTTTTTGTTCCCTGATATTGAAAACATAGAAATATATTGTTGCAGTAGATTAAAATTAATTATACTCTTAAAAAATCTAGAAAAATTTGGAACGCCATTTCGCTATTTTCGCCACTTTTGGCCAGGGACGTGGAACGCCAATTGGAACGCCACGCCACCGAAGTGGTTAAATCATGTTTATACTTTCATCTTAGTTATAGGACATTTTTTTGGCAAATCTATTCTAAAATATGATTAAATAACATGTTAAACTCAATTATACAAAGTTTGAAAGTATTTTTTAAAAAAGGTAGAATTTGAAAATTTTTTATTTTTGAATTTTTGAAAAAATTGAATATCTCTCGTTCTAATTAATATTTTTGAAATCTGTATATTTAAAAACCTTCCTTGGCCTAAGGTCAAACATTCTGACAAATTTGGTTTCAAACGGTTGAGCTGTTTTCAAGTGATTCGCGAACAAAGATTCTGTGACATACGGACATACATACATACACGAAATTTTTTATTGGCATTTTTGGAATCTTAGATGCTCAAAACGAATAATTATGTGTCACATTTTAAGTTCTGAGCAATGTACAGACAAAAGTCTCATCTTATATATATATATATATATTGATAATTAAGTTAAATTGCTTTTGTTTATAACTTTTTTTAAAAAATGAATTTGGACAATTGAAGTATATGGTTGGAAAGTCCTGTTTAATAGGAACATCTTTTCTGTACAAAGTAAATTGATTGGTTTTAAAATGAAAAAGTTATAAAGATTTTAAAAAAATTGTAGTCTAGGTTGGTCCTTACAGTCAAGGCCGGCCATGTTTAAAATTCAAACGGAATTAATCGTTGAAAAATAAAATAACATGTTTGGAGTTACGGAAAATTGATTCTTTATTGTTTACAGTTTGTAACTTAATAAAATAACAAAATAATAAAAATAAAGAATATACAAAACAAATATAAATAAAAAAAATTTGCACTAAAATATTAATAAAATTAAATAAAAATATTAATAAGATGATCAATTATATTATGAGTTATACAGAATTGCAGTTTTTGCAAATGTAGTAGCTCATCCTCATCTTTGCGCATTTTAAACACATAGTGGCCGACCTTGACAGTAAGTAACATTACCGAATTGTTGTAACCATAAAGAAATACGTTTTGGGATTCGATTTTTTATTTTGTTTTTCTTTCAACCATAAGTCCCACAAATTTTCTGCATACTTGCCTTGACGATTCAATTTATTTTTCATCTTTTATTAATGGTTTTTCACATTATGCACAAAACTTTTTTTGAGCTTTTTTTGTACCGACGTCACAGAAAACACAATTTTTGATCCTCCGAAAATGTAATTAAACAAAAAGTTAGGTTTTACTAAGACAAGCTTCGACAAGCATGCGCGTAGGTGGCGCTAGTGAACTTGACAAAAAAAAGCGAGTGGCCTACCTAGACAGTGGTCCAACCTTGACTATACTTCCCTAATTATTAAATATTAATTATTTTAGCATTACATATTTTTCTCTCTGTGATCAAGTTGTAAAGCAGTAAAATCATTAAAACTGACTTTTGCATCAGGTTCTGATAACATCCCTAGTTTTATTATTAAGGACTGTGCAACTGTCTTAGCTGATCCTTTAACGACTATTTTTAACTTAGCGTTAAAAACGGGAGTTTTTCCTCAAAAATAGAAAAATGCTAAAATCATTTCTGTCTATAAGACCGGGGAAAAATTTCTCATGACCAATTATAGACCTATTGCTCATATTCAAAATCTTTCTAAAGTTTTCGAACGCTCTATACATAGTACTATTCAAACATCATTATCTAATATTATAATCAATGAGCCACATGGCAGCATTAAAAATCGATCGACGGTCACTAACTTATTTACTTTTACAAACATAGTCAACGTAGCACTACAACAAGGCTTACAAGTTGATGTTGCTTATTTAGATTTCTCCAAAGCATTTGACAATTATTTTCAATCGAAAGAGGATGAAAAAATCTTTTCAAAATGTACCTTGCCAAATTTTTATGTTTAATAGTTTAAGAGTAAAAAATTATCGAAATAAGCATTACACCCTGAGACCCCTGGATGACTTAACATGGAATGCCTTATATATAGAATAAGTTTAGAGAACATTCTATCAAATATTTTATAGAATATAACTGAATATTTCTTAACGTCTACACAAATTTTATAAATTATTTCCAGTCAAATTCTATTCCACATTTTAATTTTCTCTTAATAAAATATTATTTAAATTTACAGTTGCAAATCATGAAACCTATACTTATTATTTAATAAACCAATATTTATTGTTTATAGAACTCATAATTTATCATTAATAAATCATACTGAAGACGGATATAAGAAGAAATTTAATATATACAAAATAAAACTGTCGGGATTACCTTAAATTCTTAAACAAATTAAGTGATCGGGTTTACCCCGATGTGTGAGCGGATTTACCCTGGAAAATTGTGATTTTGAAATTTGGTATATGTGTATTAAAAATTTTCCCTAAGTAAAACTAAAACAGATAAATCAAAAATTCTTTTATATTTTGTTAGTAAAAATCATAAGCTTTCAAATTATATAAATTAATTTGGATTTAGATAATAATTTCTTAGGGTTTTACCGTTCTGAAAAAAAGTGAGCGTGTTTACCCCAGTCTCCCCTACATTTCATAAAAATTTATAAAACGACGCCTCCCTTTCATATAATGCTTATTGAAAAGCGAATGCAAGATGATTCTTATTCACTTGTTGGTGCAAGATAATGCTTATTCGATTTCCCGTGCAATAAAATTTTTATTCAAAATTGTGTGCAAAACAATTGCCACTGACAGAACAATAAATGTAACCCTAAATCTTCTTATTAATATTAAATTGCAATTAAATATCTGAGAATTTCAGTACGTGTCTACTGTTATAAGAAACTTTACACACGGATCCTATCACACGTATTAAGAAATATTTTTTCTTCATACCTCGGTCGATAGTACGTACTTCCCTATGCGATTTCGCAGCAGAAAGTCAAACATTTGTGCTCTGGTCGATTTTCATACCCAACCTCTATTACAGCGGGAGTAAAAGAATTCTCTGTCGGTAAAAATACCACTGTCGGTAAATAAGAAAATTTCAACTTCCATGGCAATTTAACGAGTAATTGTTATTGCAATGCAAAATGAGAAAAAAATTATCAAGAATACTTTTTATACTTTATAAATTTATTATCCACAAGCTCTGAATATTGAAATGAACGAAATCTTTTGCTGATATAATTATTTTGAAAAATTATTTTAATAAACATTAGAAACTAAAATAAAATAATTAAAAATTTTGTAATTTGTTTTTTAATACATGCCGAAATGTTATAATAAAATTTTAATAATTTGAAGAAATAACGAAATTTTGTTTATTAGAACGTTTAGAATTTCAGAAACATACAATTATAATTGTGTATCAACAGAAAAAATTCTTTTAAAAAAATTTTATAAAATTTTCAATTCAGTATAATTTAAAATTGCAGTTGCTTAAATAGTATATTACATACTATATTGTACTGGACTATAGTGTACTAGACTGTACTGAATAGTACTGCACTATGCTATATAGTATAAAAATATATTGTTCTTTACTATACAGTACTGGACAATACTGTACTATACTGTACTGAATAGTACTGTACTATACTATATAGTACTGTAATATACTGTACTATACGATATAGTACAATAATATACTGTACTATAATGTACTGGACTATACAATATCAATCTTTTAATCTCAGTCTCGCATTCCTACAATCTCAATCTCTTAATCCTAATCTCTCAATCATTTAATCATTCAATCAATAAATCAATCATTCAATCTTTTAATCTCAATCTCGATAGTAGAAACAAAAATTCCCTGAAGATGATTTTTCCTTGACTCCTGGACACCCGGATGCACTTTATGGTTCGTATATAGCTATGATTATTCGATAGAAATAATAATCTCCTAAGGATGATTTTTACTTGACTCCTGGAAATCCGGATGCACTTTACGATTAGTCTATAGCTATAATAACTCTATAGAAACGAAAATTTCCTGAAGATGATGTTCACATGACTCCTGAATACGTAGGTGCACTTTAGTGATGGTCTTTAGCTATGATTATTTTTATGGAAACCTAAATTCTCTGAATCCTGCGCATAGTTATGTTATAAAAAATTGAATTTATAGTTTGAAGTAAAATGTTCTCTCATTTGACTCGGACTGGTTATATTTTTGTCAGTAATTGGTCCGTAAAGTCCGTATTTTTAAAAACTTTCACTGGTTCGATCCCTGTTCACTTTCAACACATTATTGGTATTTGTATGTTATGTATATATTAAAATTGTAGAATTAATAAAAAATATATTGACATTTTTAAGAAAAAGTTTTTAATTACTAGATAGCTGTATTATGAATACCAGCCTACTATTTTTAGGTTAGGAATTCTGTCAAAATAATTGTGCGAATTAAATAACAGAGTTAAGTTGTACAATTCAAAACTCCGAAGTCGAATTAGCTATTTCGACTCGAATCGGCCAATTCGAAACTTCGAATTGGCAAGTTCGCATTCGAAAATTCGAATTAGCTAGTTCGATTCGAATTTACTTTCGATTCGAATTTACTTTCATTCGAATTTACTTTCGATTCGAATCGGTCAATTCGAAATTCGAATTCGGAGTTTCGAATTAGCTAGTTCGATTCGAATTTACTTTCCATTCAAATCGGCATGACTCGGCTTCGCCTCGGGCATCATTTCGCGCAGTGCAGGAATTTCGAACTTTCTGCCCTTATAATGTAATATACTATTTAAGCAACTGCAATTTTAAATTATACTGAATTGAAAATTTTATAAAATTCATAGAATAAGCTAATTTCAGAAAGTACATTTTTGCATGTAATTTTGAATAAACATTTTATTGCAAGGAAAATCGAATAAGCATTATCTTGCACCAAAAAGTGAATAAGAATCATCTTGCATTCGTATTTCAATAAGCATTATATGAACGGGAGGCGTCGAAACGTAATCGCTATCTATATTATTCAAAAAAGTTTTTAAATTTTGTATTTCTTCAGATTATTAAAATTTTACTTTAAAATAACTACTCTTTAATACAAGATTTAAAAATTGGTGTATATTATATTGAGGAAGCTAAATATGACGGTCCACGGCAAAACATGCCTTAGCTCCCAAAAAATTAATGATGATTTTTAATAGTACTCTATGTTACGACCTGAGCTAAGGTTAGGTTAGTTGATTACTTTATTTGTAAAATTGGAGACAAGTTGCTGATTAGTCAAGTTGGTAAGAGTTGACATTTATTTTTAAGTGTGGTTTTTTTTACTTTAAAGAAACTACGGGTTTCCATTAAATAATTGTATGCTTATTCCTTTTTATGTAATTGTTTATGAATAATAATTGGATTAATGAATTACAGTTATTTACAATTTTTGAAGTGAAGTAGGATTTCACAGTTTATGAGCTGCAACCAGCTATGCTTCGCTGCTTACAGGGATGATTTATGATCTTTTATTTTCAGTTCGTATTTTAGCACTTTAAAGCACTAAAACGACTATTTTAACAGTTTATTTCAGATTCTAAGTGTTATTTCAAACACTGTACCTTAATACAAAAGAAAACTTGTGTCGAAATAACTTGCACTAATTTTGATAAAAATTGGAAAGAAAATAGTGAAAGGACTGTTATAATGATACGACAACTGTATTAAACAAGATTATTAAATATTAGTGCTAATTACTTCTTTAATGAAGAAGACAAGCTTTCTTTTAATAACCACCGCGATTAACAACTTAATTAAACGATTAAAGGACCGACTCACGACACTGTTCGGGCAGAAACTCACCGGAGTATTTGACGGTTGTTAACAATTAGACCGGGGTTTATATAGTGCAAAATTGCTTACTCGATTGGGGATGAGACATGAAAAAGTCACGTACTATAGTCTTTTCCTAGAAAGCAAGTATTCTAGCTGAGTCTTAGAAATGTCACATGCTGTATCGTTTTTCGTTAATTTGCAATTATGAATATAGTTTTTCATGTACTTTGTGATTTGTAATAGACAAGCAATATGACATTCGTTTTTATAGTTAGTGATAGTTTTTTTATGATTTGTCTAGTCGATTTTCGCATTCCAGACTATTTCTAAAAATCACGTATTCTATATCATTTTTCGTTAATTATAGTTACTGGTATCATATTTCATATGCTTTGTTAACTTTGTCGTAGACAAGTAATGTGACACTCATATTTTTAATTAATTAGTCATGCAATTTATTTAAGTTTTATGTTTTACATGAGTTAAGAACAATATTTGAATCTGGAGTCTAGTGTTTTTACAAATTAAAATATAACCTGAAAATACATACAATTTAAATTTTAAAATAATTTTATAATTTTTATTTCAGATCATTTTATAATTTAATCTTTTTTAAATCTTTTATTTGTCGTTATGTTTCTGGATTATGAACTTGTAAAATATTCATCTCCTGATGAGGAACCATATATGGCTCGAAACTAGTCGGGATTAAAATAATAAATATCATCTTAATAAACCGTAAAATAGGCCTTTTTCTTTATCTTACAAATGACTATACTATATTGTACTGGACTATAGTGTACTAGACTGTACTGAATAGTACTGCACTATGCTATATAGTATAAAAATATATTGTTCTTTACTATATAGTACTGGACAATACTGTACTATACTGTACTGAATAGTACTGTACTATACTATTTATTTATTTATTTGTTTATACACCCGTCTTCAGCTTATCTAGCTATACAAGTGTGTTTACATTTCTCTTACAATATTTCTTATAAATACATTTCTTAATACTAAATTTTGCGCCTACAGAGCGACTTGAAAATTAGGAGTACTCGCATTTGCCTGGACCACCCGTCTAATGGGTTTTCTCGCCAGTGGAGAGGGAAACTGTAGAAAATCTCTCCGAGTTCAACCGGTTTTATCGACAGTCGAGTTCTAATGGTGTGTACCGGACAATAATCGACGGTGCACATCATTATACTTCGACGTCAAACCTCCCGCTCAGATTATCTCACGTGCCGGAAAAATCCCAGTCTAATGGGCGCGAACCAAGTACCCTTGGTACGCCCACCGAGCCAGGCATCTATCCGACTGAGCTAATCTGTCGGTTTACTGTACTATACTATATAGTACTGTAATATACTGTACTATACGATATAGTACAATAATATACTGTACTATAATGTACTGAACTATACAATATCAATCTTTTAATCTCAGTCTCGCATTCTTACAATCTCAATCTCTTAATCCTAATCTCTCAATCATTTAATCATTTAATCAATAAATCAATCTTTTAATCTCAATCTCTCAATATCGATAGTAGAAACAAAAATTCCCTGAAGATGATTTTTCCTTGACTCCTGGACACCAGGATGCACTTTATGGTTCGTGTATAGCTATGATTATTCGATAGAAATAATAATCTCCTGATGATGATTATTACTTGACTCCTGGAAATCCGGATGCACTTTACGATTAGTCTATAGCTATAATAACTCTATAGAAACAAAAATTTCCTGAAGATGATGTTCACATGACTCCTGAATACGTGGGTGCACTTTAGTGATGGTCTATAGCTATGATTATTTTTATGGAAACCTAAATTCTCTGAATCCTGCGCATAGTTATGTTATAAAAAATTGAATTTATAGTTTGAAGTAAAATGTTCTCTCATTTGACTCGGACTGGTTATATTTTTGTCAGTAATTGGTCCGTAAAGTCCGTATTTTTAAAAACTTTCACTGGTTCGATCCCTGTTCACTTTCAACACATTATTGGTATTTGTATGTTATGTATATATTAAAATTGTAGAATTAATAAAAAATATATTGACATTTTTAAGAAAAAGTTTTTAATTACTAGATGGCTGTATTATGAATACCAGCCTACTATTTTTAGGTTAGGAATTCTGTCAAAATAATTGTGCGAATTAAATAACCGAGTTAAGTTGTACAAATTAAAACTCCGAATTCGAATTAGCTATTTCGACTCGAATCGGCCAATTCGAAACTTTCGATTCGAATTTACTTTCGATTCGAATCGGTCAATTCGAAATTCGAATTCGGAGTTTCGAATTAGCTAGTTCGATTCGAATTTACTTTCCATTCAAATCGGCCAATTCGAAAATCGAATTCGAATTAGCTAGTTCGATTCGAATTTTCTGTTGTCGAGTCGAATAATTTTCGGTTCGACTCGATTAAATGCACACCTCTAATACATACCTTTTCGACCACAAAAAAAAGTCTAGAAATAGCAAATGATTTTCACAAAAATTCGAATTATAAGGTTTTTTGAAACTGGTTTTATGACCGAAAAAAATATAAATTTTGGTACAAATTAAAATTCCTTTGTTCACGAACTAGCTATTATATCTTTAAAGTATCCCGGTAAATTTTAAGCTGATCGCTTCAGCGGTTTTGGAGAAATCATGCACATCGTAATATCAATAACTGTGGTTCTAATGCACCGATTTCAATGAAAATTTGGAAAAGCATTCTCGAAAATATATACTTTTAAAATAAACAATAATTTTTTTTTTTATTTTTTGAATTCCAAAAAGGTATGTAACTCCTTAATGCATAATTGTAATAAGAATAAATAAATTTGAAAAGGTTTGTGTTTTCTATAGAAATAATATTGACATATTATCAATAAATGTTTGGTAACAAAAATAACGTGCGCCCCACACGACAGATGTAACTGCTTCAATTTTCTTACATTTGGTAATATATAATGTTTTCGAAAAGAGAAAAATAGTTAAAAATTGTATATTTTAAACACCATAATTGTTTACCATCTTAATTATATAGGTTTGTTTATTATTTTTATTGGTCTAAATCATCCTTTTCTTTGTTTGGGTGTTGGTATTATATGTTTTATTTTTCAAATATTAATTTAACTTAACTAATAATAATAAACTAATAATAATAAAAAACTAAACTTCCAGGAGAGGGGAAATTCACTAAGAAATCATGATTTTCCTTGTTTTCGAAGTCAGAACAAATTTTTAAAAAGTTAGCAGTCTATAGAAATCATTGGGATTCTTAATCGAAATCGTAGGGAGTTACAGGAGTTTATTGACAAATGATATCGTGTTTTCGTTAAAGGTTATGTTTTATGTTTACATTCATTAACCACTTCGGTGGCGTGGCGTTCCAATTGGCGTTCCACGTCCCTGGCCAAAAGTGGCGAAAATAGCGAAATGGCGTTCCAAATTTTTCTAGATTTTTTAAGAGTATAATTAATTTTAATCTACTGCAACAATATATTTATATGTTTTCAATATCAGGGAACAAAAAAATAACAATGAAAATTTGTTTTTTTAAGATTTTCATTGTTTTTTTGGACGTTGCAAAATGTCATTTTTAATACTTTTCTACGAATGGCGTTCCACTTTCGCTCAAATATTGATAAATAAACTCAAGATCTTTCTGTGGGAAATAATATTTATTTATATCTTAGAATCTCTGAATCGTCGAATTGTGTTATAGAATCATTTGTAAATTGTTATAAACAAATTGTGTAAACAAATTGTTAATAAAAACGATGCGTTCAATGAATTTGAATAAAAATTGATACTCGGGGGTTTATGGGGTCGCTAATAACGAATCCGATGTCAGTTTTTAAAAATTCAATATGGCGGATTCAATATGGCGGACTAGTTTATAAAAAATTGATTGAATTCGTTTGAAACGTTTTACTCTGGGCTTTTTGGGGTCGCTAATTACGAATCCAATGTCAGTTTTGCAAAATTCAAAATGGCGGATTAAATATGGCGGACGAGTTTATAAAACTAGTTGTTCATTTTATGACCATTTCGCTTCCTCAAAATATCATAAACTAATTGCTTAATTTAATTTTAATATGTTAAGGTAATATTTTAAAAAAACGCAAAATTTGAATTTTTTGTGAAAAAGAAAAATATTGATTAATTTTATAAATTTTGATGAAATGTGCACTTTGTATATATCAATCGATTCGTTTTCTTGTAAGGAATGTAATTTTGAGAATAATTTATGAAAATATTAAGAAATAAAAAAGTTATTTAAAAAAATACAAAATTTTTTTTTTAATTTTGAAAAAATTGTATAAAAAAAATTTTTGTGGATAAATTTGAAAATCCTTGTGTCAGATTTTAGGTATTAATGACTGCAATAAACCTGCAAAATTTCAGGGCAATCCATTAAAATTTGTTACAGATAATTTGTACACAATTTTTTGTGACATACACACACACATACACACACATACATACACACACACATACACACATACATCTGGAGATTTGCTCAGAATTTAATATACATATATCCTAGATGAAAATGAGTCCATATAACCATGTTTTGAAAAATTGAAAATCGTCACGAATGCAAAGCTTCCTTATGAGGAAGCAAAATTAATTGAATTCGCTTGAAACATTTTACTCGGGGGTTTTTGGGATCCCTGATTACGAATCCGATGTCAGTTTTGAAAAATTCAAAATGGCGGATCCAATATGGCGGACGAGTTTATAAAAAATTGATTGAATTCGCTTAAAACATTTTACTAGAGGGTTTTTGGGATCGCTGATTACGAATCCGATGTCAGTCATGAAAAATTCAAAATAGCGGATCCAATATGGCGGACGAGTTTATAAAAAATTTATTGAATTAGCTTGAATCGTTTTACTCAGGGGTTTTTAGAGATGCTGATTAGGAATTTAATATGAGTTTAACATGAAAAGCAATAGTTAAAATGATTCAGGAAAGTAACTTATTATGAGCTGCAGCAAAAATGAGCCAAGGTTTTTTTTGCTTATATTTCAACGACCAACATGCATTCGATAGAGAAAATGTTCACTACCCAGAGCACACCAAAAATGTGATCATTTCTTTTCGAATGACAGAAACAAAGGCTGTCGAAGATTTTATTGGAATTGCAGCGTTTAGGGATTCTAAGTACATGAAATTTAAAAGCTCCCATTACCCCACGCTCTCCTACCCTGCTTATAGATAACTAATACAGTTATTTTTTTTGTTCGCAAAATTATATGAGGAATAAAACGTCATTAGACATTTGTTCGAACGAATCATAGGTATATGCCAAATACGAAAGACATGAAATTGAATCAACTCCCGCGCAAAGCAGTGGTAACCTGTTTCTCAGACATACTAAACATACTAAAAGCAAGCGCTTGAAAAGCGAAATTTGTTTTAAAAAAATTAGAACGGACACTCCATGTCTATGTAATAAATGCGATAAACCGTTTTGCAAAAGGTGCTTTAGCTAGGCGCATAACCATTGACCACAAACCCTTCAGTAAACCCGAGTAAAACGTTTCAAGCGAATTTACTTAATTTTTTATAAACTCGTCCGCCATATTGGATCCCCTATTTTGAATTTTTTAAAACTGACATCGGATTCGTAATCAGGGATCCCAAAAACCCCCGAGTAAAATGTTTCAAGCGAATTAAATTAATTTTTTATAAACTCGTCCGCCATATTGGATCCGCCATTTTGAATTTTTGAAAACTGACATCGGATTCGTAATCAAGGATCCCAAAAACCCCCAAGTAAAATGTTTCAAGCGAATTCAATTAATTTTTTATAAACTCGTCCGCCATATTTAATCCGCCATTTTGAATTTTGCAAAACTGACATTGGATTCGTAATCAGCGACCCCAAAAAGCCCGGAGTAAAACGTTTCAAGCGAATTCAATCAATTTTTTATAAACTAGTCCGCCATATTGAATCCGCCATATTGAATTTTTAAAAACTGACATCGGATTCGTTATTAGCGACCCCATAAACCCCCGAGTATAAATTTTTATTAAAATTCATTGAACACATCGTCTTTATTAACAATTTGTTTATACAATTTGTTTATAACAATTTACAAATGATTCTATAACACAATTCGACGATTCAGAGATTCTAAGATATAAATAAATATTATTTCCCACAGAAAGATCTTGAGTTTATTTATCAATATTTGAGCGAAAGTGGAACGCCATTCGTAGAAAAGTATTAAAAATGACATTTTGCAACGTCCAAAAAAACAATGAAAATCTTTAAAAAACAAATTTTCATTGTTATTTTTTTGTTCCCTGATATTGAAAACAAAGAAATATATTGTTGCAGTAGATTAAAATTAATTATACTCTTAAAAAATCTAGAAAAATTTGGAACGCCATTTCGCTATTTTCGCCACTTTTGGCTAGGGACGTGGAACGCCAATTGGAACGCCACGCCACCGAAGTGGTTAACCCATTTAGTCCCAAATGTCCGTATTTCTTTGTACAAGTTTGAGCTTTCCGTTCTACGAGTTACGAATTTGGAAAAAATCGGGACATAGGTTTTCTTTTAGATTTAAGTGTCCTCTTTTAGAATCTGAAAGAAAATTTCAATTTCAATTTAATCATAAAAAGTTGTAATTGTTTAAACAAAAAAAAGCAGTTTTTTAAAGTGTTTTTTGTCATTAAAATTAGATTATTTACTCGAATTTGGTTGGAAAAAATCCGGGACAAGAAAATATCGCGTCCAAAATGTTGGGACTATCAAATAGGCATAATGCCGAAATTTTTTTTTTCTAATTTCAAAATGGCGCCTCAAAAATGGCCGCCAAAATATTGAAATTTGGAAAAATAATGTTAAAAAATATTAACATTTTTTTTTTCAACTTTTATGCTTTATTTTAATAAAAAAATGTTGTTTAAACAAAAAATATTGTTATCTGATATTATTTAACAATAATTTAAACATTTTTTATAAACAATTTAAAATCTGTGGCCCAAAATGGTAAACAAATTTTTATTTTTTTCAATTCTCATTTATTTTTGCAATAAAAATGAATAATAAAAGTTAATAACTGAATTTAAACTTTTTTACAATGTGTAAAAATGTTATAAACAATTTGCAAAACATGAAATAGAATCCTAGAAAAAAATTATTTTTTGATTATATTACCTTCTAAAGTAATTAAAATGTTGCTATAAGTTAAAACTTTCATTTAACATTATTTAACAATATTTAAAAATGTTATAAACCATTTTTATAAACAATTGTTATAAAAAAATATTTTCAGAGTGGAAAATAACTTCTTTTCTATCCCACTATCTTTCTTTTGTTATTAAACAGGAAACTAAAGTATCTAATGCATATAAAAAATTTATGAACAATGTATATAAATGTTATAAACAATTCTTATAAATAATTAGTTAAATATGAATTACCATAATAGAAAAAACGCATTTTTTTATTATATATTGCACTCTTCTTATCCAAATCTTTGTTAAAGAGATAAACTTTCATTTAATATTATTTAAAAATATTTAAAAATGTTATTAACAATTTTTATAAACAATTTGAAATTCGTCGGCCAAAGTGGTATAAAACTTTTTTATTTTCATCAATGCTCATTTCTTTTTGCAGTAAGAATGAATAATAAAAGTTAATCACTTAATTCAAAATTTTTTACAAGGTTTAAGAATATTATAAACAATTTTTATAAACAATTTGCAAAACATGAAATAGAATCCTATAAGAAAATTATTTTTTGATTATTGACAAAATTTTTAAAATAATTTCAGAAAATCCTTATTTTTATCAAAATTGTTTATAAAAATGTAAAAAATGGTAAATTATTTTAGACAAAGATTTTTATTTTAAATATCTATTCTGATGAAAAACCAAGCAAAAAGTGAAAAAACATTTATTCTTTCATCCCTGAACTGTATTTTCTATGAAAATTGTTTATAACATTTTTAAATATTTTTAAATAATATTAAATGAAAGTTTATCTCTTTAACAAAGATTTGGATAAGAAGAGTGCAATATATAATAAAAAAATGCGTTTTTTCTATTATGGTAATTCATATTTAACTAATTATTTATAAGAATTGTTTATAACATTTATATACATTGTTCATAAATTTTTTATATGCATTAGATACTTTAGTTTCCTGTTTAATAACAAAAGAAAGCTAGTGGGATAGAAAAGAAGTTATTTTCCACTCTGAAAATATTTTTTTATAACAATTGTTTATAAAAATGGTTTATAACATTTTTAAATATTGTTAAATAATGTTAAATGAAAGTTTTAACTTATAGCAACATTTTAATTACTTTAGAAGGTAATATAATCAAAAAATAATTTTTTTCTAGGATTCTATTTCATGTTTTGCAAATTGTTTATAACATTTTTACACATTGTAAAAAAGTTTAAATTCAGTTATTAACTTTTATTATTCATTTTTATTGCAAAAATAAATGAGAATTGAAAAAAATAAAAATTTGTTTACCATTTTGGGCCACAGATTTTAAATTGTTTATAAAAAATGTTTAAATTATTGTTAAATAATATCAGATAACAATATTTTTTGTTTAAACAACATTTTTTTATTAAAATAAAGCATAAAAGTTGAAAAAAAAATGTTAATATTTTTTAACATTATTTTTCCAAATTTCAATATTTTGGCGGCCATTTTTGAGGCGCCATTTTGAAATTAGAAAAAAAAATTTCGGCATTATGCCTATTTGATAGTCCCAACATTTTGGACGCGATATTTTCTTGTCCCGGATTTTTTCCAACCAAATTCGAGTAAATAATCTAATTTTAATGACAAAAAACACTTTAAAAAACTGCTTTTTTTTGTTTAAACAATTACAACTTTTTATGATTAAATTGAAATTGAAATTTTCTTTCAGATTCTAAAAGAGGACACTTAAATCTAAAAGAAAACCTATGTCCCGATTTTTTCCAAATTCGTAACTCGTAGAACGGAAAGCTCAAACTTGTACAAAGAAATACGGACATTTGGGACTAAATGGGTTAAAGAAAGAACCTTACATTATATTTAAATACATTACTTTTCTCGATAACCATAAATAAATAAATAATCAGTACTTTTACAATCTCTTATTATCACAATTTTAGATAGACTGTTTAGAAAATGCATAAAAATATTTTTGTTTGGGTCAGTCCATTATATTTCACCTGAAGCCGTTGCGGCCTATTTTTAAAAAAATCTCATAATTTGTAAAAATGATGCTTAATATCCGTAGATTTCATTTTTGAGAATTATTTTATACAATTTTTTAAATTAAACTTAGAATTTCAATTTTTAAGTTGAATTGCACAGAAAAAAGGTTAGATTGACAGTTATGAAAATTTAATAAAGAAGCATGGAAATAATTTAGATAATACAAATTTCTTGATTGATATTTGTTAAAAATGAGCTAATTTACTTGTACTAATAGATTATTATGTAAACAAACCCAAATTAATAGATAAAAATTGATATTAAAACTTAACTATAAAATGTCAAAAGTCACTACAATTTATTTACACTTTTCTAAAAAGTATATAAATATTTAAAAATTTATTACTATTTAATGTAAAATATTTTTAATGTACTTTTATAATATGTGCTAACTTTTTAATTTTATAATATAGAAATATAAAAAATTTTACCTTTAATATTGAGTGTTTCATGATTTTCAGTGATTTTAATCATTTATTTCTTCTCAGAAGGTTGACCAAAAAATCCAATTTTTGTCTTAATATTTAAGATTGACCTTCTTTTCCATTCTATTAAATTTTGGTGATGGAGAACGAACTACTTTTCAGTTTAAATTTAGTTTTAAAAATCTACTGAAAAAACGCATTTTTTTGGTTAAATACAAGTAGATTTTTGCAAGACTATTGAGATAGCCAACTTCAGTCTTATAAAAATACTTGCATTTTAACCAAAAAATGAATTTTTTCAGCAGATTTTTAAAACTAAATTTAAACTTAAAAGTAGTTCGTTCTCCATCACCAAAATTTAATACAATGGAAAAGAAGGTCAAACTTAAATGTTAAGACAAAAATTTGATTTTTTGGTCAACCTCCTGAGAAGAAATAAGTGATTAAAATCACTGAAAATCATGAAACACTCAATATTAAAGGTAAAATTTTTTATAATTCTATATTATAAAATTTAAAAGTTAGCACATATTACAAAAGTACATTAAAAATACTTTACATTAAATAGTAATAAATTTTTTAATATTTATATACTTTTTAGAAAAGTGTAAATAAATTGTAGTGACTTTTGACATTTTGTAGTTAAGTTTTAAAATCAATTTTTATCTATTAATTTGGGTTTGTTTACATAATAATCTATTAATACAAGTAAATTAGCTCATTTTTAACAAATATCAATCAAGAAATTTGTATTATCTAAATTATTTCCATGCTTCTTTATTAAATTTTCATAACTGTCAATCTAACCTTTTTTCTGTGCAATTCAACTTAAAAATTGAAATTCTAAGTTTAATTAAAAAAATTGTATAAAATAATTCTCAAAAATGAAATCTACGGATATTCTTCTGAAGTGAATTTTCCTCGCTTCCAGGAAGTTTCCCGTCGTAACCTTCAGAAGTTACCCTTAGTAAATTCCTGGAAATTTCCAGGAAATACAATAATGTCTGCAGTTTAGAAGCTCTCCATAAAAACTTCCTGGTAACTTCCTAGAAGTTACCAGAAAGTTTCCCAAAATTATTTTAAAAATTTTTTAGTGAAATTATTATTTAAAAAGGTTTAAAAAAATTTAAATTATTCAAATTTTGCAATCTTTTAAAATTAAAAAGTAGGTTTAATTAAAATAATTATCTTCACAACTACAAAACACATGAGGGTAAGGCGGACTCGAACCCCAAGTCACATAGGATAACCCTCAAGATGAACTGCTGGGATAGCGCTTTATGCATTCAACCAAATCGCCACTTGCTTTTAAAGGGTTAATTTATATATTATATATTACATTATATCTTTGAGGAAACTAATTTCTACTTAAGATAAATTCTTTTCAATTAAATTTTACGATATTTGGATAATTCGAAAATTTTTCAATTAAATAACAAATTCAAAAATTGAATTACTATTTTATTTCATCTAAAGTCGTTGCAGCCTACTTTTATAAAAATCTCATAATTTGTACAAATAATGTTTAATGTCTATAGAATTTACTTTTGATCGTTATTTATAAAAAAAATTTTTATTTAAAGTTATAATTATAATTTTTAAATTAAGTTGCACAGAAAAAAGGTTAGTTTGACAGGTATCAAAATTTAATAAAAAAGCATGTAAATAATTCAGAAAAAACAAATTTCATGATTGATATTTGTTAAAAATGTGTGAGTTTCTTTGTATAAATAGACTATATGTCCTCTGGCTCTTAACAAAATATCCAATTATGATTTTAATATTTAAGTCGGACATTCTTTCCCATTCTATCAAATTTTGGCAATGGAGAATAAGCTACTTTTAGTTTTATTCATATTTTAAAAATAAGTTTAAAAATACAAATTATTTGGTTAAAATACAAGTAGATTTACCCTCATGTTATTTTTGTTACCAAACTTGTATTGATAATATGTCAATATTATTTCAATGGAAAATACAAGCCTTTTCAAATTAAATTATTTTTATTACAATTATGCATTAATTAAAATATCTGAAATGACAATCTAATACTTTGGATAGTGTAGAATTTATTATTATGAATGTTGTGAGTATTTAATACTTTTTTACAACAAAAATTAATAAAATTACTCAGCAATGTTAAACTTACAGGTGAGCACTTTATATTTTATATATTAATATTTAATTATTTATAAGATAATTTACCAAAAATTTTAGATAGATCTACTCTTATATGACCAATTTAGTAATTATAATAATGGTTTTCATCATTTTATTCGCTTTCAATGAGATTTTCCACTTGGTACCAAGCAGAAGCGAACTCGGTTTTTTCCGGTTCCCCTGTCCCACCAGGGATGAAAACACCAATTTTTAGAAGGCATTTTAATTAACTTCAAATATTTCTTAAATTCACAGAAATTTGAATTTGTCTATTAAGTGACAACGATGTTGCTAATTTGTGACATAACCTACGAAACAAATCATTTTCAGAAAATGTTCAAAGAGACTTTAATCGCATCTTGTTATGGTCATATCATAATAAAAGCAGAGGACGCAAGGTAACAAAATTTATACTTTTATTTTTCCCCGCAAGGAAAGCTACTTCTGCTGCGCTTTTAATTTTCGTTATCGTGTTTCCGAAAGTGGGGATACTTTTTATAACAAGTTAATCGCTTCATCAAATTTTGAAATGCATGTATTCTTTTCATGTTGCTTTTATTTTTATAGTTGTAATAGAAATTGAAGATAACAATTCTTTAACATTATTATTTAACAATGTTATAAACCAACATAAAGTTTTTTATAAACATTTTTTTGCAGCTTCAATTCTTATTATTAATTTTTAATTTCCTTATAAAAAATTGAGATTAGAATATTGTTAAATAAATTATGTTGAACAATGTTTTGAACATTTATTACAACTATAAAAATAAAAGCGATATTAAATCTTACGTAACAAAATGAATTCAGTGCTTTCTAAGGTACACTCAGATGCATTAATGCTGTCCTTCCGGTTTAAAGGAATTTTGAAAAGTCGTGTCATTTCTATCAAATATTCTTAGTTCGTGACATACGAATGTTCTCATATGTCATGAACTAAAAACATTTTGATAGAAATCATACGACTTTGCAAAATACCGTCAAACCGGAAGGACAGCATTAATGCATCTGAGTGTAACAAGGTATGTAAATAGCGAGAAAGGCTGATAAAATCTGACAGATGAAAAGATAGGAAACGATGATGAAATTGATGAGAGAAAAGCTTTCTCATACATAAAGTACAATTGGGAATGTATTTAATTCGATTGGCCTTTGCGCTGTAGCTCGACGTCACAGAACCAACATCGTATTTTGGGGTGAGAAGAGCTGTTTCCGGCGGAAATGAGGCCCTCGGCGTTACTACTGCCGTTGTCGCCGGTATCTACGAAGGACGAAAATTATATTTATATTTCATATCCCGTCCTCAGGTAAATATTGATGCAAGTTTATCTGACGCCCAAGTAAAGGGCTTATTCTAGCAAATTAGTTCATAAAAATATAAATATATATATATATAGCTTTGTTATTTATTTAATTTTATGTTATTAAGAAGCAATTCCATTGTAATTCCATTATTTTACATCAAATTATAGGGGGAATAGTTGTGAATAAAAGTTATAGAGCTCGGAAAAACCTTTAAAATGATTGGTCATGTGTTAAAATTGGTCCATTTATTTACTTGCAAATGAATTTAAACCACTAAAAATGGCACTTTCTTATTTGTTTTAATAACTTCAAAAAAGATAACAAATTCATTGGATATTCTCCAAAAATATACCTCTCAAGACCCTTAATATGTGTGCCAAATCTGAATCCGATTCAATAAATAGTTTATGAGAAATATCATTTGTTAACTAAAAACATGATTTTTTTAAAATGGAATTTCTACATTTTTAGCCGGATGAAAATCAATTTTTTGGGGGGTTCTCTTCATAAAATGCCAATCTATTAATCACAATTTGTAGAAAATTAACTTTTTACAAAAAAACTGGTTTTTGGGGAACACTACAGCGACAATTTTTACTTTAACAATTTGTCATAAACGCCATTTGATTACATATTCTTTCCTGCATGTTTTGTAAAAAAAAATTTTGATCTAGGTAAAAAAGGGGGGGGGAGATAATTTTTTTTTTCAAAAAATTCCTGAGCCTTTAATGATTAATATTTAAAAATTTTTATTAAAATATTTTTTTAGTTTATTAGTCATAATAATTATAAAAAAATGAATCTAAACATCTGTGCACTTTTTGTTCGTAAAAAAAATTTGTGTAAAAAGTATGCTACGTTTGAAGTTGATCTAGGCTGTATAGTGGGGGAAATCATCAGTCGCTCGCGCCAAAGTTGATTTCAAACTTTTAAATTCGTAAAAGTTGTCATAACTTTGAAACAAATTGATGAATTTTTAACATTTTTTTGTAAACTGGTCTAAATTTTTCTCAGTAATTCGAATTTTCGACTTGTTTTTTGAAAAATGTATAAATAATGTCAAAAAATTAATAATTAAAAAAGTTTTGTTTTTGTTTTTTTTTAATTTTTTTATTTTTAACTTCTCGAATAAAAAAAGCAACACTAATTTATTATTTTCACACGGAAAAGTTCTTGGGCGAGTCGCTGTACCTGTTGTGGTGGCGCTGCGTGACATATTCTCACGAATATAGAAAATATTCTATATTCTCACGAATATAGAAAATATTCTATATTCTCACGAATATAGAAAATAAAATTTTGACATTCACTTTTTCTATACCTACTTTTTTCTCGTACATCATAAGCGAATTTTTCTCAACTAGACTACTAAATGTTTCAAATTGAAGAGATCGTCGGCTTGGTGGAAAACTGTACCATTTCAAGAATTCGTTATAAACTGTAGGGGAGACCGGGGCGTAATGGCTAAGGGGCGTAATGAATAATGCAATACGCTATGTATAAAAAGCAACGTACCATATCGGCGAAGTGTAGGTTTGTTTTCGCGGTTACTTGTTACTTAGTTTAAGTATGTTTAGGTGTTTTTAACAAAATTTTTAAGTTTTGGTCTAAAATTTACAAATAGTAGATTTCAAGCTACGATTTTAATGAGAAATTACAAAAAAATTGAGAGAGTGCCAATATCACAGAATATTATTGAAAAAGCGATAGGAGAAGTATTGCTGAATAAAAATAGCATTCACGGAATACCCAGGAACCTTAATTTACAATATATAATAAAATTGGAAACTGTAGATAATAATTAGCAATCATTATTCATTACGCCCCGGGAGTTATCCATTACGCCCCGGTTAGGGGCGTATTTTGGAGCTCTGCATTGCTCCAGAAAAACTGCTGTAGAATAAAAAGCAAGAGTCATATCGGGACGTTCGTAGTCTTAAAAGTAAGCTGAGATACCAGAGTAACTTTTCTGAGAGATAAACATTCAATTAGGACAAAAGTGTCCGAGTAAAACAACAAAGAGTGAAAAGTTAGCCATTACGCCCCGGTCTCCCCTACCATTTTAGAAGGTTGTTATAAAACATACCATTTCGTTAAAACCGTATAAACTATACCATCTCGGAAGAAATTTATAAAACATACAATTTCGGGAAAGATTATTTTTTTCTCTTATTGCTTCCTCATAAAGGAAGCCTTATAGTGATGTCGATTTCCGAATTTTTTAAAATCAATTATTTTTACAAATTTTCAAGTGTAGTATATATAATTCGTCGAGAGGAACAAATGTCCGGATGTATGTGTGTATGTATGTGTGTGTGTATGTGTGTGTGTGTGTGTGTGTGTATGTCACCGATTCTTGTGGACAAATTTTCTCTTACACATCTTGATGGATTTTGATAAAATTTTGTAGGTGTATTACGGTCACGAATATCTTGAATCAGACAGAAGGATTTTCAAAAATATCCGAAAATAATAATTTATTAGCAATTTTTTAATTTTCGAAAAAAATGAATTTTTTTTTATATTTTCCAAAATATATAAAAAAAAAATTTTTTCAAAATTTTTTTAATTTTTGAAAAAATTAATTTTTTGGTTTTTTGAAATAACTTTTTTCTACATTAAAATTTTTAATTATTCTTGTCAAAATTGCATTCCTGACATAAAAACGAATCGATTCATGTATATAAAGTATATATTTTATCAAAATTTATAGAATTAATAAATATTTTAATTTTTCACAAAAATTAAAATTTTGTATTTTTGACATTTTATCATAACACTTTAAAATAATTATTCTATAATAAAAAATTGAATAATTAATATTTATTCAGGGTACTTTACCTGGTTTATTAATTATATTTAATAAACTATTATAATTATTTAACTTTTAAAATTATATGTAATAATATATATTGAGGAAGCTAAATGGTCATGAAATGAACAACTTGTTTAAAATGTTCTTTGAGAATTTGCAAATACAATTTAACAAAATTTCGATTATTTGGATATTTTTTAATGATTCTAAAATTTATTAAAAAAGAATAGGGCCAAAATAAGTGAAACCGGCCACTTGAAAAATTTTTGTCTCTAATTTTCAAGTTATGTATGATTTTTGGTAGATATATGAGTAGACTTTTTGCCCCTAAAATATTTTTCAAAGAAAAATTTATTTTTGAAGTAATCAGGTGTTAAAGTTTTGGGTCATTTAATTTTCATTTTATTATTACTTTGAAACAAATAAAGATAATTAAGTGAATTTTTTTTAAATTAAAGCTTAAAGTCTATACTTTAAGGAATAAATAAAGCGATTGCTAAAAAATGAAAATTTATAATTGTTATTAACAATTCTTTTAAACAATTGCAAATTGAAGAATGTTCTCAATGTTTTTGAAACATTAAATTTCGATGTTATAATGCGCAAAACTCCAAGGATTAATTTAAAAAAAAGAAAAATGAGTAACCTTCAATATTATAGAAATTCTGTAGATTTTTCTGACAAAATGCAGGCGAAATTTGACTCGAGTTACTGGAAAAAGATAAAATTGCAAACGATTAAATAAGATCGTCTTTTGTTTTTTTAGAAACTTCACGCTTTCATGCGGATTTTTAAGATTAAAAGTCGATTTTCGCCTGCATTTTGTCAGAAAAATCTACAGAATTTCTATAATATTGAAGGTTACTCATTTTTCTTTTTTTTTAATTAATCCTTGGAGTTTTGCGCATTATAACATCGAAATTTAATGTTTCAAAAACATTGAGAACATTCTTCAATTTGCAATTGTTTAAAATAATTGTTAATAACAATTATAAATTTTCATTTTTTAGCAATCGCTTTATTTATTCCTTAAAGTATAGACTTTAAGCTTTAATTTAAAAAAAATTCACTTAATTATCTTTATTTGTTTCAAAGTAATAATAAAATGAAAATAAAATGACCAAAAACTTTAACAGCTGATTACTTCAAAAATAAATTTTTCTTTGAAAAATATTTTAGGGGCAAAAAGTGTACTCATATATCTACCAAAAATCATACATAACTTGAAAATTGGAGACAAAAATTTTTCAAGTGACCGGTTTCACTTATTTTGGCCCAATAAATTTAAAAGTTATATTATATTTTGTGTATTTAATTATTTTTCTATTTTCCGTTTGTCAAATAACAGCAGTATATATAAAAATATTTCTTATTGCAAAAATAATTGAAAATCAAAAGGACACTCTTTCGCTTTATTGACTCGAATTTGAAAAAAAATAAAGTAAAAAATCATAGTAAACTTTATAATCATGTCTTATTAATACTCCAAAAAAATCAACTTTGATTTTTATTTTGCAAACTTCAATTATAAAAAAGAAGTCTGTTTCTATTAATTTTGTTCTGTTAGTTACAAAATAACTTAAACTAATAAATAATAATGCATTATATACCCAGTGTGCACGTACTATAACTGTTTTAGACCAAAAAAAGAACAGTGTTCTAGAATAAGTGTTACAATTTTATTGTAGAACAGTTCTAGAGCTTTGTTCTAAATTTGTTCTGGAACAATTGAGGGGCTGGATGCTATAATGTGTTACGCGCCATTCACTTAACATGGCGCGTAACACATTATAGCATCCAGCCCCTCAATTGTTCTGTATTTGTTCTATAACAGACATGTAACATTTGTTCCAAATTAGTTATAGAATTTTGATGTAACATTGTTCCTACAGTGTTCTAGAACACTGTTACAAAAATTTAATATAACTGTTCTTTCACTATAAACTCGTGTTTATTTTCACTACACGGAAAAATGTTATTATTAAATTTTATAAAAGTATTTTACAAGTGTAGGACAAAATGCGACAAAGGAAAATTTTGTTATCAACAAAACTTACACAGTAAATCTTATTTTAAGATCGGTCTTAAATTCAGCACTGTCTGCTATAATGTTAAAGGATACAAAAATGTTGTATCTTAATTTAAGGCTGCTTTCCTGCTTTAAAATAAGACTTTCTTTTTACTGTAAAATTTTAACAAAACGTACCTATATAAAATTTAGTAAAGTTATATTAAAATTTGTTAAAAGTTTTCGATATTTGATATAACTTTACTAAATAAAGTATAATTTTTATTAAAGTTTAATACTTCTAATATATTAATTTTCTTTCCGTGTATAGTGCAGCCGCGTTTTTGCATGAATTACAAAAAATCTTTTGAATTTAGATACTTAGAAAGACTCGTATCGATAATTCGTGAAAAATTAAATAATTTTTCACTGTCAGCTTGCATAAATTTTCAAAATTTTTAAAAACATTATTCACCAAGAATAACATCAAATATTTTATTAATTTATTATCAATTATTAATTAATAGGTATATCATAAAAATACAATAATAAATTATTAATATTAACTAATTAATTAAAATTTGTTATTATTTGTAGCATAATTATATATTATTCTTTGAAATAAAAAAAAATAAAATATATATATATATATGGGTCCGATTGTGGGCCCACGATCGGACAAGGCTTAAAACATGTTAATTTAGTGCAATATTCTTACAAAAAATTTGAAAAAAATTCATTGAAACATACATTGTTGAAAATGAAATTTTATTAAAAAAATTTTTAAAAATATTTTTATTAAAAACTACGTGTGAAAACAAAACTTTTTATTATAAAAACGTCCAATTTGATCAATTTTTGATGCAAAAGCAAAATAATTTCCGATTTGGCCTAGAGTGCCTCATATATAGTTATTTTTTTAATAAGTATGTTACATTTTAATTTATAATTTTAGCGCTGCACATAACGGTCCCTCAATTCAAAAGGAAGTTGAAGTAAAATCACTTCCAAGCTTGCGTGGCTATGCGGTATGCGTATTCGACTTGTGTCCTCTAGGTCTAGGTTTCGATCCCCCGTGCGTGCGGAATTTTTCATTCTTAGTTTTAAGTGTTCTGTGTATAATTCTGAATATTGTTATATAAAGTATAAGTTCAAATAATTATTAACAATTATAATAATAATTTAGTCATTAATTTAAATAAATAAGATAGTCTGTTTAAATTATTAAGGAAAATAAATTTTTTTTTTTAAACTTATTGCAAAAAAAGATATTCTATTAATTATTCATATTTTTATTTATACTTATAAACATTTATTTGTTCTATGCAACTATTAAATTTCTGCTTGGGTATTATTTATGATAAATCGTTTCTGTTATAGAATTGTTATATAGTTGTTCTAAAACAATGTTCTAGTTTTGTTCTAGAATTGTTACAGACTTTTGTTCCTATTTTGTGCCTCCAGGGGGACGACATTTTGACCTGCCTGTTCCTCACTAGTTACAGAACTTGTTCTTTTTTGTTCTGGAATAGTTACAAAATTATTCTGTAACTTTGCACACTGGGATGACAGCGGTTTTTCTTTAGCCTTAGTCCCAACGTATAATGACATTAACAAATGTTATTATAATTATTAACTTTGACATTACATTATTCAAACTGTCTTTTAGAAAAGGTTTTTTCTATTAATTTTGAACATTTTGTAATTAGTCCTGGTGTCACACTTCATATATAAACTTTCAATTCACTTTTCATAAGCAGGTTTAGGTTAGCGGATGCTGCGTCGACTTTGCATCCCGAGGGTCCTGAGTTCAATTCCTCATGTCTTCAGATTTTTCGTTAATAATTAATAATAATTCATATGTTTCAGCATTCTATTTAGTGTTTACAATTAAATTAATTTATAAATAATATTGTTTAACGTTTAATATATGTAAAAATGTATAATAATAATAATAATTAATAATTTTTTTTACTACCGGCCCGGTATCGAGCCGGTGGTTTACCAGCACCGGGGCGGATATTTCCCGGGTTATCATTGTTGATTGGACCGGTTCCGGGCCGGCGGTAATGCCGGTCTCACGCCGGCACCGGCAAGTCCGCCCTTGGTACCGGCCCGGTACCAAGCCGGTCGTTGATTTCTGCCTGGGTTATTATTGTTTACATTATTAGATATACAATACTTTAATTTTTTTTATTAAATGATTTGAATATATTTTTTTAATTGTTTATTCTAATTCTACTATTTACCGATGAATGTTGCAAGTATTGTTTTAATATTTGTGTACGGAACCCGCCATTGACTTTTATTTTTGATTTTCGTCAATTTAGTTAATAAATAATTAAAACTCGGGGTAAATGTAAACAGAACTTCACCTACATTTTAAAGAAAATAATTAAATAACTATGCTTCTATTTCACAATTTCTTTACTTTAGAAATGTAAAATTACATTAAAAGGAAATTAAGTCTCCTTGCATACATCCTTCGTGTTACTCACTATTGCTTAGTGCATTTACATGTTTAGAATATAGGAAAACGGTTCGATATTGGATCCACCATTTTGAAATTTAAAAATTCGATTTTAGATTCTTATTCAGCAACCTTAAAAACTTCTTTTTACCAAGTTGAAAGAAAATCTATTAAAATTTGTTGAAGTTATTCAAGTTTTAACATTACTAATTTTGTAATGGTTGATTGTTTATTTTATATGATACATTATTATCAGTCAACTGGTTGATTTACTACACTGAGAGAAGTCCGGGAACTAATACGTCCCGTGCAAGGCTTGAGTGATCATTTTGAATGTTCTTATGTGAACCTTCGATCGGGACGTCTCAAGCCCCGATAAAAAACGTGGAACGTCCCGAAGCGGGATTACTTACAACTTTTAGTATCGGCCATGAGTTGTCTCTCACATGCGGGAACAATGTTTGACCGATTCGGAGTGTCTGAGCCCTAGATTCGAGACATCTCAAATGCGACAAGCAGAGTAGCTTATAGCGACGTCTAGGGGGAACTATTAAGCCCTGGACTTCTCTCAGTGTATACATCTACGAAGAAGTTTTTTTCAGTTTTTCCATCCCTTAAAACAGTAGTATACTTGAAATAACTTGTTTCTTAAACCTCGTAAAGTAAAGTATCTACAGTGGTGTTTACATTTACCCCGAATTTTAAGAAATTTTCAAAATCTCGGGGTAAATGTAAACAGTCAGTTTTAGACGATTCAGGTGCATTAATATTTTTTTGCACTTTATAAAATTTTTCTAGGGAAGTAAAGTAACAAGTTCATGCAACAAAATTAGTCCATTTTACCTTTTAACAAAAAAAACTAATGTTTTTGGTGAAAAATAGATATTCCGTTTACATTTATCCCAAATGATCATAAATATTTTTAAAAAGAAAATTAAAAAAAAACTTTTAGGGTTCCGTACACCATAGGTGTACACGGAAAGAAGGTTTCACCTATAAGCACGGTGTATGACACATAGAAATAGGCTGCTAAGATTGCAGATTCTTTTTCAATGACTTTTACCGCTCTCTGACGGTGCATGCCTGAAATTTTTCGGTGCACGCGTCGAAATTTTAGGTGCGTCAATCTGTACACCGTGAATATAGGTGAAACCTTCTTTTCGTGTACTGACGGAACCCTTGTGAAATCACTCGTGTGGCCTACATATTCGCAAAAGGGAAGGAAAAGAAATTGAATTGTTTCGAAAAAATTGCAAAAAATTACGGTGTTTCCCCCCTTAACTTCTACAAATCTCAACTTAGTAAGCTGAAATTCGGTAGGGATCTTGAGTTTTAAGTCCTTATTACAGGAAAATTATAGAGAACCTGATTGGCCTATATATTTGCGAATTGGAAGGGAAAGAAAATAAATTTTTTGAAAAAATTACAAAAAATGACCTTGTCCCTACCTTTACACCAAAACAAAACTCATTTTTTGTAAATAAAACATAAGAATCTAATATGGATTTTATAGTTTTTTCTTGTAATCTGCATGTAATAAAAATACGTATGTACACGGAAAAAATTAGTCGCTGAAGTTTTCAGCTACCACTCGAAGACTCTCGGATATGAAAAAATAGTTTATAAACTTATAGATATACTCTATGATTTTAGCAGAAATTCTCTAAAAAAAGTCGATGACTTTTTATAAACCTAGTAGCGGAAAAAAAGTCGTGGAATTATTGTAACACTTTGATAGAAAGTTTCGTCGACGAGTCGAGGAAAACGGTGCGCAGAAAAGATGCGCATATTCTCAGGCGATAAATGCGATCTGCAGTCATTTTAACACCGTTCATTTACAAATTCTTGTTTACAGTGTTTGTGAATTATATTGGAGGATTAAAATCTTTTTGTGAGTATATATAAAATATAATTATTAATCGTTAAATAAGTTTTTACAATAATGAACAGAAAATAATTTTATTGGCTTAATAATAATTAAGCCAAACACTTTATGCCGGAGAAATTGGAGGTTATGTTTCAATCTAGCGGAATCGACTCGCTCCATGGATGGCGCTAGATGACTATAACATTTCCAGGCGTGGAGCGAGGATGGATCCAAACTTCCACTATTAATTTCTACACGGGAGGTGTTAGGGTTGAGCCATCGCGTTTATTTTGTTCTATCACACTAGCGCCATCTGTTATTGTACTTAAATTCTTGCTACTAATGCCAGTCAACTTTTCACATGAGTTTCAGTCAAGTATACGAACGTATACTTTTGTTTTTTGCGAGTCTTTGTTATACGCTCAACAGAAACTTTTTTGTGGTGTCAAAAAAAGAGAAGTAAATGTAGAAGAAATATGCCAAAGACAAAGTCAATTTATTGAAATTGTTTATTAAGATGTTATACGAAAATGTGAAAAAAAATTTGGGGTTTTGTGTGACGCGTTTGTGTTCTGTGTGGTATGTCGCAAAACGACGCGTGAGTTAGCGTTGAGCTAGGCGGTGACGTAAGGGTTGAGCCGCCCAAAATTTTGCAATTACGAAGAGTACTTGCAACAGAAATTCATTTTTTGACTTAAGGAGGTGTCAAAAACTTTATTTGAAGGACATTTTTAACCATTTACCTAAATATTTCATTGATTTTCTACAGTGGCTCAACCCTTACACCCATGTTCAACCCTTACAACATTATTTTTTTTTTAATTGCTTATAACTTTGAAACTTTTGGCCGAATTTTTTTGCAATGTACAGCAAAAACATTGCATTTGAGTTGATCTTTCCAACAATATGCGCGAAAACGTGAAATTCGCACTGCAGAGGAAGTTATGAAAAAAATTCAAAACTATGCCCAACCCTGACAGCACCCCCCTATACTGAAATACTCTTTAAAATTCTAAAATATGTTAAAGAGAAATATTTGAGTTTTTTAATTTTCAAAATATTGCACTTTTTCTCGCAAGCGGTAAAGAAAGGACCCATTTAGTATATAAGGACGATGAAAAGTAGATTCATATAGCGTGCGAAACAACGAAAGTGTAGGATAATATGCATATTGGTGTTAGCTATTTAGTTTTAGGTAGGTGATTAGTGATTAAATTGTGTCAAATTACATGTGATGAGTGTCGTGATTATGCATAAATGTAGGATTTTAATTAAATATAAGGCATAAAAGGAATTAAATAAATAAGAACTGAAAGAATTGTTTTTACTGGTCCGCAGAATTTTTAATTTTCCGCGACTATCGTTGAAAGTTTAGAATACTGTAGAAGGAAATTCGGACACGTCTTTTTTCCTCGACTGTCGCTGAATCGATCGCGCTGGCTCTGTTTTCATTTTTCTCGACTGTCGCTGAATCGATCGCGCTGACTGTGTTTCCATTTTCCTCGACTATCGCTGAAAGTTTGAAATCCTTTTTCTAAATTATCTTCGAATGTAGTACTTTTTTTTCTTCGATTTCAATATGATTTTTAAAACAGAGTGATTTTAAAAATTTTAATACTTTCGACTATATACGAGAGTCCGTATTTCAGCTCAATAGGTTTATATATGTTAATTTTAATAAATCATATTTCTTCTATATATATATATATAAGTTTTGATTTGGTGTACGGAACCCTCGTTCTTAGTAACTCGCACTTGTCCGATTTTTTTATTCTTTACATACAAATGTATACTCTTGTATAAATATATATATATATATATATATATATATATATGAGCGATTCCACGTCAAGTGATCAAGGGGTCATTTTGTGTAATGCTTATTTCAATAATTTTTTACTCTTAAACAATTAAACATACAAATTTGACAAAGTACATTTTGGAAAGGTTTTTTCATGCTCTTTCAATTGGAAATAAGCATTTTGAAAAAAAAAAATTTTTTGACCCAAAAAAATCAAAATTAAAAATAAATTTCAATTTTTGAGGGAGATGGATACGTTTTTTTTTTTTTAAACGAAAGCTGAGGTTTTTTCCTAAATGGACATATAAATGATAAAGTGGGACTAGAATGTATAAACATTGAAAAAAAGAGTTTTCTACTCGCCGGAGCGCTCAAAACCCGGTTTTTAGCTCCGTTTTGGAGAAAATTCTTTTTTTCAATGTTTAAACATTCTAGTCCCACTTTTTAATTTTGATTTTTTTGGGTCAACAAAATTTTTTTTTCAAAATGCTTTTTTCTAATTGAAAGAGGATGAAAAAACCTTTCCAAAATGTACTTTGTCAAATTTGTATGTTTAATTGTTTAAGAGTAAAAAATTATTGAAATAAACATTGTACTGAAAAACGCAAAAATTTAACCCCCTCCCCCTCGGAAAATATTGGACTAGGTAAAAAAATATTTTCACGAAAAATCAAGTTTTGCTACGATTGGAGAAAAATTTTTCTCCACCTTGATCACTTGACATGGAATCGCTCATATATATAAATAAAAATTTATTTTATATATACATTATCATTAGAGATAATATTAAATAAATTTATATATGTTGAAATATACAAGCAAAATGTCTTCCGAGTGAGCGTAAGCGAGCGAGGTTAACGACGCTAGTATAATATAATTATAATGTAAGTGTAATATAATATAAGAAAATAATGATTATTATTATTTGTTGTAAATAATCATATTTAAAAGTTGTAGTTAATCCAGGATCCACTTTATCTTACTTTATGAAATTCTTCTTTTTGTCGTAAAAACAATCGCAATTAAAGGTGTTAATTATACCGAGGAAAATATTTTTTTTTTAATCTAGTTTAACCTGTTGATATACACCCAGAGAAAAGATATATTTTGTTTAGATTTTTAAAACTAACTAGACTTTTCATTTATTTTAGACAAAGTTTACTTAGTTTAAATAAAATTTTATTTTGTTCAAACACTTGTTTCATATACGTAATACACATATACATTTTTTATTAAAAATGTCGTATGTTTAACTTTAAATTAAAATAAGTATTTTAAATTTATTTTATTAAAATAAAAAAATTTAACTTTTTTCTATAAAATATGTAAACATAAATGTAAAATAAAAGTAAGTTATAAACCAATTTCTATTATAAGTAAACTTTTTGGTCAATATATTGTTGTTAAATGAAATTTTCAAATTTTTTTATGTATTTGAAAAATATAAAAAATGTTTATTTTTACACTATGCTGTTGAACATCAAATCCCTTGAAGGTAATAAACGGAAAACTAAGAATTATTTGAATAATGTATCTGATCCAAAAGCACAAAAATTAATTGATCGTGTTCTAAAGTTCAGTGGTAAAAATTAAAGAAAGTGAATTTATCATTCCGTAATTTAATATTAAAGATGGAATTTTCTAAGAAATGCGGATATCTGTATTAGGACAGCTGTTTCATTATTTTTAGTGCTATGAAAATATTTTTGTTCCCTTACAGTAATATAATAAACAGTATTTCAAAAATTTGTTTGAGATATTTTCATCCTTACCAGTCAATCTTCCTAATTCCATAAGATTTTAGAAAGAAATTTCCTGAAGCTTTAAGGAAATATGCCACAAAATTTTAAGAAGGAAATTCCCCAAGGCATAAAAGTAGACTTATTTTCAATAGCTTATAACTTTAAAAGTATTGAGTTTTGAAAAAAGTTGTCAAAGAAAGAAAGTTTTGGTTTTTCTTCAACTTTTAAAAGATTTAAAAAAATATATTTTTTCAATTTTTTAGGAAAAAAAATTATTTTTTTAAAAACAAATTAATTTATTTTCAATTTGGGCGCGATAAATTTTTATTTTTTCTTATTTATTTATACCTGCCAATATACAGAAGATTTTTTAAAAAGATTCGAGATGGGCCGACTCATAGTTTTCGTTCTATAAATTTTTTAATTAATTTGTTTATAAAATTTTTTTTTTCTAAAAAATTTTAAAAAATATATTTTTTTAAATCTTTTAAAAGTTGAAGAAAACCTAAAACTTTCTTTCTTTGAAAACTTTTTTCTAAACTCAAAATTTTAAAAGTTATAAGCTATTGAAAATAGGTCTGCTTTTAGAAATCCAAAATTTCGAAAATTCATATCTCGAAAATTTTTGTAATTATGGAAAAATAAAAAATACGCATTTAATATTTTTCTATGAGGAACGAGAAAAAAATATTGTTTAACCGATTCTAAAATGTTATAGAAAAATTTCATGTGGAAATGCCCATATGCACCTATTGATTGAGAAGACAACTTAAAACATATAATAAGTGAAATTTTACATATTAAGATTTAGAGAGTAGACAGGTTTATTTAAGTAACTTATTATAATACTTTTTTTAATAAATTATAAATTTAGAATAGTCTTCTACTATTATAATTCTTAAAAAATATTAGGTTAGTGTATACATACTTAAAACAATGATTACATTAAAGTTAATATTCATTTGTATGTAAGTGAACCTATCTGTTACTTCAAAATAGAATTAAGGTTTTTCAATTTATGTTTGTTTTTCTTACAAATGTATAAGGATTTACAATTAGAAAAAACACTTTTTGACGACAAGTTCCACAGCAAATAAAACGATCAAGGTATAGCATTTCCAAAAGTGTAGATCTTTAGTGCGGTTCACGATATATATTACCTGGCTACAGCAATATAAACATATACATAGAATTTATAGTGAATTTGTATTGGTAATAAGTCTTGATGGTTGTCAAAAGGTTGGAATAGTCGACAAGACTTGTAACCCCTGCTGTTCCAATAGCAAATCTGCCTGTTGGATGTACAAAACAACTGCAATGACGCGGAAACGAAAAAACACCTTGATATATCCGCCAAACACAGAGGATCCTGGATTTATCGAGCTTTGGATAATGGATGGGCTTCAAGCTTAAGATACTTTTTATTTTATATATTATACTTTTGAAAATCAAATCCTTAAACTACGCATATAGTATCCATGAAAAAAGGTAAAAATTTATTATTATGCATTTCGACACCTCCTGACGAGATAATATTATTTCAAACGTCAGTTCAGTATAAATCTATCTCAAAAACAAGTGGAAGATGAAGTTAACTCACAAATTAATGCGAAACAATTTTATTTCATTCTTCAATTCAAGATAATACTATCTCAAGATCCAATGCAACAACATGACAACTAAAGGTATAACGTTAAATATATTTGAATACTTTTTATTAATGAATATTATATTAAATAAATTATAATCGAATTTTCGCCTATATAACCTTGTCTTAAAATAATCATGTTTTACAAATTCACAACAAGTTGTTCATTTCATGAACATTTAGCTTCCTCAATATATATTATTATATATAATTTTAAAAGTTAAATAATTATAATAGTTTATTAAATATAATTAATAAACCGGGTAAAGTGCCCTGAATAAATATTAATTATTCAATTTTTTTATTATAGAATAATTATTTTAAAGTGTTATGATAAAATGTCAAAAAATACAAAATTTTAATTTTTTGTGAAAAATTAAAAAATTTATTAATTCTATAAATTTTGATAAAATATATACTTTATATACATGAATCGATTCGTTTTTATGTCAGGAATGCAATTTTGACAAGAATTATTAAAAATTTTAATATAGAAAAAAGTTATTTTAAAAAACCAAAAAATTATTTTTTTCGAAAATTAAAAAATTGCTAAAAAATTTTTATTTTTAGATATTTTTGAAAATCCTTCTGTCTGATTCAAGATATTCGTGACCGTAATACACCTACAAAATCTTATCAAAATCCATCAAGATGTGTAAGAGAAAATTTGTCCACAAGAATCGGTGACATACACATACACATACATCCGGACATTTGTTCCTCTCGACGAATTATATATACTACACTTAAAAATTTGTAAAAATAATTGATTCTAAAAAATTCGGAAATCGACATCACTATAAAGCTTCCTTTATGAGGAAGCAAAAAAAATTTTAGTACAAATACAATATTAAGTACTGTGTTCGAAGTGACGATGCTTGACTAATATAATAAATAATTACTAATATTTAAATAAATAATTAGCAAACAGAAATAATAAATATGAACAATAAATTAGACTTCCACAATAAAATGAATTGTCTTATTTACATTTAGAATTATTTTAATATTATTAAAATTGAATTAAGAACAAATTTAGCTTCTTTTACAAAAAGTGCCTTTCTTTAAAATGGATTTGACAATTAAAAGTATTTTGTAAGTGGATATTTATTTGTACTAAAAATTTCTATGATTATTTTTAGACTAGGTTATATGAGTGAAAATTCGACTAAAATTTATTTCATGTATTGTTAATTAAAAAGTATTTAAATATTTTAATTGAAATAAAATAGTTATAATTAATTACACATATCTCGAGAGGGAATTATATATTGAATGCTGTACCTTTAGTTGTCATTTTATTGCATTGGATCTTGAGATAGCATTGTCTGGAATAGAAGAATAAAATAAAATTGTCTCGTATTAATTTGTGAGTTAACTTTATCTTGCATTTGTTTTTGAGATAGATTTATACAGAACTGACGTTTCAAATATTATTATCTCGTCAGGAGGCGCTCATTTGAACAGTGTAGTTAATAATCCATTCTTTATCAAAGTATGTATTATTTCTTAAAAGATAATTTTAAGTTAGACAAAACTTTGTAATTCTTAGATTTATATTAGTAAAGTAAAAATCAGATACATTTAGACAAATCTTGTGTTTATACGCTTCAATCATCATTCTACTTATTGCATTCAATTTATTAGACATATAATGATGAAAATTTTTCTTCTTATTTTATTTTTTGTACCAAATGACCTTAATATGAGCCTCCGGAAATTAAAACCACATATAAAATTTGTACTGACATTTTCATTAGTATACCTGATGCCTAAAAATAAATGTGCTAAATACAAATTTTAGTTTGATCTATTTTCCCTGTTTTCAAAGAATAAACTTGGTTAAAATTTATGTTTAAAGCATTAATTTTTTGGGTATTACAGGGTAATGAATAAATTTTATATGTGATTTTACTTTCCAGAGGCTCATATAGGGATTTTATTAGATTCTGTATCAAAAAAAATAAATTCCTATTTATTTATTTTGTGATTTGATAAAAAGTTACTTTTGATTTTCAATTTTTTTTCTCTCCATTTAATCTTAAAGAAATAAGAAATTTTTGCCTACATACGAGAATGTGGTAGTACTTCATTTAATTACACTAGTTTACAAAATTTAAAACAATTTCTGACGTGCGGCATTTTACTGTCAATTCATATGTAAAATTTGCTCTCGAATATGAAGTCAGATATTAAAAAAGTAGAACAGTTTTCGAGATATAGCTAAATTTCAATTCTTTGAGTATCGACAAAAAATGGATTCACTAATTTCTAATTTTTTCGGAAGGTGGAGGATAGAAGTTACTAAACCTTACGACCCAAAGACTCATTGTTAGAGATGTGGGAAGCATGAACATCGTCGTAACATTTGTCTATGGATTAGGATTAAGCAAAAAATTCTTGATAGACTTTAAGAAAAAGAAAAAGCCCTTTTTGAAGAAATTAAAGGTTGCAAGCCTTTAATTAAACATGAATTTCGTCTAGAGGACCATACACCAATTAAGCAACACTACCAGCCGAGGAATTCAGTTTCTCATGAAATAATGCGTCAGGAAACATTGGAGATGCTGAATCATAAAGTAATTAGGAAATCTCGGAGTCCATGGAGTTCCCCAGTTGTTATGATAAAACGGGAAACTGCGGTTTTGTATCTCAAGACTCAATAAAGTTACAGAAAAGATGCTTATCTAATTCCCTGAATCACCAGTATACTTGATCAACTAAAAAGAGCAAAATACTTGTCTACATTGGATTTAAAAAACGGATACTGACAAGTAGAGCTTACAGAAGAAAGTATTTCCCTTACAGCGTTTACGGTCTCCGGTTTAGGACTTTTCGAATTTCTTGTTATGCTATTTAGTCTTCACGCAGCACCAGCAACTTTCCAACGATTAATCGATTTAGTTATCCCAGCAGAACTCGCATCTAAAGTATTTTCATATCTCGATGACATCGTTGTGACCTCAAAAAGTTTTAAAGAACACATTTTTCTGTTAAAAGAATTTTTTAAAATTACGGGAAGCCAAGTTAATTCCAAATTGGGAAAAATGTTTTTTCGATACAAAACAATTAACTTACCTAGGACATTTGGTCGATGAACAAGGTCTTCATCTAGATCCAGAAAAAGTGAATTCAATTTTGGAAATTTAACCACCTACAAATATTAAAGAAATAAGATCATTTATAGGAATGATTTCTTGGTACCTACGTTTTATTAAGAATATTTCACAATTAACAGCTCCGTTAATTCAACTTTTGAAAAAGATACGCCTTGGCATTGGAGTGATGATCTACAGTCAGCTTTCATGAAAATTAAACGTAAATTTACCGAAGCACTAGTCTTGGCATGCCCAGATTGGACAAAAATGTTCTAACTTTACACATATGCCAGTTTGCTTGGATTGGGAGCAGTACTCACCCAAAATGAAGGCGAAGATGAAGTAGTTATTGGCTATGCCAGCAGAACTCTTAATCCTGCCGAAAAAAATTATTCTATTCTAATTATTCTAATTATTCAGAACTAGAATGTCTAGCTGTCAAATGGGGCATCTGGAAAATGCGACATTACCTCGAAGGATATCACTTCGTCATAATCACCGATCACCAAGCTCTAAAATGGCTCAACAACATCGAAACACCTTCTAGATGTTTAGCTCTCTGGATTATGGAACTTTCACAATAAGATTTTGAAGTAAGTTGCAAAAAAAGGCATAGAAAATAGGTTACCAGACTATCCAGTGGAAAGAGTCAACAAGGTGATATAGACGATGATCATGGACGAGAAGAAACCAGACTGGGATCGCCATCTACCGGAGCTGCAATTCGCCTACAACACCGCGCAACACTCAGCTACAGGTTATACATAAGCCTACCTTACCACCGGACGTGAATTTCTACCACCAGGTTTCCAAGACTTGCGTTTATTAAAAATTGGATTATGCATTCCAATCCAATTTTCGTGAAAAATCTCTGCCAGTCTTAGAGGAAAATCAGCAAGTGGGTATTACTAGAAAAAACAATCGTATGAAAGTTCCTACTCCTTTATCAAGAACCCCCGTTGCAGAACTACCGCGTAAAGTAAAGGAAATTCCTCTTTCGGAAACTACAGAGGATTTCGAAGAAGTTTTAATTAAAATTACAAAGCAGGAAGAAACTAATATGAAAAATAAAGAGACTGAAAAATTAAAAACATAGTAAAGAATTTATGTTTTCCGATCATTCGTTTAGATCGAATTCAGTATCCACCATTACCGGATGTTATTCCCGAAATTTTGTCGAAACCTATTTCAGCCATGAAATTAGTCGCGAAAAATAAAATCGCCAAACAGATTAAGAAGAAGAAACCCGTGAAGAAGCCGAAGATCACCGACACCGTCACAAAACCTAAAAAGTTTATTTTATCCAACGTGATACTTACCTCACCAGTCGCCATAAAGGAAATGAGTCCGAAAAAACTGTCAGAAGATTGTCTAAAATTTTTTAAGGAATTGTTTGCAAGTTTCGAGAAGAATTATTGAACGCGAATGTGAAAATTCAACATCCAGTTTTGGACCAGAACAATAATTTCGACGCCGTCGAAGGTTCTGCAGAGGATTTTTTTCCTATTCCACATCCGCTGGAAATTCATTTGTAAGATAATGAAAAAGGCCTATTTTACGGTTTTTAAAGATGACATTTATTATTTTAATCCTAACTAGTTTTAAGCCATATATAGCTCCTCATCAGGGGATGAATATTTCACAAATACATAATCAAAAAAAAACAGCACACAAAAGATTTCAAAAAGTATTAAATTTTTAAATTATCTGAAATAAAAATTAAAAATTAAAAAATTATTTTTGAATTAAAAATTGAAATATGTATTTTAAGGTTATATTTTAATTAGTGAAAAAGAAAGCAGAAAAAAACTTCTTACCCTTTAGAAAATAATACCCTTTAATAAATCATATCTTAATTGCACACAAAAAAATCTAATTAAAAATATTAATGAATCAAATAATTTTTAAAGTCTAATAAAGATATTATTATAACCACTGCCGATAAATGTAATAAAACTGTCATTATAACAAAAAATGATTATATCTCGAAAACACTTAATCTTTTAACTGATACTAATACTTACAAAAAATTGAATTCTGATCCTACAATCTCAATTCAAAATTGTTTGCGAAATCTTCTAAAATCCTTTTTAAATAAAAAATACTTTAAAAAAAATACATATAATTTTCTTAATTGCACAAATGGCGTTGCTCCAAAATTTTATGGACTACCAAAGTTACATAAAAATAACATTCCTATAAGACCAATTACATCTTTTGTAGGCAATCCAATATATAATTTATCAAAACTTTTATTAAACATTTTAAAAAAATCTTTAAATACTGATTATAACCACTATATTAAAGATAGCTGGGATTTTAAAAATAAAATTAATAATATTTTTATTCCACCAAATTTTACTATCTTTTCACTCGATGTTGTTTCCATGTATACAAACATATCTTGGACACTTATCAATAACACTATCAAAAGCAAATGGTCAGAAATTGAAAAACATACAAACTTCTCACAGGATGATTTTCTTCAAGCTTTAAATTTATGCTTAAATTCTGCATACTGTCAATTTCAAGGAGAATTTTATAAACAAATATTTGGCTTACCAATGGGCTCCCCAATATCCTCAAGTGCAGCTAATATTGTCATGGAAGGTATTGAGGAAGAAATTTTAAGCAAAATTACATATAAAATTATTTTTTACTTTCGATATATTGATGATATATTAATTTGTGCACCTTTAAATAAGGTAGATGATATATTATGTAAATGTAACTCCATCGATAAATATTTAAAATTTACTTTAGAGTTATCTAGTAATAATAAAATTAATTTTTTTATATCTTTCCCTCTCAATTGACAGTAATAACTTTATTATGACAAATTGGTTTCGTAAATCTATTTGGACTGGCAGATATATGAATTTCTATTCACATCACTCTCTTAGTTAAAAAATTGGCATTATATACACTCTTGTTGATAGGGCTATAAAATTGTCAGATCAACAATTCCATCTTGAAAATCTTGATATTGTTAAACAAAATTTTATTCTTAACGGATATCCAATTGATATGTTAAATAGAAAGATTTCACAGAGGTACAATGCTCTTACCAGTAACTCACATAAAAGAAAAATAAATAACAACAATCTTCCAATTGAAAAGGTTATAAGCATTCCATATATTCAAAATTTTGATAAAATTCTTTTTAATATTTTTAAACAATATAATTTTAATTTAGTTTTTACTAATTCTAATAATTTAAAAAATTCTATTTTTCCAAATTTTAAAGATCCAACAGAGAAATTTCAGAAGGTTGGATGTGTATATAAAATTCAATGCAAAAATTGTAATAGTTGTTATATCGGAGAAACTCTAAGACATCTTAAAACTAGAATAAAAGAACATAACCGATACGTCACTCACAACCAAAATATTAACGCTTTAACTAATCACACCTTTGATAATAATCACTCTTTTGATTTTGACAATATAAATATTTTACATGTTGAAACAAATAATTGGAAAAGAAGAAATCTAGAAATGTTTTTTATAAAAAATAATGCAAATAGTATTAATTATAGAACGGATATTGACAATTTAGATAAAGTATATTATAATTTAATTACTTCTTTTAAAACATAATTTAAAAAGTTTAATAATATAGATTTCTTCTTTACCAGCTATACCTGGACCCAAATATGTAACCCAACCTCTCTGTCAAATCTCTCTAATCATAGAAGCACATTTCTTTAAAAAAATGTGTTTCTACAAAATTTTTCGAATTAATTAAATAAAAAAAATAATATGGATAATAATAACAAGGAATTTTTTGAAAAATTTTTTGTTACATGCTTATATTTTTTTCTTAAGGGTAAGAAGTTTTTTTCTGCTTTCTTTTTCACTAATTAAAATATAACCTTAAAATACATATTTCAATTTTTAATTCTAAAATAATTTTTTATTTTTTAATTTTTATTTCAGATAATTTAAAAATTTAATCCTTTTTGAAACCTTTGTGTGCTGTTTTGTTTTTTTTTTTATTATGTATTTGTGAAATATTTATCCCCTGATGAGGAGCCATATATGGCTTGAAACTAGTTGGGATTAAAATAATAAATGTCATTTTTAAAAACCGTAAAATAGGCCTTTTTCATTATCTTACAAATGAATATTTAATACGGTCAAACAAACAAAAACTAATATCCGCTGGAAATGGTTGGTTGACAACTTAAGGTTGTAGAAATACCTGATGATCCATGGGTTTAAGTGCTCCTAGGTGCATCCGTTTCCGTATTCCGATACCAGGGCATAAATGTGCGACACTAGTTCCGTAAGTAACATTTTTTTTGTTTTGTATTCTTCTTGATTGATTGAAAAGTATTTTACATTTTTTTCGTACGCTCATTAAAATTCGCTCTGAAAGAAGGGAGATGTTACGAAAGCATATTAGATTTGTATAGTAATAGCCATAGTCGTCGCGTTGTCCATAAGAGTGAGTGAGAAACGCCAGCGCACGCACAGTAGTAGTCCTTGACATCTGACTACATCTGATAATTGAGCTTTAGACTACAGTACGGATGACTACTACTGATAATTACATTTTTTAGACCACAGTACGGATGACTACTTCTGACGCTACAATTTTTAGACTATACTGCTGCTGATGGTCTGAACCTTTTTATACCAAAAATCATTCTCGAAATGCACCTTAAGCCATGTATTTTTAAATATGCACCTAAAAAATATCGAAAGTATAAATTTCCTTAAATGTTATGTCACCCTACATCGTTATTTTAAAAGCGAAAATTATAAAATATATTATTTTCAAATATTTTAGTTTATATTTGGATCAAATACTCAAAACGAATAGTTATTCGTTTTAAGCATCAAGGATTCTAAGGCCGATTTCGGTATGCTCAAGGATCATGATCCGGATTACTTTTCGTATGCTGTGATTGGTTACTGAGTGATCCGGATAATGATCCGTGGACAATCCGAAAACACCCCAAATATACCACGTGTACGTGTGTATTTATGTTACAGAATCTTTATTATCGCATTATTTACAAACGACTAAATAGTTTGAAACCAAATTTAACAGATGATTAGACCTTGGGGAAATAATGGTTTATCAATTTACAAATTTGAAAAATATTAATCAGAAAGAGAGATATGAAATTTTCTCGAAAAATTCAAGAATTGTATGTTTTTTAAAAACTGTTTTAAAACTTTCTATAATTGAGTATTATAAGTTATTTAGTCACATTTTAGGATATCTTTGACAAAAGAATCCCAGGAAATAGAGGTTAGTATGAAAATGTGTTCGACATCGAAGGATCGATAAAATGATTTTGTAATTATCTTATAATAAACACAAAATGAAAATTTTATAAGTTATCAGTCAATATTTCATCTTAACACTTCACAATTCAATATTCAAATATTTGACAATTTTTCACTGGATGTTTGTAATAACAATATTTTGATCGAAGGACCATGATAATTGGTTGAGATAGTTGTAATTATCCTAAAATCACAAAATGTCTGAAAATATGATAAAGTAAGTAAAGGTAAATTTAAATAACTGTACAAGTGTTAGTTGCACTTACACTGAAATGGTGGGTTCCGTACACACATTTTTTGATCATTTGGTAAAAAAAAAATTTGTAATTAAATTTTTTGTTATTTGATTGTAAAAACACACTAGTGTATAAATGTTTGACTCAATAAGTTGAATGATATAAAAGTCAGACAAAAAATTGGTTTTTCAAAAAAATGTTAGTTTTTCCATGACAACACCATGGCCAATATCACATAGCAAGATCTCTATATTTTTCTTGTAATCTCGTTTAAATATACATATCTGTACCAAATTTGAACTTTCTTAGTAAAATAGTTTAGCCTTTAGCCGATAAATGAGAACACGACTTAGCTACGGACGCAAGAGTTTTGCCAATAAGGTTCGTCGGTACACCTACGGTATACGGAACCCTAAAAATGTAAAGAGAAAAATAACCAATTTTTGTAACTTTGTTGAAGATTACAATGATGCTAGCGAAATTAATTTTTTAGAGCTAAAGCACTTTTTGGCGTAGACTGATACATATATACATATACTATCCCCACCTCAGACGCGGGCAGATTGATAGTTGGATTACGTGGGCAAACTCAGGGCCGTAATAGAATGATTATTTTCTTTAATTAGTAAATAAATAATACCTTTGGTTCTGTTTTAAATAAAATACACCAAGAATAATTTATTATTTTAGTCAATTTTTAAATTTCCATGAATGTTTTAAAGTAGCCGGCAGGCGAATTCCACATGTCAGTTTAAATTTAAAGGTTATGTTTACATAGTTTATTTAAATATGATAAAAGCCTTTAAAATGTCAATTTACCTTTTTGTTATTGAATAATAACATCATTTATTTACACCTTATATAAAAATTTACACCTTATATAAAAATCCAGACTATTAATTGATATATAGTATTTTTTTAAACAATTTATTTAAAAAAATGATTGTGTTTTATTTTTATCTAGGTATGATCCTGCAGTTGTCAAACTCTTACAGTTTGACACATAACCAACTCATCCACACAAATATACAGCACTTTCTTATTCGCTTATCCCCCAGAAAGCACCCTAAACGACATTTCGTAACACATCAACAATGAAAGGGTTAAAATATTAAAGTTTTTCTTTTTTGAAGTTTATAATAATTTTTATTGATTGAAACTTAATATTAAAATTTAGGTCAAATTTAACTTATCTATTAACCTGTAGGTCGAAAATTTGGTACAATTGGGCATAAATTTTGGTGTGAGAAAATGATTCATCGACAGATCCTAATCAAGTAACTTTTTTGACGTATTGATTAAAAATATTTCCAATTGCACGTAAATTTTGACCTATGGTACTTTAGACAGTTTTTATGGGGCTTCTGTTTGACTCATAAGAACCAAATTTTTAGGATAGTGTAAGACATAATTTTTTCGTCAAGTTTCGTCAATAGGAATTAACCTACTTTTTGTGGGAATTGTTTGTCAATTTTTTACCTATTGGTCAAAACTGTTAATGTAATTTACCTAGATTTTGAGGGAAGAGCATGTCAAAGGGGATTTATCGTCAAGTTTTGATATATAGGTCAAAACTGCACTCACACATTGATAGTTGTCCGTGTTACACGAAGTGCACGAATTGTACGTGCATGGCCAGTGTAGTAGTATTAGAAAGTAGAGGGGCTGATTTTCTGAATAACCACGTGTAAACATTGAACAAGCTCATTTCTAAACATTGTATGAAAATAATTTTTCTATGTAAATGAACAGGAAAATATTTCGCCTGTGGATTGATAATTCTGTGACACACGAGTATTTAGTAAAGTTAATGCGATTTAGGGAAACGCGGCTGAATAAGGATAAGCGGATACTTTGATCCGACGCCGTAGACCTCAAGGTAATGAGTGCATTTAATTTTAATATTTTAATTTTAATATTCATTTTCGATGGTGCTTTTTTTTAGTGTTCTTTTTAATTTTATTGTTTTAAAGATTAGTAAATTTTGTAAATATAAATTATAGTGTGGCATTTAATATAAAAATGGGCGGAATTCGTTGGAGCGTTATCCTGATCTAAAGGGCGGGAAAATCACACTAGCAATCGTCTCGGGAAATTAGAAGTAAAATATTGAAATCTGCTTCTAATCAAAAGGGTTAAATTGAGAGAAAAAGGAGGAAACATATAAACCTCGCATCTTTATACCGAGCGAAACCACACCGTGTCTCCGCATTCATGCCGCTGCCGATTTTCCCTGAGAACAACATCGATGAGTATTTTTATTAAATTTCATTGTCTATTTATGCAAAAATCTTCTTCTTTTATCTGTCTTTAACTTATGATTTTCTCATGGCCAATTTATTGTGAATAATGTGTATCAATTTATGTGAATGTGACGCGGACATCTAATAAATTGTAAGATGCTATAAACTGTTAATTTTTCATTGAATAAATGAAATAAATATTTTATATTAATTGAACTTTATTGATTCTTGATGTCTTTATTTTGTATTTTTTGTGATTATTTTATTTGTGTTTTGTTATATATCTCTCTTGGTATTTTATTGAGAAAATAAAAATTGTGATAAATTTTTAATGATAATAGAGAATATATTACTTAAATGGCGCCCGAACATGTGAAAATGAATTTTTTAATTTACACAGTGCAACATTTTTCAGGTCATCGAATGTGCACTAAGTTTTGACTTCAGTTTCTGAAAGTACTTACCGAAACTAGCAAAAACCCATTTGGGTTTTGCTGGATTAGCTCGGATTCGAATTTTATCGAGACATTAATATTTCGGATGAAAAGTGATTTTTTCAAAGAAAATGAAATTCTTCTAACGGCAATATCTCGTAAACCGATTGATATTTGTTTTGCACTCTTCAGCATAATTATAGGTATAAACTGGGAGAAAAAAAATGTAATGCAACTTGATTTAAAAAAACTGCATCTAATGCCTCAAAATCACAAAAATGTCGGTAAATGATCATTTTTTTACCTATATTTTACGAATTTGGCTAATAGCTTACAAATAATCCACAAACATCTACTGTTGAAAAGTTTATTTTGTATTAAGGTAAAAAGGTTTTACTATAATAAAAATATTTTACATTAAAAATTAGAGATTTTAGTTCGTCAAAGAATTATCTATAAATATTCATATATAGTTTTTCTGAAATGTCTATATCATTATATCTTCAAACTAATATTTTTCTTAATATGTAATATCTATTTTACATTAAGAATATAAATAGAGAAAGATTCAAAGTTGAAGAAATTAATTTATTTATGCATTACGTGAACGTCAGTGTTTACAAGCCGAAATACATTGCGGCATTGCGGCTTAAAGACTCCAATGAAAATTTTCAGAATTTTGCTAAATTTACATATACATTAAAACTAATCAGATAAGTTATACCTTTACAAAATCCTTAATACAACTGAAAATATTCCACCTAAATGACAAAAAATTCAAGAAAAATCTAAATATAATAAGTACCAAATCAATCAAATACAAAATTTTCTAACACGTTTCCAAATACTAATAATAAATATTATTTAAAACCAACATGCTTTCCAACATTTCCAATATTTTAATTATTTATGATTAATAATTTTTCTTATTTATTGTCAATTCACATAATAAAAACATATATTTGTTCAATATTTATGAACTATAAGCGATAAATAGTAAAGAAACATTGGCAAAAATGATCATTTACCGACATTTTTGTGATTTTAAGGCATTAGATGCAGTTTTTTTAAATCAACTTGCATTACATTTTTTTCTCCCAGTCTATACCTATAATTATGCTGAAGAGTGCAAAACAAAATTTCAATCGGTTTACGAGATATTGCCGTTAGAAAAATTTCATTTTCTTTGAAAAAATCACTTTTCATCCGAAATATTAATGTCTCGATAAAATTCGAATCCGAGCTAATCCAGCAAAACCCAAATGGGTTTTTGCTAGTTTCGGTAAGTACTTTCAGAAACTGAAGTCAAAACTTAGTGCACATTTTACGTGTTGCACTGTGTTATGTATTGTTTTAATTATCTTGTGTAATTTTATTTGTATTTTTTGATTTTGTATGAAACGTATACTCGGGAGACAAACGCGATCTCGCCCAGAAATATTGTTAAAAGGTTTAGAGTTTAAACTTCGTGATCGTGTGTACAAAATGTCTATTCCACCGCGAAATCAAATTAATAAAAATGTAGGAAATGGAATAAACAAAGATGTATTGATTGAAGAATTGCGTGACGAAATTATTAGACTTCGACAGTTGAATCATGTGCAAAATGAACAAATGTTACAATTTCAAAATCGTGCCGCGAAAAATGCTACTGATGCGAATAGTCAACTAGTTCGTTCTTTAATCGATGGCTTAAGAGGTTTGACTGTAGACGTCAAAATTCCAAAATTTTGTGAACCGGAAAACCTACAACAATTTTTTGAAAAACTCGAAAAATATTGTATAATTAAAAATATTCAAGAAAATCGTTTCAATGTTATTGATGGGTGCTTTGAAGGTCGTGCACGTTTTTGGTTCGAGTCTCAAAGAAATAATATATTCAATTATAACGAATTTAAAACTACATTTCTCGCGGAATTCTTTTCCATTCCCATTCGTATAAGGTGAAATCTGATTGGTTGGCTAGGCGTACAGACGATTCTCGAGATACTCTGCAGACTTATTTCTTAAATCAGATAAAAGAAGCGCAATATTTTTTACCTTCATTTCAAAAATACGAGCTTTATTTTACAATAATACAGCAATTGCCGATGAGAGTGCGAGAAATTTTAGCCACGGTTGATTTTAACGATTATAATAAAATTTCACAATTTCTTTCTCAACTTGACTTTGCTTTTCAAGAAAAAGTAAATAATTATCATCACAATATAAAACCTTGAAATCAAGTCACTAGTAATATAATGGTCAGTCCCGTTTAGTTCAACCTTATGTTACTCTTCCAGACGTTAATCGTCCCCGACCGCCTGTTCATAATCTGGGGAATCGTGAAAATCGTCGTACTTTTATGAATTAAGTTATGGTTAAGAGGACACGACTTTTCAGTCAGTAATAAATCGTCATTTATACGACGATTTTGACAATATTATCGATGACGTATCAAAGAATATTGAAAAGCGCGAATGTGTCGGATCAAATAGTCCTTTTTATCCGCGAATAATTATTTCCATTCATTCGTTCCACGAGGCGTCCTTTTATTTGCCTATTTTAAACTAGAATGCCCCCTAAAAATTTTAAAAAATAATTTAGTGAAGTTTAATTTCTTGTAATGTATATGGGGCATTTCATGTCAAGTGATCAAGGTTGAGAAAAATTTTTCTCCAACCGTAGCAAAACTTGGGGCTTTTGTAGTACTCATAGATAGTAATTTTTCATGAAAATATTTTTTTACCTAGTCCAATATTTTCCTAGGGGGAGGGGGTTAAATTTTTGTGTTTTTAGTACAATGCTTATTTCAATAATTTTTTACTTTTAAACAATTAAACATACAAATTTGACAAAGTACATTTTGGAAAGGTTTTTTTATGCTCTTTCGATTGGAAATAAGCATTTTAAAAAAAAAAATTTTTTTGACCAAAAAAATTCAAAATTTAAAATAAATTTCAATTTTTGGGGGAGAAAGACCCAATTTTTTTTAACGAAAGATGAGGTTTTATCCTAAAAGGACATATAAATGGTAAAGTGGGACTAGAATGTTTAAACATTGAAAAAATGAGTTTTCTACTCGCCGGAGCGCTCAAAACCCGGTTTTAAGCTCCGTTTAGGAGAAAATTCTTTTTTTCAATGTTTAAACAATCTAGTCCCACTTTACCATTTATATGTCCTTTTAGGAAAAAACCTCAGCTTTCGTTTAAAATTGTAATGTTGAGCATAATTTTTAAATTCAAATTTATTCCGCGTCGAATTCATTCATTTCATTTTCTGTATATTATATATATCTATATATATTGCTGTGCTCACTGCCTGGCTGGCGAGAGAGAAGTACCGATGGCGCACTCACTGCCGCGCATGACGTAGGTCGCTCTTACCTCTCGTCATACCTGAGGAGAGCCAGCGATCTATATACTTGGTTGCACATTTCGATTCACTCAGTCTGCCTACGACCGGACTCGGGGCTTGCTCCGAGGCCGATCGACAGCAGCTCACTTTCCTTTCTCACCCCTCGATCTATTCTCTGTCCAGAGAGGCGCTAATCCTGGCTAGGGGATGATCTTCCTCGTTTGAGAAGGTGAACATGAGGAGCTAATCTGTTCACCAGCTCTTACAAATTCCTAGAAGGAGTTGTACTTGGACTTCGGGCGCTAACGAGTCCTGGTAACACCCTTCGTATTCGTTCTTTTAATTTTTACCTGGTGCAGAGAAGACCGTGTGGTGCTCCACCGTGTAATCTCTGTACCCTTTCCACCTTAGTCTCAACTGAACGTGGGGCGCTAACCCGGGACGTTGAGACATCCATGTTATTTTTTACCATCCTCTTTACACACACACATTTACATAATTTTCCCCTGTTGAACTGAGGAGCTAATCGTTCAACAGATATGACACATACACCTGGACAACTTGGCCTTGAGGAGCTTATCAGGTCAGGATGTCCAGAACATACATGAAACTTACACTAATTTCGCGACGGGCATGAATATCGACCGTAGTTCGATATCTAGTTCTTTTTCGGTAATTTCATAATTTCCGTCCGCGCGTATAATTGGGGGTTAAATTCTAGAATCAACCCGGTAACTTTCAGTGTCATAGATTTTGTAAATTAATATAAAATAACAGGAGTAAATTTTATTACAGTCCAACCGAGATCAAGAACGGCGAGGAATGATTTGGATGAGAGGGTGTGAAATGACGGACGCGCCTAAATTTTCCATTTAGTTTATTATTTAAATTTTATAATTCTTTCTTTATTAATTTTTATTTGCATTGTATCGAGTCAGTTTTATTATTTTATATTTTTATTGTAATTTTATAATTTAAATTTAATTTGTTAATTATTAATTTTGTTATTATTTCTATTTTATTTTGTTAAATATATTTACTTTCGAAGGTTTAAATTATGTTTTATTATTTTGATTTTACCTTTTCACAAATTTCTCTTAAATTAGTATTTATAATAGATGGCGCTTGCGTCACTGTAAATTGATAGAATTTACCAAGCTAGAGACCCGGACTCCATCCGGCGAGCAAATCCTTATTGGCAAAAATTAAGATCATTACAAGAAAAATTGGGTCTTTCTCCCCCAAAAATTGAAATTTATTTTTAATTTTGATTTTTTTGGGTCAAAATTTTTTTTTTCAAAATGCTTATTTCCAATCGAAAGAGCATGAAAAAACCTTTCCAAAATGTACTTTGTCAAATTTGTATGTTTAATTGTTTAAGAGTAAAAAATTATTGAAATAAACATTGCACCAAAAGACACCTTGATCACTTGACGCGAAATCCCCCATATATTAATTGTTAGCACTAATAATAACCCTTAATAAAGAAATAACTTGAGAATAGATTTTGAAAATTATTCTCTACTCACACATTGATTTACTGTGCGTATACAGTCTTTTACTCTTCAACATTCTCTCCGTGTTGGTCCAATATTGGGCGTCAATCGGTGCCTATACGGCAACCAATATTGAACCGATTATGTGTATTAACAATTTCTCATTGGGATTTTATGAATTTATTTTTTTAATTTGTTTTAATTTTATTTAATATTGTATAATATTGTTTAAAAAGCATTTGAAATCTAAGTATTTTTCGTTGTAAACTTTGTTGACCCGTTAATCGCCACTCGTTCAATAGCCTATTTCCGCCTTGCGAGACGAGCGCCGGACGAGCAAACTGTTGAATAACATCATTTAACGGTAAATTTCGAAAACACAAAACCGCGTTTACTGATTTGAACTACATTTGGCACATTTATAGATATTGACCCCAGGAAGGTTTATCCATTTACGGATTTAAAAAATATTAATTAGAACGGGAGATATTCAATTTTGTCAAAAAATCAAAAAAATTTACATTTTATTATGGATTGCTTTTAAACTTTTTGTATTTGAGTATTACATGTTATTAAGGCACATTTTAGCATATTTTTGCAAAAAATACTATCCTATAACTAAGATATAAATATAAAAATATTTTTAAAAACTCGAAAATTTCCAAATTTCACATTTTTAATGGAAAGTTTTTAAATGAACTGTTTAAAAATGGTTATAATGTTAAAAAATCAAAAAAATTTAATTGATACTAATTACTATTAAACTTAAGTCAGCAGTATTTTTGGGATCTTTGATAAGGATTTTTACTTATTTATGCAATATTATTAATTTACAAGAATTTTAGAAATATTGAAATGGAGTTTTTTGTTATTAAAACAGTATTGTAGAATGTCAAGAATTGTAAGTCATCTGTGATACAATATAAGCATTATGCTACTCGGTAAAAACTTAGATGTTGGAAAATTCTTTCATTTTATTAATGTGAAAGAATTTATCAATTATCCGAATCAAACTCAAAATAATTCTTATTAAGCTCTTGAGTTTCATATGTATCGACAGCACAGCCATCCTGAATACAGAAATCTGCTTTTTCAGAAAATATTTTTTCGAAATTAATTAATAATTTAAAATTATCAAAGAACTCAGAAAAAATTGGTTAGCATGGTGGGATACGAGCTCACGACTTTTCTATTGCCGGTAGACTGCTCTGACCACTGAGCTACATGCACCCCAAGATTCTCCGAGTTCCTTGATATACTATACCTCCCTGCATTATTTCATGATAATGTAGGGAGTTTCTTGAAGATGATAAGCCTAATTTTTCAATTACATAGGCCAATTATAGTTAAGGAAGTGAATCTATCATTCGGAAATTATTAATATTAATGTGAAAGAATTTATCAATTATCCGAATCAATCTCAAAATAATTCTTATTAAGCTCTTGAGTTTCATATGTATCGACAGCACAGCCATCCTGAATACAGAAATCTGCTTTTTCAGAAAATATTTTTTCCAAATCAATTAATCTTGGGGTGCATGTAGCTCAGTGGTCAGAGCAGTCTACCGGCAATAGAAAGGTCGTGGGCTCGTATCCCACCATGCTAACCAATTTTTTCTGAGTTCTTTGATAATTTTAAATTATTAATTGATTTAGAAAAAATCTTTTCTGAAAAAGCAGGTTTCTGTATTCAGGATGGCTGTGCTGTCGATACATATGAAACTTAAGAGCTTAATAAGAATTATTTTGAGATTGATTCGGATAATTGATAAATTCTTTCACATTAATATTAATAATTTCCGAATGATAGATTCACTTCCTTAATTCTTTTATTTTAATTCAAGATTTTACTTTTAAAGACGTTTTAAGCAATGTAAATGCAAAAATTATAATAACAGAGTGTCTACGAACCGGTAAATATTCTTGAATTTTATTTGACCGAGAAAAAGTGGGAATTAGCTAAACCAGGAATTTTCCTATAAAAAATTATTTTAATACTCAGATAGCACAAAAACTTCCAGGAAGTTTCGTATTCATATTCCTATTTTTCATTGTTTAAAAAAAAATTTAAATTTAATTGTAAAAAAATTATCTTCATAACTACAACACACATGAGGATAAGGCGGACTCGAACCCCAAGTCACATAAGGTAGTCCTCAAAGATAATATAATATTAATTTAATATTTTCATTAATATTAATAATAATGACACTGGCACATTCGTGCCCGGTTAGAACTTTCGTTCTATCTGGGGCGCATTAGAACTTCTTTTTTTGGTGGGGTGGTGCTGGTCCTCCATCGGACGCGTGCCAGATGGCGGATAGGTTAGCTTCCTAGAAAAAGGTGGTATCGAGGAAATCAAATACTCGACGCGAACAAAAACCAGCAAGCAATAAACATCCATCATGAGCGATTGTAAAAACGAGGAAAAGTACCTGCGGGGTAATGCTTCGGCTAAATCTATCACTGATTCCGATCATCAGGAGCTTTCGAGCGTGAGGGCGGTGGCAAGTGGCCCAAGGATGCAGGAGGGCAGCAACGCGTTGAAGTGCCACAGATGATCGTGGACAAGGTAGAGATAAGAGGAAGTACGAGCAGCGTCACAAGTCAGGCCAGCTGCATTTCTGTTTTTAGTAATGCAAGATGGTGAAGTCCTGTGAGATCCAGAAAGATGTCAATATGACAATTGAGGATAGACTCAGAAGCTTAACATCGCTCATGGAGGGACTTCAAGTAAGGCGTCATTCACCGAGGTGGTGACAAGGATAATTGGAGACCTAGGTAAGGTGTAGATGGCGGACCGGCGAACTACATTGGAAATCTGCGATATGGATGCCCTTACAGAAAAAGAGGACGTACTGGTTGCCTTGGAGAAATTTTCTACGGTACCAGTATTAAGTAGGAAGGTGACGGTTCTCGGACTAAACAAGCGAGGGGCAAAGCTGTCGTGATCACAAAGCAGGACGACGCTGATAAGCAGGAGAAACACTGACACAAAAAAATTGATGTTCTAAGCTTTTGATCAGACTATGACTACTTTATGTTTTAGGGGTCGCTGTAACCGAATCTAAAGTTCATTTAACGCCATCACGTCAGGGTTTTGAGATAACCTCCAAAAAACACAAAAATTAATCCAAAATTTTTTAATCAACAAAAATGTTTTTTTTCAAGTCTTACTATAACTACTATATGTTTTCGGGGTTGCTGAAACAGAATATAAAGTTTATTTATCCCCATCACGTCAGGGTTTTGAGATAACCTCAAAAAATAACTCAAAATTTGACCCTAAAATTTTTTAATCAACAAAAATTTTTATTTTTAAGTCTTAATATCACTACTTTATGTTTTTGGGGTCGCTGAAACCCAAACTGAAGTTCATTTAACACGTCAGTACGTGCTTACGCCGTAAGGCAGAACCTATGCGCTAAAGCCATAGAACACTGCGTGCTACAAAACCCTGATTTTTTTCTCCGTGGGTGAATATCAATTTGTTTTCGGCAGTTTCAATATCCTCGGGATACCTTAAGTATCCAGGTATTGTGAGAAAAGCGTAATCGAAAGTAAAGATAAAAAATTATATACATATAAAGTCCAAAACAAGATCAAAATATAAAAATAATTTTGTTTTGAATCCTGTAGAAATGAAATATGTAATTATGAATTGTATATCAGGTCCTAAAAATGATATACAAATTGAAGTCATTCTTGTTTACAGTAAGAGTCAAGAGTTCTAAAAAATACATTTTCTGTTGATTAATACATTGCACTATAGTTAATACTGAACTGAATGCCTTACTTACCGTCATGGTGAGCCTTAAAAATTTTCGTTGATTTTAAAATTTGGAGGTTTTCGGGAGTTATGACAACAACTGGTGCTGATGGTATTAAATAGACTTCAGATCCAAGTTCATCGACCCCAAAAACATTAGACAGTAATAGTAAGACTTGAAAATAGATTCTTTTATTTTCAAATTTTTTGAGTTTTTCATGTTATCTCAAAACCCTAACGTTATGAGGTTAAATAAACTTCAGATTCACATGAAACAATTTTTAAATAATTTAATTCTTAAAATGATTTTTATAAAAATTCTCTGAAAATAATCAAATTACTTTGAAAAATATATTTAATATTTCTTGAATACTTGTAAAATGACGTTCTTCACACATCTCTACGATAGAAAAAATGAATTTTCGATGTCAGAACGCACCATAATTGTAAAATTTGGTGTCCTAACCTGCACGATATAAAGTGACCCGACCGTAAGTTTCGCGTCGTTTTGATTTTTTTAGCACACAGTCATAAACGAATGATATAAAAACCAAATAACATACTAAAGTATTAAAGCACTCTCTAATGAATAAATTTCATCTTCTTACTTTATTGTTTGCATCTTCCCTTTTGTTAAATTAATTTTTCTCGAAACTAAGTGTTACAACTAAGAAGCCCGAGGTGGCCCAACCGTAAAGGTGGCCCGATTGTAGTAACTCTCCCCAAAATTATTTTCAAATTGTTTCATGTCTAATTAAGAAAATTGATGTAATTTAATTAATTTACATTAAAAGTTTAAAAATTATTAAATAACACAGTGCAACAGCATTTTTACTTCTGGGATCGCATATAGTAATTTTTATAGGTTTTTTGATGCTAAATCCGAATCCGTAACCAGAATTGCTCCATCACCTAAGGTTTACGAGAAATTTCACCTAGAAAATTTAAAAAGGCTGTTTTTGGGGTACTTTTTGGTTTTTTATCAGGGTGCAAACATTTTTTCCAGGGTTTTTATGACATGCGTTCGAAAGCTCATATCCTCATCAACAATCTCCAATGTGGACCTTTTAAAAATATTTATTTTTAGAAGAGTTATCTTTGTTTGAAGTTCGCGACGAATCGTAAAATCATGAAAAATGCCGTTTTGAGGTATTTTTTGGTTTTTTATCAGGGTACAAAAAATTTTTCTAGGGTTTTTTTACCTTTTCATTTTATTATATGTTTTAGCATGTGTTAATTTAAGGCGGATTTGAATAGTATTGTTTTTGCTTCCTCATAAAGGAAGCCTTATAGTGATGTCGATTTCCGAATTTTTTAAAATCAATTATTTTTACAAATTTTCAAGTGTAGTATATATAATTCGTCGAGAGGAACAAATGTCCGGATGTATGTGTGTATGTATGTGTGTGTGTATGTGTATGTGTGTGTGTGTGTGTGTCACCGATTCTTGTGGACAAATTTTCTCTTACACATCTTGATGGATTTTGATAAAATTTTGTAGGTGTATTACGGTCACGAATATCTTGAATCAGACAGAAGGATTTTCAAAAATATCTAAAAATAAAAATTTTTTAGCAATTTTTTAATTTTCGAAAAAAATGAATTTTTTTATTTTTTGAAATAACTTCTTTATTTATTAAAATTTTTATTAATTTTTCTCAGCATTATATTCCTGGCATGAAAACGAATCGATTCATGTATATAAAGTATATATTTCATGAAAATTTATGGAATTAATAAATATTATAATTTTTCACAAAAAATTAAAATTTTGTATTTTTTGACATTTTATCATAACACTTTAAAATAATTATTCTATAATAAAAAATTAAATAATTAATATTTATTCAGGGTAGTTTACCCGGTTTATTAATTATATTTAATAAACTATTATAATTATTTAACTTTTAAAATTATATATAATAATATATATTGAGGAAGCTAAATGGTCATGAAATGAACAACTTGTTTAAATTATTGGAAGTTAGATTCTCTAAAAATATATTCTCAAAAGGATAACTCATCTAAAAATAAGTATTTTTAAAATGTTTAAATTATAGATTGTTGAGGAGGATATGAGCTTTCGAATGCATGTTGTAAAAACCCTAAAAAAATTTTTGTATCCTGATAAAAAACCAAAAAATACCCCAAAAATGGCATTTTTCGTGGTTTTACGATGCTACGCAAAATTCAAACAAAGATAACTCATCAATAAAAAAATATTTTTCAAAAGTCCAAATTGGAGATTGTTGAGGAGGATATGAGCTTTTGAACGCGTGTCATGAAAACCTTGGAAAAAATGTTTGCACCGCTGATAAAAAACCAAAAAGTACCCTAAAAACAGCCTTTTTAAATTTTTTAGGTCAAATTTCTCGTAAACCTTAGGTGATGGAGCAATTCTGGTTACGGATTCGGATTCAGCATCAAAAAACCTATAAAAGTCAGCCTATGCGATCCCAGAAATAATAAAAACCTGAAATTCTGTTGCACTGTGTAATTATTGTCCTCTATATTAGCGATATTATTATTATTAATTTTAGTATTAAATTAATATTAGCTTCTTTAAAACAATTATCTTTAGTATAATTTTGTGAATACTATTATTAGAAAGGGGATTTAATATGTTTAGAAATAAATTGTTTTGAATTGAATTTTACGATATTTCTTTAATTCAAACATTTTTCAATTAAAGAACAAATTCAAAAATTGAATTAATTTGAAAAAAATTTAATAAGAATATTTCAGAGTTTTAGTGTAAATTATTTCAAAAAGCATTTTGTATTCCAAAAAATTAGTATTTGTTTGCAATATGTTAAAAAAAAGGCCAAAAAAGTCGTATTATTTCAAAAAAAATCAAACAAAGTTAACGCAAATTAATATTGTTTATAATAAGTCGTTAAAGTAGAAATTAGTTTTCTCGAAGATAGAATGAAATATATGATATATAAACTAACCCTGTAAAGTCAAGTGGCGATTTGGTTTAGCGCCCCGTGCAGAAATTAAAATGTGGGCCTCATAGGGTACTGGACAGTTTTCCCGATCTCTGATGTGGCTCTGGGTAGAGAAACTGACCAGTGCCCGACTAGTGCGTGACGCTGTTCCCGACCAATGCCCTACTTAGGGAAAAACTGGTCAAGGCCTCGTCAGTTTTTCTTAAAATTGCCCTATTTTGTGAGGTTAATTTTATTCAAAAGAAATTACAATAAAATTACGGTACTTAAAAATATTATTATATTAGAAACATAATGAACATATTCATTATATATACAACATATTTATACATAACATAATGAGGTATTATAGTCATTTTGACTAATTTAAAAGTGAAAATGATAAAAATAATATAATTTCAAGAATAGAAAAACTTAAAAATTTTTGAAAAATATAATTTTTGGTTTTATGATTAATTCATTTTTCTTGTGGAGGTTGTCGCTCCTTTCTGCTTCCTTAATTTTATACTATTAATAAAGGTTATAAATTTTGTTTCCAAATGTATAAGTAATAATTAATATTTATTTAATAAATATTTTATTCAAATTTATTAATTATGTTTAAAAAATAGTTATTAAATATTGAAGGTGTTAAGTTTAACAATCTCTTCGAATCATTTTCTCACTGTAAGCTAATATAATATAAAATAATTTTATATATATATATTAAAATAATATAATATATATACAAAGCAAATGATAAATTCATCCTATAAACTAATAATTATTAAAATTCATTAAGTATAATTTATTAATAATTGTTTATTAATTATTATTTTTCAAATTCATAATTTTTATTTTTAAATAAATGTATAATAATTAATTATTTAATAACTATTATTATTCGTTATTTATAATTTAGCTGTTATTATTAATAAATAAACTTTATTATAATATTGTACTTAAAGAAAAAAAATTATATGTATTTTCGTTTTTTAAATATATTACCATAATTATTTTATAAAGTGTTTTAAAAGAAAACGCTTTTTTAACTTTAATAACTGTTTTAAAAAAGTTAATTTTAAAAAATTAAATTTATTTACATGCCTTTAAAACGAGGAAAACTGTCGAGGCCCTGATCAGAGCCCTATTTCATATCTAGTGAACACCCCACTTAGGGTTTTGGCCAGAATTTCTGGTCAAAACCATAAGATAAAAAATTCTTAAAAATGTAGTATAATTACTCCGTTTAATTAATTTTTTCAATTGTTTATAATTTTATTATGGGAACTAATTTGATAAACTTAATTCATTTACATTTTATTCAAACGAGGAAAACTGTCGAGGCCCTGATCAGTACCCTATCTAAAACCTAATGAAAACCCTACCTGGGGTTCTGGCTAGGAATTCTAGTCAAACCCCTAAAATAAATTTTTTTTTTAATAATTAAAATAATGATTGCCTTACATTGTTAATAGCTTCTACAACAAAAAGGAATTCTAAAAACTTTATAAAAAAAATTTTTTTAATAGGGAAAACTGACAAGGCCCCGACCAGAACCCTGTTTTAAATAGGGCAAAGTGGGACATTTTCTGAACGGGGCATAAAGCGCTATCCCAGCAGCTCACTTTGAGGGCTATCTTATGTGACTTGGGGTTCGAGTCCGCCTTACCCTTATGTGAGCTGTAGTTATGAAGATAATTTTTTTTTAAATTAAATGTATTTTTTTATTTTAAAACAATGCAAAATATGAAATTTCAAATTTTTCAAATCTTTTAAAAATAATAATTTTACTACAAAAAATATTAAATAATTTTTGGAAACTTTCTGGTAACTTCCAGAAAACTTACTTTGCCAACTTCCGAGAAGTTTCCATTGTCAATTTGCTGAAATATTAAGGGGAGTAGTGACCTATAGGTCAAAAGTTGACGATAAATTCCTCCTGACCTGGTTTTTCCTCATAATTTAGGTCAATGTTAAGGGCAGTTTTGATATTTACGTCAGCACTTGAGGATAAATTTCCTTTTTCTTCTTTAGGTCAATTTTATGAAGAGAAAACTCTCTCTCTTACCTTTTCTTACTTTAAAATTTTTGTCAATTTTTAAGAGCAGTTTTAACGTACACGTCATAAATTGACAAACATCCCCGCTGACCTTCTCTTTCCTCAAAATTTAGGTCAATTTTAAGGACAATGTTGACTTACAGATCAAGTCTTCACTTGAATCCTTTTTGACCTTCAAACAACCCTCCAACACCTTATCCCTATTAAAATTATGGCATTTGTGACCTACAACACTATAAATTTTTTAATCAAACATTGAAAAAACACCTCCTCCATTACTGTACTTCCTTTAAAGATTTATACTTTACTTTTATAGAATTTGGCTAAAAACCAATAAAAAATATAGTCTGGAATAATTTAATACAAATACTAATTACTGTAATTGTACAATGTTACAAAAAAAATTCATGCTCTGGGCTGTAGGTCCGACCATAACTACTTTATGTTTTTGGGTTTTCTCTTTTTTAAAATTTTATCTTAACACATTAAAATAATTATTCTGTAATAAAAAATTACGCAATTGGTATATGTTATATTCAGGAAGCTAACTGTTCATGAAATAAATAACTTGTTTGTATTTTAGTTTCAAATATTAAAAATTTTTAACTGGCGAATAACCTTCTTATAATAGTTTCATAATTTAAAATAAATAAAGTTAAATAATATATAGATGATATAGTTCGAGTTATTAAAAGATATAATAGTTTTATATTGCTTATATGTGCAAAACTTTAAAACAGAACACACTGTGTGGGATTATATGCAACTGGGTGTAGACATAAAGCGGCACATGATAATTAGATGCCTGTTGAAATGGCCGCAGATGTCACGTTCTTGTCGGAAGAGCTGTCAACCCCCGTTAACGAAGGAGGAGAGATACGTTATAGATCTAGATGAAAAGAGGGCGACAAACTCGCTCAAATAGAACAACTCATGTGATTCGGTTGGACATTTCGATTTCATTAATAAATTATATCACGTCGATTGCGAAACGCTCTTCCATTCTGAAGAAAAAATTTTCTTTTTTATTATATAAAAACTAGGGGGGTTTCGCCCCCCTGCTTTCTTCGCGCGCCAACTCCACGTTTCTGATTTTTGAATGATTTTAATTATATAAATATAATCATTATTAAAAGGTCCTCCTTTTATATTGGTTATTTTAATTTACATTTCTCTTAAAATTTTTAATTATAAAGTTCTCCTAGAATAATCTGCAATATTTGAAAATTAAGAAAAAGTTTCATTTTGAAGCCTTACTATCACTGCATTATGTTTTTGCGATTGCTGAAGCTAAATTTGAAGTCTAAGTATTAGGAGAGTGTGTCCAGTTGTGGGAAAACTCCAGTTGTAAGAGTCGATTTTTTAATACATAATATTAAAAAGCCGATTGCCTTTATATAAAAACATTTCTTTTTATATGAGCGAAGTTTTTCGTGCACACCGAGGCGGATGTATGAACTGTTTTTGATAGATTCCAACACTATATGATAATCGACTATAAAAGCGTTTTTACAATAAATGCAAATAATTTTTTTCCAAGTTAATTAATTGGAAATGGTAAAAGTTATGCATTTTCTTTTACTATTTTCCTTGTAATTTGTGATGCAGTATTGCATTGTTACAATCTACGGTTGCAAATAACTTTTTTTTACTTTTTAAGGAAATGTTTCTAAAACTTTATAGGCGTTTTTCTTGAAACAAGGTTTTTCAAACTGGTGGGCATCGTAGCGTCTTAACTATTTAATCAATTAACTTTGGGATTGCGGCTACTTAAAGGTAACTAAATTCTACTGGGGTTATATCTATAATATTATATATCTGTTAAGAATAATGTTTTTTTACAAAACACTTTTATTTTGTACAAAATAAAAAAGAATTATTTCAATGAATGTTATAAATAATTTAATGTAAAACTAAAATTGCACATTTTGAAATATAGAACTTTAGGAGTATTAGCTTAAATGATTATTATAACAATATATGTGGACGTCCACATGAAAAGGGCCCATTTTGTCGGTTCTAGTTTTCGAGTTATTTGCAATTTAATACTTTTTTGAGAAAAACCTTAATTTTTTTTATTTTTTATTATCAATCTACATGTTTTGACAAGTCAAATCATTACGTTTTCATTAATTTATCGTTAATTTAAGTGTTTAACTATATTGGTTTTTCAGAAAAATAAAAGGGCCCATTTTGTCAGTCCTTTGCAAAAATATTCCGTATTTTTGAAATGGAGGGTCAAAAAAATTAAAACCTCTTGATTTGTCATCTTTAAAGTTCCCTGAACTCAAAACAATTATTATCTGAATAACTTCCGAGAAGAACCAGAGATATTAATGTTAGAGTCATTGATTAAGTAGTCGTAGATGTAAAAAATGTCGATATTTCGTCAAAATTTCATAAGAAAACCTGTTAAAAATTTTTTAATAAGTTTAATTTCTATTGTTTACCTTTGAATGACACCATAAAATTGTTCCCAATCATTAACCTTGTACAAAAATGGTTTAAGTTGACTGGCATTAGTAGCAAGAATTTAAGTACAATAACAGGATCCATCCTCGCTCCACGCCAGGGTTGCCAGACCGTACCACAATTATTGATTTGTACCACAATTTTGACCAATGTACCATGTACCATAACTCATCTACTATTGACCCAATTTGTACCATAATTTTGCCAATCGACGACAGTTTTTTTTCGTCACTTTTAAAGTCGTATACACAAGTCCTAAATCCCCTAAACATGTAAAACCCGTATATGCCGTAAATGCTACGATGGTAACGCCTTGCGGTGGCAGCTTTCTGAAGTATCCTCTTTACTACAGCAGGCCTTTCCCTGACTAAAGAATTTCGGTTAACTCGTTGAACGTATTAGAACTTGTTTAAAGGACAAACTGTTTATAAATTAAAAACATGGATGAACAAGAAACACCGGATGATAAACAAAAAAGAAAAAGGTCGGAAACCCCTGAATATATAAAAAAAATCGTGGTGACAGTAATGCAAAAAAACAAAAGCGTGTCCAAAATTATAGAAAAGAGTGGCAAAACGATCCTTCCAGGTCGAATTGGTTGCGGCCACTTCCAGCAAACCCTACACGGGCACAATGTATAATGTGTAAAACGGAATTTAAAGCCGATATTTCCGTAATTAACAATCATGCTAGTGGAAAAGCTCATTTGAAAATTGTTAAAGGTAAAATCTTATTTTGTTCATGTATAGACTGTGTTTGTTTAACCTCAAAATTTAGTAGACTTAAAAAATTCAGTCTAAATAAAAAAACAAGCATTTCTAAATGAAAAAAATACTAAAGTGTATAAGGAGTAGTGTATTGTTAAATTTGATATATTTCGGAAGATATTTTTACGTATATTGAGTACATATCATATGTATAAATCAATATTTTTTCCTATTCAATACTTATTTTATTCGTGAAAAGAATAGAAATTTATTAATTTAGTATAATGTATAAATTGAAACAAAACAACAATAAAACTATTAAAATATACAAAATCTTTAGAAATAAATACAAAATTTATAAAAACAAACAAAATAAAAAGTAAATCACTAATACAAACATAAATTAATGGATTAATGATTTTTTTAAAACAGGAGTTGGAAGTTCTTCGATACAGAAAGTCTTTACGGAAAATGTGGTAAATAGTAATCAAAAATTACAAAAAGAAAAAGATGTCAAAAAAGCTGAAATTATTTTATGTTCTTATATGGTAGAACATAATTTACCGTTTAAAGCATGTGAGCATCTCCCCAATCTTTTGAAGTCGGCTTTCCATGATTCGGAAATTGTAAAATCAGTTACGCTTGGGAAAACAAAAGCTTCAGGAATAATTAAAAATGTTATCAGCAAATCTTGCATTGAAGAATTGAGTTGTACCTTAAAAAGAGTTAAATTCAGTATTATAATCAATGAATCAACAGATATTGCTGCTGTAAAAAATTTGGCTGTTTGCGTTCGCTTTTTTGATGAAGGATTGAAGTCTATTCAGAGCAAATTTTGGAAATTAATAAATGTTTTTGATGGTAACGATCCGGACGCAGCAGATGAAGGAGCTACTGCTAGACGTTTGTTTGAATGTATTGTGCAAAGCTTTGAAGAAGATCAAGTCCCGGTTCAACAAATAATCGGATTCGGAAGTGACGGCTGCAGTACCATGTTCGGTGTTGAGAATGGCGTAGCCACAAGGATGGCAAATTTATTGCCTGGAATCATAACATGCAAATGTATATGCCATTCCATGGATTTGAGTGCAAGCAAGGCTTGCCAATGTTTGCCAAGGCGATGTGAAGACCTGGCAAGAAACATCTATTCTTTCTTCAAATTAAGCTGTAAGAGACAGGCTCAATTGGTTGAATTTCAACATTTTTTTGAAGTGGAGCCTCATAAGATTTTAGCCCTATCGCAGACAAGATGGCTGTCACTTCGCCAGGTACTTCAGAATTTTCCAAACTCAATTTGATACTTGCTTCTGTAAGATAAATACTGAATAAGGTTTTTTATTATTTTTGTTTTATTAAAAAATGTTTTAGGTTGTCGTTCGAATTTTAGAGCAGTGGGAACCTCTTCGAGCATTTTTTACATCCAAATGGTTTGAAGAAAGACTAGTTTCTGCGGAATGTATATTTAGAGATCTTAATGACCCTATCATGAGGATGTATTACTTTTTTTTAGAATGGGCTTTAGCTAAAATTGTAGGCGCAAATGAATATTTTCAAAGCGACAAAGTGGTAATCACTCATGTTGATACGAAAATGAAATCTCTTTATACGGAATTATTGTTGGCCTATATGAATCGCGAGGCAGTGAATCGAGCAAAGCTCGAGTGCATTGATCCTGCCACTAATTCAATGTTTTTGCCTTTAAATCAACTGTATTTGGGTATTAAGGTGATGAGCGAATTGCAGAAACCTGAAATTATAGCGAGAAAAGAGGAGGTTCAAGACTTCTTATACCGTTGTCAACAATTTTTAATAATAATATGCCAAGAGATGAGAATCAGGTATGACTTTTCCGGAAATAATTTATTTTCGAAAATAGCTTGGCTAAATCCTGATTTGGCAACCTCCAACAGCCAAACAAGACCTAACAGCATTGCACTACTTCTGAAAAGCGTCCCACGAATTATTGAGTCCGATAATTTAAATTTAATGCAGGCCATTGATGACCAATGGAGAAAGTTGTCTTTAGAAAATGTTTTTAAAGAATGGATTACTAATTCCGAATCTAAATCAGTCATCCCAGTCGATTCATTCTGGTATAAAATTCGCGAAGTAGAGACTCTAGAAGGTAAAAAAGATTTTAAGGAATTGGGGCAATTTTCTCTTGATATTTTGTCGTTGCCTCACTCAAGTGCGGCTTGCGAAAGAATTTTCTCTAAGATAAACAACGTAAAAACTAAATCTCGGAATCGGTTGTATTCGTCTACGTTACAAAGCTTAATAAGCTCGGCAGAATATATTTCAGAAACTGGCTGTGACAAATTCCAGCCAACGGAAAAAATGTTATCGTATATGAACGCTAGCAATATTTACGGGCCTAAAAATATATCTCAAAAAGGTTTACCCATGACTATTGGAGCCAAAACTACTTCATCTCTAGATGAAATCGACAGTGAGGAATGTGAAATTATATTCGATTAAAAATTATTTCTAATTAGCAGTTATATAAAAGAAGCTGTATCTAATATTTAAAAAAGACTTACAACTATGACTGATAATATTAGTCTTTTTGTAATAATTAGTTCTCTTCGTCTTAATGTTCTAGCGCCAAATACTATTATCAGTATTCTCGTAGGAGATAAGTATCGAATGGTTTATAATTTATATAAAATCATTATTAATATTTATGCCAATGTTTTAACGCCAAATACCGAAACTTTAGCTTTTATTGTTTTCTTAGTTGATTGATGATTATCAAATATTTTATTAACAGAATATCTTATATAAAACTGTTCGATTTGATATTAATGTTTAAAATTATTTATGGGTTAATAAAAAAATTTGTTCCTTGAATTACTAAATATAAAAAAAAGAATTAATATACAAATTTTTAAATTATTTATAAGATATTTCCTTTTGTTGCGCGTTCCTTATCAGAATGTATATTACAAATATTTAAGTCAAGTTGTTATTTCATTTATTGTGACTTTTTTTAATAGTTCAATTTTCATTTTTTATCGTAAATTGTTATACTTGTTATTGTACTAACATTACTATTATCATTTTATAAGTTTTACCAATAATTTCCATAAATAAATATATATTTTCTATATAAATATTGTTTTTTAATGCATCTTCGACTTTTTCTCAATTACATAATAAGCATATTTCATTCGTAAATTTGTTATATTATTTCCTAATTTCTAGGAATACCTATGAGGTAAAAAATCACAATTGTATGCATTTTTTCTTATCGTATTTGACCCAAAGAAAAATTCGGTTCAATAAAAAATAGTTAAGACGATTGAATGTTATATTTTTTAAAAATAAAAATTCAATCAAAGGATCATAATTCGGTTAGGTAAATATTCTGCATGACGAAAATTTGATTATATAAAAATTCAGGTTGGTAAAATTTTGAGCGAATGACAATTTTGTTAAATGAAAATTCGGGCTAGTAAAATTTCGATCGGACGCAAATTTGTCTTCATAAAAATTCAGCTAAAGAAAATTTTGGTTAAAAAATTTTTTCTGCTGCAACAACTGTAAATTGTTAACTTTGAAATTACTTGAATTAATTGAATAATTAATAAACCAATAAATATGTTCTACATTTATAGTAGAAATATATTATTCTATTTTTGTATATACACATATATAAACAATTTAAACACACTTTTTGTAAAAAAAAAATTTTCTCCGATCAGCTGGTCGTATTTCTTTTTTGTTAATATTATGGAATAAATAAATAGAAATAAAATTGATAAATGCATAAACATCATTACGTTGATATTCGACGATTAATTTTTTAACTTCTCAAATCAAATAACATGGTTAATTTTTAAATTCGCGAAAGAAAAAGTTTTGACAAATGAAGTTATGTTTGCAATCTCGCACTGCGAGCCGATTGCGAGGACGGCGCGAGACGACAAAGGTGTTTGAAATGCTAGTAGCGCCATTACAGTGCAATGGAACACTAGCGTGGTTCCTGCTTAGCTCCACGAAATTTTTCTACACGGGCTGTCCAACCCTAACAGCACTCCCCTAATTATCTTAGTCATACAGTCAATCAAAAATTATGTTTGATTTAAACATAATAATTTGGATTCAATGCATAGTAAATTTTGTTCGATAACAATTAAAATTAATTCAATAACAAAATATGTTTAAATTAAACATATATTTTTAGACAAAAAAGTTTTTTTTATTTTTTTTCTCGGTATTTAAACGGAGTCAGATATAAATTTATTTATATCACATTATTTTCACTTAAACAGCCTAAATATGAAAACTAATGATTTTTAAATATTTACACGTTTTTAAAAAGAAAATAAGGATTACGATTTAATCATTGATATAAATTATTTTGTTTTTTTTCTATGTTTTTCTTTATTAAAGGTCACAATACCATGCTTTTGCAAGTGTCACTTTCATTTTTTCTAAAAGTATGTTTTCTGTTTAAATAAGATTTTTTTGGAAAACACGTTTTTTACTGTTATAAACTATTTAAGAATATCTTAAGAATTCCATAAACAAACTTAAGAATAATAAAAAGTATGAATTATAAAAAGATATAATCTTCTATAAAGTGTCCCTCAGTTTTTGTGTCGCTGGTCAAATCAAAATGGTTTTATAAAATAAACATTAAAAAACTTAGTGAAAAAATTTGAAATAAGAGGCACAATTGAATTGTAATTCAGATTTTATGTGCGTGATTTTTATTTTTAACTATATTTTAAGAAAAATAATTGTTAGTTACTTGTGATACTGGTGTAGTACGAAAAATATGTCGCTGGTCAAATCATTAATTTCCCCAAAGTTTCTTATTTAATTTGCTTCAAAATTGGGGCACATATTACTTTAGATGTACTTAAAACTGTGTATGTGTTTTTATTTATTCTAATTCTTATTTAATTATTTTTCATACCTCAGGCACAAAATAGGCGCTTTTAGATAGCAGCCGACAGGAACTAAAAGCCATTCATTTGTCCACTTGAATGAAAATGGCGACCTTTTTTCCCATGGGCGAAAAAAACAGCTAGTCCCTTGCGTTATTTGTGCTCATGGGAAAAAAAGGCCGCCATTTTCATACAAATCGAACAAGTGAATAACTTTTACTCCCTGTCGTCTGCTATCTGAAATCGCCACTTTTGTGCCTTTGGAATAAAAAATATCGTAAGTAACACGGGATATTCAAATTGTCGCTCGTCAAATATGTCACCTGGTCAAATCAATCGTTTTCCAATCAATCTGAAGTTTCGCATTTATTTGTTCCATGTTATTTATCACGAAGTAACCAAAAATGTAATAAAAAGTGAAAAATGAAAGAAAATCAAAGAAAAGAAAATAAGAAACGAGAAAAAGGAAACGCGGAATGAAAAATTTATCAACGGAAGGCACTTAACCTCTTCGCAGTCCAGCTAAAAATCGCTTGTGGTCCAAAAACGGTCCAAGAAAAAAGTTTCTAAAAAATGTTATTTCATTGTAATTAAGGTTTTTGGAGTCGCAAAATTCGAATTTGAAGTCAGTTTTTCAAAATTTAAAATGGCGAATCCAAAATGGCGGACCCAAAATGGTGAATTCGAAAATTTTAAATTTTATCAGATTTGCTTGAAACTTGTTACTCGGGAGTGTTCGGGGTCTCTGATTACGAATCTAATGTCAGATTTTCAAAATTCAAAATGGCGGATCCAATATGGCGGACCCAAAATGGTGAATTCGAAAATTTTAAATTTTATCAGATTTGCTTGAAACTTGTTACTCGGGAGTGTTCGGGGTCTCTGATTACGAATCTAATGTCAGATTTTCAAAATTCAAAATGGCGGATCCAATATGGCGGTCGAGAAAATAAAAAATCCAACGGATTTGTTTAAAACTTGGTACTCGGGGGTTTTCGGGGTCGCTGATTACGAATCCGATGTCAGATTTTGACATCCAAAATGGCGGATCTAAAATTCAATCAAATTGCATGAATCTTGAAATTGTCCGCCATATTGGATTCACCATTTTAATTTTGTAAATCTGACAGTATATTCGTAATCAGCGACCCCGAAAACCCCCAAGTAACGAGTTTCAAGCGTATTTGATAAATTTTTAAATCTTCATAGTCGCCATTTTAGGTCCACCATTTTGAATTTTGAAAATCTGATTTGAAATTCGGATTCAGCGACCCTAAAAACCTTAGTATGCACTTGGTCATTAAAATCGAATTAGGTTTAGTATTTTATTTTTGAGATGGACATATATGGCCACAGACGTAAAGGTGGCACGACTTTTTGTGGCCACATATGGGCCGTGAACTGTCAAGGGGTTAAGTAATATTTATTTATTTTTTATTAAACGTTCATGAAACTGTTAGTGTTTTTTCAAAGTTATATTAAAATCCTCGATATTTTTTCGTTTAAAAAAAATCAGGTCTCTCCCCCCCAAAAATTGAAATTTATTTTTAATTTTTTTTTTGGGTCAACACATTTTTTTCAAAATGCTTATTTCCAATCGAAAGGGCATGAAAAAACCTTTCCAAAATGTACTTTGTCAAATTTGTATGTTTAATTGTTTAAGAGTAAAAAATTATTGAAATAAGCATTGTACTGAAAAACCCAAAAATTTAACCCCCTCCCCCTCGGAAAATATTGGACTAGGTAAAAAAATATTTTCACGAAAAATTGCTATCTATGAGTACTACAAAAGCCCCAAGTTTTATTACGATTGGAGAAAAATTTTTCTCCACCTTGATCACTCGACATGGAATGCCCCATAGATATATATATATATATATATATATATATATATATATAATCAGGGACCGTCTCTAAAGTTTAGTTTCGTTTCAGTTTCTGAGTCGACACGAAACTAAATTAACAAACTGAATTTAGTTTCGAGTCGACTCAAAACTAAACTATCAAAGTGAATTTAGTTTCGTATCAACACGAAACTAAATTCAAATTCTTAATTTAGTTTCATGTCAATACGAAACTACATTCACTTTGATAGTTTAGTTTTGAGTGGACTCGAAACTAAATTCAGTTTGTTAATTTAGTTTCGTGTCGACTCAGAAACTGAAACGAAACTAAACTTTAGAGATGGTCCCTGATTATATATATATATCTATGGGGCATTCCATGTCGAGTGATCAAGGTGGAGAAAAATTTTTCTCCAATCGTAGCAACAACCTGACTAAATTAGGTACAAATTCGACGTTTTCTACAGGGAATTTTAGCTACACTCGGAAATTCCGATGGGATCGGAATTCCGTCAGAAATCGGAATTTTGATTGAAATTCATAAAAGAATTCTGTCGGAATTCCGATCGGAATATTTATTGGAATGCCAAAAAGAATTCTGTCAGAATTCGTATCGAAATTTTAATTAGAATTCCTGTAAGAATTCTATCAGAATTCCGATCTGAAATCTAAAAATTCCGATGCACGGAGAAAAATGGATAGTCAAATCTATTATCTAGATAATCATGGGCGATGATCTTGGATACTCAACTATAGGACAACTATCTAGATATTCAAATTTAGTATCTTGGTATAGTCAAACTTACATATTAACCGCCATTATCCAAGATATTCACATTTAACTATCCTAGATAATAAATACAAGTTGCTGTGTTTATACTTTATATACATCTATGTTGATCAATATGAAATATTTAATAAACAAAAGTTAGATCTCTTGATAAAAATAATGAATTAATGTAGTGATAGATACTAATGAAATAATATAATTTTTTTAAACATAATTTGGACTATATATTACATAGAGAGATATACAGACATATAACCAAAAATAATTGCGTACTAATCAGTACAAAATTCACATAAAAATAAATTTTATTATAAATTATTTAAAATTTGTCCTTGATTAATTATTCTTGATGAAAACAGAAAATTTTAGAAATCACCACACTTTAATTAATCTATACCCATAATGTAAAAAACATTTTAACAATTTTATAGGTTATGTGGCTAATCTTAACTTTTATACATTTTTAACTATATTCTAAAACAATTATGTATATATTGACTGGCAGAAGACCCGCGATAGGCAGCTCTCAACTGAGGTTCGAGTCCTCACAGATGCACATTGTACTCGACACGCAGCTTATTTTTTATGTCGACTTTGTGAAAAATATCATTATTTGCTTTATTATTTAAAAATAATATAGTTATTTAAAAAAGTTATTTTCGACATTACTCGATATAATCTCCGCGCCATAATTGGCTATAAACATAATAATAATAATTGCCATAATAATTGGCAAACACGTGTTGCACTGGGGACTGGGATGATTAGTTTTAAGGTTATGTTTTCGACTTGAAGTTGCAGCGCAGTATGATCGGTAGTCAAACTTTTGCGCAAGCGCTCGACAAGTTGACTATCCAGGATAATAAAATTTGATTATCTGGATATACTAAACGGGAATATATAATATTTCATGAAGATAATATTTCTGACTATATAGATAGTAAATTTGATTATATATTTTTGTAACTATATACTTTTAACTATCCATTTTTCTCCGTGTGGAATCAGAATTTTTATTGGAATTTTTAGAGAAAAAAAATATTTTGAAACCTTTTTGTGCGAGCGGGACTGATTTTTGAGTTTTCTTGTCAATTAATAAAATATTCCTTATAATTTCACCTTTCATTTAAAAAAAAGAAATCGATAATAATTAATAACATTAAAATTATTTTTTAATAAAATAGACATAAATTACTTAAATAAATATAAATTTGTCTGCAAACAATACAATTTGCAACCATTTAAATTATTTGAATTATGCATTATTATTTATCAGGTGGTCATGCTAGACTAATTTAAATTGATTGTGATCATAAGAAATGGAAAAATAAAAAATAAACACGATTTTTTCCCAAAATCTTGTAAATTGTTAACTTCGACTATCAAACAAATATATAAACAATTAAAAATTGAAACAATGGTTTGAAGGAAATTCTTAGAAAATTTAGCTCCTTTCATTTAAGCCCAAGAAGATCAAAATCGGATAAAATTTGCAGCCTCTAGACAATTTTGAACTGTAAAGTGTAAGAATTCTACTATGCGAGGCGTCCCGGGCACTGACACAGCACTGGCACTCAAACGTGGTTGTGCTTCCACAAAAATTGCAATATCTCGAAAACTCTTTCAGTCTCTATCGATTTCTTTTTTTAAATGAAAGGTGAAATTATCGGGGTAGCTTTTTAAAATAAGGGAGGTTTTTTAATACTTAATTTAGTGTTACTAAGATCATAAGAATTGTTAAGTATTTATGTTACAAAAATTGTAAGAATTTTTCAATTTTAATTTTTAAGTGGTAGTTTTTGTGGTTAAGGTTGGGTTTTGATAAATTATATTGGGTATAATTTAAAGTCTTACATCAACCATAATTTTTCAGGAGTGAAATTTCTAAATTACATATCAAATTAATTAGTAATAGTGCAATAGTGGACCGCTCTATGAGTACAAGTAGAGTTTTGACTGATTCAAAAGTTTTTCGATTTAATTCTTATAGTTGACAATTCAAGCTTTAATTTAGGCCTAATTAGAAATTTCTAGCACGTTGACATCATTCTCTACACGTGATCAAAAAAGCCGAAAACAGGGTTTTTTGAAACTTTGAGTCCATTTTTCTCCAAATCTCGACGTGATTGGCACGTTTGGAGGTCATATTCGTGTTCAGCGAAGAAAATCCTATAAGAATATCATTGTCCGATCTTTGAATCAGAGAAAAAGTAACTTTTTGTCGATCAGTGTAATTTAAATGTAATGTAAAATATAATTATGATACGAAAGAAATATGAAAAATATTAACCTATTAATAAGGAATATTGTTAATTTCAAGTGTACAGATCAAATTTGTATTTTTTGAGGTTTTGTGTTGTTGTGATGTTGATACATTTTAATGTGCTTTTATTATTGCTTTAAAAATTTTAATTTAAATCATTATTTATTCATTAAATCTGTTGTAAACTTTTTTCAAACTTTGCCAGTTTTAACTACGAATTTCATTAAAAATATTAAAATAAAACTTTATTTGACAGATAATAAACTATAAAATATCTATAATAAAACTTTAATTTATATTAATTTTTATTTTTTATGAAAAATTCTAAAAAAATGTATTTTAATAGGGGATTTTTTGACTCTTGTGACTAAGCGAATCAATCGATTTCATTTTTCGATGGCTTGTTTGAAAGATCATTTAATTGCGCAAGTTTTTCCCAGAGACACCTATACTTCATCTTTTATTGTGTAGTTGCTGTGTTAACTTTAAAAAATTTTGCAAACGGACTGGTTTGCCCCACCCCCTGGGGTAAACCGGACCCTCCCATGGGGAAAACCGGACCGTTTGGTTTTTATTTATAATTTTTGCATTTACATAATCTACAATAATAAAAAAAACTGGACAAGTGCGAGTTGCACTCGCACTCAATTGACGGGTTCCGTACAAAAATATAAAAATAATACTTGTGATATTGTAACAACAATTGGTAGGATTTTTTTCACTTTTCTATTATTTTGGTAAGTTGAATTTTCGACACTAGGTTAAAAATAAATGACAAAGAAAAATAGAAGTATTACATATTTTATATTATTAGCAATAAGCGAACAGAAACCAATTTGGGAACAAATTTAAAAAATTGGTTCCTCTTCGCTTATTGCTAATAATATAAAATATGTAATACTTGTATTTTTCATTGTTATTTATTTTTAACCTAGTGTCGAAAATTCAACTTACCAAAATAATAGAAAAGTGAAAACAATCCTACCAATTGTTGTTACAATATCACAAGTATTATTTTTATATTTTTGTACGGAACCCGTCAATTGAGTGCGAGTGCAACTCGCACTTGTCCAGTTTTTTTTAATTTTATTTTTAAATTTTTTTTATATTTTTTAAAACATTTTTTGTGATCAGACTGTAAAAATATACTAATAAACCCATTTTTAGTTAATTAGATCAAATAATGTAGAAATTAGAAAAAGAAATTTTTTAATTAAAAAAAAATGTTTTTTAATTTTTTTTATTTTTAATATATTTTTTGTGATCAGACTGTAAAAATATACTAATAAATCAATTTCCGGCTCATTAGGCCAAAAAATGTGAAAATTAGAAAGAAAAATTTTTTTTTTGCAAAAAAAAATTTTTTTTTTTCATTTTATTTTTTCGTATTTTTTAATATATTTTTTGTGATCAGACTGTAAAAATATACTAATAAACCAAATTTCAGCTCATTAGATAAAAAAATGTGAAAATTAGAAAAAAAAATTTTTTTTCAAAAATTTTTTAGTTTTTCCTTGACAACGCTATGGCCATTATGACATAGCAAGTTCTCTATATTTTTCCTGTAATATTCGCGTTAAAATACATTAGTATGCCAAATTTTAGCCCTCCATGTTGAATAGTTTAGAAGTTAAGGGGGGGGGGGGGAATGGTCACTTTTTGTGCATTTTTGGCCAAAAATCTTGTTATTTCCTTGACAACACTATGGCCATCACCTCCAATCACATTCTCTATATTTTTCCTGTAATCTACGAGTGAAAATACGTATCTGTACCAAATTTGAGCTCTCTAGGTCAAATAGTTTAGCCGCTAGGAGGGGGGGGACACGATTTGGCTACGGACACAAGAGTCTCACCAATAGGGTTCCGTCGGTACACCGAAGGTGTACGGAACCCTAAAAACATAAAGATGTAAACAATGGTTGTAGTAATGAAAATAATAATTTAGCTAAAATAAAAAAGTATTCTCCAAAACATTCAAAACCTCCAAAACAGACAAAAGGAACTAAATGGCATTGTATAATAATAATTAAAGTTTTTGTTAAATAAATAAAAAATATGATTTACAAATATAACCTCAAATAATTATTTAATTTAATTTTGTTATCTAAATAAAAATAAATATTTATTTTCATATTATGAATAAAGTTTAATTTAATAATAAAATAATTAAATACATTATTTTGTCCTTTTGAAATAAATTAAAAGCTAAAACTTAGGTTATTAAATAATAATTTCAATTATAATAATAAAACTTAGAATTTGGTTTTTTAAATATTTTTTTTTTAATACAAATTAAATTATTTTTATAATCCAAAGACATTTTTTACATTCTCATCACATGAGAAGTCAAATTTTGACTTTTGCTAATTTTATGAAATCTTTGCGTTTTGAGGTGCCCTGAGTCCGAAAAACATGGTCCGGCGAGTGCGTCTGTCTGTCCGTCTGTAGACGGTTTTTTTTGTTCCCACGATAACTCTTGAAAAACTTATCATAACGTTTTAAAATTTAACACACATATAGTTGGTGCAAAAATGAAAGCTAAGTTCGTTAACTAGCTTATTTCTTCAGAAACTTTTTTTTTTAAGTTTTTGGATCAGTCAGCTTAACTGTGTTAAAAAAATTTCTATTGATTTTGTAAAATGTTATAACTTTTATAATAATCCGTAGTTAACAACAAATCAAAAAGCACGTTTAACCGTTTTTTTAAATTTTGTTTTTTCCATGAATAAAATATTACTACATTTTTAAAAATGATTAATACCCGTGTAGAAATTGCCTTAAGTAAATTCTATTTGTGGTTTGGCCCTGATCAGGATTTACATATCACAACCATTCTTCAGGCCCTGACCAGGGCCTGATCAGGACCTTATCAGGTTCCAGATTACTTCGAAAAAGCCACATTCAATTATTTAAAATTCATTTTACGTCAGTTTTAACGAAAAGGAAACAGTTTGAGTGAAAATAAATAATAATTAATTAAAATGAATTCGAAGAAATGTTCCACAATGTTCCAAATTCTGATGAAACTAAAAAAAATGTTTATTCTGAATCTGAAGGTATGGATATAATATTCTAATTGTAAACAATAAAAAAATATAAGTTGACATTTTGTTGAAAAATTGTAATTGATTAAAAAAATTATTTTTTTCCTTTTTCAAAAAAATTCAGTATTTTTTACAAAATTATTATTTGAAAATAGAAATGATGCAAATAATTTTCTTTTTTTACTAAAATTTGCATAATTTTCTATATTTCTTTAAAAAGAAAGAGAACAAAATCTGCATAATTTCGATTTGTCAATCATTTTAATTTTTTAACAAAATTTTAGTTTTTTATTGAAAAGAAATAAAACAATTTGTATATTAAAATTAACCTTCCATTTTCACATAAAATGATAGAAATAAATTTTACTGCAGATAAAATAAGCTAATTTATTATAAGTATACTTATAAAATGCCAAATCAGGTTGTGATCAGGGCCTTATAAGGCCCTGATGTGGCCTTTTTTTAAAACACCACTTCAGGACCTGATCAGAAAAAGTGTTTCATTTCAAATCAGGGACCTATTTAACCTGATCAGGGCCGGATGACTACCACGTTTCAATTTCTACACGGGTAGGGGAGACCGAGGTGAGTTGTAACAGAGGTGAGTGGTAACAAAGCCGATTTTTGGAAAACTATGACCTTTTAAAAATTTTGAAAAGCGTAAATTTATTACATTTTTATTCACTATTTGATGCAAATTTACTTGACCACCTGAGAAAAGTTTTGGAGATGTATTTAATATGTGTGCAAAAAAATTGCTAAAAGTAAGTTTTTGGCCGAAATTTTGATACTTTATTATTCGACACATATTATATTTTTGTTATTCTAATATTTACCATAATAACTGTTGGATATCCTAGTTTTATGAAATGGTTTTGTTTTTTTTGTGTCAGTCTCGAAATTTAAAATAAAAAATAATTATTCGAAGCGATGCACAGTTTTTCGCACCTAGGCGAGTTGTAACAGGCTGTTTCAACTCACCTAGGTTTACGCAAATTTGAGCTTGATCGAATAGAGACTGTTTTGACTTTTGCTAAAGTATATTGTTTTATATTGTGGTTTTAAAAGTATTTAGAATTTTACAAATTTTCGTGTAAATCACTTTCATATTTTCCAAAGGAAAAAAAAATGTTATTAAAAACATTTTTCGAGTTGCTCTTTCACATACAAAAGTCAAAATAATTTCTACACTGAAAAAAAAGTGCTGTTGAATCAAATAGCTCCATGCTATTGAATTTCCCGTTATTGATTCAATAACACATTTATTAATCGAACAGCATATTGCTTAAAACGAAAAAATGAAACTGTTTAAATTAAAAGTACGGTACTGTTAAATTAATGATATTCTACAAATTGTTTCTATAGTTCATCTATATATAGTAACAGAATAATTTATTGATTCTTTGACATTATTCATTTGAAGCATCTAATAGATAAATTTGAAAAAAATGCGTGTAAATTTGAATCAAATGAAAAGTTGTTTGCTCCAAAGAAGCGCGCTTTTGAAAATGAAAGCATATGCTTTCGTTTCAATGAGTGGTGCTATAGCGGACTGCCTATAGCATATGCTATAAAAATAAGGACACTATGTGTTTGAGACATTGACAGGTGCTAAATTTATTGAAATACTTATCCACACTTATTTATATGTTTATTAAACCTGTCGTTTTTGAGATTCTTATATAAAAAACTATCATTTAAATTGTTTTAAAGAAGTAAGGACTAGTTAAATATAAATTCCCTATATAAATTCCCTTATTTACGAGAAAAATCTCGCGCACGGTATTGAACTACAAAGTAACTGCTCAATGTAAGAAGCGAATGTATTACATTGCAGCGCGGCAGTTCTCGTCCATCACGAAAGTTAAGCACGTTTGGTCGCGGTTACTACATGGATGGGTGACCAATTGGGAACAGCGTATTTTTCAGACTCAAAAAAATATAAAGTGTGTTTGAATGTGTATGTATGTGTGTTTGTCGTTGGAAAAAATGAAAAAAATAATAAAGATATGTATGTTAGTGTGTAAAATTGAAAAAAAGATGTATATAAGAAGTGTTGTGTTAAAGGTGTGAGAATTAATTATAGTATATAAAAAATATGTGAACAAAAATTCCATTTTTTCAATTTATCATTCGTATATCTTTAACTACATAAAAGAATTGACTTAACAGTATGGCGTTATTCAATCGATAGCAACAACTAAAAAAATTAAAAGTACAAATTTTTGAATCATCAAAATGATGCTTTTAAATTGAAAAACTATAGTCATTGACTCAAAAGCATATACTGTTAAATTAAAAAATTTTGATCGTTGATTCAAAAGGAATACCTTCAAATTAACATAGTATGCTGTCAATTTGAGAAATATGCTTTTGTTTCAATGAAAGTGATACTATCGAATCATTAGAATCGGTGCTTTCAAAACAACAGCATATACGTTTGGCAGCCCGTTATGACACTATTCAATGAATCAAACTCATATGTCATTGATTCAACAGCATTTTTTTCTCCGTCTACTTATAGGTTTTTTTTGTTATTATTGAGCTTGTTGTTCATTTTTAATTTAGTTTTTGGTTTAATTGTTATTATAGATCGTAATTAAATACCAAAGATTGATTTAAAATATCTAATTAGTGTTAAAGAAAGCGAAATATGTGATAACCTAATTCTAAAAATAATTAAAGTATTAAAACGATTGTTTTATTCTTTTCTATTAATAAGATGTCTTTACTAACTAATTAAATTTACTTTACTAACTAAACTAAGCATTAAAAATTAATTTTTTTCATTAAAATCACAAAATTTGCAACTGTTACAACTAACGTCGACATGTGTTACAACTCACCTTGGTACTAGGTGAGTTGTAACACCGGGAACTGTTTTCGATTTTGCAATTTTTTCGTAAAACCTTACAACTTTTTACATTTTTAATTTTTGGTTCACATACTACACAAAACTACCTATCCAAAAATACAAATTTCATAAAAATAGGACAATTTTTGGCTGAGTTATACTGGATAATGTAAGAATCGTTACAACTCACCTCGGTCTCCCCTACATAACTGAAAAACCGCTTGCAATAAATTAATAAAACTTACACTGATTAAATAAAATTGTTAATTCTTTCAAATTAGAATATTTGTATGATAAAAATTTAAAAATTCCATGCTTTTAATAACCATTTTATAAACAATTTATATTATTAATGTTTTCTACTCCTCACTGAGAGAAATATGGATAGTTAGAATTTGATGGTTAAAAAAAGATTGTACATAGTATCATCATTACGTTACTGGGTACAATCTTCTATCCACTTTTTACAATCTTAAATTTTGTTATTGCAAAAATAATATCAAAAATTTTAAATGTTAAAATAGTTTTTTTTCCTATTAATTAGAAAAACAATTCGTTTAGGATTTTTTTTATTTCATAGTTCAAATATTTTTTTGTGCTACAGATGTAATATTTAACGTTTCGTGGCCAAGGGCTAAAACCCTTACAGCGAGACTCTAGTGTCCATGCGTAGTTTTCCCTTGCAACCATTGATATGTCAACTGTTGCTATGGTAATGGTTATCATAGCGACCGTTCCTATAGTAATGGTTACTATGGTAATGGTTGCTACATTTACAGTTACTTTGGTCATAATTCCCAGGTGAGAAAGACCAATGTTGACGATGAGTTGAAGCTTGATTGAGCCCTGAACGCACAGCGTGGGTAACCAAGAGTTGAAGCAGTCTTTATACCATTGTCACATTAATATTGTTTCAGCATGGGACACCAGTGTTCATCCCATGCTCGATTCAAGACTCGGTCAACCTTCGTGAGTGAAGCTTGAAAATCTAATCTTAATTCAGACTTGAATCAATCATGAGAAAATATTCAGATTATTTATTACCGAGTGCTCTTAATATTAAATATAAATGTTTATAAATTATTTAATACTATAATATATTCTACGATCATTTTTTTGTAATTTTTTATATTAATTTATTTAATAAATATTTATTTCACCCTAATGAACATTTTTTACACTGTAAGTTTTTGATCACAGAATATTTTTCAGACAAACGAAACTCTTGATCTATAAAAATAATAATTTGACATTGTGCAAGAAAGAAATAATATATAATAAAATTAAACATATTATGCAAAAAATATTGTAATATTAAATAATTTATAAATATTTATATTTAATATTGTTCAGTGCACACGGTAATAAAGAAAGTGAATATTGTATTTTCGCTCACGAAGATTGATCCAGTCTTGAATCGAGCATGGGACGAACATTGGTGTCCCATGCTGAATCAATGTTTTTATTTCGTTTCTAAGCGATATATAAAATCATCAAACTGTGTGTTGTGTTGTGAATACAAAATGTGAACATGTTTGTAAATAATATTAAAAGTCTGTTAAAAAATCAAGAAAAAAATGTACTAATTAACAGAAAAATTGTCTTTTTTTACTAAAATTATTTTTTAATGTTACTATTTCAAATGACATTTATTTTTAGTAATATATTATTTACATGAAAATAATATAATTGTTCTAATAGTATATTGCAATTAAATTTATACACATGTATAATATGAATAAAAATAATAACAATAATATTTATTATTATTATTATTATTATTATTATTATTATAATCAATTGATCAATTGATATTTTCATATTATATTGAATGAGCGCGAGAAACGCGTAAATTTGGGAACAGTGGAAGCAGTCTCGTTTCATTCCTGAATTAGGCTTCGGCAGCATTGATTGAAGATTGAACGCCAATCTTCATCAAAGACTGCGCGTCAGGCTGAAATCGGTGTTACATTTATAGACTCAAGCAGCCTTGCATCGGCCGTCTTACCCAGCCTCAATCAATCCTGACCAGGCCTGAATCAAGCTTCGTAAAGCATGAACTAGCCGTCAGTTCTCACCTGGGTTGTTTTGTTAGTCACTTGTATATTGTTTAAATTAGTTTAAGTTGATTTTTTTAAAGTTCATTTTTATCAATGATTTACTTTTTTGTTTCCTAGTAGAGAAAGCTTTGTAGACATTTAATTTATAAAATTTTTAAAAATCCTTTAACCCTCTGCCTACGCTGACTTATCCCTACTTTAGAGCTTTTAAATTTAATTCCCATATTTTTAAAAGAAAGCTGAAATACCAGAGTAACTTTTCTAGGAGATAAACACTTAATTAAAACAAAAATGTTCGAGTAAATCAACAAAGAGTCAAAAGTTAGCCATTACGCTCCGGTCTACACTACACAAAAAAACTTGACTCTAATACTTTAAGAATATTTTAGCTGCTTCTGAAAATCACGTTTTTGCTAAAAGAGTTAGTATAATTAAAAATAACTTCAAAATTTTAATCATCAATACCAAAAATATACATTTTAATCTACTTAATCTCGCAATCATCAGCAAACAAAAACAAGTGATGAGAATGTAATCCTTAAAGTCGTAGTAACTTTAAGAAAAACAATATATTTTATAAAACATATAATAGAAAACAAGAACAAGAAAACAAATAATTCATAACAAATGCAGAACACCGCGAGCGAAGCGAGCCATTTGCGCGCGAAGCGCGTAACAACACACGGAGCGCGACGTGCGAAATAATCGTCGAAGCGCGAAGCGCGGATGAGAATGTGTCCACGCTTGCGCGTGCAGATTTTTAGTTCTAAAAAAGATTAACTACTCATTAAAAAAATTGGGAAAAAATTAAGGTTAAAAGCTTTAAATGATTCTTTAAACGTTGCTGATTTTAAAACACGTAATAATACACATAATCACCCTATCTCTCTTACACAAAATCACAGATTTTTTTATCATTTCATTCATACTTTTGTCTAAGATTATCTAAACTCCAATAAGAGCCCATGTTAAATTGAATTTTTTTTTTTTAAGAAAAACTATGTGGTACAAAATTCTAAAAACATCATCCCACATAACACAACATTTCGCAGAGAGTTCGCAATGCGAAGTTCGAGAGTTCGCATTGCAAACTTCCTGCGAACTTCAGGGGAAAACTAAATGTCCGCCCTTTTGCAAGTTCGCAGAGCGAAGTCGCTGAAAAGTTGAAATGTTAATTCGCAGCGAATTATGTAGTAGTTATCCGCGATAAGTTCGGAAATTAACACTAATAATTTTAGATAGGTTATAGATGTAAAGGACCCCGCACAAAAAGTATAGAAAATGGGTCCCTGTCGATTTGAACTAAACTTGGGGAAAATACTGTTTATATATGCCTAAGCAAAAACCCTTTTGACGAAATAAAAAATATTAAACCATTTTTGAGATAACTGGGGTAAAATGTCAAATTGAAGAAAAAGTGCATCATCAGGGTTTAAGAACTTGAAATGACTATAAAACCTAAAATAAATTATTATAATTATTTAAGATTACCTAAAATGATGTCACTTAATAATAACAACTATTAATAGTATTCATAACAATTATCATACATTGCTTATACAATTAATAATAACAAGAATTGGTTACAGAACGAGATTACTAACTGATAATGATTTTTAAAGAAAGTCAGTAGTGAAACAGTATTCTGAAAATAATATTGATGATACTTTTATTGACAACATTAAGGGTAATAATACTTCCGCTTAAAAAAATGTTTGATGCTTAAGGCTCGCTTAAAACTGAAGGCTCACTTAAAGCCCAAAACTGGTTTAAAACTAAACATTCGACTAAGACTTAAGACTGAACTAAGGACTAAGGCTTGCTGAAGGCTAATTAAAAGATCAGGTCTTGATTCAAACTAAAACTCACAAAGAACATCAGATTGGTATAAGACTTTTAAGACTCGCTTAACACAAGACTTTTTTTAGAACGAAAAACTACTTTTAGACATAAGATTGAGTTAAGACTTTTATGTCGCTTAAAGCTCACTTCAGAATGAAAGCTAGTTTGAGACTGAAAACTTACTTAAGACTTAAGACTGCACTAAGAGATAAGGTTCGCTGAGGCTCAAGAATTGTTTGAAGCTTAAAACTCGTCTAAGTCTTAATACCGAATTAAAACATGAGTCTCGCTTAAAGCTCAACAGTTGTTTGAGGATAAAAAATCGTCTAAGACTTTAAACTGAACTTAGACTTATGGCTAGCTCCAAGATTTAAGATTGTTCTAAGATCTACAACTTACTCAAGGCTTGTTTGAAGATAGCACATAAGTTTATATTACTTAAATACATATATTGAGATTCTCGTATGCTTCAAGCATTAAGGAGTTTCAAGTTTTAGACGACTTTTTAGATTTAATTATGTTATGAGCCATCGGTTTGCCTTCATCTTTAAGTGAGTTTTAATAGTCTTAGGCCCATCTTATGTCTTATATCAGTTTTAAGATACTAATCAAACTTATGTATAAGACTTCGGGGTCCGTTCGTAGTTTTCCCTAGCAACTTTTGTTAATGGTAGTCATGGCAATAGTTGATATGGTAATGATTATCATAGAAACGGTTGTTATAATGGTAAAAAACTACTAGATGTTTAGTGATAGTAAAAATTATTAGTTTGTGTGATACTTTCCTATTTATTAATGATTAATAATGTCCATGAGGTTTATTATTATTTATTCTTTTTAATCTTTCAGGCCACGAAACCTTAAAATGCAGGCGCTTTTCGCCGGCTTCTTTAACAGATTTTTTAAAAGTAGACTTTGAGGTAGACTTGGAACTCTTAAAAATAATTGTATTTCAGTGTTACTGATGCCACTAATTGTGATAGTTAGGAAAAAACTTTAAAAATGTTGGTTAACTCCATGCAATTCCAAGATTTTCTCGACCTTTAAAAAAGTCTCACCTAAAAGTCGCTAAAAGATTTAACAAGATTTACATAAAAGTTCAGACATGTTTAAAGCTTGAACATCATCTAAGACACAAGACTAAAAACAGGTTAGCCTGAGGCTTAAGACTGAATCGAAGCTCACTTAAACCTCCAGACTTCTTTAAAGCCATTTTTTTAAGAATTGATCAAGGCACACCTAAGGTTCAATAATCCCTTAGTGTTTAAGATTTGTTTGAAACTAGAAACTTGTCTAAGACTTAAGACTGAACTAAGCCTTAAAGAATTCTTAAAAAGATGTGAAAGTAGCTCAATACATGTTTGAAAATAACCCTTGAGCTTCCATTATTTTAAACTATGTGTTGAGATATAGGTATGATTTAAGCTTTCACGAGTTGTTAAATTCAATCAAGTTTTGAACCATCAGTGTGCCTTAAGGTTAAGATGAGTTTTAAAAGTCTTAGGACAATCTTTCAACCCAAACGAAGTCATAAAGCACGCTGATAGGTGAAAGCTTGACCCTTGTGACTCAGTTCAGTCGTAGATTTTAAGCATGATTTTAGCTTTAAACAGGTCTTGAAAGAGAACTTTGAGCCTCAATCAAGTCTGAAGTCTTAAGTCAATCTTAACCCTTAAGGTAGTCTTCAGGCAAGCAACATATTTTAAGCAAAATAGCTTCCAATAAATCTTTTTAGTGAGCGTCAGGCCTTAATCGAGTCCTATAACAAAAGTTTTAGACAAGTTTATAAAATCGAGCAAGTCATGAGCCTTTAAATAGTCTCAAAGTATAATACCATTATGATAATCTTAATTTTTAGACGATGTTCTTAGATTCAAATAAGCCTTGCTTTAAAAGCGCCCATAGTTAATCTTAAATCTTGGACAAGTTAACTTTCCACGTTTAAGGGAATGTTTTCCTTAAGCTAGTACTAAGACAATCTTTAGTTTTATACGAGTTTTAGCATCAAACAAGTTTAGACCCTTCAACGGGTTTTAAGTCTTATGTCAATCTTACGTTTTAAAAGAATCTTTATCTTTAACATTGTCTTGATCATTCAAAGACTATTAAGTTTTAGCAATTAGTGTTTGTAGATAAAAATAAGTTTTGGGCATTATGTAATCCTTGAGTGAATCTTAAGTCTTAGGCTTATCTTAAGTTTTAAACGAGTTTTTAACTTCAAGCATTAGTAAATCTTTAAGTGAGCTTTTAGTCTAAAGCGAGTTTTGATAGTCTCTACCACAATTGTTTATACGTCAGGGACTAACATAGTGACAATAGTTTTAATAGTGAAACCCAGTATGTGAAAATAATATATTTCGATACAATGGGCAAAACATTTGCACGGCACCGTGTATCGAACAAGCGACGCGCAAAATATTTGATTCACTGATACACTGAATGAAAAGTGTTTTGCGCATTGGTCGGTGCGCATCGGTTGGTCGGGCTGTAAGGTATCGGCCATTTTGTAGTGCTGTCAGTAATGAGGAACGAGAATTTACATGCACGTATAAAGAAATTGTTGTTCATGCACAGAAGATACCGAAAATCAGTTGATATATTCATTGTTTACATTCATAACATTGCGTGCTTTTGATATTTCTTTAAGCCTACTTAAAATGAAGAAATACTTGTTATTAAAAATCTGTTTTTGTTGCAATATATTGGTATTTATTGCAATTGTGTGAATTTTTTTGCACTGATTTCTAAAGGTAATTTGACTTTAACCTTGGCGGATCGTAAAAATCCAAATATAACCGAGTCACGACTTGGCTAGAGATGAATATAAAGAAAAACACTAAAATACTTTTAAAAAACTATTGAAATAAATTAATAATCCTTTTCATTTATTCATAATTTAATGTAAATAGTTGTTTATTTATTGCGATATTAATGTTTCATGTGTGCGTGTGTAACATCGATAATGTAATGCAATGTTGACATGCAGCCGCGCATTCTGCACGATAGATGGGGGAAGCGAGATTTGTCTATACACTTGGTGAATCCATTTTTCTTGCTTTTAATAAATTCGAATTTGTGTCTTACTTTTATTAGCCTTTATTTTTTCTTTAGAGGATGACAGTAAATGTTTTAAAAATTGGAAATTCTCTATGTTTATTATAATGAGAGCCATGAATTGATTGATATATTTTTGAAAATAAAAAATATTCTCGTAATTTTTTAAACAAGAAACGAATAAGAAAGTAGCTTCTTTGAGAGGAGTTTAAATCTCATTTATAACCAAAAGTCATTATTTTCTATTTTGCTGTTAAACTTATTTGTGGAGCTTTACAAAAAATTCAAACTCTTTATATCTATAAAAAACAAAAATACTCCATTTTTCTTTTTAAAAGATTGTGAGAATATTTAATTATTAAAAAATATAACACTCAGGTTTATTATCGTAAAAGAATTAAAACTTTTGACCAATACAAATCAGATTTAAACTCCTTTTTCAAAAATGCTATTTTTTTATTCGTTTCTCTTTTGAAAAATGGCAAGAATATATATATATTGAAAATATATCACTTAGTCTCAACCCCTACTAAGAAAATGAAGACTTTTGGCAAATAAAACTGAGAATTCAAATTCCTGTTTACTAAAAGCAAGTTTTTCACTCGTAGCGCTCGTTATAATAAATACAGAGAATTTTTAATTTTTTTAAAATATAACATTTAGTTTCATCATCTAAAGGAAAAATGAAGCCAAATAAAAATAAGGCTCTTTTTGTATATATTAAAAGCAAGAAAATGGATTAATAAAGTGCATAGGTAAATCTTGCTCCCGCTATCTGTCGTGCATAATGCGCGGCTACATGTCAACAGTTGAACTTTAATCGCTCTTTTAAACATTAATATCTCAATAAATAAAAAACAATTAACATCCAATTATGTCTAAATGGAATCTCCGACTATTAATTTTTCCTTTTCATTGGTTTTTAAAACCGTTTTAAAGTTTTACTTTCTATTTTACACCTCAAACCGAGTCGTAATCAAATCGTGACTAAAGTCTATCACATTTGGGTTTTGACGATCCGCCATAGAAGTTGTCTTCAATTATATTTTGTTCTCATTTTTTAATTTTTCATTGAAAAATAATTTCTTTGTTTTTTACTACCTTTTTTTATTTATATGATAATATTATTATTATATTTTTAATATGTGATAGTTTGTTTAAATTGAATTGTAATTCTTTTATTTTCTCTTCTTTCTTTATATTTAAAAATATCGTATTTTGTTAAGTTGACATTGAAGATTAGTAGACTACTATTTTTATTTAATGTATTTTATTATTTTTAATTTCTTCTTTATTATTTTATATTGTTATTTATTTCTATTACAGGTATTCAAAACATTATATTTTTTATATGTTTTTAATTATTGTTTTATTTTTGTTAAGTTTTTTTTACATTACTATTATAGTTTTCTAATGTGCAATATTAAAGATACTTGAAATAATTGTTTCTTTTATTGTTGTAAATAGGTGCTCATGATGGCATTTAGAAATAATATACAGTTATGTTTGCGATGGGCAATTTGCACATCGTATTATGAGACGAATCAATGGAGATGAGAACGCTGAAAAAAGACAAATTGAAGGAACACATCTGGAAGCTTTTCTACAAGCACTAAGAACTGTAGCCAAGCCTCTAACAAGAATTGAAGATGAAGAGAGCTTTACTGATGATGAAATAAAATGTCTTTGTTCTATAGATAAAGCGCAGTTTAATAATTTATTTGCTTATTGTGACAAGGTGCCCTGTCAAGGTGGTCATAGGTATATAAGCAAAAAAACCTATTAACATTCTTGTGTAAACTGCGGCATGGACTTTTGGATGATTTCATCAAGGTATCAATCAGAAAATATATTAAATCTTAATAATAATATCCACACAACAGTGAAATGTCAAACCTTTCAGTTGTTGGTGCCTATTCAAAAAATATCGATAATACGTCTTAGAAAAATCTGTAATACCTCGATGCTGTTTGGGTATATGGAGATAAAAATAAACCAGTCATAACTTGTTCCTCAAGCAGAAACAAAATGATTAGTCGAAGTATTGAAGTAAACTCAACTTTAGCCTGAAACATATTTAACTGTCGACTCCGGTAACTCCATCTCTAGTCTTCAATGAGGTCTGTTGGAGAATCAGGTTGTGTTGGTTTACGCTAATTAAGCTCTTAAAACTTAGCTTTCTATTTAGGACACAAGTTTAGATTGATTTATTTTTTTTTCTATATGAAAAAAAATTCCTCTGAACCTAGCAAATCGCATCTAAAGAGTTGCTGAGTAATAATGTTTATGGGTAAAAGTAATATGCTAAATGCGACTGCTAACTTCAGCTGGCTTAAAAATAATATAATTATTTAAAACTACTAATAATAATGTATTTCCCCATGAAGGTCATGTTTCAATATTCGAGTCGACAGGCAACTAGTTTAGCTATTACTACTGTACGTCAGTCCTTAATGCAACGTTTTGTGCTAGAAAATATTGGATTTGATGCCATCTCTAGAGAGGATTACATAGCTGCACATGTAACAGACTTTGGTAACCAGCTGTACAATCCAGACCCACAAAATCGAAAAGTAATCTCTTGCATCGATGGCACCTATTTTTACATTCACAAGAGTGGCAATTTTAGAGTATTGCGACAGTCATACTGTCTTCATAAAGGACGCCATTTGATTAAACTTGTACTCATTGTCGATCTTGATGGTTTTGTCCTTGAAATTCAAGGACCTTATTTTTCTGACAGCCGAAATAATGATGCTTCACTATTACAAAATGAATTTTTAAGAGATACAGATAGAATGTTGGCATGGTTTCAAGAAAATGATATTATGATTGTTGACAGGGGATACCGGGATGTAACTCATCTTTTATCACTTTTAGGAATCACATGGAAGATGCCAGCGCTTCGGGTATTATTGTACCTGTAAATCAGGATCGAGAACATTAGGAACATGCGCTCACGTTAGCATGTCGGGTATGCCCGACATCAAGAGAACGTTCGATATTCGTCAATGCAACTCTTGGAAACAGTCCAAGATGCAGGTCGTAGTCATCAATTAAATGACTTACCAGAAATAATTGACGTATAGGAGAACATTTTCTAGTTAACATCGGGGATTACAATACTTTATTTTCAAAGCAAAATAATGTATAGTCGTTGCAAATAAACTTCATCACTTTAAATCATAAATATAAAAACATCGTCTGTGTTATCATAGCTTTTGGGTCACTATTGATAAAAAATACATTCTTCACCACTATCATCACTGACTATCTCTGACAATCGTTACATTTTATTAATCACTTGTTGCAATAAATGGTATTGGTAATAATGGAAATAACTATTGATAATTGTTTTTGTAATTCATAGTCATTTTAAGTTATATATCACCATAGGGTCTAAAAGGGTTTAAGCTCAAGACTTCATGAGGCTCAAGGCTTACTGAAAGCTCAAAACATGTTTCAAGTTAAAATCTTGGCTAAGACTTACTTCATCGTGTATCAAGTCTTAGGCCAATCTTTTTTAATCTTTTGTCCAAGATTATGTTCTAGCTTGCAGCATGTCCATCAAGATTTACATCTTATTGAATCGTTTAACAACTTTTAAATAAGCGTAGTTTGCATTTTTTAAAGCATGTTCATAACTATGGCAATTACTGTCATCGGTGACAATGATATAGGGTAATCATCAAGAGTTTTAAAATCTTAAGTAAGTTTTCAGTCTCAAACAAGCTTTCAGCCTGAAGTGAGCTTTAAGCTTTAAGCGTCATAAAAGTCTTAACTCAATCTTATGTCTAAAAGTAGTTTTTCGTTCTAAAAAAAGTCTTGTGTTAAGCGAGTCTTAAAAGTCTTACACCAATCTGATATTCTTTGTGAGTTTTAGTTTGAATCAAGACCTGATCTTTAAATTAGCCTTCAGCAAGCCTTAGTCCTTAGTTCAGTCTTAAGTCTTAGTCGAATTTTTAGTTTTCAACCAGTCTTGGGCTTTAAGTGAGCCTTCAGTTTTAAGCGAGCCTTAAGCATCAAACATTTTTTTAAGCGGAAGTATTATTACCCTTAATGTTGTCAATAAAAGTATCATCAATATTATTTTCAGAATACTGTTTGACTACTGACTTTCTTTAAAAATCATTATCAGTTAGTAATCTCGTTCTGTAACCAATTCTTTTTATTATTAATTGTATAAGCAATGTATGATAATTGTTATGAATACTATTAATAGTTGTTATTATTAAGTAAAATCATTTTAGGTAATCTTAAATAATTATAATAATTTATTTTAGGTTTTATAGTCATTTCAACTTCTTAAACCCTGATGATGCACTTTTTCTTCAATTTGACATTTTACCCCAGTTATCTCAAAAATGGTTTAATATTTTTGATTTCGTCAAAAGGGTTTTTGCTTAGGCATATATAAACAGTATTTTCCCCAAGTTTAGTTCAAATCGACAGGGACCCATTTTCTATAATTTTTGTGCGGGGTCCTTTGCTCAAAAAAATTAGACAAATATTTGTTAAATAATAAAAATAATTTTATAATAAAAGAAAAAAATTTATTTTGCTTATTTTATTATTTCATTATTATTCTAATTGATTTTGGAAAGTTATTAATTTTGGAGAAAGTTTTTTTTAATGTAAAAAACAATTTGGTGGGGCTGAGGATTGAACGCGGGTTTGACGGACGGGTATCGAAAACAATAAACCTAACCAACTGAGCTAAACGACCAACTACTGAAACAAAAAAATCTTTCTCTTAAGTTACACGTGATTTTATTGGTTGACAGAAGAAAGGCAGGTTAATTTAAAAATATTTTTTTGCATATCTCGTATAATTGAAATATTTTTATTATTATTGCGAATGATATTTTTAAATAAAAATTTAAAGTATTTACACTAAGAAAAAAATACTGTTCGTTCAATAGCACCAATGCTATTGAATTTAATTTGTTTGAAGCAATAATTTCTGTATTGAATTAAGAAAATATTTGTTAAAATATAATAATTCATAATTTAGAACTAGAAGCATAATGTTATCTAATAAAACAGGAAAATGATTGGGATGAGGGGTTGATACAATTTAATTAAAAAAATATTTATTTGTTTTAAATAAATGTTGCAATTATTTCAAATAAAACTTTGTTAAATTAATAAATAGTATTTACAATTTGTATAGATGTACATTTTAGACGATGCAATATGCTTTTGAATCAATAGCACGTGCTTTTGTTATTACAAACTATTAGAGGTGTGCAAAAAGCCCGAAAAGCCGGGTCGGGTCGAATTTTTTTCGGGTCGGGCTCGGGTTTTCTCGATGTATCGGGTACCCGATATTTTCGGGTTCTTCAAATTTTCGGGTAGCCCGAAATTTTTGAGTAACCCGGAATTCTCGGGTACCCGAAAATTCTGAGAACCCCAACGAATTTGAGTACAAAAAACTTCGAAAATTTGTCGAATATTTGTAGTTATGCAATTTCTCAAATGTTTTATTACTAAATTAAGAACTTGAATACTTCCAAGTTATATAAATTCGAAAATTCGAACTTTTTAAAGTTTAGAGCATACCCGAAAATTTCGAGAACCCGAATATAGTCGGGTGCCCAAAAATTTCGAGAACCCGAATGCAGTCGGGTACCCGAAAATTTCGAGAACCCGAATTCAGTCGGGTACCCGAAAGATTTCAGGTATTTAAACAAGCTTGAACCGGCCCGAACCCGAACTGTCTAAGCCCGACCCGACCCGAAAAGTGAAAAGCCCGAAAATATCCCGGTCGGGTTTCGGGCTTTTTGCACACCTCTACAAACTATGTATTCAAATACGTTCAAAAGCAGATGCTATAAAATTGGCAGCACCATGCTGTCAAATTGACAGCACTATAAATTGACAGTGCTATAAAATTGACAGTACCGTGCAGTAAAATTGTAGTTATACTTATTTGAGTTAAAAGTATTAGATATTGTCTTATTCAAATTAAGATAATTCATTGCTTGATGTTTTAGTAAATCATCTGTTTTAATTTGCAAAATTTAAAATATATAATACTTTATATTTGAAACTATAGAATTATACTATAAAATTAAATTTTAATTCATTAAAATCTAAAGTGTGATGTATTCTTATTAAAAATATGTGTTATTCAAACTATAGTATCATATGCTATAAAATTGAATTCTAATTCATTAAAATCTAAAATGTGATGTATTCTTTTTAAAATTATGTGTTATTCAAACTATAGCATCATGCTATGAAATTGATAGCATATTCTATTGATTTGAAAGTACATGCTATTAAATTTATAACAGATTTAATTATAGGAATGAAATGCATTTCTTGATATTATAGCATTTTTCGTTAATATACTATAAGGGCGTTCTACGTCAGACGGACAACCTCATACTTCTAGTGGAAAAAACTCTATTTTCAAAATGCTTTTATTTCTATTATAATGCATGAAATAAAAAAAATTACGACAGTTTTTTATAGTACATTTAACCGTCTTTATTTTGGTGAATTTTATTTTTAAAATTAGATTATTTTTGATTGAAAGAAGTAAAAAAGAAACTTAAAATTTTATTTTTAAAGGCATTCGACCATTTAAAAATGTTTTGATAATGGCTTAAAAAATAGTTTAAAATATATACATTATATATGTTTAATGACAGAATAGCATCTCTTATCGTTCAAAAGTTATTTCAATTATAAAGGAATGGTATTTTACAAAAAGAAATGAATAATTTTGATTAATGGTTAGACTTTTTCGATATATTTGTGACACTGTTTACGGTAATTTTGAAACAAGTGAAACATGATACGCAATAATTTTAATTTAAATTAAATTTTTTAACCATTAAAGTTTAATATTATTTTATAATAAAATAATTACAAATAATTATAATATTAATCGTATATGACACCTCTAGGTGGTCAATATTTTAATAATATTAACTACATTTAAAGAAAATGATGTTGAAAATTTTTTATTCTTAGGTTTGCTTTTAATATCGCTGGATTTTCTTCTAGAAAATGAAAACACCAAGTCTTTTTAGTTAATTAAAATTTATATTTTTTATTAAATACTACATTTTTTTGTTTTTTAGAAGATGAAGATACTAATTTTTTGATCTTATTACAATTTTAATTAATTAAATTTTTATTTACTATTATATATTTTATAATATATTTTTTATTATATTATATTTCTTCTCAATTACTAAACATAATATTACACTAATGTAAATTTGAATTTTTAAACGAGCTATGTAGAAGGGATTGAAACACCGATCACCTAGAGGTGCCATTTGATTAATATTACTATTTTCTAATTACTTTCAGTAATAAATAATATTAAAGTTTTATGATTAAAAATCTGAGTAAATTAAAAATATTGCGTATCATGTATCACTTGTTTCAAAATTACCGTAAACAGTGTCACAAATATATCGAAAAAGTCTAACCATTAATCAAAATTATTCATTTCTTTTTGTAAAATACCATTCCTTCATAAATGAAATAACTTTTGAATAAACAAATTAACTAATTAAATTAAATAAATCAATTTTTTACAGTGTTTATGTCAATGCTTTGAATTCCAATTAAATTTGACTTTAATTTATAAATATGTTACTCAATAATTAAATGTACGGGTTTTTATTTTCACTAATACATTTAACTGGGTTTCTGGTCCAACCCGGAAAAAGGGAAATATCCAGGAATTTAATTTGTCTGAGAAAAACTGGGAATAAACCGGAAACTTTCTCATCAAATCTAAAAAGTTTGATTACATTAATTTGATTTAAAAAAATTGCTTTTTACTTTAATTTTTATTGATGTAATAATTATAACATAATTACACTGGTTTACAGTGAAATTGCCAATCGAACAAAACATTTTTAATTCGATTAGTAGGTGTTTTCTGAGTAAGAAAATCATGGTTTAAATTTTTTTCCCTCGTGTAGTTTTTTGTAGCTTCAAATTTTGTATTTTTGAGGGTCCACGGCACCTGTAGGAAAATCAACTAGTCCAAAAATAATGAATAGGATGTCGTTGGAAAGATAACTAAATTATCTTTCAATCCATATATTACAGAATAAAATTGAATGAAAATTGAGAGAGCTACAGTCCATTCAAGATCAAATTTCATGGAAATTTTAATGATTTTTAGACACTTGAGTAACTTTTGATATTTTTTCCACAACAAGCAGTAGAAAATATTTAGATTTTAAATTTTTTATTGATAGCTTATTCCATTGAGAAACTTTTTAGCCCTTGTGGACCTTGATTGGATTAAAAATGATATCTTAACTTAAAAAAATATGAATGCTACACATTTGTTAACTAATATTTAGTAATGTTTATTCTCCTTTGTTCATATATATTATTAAATAAAAAATTTTTTTAAACAGTTTGCAAAATTCTACCTCCACAAATCGGTGCAGAATATTATAAACTTTTATTAAAAAAAATTTATTAAAAAAAATTTATTAAAAACAAATAATATTTGTATCCTTTAGACTAAATTTTCCAAGACAATTGACGTTTTCCGTCTATGGAATTGGCGGGCGTTTTTAATAAAAAATTCGTTATGTATATTCCAAATTGAAAATACCAACAAATTTTCTTTGGGGCTTCAAGATGAGACTACTGAGTACACTTCCTATGAGTTTCATTGCAATTGGAGGGGTAGAACACATAAATAATTAAAATTGTTTATAAAATTGTTATTAAAAATTTGGAATTTTTAAATTTACAATCTTGCAAATATTTTCTTTTAAAAGAGTAAATAATTTTGTGTAATCGGTGTAAGTTTCATTAATTTTTGTGAACAGCTTCTGAGTTATTAATTTTTTTGTTCAATTTTGTATTATTTTGTTAATGCAAAAACAATTACAAAAATTTTAAGTTTCAAAAAACGGTTAAAAGTGCTTTTTTGTTTTGTTGTGAACTACCGATTTTCATAAAAGTTTTAACATTTTAGAAAATCAATCAAAAAATTGTAACACAGTTGAGCTGGTCATCTGACCCTGTTATGTTGATGGAAAATAAAAACTTTACTCTAATTGCAATAAACTATCTAATTTTTAATTATAAATAAATTTCTATAACTTTTTAACTGCAATACATTTTAAATATATGTAATTAACTTTATCAAAGTACATTTAAAAAACAAAAGTTTTTAAATAATAAATTAAAATTATTTTTTTAATATTTTCGAGCCCTTTTACATTCTTCATCTCCCTCCTTGATGTTTTCAGTGTCGATATTTTCGAATGAGATTTAAAATGTATTGCAGTTAAAAAGTTATAGAAATTTATTGATAATCAAAAATTAGATAGTTTATTGCAATTAGAGTAAAGTTTTTATTTTCCATCAACATAACATGAATTTAAAAATTTTAAAACCGACGTTGGTTTCGGAATTAGAGACCCCAGAAACCCTAAAGTATTAATTTCCATTAGTTTAGCTTTAAACTTTTAAAATATGTTCGCACAGACTGAAACCACCTGCTTGAATTTTCAAAATATGACATCGAATTTGTAATCAGAGACCTAATCAGAGAGCTAAAACTCGTCCTCTCTATTGAAGCCACCATTTTTAATTTTTAAAATCTGACATCAGACTCGTCATCAGCGACACCGAAAAACCCCGAGTAACGAAATTGTCATAAATTTGATAGATTTTAAAAAAAACTTGTCTGCCATTTTCGATCCACCATTTTGAAATTTTGATATTTGACATTGTATTCGAATTGATCAACTCTAGAATTTCTTGATGTGTGATTTTAGTAACTTTAGCACTTAACTTAATTTTACTATTTGCATGTTTGCTGCAAATATTGAAAAGTATACTAAAAATGGCAAAGTAGTTTCGTTTACTAAATGTGGTGTAGAATTTTCATTTTTAATCCAATCAAGGTCCACAAGGGCTAAAAAGTTTCTCAATGGAATAAGCTATCAATAAAAAATTTAAAATCTAAATATTTTCTACTGCTTGTTGTGGAAAAAATATCAAAAGTTACTCAAGTGTCTAAAAATCATTAAAATTTCCATGAAATTTGATCTTGAATGGACTGTAGCTCTCTCAATTTTCATTCAATTTTATTCTGTAATATATGGATTGAAAGATAATTTAGTTATCTTTCCAACGACATCCTATTCATTATTTTTGGACTAGTTGATTTTCCTACAGGTAAATTTAAGTGCCGTCGCTTCTTAAAAATACAAAATTTGATGCTTTAAAAAAACTACACGAGGGAAAAAAATTAAAACTATGGTTTTCTTACTCAGAAAACACCTACTAATCGAAAAAAAATGTTTTGTTCGATTGGCGAAAAAAAGTTTTTAATTTGTAAACCTGTGTTATACAATTAGTTTAAACTAAACTCTACTAAAACTCTAAAAATTGGCGGAAATTTTGAATTAATTTTTAATACATTAAGTAAAGTACAAAAAATTAACGAATATATTGTTCTCTGCACTTGAATAGGTTAAAAATAACTAATTTAATAATAAAAAGTCAGTCACTGACTCAAATAGTAACATTTTCTTTATGAAATACTTTCTGCTAAATAATAATTATTTTTTCCGGTCAAATTTAATTCTCGCGGCTGTTTTCCGGTTTTCTAGTTTGCTAGACATAGGAACTATTAAATGTTTTGGTAGAAACTAAAACCCGTCGATGACGGGTGTGACAGATAGTATTAATATAATTTTGATTAAAAAAAATTTTCCAGGTACTTTATATATATATATATATATTTGCTATATTTTTACTATAATATTAAAGTAATATTACAATATAATTACAATAATAATATCCCTGCATATTTTTTAAAAATTGAACCGTCGGCAAACAAAAGGGCATACGCGTGACTTTCGTTTGCCCCGTGTTCAGTGAATATCTGTTATTCGAGGGACCAACGAAAAGCGTCTTACACACGGAGAAAAATTTTCTGTTAATGATTACAATAGTCGAACAGTACTGCTCGGATATGTGACCACTTTTCGTAATGCCTAAAGTAGCTTCGTTGTAACAATTCTGTAAGTCGAACGTACTCATTAAAAATTTATTTGAAATAAATACGAACTAAATATGAGTTAGCACAAAGTCTATGTGACTGATTACAATAGTCTACGTTAAAAGGAAATCTTGGATTCTATCCACATTTGCAGCAATCTAAGGGAATTAGTGATACAGTCTGTAGTAGTCTTTACAACAGGACTATTGTAAAAGAAGGTGACCGCGACTGCCTTGCCTTCTTATTTTACTATAGTTCTTCGTAAAGACTACTATTGCTATATTTCTGATTACAAATGACTGTTGTAAAGTTAAAAAAGAAAATTTTCAGCTAAAATAAAATTTTTTTGTAATTCATGACTTCTAATCATGTATTGCACATTAATTTCACTCTTCCAAGACTACCCACTTCAAGATAAATTATATTATTAAACTAGACAATTTCACTAAACCCTAAGTACATAAATCTAACTTAAATACTAAACGCATAACATAATAACGATCGCTATTTACACATATTTATACATGACTTAAACTTCCTTATATACTAACTGCTATGAAAGTTCACAGCTTGCGAGAAAGACTTATACACTTTAAATGTCAAAAAATCACTTCGTTCTCAGTAATTAATACAATTATTGTTCATTGTTAGTCTTTAATATTGTAAGGTTTATTTTTTATTACATTTCCATAGTGAAAAATTTTTTTTCTAACACACGCACCGAAGGTACAAGACTTCTTGCCTGTATAAATTGTTATATAATTTACACAACTTACGTAAGTTACGTAAATAAAAAAGTAAGTTGCATAAGTAAGTTAACTTACGTAATTTACGTAAAATATAAGTTCCGTAAATAATGTATGATACGTAAAAATATAAGTTACGTAAATAACGTAAGTTGCACTTACGTAAATAACTTAAGTGACGTAATGGACGAATTATTGTAAATTGCACTAATTAGGTAACTTACGTACTTTACGCAAGTCATGAATTACAAAAAAAACTATTTTAGTTGAAAATTTTCTTTTTAACTTTACAACAGTCATTTGTAATCAGAAATATAGCAATAGTAGTCTTTACGAAGAACTATAGTAAAATAAGAAGGCAAGGCAGCCGCGGTCACCTTATTTTACTATAGTCCTGTTGTAAAGGCTACTACAGTCTGTATCACTGATTTCCTTAGACGGCTACACATGTGAACAGAATCCAAGATTTCCTTTTAACGTAGACTATTGTAATTATAACAAGTCTCTGCGTGAATGCCTACAGTACCCTTTCTGAACCTGTACATCTAAATTATTAATGATTCCAAAAAATAAATTTCAACACGATTAATACAGTGTTTGGATTCATTAAAGTAACTATAGTAATCGCTCCTACTAAATTTTTAATAAATTACATAGTTTTCGTAATCATTACAAAAAGTGGTCACATATCCGAGCTGTAATATAGACTATTGTAATCATTACGAAAGAAATTTTCTCCGTGCAGGGTACTTTCTTTTTACTTAATGTACTAAATCGCTTTATTTTCAATTTATTTGGAAGTTCTTCGTTTTCACTCGCCATTTGTTGACTTAAAATATTTTCATTTACAATTTCGGTCGATTCAAAGGAAGATTTTCTAATTTCTAACTCTTTATTTATTTCTATATTATTATTATTGCGGAATACGTTAAGCCTGAAAATACATTAAATTCCATATCTTTCTTCTGATTGAGTTGAACAATTTCACCACACGTCAAATTCTCCTCATTGTCATTGTTAACAAAATTCTGATTTTCGCTGAGTTAAAACGGGTTTGCTACATTCATGTCGGTATAGCGTCATATTTCAAATTACGTTTTAAAACTCCACCCATATATGCACTATCTTCAAAATGTTTTGTACATACATTTAATTTTTTCTTTTTTTAATCATAACAGTTTTTTTAAGTTATTGGACTGTTAATTGCATTCAACCACTTTTTACAAATACAGTCGAACCTGGATAAGCGAGAAACCTCTATAAGCGAAAGTTATTTGCTGGTCCCGTCAATACAGTACTCCTGTATTTGAAAGTGGATAAGTGAGAAACCTCTATAAGCGGGAGAAAATTGCTGGTCCCTTGAACTCTCGCTTAACCACGTTCGACTGTATCTCTTAAAGGGAAAAACGTGAAACGTTTTTTCCTCCCGAAAAAAGCAATTTGGTACATCATACTTGTTTTACTCCTTATTATGAACCCAGTAAAAAGAAGTTGATTGGAAGGTATTAAATTGAATCAATGACGTTTAATTCCACATCCTTAGATGTGGCATTGAATGGCATTAATACAAATCTCCTTTAGAACAACAGCATTCAATGGCATAAAAATGTAATAATGTAATTTAATTTTTATAAGATATAAGCATTCCAATAGGGGTTCTCAAAAATAATAATTAATATACAGAAAAGTATTTTAAAATAATTTATTTTATCCATATTTCTTTTATATAAATTAACAAACTTTATAATGTAATCAATTTTAGACTTTGTTAATATACCCCAAAAAGTGTTTTCCAGCTTGTCATCTCACTTCTAAGCAATTCGTGCTGATTTAAAATATTCTCGAAATTTGCAAGTCATTTTTGAAATAAATATTGAAAAATGTAATTACAAAAGTTGTATTTTTGGCGAAAGTGGAATGCAATATAGCGGCGAGCACACAGATAAGTAGATCTATGTGTCAGTGGTCAAGTAGGTGGCTCCAATTCTCGGTAGTGGCCGCGACTTGAACTACAAAAATGTCTCCAACCTCAAATTACTTTTAATCGTAAATAAAATAATTTCCCCTCAAAATTATTGCAAAAACGGAGAGGACCGCTGCGCTCCTCAGTGAGTCTTCTTCTATCACCGAATCAAATATGAACCAGAAATATTTTATCCTCTTAAAATGAGACGGTAATACCAAACCGTTAAAAATACCATTTTTCCTTATGTTTAAACAATTTTTTCAATTATTATTTTTCAAAATTTTGCTAAATTCCGAGAACACCGCTAGTCCTAGAGCGTTCATCTATATTCACCAAAGATTCCCGACTCAAATTATTATTTTCTTTTTAAATGAGACATCGATCACGAAACCACTATTTTTCTCCGGATGCCCTTACATAGTATTGGAACGTAATTTGACACAATTTGACATTGACATGTTAATGCAATTTATAGTTCAAATTTAAAAATGTTCAAAAACAGATTGTGTCGTTAACAAATTATGTGATTACCATGCCTATGGCAAATCGAGTTATTGCTTCTGTATGGGCTTAATTATTGTTTGGACGTTTTCGTGAATCGTGATATTGTAAAAATGTGATAAAAATGTAAATTTGTAATTATTTATAAAAAAGATAAATAATATTTATTGAATTGTTATTGACAATTGGTTACTATAAATTACTACAAAACTGTAAAAAGGGAATAGCGGTCTGATTGACCGGGGTTAGCACTGAGCATGATTTTTCAACACATAGCACTTTAAAGGTTAAAATGTCGTTATACTTGTTAATAATGTAATTCTTAATTAGCGAAAATTATTTTTAAAAAGTATGGCGTTCTTCAATATTAACATAAAAGGCAAAAACTGTCTGTTTAATTGAATTTTCAGAGCGCTTTAACTGAGATGTCAGTATCAGCTCTTGTGACATGTGAAGGAAACCAAAATAAAATTACTTTAATGTAAAGAAAGCGAAATAAAAGTAAAAGCCGTAGGCTACAAAAGAACATAAAGAAGATGAAAATTTTCTTTTGAGTCCATCTGCTTTTAGCAAATTTTTTCTTGCTTTAATAGTAAAAATAATATTTTAAAGTATTATAAAATTATGTTGTGAAAGAAAATACTTAAATAAACAAGAATTTAAAGATACATTATTAATAATATATATATATATATATATATATATATAATCTCTCTCAGGTGCTCAGGTGATGAGGATAAGTGTTTGAAAAGTCTTCATTTAACTATCTCTCGTTAAAACCAAGCGACGAAGAGAGACTCGGTAATGCGCTGTGGCTCCTAGACTCCTAGTAAATGTCAGTTGGTCTCCAAGGATGTAATTTTCGCTATATACCCGGATTAGAAGCCAGGTCGTCGCATTCTATGTTTCGCGACCTGATAAGTATTGTCCACTCGATTTTGAATTTCACTTTAAAATTCAATTAATTTATTGTACATTGAACAATAATTTTTTGTTTGGAAATTCTTCTGAATTTTGGAATATTAATAGAAAAATTGTTTGTTTCCCATTTTTTTTATAAAAAAATTAAAAATAAAAATAGAATAAGTCTTGATAGGAAAAACACGACGACGAATCAGAGAAGAAGCTTAACTCCTGAATCGCCCAACAGTACTAAGGAAGGACAAAATTTTTCCAACGAGAAACCCCTGTAAGACGGGATAATCTGATCATCTGGGTTCCAATGAAAAAAGCTTAGAAAGGAAAAGACGTGCATGTTCGCGGAGTTGTGCTTGAATCCATTTTCAAATAGTTTTGTTAATCGTCCTTCTACGAAATTACTTCCCAACTTTTACAGTAGATCTCTCTAATCACCTAACAGCATGCTATTATGCTATTTACGGTCTTAAAAAATGTCACATTTTTCTTCATTTCCTTTTAAGATTTTCTGAGACCAAAATTTCTTCCTTTTTTAGACAGATAAACAAAACACAAGAGTGCAATAATTTGTTAAAATAGTATACATCGTAACGAGTGCGAGCAGTTAACAATTTTTGAATGAGGACTTTTTTCGGAATAAACTGTAGTACTCGTTCAAAAATTGTCAACTGCTTGCACAAGTTACGAACGATATTTTTCATAACAAGGTGCAAAAAAGTGCCCTTTTTAACACCGCGTTATGAAAAAATTAATTATTCAATGAAAGTTATTTTTTGAATTAAATATTTTTCATACTTTTTACAAAAGAACTTAAAAATATCAATTACGTTGCAAGTTTTGCATTTTATTTTTTTTCAAGACTCAATTTTCTTCCTTGATAAATTATTTTTCATGATGCTTACATAATACATACACGTGAACAAACATAAATTATCGCTCACAATTATTTCTTCATATAAGTTACTTTTTTCTAAAAACAAATGAGTCAACAAAGAGAGAATTATTTTAAGCAAAAATATTAAATTTTCAAATAGCAAAAGTCTTTACAAATGTATTTTTAAATTCAATTTAAAAGAAGAGAAATTGAACTTTTCATTACACATTAAGATGAGCAAACATATAAAGTTCTCCTCTCAGTTGTCCAAGAATTTTGATGTTCCCTTGACTAGTGTCCATATCTAAAAACATTAAATTTACAGTTGTAGTATTTTATATTAAAGAAAAGTTTTTATATAAATTACCAATCATCACTAGTTTACAAAATAAAAAAAATATCTGATCCGTGGTATTTCACTGTCATATCATATGTAAAATTTGCTCCCGAATCCAAATATTAAGTCAGAAATTAAGAAGGTAGAACAGTTTTCGGGGTATAGCTAAATTTCAATTTTTTGAGTTACGACAAAAAGCTAATTTACCATTATTTCCGAATATAATCGATTAATTTCAATTTTCTTTGAAGCAAATTAAAAAAAATTAAATTTTCCATAAAAAAATAATTAGAACATTTATTATTAAGACTGACGGTTTAGAATCTATTTATGAATTTGTTTAGAATTATCAATTATTTTTAACAAAATTTTAGCAAATGATTGACTTTTTCGTTTAATTACTTAATAAAAAACATGGAAAAAAAATAAAGGACATGGAACGTCGCCACCAAAGATTTTGGAACGATGCAATGATTTGTTAGTTTTTGATTCGAGAAACAGATAATATCCACAAAAAACAGTGCAAAATGAATTTAAGTCACTTCTTATATTTAAAATTGTTTAAAATCTTAAACTATATACGATATATGCGGACGTCCACATGAAAAGGGCCCATTTTGTCGGTTCTAGTTTTCGAGTTATTTACAATTTAATACTTTTTTGAGAAAAACCTTAATTTTTTTTATTTTTTATTATTAATCTACATGTTTTGACAAGTCAAATCATGAGGTTTTCATTCATTTATCGTTAATTTAAGTGTTTAACTTTATTGGTTTTTTAGAAAAAGGGCCCATTTTGTCGGTCCTTTGCAAAAATATTCCGTATTTTTGAAATGGAGGGTCAAAAAAATTAAAACCTCTTGATTTGTCATCTTTAAAGTACCCTGAACTCAAAACAATTATTATCTGAATAACTTCCGAGAAGAACCAGAGATATTAATGTTAGAGTCATTGATTACGTAGTCGTAGATGTAAAAAATGTCGATATTTCGTCAAAATTTCATAATAAAACTTGTTAAAAATTTCTAATAAGTTTAATTTCTATTCTTTACCTTCAAATGACACAATAAAATTGTTCCCAATTATTAATCTTGTAAAAAAATGGTTTATTAATAAGAAAATCGACTTTTTAGAAAAGGGCCCATTTTGTCGGTTTTTCTTATTTTCAAACAGAAAGGGGGGGGGGGTAGTTTTAAAAATTTTAAACCTATTGGTTTTACATCTTTATGGTGCCCTGGACTGCAAACAATTATTATCTGAATAACTTCCCAGAAGAACCAGAGATATCACAATTAATAGATATCACAATCTTTAATTCCGTGTTTCTCGAAATGAGATATTTGTCAACTCATCGAATTTTTGACGAAAAAAGTTGTATGACCACTCAAAATTTTCGTAATTTTGCAAAGAATTCGCCCATATAGATAAGTCCAATAGTGCCAAAATGGGCCCTTTTCATGTGGACGTCGACATATAGTTAATAAATTGTAAAATTGATTGAAAGCTAATTTTCTGTATTTTTACTTAAATGCTTGTATCTTCTATATTTTCAGTTTAATTTTGAAGGCCCATGGCTTAAGATTGATGAACATAAAAGAAAACCTGATGTAAGATTTTTTACATCAGAGTTTACAATTTATTAACTATATATCGTATATAAACAACTTTAAATATAAGAAGTGGCTTAAATTTATTTTGCACTGTTTTTTGTGGATATTATCTGTTTCTCGAATCAAAAACTAACAAAAATCACACATCATTGCATCGTCCCAAAATCTTTGGTATTATGCTGATTTCCTTATAGTATGGTAAGCAAGTTATCGATTCTTTCTAAGAAATTGTACTTTGACGAACAAAAAAGAAAACCTGAAGTAAACACGTTTTTTACGTAATTAATCGAAAAAGTCAATCATTTTCTAAAATGTTGTTAAAAATAATTGATAATTTTAAACAAATTCATAAATAACTCGTAAACCGTCAGTCCAATTAAAAAATGTTGTAAATACTTTTTTATGGAAAATTTAATTACCTTTAATTAGCTTCAAAGTTTAGCGCGGATCAAAATCTTTGTAAACTAGTGTTACAAAAAAGTTAAAAGGGTCAAACCATTGTATTTCGAATAAAGTCTTTGCGGATTAATTTTTTAAAAATTGAGACTCCTACACTGAGAGAAGTCCGGGAACTAATACGTCCCGTGCAAGGCTTGAGTGATCATTTTGAATGTTCTTATGTGAACCTTCGATCGGGACGTCTCAAGCCCCGATAAAAAACGTGGAACGTCCCGAAGCGGGATTACTTACAACTTTTAGTATCGGCCATGAGTTGTCTCTCACATGCGGGAACAATGTTTGACCGATTCGGGGTGTCTGAGCCCTAGATTCGAGACATCTCAAACGCGACAAGCAGAGTAGCTTATAGCGACGTCTAGCGGGAACTATTAAGCCCTGGACTTCTCTCAGTGTAGAAATGAATCTGTATGATCTCTGGAGAACGACATGAAAAGAATTATGTTGAAATATTTATTACTTTTCTTAAAATATGAGTGGAAAGAGGAAAAGGTGCGAAAAAATGGCACCTTTTTAGCAATTTGAAAATATTTTAAAAAGCGTAGTTTGCAACTTAATAACTCCATTAAAGAAAATTTAAATAATTTGTCACTTTCACAACTTCTAAATCACATCAAAATCTGTGACGCGATCTGAAGAAAGGATTCTTAGAAGCAAAAAATTATAAGTTATGTTTGCAATTTTTTAAATGAAAATACAAAAAAATGATCAACTGTTAATGTGAATCATTAATGTTTAAGTTGTCATTATTATCAACATTAAAGTAACACTAACATAACCTTAAAGTGATTTGCTTCTAAGGTCCCTTTCTTCAGATTGCGTCACATCTATATACACAAAAATTTTCGTTTTGGTCCTAGCTTTAATTTAAAAGATATAAAAGTCAAATTGCTCAAAAGGTGTCATTTTTCGCACCTTTTTCTCTTTACACTCATATTTTAAGAAAAGTAATAAAAATTTCAACATAATTATTTCCATGTCGTTTTTCAGAGATCATACAGATTCATTTCTAAAAGTATCAATTTTTTAAAAAATTGGGCCGCAAAGATTTTATTCGAAACCCAAAAGTAAAATAAAAATCACTAAATGTAAATTCTTACTTTTGGAATTCCCACTCACGATTATCAAGTGGGCAAACTTGTCGAGTCTTCAGCCAACGGGAAATACAATGAAAGTGGAATGCATGCTAAAAGATAAATTGAATTAATTTATTAATTCAAAATTTTGCAATTAAGGGGGTCCCATAGTCGATTAGATTTTTACATTGAGCTTCAATGGGGAAATCGCATCGACTTTGACACCGCCTGAAGGGACTGGATACTACAACGGGATACATTTCATGTTAAGTAAATGGTGCTTATTCCCTTATAGCATCTAGTTCCTAAATTAGAAATACAATATAGATAATTAATTCAAACTTATTAAGAAATCAATTGAATTTATATTAAAAATAAAATAATTCTTTATATAAACTTACATTGCAAACTCCCCAAGCAACTGTACACTCTTCGCTGGTAGCAGAAGCTTGATTTGCTTGGCATTCAATACAAAGATCCATTATGTGGTTTCGACAAATTGCGCAGTTATCGACAACGATATCTACAAAAATAATACTCACATTCATTTTCTAGGCATATTAATAAACAAAATTAGAATATTTGTTTAAACTTTAAGATAATTTTGAAATTGTCCCTCACTATCTAAGGACAAGACAACATTGACGTGTAACTTATGTAAATCTACTTCTATCATTATGCAAAGCAAATTGTGATCCCAATTTACTATACTTAGGTTTTTATAAACGCAAGTAAATGTAAAGTTTAGAAACTCAAGTCTAATTTTTTATGCAGCTACAAATTATCATATACATTAAATATTTAAAAATTTAATTGTAATTTTTGTATTTATTGACCTTAAAATATTTTCGTGAATGTTAAAAAATGTTGATTAAACATTTAACACATAATAATTACAATATAGAATGTAACAACAGAATTGACACAAAATATAAATATAACAATAATATAAATTATAAAAAATTGCAATAAATAAAAAAAGATTAAGTGTTGAAGTTAATACGATCACTCAGAGACAAAACTTCGTCTTAAAAAGAATCAATAATTTTTTAAAGAATTTTTAGAAATAAAAATAGTGAATCAAAATTTTAATCATTTGTTTATAGAAATTCAGTTATCTTAAATAATAGAATAGAAATATCTTAAAAACATAATTTAGATCAAATTTGGACACTTTGATGCTGTTTTTTATACTAACGAACATTAATACATTGAATTTTGTAAAAGTATTTTACAATTTGGGAAAAAAGTGCAAAAAAGCAAAATTTTGTTATAAAAAAATAATTAACTTAAAGAAAATTATGTCGTAAAGTTATAATAAAATTTAATTTAAATTCATGATATTTGATATTTTTTTATTTATACATATAATTATAATTATATAAGTAGATATAATAATAGTAGATTTTTTAAAAGTTTTTTAAAGTTTAGTATATTTTATTCCTGAAATTTTTCTGATGTGTAAATCTGAATAATAATGTAATATTATACATTAAATAAACTCAATATTTACAAATTTACAAATTGTAGAAACTTTGTTAAATAAAATGTCAATTTTTGTTACATTTGTCACTTTCAATTTGATTCAAATTTCATTGATAAGAAAATCATAAAAAGTATTGAAAGAGTTAAAAGAAATAAAATAAAAATAACATTTTTGCACACTTCAATATCAAAAATTATTTTTCAAATAACTAATTCTAAAGAAAAAAAATGTATTCATAAAAACAATATTTTTAACTCTATTTTGAAAATACTTATTCAAAAATTCTTGAGAAAAATTAACTGACAGTATTTAAAATGATTGCATTATTATTTTCCAAAATTTATCTGGCAAATATGTTTGTAAACAAAATTCAAAATAGAAATATTCTGTTATTGAATGATAACAATATTATATATATATATATATACGGTTAAGAAAATCTAAATAGAATACAATTTTGCAAAGCGTAATATTATAATTAATTTAAAAATATGAATTACACTTACCCCAAGCCCAGAGTGCGACTGCATTCCACTAAAAGAAAACAATATTTTACTAAAACTGATTATATTATTTTTTTAAAATAAAACAAATACTTTCCATAACATTTTCAAAAGTCAAAATTAAAATGCATGACATAGCGTAATTGAGGTTAGACATGTTTAGATTGAAAATTTTTTTATTTCAGCTATCTTTATTAAACAAAAATATATTTTTTACCTTCTTAACTTCAAAGCGTTTCTTTTCTCCTTTTCCACTGCTAGATGAAGGTAAATCTACTTCTTCATCGTCAATATCCATAGCTGATGCCATTTTTGTATTATTGCTGTATTATTTAACCTTGCCTTTCAAGTCCACTTTAAATTTATCGATAGTAAATTACCACTAGAAATATGTAAAAGAATACAAGACCTCAAATATTTTGAATTTTGTAAATATGAAGAAAATTATGAAAATTAGGAGAGAATTAAATTATCCGTTATAGGCAATGAACATAAATGTTTATAATTTTTGAGGTTAGGTTGCTTCAACACAGAATCAGATATGCACTTGATTTCAGTAGTTTCAGATGTCACGTTAACATTTTGGCGCACAAACTCTTGAAAAATTGTCAAATTCATTTTAAAATTTACATCAATTTTGTAAATAATTTTGTTAAATTAAAAGCAAGACGTAAGTATTGATATTGTTTTCTGATTATTTATATATAATTTCAATAAAATTTGAAAATTGTTTGAATTCATTTTTCTCCAAAGAAATCACTAAAGAAAAATGTCTCTCTGTTGGACATTTCTTGAACTAGAATAACACTATACAATCTACCATGCCTACTGAGGTATTGTGTGAATGCTGTGGAGTATCAAGTATCCGCCGCACTCCTCAACAGACATCGAGTGTCGGAGTATGTATAAAAAGCAACACGTGTTTACTTAGGCATGTTATTTTTTGCTTAAAAATAATTTATTTACTTTTACATTACAAAATCATTAATTATACTCTGTTTGGAATAAACCGGTATTCAGTATTTACTTACACAAAATGTGATGTAATACTTCTTAATAATACATTTAAAATAATTGTGATGAACTAATAACCAAATTAAACATCCAAAAAAGCCTAACAAAATCTTTGTATTTATTTTTAATTCTATATTTTCCAAAAATAGAAAAAGGTAAGTTTGTTGACCTTCAGTTCGAAAAAATAGTTGCATGATAATATTATAAAATATGAATTACTCGATGTTTTTTATTAATAGTGATAAACGATAACATACGGTTACTTATTATATATAATTATTTAATATTTATAGTTTGTATACTAAGTAGAACATTTTTGTTTTGTTTATAAATATTTATTTATTTTTTATTAATTTGTAAAGGCTTTTTGTCAATGTATAAAAAATAATAAAATTGTTAAGTTCAAAATATGCGAAATTGAATAAATTATAATTTTGCTAAAACCAGAAATAAATTATTTTATATGATTTTCGAGTCTATAAATATTTTTGATCTTTGGGCTTAAGTTATTATTTTAATATATATTATTATTATTAAGTGTTTGATACTTTCTATTTATTATTAGTTGTGAATTTCAATTTTAACTAATTTTCAATTTCAGGTAAAATGTCTATTAAAGAAGGAGACAATTTTCGAGAGTTACAACCAATAAATTTAAGTGGCAATATAATTACATCTGATAAAGATGATGCCATAAATAAAGTACAAATGAAAAAGCAACTTGGATTACTTGAAGGAGTTGCTATTATTTTGGGTATTATTCTTGGATCAGGTAAGAATTTATTTAAAAAGAAATTGTTATCTAATAAAAAAATTAATTGAAACAAAATTTAAAAATTCGTATGTTTCCCACAAAAACTAATAAAACTGCTTCGGCTAAAAATTTAATTTGGAATCAAAATTTGTTGCAAGGAAACATCTTTATCAATTACTAAGCTTTAGGAAGAAATTTAAAGTCTGAATTAAAATTCACATTAGGTTTCAGTTATAAAAGTGTTAAAAATATTGTTTAGAATCTTTGGTATGAATTTCAAATTTTACAGGAATATTTATATCACCAAAGGAAGTAATAGAAGAAGTGGGAAGTGTTGGTCTTTCCCTGATTATTTGGATACTTTGTGGTTTATTATCAATGATTGGTGCCTTGTGTTACACAGAATTAGGAACTACAATCCCAAGAAGTGGCGGCGATTATGCCTATATTTACGAAGCCTTTGGTGATTTACCTGCATTTTTATATTTATGGGCAGCCAATATAATATTTGTGTAGGTAAAACTGTAATTTCTACAAAAAAAGTGCAGCAACAACAAAATAAATTGCATGTACAGCAACTTTAAAATTATTCTTCAAAACAAATAGCTGACTGACTAATATAATTACATAATTTCATTGCTTTAGTCCAACAACAAATGCCATTATGGCCTTGACTGTTGCTAAATACGTTTTGGAACCATTTTTTCACAATTGCATCGTTCCTGCGGATGCAGAAAAATTAATCGCAGCGGCTGTAATATGTAAGAAATGTTTCTACATTTATGAAAAAGTTCTTTTAGTTACAATTTTTACTTTTAATCATTTTTTTAGGTTTTTTAACTTTCATTAATTGCTATGGGGTTAAAGAGACATCTAAAATGCAAAATTTTTTCATGTTTGCAAAAATAGCTGCCGTTGCTCTTATCATTATTTCCGGTTTCATTTGGCTTTTTATGGGTACGTATGCATACATGAAGTATTTTTCTATATACTAATGTCTTTACTTTTATTGTATGTAAATATACACTATATGTTTTTAACAATCAATCTTATTTTTATAGGAAATTACTCAAGCTTTCAAGAACCATTTAAAAATACAAATTCTGATCCAGGGAAAATAGCAGTTGGATTTTATTTAGGAATATTCTCATATTCTGGCTGGAATTACTTAAACTTTATGACTGAAGAATTACAGAATCCTTACGTGTAAGTATAATTATTTTCATTAAAAAAACATTTTCTTGATGAATTTATTGACAAATTATATTTTGCTAATTGTGTAAAATTAAATTTTTAAGTAAATATTTGTTTACTTAGTTTTAAATTAATAATTCATTAATAATTATCATATTAAAATAAAAATATTTCATACACATATTTTATTATTATTATTATTATTCTTATTAAAAATAATATATTATATATGCATTTTTTATAAAATGCTTTTCATATTGATTAATCTTATGAATCATCACTTAAATAACAAGGACGTACTTTATCAGCGAATTGAAGAATTGAATAAATTGTAGACGATGGCTTTTTTTAATAAAATGCTTGCACTTTTGTAGGAACTTGCCACGTGCTATTTATATTTCATTGCCTTTGGTTACATTAATCTACGTATTGACAAACGTAGCATATCTCGCTGTTTTATCGCCGTATGCAATGTCACAGTCAAATGCAATTGCTGTTGTAAGTATTAATGGTCAATTAAAACTAATATTTTGAAGAAATTTTTGACCTTCGACCCGTTTTATTCAAATACAACAAAACACATTTTTTGAGGTTCTGATGTCAAAAATTAATTAAAATATTTAACATTAAGTACAACAAACCTCATCTGACCTACAAAAGTTTCTGAGTATTGACAATATTTTATTCTAACAATTGACAATGCAGTATTCCAAGTAATCACATAATTCATAAAAGATTAAAAATCGAAATTTCACTGTTTTAGTATATTGACTTGCATTTGCATAAAAATAAACTAAAAATTCTAACCAAAATTTATAATGTAATTATATTATATATATATATATATATATATATATATATATATATATATATATATATATATATATATATATATATATATATATATATATATATGTGACGCGACACGAGAAAAGGGACCTATTGTTAAAAAATTCCATTTTGAGATTACGATGCTATTGGATAGATTTTTATTGGCTCTTTCACGTAAAAAAATGAGAAGTTAAAAATCTGAAATAGTTTTAATAATATAAAGCCCGAAATTTGAACGTGTCCGCGTAAATACACGGGGTTTTTGCTCATGGCGTCACTTTAAACGCTCCCCCTGTAAAATTCTCTTTCGAGGCGATAGGTCCCTTTTCTCGTGTCGCGTCACATATATATATATATATATATATATATATATAATTATAAAAATTGACTTCGATTTTTTTTTAATCTTGTCAATTCACTTAATAAATAATAAACTGTTTATTCATAAAACTATGAATTTATTTTGTTATTCTGCATGCAATAATTTGTATAAATTCTTGTTGTTAGACTTTTGGGGATCAAATCCTGGGAGTGATGTCTTGGATATTGCCGGTAATGGTAGCTATATCGGCTTTTGGAGGTTTGAGTGTTCATATAATGACATCGTCGAGAATGTGTTTCGTAGGTGCTCGAAATGGACATTTTCCATCAATGTTGAGTCATATCAATGTCAATAAATTTACACCAACACCGGCCTTAGTATTTATGGTAAGAATGATTAATTTGCTTTAAAGTTTAAAAAATTTTTTATGTTTAAAGCTGATTAACTACAATACTTTATTAAATATTATCTTAATCAATAAAAAAATTTCAGTGCCTCTTGTCTCTGATAATGCTTTCAACTAATAAATTGGATGTTCTTATCACTTATTGTACAATTGTTGAATCGTTCTTTATAATGCTTTCTGTGGCTGGAGTTCTTTGGTTAAGACATAAGCGACCCAAAATGCCACGACCTATCAAGGTAAATTTCAACAAAATTCGTAAAAGTTTTTATTTGATATGCATTAAATTTTATTTTATCTTCTGTTTGAATTGTAAAATGTATTTTACAAAATTAAAATTTTTAGATTTCTCTCTGGATTCCAATTGTGTTTGTTGTGGTCTGTGCATTTCTAGTGATTGTTCCATGTTACGAACGACCATTTGAAGTTGGCATGGGATTACTTATTACGTTAACAGGTATTCCTGCTTATTTAGTAGGAGTTTGTTGGAAAAAGAAACCTATGAGTTTTCAAAAATTTAACAGTAAGTTTAATTTTTTATTATTTATGAAAATAATTTTTACCTTTCTAATTAAACATAATAATTTAAGTTCTCGGATCAAAAAATTCGATTAGCGCGCAAACATATCTTCTAATGTAATTTGAGTAGCAAAACCCGATCTAGAAATACTCACTGTTACTTTGCCAACATTAGAGCGTGTGTCTGCACAATAATCGAATTTTTAAATCAACAGCTCTGTTTTATCTTAATTAAATACTTTTTTAAGTTTAGTTAATTCAGTCTTTGAATTAAGGAAACTTTCTCATCTGAATTTCAAAAAAAATTATTTTTCTTTTTTTACTTTAAAATTCTTTTTGTATCATAATATTACTCTTTAAAATATTTTTAAAGAAATATGCAGTAGAAGAAAAGTTTTAACCTAACCAATTTTAAGAAACCAAAAACCATAAGATTGTTTATCTGAGAAACTAGATAAAAAACATAATTTTTCGATTTTTGAGAAAAAGTTTTATAAAAATTGTAAAACATTTAAAGAAATAGTTTGTGTAATACATGCTGAAAACGAGTTACTTTTTTTTAACATAAATGCACATCTGACGTGCTAAAATTTTTTCCGTGTAGGAAAACCCCTTATGAAGAGAATCTCGTTTGAATTTTTAATTTATGTAAAATAGATGCCGGAAAATGTATCCTCCAATAGAAGGTACCTTTTGTAATAACAAAATTTTTTACATCTGTATGTTACTTAGTTTACATTTTTACATCTGCAAAAATAAACTAATATTATTCAAAGAAATTTTTTAATTCTCTTGCAATATGTAATAATATCCAGAAGGAATGTTTGTAATAACTGTATTATGTTTTTAAAGTAAGATTTTAAAAAATGGTTTTTCCCAAATTCTGCACCAGAGAGTTTCCTTAAAAATTTTATAAGTAATTACTTAAACTTAGTAATGAGAGTATTTTTTTAAGAATAAGTTTGAATTTCATGTACAAAATCTAATCAGTGTTCACATTAAATCAACATAAATTTATTGAAATTTGGTTAGCAAATTTTTAAAAATTGACCGGGAAATTCAGATAAAAAAACTCGCCATTATGGTAATTATTAAGAATTGTAAGAATATTATTTCGATTAAGTCCACTTTATCCACTTTCGATATGTGTCTGATAAATTTACCGCATTTCTTAAGTTAAGGTTAACTGAAAGTTGGATTAACTGGAGTTAAAAATAGTTTTGAATAAATAATAATGGTAAATGAAATACTTTTTTTTAGTGAAATTAACTCATACAGTACAGAAGTTATTTATGGCAGCAAGAGAAGATCATGATGACTGACCTGGTTTACTTGATTTTAAGTTGCGGAAAATAAATGGATTATATAGACTGTCTAGACAATAATATCCAATCTTTAATTAAGTACCTATAGCTGAATATCAAAGTCACAATTTTAGGCCATGCCGAATACGCTTGATGTACCAATGATTTATTATACACAGAGGGTGTAAAATAACATCCAATCAAGAATCTGAAGAATTCTAGCTGTAAGAATTGATTTTTCTACTTAAAATTTGTATTTATTTTTTGGTTTTTATTATTTTCATGATAATTATGATAACATCATATCATGATATGAAATTCACATTAATGATCCATGTTTTTTTTATGAAAAATCTTTCAATTTCTTCCACATTTACAAATTTAAAAATATAGTGGATATTTTTTGAACGAAAGATTTTATAAATTTTTTCTTTAAAAAACTTTTCTTTTGAATGTCAATTATAAATTATAGCAAATTCACTACTTCTAGTGAATTTTAAAAACTTTTAAAGTACTTAAAATACGTGTATATATTATCCAGAATTTATAAATAATGTTTATATAATACTTGACATAATAAATAAATTATAAATATTTTCGAATGCATGAATTAAATACTATGTTTAGTTTATTTATAACTTATACTTTAAAGATAAAAATTACACTTTGTATTCAGATTTTTGATAATTTAAAAGTACAATACTAACTTACTTTTTTCATAACACAAGCATGGAAAACGTAGTTTTCTATAGAAGGAAATAATTCAGATCAACGTCACATTAACGAAGATTGAAAGAAATTCCTCGATTTAACCAAATAAGAATTTAGTTATATTGTAGCATAGTTGTGTAAAAAATTTAAACCTTAAAGTCAAAGCAGAATAGATTTCTAATCAGGATCGCAAACGGAGTCGCATATTATATATTTTTTCATAACGCGGTGCTAAAAAGGGCATTTTTTAGCTTACAAACTGTAGCTTTGCCTACAGTTTGTTCCAAAAAAGTGCTCGTTCAAAAATTGGCCACTGCTCACACACGTTACGAAATATACACGGAGAGAAATGTGTTATGAATAATGCTAGAGACATGTTGATTCGCTTTTTGCATAGACGTCTGTACCTAATTTTGCAAAGGCAGGTGCTAACTTAGCACAGCTTGTTGCCCACTTGTGCCACAGTTGCTCAAATCCATGAAAAATTAGCATGGATTACTTGCAATTTAAGCATGGTGGTGTGTATGCGCTTTTAGTACGGCCTGCTCATGCGCTAAGAGCAACAGATTTCTCTCCATGTAGGTACTATTAATCTATTCTGCGTTGGCTTATACTCGATTAGACATGATATGCTGATACCATTATTAATCATTTTTTTAAAACGGTTTTAATATTTTAATATTAATTACTAAATAACACAAAAATTATAAACTTTTGTGTTGGAACTCCTTTTCCACCCACACCTCGACGTAAACATGATATAATAACGACTTTTCCATGTATTTGTAATAAAAAATAAAATGCAATACTCTTTTTGGAAGATGCACATTTTCCTAGTATTCTTAAATATAATATAAATAAAGAAATTACGGTATATTTACTTTTTTCAAAAGAACGGTAATGTTCATTTTTCCAAACGTGTATCGCAATGTAGTAATAATTACGTATTATTTTTAGATGAAATAATAATTTTTGTTATTTTTTTCATAGTTTTATACATTATATACTTACTGCATAAGATGAAGTTAGTTACCTAAAAATCAAATATTTTCAACATAAAGATCTGAATACGTTTTATACTATTTTGTAAAAACTAAAAAGAAAAAGTAATAGACAAAACATTAAGTAATTACTTAATAAGATAAAATAAAATTATTATTAATGATATGCATAATAAAAAAAAATTTCGTTGCTATCTTAAAAATATATTTACTGTGTGAGAAAGAATAGAGTAGCCAAAGAAATACTAGTTTACTATTTAAATAAAATGTTGATGACTTAAATAATAATCAACTTATTGCAATTGTATGATTATGACTGTTAAGCTAATAACATCTATATTAAAAAATAATTTTCAAAATCAGGTGCTGTTTGTTTATTTTTTATTAAGTATTTTAATTTTTAGTATCATTGTTAAATATTATTTGAAATTGAATTTTTTTTTATAAATATAAAATATGAGTTGGAATACAGCTTATTACTATATTATAACCATAATAATCATATAAGTAATCTGAGACAAGGGATTCAAAGAAAAGTCAAAAAATATTTAAAAAAAATTAAATTTCTAGAATTTATAAGAAAATTCTAAATTTTGATGTATTTTTTGTTTGACTAATAAACTATGAAATCACCGTGAACTAATTCTTGAACAACTATCATAAAATTCTTACTTAGAAATTATTTGCTAAAAATTTTACTTGAATATTTCAAAATTAATGCAATTTTAATAGAGTTGCGTTTATAAAATTCATAAATAAATAAACTTCAAAAAATTTTAATTTGAAATTTTAGAAGATTTCAAGTTTGAATGAATTTAATTAGAAATTTTAAAAAACTTCTAGATTTTTGCAAAATGTTATTAAATTCTTGTTGAATTTGGTAAAATTTGTTTATATGTATATGAGCGATTCCACGTCAAGTGATCAAGGGGTCTTACGGTGTAATGTTTGTTTCCATAATTTTTTACTTTTCAACTATTAAACATAAAAATTTGGCAAAGTACATTTTGGAAAGGTTTTTTCATGCTCTTTCGATTGGAAATAAGCATTTTGAAAAAAAAACTTTTTTGACCCAAAAAAATCAAAATTAAAAATAAATTTGAATTTTTGGGTGGGAATACGAATTTCTTTTTTTTAAAGAAAGCTGAAGTTTTTTACTAAAAGGACTTATATACGAAAATGTGGGACTAGAATGTTTAAACATTGAAAAAAAGTGTTTTCTACTGACCGGAGCTAAAAACCGGGTTTAGAGCGCTACGGTCAAAAATTTTTTTTTTCAAAATGCTTAATTCCAATCGAAAGACCATGAAAAAACCTTTCCAAAATGTACTTTGCCAAATTTTTATGTTTAATAGTTTAAGAGTAAAAATTATCAAAATAAGCATTGTACTGAAAAACCCAAAAATTTAACCCCCTCCCCCTCGGAAAATATTGGACTAGGTAAAAAAATATTTTCACGAAAAATTACTATCTATTAGTACTACAAAAGCCCCAAGTTTTGCTGCGATTGGAGAAAAATTTTTCTCCACCTTAATTACTTGACATGGAATCACTCAAATTCAATTAATTATTAAAAAATAATGGATTTATAGAAAAATTTTAGTTACGAATATTTTTAAAAATGGATTTTCGGAGAAGTTACAAATGATTGCAGAAATTCAATCTGTTTTAACCTCTAAATTTTTTAACTTTGCTAAAATTAAGGGGTAAATAGAAACAGTAGTTATTTTAGTTAAATAAGAAAATTTTACAATAAATGCGGCATTAAACCTTTAAACTTACATCACCCCCAACGGGTTATAAGTTTTTCCCCCATTTGTTATTTGTTAATTAGCAGCTGTATATACAAAAATATTTCCTATTGCATAAATAATTAAAAGTCAAAGAAGAGATCCTTTCACTTTTTTGACTCACGTTTGGAAAAAACTAAACTAAAAATTCATCCTAAAATTTATAATTATTTCTTACGAATAATACAACATAAATCAACTTTTATTTTTTCATTTTGTAAACTTTAATTAAAAATAGGAGACTGTTTCTATTTACCCCGAATTTCCAGTTTTAGGGTAAAATAGAAATAGTCCTGATTATATAGAAATTAAATAGAAACAGTCATACTGATTTTTATTAAATATTTACAATCCCGATAATGGAGACATCTTTTTTCTAACATGTGGGTATTTCGCGGCTCCTACCATAACCCTTGAAAGTAAGGTTAGCAGTGTGTCTCTAAATTTTAAAAAGTTGAAATTATAACCGATATTATTTTTGCTTGTATTAATTTATATTTTAATAAAAGTACTTTGTATATATTTAAAAAAATTAATTTTCAACCAAATAAATGTTGAAATTTAATGAACAGATTTTGATAAAACTTAAGCAGCAGCTAGATAAAATTAATATAAAGGCGTTGTTAAATTTTTGTGACCTCTAGGTACCTATGAAAAAAGTTATAAACATTTTTGATTTTCAACATTTAACATTGAGTCTTATGGGAATTGAGTAATTTGTCATATATATTTACAAATTGCAAAGTATTAAATGAACAGATATTGATCCAAATTTTTTAAATACAAAACCGATTTTCAATAATCACATATCTGTTAAAACAATTGTCAATAGGTACCTATGAGATTTACAATAAATCAATTTGTAAACAAATTTACTTTTATTCTGATAATGTAAACAATAATTATAACGTTTGGCAACGTTGCTTACACTGTGCACATTATATTTGATCGCGAAATTTAAATGATAATTTGGTTTGTTCTCGCTAGCTGCACTTTCTACACTTTGTACAAAAGTGTACACTACGGCGTTCTCGTTACCAGAAGTGACGCAATAGTGTACACCTAACTCCCTAGAAGCCTCTGCACTTTTCCCTATTTTATTACACCCGATTGCGAGCGAGTGTAATTGAGTGTTCTTATTAAAATGGCGGTAAATGGACATTTTATTTAAAATGCATTCATTATTTTATGAACATAAAGTTATAATATATTTCTCAGTGACTTTTAATTTATAAAATTATTAATAAACAATTCTTATTTTGTTCATAATTATATAAAGTACCACCTTATAAACAATTGCCACTGTAAAGCAATTTTTAAATAATTAATCTCCCATTTATTAAAATCAAACTTTATTTACAGTGAATTTAAAAAAAATTTCTATATTTTATGATGGTAAACATATTTTTAAAAAAATAATAGAATTTATGAAATAAATTAAGTTTGAAACATAACCTTTAGAATATTTCAAAACATGTCACTTCCATTTTTCCTGAAACTTATGTTAAAATATAGCTTAAGAATTCTTTAGTTTTATTCTCTGTAAACATTATAATGAGCAATTCGGTTGAAATTAAGAAAATAATTAAATTTTACAAAGATGTCAGAGTTTATTAAACTGTGTAAAAATTTGAAAAAATAAATTCCGCTTCGAAATTTTTGTAAAATTTAATTAATATCTCAAATTTCCATAAATTGCCCATTATAATGTTTACAGGGAATAATAGGAATAAATCCTATTATTTAAAAAAAAAAATTTTACTATCATAAAACTGAGAAATTTTTCTTTTGAAATCACTAATAGTAAATAAATTTTGGCTTTAATAAATGAGAGAAATAATTATTTAAAAAATTGCTTCACAATGGCAATTGTTTATAAGGTAGTTTGTTTTAAATTACAGATTGTATGCAGTTTACAATTATTTTTTATTTTCATTTTTTCGTGCACTTTCTCTACACTTTTGCGTTCTCGCTAGATTTTGTACTTTGTTTAAGTGCGCATACTCCGCTTCACACTCTTGCTACACTCGAGTGTAGCAGTGTAGTTAGCGAGAACATTCATCACAGGTTAGAAATAATTCGACGTTGCCAAACTTTTTACGTTACCAAGTAAGTCAAATCATTAAATATTGTTCACTGTTTTGACTAGCTGCGTCAAGCGATAGAACCTCCTTAAGGTACTCGCACACCTCTACTGCCTGCGCAGGCAGTGGAGGCGTGCGAGTACCTTTAGGCTGCGGGAGGGATAAAAAATTAAAATTAAAGTAAAGGCCAACGCAGAATAGATTCGCGAAGATCGTTCGCGAACGAGACGCATGAGATAGAAAAGGACACAAATATATTGCTGTCCTTTTCTAACCCATGCTTTGCGTTCGCGAACGACGTTCGCGAAGCAGTTGTGCTTAGGCCTTTAGTGAGGGGTGCGACACTCTGTACCAAAAACATAAGTTCGGAATGCTCATTATGCCGAATTTACAATTTAGAAATGACTAGATACGCTAATCCTCAATAACCTAAATTGTATATTGAATGAAATTTAAAGGTCGGGAATAATCATCTGATATATTCTGCATAATGAAGAATATTAGTTTAAACTAATTCTTTTTTTCCACAATTTGATATTATTGTAATTTTTATTTTTGGAATTTCCACTTTACCTATATTTTAATAGCTCGAAAAGTAAAATATCAGAATTGAGATTTAATTGAAATATAATAGAGAATAAATATATATTCACTGAATTAAAAGATTAAATAATGATTAAATGTTTGAATTTAATAAAAACGTATTATTCAAAAGTTGCAGTGCGAATTGTACAGAATTTTTATTGATAAGAAAGATGATTGGGCAGAAATTCAATTTAATCAAATGTCAATTTAGAAGAAACACTTTTTCGTACAATTTTAATTTATTGGAATTGTAATTTTCGAGAATATTAATATTGCCAAATCTAATTTTGGTAGAAATCTGCTTTATCAGAATAATCATATGCTCGAATCCTCAAAAAGCCGAATTTCATTTTGTCGAAAATGGCTGAAAACGTAAATATTTGGGGCAAATTTTAAAATTGACCAATCAGAAATCAGCAGTTAGAAATGTTTGATAATATTTGCCTTATAATATTTCATCAGAGTATTATATTATATTATGGGACTAATTAAATAATTATAATAAAACCAAGTATCTTTCTTCTTGTGATACTAGTTTACTATTAATGAATTCGTCCATTTATTATAATGCATAAAATTTTTTAATTCAAATTCTTGCGATATTTATTTTTTTATTTTTAAAAACTATTATTATTCTTTTTATTTTTTTACATTTACCATATTTTAATTAAGTAACTATTACAAAAATCCAAAAAGCAATAAAAAAATTATCCCCGATATTTAACACGCGAAAATACCCTCAAGTCATACTAAGTTCCGCGATATTGCAAGCATATGAGTCTTCTATTTAATTATTTATTTAAATATTAAAACTATTTTCTACAACATTGTCAATTTTTTTTAAAGAAAAAAAAGTTTAAATATTCATTTAGAATAAAAATCAAAACCATATATATTCATTTATAATTTTTAAACCACTTGGAAATATGACTTATACAAAATTCCTCGATAATACCCACATTTACTACCACATTTACCCTACCTGCATGTTCTCGATTTGTCAAATAATAGTTTCGAAAGAAAAGAAAAACAAAAGCAAACACAAAAACTAACTTCAAAGTGTGGACAGACAGAATGAAAGACGAAGATTATTATAATTAATAGGGGAAACCGGGGCTAAACCGGACAAGTCAAATATTTCCGAAACCGTGAAGAATTTCAAATCGTGTAAATAACCTATGAACGCGCAATTTCGTGATGCATATGCTGCATGAGGTTTTAGGGACGTGTCATTTTTCTTGTAATAATAGTTGCCGTTAATATGTGAAAATGTCATTTCTTGAGGTAAAAGTAAAAAAATTTTTTCTTCATTTTTTTGGGTTTTTATCGTTAAAATTAAAGTGCAAATATCATACGGCCATTTTTCTTTTAGCTCAAGGTGTACTGAGTTTAGTAGAAAAAAAGTTTAATGGAAAACATTAAGAAGAAAAAATATATTGCAGTAGGTTAATTATTAGATGATGGTGTGGGGCTGAATCGGACATCGTGATTAAAAACAACCAAATCTTTGAATTCTTTAATTTATTTTTTATTAATTAACTATTTTATATTATATTCTTTGCTTAGAACCACTTTATAAATAAATAAATAAAGAATTTATTTTAAAACTCGAATTCGCATGCGAGTTGCTACAAACAGACAAGCCTGAAAACTGTAATTCATTTTATATTATATTAATTACCGATTTTACATATTATATTATATTCTTTGTATAGAACTATCTACAAATAAATAAAAGAAGAATTGATTTGACTTTTTTACAAAAAAAAAGAAAATTTGTATGTCATTCTTTAATTAATTGGCCGTGTCCGATTTAGCCCCATGGGGTGTCCGGTTTAGCCCACCAATTTTCGGATTTTTGTTTTTGAGGTAGTCACCTTCGAAGCAATATATCTCTAAAGCTTTTGTACTTTTTTTAAATCGAACAAGTGCGATTTGTAGGTGAAAGTACAAGCTTCAAAACGGTATATTACACTTTAACAAAAAGTGTGTTTTTGTATGAATTTTCTGGTCAAAGACCAAATCCGTCCAGTTTAGCTCCGGTCTCCCCTAATTAATTAATAACAATAATAAATAATTAATATTGTAATCAGTTCATGTATTAATCTTAAATTTATAAGTGCCTTCATTTAGTGTTATTAAACCAAGTTGAAGTCCACAACGTTGATCAATAAAACAAATTTATCCACTTAGTAAATTAATTAAAAACGACGCTGCAATATTGACAAAAAAATTTTAGAAAATAAAAGATTAATGTTTATATTTTGAAAATTAAAAATAATATTTGGATACATTAAATAAATTTTTTTCGTTGATAAACGTTTAATTTTGAACTTCAACCTCTTGTTATTAATACCTACACGGAGAGAAATATCATACTAATTGAGCATGGGCAGCCGAACCGAATAACGCACAGACACAACTACGCGTAATTTGCTTGGAATCCATGCCAAAATCGCATGGGCCCATGCGATTTTCACACCATCTATTGCAACTTTCGCATACTGAGTCTATGGAAAAATAGAGTGAGAAAGTCCATGCTATAATCGATTGGAATTTTTCTCCGTGTACGTTATATAATTGACGGGCTGGATCGAAAAACTAACACTGGACAAAATGGCAAATTAATCTACAGCACTGAAAATGTTATAAGTTTCTCTTTTTTTATCTTTTCATTGGTCATTGACAATTCTTAATCAATGATAAATGGTTAAATAGATTGATCTTTCATTAATAATAAATATCGTGTAGATTATAAACAGAAACTTTATTGTACTAATCAAAGCATGAAATTTTTTAACAGTTCTTTATGTGGAATGTTGTACTTTCAGCAAATACTATACAGCAACAGGAAATATTTGGAAAACTTTGCCTAATAAATATTATATGAAGGAATAACAAATTCTTTTATAATACAACTTATATTGCATTTTTAATTTAGGATTAGTGTATATCTTCAGGATTGAACATTCCCTGAAATGGAAAACAACATTTTATTATTTATGAAAATTATAAATTTTCATTTTAGTTTTATTATATACTTCAAGTATACACTAAGTATATAACTTTGAAAAAATTCTATGAAATGATTGAGAATGAATTATTTTATAAATTAAAAATTAAGTATTCTTAAAATTTTTGAAAAAATTATTGACCATTTTTTAGAATAATTAATAAAATAAAACTTACATTTATTTTATAATTATGCACAACTATTACTGCTATAAGTATCACAATTTTTTAAAAATATTTGGCATTGCTTAAATACAAATAATTACCTTAGCTCGTCGTAATATAGAATCCTTACTAGCATCATAGGGATGATCCTTACTCGGAATTTCTAATACTGATGGGATAGGCTGAATATGAGTATCGATAACGTGTCTTATCATTTCAGCGATCTAAAAAGTGTCTTAATTAAGTAATGTTTTTCGATCTATTTTGTTGAATAAAACATATTTACAAATTGACAACCGAAATGGAATATTAAAAAAATCAATTTAAGCATGTTCATTCAAAGAAATGCAGACATAAAAAATTAACATTTAAGAAATTCAAGTTTTATCATTAGAATTTTCTGAAAGAACAAATATTAATTATCAAGAAAAAAATTTAAAACTTGAAAAAATTTAATAAATTTCAATATAATATAAATTTTTAGTCATATCGCTTCTTAAGAATATTTTTAAAATATTTCGATTTTAAAGGTGATACAAAAAGTTATATATTTTGATTTCTAGTGAAGATATCGATGTTTTCAAGATCTCCTTTTAAGGTTTACATCCTCTACTTCAACAATATTAAAATGATAAATTAAAAAAGAAATTTTTTCTATTGTTTAATTACTGTTTAGAAAAAACAAATTTTTTAAATTTTTTTGCCGATTTCAAACAAATGTAGTTTTTTAACAAGTCACCCAAAATTAATTTTTTGAGACTCATTTTAAAGCTTATTTCATCACCTTTAAAATGATTTTCTAAAAATTGTCGAACTATATTTTTTAAGAAAGTTATTATCATTTGTTTACAAAAACAGCTCATTTTTTAAATAATTAGTATTTTGAAAAAGAGCTATTTTTTAAATAAATGATACTAACTTTCTTAAAAAATATCGTTCGACAATTTTTAAAAAAGCATTTTAAAGATGTTAAAATAAGCTTTAAAATGCGTCACAATACTGCCGTCCTAATAAAGAAAGTCGGTATTCGACATTTTTATGCAAAATGAGTTTTTTATATCACTGGATTCCTTACGAAAAAAGCAATCTAGCTATAGTAATATTATTCATAAATAATAATTAGTTTTATAAATAATTAGCTTTTAATTACTCTACTAACGTGAAATCATTTTGAAAAGGTCGGTACTTGCAGGCAAAATGTTCGGTAAGTGCTATTACTGCTTCAAAATGATGACGTATTTATGAACTTTCCTAGAAACTCGGCCGTAAAGACTAGTACTGCCAGGAAATGTGGTCTGACTTGGATCGAAATCCTAATGTCAATGGGCCGTATTGCAAGTACCGACTCTTGCGTCCAGAATTGTCGTCGAAGACAGACCATGTTTCCTTGTCGGAAGAGTCGGTACTTGCGTGTCATAAGCCTTATATACGTAATAGACTGCGAATACCGACCCTAGAATAGTGACGTCACTCGGCCGTAAGAGCACATACCGTCTCTGTGGCAGTATTTTCAACATTTCAAAATCAATTTTGGGCAGTAATCGACATTTTGTTTATAAATAATGAAAATTTTTGAAATCTTGTAACTTTATTAAATAGAGCATACCAAAATCAGTTAATATCAATTGTCATTGTTTAATAAGTCTTAATTAATAGGCTACTGTAATAACAAACGTGTTTCTCTAAATATCTTGAAATCGCCCTGAATGCAAGTACCGACTTTCTTCATCAGGACGGCAGAATACTAAACATTACTAAAAAGTGGTTAAATAAAAAAATTTTTTTTAAATTTATTATTTCAATATTGTTAAAGTAGAGGATGTAAGGTTTAAAATGAGACCTTGAAAACCTTGATATATTCACTAGAAATTAAAATATAAAACTTTTTGTAACACCTTTAACTGTGATAGAGTGGGCAAATCCTGATAGGCGGCACTGAACGCCGTTTTTTAAATATGCTAATTTGTTTAGAAAAAGTAAAAATTTTCTTTTAAACAAATAAGCATATTTTGAAAACAGCGTGCTTGTTTAAAAATTTGAACGATTACGTTATAGAGAATAATGTTGTAAAGAAAATAAATTGTGTAAACAATTTACCTTTTGAATTTAATTTTTTTTCTTGATTATTAAAATTTTTGTTTTGTAGACAATACTGTTAATATTTTAATCTTTCAAATGTTAATTATGTATATATCACTAATTCTGTGTTTTTAATTAAAGAACATTAACAATATAATTTAAACTTACATTTTGATTAATCAGAATAATATCAATATCATCTCGTTTTATGAAGCGTTTAAATGTATCTTCAATTTCTCCAACTGCTGTATCTAAAAGTAATATAGTTAATTAAAATATAATAATATCAAGTTTAATCAGTATACATTACATTCTAATAATACCAGTACAAAAAAATACTATTAAAAAGTTAAGGAATTAAAACGAATATGAAGATTATAAAAGTGAAACTAAAAATAAATATATCATAAAATCATTACTTTTGTCAACAACCATAAAATTAGGATGACGATTTTTATTAATTTCGCCAACACCTCCCAATAAAAATCCTACACAGGTATCCTGAAAGAAAATTAATTAAAACTTCTAATTTGATATTTTTAGAAAACCTTTTAATTGATTATTAATAAAATTTTTGAATTAAAAGAAGTTTTTTGGTGTAAAAAACAAAGTATTAATTCGTTACTCACTTCATCACCAATAACAGCCAAAAGTTTTCCCTTTCCTGCAGAATGTAGAGCCATTTTTCGAAAGAAAGTTTTGAATTGAAAAATAGTATACCAGAATTTTTGTTGAAAAAAATATTATTTACTTTATACAACACGTCTGCAAATGATCTTATTCCTCTTTTAGAAATCAGCTGACCTGCCGTCACACCTACAAAGGATGCGTTTAATTTTTTCACTACATAAGTGACATCTGGAATTCAGTTTTCTTCAATTGGTAATAACGACGATATCGACTGTCTTCTTCTTGCTCCAGGTTGCCGGTAACTTTTACAAGAACACCACGTGGTACAGTAGATTTCAAGAATGCCATTGGAGTTGAAAGAGTACCAATTGATAAAAGTCGCCACCGATGGCGCCAGTTATGCACTAAAAAAACATGGAAGCATAAGCACATTAAAAAACATGGAATAATGCAAAAAAATTATGTTTTCATTAATTTAAATTAATTTAACTATATTTCTTTGTACGTAAAATTGTATTAAAAACTTTTAAACATTTTTTTTTCTTATTACAAAAATCCTTTTGAATTAAAAATATTACTCTTAATCGATGAATTATATATTTCGCTCTTATTTTAAGAGGAATATTCTTACGTAGAGAATAATAATAAAAGAGGATTATATTTAAAAATTATAAAAGATATAATCATTTATAAAGTGTCCCTCAGTTTTTGTGTCGCTGGTCAAATAAAATGGTTTTATAAAATAAACATTAAAAAACTTAGTGAAAAAATTTGAAATAAGAGGCACAATTGAATTGTAATTCAAATTTAATGTGCGTGATTTTTATTTTTATTTTCAACTATATTTTAAGAAAAATAATTGTTGGTTACTTGTGATATTAGTGTAGTACGAAAAATATGTCGCTGGTCAAATCATTAATTACTCCAAAGTTTCTTATTTAATTTGCTCCAAAATTGGGGCACATATTACTTTAGATGTACTTAAAACTGTGCATGTGTTTTTATTTATTATAATTCTTATTTAATTATTTTTTTACGTGGATATTCAAATTGTCGCTCGTCAAATATGTCGCTTGGTCAAATCAATCGTTTTCCAATCAATCTGAAGTTTCGCATTTATTCGTTCCATGTTATTTATCACGAAGTATAACCAAAAATGTAATAAAAAGTGACAAAATGAAAGAAAAGAAAATAAAAAACGAGAAAAAGGAAACGCGGAATGAAAAATTTATCAACGGAAGGCATTTAAGTAATATTTATATATTTTTTATTAAACGTTCATGAAACTGTTAGTGTTTTTTCAGGGTTATAAGGCTATTCAAGTTGGGTGGGGGAAATCCAATATGGCTGACATCAGCTGATTTACTGGAGAACAAGCAATGCATTGAAGTCAATGGACAAAATTAGTTTTTTGTTCATAACTTTTTAAATATTTATTTTTAAACCAAAGTGTAATGACAAATTATTCTTCATTTATCGAAAGCTATTTTTTAAAACAATAAAAATTGATATTTTTCTTTTAATGTTTTAAAAAATAGCTTACGATAAATGAAGAATAATTTAACAATAAAAATTGATATTTTTATTTTAATGTTTTAAAAAATAGCTTTCGATAAATGAAGAATAATTTGTCATTACACTTTGGTTTAAAAATAATACAATAATACAATAATACAAATAATACAAATACAAAATCACACTAAAATTATACATCTAAACAAAATAATAGTATAAAATTTATATTTATTTAAGTAATCTATGTCAATTTTAATAAAAAGTGATTTTAAATTTAAAAATTATTATTGTTATTTTCAATTATTATGAACAATAATCTAGTTTTTTAGACATTTGTAAACATTTTAGGCATTTTTTTAACATAAAATGTTTATATAATATATACATTCCTTCAAAAACTTAAAAAATTTATTAGCACAAACAGTTACATTTGTTGTAAATCAATTACATAGGTTTACAAACTAAAAACTTTTTTTTGCCAATCGAACAAAACATTTTTTTTCGATTAGTAGGTGTTTTCTGAGTAAGAAAATCATAGTTTTAATTTTTTTCCCTCGTGTAGGTTTTTTGTAGCTTCAAATTTTGTATTTTTGAGGATCGACGGCACTTAAATTTACCTGTAGAAAAATCAACTCGTCCAAAAATGATGAATAGGAAGTCGTTGGAAAAGTAATTAAATTATCTTTCAATCCATATATTACAGAATAAAATTGAATGAAAATTGAGAGAGCAACAGTCAATTTAAGATCAAATTTCATGGAAATTTTGATGATTTTTAGACACTTGACTAACTTTTGGTAATTTTTTCCACAACAAACAGTAGAAAATATTTAGGTTTTAAATTTTTTATTGATAGCTTATTCCATTGAGAAACTTTTGAGCCCTTGTGGACCTTGATTGAATTAAAAATGAAAATTCTACACCACATTTAGTGAACGAAAGTACGTTGCCATTTTTAGTATACTTTTCAATATTTGCAGCAAACATGCAAATAGTAAAATTAAGTTAAGTGCTAAAGTTACTAAAATCACACATCAAGAAATTCTAGAGTTGATCAATTCGAATACAATGTCAAATATCAAAATTTCAAAATGGTGGATCGAAAATGGCAGACAAGTTTTTTTAAAAATCTATCAAATTTATGACAATTTCGTTACTCGGGGTTTTTCGGTGTCGCTGATGACGAGTCTGATGTCAGATTTTAAAAATTAAAAATGGTGGCTTCAATAGAGAGGACGAGTTTTAGCTCTCTGATTAGGTCTCTGATTACAAATTCAATGTCATATTTTGAAAATTCAAGCAGGTGGTTTCAGTCTGTGCGAACATATTGTAAAAGTTTAAAGATAAACTCATGAAAATTAATACTTTAGGGTTTCTGGGGTCTCTAATTCCTATACCAACGTCGGTTTTAAAATTTTTAAATTGATGTTATGTTGATGGAAAATAAGAACCTAACTCTAATTGCAATAAAATATCTTAATTTTCATTTTCAATAAATTTCTATAACTTTTTAACTTTAACAATAAATTAGAATTATTTTGTTAAACGTTTTAGAGCTCTTTTACATTCTTCATCCCCCTCCTTGATGTTTTTAGTGTCTTTATTTTCGAATGAGATTTAAAATGTGTTGCAGTTAAAAAGTTATAGAAATTTATTGAAAATGAAAATTAAGATATTTTATTGCAATTAGAGTTAGGTTCTTATTTTCCATCAACATAACATCAATTTAAAAATTTTAAAACCGACGTTGGTATAGGAATTAGAGACCCCAGAAACCCTAAAGTATTAATTTTCATGAGTTTATCTTTAAACTTTTACAATATGTTCGCACAGACTGAAACCACCTGCTTGAATTTTCAAAATATGACATTGAATTTGTAATCAGAGACCTAATCAGAGAGCTAAAACTCGTCCTCTCTATTGAAGCCACCATTTTTAATTTTTAAAATCTGACATCAGACTCGTCATCAGCGACACCGAAAAACCCCGAGTAACGAAATTGTCATAAATTTGATAGATTTTTAAAAAAACTTGTCTGCCATTTTCGATCCACCATTTTGAAATTTTGATATTTGACATTGTATTCGAATTGATCAACTCTAGAATTTCTTGATGTGTGATTTTAGTAACTTTAGCACTTAACTTAATTTTACTATTTGCATGTTTGCTGCAAATATTGAAAAGTATACTAAAAATGGCAACGTACTTTCGTTCACTAAATGTGGTGTAGAATTTTCATTTTTAATTCAATCAAGGTCCACAAGGGCTCAAAAGTTTCTCAATGGAATAAGCTATCAATAAAAAATTTAAAACCTAAATATTTTCTACTGTTTGTTGTGGAAAAAATTACCAAAAGTTAGTCAAGTGTCTAAAAATCATCAAAATTTCCATGAAATTTGATCTTAAATTGACTGTTGCTCTCTCAATTTTCATTCAATTTTATTCTGTAATATATGGATTGAAAGATAATTTAATTACTTTTCCAACGACTTCCTATTCATCATTTTTGGACGAGTTGATTTTTCTACAGGTAAATTTAAGTGCCGTCGATCCTCAAAAATACAAAATTTGAAGCTACAAAAAACCTACACGAGGGAAAAAAATTAAAACTATGATTTTCTTACTCAGAAAACACCTACTAATCGAAAAAAAATGTTTTGTTCGATTGACAATTTCACTGTAAACCAGTGTTATTTACTTTTTAAAGAAATAAATGGCTTTTTTTGCATAAAGAAATTTTTATTTTGTATTTGAACGAGTTTAAAGTCATGTAAAGTCCTATTTGATTATTGATAACTAGATTATTGTTCATGATAATTGTAAATAACCATAATAATTTTTAAATTTAAAATCATTTTTTATTAAAATCGACATAGATTACTTAAATAAATTTTAAGGGTTTTCGGGGTCGCTTATTATGAATTTGAAGTCAGTTTTAAAAAATTCAAAATGGCGGATCCAATATGGCGGACAATAAGAAATTAAAAATTAATCAAATCCACTTGAAAATCGTTTTTCTTGGGTTTTCGAGGTATCTGAAAAAGAATATGATGTCAGTTTTCAGAAATTCTAAATGTCATGTTCAATATAACTTTGGATTAAAATTTTTGCATATGATCTTCTGATTCTTGTTACTTAGGTGTTTTCTCAAATCATGGTGGCCACTAAAAACAGTAAAAAAATTTCCCTGACAATTCCCTGCCCTTTCCCAGACTTTTTCCCGACTTTCCCTGACTAATATTCTGAAGTATTTTTAACTTGGTTTCTAATAAATACTAATAATTTAAATAAAAAATGTATCTCTTCAAATTATATGGTCCATTTCAAACAGGAAAGAAAGATATTTTTAAGGATTTTAAAATCAATTTATAGAATTAGATAAAATTGTTTATTTTAAAAATTAAATCTATGAAATTAAAGTAGGGGAGACTGCGGGTAAAACTTAAATTTTGCACGGAAAAAAAGAAATTAGCTCTAGCAGTAAACAGATGTTTGCTGTGAAATCTCTGCAAATTAGCTACCACAGTTAAGAAGTTTGCAGTGGCAGCGAACATTAGCTAAAATTTATGTGAGTTTGCTGTCATAGCGAACTTGTATGATCTCACAGCGAACTTTTTCGCTGTCCCTATTTCAATGAACAAGGTTTGCTGTGGCAGCAAAATGTTCGCTGCCACAGCAAACCCTTTCTATGCGTGTGCAAAGATATTTTTTTAGGCACTAAATCCGTTTAAATGCAAATATATACATATACAAATCAATCTTGTAGGGCAATTGGTCCTCACCAACTTTCCACAAAAAAGCTTCTAATATTTTATTGTAAAACAAATGTTTTGTTCTTTTGCAACACTTTGTTTGTTAACATTTAGAGCCCCAAACTGGGGCTAAATGTTAAATTCTATTTCTAGCCTAATAAAATGTATAAAAAAAGTATAAAAATGGAAAAGAGATTTTGCCCCATGGTGATAATACTCTTCTATAGTTAAAATTGCAACGCTTTAATTATTTTCGTTCGAAAGATAATAATGCACTATGTCTGTTTAACATTTAGCCCCAGTCTTTCTTATATAATTTTTTTTCCTTTTATAATATTTACAATTTCCCTGACTAATTAAAAAATTCCCTGACTTTTCCCTGACCTATTTATTTTTCCCTGACCCTGCTACCAAGGAAAATGGAATAAAAATATGTAATCGGACTACTGTTGGGCGCTAAAAAGAGACATACCAGAGGCCGAAAATTCAAAGAGGAAAATAAGAGCTCCTCTTCGGAGATCCTTTAAATAAAAAAGGATAAGATCTTCAAGAAACAAAGATTAAAAGTACTGTAAATTTGACATTTAGAATTTCTAAAAACTGACATCATATTCTTTTTCAGATACCTCGAAAACCTAAGAAAAACGATTTTCAAGTGGATTTGATTAATTTTTAATTTCTTATTGTCCGCCATATTGGATCCGCCATTTTGAATTTTTAAAAACCGACTTCAAATTCATAATAAGCGACCCCGAAAACCCCTGAGCAATGATTTTCAAGGAAATAAGAGCAATTTTTTAAAAAACTAGCCATTTTAGGTCTGCCATTTTGGATCCGCCATTTTTAACATATTTCAAGTATTCAATTTTTATGTAACTAGAGTCACTGAATTCAAATCAATAATAAAAATATGCGAAAAGTCTGTTTAAAACATAAAAAATAGATAAATCACCATGCAAATCATTATCTCAGACTTCACCACCTTACTAGGCGTGTAAAAAAATACCAGCACTAAACTTTTGGTCCGACTACTTTTTTCTCTTTAGATACACCTCAAGGAAGAGAACCTACCATGTGTCAGTCTTCGCACTCGAAATTTTTCTTTTTTTGTGTGCCGGTGTAAAGTATCACATTAAATAAACAATCAACCATTACAAAAAATTAGTAATGCAAAAACTTTAATAACTTCAACAAATTTTAATAGATTTTCATTCAACTTGGTAAAATAAAGTTTTTAAGGTTGTTGAGTAACAATCTAAAATCGAATTTTTAAATTTCAGAATGGTGCATCCAATATGGCGGTCAAACATAATATATTGTTAAAAATTGATTAACTTTGCTTGAATCTGGCTACTCGGGGGAGAGGTTTTGAGAATACCTAATATCCTTTTCTATGTAATTTTACATTGCCAAAGTAATTAAATTGTGAAATATAAGCAAATTTATTGTATAATGCCATCAAAATATACAAAGAGAGAACTCATAATTTTAAAAAAATAAGAATGTAAAATATCAACCCTTAAAACTACCCTTTGTACAATTAATACCATATGAGAAAAAAAAATGTTTAAACACCGTAGCAGTAAGCCTGATAGTTGATAAATAACACAGAGACACAAAAAAAAGTTGTCTGTTTTTTGAACCAGACATACATATCTTATAGTATTTTTGCCCGCTGAAAACGAATCTGAAGTCAGAATTTCTCCATCACCCTTTGTTTTTCTAAATAGAGAAAACTACCCTTAACTTCAAATTTTAAAGTAAAAAAATTGAATAACAGATTTCTCTTTAAACCAAAACAATAAATTTATCTACTTCTGCTACAACAACTCAGACACAATGTCAACATTGCTTAAACACTCTTTGTTTTTTATTGAATCGAAAAAACTATCCCTAAAATGTAAAAATTCAAAATTATAATATTAAATGTAAGAACCACATTGTTCTTCAAAATAGAACTATAAATTTATGTACTTCTCTTTTAACAACTTTAAAGCAATGTCAAAATCACTCCATCTCCCTCTGTTTTTTTGAAAAACCTACCCTTAAAATTACAAAATAAAAGTTTAATGTAAAAAAATGAAAAACCACATTGTTTTTCAAAATAGAACAATAAATTTGTGTATTTCTTTTTTAACAACTCAAAAGCATTATCAAATTTCCTCCATCACCCTTTGTTTTTTTAAAATTGAAAATCCAACCCTTAAATTTACAAAATAAAAGTTTAAAGTAAAAAAAGTAAAAAACCACATTGTTTTTCAAAATAGAACAATAAATTTATGTACTTCTCTTTCAACAACTCAAAAGCATTATCAAATTTCCTCCATCACCCTTTGTTTTTTTAAAATTGAAAATCCAACCCTTAAATTTACAAAATAAAAGTTTAAAGTAAAAAAAGTAAAAAACCACATTGTTTTTCAAAATAAAACAATAAATTTATGTATTTATTTTTTAACAACACAAAAGCATTAGCAAAATTGCTACATCACCCTTTGTTTTTTCAAATTGAAATTATTATTACCCTTAACTCATTAACGCCCAAATGTACAATTTTTTGGACCAAAGTTTGACACTATATTTTAACATAAAAACTCAACAGAAAAAATTCCGCAATAGTAATTTCAAAATGGCGTCTAAAGTGAATTTTTATTTACAATATCATAGTCATGCGAACAAAATTGCTAAACTTGATAGATTTCTTAAAAATTTGACAGCCTAATGTTTTTCATGTCCCTGATCACGAAAACAAAATCAGAGTTTAAAAATTCAAAATGGCGGATACAACATGGAGGACAACATGGAGGACGAATTCTCTAAATCTGCCATAGATTCGTAATCAGCGACCCTGAAAATCCCCGAGTAACAAATTTAAAGCGAATCCACAGATTTTCAAAAAATTTCGTCCGTATATTTACTAGTTTCTACCAAATAAATATTTGAATGGTCTTTTAAGTACGTACGGAGAAAAGAATAAAAATACAAAACTGTTTTTACAGAATTTTGCAAATAATATGAAGTTTCAACATAACCTACTTGAATAATACATCCGACTAAAATTTGTTTGCTTTTTTTATTATGTTAACAAAATTTCTCCTGAGAACATGAAATTTAAATAAATTCTGATGTATGTTTGTGAAAATTAGTTACACATGATAAACTTAATATTCAGAATGTCCACATTTCAATACAATAAATGTGTAAATCCGTTTGAAAAAATCTTGGTTTCGAAACGCACTTAAAAAATATTTCGGAAAACATTAAAAATAAATTTTCAGGTTTAGTTGATAAAGGATTGAAAATTTATAATAGTTGCAGAAAAGAAATTTATTTATTATCAAAAACGTCTGAATCTTCAGAAAATCTTTCAAGTAAATATATTAATAATGGTTTAAATTCTTTGTAAAATTTAAATTCTAATTATAAATAACTTTGTAATTTTAAGTTGCAAATGAAGTCGGAGAATTGAATAATCTAGATAATAATAGTTTAACTAGTAGTCCTGAAAATTAGGAATCTCAAAATTTTCAAAAATATAGTGAAGCAGGTCTCGAGATTTTACATTTACAGCAATCAATAGAGAAATTAGAAAAAATTCTTTGTGCAAAGGAGCAAATTTTGCTTTTAACATTAGCACAAAAATCTTGGGGATATCAAAAAGTAGCACAAGCATTTAATGCAACTAAGTATCAAGGAATAAAAGCAAAGAAACTTATTTTAGGGCGAGGAATTTTATCAAAACCAAATCCAAGAGCAGGTCATCCTTTATCTCCTTCAGTTATAAGTCTTGTTACAAAGTTTTATGAATCAGATAACAATAGCAGAATAATGCCAGGATTAAAGGATTGTGTTTCTGTAAAGAAAACTGATAATTCTCGTATTTCGGTACAAAAACGATTGCTTTTAGCTAACCTGTCAGAATTGTTTAACTTGTATAAAGAGGAGAATGTAGATTTTCAAAATGGTTTCTCAAAATTTTGTCAATTAAGACCACCCTACTGTGTATCAGCAGGCTCCAGTAGTACATACATAGTATGTCTTTGCACACATTATGAAAATGTGAAATAAATGCTTGATGGATCGAAAATGAAGAATTTGACTAAAAATTTAGAAAAGAGTTTAACAAATTCTAAAGACTGTATAAATTTAAGTATGTGCTAGAACCCAATGCCCGAATGTTATTTAAACGAATGCAAGAAATGTCCAGGGAAGAAAAGATTAAAGGAAATTTTTAAACCAATTTTTGGAGAAATTGAAATTGATTGAGTTAATTATCAAGTTTGTCAAAATACCGATAAGACAACAATCACAACGGAAATTTCGAATGTTAATGTTCTCATAACTGATTTCGGAGAAATAGTAATAAAATTAAAAGTGCATGATTTCATCGCTAAGAAACAATCGCTTTTTTAAAAAGAAATTAAACAAAATTTAGAAGAAGGTTATTTGTTAGTACAATTGGATTATACCGTAAATTATGCTTTTGTAGCCCAAAATTCGGTTTAAGCTTTTTATTGGAACAATAATCAGGCATCCTTGTTTACTGTAAAAAACAGTGTTGTAAATGTTCGATTTCATCAAACTGACAACAAATATGAGCAGAAGAATTTTATGAATTGTCAAAGCAGAATTTAAAGCAAATGGAAATTAAATTAATTCCAAAAAATGATTACGCTAGCACCGCAACCTTCCTTGAAGAAAGATTCAGCAAAGCTTCAACAAATCCTGGAACCCAACAATATCATTCATTTATTCTGATCAGTGAAACCGAATTAATTTTGAAAAAATTTTCGTCCTCAGAGAATCAAGCTATTTATTCTGCACAAAAGCATTCTTCACAGAAGCGTCAAATGAAAACCACTCCTATCCAAAAATGTTCAAATCGGAAAATGAATTAATCATTGTTACTAAACCTAAAATGGTTTATTTACAAATTATTTATCTTGTATCAAATATTTAATTTAAAGTAATTTGATATAACGACGTTATGTTTAAAGTTTAAATTTTATTACAATTTATTTGTCTATTTCATAAAATTATCCTTTTTTTAGTAATAACAATTAACTTCATTCTTACTTTCCTTCTGTGTTTACTTATGTTAAATTGCTTATTATCAACATTCTAAATTTGATGAAAAATAAAATTTAATGTATAATAATTTAAAATAAAAACTTCATGTTAAGCTTCATGTTTGAAGTAAGAAAATGTTTATGCAATGATTTATGTATATAAGTACTGTATTACTATTTATATTAATCAATTATAATATTTTAAATTATAATCGAAAAAATATTTTTCTTAAAAATAACTAATAAAATAATAAATTTTCTTTATCGTTTTTGGAGTAAATTAAAATTCAAAAATACATATATTTTGTTATTATTTACAATATAAATATAATTTAATTAAAAACAGATATAACGAAGTGCTATTATTAAATATTTCTTTTACATTTTTTTTATTTGATGATTTTAATGAGGAAATTTTGTTAACATTTTCATATGCGAAATTATAAAATGGCAACCCTGCCGTCAAGGCGGCCTGTAAGGTATAAGGCATCGCTATGAGATACCCGACACCCTGATAAGGAATTGTCGAGGTCCAACAAATGATCTTAGCTCGAAATATTATTGCTATTTAACATTAATCTTAAAATTATACATATATATATTTTCTATTTACTCAATTCATAATAAATGATGCAGCAGTGTCACGAAACCAAAAAGGTGACAACTAACACTGCAGCAACATTGCTGATAACAAGGGGCGCAATTTTGTAGCCAACATACGTACATAAATTCAATTGTTAAATTAAAAATTTTTGTTAACAATTTAAAGTACTAGTGTGGTTTTAAAGACACTAAAACGACTACTAATTGTAAGAAATGAGTTGTGAGATTGTACGTGTGTTATCATGGTCGGCGGCAACACACACATCTGTGTAACCGCTGTTTATAAGCACCAGCACATTCACTAGCTCCCCCGGCTACAGAACTAATGCATTAACGGCCTCTATGCTACAGGCACCAACACAGGCGCGCTATGCTTGCCTCCAATTGCTACCTTGTTGTGCTGAGAACTGTCCCTTCTTCTTAGTGCCCATAAGTTGTGGAATACAGCATCAAACAAACGCGCGTGCGTTACAGCTAACTCAAAGCCACGAGGCTGGCATGCCTCCTGCTAGTTGAGCTTATGCTATTTAAACCTATTCATCAAGCTAGATGCACATATAACTTGATAATAGTTAAACATTTTTGTTACAACAAAATGCCAGAAGACATTAGGTTGTATGTATATGGGTATATGCATTACTCAATATGTAAATTACATATACAAGAACCTATGAAAAGTAGAAATAATATAATTACAATAAAGAAATTATATTTATTAGGGAAGACCAAGGCTAAACCGGACGGATTTGGTCTTTGACCAGAAAACTCATACAAAAACATACTTTTTGCTAAAGTGTAATATACCGTTTTAAAGCTTGTACTTTCACCTACAAATCGCACTTGTTCGATTTAAAAAAAGTACAATAGCTTTAGAGATATATTGCTTCGAAGGTGACTACCTCAAAAACGAAAATCCGAAAATTGGTGGGGCTAAACCGGACACCCCATGGGGCTAAATCGGACATGGCCAATTAATTAAAGAATGAGATACAAATTTTCTTTTTTTTGGTAAAAAAGTAAAATCAATTCTTCTTTTATTTATTTGTAGATAGTTCTATACAAAGAATATAATATAATATGTAAAATCGGTAATAATTATAATATAAAATGAATTACAGTTTTCAGGCTTGTCTGTTTGTAGCAACTCGCTTGCGAATTCGAGTTTTAAAATAAATTATTTATTTATTTATAAAGTGGTTCTAAGCAAAGAATATAATATAAAATAGTTAATTAATATAAAATAAATTAAAGAATTCAAAGATTTGGTTGTTTTTAATCACGATGTCCGATTTAGCCCCACACCGTCATCTAATAATTAACCTGCAATATATTTTTTCTTCTTAATGTTTTCCATTAAACTTTTTTTCTACTAAACTCAGTTCACCTTGAGCTAAAAGAAAAATGGCCGTATGATATTTGCACTATAATTTTAATGATAAACACCCAAAAAAATGAAGAAAAAATTTTTTTACTTTTACCTCAAGAAATGACATTTTCACATATTAACGGCAACTATTATTACAAGAAAAATGACACGTCCCTAAAACCTCATGCAGCATATGCATCTCGAAATTGCGCGTTCATAGGTTATGTACACGATTTAAAATTCTTCACGGTTTCGGAAATATTTGACTTGTCCGGTTTAGCCCCGGTCTCCCCTATTATAACTGGGACTAATAATAATAGAATCTATAATATCTATTCACGGTCTTCCACACCACCTAAGAGGTTCCGTCAGAGGCGCGTTAGGTTTTTATTAGAGAACCTTCGTCAAGAACCCTATTTTAAAGTTCAAATTCAAAATTAGCGTTTCCAAAAACCCTTGAGTAGTAATCCTACAAGCAAATAGCAATTTTAGAAAAAAGTCCGCTATTTTGAAATTCGAAAATGTGACTTGTCTGATTTTGAAAAAAAAGTCAGCCATATTGGATCCGTCATTTTGAATTTTGGAAATCTGACCTCAGATTTGTAATCAGCGACCCGAAAAACCCCAAAGTGGTTAGTTTCAAACAAATATATGCAATTTAAAAAAAAGTCAGCCATATTGGATCCGCCATTTTGAATTTTGGAAATCTGACCTCAGATTCGTAATCAGCTACTTCTTAAAACCCCAAGTGGTGAGTTTCGAGCAAATATAAGCATCTTTGAAGAAATAGTTATTTACGTATCAAGAGCGCAAAACGGGTGATTTCGCCACAGTCGTAATCACCTTTGCGCCCATGATGCTAACATAATTTTTTGTCCAAACTGCATGGAAAGCATGTCATTGAGGGCACGAACGATTAAACGCTCATATTAGTTAAAAATTAAACTCTATATAAATGTTAACTCTTTGATGTCTATAATGATACAAGTTTTAATATAGAAATAAGACAACAATGTATTCTGGAAATATAGTAATTGCCAATTTTCGTAACCGAAATGTGAACAATACCAAATGTCTCATAATTTTTTTTAGAGAAAATAAAAAAAAATTGCACATTTTTCTAGACAAAATAAAACAAGTTGAAAATGTTTGCATTTTTATAGTCAACATAAAAAAAACTCGAAAATATCACATTTTAAAGAAGAAAATCGAATAATTAACATGTGGGCGCAAAATACTCTTCTGCCTGCTCGAAGGTAGGGGAAGCGGGCGCAAACTATTTTGCGCCCGCTTCACTTATCCCTGGGTGGTAATTAGTTACTTTGCGTATTTTTTTCAACATTAGGGGAGAGTGAGGCAAACCGGACATCTCAATATTTCTGAAATGGCGAAATTGTCAAAAGTGCTATTTAGAAATTTGAAACAACCTTGTGTAGTATACCTTATTTTTTCAATTTGACATTTTTTACTTTTGTTTGTGCAACAAACAAACCGGACCGTTTTCGGTGGGGCAAACCGGCCATAGGATATTTCCATTAAATTAAAGTTTCATAAAAATTATTTTTAAATAAAATCTTTCTTTCATTAAAATATTTACTTACAATGAACAATAATTGTCTTCCAATGAGAATTGGACCCTTTAATATTGTTTCTCTGATAATGACAAACATTTTTATTTTTTTATTTTAAGAAATATTTTTTTAATTAAAATTCAATCCCGACTTATTATTTTCATTACTACAACCATTGTTTACATGATTCTTTAGTTTTTTTATTATTATAGATTATGTAAATGCAATATTATGAATAAAAAACCAAACGGTCCGGTTAGTTAGTTATAGAGATGCATTGCGAGCGAGAAAATCTCGAAGTTTGCAATTATTATGAATGTTTTACCGAGAATGTTCCCAACGAGAATAGTTACTGTCATTTGTTAATACTCGTCTCTTCTCGCCTTCATTCATATTATTTATTCTCGTCGATACATCAAATTTAGAAGACTTGTTTTTTGAAAGAAGATTTGAAATGTCAAATAAAAGAAATCATTCAGAAACTCAGGAGAATTCCAATGAAAATGAAACGTAAATAAATAAAAAAAACATTAAAAATAAATATAAAAAATAACCTTATTTATTAGAAAAAGAAAATTTTATTTTTTTACACTGATAAACATAATTTCACAATAGAAAATTTATATTTTTTATAAAAAATAAAATTAATTAAAAATGTTATTACAAAATTAATTAAAAATATTTAACGTAATTTTTGTTGTGAAAACCATTATTGTAGATCAACTTCTGTGATTACGGAAAGTATTCTAAAGAAACCGATATCAAAGCGACGAAAAAACAATGCTCCACAATTATCTCAATTTTTTGATATATATTTGAATAATGAAGAAAAACTCGCACGATGTAAACTATGCGCAGACAAGACTAAGGTTTTAAAAATGACAGATTGCAATACTTCTGGTGTAAAAAGACATCTTAAAAGATATCACGAATCAGAATATAAGGATATTTATTTTTCAACGCCAAAGACACAAGTAAATTTTTTATAGTGTTCAATGGTATATAAATAGTTATATTTAGAATTTCCTAGTATACTCTACTTATTACATCTGTATTCTTTATATCAGGGTATCTACTATTTTCGTTTAACAAAATTCCCAGTTATTTCTCGGTTTTTTAAATAATTTTAATTAAAAATTTGGAAAATAATTGAATTAAACAAAGAATTTTTCAATTTTATTACAATGTATTGATACTAATTGAATTTATGCATAGAATTTTACTATTAATAATAGTAATTAATTATAAATTTACTAAATTTTTAAAATTAGACTTATAAATTGTTATTTATAATAAACTCTTGATAAAAGCTAAAATACGAAATAAAATTTTAATAGAAAAATAAGCAATGATTTAACAATGATGTGTGACTGTCCGCGACAAAAGGACCTTAGCGCCATGTAAATACATGGGAGGTATTTCATTGATGACGATTGGAGAATTCAATCACTTGTAATAGACTTTTGTGCTTCTCACGGAGAACATACAGGAAAGGATATCGCAAATTGTTTTTTTTAAATGGTGGAAGAATTGAAAATCGAGAATAAAATAATGGGAATAACCGTAGACAATGCATCGGCAAACACGACATTTATGCGTGAACTGGCAAAATTAATTGAAGATTTCGACTTTGAAAACAAGCACTTTAGATATGTTGCCCATATAATGAATCTTGCTGTTCAGGATATGTTAAAAATACTCAAAATTGAAGGTAGGAAGAGTGAAAAAAAATTGAGATTAAAATTTTCAAAAAAAATTAGTTCTCTAGAACTATTAATTCAAATTACGAGAAATTGATCATTTCCGAAAATATTAATTAAATATTTTTTAAAAAATTGAATTTTTATAAAGAATTCCATAAAGAAAATTTTTAATAATTTAATTTTTTTGATGAATTTTAATAAAAAATTTTAAGAATAATAAAATATTTCGAGGAATCCAATTAAAATAATTTTAATTAATTAAATTTTTTTTATTTGTGAAAATAATTTGAATTATTGGGAAGAAATTTATATAAAAATTTGTAAATAATTAAGTTCCTTTAAAATTTGTATTATTTGTAAGAATAGTTTAATATTTGAGTACAATTTAATTAAAAATTTTGTAAATAATTGAATTCTTTTGAAAATTTTTATTTTTAAATAGTAGTTTTTGAAAATAATTGAATTTTGGAGAAGAATTTTTATATTTATAAAAATAATTAAAATTTTGACTGGAATTTTATTTATAATTTATAACATAAATGAATTTCTTTAAATAATTTTATTACTTTTGAAAATAATTGAATTTCTGCAATCAATCATTTGCAACTTCTCGAAAATTCAATTTTTTAAGTGTTTTTAACTAAAATTCTTCTATAATTCCACCTTTTTTCTAATAATTAATTAAATATAAAGTAAAAAATTTAACTAATTTCAGAACAATTTGAATTATTAAAATTGTTTATAAATCTAAGTTTTTTGAAATGAAATTTATTTAAAATTAAAATTTTATAAAGATCAACAAGCTAATGAAACCGAAGCAAGCGACGAAGAATTGGACTTAGATGTAGAAAAAGATAGTGAAACAGAAAACGACGATTCGGAACTTATTTCATCCACTTCACCTCTCGTAAAATTGAGAGATTTATTCAAGATTTTGAGAAAATCAGAACAGTGGCAAAATAAGCTGAAAGTTTGCTGTGAGTCTTGTAACATCAAAATGCTTGCTCCCAACATTGACGTTAGCACACGATGGAATTCCTCTTATGAGATGATAACTTTAGCTATTCGAATGGAACCAGCAATTGATTTGTTATGTGGGAACAATCAAAAGTTACAGAAATTCAAAATCACGCAGTATGAGTGGAATCTTCTAAAAGAAATGACGAAATATTTGCGGCACTTTAAAGCTCTGTCCGATTTATTCAGTGCAGAAAAATATCCTACGCAAAACTTAGTCGTTATTGGAATTAATTTATTGCTGGATAAATTAGAAAGTTCGATTAACTCTCTAAACAATGCTCAAAAATTAAACCGAATCGAGGAAAACATCTTTGAAGCTTTAGAAGCTGCTCACGCAAAAATTTTAAAACACTACAAAAAAAATAATTGGATTTACTGTACCGTATTAATATTAGATCCAAGATTTAAAACTGAAACATTTAATAAATCAACAAGGGGTAAGCAAATGAAGTCAACATCTATTCAAAAATTCGAAAGAGCCTTAGAAAAAGATTATTTTAGCTCAGGGGTAAAAATCTTGAAATTTGTAAAAATAAACTATTTAAACTTATATTTTAACTGCAAAATATGATTCATTTTCGTCAAGTTTTTTAATTAAAATCAATTTTTAAAAAACCCTAAAATTAAATCTCTTTAGATTACACTGTCCGACACTAAATTTGTCCCTTGGATAATTTTGGTCACTTTCGTTAGATTTTTTCACGCTGATTACGAATCTGCAAAGAAAAATGCTCTAGCACGTCTAGTCTTTGAAAAAATTAGTGTTGAAAAGTCAAAAAAGCGTGTTTTTAACCATATTTGAATTTAAATAAAATAAAAACAAGAGGTGCTAAAATCTTGTTCTTGGGTTTAAATCAAAGCTTGAACCTTAAATAATAATTCCACGAAGGGATAAATTGAAGGCATTACAATAAGACAGTAAAAAGTTATTTTTTCAAATACATTTAATTTTGTAATTTTCTATGTTTGAACAACACCGTGTATAACCCTAACATTCGGAAACATGTGACAAACAAATGAATGTAACAACTTTCAAAGTTTATAAATTTTGATATTTTTTTCAGGTTACTTACCTATTTAAATTTATGTAATTATTTTCTTCAAATCGAAAGATATTTTTTCAATACTTCTGTCGCAGTACTGGACCGTTACGTTTTTATTAATTGAATATTTATAATAAATAATTAAATTTCAATTGATTGTATAGGTTCAATTAACATTTAAATAAATTAGAAGTTTTATTGGAAATATTTTTTATTAATCAAAAATTTAACTTTTTAGAAATATTTTAATTTCACTTTTTTAAAAAGGAAAAATAAAATGCGTACAGTGAAGAAAAATTAATTAATTCAAATAGTCAATTAAATTGATATTTGAATCAATTAAAATTTTTTTAGTGCAACTAATGATGTAATAAAAAACAGTAAATAAATGGAAATAAAGCTGAACGAGGTTTATTCAACAATGTAAATGCAGACAATGTTTTCATGTATTTTTAAATTGTGTCAATGTTTTTTAGTAGATAATAATTACAATTTCTGTAGAGTAACTGTTGGAAAATAATTAAAAAATTAAAATTTATACCTAAACATTTGTTCAAAATTGAAACCAGAAAAAAACCAAAATTAGAAACATATTTACAATAATAAAATAAAAAATACAATATTTTTTAAGTCGATTTGCGTTTGTAAATAGCATTTGGTAGATCGCGTACAAGTGTCCAACAATAATCTGACAGCATTTTAAGTGGACTTTTTCCTTTATATCGGCCCTCCATTGTACTGATATCCTGGTGAAATCGTTCACCTTGTTCATCACTGACTGCTCCAAGATTTTCGGGGAAGAAATTGAGATGGGAATCAAGAAAATGAATTTTCAACGACATGTTGCATCCCATTTCCTGGTATGAAATAATTAATTCCTGAACAAGATACTCATAGTTATCGTCTTTATTATTTCCTAAAAATCCTTTAACGACACCAATAAAAGCTTTCCAAGCACGCAATTCTTTCTGAGACAAACAATTATCGAATTTTTCATCCTTCAAAACAGTTCTTATTTGCGGCCCATTGAAAACTCCTTCTTTTATTTTCGCATCACTCAATTTCGGGAAAATTTCTTTCAAATATGCGAAAGCAGGTCCTTCCTTGTCCAAGGCTTTTACAAAATTTTTCATGAGGCCTAGTTTTAAATGTAGAGGAGGTGGAATAACATTTTCACGATTAACAAGTGGCATATTTTTTACATTATTTTTCCCAATAACTGCATTTTCACGGAGTGGCCAGTCTTTTTTTACATAATGTGCTTTTCTATCCCTACTGTCCCACAAATACAGAAAACACATGTATTTTGTGTATCCAGTTTGAAGTCCTAAAATAATGGCTACCACTTTCAAATCGGAGCACACTTGCCATTGATGTTTTGAATAGTTAATTAAAGTTATCAAACGAGATAAATTATCGTAGGTTTCTTTCATCGTTGCAGAGTATCCTATGGGAACTGATTTTTTTTCATTTCCATTATGTAGAAGCACTGCCTTTAAACCAGATTTTGATGAGTCTACGAAAAGCCTCCAGCTTTGTGGATTGTAATCAACTTTTATTTCTTGCATAAGTCCATCTACATCATGGCAAAAGCATAAATCTTCATCAGGCAAATACGTGTAATATGAAGAAAACTTATTGTCTCGATTTTTAAACGACGAAATTTTTACATCTATTTCCAATAAATTCCACTCTTTGAATCTAGAACTTAAAAGCTGAGACTTCTCCTTTGTTAAATTGAGATCTCGACAAAGATCATTCAACTTTTCTTGGCTAACTAATTGTGGAGTCAATAATTCTTGACCAAGAAAATTATAATTACCATCATCTTCATCACTGTGATCTTCAACTTCAGTCTCGGCTTCATTTTCAATTGTAACTTCATCAGAAACTTCTTCTGAATTTTCAGGAATAAAAATGTCACTCTTAGTTTCAGGACGTTTTGCTGATTCGATTTCTGGGTATTTAATGGAGTTTTTATTTTTCCGATTGTAACCAACAACTTTTGTCAGACAGAAATAACAATCTGTTTCATGATTTTTTTGTTCCTTCCAAATCATAGGACTAGTAAATGAAAATGATCGAGTACCTTGCATCCAGTCTCTTAAAGTTCTCGCACAAGTTGCACACACTTGAGAAGGTACATATTTGTATTTTTGTGGATCTTTAATTTCAATTTTAAAACAAGATTTATAGGCCTCCTTTAAAACCTGCGTAAAAACTTTTTCTTGTCCTTTTATGATGAAATTACCACAAATGTAACAAAAAGAGTTACGAGAAACTGAACACTGTCTTGACATTTTAAACTGATTTTTAAATAAACATCACTTTTAAAACAGTAATCGTTAAACAACGGTTAAATACTAATTAGATAAATATTTTAAAAAAAGAACAACGACTTTTTTCCATTTGTGGTAATATTCATTGAAAAATGAAAAAAAATGAGATGGTACTCTATCGATTTCAATTACAAGTTTCATAACTTACAAGATATAATAAAGAAACATCGCAAATTGTTACTTCTGCTTAAAAATTGTTAGTTTTAATAAAAATACCAAGATTATATTAAAATAAAAAAAGGATTCTGAAAAATTAGAATATTTTTATAATCACTCAACGAAGAAAAATTAAAGTCTATATAAAACTAAAGTAATTCGTATAAAAATAAAAAAATAAAGCTTTTTTAAATTATTTTTAATAAAATAAGAAATTAAATTTTATAAAACTGCATATTTAAAATTAAAATACATTATTTTTACAAAAATTAATAATATTATTACAGAATAAAAATTACTCAATAATAATAATATTACATTAATAACATTTATTAACACATTAGAAATGAAAAAAATCAGTTGCACGGGATACTCTGCAATGATGAAAGAAACTTACGATAATTTGCCTCGTTTGATAACTTTAATTATTAAATAAAAATAAAAAATTTTGAGTTATTCATACTTATAAATTTGTTATCTATTGTATGGAAATTTAAATATTTTATTACAAAATTATTTTATTTAGGGAAATTGTTAATATATTTAATTATTTTGAATTACTCGTTACGTTTAATAAAAATAATCAATAAAAAATTAAATGGATAATAAGTAACCTAAGAAAAATATCAAAATTTATCAACTTTGAAAGTTGTTACATTCATTTGTTTGTCACATGTTTCCGAATGTTAGGGTTATACACGGTGTTGTTCAAACATAGAAAATTACAAAATTAAATGTATTTGAAAAAATAACTTTTGACTGTCTTATTGTAATGCCTTCAATTTATCCCTTCGTGGAATTATTATTTAAGGTTCAAGCTTTGATTTAAACCCAAGAACAAGATTTTAGCACCTCTTGTTTTTATTTTATTTAAATTCAAATATGGTTAAAAACACGCTTTTTTGACTTTTTAACTTTAATTTTTTCAAAAACTAGACGTGCTAGAGCATTTTTCTTTGCAGATTCGTAATCAGCGTGACAAAATCTAACGAAAGTGACCAAAATTATCCAAGGGGCAGGAAAAAAATTCATTTTTGTCGGACAGTGTTACCAGTGATGTCAACAGTACTCAAAATCAAGTGGAAAACGATGAAGATGATGACAAATGTAAATCGATTTTTCGAAAACAATTCTGTACCCGTTATCAATGACTGGCGTCGAGAATATAATGTGTATTGCACAGAAAAACGAGCTGAGAGTGGTACGAATATCTTAGAATGGTGGAAACTTCATCAAAAAATATATCCAACTTTAGCCAAGATGGCCCGTGACTATTTATCAATCTCAGCCACTTCCGTGCCATCTGAGCGCTTATTTTCTCGAAGTTCTTTGACAATTACAAAACGTCGAAATCGATTAAGTACTGAGTCCATAAGATTTTTGATGTGTTTTAATTCGTGGTCCACATGTTCTTTAGCAAACACAATTGAAAGTAAAACGTAATTGAGGGGCTGGATGCTATAACGTGTTATGCGCCATTTACTTAACATGGCGCGTAACACATTATAGCATCCAGCCCCTCAATTGTTTTTACTTATTATTCACAATTTATCTTTTGTTATTCGTTGAGTAATGTTCTTAAATAAAATTGTAACAGAAAAAATAAAAAAATACTTATCAGCAAAAACAGTTTTGTTTAAATATCTGTTATGTATACTGAAATTTTGAAAAATACAATTCATAAAATTAATATTTATTGTTTATTACTGTAAAAGAACATGGATCAAATAATATTTTTACATTATTAAAATAATAATTATAACTTAAATTTCTCGCTCGTTCTCACTTATGTAACGAGAATACAGTTTTCTTTGATGAGAATGAGACGAGATTTATTAATAATAAACGAGAACCATTCTCGTTTTCATATTTTCTCGATCGTCTCGCTCGCAATGCACCTCTAGTTAGTTATTTAAAAATAATGTCTCAAAAAGTATCATGTTAATAGACCGTTTCCGTTCTCAAGGACCTACCGTGAGATCCAAAACGTCAGCAAAAATGCATAGACCAATAGGCCAATGACTTACTCCTACTCTTTACTCCTACTGCTTAAAATCTTTCCCCAGTTTGTAGTGAAGGTAAGAGTTGAAGGCTTCTCGCGAAATTTCAATCAAGGCAGTACGATTTCTCGCTTCTTTTCGAATACACTCTTACTTAACTAAAGCTAAAATTCAAATCATTTTAACAATAGTGCATTTAACGTAGCAAAAAGTCAACTTTTAAAAGAAGGAAATAAATATAAAATATATAAAGGACCAACTCTTTCTTATAAAACTATGAATTTGGCTCTCCAACTTCGGTTGTCGATAAGGACTTATTGTATGTTCTGATGTTGACTCTCCGACCGAAAGGTTGTCGATGATGACTTAATTAATGAGGACATTGGCTTTTAGTGTTTTATCTATTTTCTTTTATTCCTGTTTCCTATCAGAAAATAAAGACTTCTTGTTTTAAACGAAATTAGAAGTTTGTCTCTCCGACTAGTTGTTGATGATGACTTAATTCTAATTCTATCTTGGCTTTCCAACTTAATGTTGTTGATGACGACTTGATTAATTTTGAAGCATCAAGTCAAGAAGACTATAAACAGGAGGGCTAACTCGGCTGTTTTCTCACTCACAGCAGTGAGTCAGAATTAGTGGGATTATGAAGGCGGGGTTAGATTGCGCCAAATATGTTGTTTCGGTTCTACACATCTCGCACACTCCTACGTTATATATTTAAATACGTGACACGCGTGTGTGAGGGGAAGTGCAGAATCAAACCACGATATTTGGCGCAATCTAACCACGCCTTTGTAATCCCCTATATTTGTCCTACCCCCACTACTGCAGTTAGCCCTCCTGTCTCTAGTCTTCTTGCATCAAGTGTAGATAATTGATTGGAAACAGAAACAAGTTAAATAGAAATAGAAATAAATTCTCTTGTGATTATGAGAATTGTTTTTAATGCCTAACAAATATAGACGGCGCGGTAATCGTTCAAAAAAACGAAATCACGCTAACTCTCTAGTTAACAATTCAGAATTAGTAATCTTGGAAAATTCAGAAAGAAAAATTGCATTAAAAGATAACGTTTCGCAAGGTACTTTCACCCCCTCCGCATAGATCGCAACAGAAACAACCCTTAAACAATTGGAAGGAATTTTGAGATTATTTCGAATTTATTGCTTAACCCCTTAACTGCGGTGACGAAGATTTTACTACCAAAATCTTCGTCATCTGCCAGAAATCCTCGCGACCTGAACGAAGCCCTAGAGTTTGCAAAACATGCTGAAGATCGCGAGAGCTACAGCGAACAACAAGATCGCGTTCATCGTCTTATCGTATATCCAAAATCGAGGAAGGAACAAGATCTCCAAGCCCATATTCGAAACAAGTCAAGAAACCCAACCTGGCGACGAGACACTACGCGGATTTTGACAGAGAGTCAAATCATGCCAAGTATTTCTCTAAACATACTTCCCCTGACATGTTGCACCTTACCCTAGAGCAGCTTGGGAATTTTTATCGATCTATCAGATCCCAGTATCACCCTCCTTTAATGTATCTTACGCCACCTAACATGATCTCCCCTCAAAATCCATAATATCCAACATCTTTCGCATTACCGCAAATGGTACCTAGACCATGGTATCCTAGACCAAGTCAGAACTATCGGACTAGTACAACCCCACCTCGGGTTGTGTCTCCAGCATCTGCTAGTAATTTAAACTACCAGCAGGCTCGCCGTCCGGGCGACGCTTTCCTACTGCCTAACATAACCTCAATATTCGATAGGTTGGGCATTGCACGCTACTTCACCGTCTTTGACATCGCCATTGGTTTCCACCAGGTGGAAACTCACCTGGATGATAGGCAAAAACCTGCTTTCTCGTCTCGCAACAGGTCACTACGAATACAAGCGGATGCCAATGGACATAAAGAAAGCCCCGCCCACATTCCAACGACTACTAAATAATGTGTTAAGTACTATTTATTGATAATGAAGCGTTTGTGTATTTAGACGACATTATAATTTACTCTGACACGCTCGAGCAACCTTAGCAATCTTAGCAGCATTGCTAAGATACAACTATTTAATAGAAAAAGCAGGAATCTTAACAAAACCCGTCTCTGAAGTTGACTCAAATCTTCGAATAAAACTCCAAAACATTAGACGAACTTGAACAATAGCTACAAGAACTCGCCTTAAAACAACACCATTGTGGAAGACACTCAACACTGACATACGTCTCCTATGGGGGTATATTTCTGCTATGCATACTTTTTATTGTATACCTATGCCGAGCGCCACTTAAAATCGGAACATAAGAGCTGTCTAGTCAATTCTCCCAAAGCAGAAAAATGAAAACATTCAAACGCCACTACGAAGGTAACCGTTGATTATAAATCTAACACCGAAGGATGTTACCGGAATGTATGAGAAATTCTATTCCCCAAGTAAAACCACTGCCAAAAAGCAATTGGTAACTGTACAATCGAAATCAGTTACATTCGAACCAACTGCCACCTCAAGGAATGAGATTAAGTCTGCAACGTCCAAAGATCGACCATCTGTGAAGTTCAGGGTACTAACCAAAGGGTTAGGTTCCAAGTTGCGTGGAATCTAGATAGAAGAAACTTCATTGAGGACGAATCAACCACCTTCTCGCTAGTAGTTTCCACTGAACAACACAGCCAGACAACAAGGAAGATCCTCAATTTGAAGAGATAGGGCGCACAACGACCCTAATAGAAGTTTAAAATCGCCACCCCATGCATCTTTGGTTTCGCAGATTTATCATATAAGATAAATATAGATACAGAAAGAAGCTTTAAATTATATATCTATCCCTATTTATATAAAATCATTTCGCCGACGCCGCCGCTGATTCAGTCATTTTCCTTTCCAGCTACCCTCAAAATGTAGGTCAATTTTGAGGGCATTTTTGACCTAGACGTCAAAATTTAACCATTTTCGCTACCCTCAAAATTTCGGTCAATTTTGAGGGCGGTATTGACCTAAACGTCAAAATTTGACAAACAATTTCTGCTACCATTAAAATTTAGGTAAATTTTGATGGCAGTTTTGACCTAGACGTCAAAATTTGACAAACAATTTCCGCTACCCTCTAAATTTAGGTCAACCTAAATGTCAAAAATTGTTAAATAATTTCTGCTGCCTTCAAAATTTAGGACAATTTTAGGGCAGTTTTGACCTACGGGTAAAAAGAGGCCCACAAACGTCTGTTACATTACGTCGAAATCTACATGTAATTTTACATTCTTCTTTTACCTACATGTCATAAACGTTCATATAATGGCCCTTAATTTATGTCAAAATTTATGTCAGATTTGATTTATTGTTAAAGCTGCAAGTAAAAAGGGTCGTATTAATGCCTTTGATGATACTGCAAAATCTATGCCAAATTTAACCAATTTTTTTACCTTTAGGTATAAAGAAGTATCTATAAGTGCACCATAAGATCATAATCATGTCCGTAAAGTAAAATTCTTTTTAAGTGCTTTCTTTTAGTATCGCCTGATATAATTTACTCTAACTTATTACCATGCATTCATATTAAGAGAACATGATTTAAAAATAAAAATTAAAATAAATATAAGAATTAGGGGGAAATCGTTAGTTATTATATAAAATCATTTCGCCGCCGCAGAGTCAGGATTTCTAAGGGCTCCCTATAGTAAGGGCCGTCAAAACTTATGTCAAAATTGACCTATTTTTACCTATAGGTCAAAAAGAGAATAAATAACGGCCTCACATTACATCAAAATCCATGTTTTTTTTGATATTTTTTTACCTATATGTCAAAAAGTGGTCCCTGTGTAGGTCCTTACATTATGTCAAAATACATGTTTAATTTTACCTATTTTTTGAGCTACGGGTTTTAAAAGAAACCTTAATGTGGACCATCACATTACGTCAAAATTTGATCTGTGTTTTACCTACAGGTCAGAGCTTGCCCCCTCAAATAGGCGCGTTAAATAAGACGTCAAAGCCTATGCTTAAGACAATTTTTTTACTTGGAGGCGGTTATGTTACTTTAAAATTGATGACAAAGATTAAAAACTTCAGAATGGCTAATATCATAAGATCGCATTTTACAATCTTTATATTATCTATAAATAGAAGTAAATATAAAATTAGGGGGTTGGCGCGCGAAGCGCGCAGGAGGCAGAGCGTTTTCTACTCGCCGGAGCGCTCAAAACCCGGTTTTTAGCTCCGGTGAGTAGAAAACCCTTTTTTCAATATTTAAACATTCTAGTCCCACTTTTTCATTAATATGTCCTTTTAGGAAAAAACCTCGGCTTTCGTTTAAAAAAGAAATCGGGTCTCTCCCTCTCAAAAATTGAAATTTATTTTTAATTTTTATTTTTTTAGGTCAAAAAATTTTTTTTTCAAAATGCTTATTTCCAATCGAAAGGGCATGAAAAAACCTTTCCAAAATGTACTTTGTCAAATTTGTATGCTTAATTATTTAAGAGTAAACAATTATTGAAATAAGCATTGTACTGAAAAACGCAAAAAATTAACCCCTTCCCCCTCGGAAAATATTGGACTACAAAAGCCCCAAGTTTTGCTACGATTGGAGAATAAATTTTCTCCACCTTGATTACTTGACATGGAATGCCCCATATATATATGGGTCATTTTCTGTAAAACGGACCCCCCCTCTTCCCAGAAAAGGTTTAAAAATAAAAGACCATTCTTTTTTAAAAATTACAGCTTAGAATATGTAATTACTTTTGCCGTATGGCTTTTTTCAATTAAAAATTTTTATTAGACAATATAGCGCTATAAATAAATAAATGCTAACAAAAAAAAATAAATTGTTTCAGAATTTTTAAATTTGACTGAATTCGCTCAAAACTTGTTACTCGAGGTTTTTTTGGGTCGGTGATTACGAATCTGAAGTTACTTTTTAAATATTCAAAATAGTGGATCCAAAATGGCTGACAAAATTCGACTAATTAGGTCAGCTTTGTTTCTTATTCAGTTACTGCAATGATCTAAAATTAAAAAAAAGTATTTAAATTTTTATAAGCATCATTAATTAACAAATAGTTAATTTTTGTTCCTCTCCATCAAAAAATTTTTTTTTAAGTTTAGTTTTTTATTTAGGTTAATTTTAAGAATATAAGAATGTAAGTATAAAAACTTATTTTAGATAAGAGGAGTCATAGTTAAATATTTGTTAATTAATATTGTTTATAACAATTTAAATAAATTATAATATGTTTTATTTATTGTCTGGTGGTTATATTGGAATTATTTGAACTGATTTAGATCATGTGCAGTAACTGAATAAGAAACAAATCTGACCTAATTAGACGAATTTTGTCAGACATTTTGAATTTCTAAAAATTGAATTTAGATTCGTAATCAGCGACCCCAAAAACCCCCGAGTAACAAGTTTTAAGCGAATTCAATCAAATTTTTTAAAAATTTGCCCTCTATTTTGGATCCGCCATTTTGAATTTCTAAAAACTGACTTCAGATTCGTAATCAGCGACCTCAAAAAAAAACCCTGAGTAACAAGTTTTGAGCGAATTTAGTTGAATTTGAAAATTCTGAAACAATTTATTTTTTTTGTTAGCATTTATTTATTTATAGCGCCATTTCGACAGTGTCAAGCGGCAAAAAGTGCAAAAATGGCGTTCATACTTGAACTCGATTTCAAAAGTCTCTAGTCAAGTTAAATTTGCCAAAATAAAATATTCTTATTATTTGAGATAAATGAAGATGGATAGGACAAGAAAAAATTATTTTTTAGAGATGTTAAATGGTTTTATAAAGGTTTTAATGTATACAATTTTTAATACTTTTTTTAATGGCGTTCCAATATTCACCCAAAATAGTTCACAATTTTGAATCCGCCTATTTGAATGTTTGAAAATCCATTTAAGATTCATAATCTCAAATAATAAATAACATTTGGTTTGGTAAACCTAATTTGTTTACAGAGTTTAGGAATCAAGTTTAAACAGGAACGCCATTTTCGCATTTTTTGCCGCTTCTGTCACCTACTCATGCGACGTCAATATGAACTCCTTGATGGAAGAACCAGACGCAGCCCATTTAATCTCAATGGTCTATGTCTGGTTCTTGCATCAAGGGGATTGGAACGCCATGCCGCTGAAGTGGTTAAACCCTTTCTGGGCAGAGGAGGGGGGGTCCGTTGTACAGAGAATGCCCCATATGCATGTAATATTTTCATGTCTTTTTATATTAAACTTTGTTTCTATTTAGATTTTAATCGTTACATATACACAACTATAGTAAATTTTCTTGTTTATGTTCTTTTTAAGACTCATTTGATAAAATTGAATTAATAAAGCGCAAAATTATAGTTATATCTTGGGATGTAACAGTAAGGTTTATAATTTAACCACTTCGGTGGCGTGGCGTTCCAATTGGCGTTCCACGTCCCTAGCCAAAAGTGGCGAAAATAGCGAAATGGCGTTCCAAATTTTTCTAGATTTTTTAAGAGTATAATTAATTTTAATCTACTGCAACAATATATTTCTTTGTTTTCAATATCAGGGAACAAAAAAATAACAATGAAAATTTGTTTTTTAAAGATTTTCATTGTTTTTTTGGACGTTGCAAAATGTCATTTTTAATACTTTTCTACGAATGGCGTTCCACTTTCGCTCAAATATTGATAAATAAACTCAAGATCTTTCTGTGGGAAATAATATTTATTTATATCTTAGAATCTCTGAATCGTCGAATTGTGTTATAGAATCATTTGTAAATTGTTATAAACAAATTGTATAAACAAATTGTTAATAAAGACGATGTGTTCAATGAATTTTAATAAAAATTTATACTCGGGGGTTTATGGGGTCGCTAATAACGAATCCGATGTCAGTTTTTAAAAATTCAATATGGCGGATTCAATATGGCGGACTAGTTTATAAAAAATTGATTGAATTCGCTTGAAACGTTTTACTCCGGGCTTTTTGGGGTCGCTGATTACGAATCCAATGTCAGTTTTGCAAAATTCAAAATGGCGGATTAAATATGGCGGACGAGTTTATAAAAAATTAATTGAATTCGCTTGAAACATTTTACTTGGGGGTTTTTGGGATCCTTGATTACGAATCCGATGTCAGTTTTCAAAAATTCAAAATGGCGGATCCAATATGGCGGACGAGTTTATAAAAAATTAATTTAATTCGCTTGAAACATTTTACTCGGGGGTTTTTGGGATCCCTGATTACGAATCCGATGTCAGTTTTAAAAAATTCAAAATAGGGGATCCAATATGGCGGACGAGTTTATAAAAAATTAAGTAAATTCGCTTGAAACGTTTTACTCGGGTTTACTGAAGGGTTTGTGGTCAATGGTTATGCGCCTAGCTAAAGCACCTTTTGCAAAACGGTTTATCGCATTTATTACATAGACATGGAGTGTCCGTTCTAATTTTTTTAAAACAAATTTCGCTTTTCAAGCGCTTGCTTTTAGTATGTTTAGTATGTCTGAGAAACAGGTTACCACTGCTTTGCGCGGGAGTTGATTCAATTTCATGTCTTTCGTATTTGGCATATACCTATGATTCGTTCGAACAAATGTCTAATGACGTTTTATTCCTCATATAATTTTGCGAACAAAAAAAATAACTGTATTAGTTATCTATAAGCAGGGTAGGAGAGCGTGGGGTAATGGGAGCTTTTAAATTTCATGTACTTAGAATCCCTAAACGCTGCAATTCCAATAAAATCTTCGACAGCCTTTGTTTCTGTCATTCGAAAAGAAATGATCACATTTTTGGTGTGCTCTGGGTAGTGAACATTTTCTCTATCGAATGCATGTTGGTCGTTGAAATATAAGCAAAAAAAACCTTGGCTCATTTTTGCTGCAGCTCATAATAAGTTACTTTCCTGAATCATTTTAACTATTGCTTTTCATGTTAAACTCATATTAAATTCCTAATCAGCATCTCTAAAAACCCCTGAGTAAAACGATTCAAGCTAATTCAATAAATTTTTTATAAACTCGTCCGCCATATTGGATCCGCTATTTTGAATTTTTCATGACTGACATCGGATTCGTAATCAGCGATCCCAAAAACCCTCTAGTAAAATGTTTTAAGCGAATTCAATCAATTTTTTATAAACTCGTCCGCCATATTGGATCCGCCATTTTGAATTTTTCAAAACTGACATCGGATTCGTAATCAGGGATCCCAAAAACCCCCGAGTAAAATGTTTCAAGCGAATTCAATTAATTTTGCTTCCTCATAAGGAAGCTTTGCATTCGTGACGATTTTCAATTTTTCAAAACATGGTTATATGGACTCATTTTCATCTAGGATATATGTATATTAAATTCTGAGCAAATCTCCAGATGTATGTGTGTATGTGTGTGTGTATGTATGTGTGTGTATGTGTGTGTGTATGTCACAAAAAATTGTGTACAAATTATCTGTAACAAATTTTAATGGATTGCCCTGAAATTTTGCAGGTTTATTGCAGTCATTAATACCTAAAATCTGACACAAGGATTTTCAAATTTATCCACAAAAATTTTTTTTATACAATTTTTTCAAAATTAAAAAAAAAATTTTGTATTTTTTTAAATAACTTTTTTATTTCTTAATATTTTCATAAATTATTCTCAAAATTACATTCCTTACAAGAAAACGAATCGATTGATATATACAAAGTGCACATTTCATCAAAATTTATAAAATTAATCAATATTTTTCTTTTTCACAAAAAATTCAAATTTTGCGTTTTTTTAAAATATTACCTTAACATATTAAAATTAAATTAAGCAATTAGTTTATGATATTTTGAGGAAGCGAAATGGTCATAAAATGAACAACTAGTTTTATAAACTCGTCCGCCATATTTAATCCGCCATTTTGAATTTTGCAAAACTGACATTGGATTCGTAATTAGCGACCCCAAAAAGCCCAGAGTAAAACGTTTCAAACGAATTCAATCAATTTTTTATAAACTAGTCCGCCATATTGAATCCGCCATATTGAATTTTTAAAAACTGACATCGGATTCGTTATTAGCGACCCCATAAACCCCCGAGTATCAATTTTTATTCAAATTCATTGAACGCATCGTTTTTATTAACAATTTGTTTACACAATTTGTTTATAACAATTTACAAATGATTCTATAACACAATTCGACGATTCAGAGATTCTAAGATATAAATAAATATTATTTCCCACAGAAAGATCTTGAGTTTATTTATCAATATTTGAGCGAAAGTGGAACGCCATTCGTAGAAAAGTATTAAAAATGACATTTTGCAACGTCCAAAAAAACAATGAAAATCTTAAAAAAACAAATTTTCATTGTTATTTTTTTGTTCCCTGATATTGAAAACATATAAATATATTGTTGCAGTAGATTAAAATTAATTATACTCTTAAAAAATCTAGAAAAATTTGGAACGCCATTTCGCTATTTTCGCCACTTTTGGCCAGGGACGTGGAACGCCAATTGGAACGCCACGCCACCGAAGTGGTTAAAATCATACTCATTGTATTTTTGTATATACTTTTCATTCTTGTTGGTTTTTGAATAAATGATTCTCTCACAACATTTAGTAGGCTCTTTGACTTATCCTCATTCTAAATTAGATTCATTCTTGAAACTAATTTGAAACGAGGAACGTTAGGCATATTTAAAAAGGTTTCTCTTTTTTGACGTAACAATATTTATGATCTGAATAAATAGTTGAATTTATGTTCTGTAATGAATAGTTAAATTCTTTTGATGAGTTTCTTTTAATTTTGTGAATATAATGTTTTTTAACAATTTTAATTAAAAAATTGAATCTTGTCTGTTTATAATTTTTTTTAGTCCACGTTTGTGAATTAAGAGAGGTCCAAAATTCCGTCAAATTAATTTTTACCAAAAAGACATTTAGTTAAGCAATTATATTTTTAAGCTACTGAATACGTTGCATTAACTTAACTTGACGCATAAAACATAAACGAATCGAATGCAATCGAATCTCATCTATAGATAATATTTTAGCGACATAAATATAAGACGCTTTAAAAAACTTAAACTCGAAACTTACAATACCCAGCTTTAATCGTAAAGCCGCGTTAACTGTACATTTCGGCAAAGACAGGAGCTCCTTAAGGGAACTCATATGTGCACCTACTATCTTTGACAAATGTCTCAGTCCCCATTCATGTATACAATACATAAGAGTCAAACCATCAATACTATAATTTACTTTGAGAAGACTAATAATTTATCTTCCTATTATATACAATCAGTTTGACCACACTGAAGGCCTGATTTGACCCTGTAAATAAATTCTTGGGTGCTTTTATGTTAAGTGTAGAGCTAGAGAAAACAACACCTAAATAATTATAATATATATATATATATATCTGAAGTGTACAATTTTCATTTTTGAGGTATTTGCCATCAGGTTATTTGAATTACAATAATCCTCAATTGCTCTTATTAGTTTTCACATTCTCGTTCAAGAGTTTATCACAGCAACTGCGTCGTCAGCATGCAAAGACAAGAGGAGACTTACACAACCGTTAATATTTATGCCCTCATTTCTGGCTTCTCTGAGCTTTTTCTCGAAATCCGCAATAAATAGCGTAAATAATAGTGATTCTCCTTGGAGTACACCCTCCATTACCTCAATTAGGTTTGAAAATTCATTCCTACTCCTAACCATAAAAGATGCGCAATCATAAATTGATTTAATGATTTTAATCATTTTAATACTCATTCCCATATTATTTAACTTTTGACAAAGTAATGAGTGTAACACAGAGTCAAAAGCCCTTCGGAAGTCTATAAATAAAGCATATGGGGCATTTCATGTCAAGTGATCAAGGTGGAGAAAAATTTTTCTCCAATCGTAGCAAAACTTGGGGCTTTTGTAGTACTCATAGATAGTAATTTTTCGTGAAAATATTTTTTTACCTAGTCCAATATTTTCAGAGGGGGAGGGGGTTAAATTTTTGTGTCTTTCAGTACAATGCTTATTTCAATAATTTTTTACTCTTAAACAATTAAACATACAAATTTGACAAAGTACATTTTGGAAAGGTCTTTTCATGCTCTTTCGATTGGAAATAAGAATTTTGAAAAAAAAAATTTTTGACCCAAAAAAATCAAAATTAAAAATAAATTTCAATTTTTGGGGGAGAAAGACCCAATTTTTTTTTTTTTTTTTAAACGAAAGCTGAGGTTTTTTCCTAAAAGGACATATAAATGGTAAAGTGGGACTAGAATGTTTAAACATTGAAAAAAAGAATTTTTTCCTAAACGGAGCTTAAAACCGGGTTTTGAGCGCTCCGGCGAGTAGAAAACTCTTTTTTTCAATGTTTAAACATTCTAGTCCCACTTTACCATTTATATGTCCTTTTAGGAAAAAACCTCAGCTTTCGTTTAAAAAAAAAAAAAAATTGGGTCTTTCTCCCCCAAAAATTGAAATTTATTTTTAATTTTGATTTTTTTGGGTCAAAAATTTTTTTTTCAAAATTCTTATTTCTAATCGAAAGAGCATGAAAACACCTTTCCAAAATGTACTTTGTCCAATTTGTATGTTTAATTGTTTAAGAGTAAAAAATTATTGAAATAAACATTGCACCAAAAGACCCCTTGATCACTTGACGCGGAATCCCCCATATGCATATGATTTATTTAATCTTAAACAAAACTGCAGTGCAGATTGTAAGATATATATATTATCGACACAATTTCTGCCCGATCTAAAACCATAATGAGATTCTGGTAGAAGCGAGTTCCCTTCGGCCCATCCAGACAGCCTGGTAACTAAAATTTATGTAAAAATTTTGGCAATGTTGTTACATAAGACAATACCTCTATAACACAGGCCAACAAAATTTTGTGGCCTAACCAATAGAAGCTACTTTTTATTGGTTTTTGTCCGTAGAATACAAATTTGACTTTGAAAATATTGGATTAGCTCTAGTTTTTAATCAATTTACGTTTCACTTCACAAAATACGCATTTTTTTAATGAATGTACAACCCTACACCGAAACAGTAAATCTGTCCGCATAGCACCAAATTAAAGCTTAAACACTGCTCTTGAATATCCAAAAACAAAAAAATTTAATTTAAGCGTATTAAAAATAACATTACTTTTAACTATGTAAGGCAATTCAAGTCAAAATTAGTCTCTAGGGTTTTTTATGATCGCTGCTTACAAATCTGTTATGAAATATAAAAATTACTAGTAGCGGACTAATTTTTAAAATTAATTTACGCCTTTTATGATAAAAATGTAAAATTAAAAAAAAATTTTGCCATATTGATCCGCCATTTTGAATATTAAAACTGAATACAGATCAGTAAGCAGCCACCATAAAACCCCTAGAGAGACTAATTTTTGTTTAAATTGCCTTACATGGTCAAAAATATTGTTGTTTTCAATATGTTTATGGAATAGCGTAAGTCTCTTTGGATATTGTAGGTTAATGTGTACATAAATTAATTTTTGTTTTTGGACATTGAAGCAGTTGCAGAAACAGACAATCTGCCAGCAACATTATATCCTAAATTTCGCCAACATCTATCCAAGCAAAATCGACAACGTTGCAACCCGTTACGCGAGCGAACGTATAGTCACCCTTTTTATCACCTCGCGATCGACCATTTAATAATACAAATCTGTTACTGCACATGAATTCGTTCAACTGTGACCTCTCTTATTTGTAACGATATCGAAAGAATTCCTCTCATATTGTAATTAAAAATTGTCAATTGTTCAAACTCAGAAAGTGTTTTAAACCTGGAATTAAAATCTCCACCTAACAGTATTAGTAAAATTTAAAAATTACATTGCAAATCATCAATTACAATTTGTAACATTTCGAGTTATATTACAATTTCAAAAGAAGGTTTAAAATATAATGTTCCGAGAATAAAATAAAAATTTTTAATTGTTACTTTAATAAAAAGCCAGTGGACTGATTTTTCTATAACTATTGTGCTAAAATTAGAATTAAACATTACTGAAAGTTCACCAGAAGCTTCTCCAGTGTTGCGTTCCCTTGAAACCGGTAAAAAGATGCAAGCGCACGAGAACTAGTATGTCGGATACTTTACACTCTCTGCAGCTACCCACGTTTCGGAAAGCGGCAAGACTGTTTGCCTATTTGCAATTCTTTGTCCAACATCCTTAGCATTATGCAAATTGCTTAATTCATGAACATTCCAAAATATGACTCACACGCCTCCTAGTCGTTTTTTGACATACCTTGTTGATTTTTATTTGAGCGTTCACGCTGAAGCACCAACTTACCACGTTGTGAGTTTAGGAGCTTTAGATCTCAATATCAATTTGAGCATCTTCTAGTGTTAAGTCTAGATTTTTAAAAGTATAGTTTTCTTTTATTTTTTCTCTCTTTGTTTTTAAAATAGTTAGTTTTGTTTTTCGCAATTAAGTTGTTATCTCACGGTTCCGACGTTCCTGTATGTTGAGCCAATTTGCCTGTTTATTTAGTTTACTAACAATCATATATTCCTTGAGTTGGTCTCTCACTTTAGTCGTTGATATTTCTTTTTCTGTGGTATTCATTTTCCATTATAAATTATCTTCCATTGTTTCTATTGAATTTATTTGTTTTGGCGAACTGTCAACAATCGCCAGCTCTTATATTTTCCCTTTGCGCTGAGATTTTATCAAGAGGAATGCGGGATGCGGTAGTTCCAAAACACAATATAAATCCAATATATGCTTTCAAGAACTATAGGTTATTTTTAATTCACAAAAACCTACGTTTACTTCCTTATTTAACAGTTTATGGAGAAAATCACTACACAGCACTATACATGAGATTCAAACATCCACACTGCACATTCAATTTAAATGGAAATTATTTTTTCTATCAATTTATAATATACATTTGAAAGCAAATCTAACACATGTCTAGTCTAGTCGCCGGGAGTTTTCGGGGTCGCCGATTACGAATATAACCTTAGTTTTCCAAAATTCAAAATGGCGGATCCGAAATGGCGGACAAGAATTTTTAAAAATAGTTATTTCTGCTTGAAACTTGTTACTCCGGTGTTTTCAGGGTCGCCGATTACGAATATAACCTTAGTTTTCCAAAATTCCAAATGGCGGATCTGATTTTACGGAAAAAAATATTAAAATTTAATTTACATAAATAGTAATGTTCTACAACGATTAAAATATTTGGAATTAACAAATAGTTCAGTTTTCTTCTTTATCAAAAAAACGTTTTTTCGCGGATATTTATTAATTTTTAATTTTTTATATATTTTTTTTATTTTTTAGCGTTTTGTAGTAAAATTTGAATTATTCACATTTTTTCAAATTATGTTTAACAATATCTATTGCAAAATTTTTTACTGGTAATATAATATAATATAAAAAATATTATTATATTATATAATATAATATATAAAAATATTTAATAAAAAATATATAATAATAAATATATTATAAAAATATATAATTTGACTATTTGATGTTCTCATAATTATGAATTAATTAAATAACTGTGATAATTAATTTAAACAGTTTCGTGTGTATTTAAAAATCACACGTTTGAAAATTTCAGCAAATTATTGATATGTGAATATTAATAATTAGGTACTAAATAAATAATCAAGAAATTTTATTGTATATTTAAAATTCACTAATTATAAATAATGCACAAAATTACTTTAAAAAAAATAATAGCTGAAGAACGTTATTATTTATGTAAATTAAATTTTAATATTTTTTCTGTAAAATTCGATCCCCCATTCTAAATTTTCGAAAACTAAGGTTATATTTGTAATCAGTGACCCAGAAAACCCCCTAGTAACAAGTTTTAAGCAAAATTAACTATTTTAAAAATTTCTTGTCCGCCAAATTGGATCCGCTATTTGGAATTTTGGAAAACTAAGCTTATATTCGTAATCGGCGACCCCGAAAACCCTCGAGTAACAAGTTTTAAGCAAAATTAACTATTTTTAAAAATTTCCTCCATTTGTTTATAATATTGTTTAAAAAAGTAACTTTAGTCGCCATTTTGTTGCAGCCATTTAAAAATTTAATATCCAAAATAGTCCTATGTTGTACTCCTACTATTTCTGACGCGATATTTCTATCAGTAGAAGATTTGTTGAAGGGTTTAGCTATTAAAAAATTGAAAAAATTAAAAAAAAATTCTTAAAGTCGTGTTTTTTCTTTAAAAATGTTGTATAAATTGTTTATTTAACATTTTTCAGTTTTTTTGAGTACGCCATTCAAAAGAGGGATTCAAGATACATAAGAAAAGTGTATTTACAAATTATTCTTTGTGCTTTTTAAGATTGAAATATGTTCTTAAACATTATGTACAAATTTTGTACATCCCGTCCTTAATGGGAAAAATTCGTACACTGAAAAAAAGTTCTGGTTAGGGTATATTTAACATGATATTCTAGTTAAAACAACCAGAATTCTGGTTATATTAACTAGAATTCTGGTTATATTAACTAGAATTCTGGTTAAGCTAACCATAAATGTTCTGGTTAGGGTATATTTAACACGAAATTCTAGTTAAAACTAGGATTTCTGGTAATTCCAACCAGAACTTTTTTTTCAGTGTAAAAATGAAACATGTGTTGATATTAGACAGTACATTTTGTACTTGACATTATGTTTCGTCAATGACATTAGTCTAATGAGTGTCTTTGTGTATTTAACAATTTTATGAAGTTGACGGCGAAAAATTTTTGCTTGTCTGACACCCAGTTTTTGATTTTAGGTAATTTCAGTAGTTTTAAAAACCTTTTTTTAATTATTTAAATTAAATAACTCATTATGAAACCTATTTTCCTTCAAAATAGATGTATTGAGCTATATAAGATAATTTCTCCACAACATAATATCCTATTCGAACTTGGAGAACACACTTAAAAGTCCCCGTGTGTTGCACACCCAGTGTGCGGTTTAAGGGTTAACTTCGACACCAAGCGGAATTCATAAACGATTTATTATTAAAACTAGCAACAATTCCCGCGGCTTACTTCTTACATACTTGTTTTAAATACAATATTAGCAATTTAAAGAAATTTAATTCACATTGTTTTTTATAAACATAAATTATAAATTGGAATATTGATTATTACTATTATAACCACAATAAACATATAGGTATTCTGAGACAGAGGATTCAAGGAATAATAAGAGAAAATATTGGAAAAATAAAATATTTAGAATAAATAAGAAAATTCTGAATTTTCTATTTTTTTCTTTGCCTTATAAACTATGAAATAATCACAAATTCTAATACAAAACTACCAATTTTTTCTATATCTGACAATAGTTTTATCCTAAATATAAGTTTAATTTAAACTTAGTCATTTGCCGCACGGAAATCAGTATCGACCTCTGTTATATCCCGTGCAGAAAATGTCCCACTTTGCCCTATTTAAAACAGGGTTCTGGTCGGGGCCTTGTCAGTTTTCCCTATTAAAAATTTTTTTTTTAATAAAGTTTTTAGAATTCCTTTTTGTTGTAGAAACTATTAACAATGAAACACTGAAAAAAAGTTCTGGTTAGGGTATATTTAACACAATATTCTAGTTAAATCAACCAGAATTCTGGTTATATTAACTAGAATTCTGGTTAACCTAACCAGAAAAGTTCTGGTTAGGGTATATTTAACACGAAATTCTAGTTAAAACTGGGATTTCTGGTAATTCCAACCAGAACTTTTTTTTCAGTGAAGGCAATCATTATTTTAGTTATTTAAAAAAATTTTTATTTTAGGGGTTTGACTAGAATTCCTAGCCAGAACCCCAGGTAGGGTGTTCATTAGGTTTTAGATAGGGTACTGATCAGAACCTCGACAGTTTTCCTCGTTTGAATAAAATGTAAATGAATTAAGTTTTTTAAATTAGTTCCCATAATAAAATTATAAACAATTGAAAAAATTAATTAAACGGAGTAATTATACTACATTTTTAAGAATTTTGTTATCTTATGGGTTTGACCAGAAATTCTGGCCAAAACCCTAAGTGGGGTGTTCACTAGATATGAAATAGGGTTCTGATCAGGGCCTCGACAGTTTTCCTCGTTTTAAAGGCATGTAAATAAATTTAATTTTTTAAAATTAACTTTTTTAAAACAGTTATTAAAGTTAAAAAAGCGTTTTCTTTTAAAACACTTTATAAAATAATTATGGTAATAAATTTAAAAAACGAAAATACATATAATTTTTTTTCTTTAAGTACAATATTATAATAAAGTTTATTTATTAATAATAACAGCTAAATTATAAATAACGAATAATAATAGTTATTAAATAATTAATTATTATACATTTATTTAAAAATAAAAATTATGAATTTGAAAAATAATAATTAATAAACAATTATTAATAAATTATACTTAATGAATTTTAATAATTATTAATTTATAGGATGAATTTATCATTTGCTTTGTATATATATTATATTATTTTAATAATATATAATTATTTTATATTATATTAGCTTAAAGTGAGAAAATGATTCGAAGAGATTGTTAAACTTAACACCTCCAATATTTACTAACTATTTTTTAAACATAATTAATAAATTTGAATAAAATATTTATTAAATAAATATTAATTATTACTTATACATTTGGAAACAAAAATTATAACCTTTATTAATAGTATAAAATTAAGGAAGCAGAAAGGAGCGACAACCTCCACAAGAAAAATGAATTAATCATAGAACCAAAAATTATATATTTCAAAAATTTTTAAGTTTTTCTATTCTTGAAGTTATGTTTTTTTTATCATTTTCACTTTTAAATTAGTCAAAATGACTATAATACCTCATTATGTTATGTATAAATATGTTGTATATATAATGAATATGTTCATTATGTTTCTAATATAATAATATTTTTAAGTACCGTAATTTTATTGTAATTTCTTTTGAATAAAATTAACCTCACAAAATAGGGCAATTTTAAGAAAAACTGACGAGGCCTTGACCAGTTTTTCCCTAAGTAGGGCATTGGTCGGGAACAGCGTCACACACTAGTCGGGCACTGGTCAGTTTCTCCACCCAGAGCCACACCAGAGATCGGGAAAACTGTCCAGTACCCTATCAGGCCCACATTTTAATTTCTGCACGGGTAGCCATCCTCAGAACTTTTTCTTTCGCTCTGTGCATATGGAAAGGGAGTCAAATTTACTTCCTATTACAAACTGTAGCACTCTGCACAATTTTATGGGTCAGCCTTTTTCAAAGCCACTAAACTGTTGCTCTTTGCAAAAATGTATTATTATATACTTTCATATAGAAATGTATATTATTATTTATCATTTTTATCATGGAAATAAAAAGCGTCAATTTTAATAATCGTTTTCGTGATCAGAGCATAAGAATACGTAAAGAAACTGTATTTTATTAAAATTAAATGTTCTTTTGAGCTAAAGTATAATTTTTACCCGTCTTTATGGTAATTTATGGTTCAGAAAATTGTAGATTTTAGCAAATAATAATGAGAATATAAAATGTGTATTTTGTTGAGATCTGTAAGTATTCTTTAAATTTTTTTTCAAAATTTTGTGTTTTTACGAGTTATACGCAAAAATCCACAATTTTCTGTTTTTTCATGGTTTTTACCATGAACATCAAATTTGGGACAATTTCCATTATCATTTTCGCAATCAGCGCATCCAAGTACTTTGGTATACCAACTTTTATTAAAATACCTATATCTTAATTACATGGGAGAGGTACGCATGTTGAGACAGTCCGCACGTTCAGACACTAAGATATTATAACCTATGTAACTGATAATACCAAATAGTTTATAGGCATTTTGTTATATAATTAATACCAAACTTTTTTTCAATAGAAGCACGATAACTCCTGGTTTTCTCGGTAGAGCTAGAACGAACCAATTTTTAGTTAAAAAAAAGTGTTTTAGAGGATTTCTGTTTAGTGTTCTGTTTCGTGTTCTGTTTCTCAATGTGTGATAATACAATTGTCATTAAAATTGAATAGATTTGCCTGAAACTCGTTACACGGAGGGTTTGTGGGGTCGCTCATCACGAATATTACATCCATTTTTAAAAATTAAAAATGGAGGATTCAATATGGCGGATAGCTTTTTTTTTAAATGGATTGTATTTGCTTTTTTAAACACTACTGTGAATTCTTGTATAATGTTATTTTGCTTTTGTGTTACTTGGATTCAAGCTTGTACTAGTCGTCTGTTTTGTGACAGTATTAAATATTCTTGCATAATATGAATTTGTTTATATGTTATTTTATTTCACAGAAGTTGTTTATATACTGAAATATAATGTGAAATAAAAGTGAAATGAAAGTTAGTTGGTAATTTGTATCAATTAATACATTTTATTTCATTGTATAAACAACTAATATAAAATATTAATTTCTTTATTTGTTTTGTATTTGGGGCATTACATGTCAAGTGATCAAGATGGAGAAAAATTTTTCTCCAATCGTAGCAAAACTTGGGGCTTTTGTAGTACTCATAGATAGTAATTTTTCGTGAAAATATTTTTTTACCTAGTCCAACATTTTCCGAGGGGGAGGGGGTTAAATTTTTGTGTTTTTCAGTACAATGCTTATTTCAATAATTTTTTACTCTTAAACAATTAAACATACAAATTTGACAAAGTACATTTTGGAAAGGTTTTTTCATGCCCTTTCGATTGGAAATAAGCATTTTGAAAAAAAAATTTTTTACCTAAAAAAATAAAAATTAAAAATAAATTTCAATTTTTGTGGGGGAGAGACCCGATTTCTTTTTTAAACGAAAGCCGAGGTTTTTTCCTAAAAGGACATATCAATGAAAAAGTGGGACTAGAATGTTTAAACATAGAAAAAAGGGTTTTCTACTCACCGGAGCGCTCTAAATCCGGTTTTTAGCTCCGTTTAGGAGAAAATTGTTTTTTTCAATGTTTATACATTGTAGTCCCACTTTATCATTTATATGTTCTTTTAGGAGAAAACCTCAGCTTTCGTTTAAAAAAAATCGGGTCTCTCTTCCCCCAAAAATTGAAATTTATTTTTAATTTTGATTTTTTTGAGTCAAAAAATTTTTTTTTTTCAAAATGCATATTTTCAATCGAAAGAACATGAAATAACCTTTGCAAAATGTACTTTGTCAAATTTGTATGTTTAATTGTTTAAGAGTAAAAAATTATTGAAATAAACAATACACCAAAAGACCCCTTGATCACTTGACGTGGAATCCCTCATTTATTATATTTTATATTTCATAGAAGTTGTTTATACACTGAAATAGACTAATGATTAATACTGTAATTGAATCCTGCATTTTGAATTTTAAAATTCTAACCTTGAATTCGTAATCAGCGGCCCTGAAAATCTACGAGTAACAATTTTCAAATGAAGCCAATTAGTTTTTAACCTTGAAAAACCCCCGAGTAACAATTTTCAAGTGAATGCAATTAGATTTTAACCATTTTATTCGCCCTATTAAATTTTATCCGCCATGTTGGATCCGCCATTTTGAATTTTTAAACTCTGACTTTGTTTTTATGATCAGGGACATAAAAAAACATTAAGCTGTCAAATTTTAAAGAAATCTATCAAGTTTTGCGATTTTGTTCACATGGCTAGGATATTGTAAATAAAAATTCACTTTAGACACCATTTTGTGTCCGCCATTTTGAAATTTTTTTTTCGGAATACCCCTATCTGATAGGGAATATATTTTTGAAGCGTTATTTAGGACTTTTAGATGTATTCCAAGATGAATACCTGTACTAAACTTTAAAAATTTAAAAACAAAACATAAAAATTTCATGTTTTTTTTAAAAAGAACATATGTAATTTGTTTATTTGTAAATTTATAAAATGTTTTGAAACGACATTCGAAAGAGTGGTTTTTGTCTAATAAGAAATTCTTATTGCGGAATTTTTTCAATTGAAAATGAGAGAATAATTTTATTGACAAAGTTATTTAAATAAATATTATTTACTTCGACATAAAATTAAAAAAAAATTTTCAAACATTGTTTCACTTTTGGAATAGTTTAAAGAATATTGTTGGTAATATTCGTGAAAAAATATTAATATTTAACTAAGTAGTCACGAGTTGAAGTCAAAATTTAATTAAAATTTCTTAACTTAAAAAATCACGTTTTTTGCAATTTACGTGAAAACGAAAAATTATAGAAAAAAATGTTAAGAGATAAAAAATGCACCTTGAAATTCTGTTTAAGAAACAATATATTAAAATTAATTTTAAACAACTTCCAAATTTTATCTCCAGGAGCCAACTGACTGGACGCGTATTCGCGTGTATGCCCTTTTAAGATCCGGAGCCTCAATTGAGGCGTTGGGTATTATAAGGGGATACACTCCATGTTAATCTAGCTTCTCAATATTATATTTATTGTTAAATCTGTAATAAATTTGCAATCACAATTATTTTCTTTATTGTAATGACTTATTCATAGTTATTGAAAAGTTAAAGTTAAGTAATTTTAACTTTTAAAGTGCTATCGTAGATTGTGATTGAAAACTATTTTATTTGATAACAATAAAAAAATCCTCATCCTCTCATCACCCACAAAAATTTATTTTGAACGAAAAAACTGTCAGTGAAATAAACGAAGCAATAGAAAAAATTGCTGGAGTATTTAAACAATGCAGACTAAATAGAAAATATCTTCTCAATCCAATCTCCAATCAAACCGAAAAAAGGGAGACTTATCTAATATACCTATTCAATAAAAAAATCTGCTATCGAAACCGAAATAGATTTTAGATATTCTTTTGTCAAAGTGATTTTAAGCAGAAGCGCTGTTTTTTATCTTATTTTGGAGGACGTCCAAATTCAACGCGATTTTGCATTTTTATCATGCTTTTAGCTCTTTTCGGGTTTGCACGGTCCGTCGACGCGGAACAGAAGGAAGATAAAGGATGGTAAAGGACGACACTATTTATATATAGTATATGAGCAGTAGAAATGTGAATTGAGATATATGAGAGAAAAGCGCATACATATAGCGAAAAAGAAAATTCATACAAGTGAAGAATAAAATTGACGAAGGGAAATAAGATATAATGATAATAGATATAGAATTGTTATATATGTTGGTCAGTCGCAAAAACTGCTAAAGTTGTTGCACACTCGTGTATGCAGCATCGACTTTGATAAAATCTACGCTTATGAGGCATAGCTCATCTCCGCCTTGCTGTAGATCTTTCCGTGAACAGAAGCCCCATTATACCCACCGGTCGGGCGGAATCTCCTCCATAATCCATTACAGCTTCTAAAACACCCGACACCCACAATTTCCCTATGCACTCTAGCCTCTTTCTTGCTCCATGTGTACTATCGCTGTACTAAAGCTTCTCAAAGTTATCAAATCCTCAGAACTGTCAAGAACCATGAATGCATTCACGAAGATCAACAGCAACCCGCAGACACTAAGATTCGTCAACTGATAAACTTATTATAAATATCCTTTCTTTCCTCGCTTACCCATGAATAAGTGACATGAATATGCTCTGCTGAAAACAGAAAATCTTCTTATTTTATATTAAATGAGCTTTCGTATTTGTTGTCGTTTACTTTTAAAATGTTATACTTATATCTGAGTCCAAATTTCATAGTTGATTACTTGTAAAGTTAAATTTCTCATATTAAGTTGGAAATATATTTAATTAAAACTTAATTATAGGGCATTCCACACCAAATTGGACATAATTTTGGCTTTGTATCTCAAAATATTTTTAAATTATTCTTTTTACTTTCCCCCTTGGGAGTTAGGAGGAAAGTAACAAATGCAGAGGTCCCGAAAAATTCATGCTATGAACTGGTTATTTAATCTAAATGTCTAATATAAATTTTATTTAACAGGTGAAAGTCCAAGCTTTCAATTAAGGTATTAACAAAAATTATTTGTTAAACAGTTTAAACGCTAAAAAAACTGATTTTTGTTACTTTCGCCTCGGTCTCCCCTAAGTCTGCCAAAAAGTGATCATATTGAACGTTCTTGCATAGAAAATTTTTGTATTATTTTCACACATAGTTTTTAATAAAAATATGAAAATTGTTTTTAATACTTTACGATATGATTTTAAAATTTTTTAAATAAAATTTTATTTTTAACAATGTATGTATCTATCAATTTTTTCAAATTGTTTTGTAAGAAACTAGTACTAAATTAACAATTTTTAAGCCTTGTCTAATTGTCGGCAAACGACGAGATCTACTTCAAAATTTTTAATGTTTATATACGCAGTGAAAATTGTATGTCTAACATGACATTTGACCAAATCACATATTTTTTCACCAAATAACTGTTTTCTGACTGAGTCCAGTCGAACTTAACCTTATTGGGTAAAATCGTAATTTTATCAAATGGCATCTTAGGCATTTGGCTACACTGTGTACATAAAAATGAAAAATTTCGAAATAAATAGAAATAGTACATGATCCGCATGAGATCCTTGACTTGTATTGTACGGGATCCCGATCGGATCCTATACAGGATATTGTGCCAAAGTTCCTACATAGGAACCTGCATAAGGACCCGCGCAGGAACCTTAATTGTTGGGGCTCTTTGCGGGTTCGTGTGTGGGAACCTTAACATCAGATTCTTTACAAAAAATTTCCGTCGTAGGGACCTTCATGGGATTCTACTTTTATTGCCACCCTGTGCAGAATCCTATGTAGGATCCGAAGAAGAATAAGAAAATTTTATTATAATACGCAAAATACAGTGGTTCCCACACGGGATCCTACATAGGTTCCTTTAAGGATTGCAATAAATGCTTTTCTGTGCACTGTGCAGGATACCTTGCAGGTCTCTATCAAGGAAATTTTTTGTTACTGTAAAGGTTCCTACACAGGAAACTTGTTCCAATATCATGTTTGGGATCTGGTCAGGATCCAGTACAGGACAAGTCAAGGACCCCGTGCGGATCCTGTACAGGAACTGTCCTTTGAGGATCCTTTATTGGAATTTTAAGCTGGTATAAGGATTAAAAATGATTAATTTTATAATGTTAAAAAGGTTAAACATTGTTAAAAATATAATGTTATTTAAGAAATTTTAAAATTATATGGTAAATTATAAGAAAAATTTCATGTTTTTGTTAAAAATTACGTGTGAAAAAGAAAATTTTCTATTTTCTTTTATTATAAACTGAATATTCTTAGACATAATAGGATTACTATGAAGAGTAGCGCATGTCTATACACGGAAAATAATTAAGTTCAAATTGAAAATATTTTTAAAAGATTATAGTTTACTTTTAATTTATTACAAATTTACTAAAAATTGTTGTCATATTGTCGTTGAAATTTGCCATAAAATTGGATAAAGAGAATATTTTATAGAGATTTTATTATATAAAAATTTAGTAGATCGCACTGTTGATACTCGCACTCTTTAATTTTTCATTGACACCGCTATGTTCATTATTACACGGAGAAAAATTTTCTGTTAATGATTACAATAGTCGAACAGTACTGCTCGGATATGTGACCACTTTTCGTAATGCCTAAAGTAGCTTCGTTGTAACAATTCTGTAAGTCGAACGTACTCATTAAAAATTTATTTGAAATAAATACGAACTAAATATGAGTTAGCACAAAGTCTATGTGACTGATTACAATAGTCTACGTTAAAAGGAAATCTTGGATTCTATCCACATTTGCAGCAATCTAAGGGAATTAGTGATACAGTCTGTAGTAGTCTTTACAACAGGACTATTGTAAAAGAAGGTGACCGCGACTGCCTTGCCTTCTTATTTTACTATAGTTCTTCGTAAAGACTACTATTGCTATATTTCTGATTACAAATGACTGTTGTAAAGTTAAAAAAGAAAATTTTCAACTAAAATAAAATTTTTTTGTAATTCATGACTTCTAATCATGTATTGCACATTAATTTCACTCTTCCAAGACTACCCACTTCAAGATAAAATTATATTATTAAACTAGACAATTTCACTAAACCCTAAGTACATAAATCTAACTTAAAATACTAAACGCATAACATAATAACGATCGCTATTTACACATAATTTATATACATGACTTAAACTTCCTTATATACTAACTGCTATGAAAGTTCACAGCTTGCGAGAAAGACTTATACACTTTAAATGTCAAAAAATCACTTCGTTCTCAGTAATTAATACAATTATTGTTCATTGTTAGTCTTTAATATTGTAAGGTTTATTTTTTATTACATTTCCATAGTGAAAAATTTTTTTTCTAACACACGCACCGAAGGTACAAGATTTCTTGCCTGTATAAATTGTTATATAATTTACACAACTTACGTAAGTTACGTAAATAACGTAAGTTGCACTTACGTAAATAACTTAAGTTACGTAATGGACGAATTATTGTAAATTGCACTAATTAGGTAACTTACGTACTTTACGCAAGTCATGAATTACAAAAAAAACTATTTTAGTTGAAAATTTTCTTTTTAACTTTACAACAGTCATTTGTAATCAGAAATATAGCAATAGTAGTCTTTACGAAGAACTATAGTAAAATAAGAAGGCAAGGCAGCCGCGGTCACCTTATTTTACTATAGTCCTGTTGTAAAGGCTACTACAGTCTGTATCACTGATTTCCTTAGACGGCTACACATGTGAACAGAATCCAAGATTTCCTTTTAACGTAGACTATTGTAATTATAACAAGTCTCTGCGTGAATGCCTACAGTACCCTTTCTGAACCTGTACATTTAAATTATTAATGATTCCAAAAAATAAATTTCAACACGATTAATACAGTGTTTGGATTCATTAAAGTAACTATAGTAATCGCTCCTACTAAATTTTTAATAAATTACATAGTTTTCGTAATCATTACAAAAAGTGGTCACATATCCGAGCTGTAATATAGACTATTGTAATCATTAAGAAAGAAATTTTCTCCGTGTATGTAGCAAGTACTCTATAATTTTTCTATAATATTCATGTTAAAATACACTAGTAAAAGTCAATTTTTTCATTTTTTAAGTAAAATTTTTGCATATTCCTATTGAAAATTCCTACATGGAATTTTTCATTGGATTTTATATGAGATCTCAAATAAAGTTCGACATAGAATAGGAAAACTGACCAAAAGTCCTATATCAATACACCCGTTTTTGCATAATGCACGAATATAATTTTATAGAACAACAACATGTCCCGAGCATTTTAACAGTCAAGATGAAAAATTTTAATTCATAAATAGGAATTTTTATTTATTTTCAAAGTGAATAATGTATTTATCAAATAACAATTTAAAATTATTTGTTTTGAAAGAAAGTATATAAAAATCTATATAAGGGGAGAGGCATAAGACCGAGAGGCGTGCGAGTATTGGATAGTGGGCGTAGGGCCTTTCACTTCTCCGCGCTGCGAGACGACTCCTTCCTTCTTATACACGTCTGATACTTGAGGCTCGATTAGAGTCTTTCAAACATGATTTATTAATAATAACTATTTACAAATTAAAATTGATGATATCCTTAATTGTTAAGTTATTTTCTTTAAATTTGTATAATTCTTGATATAGGTTTAAAGTATACCAAAGATTATTAATCAATAATAATAATTCTGTAATATCAATTTGTAATACATTTTCGTGTCCCAGAGGTAGCGGTGGATGATATATTTCGATTAGAAAAAACTAGGGGCAACAGACCTGTTCTAATAAAATTCATCGGTACCAGATGGGTCAAAGAAGCCTTCAATCTAGTTAAGGAGTTCAAGAAATTAGATCTGATCATCGCTTGAGAGGGGATATAATCCTTATAGATGACAAACCCGCATCTTTGGTTTCGGTAGACCAGCTAATTGATCACAAACCCGCATCTTTGGTTTCGGTGGACCAGCTAATTGATCACAAACCAAATAAGGGGAATACTGCAACTCAATCTTTAAAACAGAATGCTTCTGATCAATTGAAGAAGTCTCAGAAATCCTCCACCCCTAACAGAAAAAGAGGACGCCCATCGAAACTGGATGAAAACGCCCAGAAACAGAAACGTAACAAGCAAATACATTAGTTTCTGGTCACGAATAATCGACTATCAAAACAGGCTATGGAAAAAGACTTGAATTCAATGATGGATGGCACCTCCGAAGCACAGCTGAGTGAAGAGGGAGAGTAGCAACAAATAGCCAGCAGCAAGAGGAAGGGATACAGACGGCCCATGCCATGCGCACCTTTGGTCTTGCCTCTGAGTGTTAATATAATATTTTGGAACTCTCATGGCAGAGGTAATTTGACGGATCTGAACTTGAGTGGAGATGCTCCCCATATCTTGTGTGCGTACGAAACTTGGTGTGAGTAGAAAATCCTTAATCTGTTCAGCTCTGTAAACCTTAAGACAATATGCTCTCCAGCAAGGAGATATGACCCGCGTGGTAGAGCTAGTCGTGGTATATTGCTGGCCTACAACGAAAACTTTTTTTGTCCTACCTGCATGGAAAGAATGTCATTTCGGGCACTTAAGGCGGGCGCAAAGAAGCACATTCTGCTCGGGAGTAGGGGAAGCTGGCCGAAAATACTTGACCGCCCGCTTGTGTGACGTCAACGGGCGGTAAAGTAATTTCCGCCCGCTCTGAAAGTATTTTACGCCTGCATGTTAATATTTTGTTTATTTCTGTAGAATAAATTAATAAAAATCAAGCTTATTGCTCAAAATAGAAAATAATATAACCAGGGAACGTCTCCAAAGTTTAGTTTCGTTTTAGTTTCTGAGTCGACACGAAACTAAATTAACAAACTGAATTTAGTTTCGAGTCGACATAAAACTAAACTAACTAAATTATCACGTCCTGGCACTTTTTAGGAGACTTGTCATCCTGACACCTAGACAGCCTGCACTAGGTGTCACTAGGTTTATCATTATAGACTTCAAATAGTCAACATTTATATAGTTTAATTTTTAACAAAAATGAGCGTTTAATCGTGCAAAAATAACTATTACAGTTCATGTAATCGAAATATCTTAAAATTATATTTTTGTTGACATTAAATCCGCAATAGAGATTTTTTTTGGGTGTCATTTATGTTTCCCCAGCACAGGATTTTGAATTGTTTTTGGAAAATTTATCAATTACTCTGAATGTTATTTGCAAAGAATTTTGTGATAGTCCTATTATCGTGGGAGGGGATTTTCATAGTAGACTGGCGGATCTCAATTAAGTGGACTCGGAAAATTTTAATCTCAATTGTAACTTTCATTCAGATAGATACTCTCTGGATAGGATTCTAAATACAAGGGGTAGACGATTAACAGCTTCAATGGAGCTGTTTGACTTAATTTTATTAAATGGTAGAACGCCTAGTGACTGCCCACCGAATTTTACTTTTGTAGGCCCTCAAGGGCTGAGTTAACGGAGAAGTGGATACTACGAGTGAAATTATCACTTCAAACATAAGGCAAATTGCGTCCGACCTGGGGATAAAGAGATCTTTTAAACCAGATAAAAATTCTAATAGGAAAATGGCATGATAGAAAATATTTTAAGGCAAAAAAAGAGTGACGGAAGCGCTGATAGTCTGTAGGGACTCTGCGTTCTCTCCGGAGGCCGAATCCCGTTATCTTAAAGAAATAAAGAATTTGTATGAGATGCATGTAGAAAAAAAGAAAGATTATTTTCGAGATATAGCGGATAAAGCCTCCAATTGTAGAAACGCAACACGGTTCTGGAGGATTGTCAACTCCTTTCGCCAAAAAAATAATTTCAAATCAAAAATTAACCTTGAAACCTGGTTTGAGTACTTGAAGACGTCTTTCCCCAGGGTGGGTCAGGCTCGCCTTAATTCTGAATTTGTCAAGAGTTTTGATCCTCTTCTGAATGGTGAAATTTTTACAGAGGAAATCTTGATTAGTTTGTCTAAATGTAAAAATGGTAAGGCTCCTGGCCTGGACGAGATTAATTACTCCTTTTATAAAAATTTACCGCAAAATTAAATCCTTCTTATGGGACAGCTGTTTAATAACATCTTGAGCACCGAGAAGGTACCAAAAAGCTGGGGCAAAACTATAACGCTTATGTTTTATAAGGGAGGAGATCCTTCAGATACGGCTAACTACAGACCTATTACTTTGGTTATCTGCCTGGTCAAGATTTTTATCCAGATTTTGTGTGATAGACTGATCTCGTGGGAGGAGGAATTTAATCTGATTCCGGAGTCATGATTACTGCCAGGAAATTTGCCTGACAGTAAATGCTAAGAAGACAAAAATAGTTGTGTTCACGAAATCTCATATGAAACTACTCATGTACTATAATGTATTAAAACAAGCGTATAAATAAATAAATAAATAAAAAAATAAAAATTAATTTTCATATTATTATAAGTTATTAATTAATTAATTTATTAATATTTATTAATTGTTAATACATTAAAACGATGCACAGTGGGACAAATAGCACTTTTCAGGGACAAAAATCTAGCGCTCTTACAATTTTTAACGGATTCTGTTCATTTTTTAAAAAATAATCTTGAGTTTCCGCAGTATACAATACGTCTGCTAATAATTTATTTGAACTAATTGTTTATTTATTTATTTAACAACAATGTAGACGAAAATTATTTTCTAACTTATTTAATAGACATTTAGTGTCCTAAATTTGAATTTCAATTAAAATTGACAATCAGAGATGAAGATAAACATAATTAATAAGTTTATACTCACTTGAATGGTAATAAAAAATGTTAATATTGTTATAAACAAATTATATAAACAAATTATTAGTTTGAGAAACGACTGCACTAGATTTCGACGAAACTGATTATTTAAGGGTTTTTGAGGTCGCTGATCACGAATCTGAAGCTTGTTTTAAAAAATTCAAAATGGCGGATCCCATATGGCGGACGACATTTTTAAAAAACGATTGAAATATCATGAAACTTGTTACTCGGGAGGTTTTCGTGGTTGCTGATTACGAATCCGTTGTTGGTTTTTAAAAATTCAAAATAGCGGATCCAATATGGTGGACGACATTTTTAAAAAACGATTGAAATCACATGAAACTTGTTACCCGGGGGGTTTTCCTGGTTGCTGATTACGAATCTGTTGTTGGTTTTTAAAAATTCAAAATGGTGGATCCAATCACGAAAACCCCCCGAGTAACAAGTTTCATATGATTTTAATCGTTTTAAAAAATGTTGTCCGTCATATTGGATCCACCATTTTGAATTTTTAAAAACCAACAACAGATTCGTAATCAGCAACCACGAAAACCCCCCGGGTAACAAGTTTCATGTGATTTCAATCGTTTTTTAAAAATGTCGTCCATCATATTGGATCCGCTATTTTTAAATGAATAAATAAACAATTAGTTCAAATAAATTATTAGCAGACGTATTGTATACTGCGGAAACTCAAGATTATTTTTAAAAAAATGAACAGGATCCGTTAAAAATTGTAAGAGCGCTAGATTTTTGTCCCTGAAAAGTGCTATTTGTCCCACTGTGCGATGGTCAATTATTAATTATCACTAATTAACAAGTAGATTGTTTACTTATTTGATATGAGTATAATATTGTTAATTATTTATAAATTATTATCAATATAACAATATTATTATATAATTATTATTCCTAATGTATTATTGTAAAATTTTAATTTTAATTTATTTATTAGATTGAAATTAGTATCAATATAATTAATTTATAAGTATTTTAAAGTGAATTAAATTTTAAAGTATATTGTGCATTGATTAGTAATCTATTGTTAATAACGTTAAAATTATCTTGTTTTACGTTCGACTTTCATTATTTAAGAGCAAGAATTAATTTGAATTTGAATTATTTGACGCTCTTTCACAATGGAAGTCAGCAAGGCATCGCGTCTTACTATTAAACGAGGTTGCGTGCATCAGTTGAGTTGAATCACTGGTCGGCCATCGCGGTGTGCCATGCGTAGTGAAAAGAGGTTCGAGCGAGGTCGATGTACAATCGATGCTTGAGCTTAAGGCTGGCGCGCTCTTTGAGTAATGCTCCCTTATGCTCTACACGGAAAAGTTTACGGGCGAGCTGCGTTCTTCGCGTGTAGAGAAGGTTTCCTAAAAGAGAGAAGGCATATCGCCTTGTAAATGGGTGAGCTTCTTTCTCTACTGGGAACGCTGCTCACCCAGTGTTGGACGAGCTGCGCTGAAAGTCAGTGGTACATACACGACTGGTAGAGCAGCTCGTCCAATGCTGGCCTGCTGCGTTATCTTTTTGCGACTACTGCTCCACCAGACGTGAAGTTGTGCAGCGTTACTAGAGCAAATACCGTTTGCTCGCCCAAAAACTTTTCCGTGTATTAATTTTTGTTGTTTGTAGGTTTAATATTTGTCGAATATAAAGAATATTATAAAACCGTCTTTAATCATTCCCCATTTTATGTAAAAGAAAAACTATAAATTTTAAAAATTCTAAAAATGTAAGATATAAAAGTCAACAGTTGTCAAATGTGATAAAAAGAATAAACAAATGTGAAGTTATAAAGTATAAGTGAAGTTATATATAAAGTATAAATTGTATGAGAGTTTATAGAGTTAATGACAATTAAAGCAGAAAAATTACCTTTTTTATCAAACATTTAGTTCTTTCATCAAAATTATATTCGAGTACAATAAAATTTTACTCATTTTTTTCAATAATCTTATCCGTTGCATTAAACGGATCGATTGGTATATATAAAGTATATATTGGATTTGAATATATAGAATTAAACATAATTAAAACCAAAAATTCGAATTTTTATTTGATTAATTTATGGATTTTATTAAATAAAAGAGGAAAGAAGTAGGCAACCACTGTTTCTCTTCCTTCTTTTCTTTCGTTTTTTATATATATTTATTTAGTTATTAAATTTGTTTTGTTTTTTTACATTTTGTACTATTATTAATTATATATTTTTTGTTTAAAATAAGAAGGAAAGAAGAAGGCAACCACCATTCCTCTTTCTTCTTTTCTTTCGTCCTCATTTTAATGTTTTGTTTTGTTTATTGGTTAAGTATAATTTTGTATATTTTATTTACATATATTCATAAATATAATAGGATTTTACTGTATAATTTCTGTAATATGATTAATTATTTGGTGCCTATAACCAGAGGTTGTGACTTGCTGAACTTTGAAAAGTTTGGACAGTTTTTACATCAATTTGCCAATGAAAGAATTGCCTTTGTCGGTTAATATTACTTTTGGGGTTTCATATACTGAAAACAGTTCTTTTGCAACAGCATGAGCAATGGTAGTTGCTGAAATTTCTGGAATTGCAACTTCTATACAGTATTTGGATAAATGGTCCTGCATAGTGAGGATATGACAATTTCCGTCTGGAGTTGTAGGAAGCTTTCCTACTGTATCTAATGAAATTTTGCCAAAAACGTCTAGGGGTGTGTCAGTTATAATCATAGGTTCCTTAGTCTTTGCTCTGACTAGTTTTTGTGTTTGGCACGTAGGGCAACTTCTTACAAATTCTGTCACTAGTTCTTTTAATCGTGGCCAAAAAAACATTTCAGGAATTCTTCTATATGTTTTCACTATTCCTTTGTGTCTTGCTATTTTACTTTTATAATATTCACTTATGATATCTTCTTTATTTTCTTCTATAGAATGAAATACTTGTCCGTAACACATAGTTATATTAATATTACTAATATAAAAAATTGATTCAATAATTTGTCTTAGTTCTCCTCTTAGCCATTCATCTGTAATGTCTCCGTGTCGAGAAATTCTTATTTCTTTTGCTTTTTCATTAGTGAGAAGTATTTTCAAATTCTGCATTCCTAAAATAATGTCTTCTTTCTAATTAATTATCTTAGTAATTATCTTTTACTATTATAGAATATACGTTATATCGTCCTCTTGGGGTTACAAGAATTCATCCTTTTGTAGGATTTTTATTTTTTATTTCTTCAGGATCTATTACTGCGATGTCAATAAGTAATCTGCTTATTAGAGTCGTGAATTCGCAATCGGCTGATAGAAAATGAACATAGTTATTTCGATGATAAGTAAGATTTTCTCTGTCACTCTGTCCGTGGATTTTTCTTCATCTTCCTCTTCTTCGTCATGTTTATTATCTTCTTTGCCTTCCTTTCCTTCATTATCTGTGGTTTGCTCTTCTTCGTCATCTGTGTCAAAATCAGTTTCATATACTGAAGTGTGATAAGGTGTTGACATGGCTTTTGGAATTTTAAAAATTACTGGTGTGTTGGGTTCTGGTGTTGATGGTCGAAGAGTAACATTTTTTATTTTATTTTTGTCTATTTTATTTTTCTGTGGTGTTTGATGTATTGGTTGTTCAGATCCTGTTGTTTCTTTAATCGACTTTTCCATATTGATATTATCTGTTTGATTTTTCTGCCATATAGATTCACCTTTAGCATAATCGCAATAAAAGTCTAATTTTTGTGAAAATTCTGAGTGGTCTCTGGGAATTAATTCATTAGCTGCTTTAAGAATTGATTCATCATTGTTTCCATCTGAGTGTATAATCTAATCTCTAGAAGATTGTGGTGCAGGCATATTTTTTATAGCTGTTGGTGGAAGTTTCAAACTAGGAAGCATACTTCTACTAGGTTTTTGAATATGTGACCTGGAATGTTAAAAGGGACCTTACGTCAAAAATCAAGTTTTCGAGAAAAACGTTTTTAAAGTTAACAAACAGATATTCATATTTCTGCATATTAAAATGGCTTGAAATTCGTTACTCGGAGCTTTTTAGGGTCGCTGATTACAAATCTGCTATCATAACTCCAAAATTCTAAATGGCAGATCCAATATGGCGCAAAAAAATGTAAGAAGCAAATAGATTCGCTTTAAACAGTTAGCAAACTTATCAGATTTACTCTATACATGTTGCTAGGAGGATTTTGGGGTCGCTCATTATGAATCTAGTATCATAATAAGTTGTTAGAGATATATCCTTCCATAGTTTGTTAATATTGAAATTATATATGATCTTGGGAAGGTAAGATTTGAATAAAAATTCAAAAGTGTGTCGTTAAAAGAGCGACGTTTCGTTGGCTAGGGTTTGCCAACCTCATCAGGCTAAAATTTTATTAAATGTGACGCTCCACGAAAGAAGGGACCTATCCCCGAAAGAACATTAGGCTCAATTTTCCGTACACAATGCATGAAAACTGAGCCTAATGTTATTTCGGGGATAGGTCCCTTCTTTCGTGGAGCGTCACAAAAAGATAGGTTACACATCAGTATTTATTTGGAAAGGTCTAAAAGCACTATTTCTATAAATTAACAATAATGATATACTTAAATTAGCATGTGTTCGATGTTCTAACGAAATTTAGGTATATCATTATTGTTAATTTATAGAAATAGTGCTTTTAGACCTTTCCAAATAAATACTGATGTGTAACCTATCTATTTAATAAAATTTTAGCCTGATGAGGTTGGCAAACCCTAGCCAACGAAACGTCGCTCTTTTAACGACACACTTTTGAATTTTTATTCAAATCTTACCTTCCCAAGATCATATATAATTTCAACATTAATCTAGCATCATATTTTAAAATTCAAAATGGCGGATGCAATATGGCGGCCGAAAATTTAAAAATTATTCAAAATTACCTGAAATTCATGCCTTGAAGGTTTTTAAGGTTGCTGATTATGAATATGACATCAGATTTTTAAAATGGCTGATCCAATATGGCGGACAAAATTTTAAGATTATTTTAATTTGCCTGAAATTCATTCCTTGGAGGTTTTTGGGGTTGCTGATTACGAATCTGACATAAGATTTTCAAAATTCAAAATGGCGGATCCAATATGGCGGACAAAAATTTAAAACAAGTTTCAAGCAAATCTGATCACTTTTTATACATTTCTTTTGTGCTGATGTTTTTCTACGTTTTTTTAGCCAATTGCGTCCATCTTTGAAGCGCAATTATAAAAAAACTAATAAAGCTGGAGGTGTGGGATTTATTGTTTTGAAAAGAGCAGATCGTTTCCAATAAGAATCACTAAAAAACTGATTTTGTAGGTTGTAATTTTGGTTTCTGAGAATTTACATATGTTTTTGTCGGTGGTTTAATTAGTTTCTTTAGGTCTTTTTATTGATTAAAATTTTTACTTGTTTTTGCTCGATTTCGGTTTAGTAATTTTGATGTTTTATTCATTAACATTTCTCGAAAGAGCATCTGCGTTTGTGTTTAGTTTGCCTGATTTATGTTTGAATTCATATTTGTAGTCTCTTAACTTCAATCTTCATCTAATTAATCGCTGTCCTGGATCTTTCATTGTATGAATCCATCTTAATGGCTCGTGGTCGCTTACTAAAGTAAATTCACCAATTGTCTTCTCATTTTGTGCACTAAAATCGATCACTACTCTCCACTTTTTCTTACCAGTTCCATCTTTTTTTGGAATTATATGCAACGGTGAGTTATATAGAGAACAGAAAGGTCCTATGGTTACTTCTGATTTCATTCTATCGATGACTTTATCAATTCCTTCTTTTTGGGAGTGTGAAAATCTATATTGTTTAGTATTGATTGGTATTTCGTCTTTTGTAAGAATTTTGTGTTGAACCATATGTGTAGTTAGTTGTTCTCCTGGAAGATGAAAACTGTCTGGAAATTCTCTAATTGCTCTACATGTTCTTTTTCTTCTCTATTCAAATGATCTAGTCTTAAATATTCTAAAATATCTGAAACTCTGTTTGATGATGGTATGTATTTTTCTTCTGTAGAGTAATCATCGGAGTCTTCACCTGGTAATTTATAGAATTCAAAATGTATTAACTCTTGAGGTGGTATATCATTTTCTGCGTCTTCAGATGTTATATTTATTGCGTAAATATGACAAACTTCATCGTGATTTTTTACTACTCCTTCACCTAATAATAATCCTTCGTCGGTTTTTATTAAGGGTAGATATCCTTCTTTTAATTCAGGATTTAAAACATCGATACGTATTACTTGTCTTGTTCTGGCCTTAATAGTCACACTTTTTCTTTAATTGGCTTTGTTTTCTGCTAACGCTTCTCTAGCTTCTACTGATTCTTTATCTGTAAAAAATATTGGTTTTATAGGGTCAGAGTGTGTGACAATGGTATTATGCCAAAATGAAATTTCAACTTTTTCTTCACGTAGGTACTCTCGACCTAGAATACCGTCGGATTCTATTAGGAAATTAATAGATACCACCTGGAAAGTTATTTGCTTCGTCTTTATTTCTACCGAAACGGTTCCCAATGTTAATAGTTTGGTAGGAACAATTCCGGCTATGTGTATAGCCTCTTCCTGAATTATTCTCAATTCCGAAGATATTATATTTTCTTTAATTATGTTTATATCAGCACCTGTATTTATTAATAAGGTTGCTGATAATTTTTGGAAACTTGGGGAATTAATTACTATCAATGGAGATTCTCTGGAGTTTCTGGCGTGAAAGATGTGTTTTGTAATGACAGAGTTCTCGCGTTGGCTGGACGTACTTTGTAATCTTTGCTCGTCGTCGCGTCTGTCCGTCGAGTCGTGTTCAAGTTAATATCGTGAATACTGATAAGCATTATAATCAGGTTTATGACTATCGTGACCTTGTTCGAATTTTAACGCAATCTCGAAAGCATTGTCAAGCTTTTCAGGATTTCAAGCTTCTATTATAGTGGCCATATCAACTGGAATTCCTTTTATGAAAGCTTCTAAGGCACTTTAATTTAGGGGTTGCATTTGGGTTTTAGCGGTAGGCGCTCCATAAGAAGTAGCTAGTGTTGAATATGCTCCTGCTAATAATTAGGACAGTCTGTCATAAAACTTACTAACATTTTCATTTCTGCTCATACGAATTGTGGATATTTCCTGTAGATACCATACATATGATTTATGAGTAGAAAATATGTGCTTCAAATGATCTATTAATTGTTGCATGGTTCGGAAATACTTACCATGAGTTCTACTTCTAGCAGCACCCTTCAATTCAGAAAGAACAGATTTCAAATACTGATCTTCGCAGTGCTTTGGAATAGTAGATTCAGTATTTAAAATATCTTCTATAAATAGTGATAAATAGCGTACGTCTTTTTTGAACGGCCTCTAATATATTTTAAAAATTATTAAAATTATCCAATGTTTCTGTGTGTTACGAACGAACCCCGTAACTTTCTTAATTGTAAACAATTAATTTATAATACTAAAAAACTAAAATCACACACAACATGAGATTTTGTAAATATAACATAAACATTTTACACGAAAACAACCCTTTATAATTTCACAAAAGGAACATTCTTCATTTTGAATATTTCTATCCAATGCATTTTAATTAGATAAAAATCTAGTTCTATTTTAAATAAGAGATGAAATTGAATTTAACATTACTTCGAGTTTCGCAATTTTCGGGGTGAAAACCCTAAATAATATAATCTTATATTTCTAAATAAATTATTTTTCTTCGACAAATAGTTTATTAATCTTTTAAGGAGTGGTTCATGCAAGTCACTGAACTCGGATCACAACACTGACTAAATCTGCAAGCTTGCAGAATTGGCTTGGCAGCAGTCAAGTGCAATAAAATTAACATACGATTTCTCCACTAAATCGTCTTTCAATAAAATTGATTGACACAAGGAAGTCTAGGCAGTTGAGACTAGGCTGTGTAGCCGTCAGCTAGCCCAGGCAATTGAGCCTGTAATTTTCTGTCCAGGTAATAAAATCCTGATGTTTAAGTCCGGCGAGTTAGCCGTAGAGATCGTGCAGATATAATTGTAGTTTTCTTCCCTGAGCAAAGGATTCTGAAAGATGTAAGAGTTACTAAAAAGTTTGATTAAAGTCTTTTGGTGCAATGTTTATTTCAATATTTTTTACTCTTAAACAATTAAACATACAAATTTGACAAAGTACATTTTGGAAAGGTTTTTTCATGCTCTTGCGATTGAAAATATGCATTTTGAAAAAAATAAATTTTTTGACCCAAAAAAATCAAAATTAAAAATAACTTTTAATTTTTGGCGGGGAAAGGTACGATTCTTTTTTAAACGAAAGCTGATGTTCTTTACTAATAGAGCATATATAGGAAAAAGTGGGACAAGAATGTTTTTAAACATTGAAAGAAATGTTTTCTACTGACCGGAGAAAACCTGGTTTTTAGCTCCATTTAGTCGAAAACTCTTTCTTTCAATGTTGAAAAACATTCTTGTCCCACTTTTTCATATATATGTTCTTTAAGTAAAAAACATCAGCTATCGTTTAAAAAAGAATCGTACCTTTCCCCGCCAAAAATTAAAAGTTATTTTTAATTTTGATTTTTGTGGGTCAAAAAATTTATTTTTTTCAAAATGCATATTTTCAATCGCAAGATCATAAAAAACCTTTTCAAAATGTACTTTGACAAATTTTTATGTTTAATAGTTTAAGAGTAAAAAATTATTGAAATAAGCATTGTACTAAAAAATTCAAAAAATTAACCCTCTCTCCCTCGAAATATATTGGACTAGGTAAAAAAATATTTTCACGTAAAATGACTATCTATAAGTACTACAAAAGCCCCAAGTTTTGCTACGATTGAAGAAAGTTTTTTCTCTACCTTTATCACTTGACATGTAATCGTTTATATAAGTACTCCTTTTTAAACATACACCATCACACAGTGGTCTGAAAGACTCTAAAAACTGCCAAAATTCAAGTTATGATTGGATTTAGCTAAAAATACTGGAAAATAGGTTTTTGAGTACATTGGAATCAAATTTGTGGTTATATTTCCAAAAAACAAAATGGTGGAAATATATAGTGGATAAAATTATTTTAAATTTAATCACTGTTTAGAATAATCATTATTTTAGAGATTTTTGGGTATTGATACAAAATTTACGAATATAAATTGCAGTTAAAATTTTGAAATTCTATATTATAAGTAAATTTTTATTAAAGATTTTTAATTTTAAATATAACGTAAAATAAAATTTTGAAATATACATGAAAAGCATTAACATTAAATTCTTTGTTTACGAATATTTAAATATTTAAAAATATACTTGTATTAAATGAAATCTTAAATATATTTAATAAAATTTCAACATAATTATAATTCTTCTTCTTCTTCAGACAATTCCACTTCTTCTAGTTGTTCGTAAAATTCAGAAAGTTCTGATGAATCAATTTCATTTTCTGCTTCTACTGTTTCTTCTTTTTTATTTCTTTGATTTAGAGCAATTTTTTTACTTCTTCTGGAAGAGACAATTTGTGTCGATTTTTAATTCTGGAGGTTAAATTAAAATCATTGACTATGGGATCAGATGTATCCATTATCCGATAAAATAAATCATTTAGAGTTGAAAGGCGGCTACATTTCCTACTATGATTTTCTCTGTGATTCTTTTAATCTTTATTTCGTGCCTCAGATGCTTCCTCTCCAAGCATTCCTACCGGTACAACACTGTTTCTTATAATGTCAGCTCCATGAAAAAGTATTTTATGAGCAGTTGCTGACATTGGATACCACGAATAGTGCTTGACGTATATTTTAGCAGTAGAGGAACATAACTCATCAAATAAATCTGGGTTTATTGGAAGCTGAACGGACAAAGCAATTAAAATTGTTTTTAAGTTCATAATTAACTGTTTATCAAGTACTAATAATTCAGCTAATTTCCCAGGATCTTCAAAGGCTCTTCTTGCTGTGTTACCATTGTTGGTTGTACCACTACCTCCAGGTTTTGGCTTATCAACGTGCAAAGATAACTCTTCCCAGAATGTCTTTTGAACTTGAGCTTTTTTTTCAGCAAATTTTCTTTTTTGTTCCTTACTTCTTACCTGCCATGCTTTGAAATCCAATCGGTATGAAATATGTAACAAAAGTTCAAATATTCTTATCCAAGCATGCAGAGGACTTATTCCATACTTAACGATTGAGGATTAGGAATAAAAACATTTCTATCTTTGTTCGAAAGATTATTGAACATTTATGGAGTTGCATGGCAGATAGGGCAACTCTGCATACTCTTTGTGTTAGTTATAATGCTTAATACTTTACCATCAATCAGTGTTAAAAATAACAAGAAATGCACTTGAATTTTAATTCCATTCAAATCTATTTCATAAGCTTTCAATTCGTTTATTTGATTATCAAGGTCATTTTTCACTTTCAAAATGAGTTCGGCAGATTACTTTACGTACATTAGGCTGATAGGTCGAGCAAATGAGGCAGATTGAGAAGATCTGTTATTCCACAAGACGATATTATTTGAAGTCATCCATCTCAATGGTACCAGAGTGGCAGCAAATAAATTTCCATCGTCACTTGGCTTCTGAGACGTGTCCTGATACCCTTGATTAAAGCGAGATTGACCAGAACTTCCATCGAATCCGTATGAAAATATGAAAACTGTTTCAAGTTCTGAACAAGATTTATCCACCTTTGACAAATATTGAAGAAGGACATCTTTCTGCAATTCGACAGTTCTTTCAGTTGTGTGAACCAATAAAGATTGAAGAAGAACTTTTGCTTCAATTTCTGTAATTGATACTGCTTCTTTTGGTGGTCTACATAACTGTTTTTCAGCCAGTACGGTTTCGTAAGATGGGAAAATGTCGGCTCCTTGCTGCTTAACTATCAGTCGTGTCCTCACGTAGTCTTCCGTGGTAAACGAGCGAGAAAGTAAAAAGGATAAGGCTTAAACTGCACTTAATTTAACAACCGGTTGCATTTCTATTAATTTTCTTATTTTTTTGCTCTATCAGGTTCTTCCAGCTCTTTAAGAACAACTTCCAAATCTTTTTGTTTAGATTATTTTGCTGCATAACGACATGCATTTATGAGTCTTAAAGAATCATTTTTATTATCATTCGAAATCCTTGCCACTTCTCGCATTTTTTATCTTTCTGACATTTCATGAAATTGAAGAGAAGGACGACCAGCTCCTCTTTTCATATTTGACACTGACGACACAGTTATATTTAAATTGCATTGTAAATCAGGAATTTGGAATTGAGAATTTAGCCAGTCTTTATATTTTATCTCAAATTTGGAGGAAATTCTTCTAACATCTTACCATTTTTTATTCCGATCAGTTCTAAGCCTCCTTAAAGAAATTCTTAATTTCTCTAAATTTTTCTCTTCCACAGTATTTATTTGGATTTCTAACTGCCTCAAAATAAATTTTAAAGCAACATCAATATCGTTTTTCTCGTTTTCAGCATCTATTAAATATGTCATCAAAAATTACTTACCTTATTGAATATAGATAAGAATAACTTTACTTAGGTAACAAAGTAGCAGCAAGTAGCAGCATATTTTATAATTTAGAAATCCACTAATAAAACGGTATATAAAAGACTTTACTTGATTGCGAGACGTCAGAGGACGATGAAACGCAAAAATGTCTTCTTTCATTATTCGAATAAAAATATTGCAAATAATTCAACTTTTCAACTAAAAATGATTTATTTAATAAAAATTTTATACACAAAGATAATAAAACCATTTTTAAAAAATAATTTATAATTTAAATCAATGAAAAGCGTAGATTTCATTACAAATAATACAACTTTTTGCAAAGGTGTCTATATGATTGTTTGAAATTATTTATAACTTTAGAATTCTAACAAACACTTTTCACTTTAATAAAAATAATTTTCAATGTCATTTAAAATTACTATAACTACTTTAGAAAATAATTGCGTTAAATTTTAATTACATTAAAAATCTTAAATTTTGTGTGTAAACTATTTTATTAATGATTAAAAGTAAAGTAATTTTAAGATCAGTAATTTTTTATTTGAGCGGTGTCAACTAGCTATAATTTTGCGCAACCTTATGGACTACTGACAAATAAATCAAATATCTGCGTGCTCACTGTCTTAATATATGTCACTTCCACCATAAGTGTAACTTTTTTTAACTAAGTTTTTAAATATTTACTTTAAAAGTTACTTTCAAATTTTTACAATATTCTTTATTAGTAATATATCCTTTAATTTATTGTATTAATGAATTAAACATATATGTGTATATAGAAAGAAATATATATGATCAAATTTATATAGTCAGTTAAATATATTAGAGTCAGGTGGGGTAAATAGAAATAAGGGGTAAATCGAAACAATAGTTATTTCAGTTAAATGAAAAATTTTAAAAACAAATACGACCTTAAACCTTGAAACTTAGATCACCCCTAACAGGTTCTAAGTATTTTCCCATTTTCCGTTTGTCAATTAGCAGCAGTATATATACAAAGATATTTCCTATTGCATTAAAGATTGAATACCAAAGAAGACACCCTTTCACTTCATTGTCTTGCATTTGGATAAAAATAAACTAAAACTTTATACTAAAATTTATAACTATCTCTTATTAATACCACAACAAAAATCAACTTTGATTTTCTCATTTTGCAAACTTTAATTAAGAATAGGAGACTGTTCCTATTTACTTCAAAAACTAGAAATTCGGGGGAAATTCGCACAGGGTAAACCCGCTCACTAGCGATTTGACGCTATAAATTAACTTAAGATGGAGATATTTGTACTGTGAATAGTACTTAACATACAGCTTATGTTAACGAACTTTCGTTTAGTTTCATGAATTCGTAATTGAATCAGAGATGGTCAATTGTTTTTAGAAGTGCAAAAAAGAAAAAATGATCTTCGGATTTTTAAGTTTTTCGATCATTTTTTTTGAGACTTAATTTATTCAACAAATTTTTAATATTAAATATATTTATTAAAAGAGAAATAATATTCATTTCCTAACAATGTTATTGAATTATTGGGTAATTAGTTGAATATTTAACATTTTGAATGTCCCGTATTTCGCGATTTGTGGCGTTTTTTTCAGTAGATGGCGCTGAACTATAAATATTTGTTGCCAACATTGAGCGGAATCATGTCTATATCAGTCATTATTAGTGATTATTAGGTTAAAACGGTTATAACAAACAACGCAAACAAATAATCAAAATTTGTCGCTGTCTTTTTCGGCTAAAAAAAAGACATAAATCTACTTTGTTGTCTTCGTTCAGTTCACATTTTATCATTGTTTATTTTAAAATTTTGAATTTAATTTGTCATTTTTTATCAATAATAAAATCTGTAACTTGTAACATCCAAAATTGTATCTACATTTTAATTTTCTCTTAATAAAATATTATTTAAATTCACAGTTGCAAATCATGAAACATATACTTATTATTTAATAAACCAATATTTATTGTTTATAGAACTCATAATTTATCATTAATAAATCATACTGAAGACGGAAATAAGGAGAAATTTAATATATACAAAAAAACTGTCGGGATTACCTTAAGGTAATCCCGACGCTTTACCCAGAGGGGTGAGCGGATTTACCCAGGAAAATTGTGATTTTGAAATTTGGTATATGTGTATTAAAAATTTTCTCTGAGTAAAACTAAAACAGATAAATCAAACATTCTTTTTTATTTTGTTAGTAGAAATCATAAGCTTTTAAATTATATAAATTAACTTGGATTTAGAGAATAATGTCCTAGGTTTTTCCGTTCTGAAAAAAGTGAGCGGGTTTACCTCAGTCTCCCCTACTAATTATTACAATAAAAAATGAAATTGAACGTTTATTATAACGAATTAATTGTAAATAAATTTCTCTTAATTTGTGGCATATTTTAAATAATAATAAAAATTGACAATATTAAAATATGCCACAAATTAAAAGAAATTTATTTACAATTAACTCGTTATAATAAACGTTCAATTTTTTTTTATTTCTTATTGTAATAATTATTAATACGATATTTTGAATTTTAATCAACTTTAAATATCCCGCCAGAAAAATGATTTTTCGAAAGCGGAAATGAGGTGTGAACGGTCAAATGTTTCTGCATGCATGCATCAAGCAGATGCATCAGATCGTGTGACTGTACCCTAATATTTCTTATAATCTAAATGAGTAAATTATTTCTATTATACCACAACATTATAATGAGAGATAATAATAGAGAACATCAGAGATTAAAAGAGAACAAACCTTCATTTGTGTAATGGGTTTCAACTTTAAGCATGGTTTATTTTAAAACTTATGTAATGCATTATTATTTATTAGTTTGAATTATTTTATAGTTAACACCACTTTTTATGTATTTATTTGTATCTTTTAAAACGTACTATTTTTTAAAAATTTATAATTTCTAAACTGGGTCCGGGCGTTTAATTAGTGATTAGTGAATTTTTCATGAAAGTCCCATAACTTTCCAATTTTCTCCAAAGAAGTTGTACGCATTTGAAAAATCGTGAAAATGGGCAAAGTGGCGTTTTTATTTCCGGTATTATTATTATTATTTAAGTAGAAAATTGAAGAAAACGTTAAACAAAAATTGAAAGTTCAACTCTCCAAAAGTTTAGAAGTTCTATCATTTTTAGTCTCGCCGTGTGCGAGCTTTCTCGGTATCTAATGCCCACGTTGCGACGCCACAGTGGGATTTTTTTACAATTTACTGTTCATAAGTGTCTAAAGCTTACAATTTTTAAACGATTTGAGTATTTTTTTAATTAAAGAGAACTAAATTTTTAAAAAAATTTCAATTGTTTGTACTTATTTATTTTAGTCAAAGTTAATAAATTAACACAATTTTTAAAAAATGTACGTTGAATTTTTAATTCTATTACTGCAGATGACCAGAATCAATTGAAAATCATGTAATATGTTCTCTAGATGAAAAATAAAGAATACAATTTATTTTTCATTTGTTATAAACAATATTAGTTAACAAATAGTTAACTTTGGTTTCTCTCAACCAAAAAATTTTTTTTTCACATTTATATTTTAATTTAAGCTTATTTTAAGAATATATATCCTTTTTTTGATAAGCAAATTATTTTAATTGTTATAAACAATATTAGTTAACAAATTGTTAATTTAGAATTCTCTCAACAACAAAAAATTTTTTTTCACATTTATCTTTTAATTTAGCTACATTTAACCACTTCAGCGGCATAGCGTTTTAATTGGCGTCGCATGTGTAGGTGACAGAAGCGTAAAAAAATGCGAAAATGGCGTTTCTATATTTAAACTTGATTTCTAAACTCTGTAAACAAATTAAGTTTACCAAACCAATGTGTTTCGTCAATAGTGCGACGTTTCGTTGGCTAAGGTTTGCCAACCTCATCAAGCTAATTCGTTAAAACATTAAAATACGCTTTAAGTTCGTCATAAGAAATGAAATAAATAAATTAAAAAACAAAAAAGATACATATTCACACAAAAAGGATTAAAATTTTAGTTATAAGTTAAAAAGGAAGACATTCCTCTTCACTGAGACAGTAGAGTTGTTTATTTATTTTTTTTTCACTGAGACAGTGGAGAGGATTGTCTTCTTTTTTAACTTATAACTATAATTTTAATCTTTTTTTGTTCATATGTATCGTGTATGTTTTGTAATTGATTTATTTATTTCATTTTATTCCTTTTGACGAACTTAAAGCGTATTTTAATGTTTTAACGAATTAGCCTGATGAGGTTGGCAAGCCTTAGCCAACGAAATTATTTAACGATTATTTATTTAACAAATATCAACTAAACCATAAAATACGTTTATTTGAACGTTCAGAATTTTAGTTAATCTTATAAAAGTTATAAAATACAAGCAAGAAAACAAAGAGTAATGGGAGGGATAAGAAAATTAAAATTATAGCAAGTGAGATCTGTATACTTAAGGAAAAAATTTTAATAGCAGGTAAAAAAGGATCAAAATAATGTCAAAAGAAAATTGACTATACGTTAGAAATGTTTGATAATAGTTGCCTTAGAATATATCATCAGAGTATTATATTATATTATGGGACTAAATAAATAATTATAATAAAACCAAGTATTTTTCTTCTTGTGATACACAGAAAAACATGGGGTGTTATATTTGTTGATCTTTATTTTTACACCTCTAGTATGTGAATGTCGGATAAACAATTGAAGGTGTACACTTAACCCTTCGTCACACACCCAGGGAGGGATTTCCTCTACGGTTTCAGTATTTTAAAAATAACTTTTGTATTCCTCATTGCAAAAAAAATCAGTTTTGATAATTTTCGACAATTTACTCCTCAACGCATTTTTAAAACAACATTTGGTTTAAACATAATTAATATTTAATTATTTACTTTTCTATTAAATTTTATTAATTTCTCGAAACATGGAAAGAGACTGGCAAAGTATGGCAAACAGCTAAAATGAATTTTGACTAAATATTTCCTTTTTTTAACTATTATTTATTTTTCTCAATATCACATAAGTCTTGCAAAGTGTGAAACAAAGCGAAATAAATTTTGTCGTAATATTTTACTTTTCTATTTAATTTTAATTATTTGTCGAAAAATGGAAAGAGTCTGGAAAAGTATGGGAAACAGCTAAGATGAATATTAATTAAATATTTAATTTTTTTGTTATTAACAATAATTAATTTTCCTCAATATCACATAAGTTTGGTAAAGTATGGAACGATTTTGAAGTAATATTTTACTATTCTATTAAATTTGATTAAGTTGTCGAAAAATGGAAAGAGTCTGGAAAGTATGGGAAACAGATAAAATAAATTTTAACTAAATATTTTGTTTTCTTATTAACTATTATTTATTTTCCTCAATATTACATTAGTCTGGCATAGTGTGGAACGACGCGAAATAAATTTTGTCGTAATATTTTACTTTTCTATTTAATTTTAATTATTTGTCGAAAAATGGAAAGAGTCTGGTAAATTATAGGAAACAACTAAAATGAATTTTGATTAAATATTTCATTTTTTTATTAACTATGATTAATTTTCCTCAATATTACATTAGTCTGGCATAGTGTGGAACGACGCGAAATAAATTTTGTCGTAATATTTTACTTTTCTATTTAATTTTAATTATTTGTCGAAAAATGGAAAGAGTCTGGTAAATTATAGGAAACAACTAAAATGAATTTTGATTAAATATTTCATTTTTTTATTAACTATGATTAATTTTCCTCAATATCACATGAGTCTAGCGAAGTCTGGAACGACGCTAAATAAATTTTGTCGTAATATTTTACTTTTATATTAAATTTTATTAATTTATCGAAACATGGAAAGAGACTGGCAAATTATGTGAAATAGCTAAAATGAATTTTAACTAAATATATTTTTTTTATTAACTATGATTAATTTTCCTCATTATCACATGAATCTGGCAAAGTATGGATCGATTTTGAAGTAATATTTTACTTTTCTATTAAATTTCATTAATTTGTCGAAACATGGAAAGAGACTGGCAAATTATGGGAAACAGCTAAAATGAATTTTGATTGAATATTTCATTTTTACATTCTCATCAAAATTTGAGAAAGTCTTGGATTTGTACGATTTTGAGCATTGTCTAATTTTGCTAAATCTTTACGTTTCATGACCCCCTGATTCCAAAAAAATGGATTTTAGAAAAGTGAAGGTGTAATTACGCGAACGCACCCCAGGTGTTATTTTTGTTGCACCTAATTTTAACACCTATAAATGGAGGGAAAGTGACACCCCCTATTTAACTGTGAACTAGTTTACTATTATTGACTTAGTCCATTTATTATAATGCATAAAAATTTTTAATTCAAATTCTTGCGATATTTATATTTCTATTTTTAAAAACTATTATTATTTCTTTTTATAATTTTTTTTACAATTTACTATATTTTAATTAACTATTACAAAAATCCAAAAAGCAATAAATAAATTATCCGCGATATTTACCGCGCGATAATTGACTCATCCACGATATTTGACACGCGAAATTACCCTCAAGTCATACTAAGGCCCGCGAGATTACAAGCATATGAGTCTTGTATTTAATTATTTATTTAAATATTAAAACTATTTTCTACAACATTGGCAACTTTTTTTAAAGACAAAAAAAGCTTTAATATTCATTTAAAATAAAAAACAAAACCATATATATTCATTTATAATTTTTAAACCACTTGGAAGTATGACTTATACAAAATTTTTCGTTAATACTCACATTTACGCTAAATATAAATAATTGTGCAAATTAAAAATGAAAAATCGGGCTCAAAGGATTTCTTAGGAATCAAATCAAGATTATTTAGATAAATGAAAATCTAAAATCTGTTAAGATTTGTAGGCTCCAGGCTATTTTGAACACTACATTTCAATTTCAAACCACTATGCGCTATTGTAATGTGCTAAAATATGATTATAAAACGTTTAAAAAATGTATTATTCTATTTACTGAATAATTACAATTAACATTAACTTCTTTTAAACTTCAATTTTTCAAATTTCTTCTCGAGAGACAAAATTTTTTATTATATATAGTTAAATATCTCCTATACAGTTTTGAATTTTGGAATGATTTGATTTCGATTTGAATTTAGATGTTGTGAGATATTTATTTGTTTTTTAGCATTCAATCACAGAGCTATTTTTTATTTTTTCTGCTTGAGTCGATAAGAAAAAGCAAGTGATAAATGCTCGAAAACTGACATCAGAAAAATTTACTTTTACCAGCTCTAAAAGCCCCTTATCACTATATATAGCTCTGAGCCACTCTAACTGAGAAATGCGTCGAGATAGAAAGAAAAACTAGACGGATTTTTATAAGATTTTTTTTGTCTTATCTCTTTATTTTGTCATTCGAAGCCATAAGTCGATAAGGAAGGAAAAGAAAAATGCTTAAGATTAGCACTTTTTAAATGTCAATTTTTATAACATATAAAATATCAATTTTATAATTTTTATAAACGAATGTAAAATATGTGCCTTAGATTCAAACCAATATTTTATAGAGTTATGGAACCAATATTGCGAGGTTCTAAATATAATTATATATTTTTAATCATAAATAAAGCTTCATTTGTAAGATAATGAAAAAGGCCTATTTTACGGTTTTTAAAGATGACATTTATTATTTTAATCCCAACTAGTTTCAAGCCATATATGACTCCTCATTAGGGGATGAATATTTTTAATAGGAATAGGATTAAATGCGTAAAATATATAATAATATTTAAAAAAAATCTGCCCGCGCAGATTTGGTTATGATTGCGAGATTAAGTAGACTTAAATGTATATTTTTGGTGTCTATGAGTAAAATTGTGAAATTTCTGCTAACTCTTTTAGCAGAAACATGATTTGCTGAAGAAGCTATAATATTCTAAAAGTATTAGAATTTAGAAGAGACTAATGAATACACTTCTTATGAATTAAATTGCAATATGGGGGGAGGGTGTGAACACAAATAAATCAAATTATTGTTTACAAAATTGTTATTAACAATGTGTAATTTTTAAATTAACAATTATACAAATATTTTTATTTAAAAGAATGAACAATCTCGTGTAATCAGCGTGTTTAATTAATTTACTGTGAAAGCATTTTGAGATATTCATTATTTTTATGATATAAAACAAATATGAAACAATTAATAACTAATGTGCCGTATACAATAAAATAATAAAACATACAATGATTACAAAAAAATGTTCTCACTTCTAAATAAAAACAATTGCAGGATTGTAAATTAAAAAAAACTTCGCAGGAGGAAGCAAATTTTTTAGATGAACATAAAGAGGAATTGATTTTTAGGTTTAACAAAAATTATGAAAACACCAGAAGGAAGCAAATTTTTTTTGACGATCCTAATAAAGAGGAAGCAAAATGTCTATGAAATAAACATGAAGACTCAAATCTTGTTAAAAATTTTATATATTAAAAAAATATATTAAAATTTTATAAATTTTATAAATTAAACGACTACAAAGCTTCCTCACCAGGAAGCAAAAACATTCAAATCCACTAAAAATTATAGGCTGTAGACATTTTTTTTGTTTATAAAAAAAATTTAAAAAAAAAAATTTTTTTAACATGTTTTAAAAGTTAAGAGAAAACTAAAACTTTCATTTTTTGACAACTTTTTTGTAAACTCAATATTTTCAGACTTATAGGCTACTGAAAATTGTTCTATGTTTACAAATCAAAAATTTCGAAAATTCATAACTCAAAAATTTGGCCTCCAAAAATAAAATAAAAAATACATATCTGTTTATTTTCAATACAGAATAGAAAAAAATATATATATACATCCAATGGATACGCCAATTCACGCCTAAACCGCGTGCTAGGGAAAACCGAAGCCAACCGGCAGATTGTCGCGAGCTACTACGAGATATTGTCGCAAACCATGAAAATTAGTACACTGAAAAAAGTGCTGTTGAATCAAATAGCTCCATGCTATTGAATTTCCCGTTATTGATTCAATAACACATTTATTAATCGAACAGTATATTGCTTAAAACGAAAAAATGAAACTGTTTAAATTAAAAGTACGGTACTGTTAAATTAATGATATTCTACAAATTGTTTCTATAGTTCATCTATATACAGCAACAGAATAATTTATTGCTTCTTTGACATTATTCATTTGAAACATCTAATAGATAAATTTGAAGAAAATGCGTGTAAATTTGAATCAAATGAAAAGTTGTTTGCTCCAAAGAAGCGCGCTTTTGAAAATGAAAGCATATGCTTTCGTTTCAATGAGTGGTGCTATAGCGGACTGCCAATAGCATATGCTATAAAAATAAGGACACTATGTATTTGAGACATTGACAGGTGCTACACATATTTATATGTTTATTAAACCTGTCGTTTCTGAAATTCTTATATAAAAAACTATTATTTAAATTGTTTTAAAGAATTAAGGACTAGTTAAACATAAATTCCCTATATAAATTCCCTTATTCACGAGAAAAATCTCGCGCACGGTATTTAACTACAAAGTAACTGCTCAATGTAAGAAGCGAATGTATTACATTGCAGCGCGGCAGTTCTCGTCTATCACGAAAGTTAAGCACGTTTGGTCGCGGTTACTACCTGGATGGGTGACCGATTGGGAACAGCGTATTTTTCAGACTCAAAAAAATATAAAGTGTGTTTGAATGTGTATGTATGTGTTTGTTGTTGGAAAAAATGAAAAAAATAATAAAGATGTGTATGGTAGTGTGTAAAGTTGAAGAAAATATGTATATAAGAAGGTATTGTGTTAAAGGTGTGAGAATTAATTATAGTATATAAAAAATATGTGAACAAAAATTTCATTTTTTCAATTTATCGTTGGTATATCTTTAACCACATAAAAGAATTGACTTAACAGTATGGTGTTATTTAATCGATAGCAACAACTAAAAAAATTAAAAGTACAAATTTTTGAATCATAAAAATGATGCTTTTAAATTGAAAAACTATAGTCATTGACTCAAAAGCATATACTGTTAAATTAAAAAATTTTGATCGTTGATTCAAAAGGAATACCTTCAAATTAACATAGTATGCTGTCAATTTAAGAAATATGCTTTTGTTTTAATGAAAGTGATACTGTCGAATCATTAGAATCGGTGCTTTCAAAATAACAGCATATACGTTTGGCAGTCCGTTATGACACTATTCAATGAATCAAACTCATATGTCATTGATTCAACAGCATTTTTTTCTCCGTGTACAACCACGCACACCAATCGGCTTTTTAATACGACTTGAAATAGCTCGCCGCAGAGAGCCAGTGCTTCCACCGGTAAGTCTTTTCTCTTAACTCTGAAACCAGTGTAGTCGCACCCGGAGAATTCTCGTCAAACTATGCTGGCGTATATTGTGCTTTAATTCCGTCATGAGTCGAACCCGTAAACATATATATTAAAAATCTAATTTTTATTAAAAATAAAAATTTCGCGATTAGGGCAGTTACAAAAATGGCGCCCAATGGGCTATAATACAAGCTATCATTGTGAATCTTGTCACAACATAGCGCCTAGCGTATTATAATAAAAGTCATTATTGTGAGCCTTGTCACAAAAATGACATTTAACAGACTTTTACTCAAGTATTAAAATTTAACAATTTATTACTGCTGTTTTAAAAAATATCTTTTTATTTTTCTACGAGAAAAATAAATTACTGTTTTACTTATTTCGCGAATTTTGAAAATTGTTAACAAAACTTCCATTTTCAAAATCGCGTCGCAAATATAATACAAGCACAAACCAGATGAAAATTCTTTAAAATAAAATTGCTTGTTAGATAGCATAATCACAATTTTTACAATTTACTTATCGCTTTTAATAATCTGTTACTTCAATTAATCGAAATATATTTACGTTTAATCAAGCTTGAACGACACAAAGCTACTTTTCTTACATCTATTTCTATAACTAACTTTTTTTGGTAAACGATTTGCATGGGGTCTTTGGATTAAGCTGCAATTTGGTGAAATTGTAGTATTGGATACTAGAAACTAGTGTGCCAACATTTTTTTGAAAATTTTGTAATTTTGTAATTTTTTTGTTATAATTTTTTTAAATCTTAATATTTCCAAAAGTTTTTGATGAAATTTAATAAAATTTGAAAGGCTTATACTTGAAATCATGTTTCTTCTGACTATCACATACAAAAAAAATGTTTTGCCCCAAAAAAGTCCAAAAAAAAATTTTTGTCCTACCTGCACGGAAAGTATGTCATTTCGGGCACTTAGAGCGGGCGCAAAGTATCTCATTACCACCCAGGGGTAGGGGAAGCGGGCGCAAAATATTTTACAGTAGGATTCTTACTCTTTACTGTTCAAAATTGTCTAGAGCTTACAAATTTTATCCGATTTTGATGTTCTTGGTCTTAAATAAAAGGACATAAATTTTCTAAGAGTTTCCTCGAAACCGTTGTTTCAATTTTTAATTGTTTATATATTTTTGTGTTACTCAAAGTTAACAATTTACAAGAATTTTGAAAAAAATCGTGTTTATTTTTTCATTCCTCGTAATCGAAATCAATTTAAATTAGTCTAGTATGACCACCCGATAAATAATAATGCATAATTTAATTTATTTAAATGGTTAAAAAACAATATTAATTAACAAATAGATAACTCTGGTCTTTCTTAAAAAAATTGTATTTATTGCATACAAGTTTATGTTTATTTAAGTAATTTATGTCTATTTTTTCATTTAAGACCAAAAACATCAAAATCGGATAAAATTTGTAAGCTCTAGACAATTTTGAACAGTAAAGAGTAAGAATCCTACTGTGCGAGGCGTCCTGGGCACTGACACAGCGCTGGCACTCAAACGTGGTCGCGCTTCCATAAAAATTGCAATATATATCGAAAACTATTCGTGTCTTCATCGATGGTGAAATTATAAGGAATATTTTATTAATTCTCGAGAAAACTCAAAAATCGGTCCCGCTCGGACAAAACGGTTTCAAAAATTTTTTTTTTGACTTTTTTTGGTATGTGATAATCAGAAGAAACATGATTTTAAGTAATAAGCCTTCCAAATTTTATTAAATTTTTTCGAAAACTTTTGGAAATATTAAGATTACAAAATTACAAAATTTTCAAAAAAAAATTGGCACCCTGGTTTCTAGTATCCAATACTACAATTTCACTAAATTGCAGCTTAATCAAAGACCAAAATTCTAATATGCACAAAATAGTAAAATCTTGGGAATTTAAAGCGCAGGTACACTAGACGCAGATGAATTCATCGATAAATTTGAACGCAAATTAAATTCATCAAATATCAACCCCGTCAACGTGTTCTCAACTATGTCTCAGGTACTTGCTGAATCTGTTTACACTTGGTTCGCGACATTCCGCAATTCCTGGAACACCTGCAATGAATTTTCAGCCATTTTTCTTCGATATTTGGCGAATCTAACGACGATCCACGTATTAGAACTAAAATTCAAAGCGCCGTCCAATTCAAAGATGAATTAGGAATTGAATTTGTAATAAGAATAGGCTCAATGTATAACAAATTGCAACAAAAAATCTCAGAAGAAAAACAACTCGACTCTCCATTCCGACAAAATTTTACAGTTTGGCCATGACAGTTTCGTTAATTACAACGGTTTAATTCGCAAAATTTACAAATACGAAGAAAAAGTCGCAACAATGCAATTTACTTAAAAAATTCGCGAACAAGATTCGAAAAAACTCGTAACACGCACGGTTAAAATCAGTTAAACGCGATGAAAACTCACTCACAACTGATCTTGTTCAATAAAATAAATCGAAAAAAGAACCAAAAGCAGAAAACTCGGCTACCGTCCCGTAAATCAAGCCACTGATCCACTTCCAGGTCTTCTGTCTCTTTACGTTCCATTTCATCGCGAAGAGAGAGGGTAAAACGTAGATCGACAGCGCGCAGAATTCGAGACCGAAGCAAAGACCGCAACGGCTCATGCAGAGACGAAAATCGCAATTATCGCAGACGCGGAAATAAAAACAGATGGAGTAGTCGTGGTAATAATAATCATGATTATTACCAATACCTTTCAGAATTCTCCCATAGTGTCAAAACTCAACAACCATTCACACCCCCGTACTTGCCCTTCCCTCCCCAAGTGCCACCTTGGTTCGTCAATTATAATCGTGATTTTCCAAAAACCAATTTAAGATGCTATAGTTTGTGCAGGCGTACAATTAGCTTAACGCGATCATATAGCAGTTACCCATTATTCCGCAAAATTCGATGCTACAATAAACGATTGTACTGTCAAATTATGGTCCGCAGTCCTCGATGGACTAACCACGCCCATAATATTAGGCATGGATTTCATAACCGCTTGGCAAGTCGTTATAGATGTCTGTAAATGTCTATCAAAGTTTAGAAAACAGAAAACTCTTTTACCCCATCAAATAACACTTGTAACTTTTTAAACTCGGTGAAATTATTAAAATTAACACCCGAACAAAGAAAAATTTATTATTTTTAATCTGCTTATCCTTCACTGCGCATGCATACTATCCTTAACGCATGATTTGAAGCAAATATAATCAGCACTATCGACCTTACGGATGCATTTCATAACATACCGATTCAACCTGGATTTACGCGAATATACCGGTTTTGTAGTACCCGTCCGTGAACAATTTGAATGGGTTAGAATGATCTTTGGTCTCATTAACTAACCAGCCAGTTTTCAAGAGTTAACTGATAGACTAAAAGAAAAATTTGTCGAACATATTCGAACGAAAAATTTACCCGAGAAAAATATAGATCAAGTACACGCGTATCTCGATGATTTGATCATTATTTTTAAAACATTCGACGAACATCTTTTGTTGTTAAATATTGTCTTTGATATTCTCCACAAACCAGGTTTATCAATAAACCGAGAAAAATCATATTTTGCAAAATCTTCGGTAGAATATTTTTGGTTCGTTCTCGACAAAGAAGGTCTGAAACTATTTCCTAAACGCGTAGATCCAATTCTCGAACGTCCAACCCCCAGCAACCGCAAAGAATTACCAAGAAGTAAAAAATTTGCTGAGGCATGCCTTAACGTTAAATCCTCCGCGACCAAACTTACCATTCTTCCTATATACAGATGCAAGGGACAACGGCATAGGCGCTATTCTCACTCAAAAAGATGAAGATATAGAATACCTTATCAGTTGCTTAAGCAGACCTTTGAAAAGTGCAGAGTTTAACTATTCTACCACTGAGAATGAATGCTTAGCTATGATATTTGCCTTTAAGAACGAAGAACCGCGAAGAGAGATGACCAAATGCATGAAGTCGTCAACCAGGCTAACAACTTGCACATCATGTCAACTCTAAGCCGCTGTCCGCACAAGCCAACGGTGCAATCGCGAAACAAATCTCTCTACTAAAACCCAAATAGATCCTAGCGATGATGTCGTCCCACGCCGAACTCACCCTGCAAGCAGTATCGAGAATGCAGGGATTATTGCAAGAACCAACTTTGGAAACCAGCACCGACGTTTTCACACCAAGAAATTCTATAATTTTGTTTATAAGATATTCTTTTCATCACGTTACACGGAATTCGAATTCCTAATTTTTGATTCTCTACTTTATATTTTAACAAATTCTTTTCTCTTGGCCATCGTGGTTCGCAGTACGTGCAAACGTTCTTTACTCTCGATTTCTGCCACCAGTGTAGTCGCACCCACAAATTTAACAAATCAAACAATCTCTTACACATTCATTCATTCCTCATTCTAGGGGAGAATGGGATAATGTATTTAATTTAGAAAGTATGGGATCTTTTTTGGCACTTATTTTAGAGTAATTGTCAATAAAATAGATTCTTACATTGCTTACAATAACTTGGAAACGTTGCATTTTGCTTTAAGGGGACATTCCAGTTCAAAATGTTAAAAAATTCTATTTTCTTTTCTTTTTATTTCCGGATTTCATATAGTGTCCAGAATACTCTCCTAAAATATTATTGCAAAATTCGAAGTAAAAAAAATGTTATAGGGTCAGTCCATTATATTTCACCTGAAGCCGTTGCGGCCTATTTTTTAAAAAATCTCATAATTTGTAAAAATGATGTTTAATATCCATAGAATTGATTTTTGAGAATTATTTTATACAATTTTTTGAATTAAACTTAGAATTTTCATTTTTAAGTTGAGTTTCACAGAAATAGATACAAAATGATTTTAAAATTTACATATGAAATGTCAAAAGTCACTGCATTTTAATTACATTTTTCTAAAAAGTTTATAAATATCAACAAAATTTAATACTACATAATGTAAAGAACTTTCAATGTACTTTTATATTATGTGCTAACTTTTTAATTTTATCAATGTACTTTACATTATGTAGTATTAAATTTTGTTAATATTTATAAACTTTTTAGAAAAATGTAATTAAAATGCAGTGACTTTTGACATTTCATATGTAAATTTTAAAATCAATTTTTATCTATTATTTTAGGTATGTTTGCATAATAATCTATTTATTCAAGTAAATAAGCCCATTTTTAACAAATATCAATCAAGAAATTTGTATTATCTAAATTATTTTCATGCTTCTTTACTAAATTTTCATAACTGTCAATCTAACCTTTTTTCTGTGAAACTCAACTTAAAAATGAAAATTCTAAGTTTAATTCAAAAAATTGTATAAAATAATTCTCAAAAATGAATTCTATGGATATTAAACATCATTTTTACAAATTATGAGATTTTTTAAAAAATAGGCCGCAACGGCTTCAGGTGAAATATAATGGACTGACCCTATACATCATTATTCGACACCATTTCAAAGATGTTTTTGTATGCAGATAAGCAATTAAATGATTTAAATGTTTTCTCATTTGCATTTTTAAAAAAAGACAACCAAAAATGTATTTGGTGTTGCTAATCACAAATTAGATATCAAGTTTTTAAAATTCAAAATGGCTCATCCAACTTGACAGAAGAAAAAATTCAAAATCAAGTGAATTTGCTTAAAAATTATTACTCGGGAGTGTGGCAAATATCATATATGTAATCAGCGACCCCATTCCTCATGATCTAAATCAATTTAAATTAGTCTAGTATGACCACCCGATTAATAATAATGCATAATTCAATTTTTTAAATAATTTCGTTAATTAACAAATAGATAACTCTGCTCCATCTTAAAAAAATTGTATTTTTTACAGACAAATATATGTATATTTAAGTAGTTTATATCTATTTTGTGAAAAATAATTTTGAAGTAATAATTATCATTGTTATTAACAATCATTTAAAAAAATTGTATTTTTAGAGACAAATTTATGCTTGTATTAATAAAGATTGTAACGATATATACTTTTACTTACGGGTTTTACCCATTAATCGTTACAAAAATGGCAACTATCGGTTTCCCGATTACCGAATTATAAACTCCACACTTCGAATTTATAATACACCATCGATGACCCGTTTTAGGGAACTTCCCCGGCGCCAGGTAGGTGAACTACCCGGATCACGATAGCAGAAACAAAACAGGAACTTTGCCGGACTAGCTCAAAACCGAGCTCACTATTTTATTCAAATCCAAGTTAACTTTAAGTGACGAGATTCTATCAGGCGTGAGTACCGCACACAGGAGAGAGAGAGAGAGAGACAGACACAATGAATTTACACTCAATTAACAAATTTGACTAGAGAGAATTTAATTAATTAATTAAAATAATGTAACTTTATTTTTCCACACTTTAATTCTATTTATCAAAGAATGAGAACTTCCACACGCCGGTCTATGTACTTGAGAACCGAAAATGGCGGCGTCGTATCGGCTTGCCATGCGGTTCTTGGTCTCGAGGCTATTTCTCGGTCACACCGTACACCGGTGATATTCCCAAGATAACGAGGAGATGAGTCCTGAGCACTAACCTCGGATTCGATCCAGGCGTGCACGGAAATCCATTTTTCACTATTTCTCTTGTAGAAACTATCAACCGCGGTGATACCGTACAATGTAATCGGCAGCCAGGCACGAACTGTCGAAATTAGGTAAATTGGCATCCTGCTTCGGTCCCATACATAGTTCATGCGCACCATGGGTTCGCCCCAGCAGCATGATAACAGGCCCAACATCTATGACAGGTGGTTGCCAGTTGACAGTAGATTTGTGCCGATTAGTATAAATTGTTGACACATTTTCGGTCGGTTGATAATTAAATAACAATAAATAACATGATGTTTTATAATCAACCATAACGTGTGGAATTCTCTTGAGATAAACAATATATTTCTGTACAACTCAACATTTCTGTGTTATCTCGATTCTATTTAATTCAAAGATATAATCATAAAGTAAAAATGTTGAGTTCGATTCTGGCTACCGTATTTAATTTATAATAATTATTTAAGAATAGATTGAATGAGTTTCGGCGAGAACTTAATTCGGTTTTTATAACGTGATTATTTAAAATCAACGTTACAAGATATAAACAAGTTGTTCATTTCATGACCATTTAGCTTCCTCAATATATATTATTATATATAATTTTAAAAGTTAAATAATTATAATAGTTTATTAAATATAATTAATAAACCGGGTAAAGTACCCTGAATAAATATTAATTATTCAATTTTTTATTATAGAATAATTATTTTTAAAAAAATCCAAAAATTAATTTTTTCAAAAATTAAAAAAATGTTGAAAAATTTTTTTTTATTTTTGAAAATCCTTCTGTCTAATTTTTGGTATTCATGACCGTAATACACCTACAAAATCTTATCAAAATCCATCAAGATGTGTAAGAGAAAATGTGTCCACAAGAATCGGTGACATACACACACACATACAAACACACACACACACACACATCCGGACATTTGTTCCTCTCGACGAATTATATATACTACACTTGAAAATTTGTAAAAATAATTGATTTTAAAAAATTCGGAAATCGACATCACTATAAGGCTTCCTTTATGAGGAAGCAATAAGTAATAAAAAATTGATTAATTTATTTTAAATTTATATCCTTATATGAAATCAGCAGATATGCAAATTAGGTAAAGAGAGACATTCTTATTGACATTGCCTTTAGAGAAAGAAAGAAAGGTAGCCGTTACCAGAGAAAGCGTTATCGGCGCCGTTATCCAGACGTTATCGAGACCGTTACCTTTGGAGTTTCTATTACTATATATATTATATATATATATATATACATATAATAGACTTTTCTTTATATTTCCCTTGCGATGAAGGAAGAAAGAAAATATTACCTGGGTTCTCCGAGGTAATCCCCATTACAAAGGCTATTGTTTAAGGGTTCGTAATCCTTCTTAGGGTCGAATACAGGCCTATATATATATATATATATATATATATATATATATATCTATGAGTGCGAAGAGGACACTCACGTTTAGGGCCTACCACCTAAATATAAGAACGAAAATTTAATTTAAAAATCATATCGTCGATTATTTTCCTTGGAGCACGTTCTACGTGTCTTCAACGAAATTGAAGTATAACAATTTTTTTGGGAATTCACTCACTATAGGTGAGTGAATAAAAAAGTTAAATAAGTGAATTATCAGTGAATACTTCGTGAATTAGTAAATAGTGACTTAGTGAATAGTAAGTATTAGTGAATATAATTAAATAAGTGAATATTAAATAATAATAGAAATACATTAAAATACTTTTTTCTAATTTTTTTCAATCATTTAAATAATTATTTATTTGAGTTGTGTTTAGTTTTCGAAGTTAATTAATAAAGTTAAAAAAAATTTTTTTTATGTTTATTAATAAATTAAAAAATTTGTTATCATTTGGAAATCGTATGTAATTGGAATCCAAAGGCAAAATTGGTTATATTGGTTTTATTGGATAAAAGACAAAATTGGTTATATTGGATAAAAGGCAAAATTGGTTACATTGGTTTTATTGGATAAAAGGCAAAATTGGTTATATTGGTTTTATTGGATAAAAGACAAAATTGGTTATATTGGATAAAAGGCAAAATTGGTTACATTGGATAAATATTGGTTATATTGGATAAAAGGCAAAATTGGTTATATTGGATAAAAAGCTGGAAATTGGTTAAATTGGTTTTATTGGATAAAAGGCAAAATTGGTTATATTGGATAAAAAGCTGGAAATTGGTTGAATTGTATAACAGGAATATTGGATAAAATAAAATATTAGAAATTGGTTATATTGGATAAAAGCTGGAAATTGGTTATATTGGATAAAAGGCAAAATTGGTCATATTGGATAAAAAGCAAAATTGGAAATGAATTATATTGGATAAAAAGAATGCTGGAAATTGGTTAAATTGGATTAAAGGAAAAATAGTAAATTGGTTATATTGGATAAAAGGCAAAATTGGTTATATTGAATAAAAAGCAAAATTGGAAATTAATTATATTGGATAAAAAGAAAGCTAGAAATTGGTTAAATTGGATTAAAGGAAAAATAGTAAATTGGTTATATATTGGATAAGAGACAAAATTGGAAATTTGTTTGTATTTTCTATAGGAGACAAAATTTGGTAATATCATTGAATAAAAGGAAATTATAATATTTATAATTAAATGTATAAAACTTGATCTTAAAATTCTACTGTAATATTGCTATTTTTAAATTTTTAATTCCTTGATATAAGTAAATTTTATAAAATAAAAGAACAATGTCTAACAAAGGAGAAACTGTTAATTTGACTACTGATGATTTAAGTATTGTTGTCACTGAAGGAGCAATGCTAAATAATGATCATATGTATGAATTTCAAAAGCTATTGGGAAGACAATCAAATTTTTTTTATAATATGCAAAATACTTTGTGTTTACAAACACTTGATTTGATAGTTCCAATCGAGAAAAATAAGCAGCACATTCAAATACTTTTTAGTGGATATTATAAGTCTGGTCATTGGATTTGTACTTATTATGATGGAAAAAGCCTTTACATTTTTGATAGTCTTAATAAAAAATATTTAAATGACGATCAAAGGGCTTACTTAATTAGATTATATCCTTTTGAACCACCAGTAGTTTTCACAACTGTTGATCAACAACCATTAAACAGTCTTGCTTGTGGAATATATGCAATAGCATTCGCAACATCGTTATTTTTTAATATTATGCCTGATTCTGTCAATTACTATTATTGTAATATGAGAAATCATTTAATGTTAATGTTCAAAAACAATAGTTTAAGTGAATTTCCCTCTGAACAACTTTCTAATAGTAGATCTTGCATAGTTGTGAATGACTGGAATTGCCTTTTAAATGAAAAAGATATTCAACTTAAGTATGGAGAATCAAACTTTTCTAAAAACTCTATGAAGAAAGAAATTTCTTTCCCGAGAATAATAAATAAAATAAATAAAGGGAGTATTGCATCAACAACAGTTAAACAAAGTAGGGCTGAAATTCAAAGAAATTATCGGGAAAGGCAAAAATTGAAGCGTAAAGTTGATAATCCAAATTATTCAGAGGAAGCAAACACTTCCCTTTTTTTTCCGAGAGCAATAAATAAAATAAATGAAGGAAATGTTGAATCATCAACAACACCTAAACAGAGTAAGGCTGAAATTCAAAGAAATTATCGCGAAAGGCAAAAATTGAAGCGTAAAGTTGATAATCCAAATTATTCAGAGGAAGCAAACACTTCCCTTTCTTTTCCGAGAGCAATAAATAAAATAAATGAAGGAAATGTTGAATCATCAACAACACCTAAACAGAGTAAGGCTGAAATTCAAAGAAATTATCGCGAAAGGCAAAAATTGAAGCGTAAAGTTGATAATCCAAATTATTCAGAGGAAGCAAACACTTCCCTTTCTTTTCCGAGAGCAATAAATAAAATAAATGAAGGAAATGTTGAATCATCAACAACACCTAAACAGAGTAAGGCTGAAATTCAAAGAAATTATCGCGAAAGGCAAAAGTTGAAGCGTAAAGTTGATAATCCAAATTATTCAGAGGAAGCAAACACTTCCCTTTCTTTTCCGAGAGCAATAAATAAAATAAATGAAGGAAATGTTGAATCATCAACAACACCTAAACAAAGTAAGGCTGAAATTCAAAGAAATTATCGCGAAAGGCAAAAACTGAAATGTAAAAGTGATAATGTAAATTATTCAGGTGAAGTGCACACTTCAACTAAGAAAAAACTTCAAGTTGAATCTAAAATAGAATATGCTCAAAACCTTAAATTAAAAAATATAAACAGTGATGGAAGTACATTGTCAAAAACAAAAAATACTCTATGTCCAAGAAATTATTGTGAAAGAGTATTAAATCATCAAATTCAAAATGAGTTGAAACTGGTAAATAATAGTATAAATTTAAATTTGAATATTTCTGTTCCAAAGAAAATATTAAATATAGATTTAGATGATAATGAAACATTTAAGTCAAATAATGTTGAAAATTATCTAGGTCCAATGAATTATTATTGCACACATTGTCAAGCTAAACATTTTAAAGATGAACAAGTTGCTGGTAGAAAAGTTAGTTTTAATGATTGTTGTAGTCATGGAGGTGTTGTTTTAACTTCCATACAATATCCAGATGAATTAAAGCTTTTGCTAAAAGGGCTTCATGAAAAATCTGGTCATTTTAAAAAGAATATAAGGCTGTACAATAATTCTTTTTCTTTTGCATCTTTAAATGCTAATGTAATTAATTTTAATAACAGAAGAAGAGGGCCATTTTGTTATAAAATTCAAGGTCAAATTTACTATCAAATTAATAGTGCTTTATATCCGGATAAAGGTGAGGATCCATGTTTTGGTCAATTATTTATTTATGACCCTGACGAATCAATCAGATACAGATTAAAAAGTAACGAAAATTTGGACAAAGAACTTTTACAAAATATAGAAAATATTATGAGAACTTCAAACGCATACACAAAATCTTACATGATGATGTCAGAGGTAATTAAAATAGAAACTGAATTAGCAAGACAAAATAATGAAGATGTTCCAGAGTTACAACTATTGTTCACGTTGAAAAAAGGTTTTGATAAAAAAAGATATAATTATCAAAGTTACAATGAAGTTGCTGCTATTTTCAATACAAACTCAGAAGGAGAAATACCAGAATCTTATGTAACAGTTTATAATAAGTCTACAAAGGAATTGAAATTAGTTAGTAATTTAGATCCGAATGTTGAACCATGGATCTATCCCATATTTTATCCACTTGGAAATAAAGGTTATAATATTAATATGCTTCGTAGTGATAGTGATTTTAGAAGTAAAAAACATAATATTTCTAGGTCTGCCTATTGTAAATACAAAATTGCTATAAGAGATAAGGAATTTAATCAATTTTTATATGGGGGAAGATTGTTTCAACAATGGGTAGTTGACAATTATGTAAAAATAGAGAAAGATAGATTGCAATTTTGTGCAAACAATCAAGCTCAATTGAGAAGTGAAACATATCAAGGATTAATCGATTATTTACAAAATAATGAGTTAGAAAATGATGTACATGTTGGAAAAATGCTTATATTGCCTTCCACTTTTATAGGATCACCTCGTAATATGATGCAACAATATCAGGATGCCATGGCTATTGTTGGTCGTCATGGTAGACCAGATTTATTTATTACAATGACGTGTAATCCAAATTGGAAAGAGATACAAGAAAATTTATTACCTCATCAAACTGCTTCTGATAGACCTGATATAGTAACTAGAGTTTTTGCATTGAAGGTGAAACAACTTTTAAATGTTATTGTTGACAACAAATTATTTGGAGAGGTTAAGTCTTATGTTTATGTTATTGAATTTCAAAAGCGAGGATTACCACATATTCATTTGTTAGTTATATTAAAAGAAAATTCTAAAATATTAACAGTTGAAAGTGTTGATCGTTATATTTCTGCAGAAATTCCTGATGAAAATATCAATCCTTCCTTGCATAACATAATAATGCAAAATAACATTCACGGACCTTGTGGAGATTGGTGTTTAATTGATGGTAAATGTTCAAAAAATTTTCCAAAAAGTTACCAAGAAGAAACTACAATTGAAGAAAACTGTTATGTTCGTTGTCGTCGAAGAAATAATAATAAAACGTATGAGCGACCAAATGGATTTGTTGTTGACAATTCTAATGTGGTTCCATATTGCCCTACACTTTCGGAAATATTTAATTGCCATATAAATGTGGAAATAGTTTCAAGTATTAAATCTGTTAAATATCTATATAAATATATTTTCAAGGGTCATGATGCTGCATCCATTATTATTACAAATGCGAATGGTGAGGTAACTGTTAATCACAATGAAATTAATCATTATGAAGAAAATAGGTATGTAGGTCCTGTTGAGGCTGTTTGGAGAATTTTAAGTAAACCTTTAGGGAAAAAGAGCCATAGTATAAATCGTTTACCCATACATTTACCAAATGAACAGAATGTTATTATTCGCGAAAGGAAAGATAATAACAATGTTTCTTTTGATTTACAGAAAAATACAAAATTGCTCGATTTTTTTAAACTTAATGAGCGTGATAGTACTGCTCGTCAGTATTATTATACACAAATACCAGAACATTATACGTGGATAAAAAAAACTCTTGAATGGCAAAAAAGGAGTCGTAAAGAAAAAGTATTGGGAAGAATGTATTCAGTTAATCCACGCCAATTGGAATTATTTCACCTTAGATTATTGTTACTTACAGTAAAAGGAGTAACTTCTTTCCAAAGTTTAAGAACAGTTAATGGAGTTATTCATGAATCTTTTACATCTGCTTGTTTGGCATTAGGACTTATAGAAGATGATAGTGAGTGGATTAGGACAATGGAAGAAGCTACTTTATGGATGATGCCTCATTCACTTCGACAATTATTTGTAAGAATTCTAATTCATTGTCATCCTGTACATCCGGAAAAACTTTGGGAGAAATTTAAAGGTCAAATGTCAGAAGACTATTCAAAAATTGACAATATTGAAGCTGAAAAAATAGCTTATAGAAATATAAAATCAATGTTATTGAATGAAGGATATTGTTTAACCGATTTTCAGGGTTTATTAGATATAGATGAAAATTTTCCTGCGCAGATTGATGATATAAATATTTTTGAACATATAAAAATAGGAGAGCAGAATTATACTAAATTAAATGTTAAACAAAAAAATATAGTTGATTATATACTTGAAGTAATAAAAGATTCTTCTTCTAATAGTTCTAAATGCTTATATATTAATGGTTGTGGAGGATCTGGAAAAACTTTTTTATATACTACCTTATGGCATTTATTAAAAAGTAAAGGAATAAATGTTTGCAACATGGCATTTACAGGCATAGCTGCCACACTGCTTCCTAATGGGAAAACTGTACATAAGGTCTTAGGCTTACCTGTTCCATTGTACAATGATTCATCTTCAAATATTAAAGTTCAGTCAAAAGAAGGACAATTTTTAAAAAATATTGATGTTTTTATTTGGGATGAAGCACCAATGGCTCCAAAATATGCCTTAGAAATTATGGATAAGTTATTAAGAGATATAATGAAATCAAATGAAGTTTTTGGTGGAAAAATTGTAATTCTAGGAGGAGATTTTCGACAAATTTTACCGATAAAAGAACGAGGTACTAGATCAGAAATAATAAATTTATCAATAAAAAATAGTCATTTATGGCAACATTTCACAAAATACACATTAACAGAAAATATGAGAGCTTTACCAGAGGAAACAGAATTTGTAGAATTTCTACTTAAAGTTGGTAATGGCGAATTAAATGATATAGATGATAACATCGAATTACCAGAACATATTATTCAACAAGGAAATATAGATATTGCTGAAGAAATGTATAGTCATTTGATACAACAGAAAAAATTTAAAGATTTGTCAATGTGTGCAATTTTAGCACCAAGAAATGTTGACGTTGATGATATTAATAAGAGGGTGGTAAATCTCTTAGACAGTAAAGGTGAAAAAATATATAAAAGTATTGATTCTACTGAAAATTGTGATAATGGAAAATTTTCTGAAACTTTATTATCAGAATATTTAAATACTCTCTCTCCACCTTCTTTACCACCACATGAATTACATTTAAGAATTAATTCTGTTGTAATGCTTATTAGAAATCTTAGTATTAATGAAGGATTATGTAACGGAACAAGGTTAATTGTTTTAGATTTATCACATAATGTTATTAAATGTCAAATATTAACGGGAGATAAGAGTGGAAATATTGTCTTTTTACATAGAGTAACTTTATATTGTGAAAATTTATACCCATTTACTTTTAAAAGACGACAATTTCCTATAAAATTGGCTTTCGCAATGACTATTAACAAGTCTCAAGGTCAAACATTTAACAGAATATATATAGATTTAAGAAGAGATGTATTTAATCACGGTCAGATGTATGTTGCATTGTCGAGGGTACGTTCATTTGAATCCGTAAAAATATATTTAGGAGATAGTAGAAGCAATATGTATATAAAAAATTATGTTTATAGTGAAATTTTTGAATAATTGAGGGGCCGGATATATCAACTGCCGCTACGCACAGTCGTAAAGGACTATAGCAGTCAATGAGCAGTGAGCGCCTTTAAGCCTCTCAAATCAGCCTGGAGTTACCTCGGGGCGAACGCCGAAAACAGCCATAGTAAAGTGTATGAATTTTAATTTATAGGTTACTTTACAAAACAAAGAAATTTTAAAAGCTGTTTTATAAAAAAAATTGTGATTGTCAACTTAAAATTATACGAAATATTTTCATATTCATTCTACCAGGGTTGGTAAAGATCAGGAAAAGTAGAATTGCTCTGAAAAGTCAAGAATTTTTATGAAAAGAATTGTAAAGTAAATTAAATTTTTTAAATTCATGAGGTAATTCTGAATTTTGGTTAATTTTGTTTGCCTCATAATTATAAACTATTAATTGAATTGTAATAGATGCACGTTTACAAATGTCATAAATATATAACTTAACTTAGAAAGGTTTAAATTTTTAATTTTAGAAAATTTCAATTGCGAATAAATTTAATTTAGATTTTCTAAAGAAATGAGATTTTTGAAAAATGTAAATAATTCAAAATTCAGGCATCACAGTACCTTTTGCCCTCAAAAAGGGGAAAAGGGGAATATTTTTTCTAAAAAAGGGGACAAAAAGGGGATAAAAGATATACCTAACAAATAATAGTTTTGAGTGTCATATTAATAATGTATTAATATAAATATTACAATTTCTTACAGTTTTGGACTCTGGTAGGAAATAAGTTTAATAATAAAAATTTTTTTTAATATCTACATCACAAACAATATATATACAGTACCGTCCAAAATTGTCAGTCCACCCATTTTTAAAGACATGAAAAAAAATTTTTAATATAAAATTTATGACTTCTGTAAGGTCCTCTTTTCAAAATTTTATCGTCTTTCAAAATATAACCCGAAAAAAATTTTTGTTTTTATAAATTTTATATTAAAAATTTTTTTCTATTTCTTTAAAAAAGGGTGGACTGACAATTATATCGAAATGTTATAGCTTTGTAATGTTAATAAAATACTATACGTTAGATTTTTAAATGATAATTAGTTGTAATGACAGGTTAAATAAAAATTTCTTAGATTTTTCTCCTTTTGGTGACATCAGGGTGTCCACTAAAAGTTGGGGAAAAAATTCCAGGCTATTTCCCGGTTTTCCAGGCAAATATAAATGTTTTCCCAGTTAGTTACACAGGCCTGCAAAATTCTACATTTTTAAAATTTTTTAATCGCATTGGTTTTTTTTATGTAGTTTTGTCTGCTGAACACGATCCCGGGTGCCAAAATTGACCATTACGTCAGGATTTTGAGAAAAGTATGGGTAAAGAGATAAAAAATCGTGTTTCTGAGGGTTTCCAACATTTCTTTTTGTCTTTAACCTGACGTGCTAGGACTTCTACAAGGTCTTAAATTTAAGCTTGAAAAGTGAATTTTAAGACTAATATGTAAAAGACCAAAAAATCCAAGGATTTTGGAAAAAGTAAGAATACAGACCCCAAAAATCGTGTTTTTAGGGTTTTCAGTAGTTTCTATGATAACTTTATTTTTTATTAATCTTTTGAATTGGCGACATATATATATATATATATATATATATATATATATATATATATATATATATTTATTTATGGTTCTGAATGTGGTGAACACGAATCCGATGTCAAAAAATCTGTCAATTTTTTAAAACTATAGTTTTTGTAGGAGTTCAGACAGTTTTTGTGTTTAGTTTATTAAATTAAACAAAATTTACTCATATAAAAGTATTTAAAGAACACTAATGTGAAACTTAATACCAGTATGAAATATCGGCAGTTGACAGCTGTCAACTTATCTGTTTTTCTGTTAAAATCGATGAGAGTTTTTGACAGTTTTTTACATTAAATTTCTCTTATAAAAATACTTTCAGACCACTGAGATAAACCTAAATAGTAGAAAGTAATATTTATTTTTATTTTATTTGTTTATACACCCGCTCAGATTATCTCACGTGCCGGTAAAATCCACGCCAAATGTGCGCGAACCAAGTAACTCTTGGTCCTACAACGTCCGCCAAGCGAAGCATTTATCCAACTTAGGTAATCAGTCAGTTAGTATTATGTAATATTGACAGTTGACAACTGTCAATAAGGCTGTCCATCATTTGAATTGGAGACTTTTTACAATAAATTATTTGTATACAAGTGTTTTTAAACGTAATAAGATTAATTCTATTAGCGACATATATTCTTCACAGTTGACAACTGTCAAAAATTAATAAGGAAATTGTATTTTTTAACCATGTGGAAAAAGTGGATTTCTGTGCAAGACACCTTTCTTTTTAAAAAGCACACGGAGAAAAAAATCAAGTGTTTGTAGTATGGAGCCCTTTTATGCTAAGTTTTTATGGATGTTCCTGCTACAGTTGCATGAAACTATACCGAAAAAGCGTGGATCTCTTGCAATCGCAATATACGACGTCCCATGCGTCTAAAGGTAGAAATCTCACGCTTACTGCGCATGTGCATTCTCTTGCTAAATAAGGTTAACTGTTCATACTACAAACGCTTGATTTGTTTCTCCGTGTAGTTTGGATTTTTTTTTCGGATTTGTCAATTTTTAAATGAACTGTACGCCATTGAACGATTAACTTTTTGGAGGTCCGAATTGGATACAATCTACAGATTATGATATTTAAGATAAATTAAAAGAAAACCATTATTACTATTCTCTAAATATCTACTAAGGTAGGCAAAAAATATTTTCTTCATATTTATAATAAAAGAGCTAAAAAATCTTAAAGATTGGATGGAGATTAGAAGAAGTAATTATTCTAAATGGTATTTCACTATATCATAGTATTGGTGTAAAACTGTATTCATAACATAGTATATTTTATAGTTTGAAGAATGGTAAATGGGCGCGCGTAGCGCGCAGAAGTTGTTCTAGTTTTATATAAATATAGTTGTTAATAACAATGATATTTATTACTTTAAAATTATTTTGAACAAAATGGATATAAACTACTTAAATATACATAAATTTGTCTGCAAAAAATACAATTTTTTAAAGAAGGACCAGAGTTATCTATTTGTTAATTAACGAAATTATTTAAATAAATTGAATTATGCATTATTATTAATCAGGTGGTCATACTAGACTAATTTAAATTGATTTAGATTATGAGGACTGAAAAAATAAAAAATAAACACGATTTTTTTCAAAATTCTTGTAAATTGTTTACTATAAGTAACAAAAAAATATATTAACAATTAATAATTAAAACAACGGTTTCGGGGAAACTCTTAGAAAATTTATCTCCTTTAATTCAGGACCAAGAACATCAAAATCGGATAAAATTTGTAGGCTCTAGACAAATTTAAAAAGTAAAGTGTAAGAATCCAACTGTGCGAGGCGTCCCGGACACTAACACAGCGCTGGCACCGAAACGTGGTCGCGTTTCCACAAAAATTGCAATATCTCGAAAACTATTTGAGTCTCCATTGATTTCTTTATTTTGAATAAAAGGTGAAATTATAAGGAATATTTTATTAATTGACAAGAAAACTCAAAAATCGGTCCCGCTCTGGCAAAACAGTTTCAAAAAAAAAAAATTTTATTATGTGATAGTCAGAAGAAACATGATTTTAAGTATAAGCCTTCCAAATTTTATTAAATTTCATTGAAAACTTTCGGAAATATTAAGATTTAAAAAAATTATAACAAAAAAATTCAAAATGGCGTAACTTCAACAAATTTCAAAATTTTCAAAAAAATTTTGGCACACTAGTTTCTAGTATCCAATACTACAATTTCACCAAATTACAGCCTAATCCAAAGACCCCACGCAAATCGCATATTTTCTGACGGATTCTTACCCACAAATGTCAAATTTTTCTGAACACTTTTCAAAAAGTTGCAACCTATGAAAATGGGACAATGAAAATTCACTGTTAATGAAAATTATAACTATCTTTATTACTTCATATCTCTGATTATATTTTAAAATAAGTGTTAAACGTAGAATCATTTTTTTTTCTTTTTTGAACTGAAATGTCCCCTTAATATACAGTGCGGGGCAGAGTGAGGTACCTAAGTGTGGGGCATGCCGGATGCTACGCCGATTTATTCATCTATTTAAAGACAATATATTTCGAGTCATTTATACTATCTATGTTTTACTATCTATATGGGCAAATCTCTGGAAACTTTGACATTTGAATTTAAATTTTTTTAAAAAAATTTTTGTGTGCACAATTTTGATATTTTTAGTATTACATCTTCGACCAAAATAGATTTTATTTTTATTACTGTACAACCATTATTTGGTTGCCTTCTATTTTAAAATATACATTTTTGGAAAGAAAATAATGTTAGGTTATCTAAATCTGTAACAAGATATACATAAACATTTTATCTCCTACACTTAAGTAAGTTATTTTTCAGTATCACAAAAACATAATTAAACATGAAAATAAATATAATAAACGTCTAATACAACTAATAAGGACAACATTACAATAAAAAAAATTAATGAACATTTTTTACATATAATTATTTGAATTAGTAACTTGAACTTTTCTAATTATTTGATTGGCTAAATTGTTTTGAAAAAATATCGAGGATTTTAATATAACATTGAAAAAACACTAACAGTTTCATGAACGTTTAATAAAAAATATATAAATATTACTTAAATGCCTTCCGTTAATAATTTTTCATTCCGCGTTTCCTTTTTCTCGTTTTTTATTTTCTTTTCTTTCATTTTGTCACTTTTTATTACATTTTTGGTTACTTCGTGATAAATAACATGGAACGAATAAATGCGAATCTTCAGATTGATTGGAAAACGATTGATTTGACCAAGCGACATATTTGACGAGCGACAATTTGAATATCCACGTAAAAAAAATAATTAAATAAGAATTATAATAAATAAAAACACATGCACAGTTTTAAGTACATCTAAAGTAATATGTGCCCCAATTTTGGAGCAAATTAAATAAGAAACTTTGGAGTAATTAATGATTTGACCAGCCACATATTTTTCGTACTACACTAATATCACAAGTAACCAACAATTATTTTTCTTAAAATATAGTTGAAAATAAAAATAAAAATCACGCACATTAAATTTGAATTACAATTCAATTGTGCCTCTTATTTCAAATTTTTTCACTAAGTTTTTTAATGTTTATTTTATAAAACCATTTTGATTTGACCAGCGACACAAAAACTGAGGGACACTTTAAGGGGAGGGACCGCTGAAAATTTAACTTATCTAAATATTTGTTGTTTATGGACGTTCAATATTTTTTTGACAAAGTTTGATATATAAAATTAAAAATTGCTTTGAAAAATTTAAAAAAAATTAATTAGTTAATAATTTTTTAATTAAATATCAAAAATTTTCAAAAAATAAAAATTTGAACTACTGTCGTAATTTTCAATATTTTGTATTGACAATTTTTTTACATACTTATTTCATGATTCTAAACAATCAATCGTAGGGGAGAATGGGAAGTTATGAAGCACGCTTTGTTTATGAGTTGTAACTTCAAAAAGAAATTTTTTTTCAAATTTTCTCCACTTGAATCTCTAAAGGGTCTTCAAATATGCTTACTGGTTGAAGAATTTGCATAAAATAAAATAAAATCGACAATTTTTTTTCACTTGGGCTATAAAGCTGCTTTTTCAAGTTTTTAAAAATCATGGGGAGTTGTAAAGTACTACTAAACATCGTTAAAAATGATATTTTTTGGTAAATATTCTTTATTGAGATTTTGCATAAATCCTTTTGAATTTCGAGAACCTAATCATTGCTGAGTATTATATAGGTGAACTTATCTTTTTGATTTGTTCGCGAATTTTGTAAGAATTCTACAAAATGGAACACTCAAAAAAACTTTATAAACGAAAGGTTGAACACATTGTCTTGAAAGATATGCAAAATATCTGCTATCAGAATGAATCCAATTACAAAACGAAGATATTAGGTGAAAAAACATTCAGAGTAAGTGACATCTATCAAAACAATTACTATGCGAGATCTATGGCCGTGCTTCACAACTCCCCACGCTTCATAACTCCCCATTCTCTCCTATGTATTTTCAAAAATTTTAATTTTTTCAAAAATTCGAATTTTTTGAAAAATAAAAAAAATGTTAAATCAGTTAAAAATTACTTTTATTATTTTTTTATAGTGTAATATGATTTCAGTTATTGAAAAAGTGTGAAAAAATGTTTGATACCGATGAAAATGGCCAATTTTGATTGATTTAAATTTTACTACTGGTACTGAAAAAATTCAACTACTTCTACATTTTTTAATATTTTTTGTTACTAATTTTTTTATAGGCTCTTTTTACGATTCTGAATAATCAATCGTATGAATTTAAAAAAAATTTAATTTTTTCAAAAAAAAAATTTTTCAAAATGGTCAAAAATTTTTTTTTTTTAATTTTAACATTATAGAATAAATTTAGATCCTTAATAATGCCAGAAAATTAATTGGCACCTCTCAACAGCGTAAATATCGTAGGGTTGAAATTTCACCGGTCCCTCCCCTGAAAGAAGATTATATCTTTTATAATGTTTACTTCTTATTTTTCTTAAGTTTGTTTATGGAATTCTTAAGATATTCTTAAATAGTTTATTACAGTAAAAAAACGTGTTTTTCAAAAAAAATCTTATTGAAACAGTTAAAATACTTTTAGAAAAAATGAAAGTGACACTTGCAAAATCATGGTATTGTGAAATTTAATAAAGAAAAACATAGAATAAATAAACAAAATAATTTATATCAATGGTTAAATCATAATCCTTATTTTCTTTTTAAAAACATGTAAATATTTAAAAATCATTAGTTTTCATATTTAGGCTGTTTAAGTAAAAATAATGTGAGGGACATAAAGGTTAAAAGTTCCAGAGATTCGCCCATATATCGATATTTTGCATTATTAATGTTTTTTTTTAAATTTTAATAAATGTTACTTATTCTTTCATAATTAGAAAGAATACAACTTCTCGTTTGTATTTATATTCTCATACAAGAAGAATTTAATAAATTTTGAAATAATATTCTGTTTTGTATGGTTATGTGATACTTTTTAATCCTTATTTTTTAATTCGATTATCGGAAGAGTGTTAAATGAAACAATGTTACATTAGTTGTGCAACGTTTCGATGTCTTGGTTTGACACCATCATCAGGCCACTTGTCATTTCACAAATTTATTTTAAAAAATTATTTAAATAAATAATTTGTTATATTTGTCACATTTGTAACATGTCACGAAAAAACATAAAATACGTCAAAAAATTAAAAGTATTTAATTATTATTATTATTATTATTCACTTTTAATTTTTTGACGTATTTTATGTTTTTTCGTGACATGTTACAAATGTGACAAATATAACAAATTATTTATTTAAATAATTTTTTAAAATAAATTTGTGAAATGATAAGTGGCCTGATGATGGTGTCAAACCAAGACATCGAAACGTTGCACAACTAATGTAACATTGTTTCATTTAACACTCTTCCGATAATCGAATTAAAAAATAAGGATTAAAAACTACAATAACGGAAGAAAAAATCAACTATATGTTATGTGATACTATTTAGCACTCTCTCAAAAAATACGATATAAGTTCTTTCAAAAAAAATTTTCTCCGCTACTATGATAACTTTTTCAAACCTAAGTGTACAAAGAAGAATTCTGATGCTTAGTTGAATCGGTTTATTCGTTTGGTTCTCTGTAAACAGCCAATTACAAAACGGTCTCCTATTTTGACACACTCTCCCCTACAATATTTCGATTTTTCATGTTTACCGTTCAGATTAGTCAATTCAGGACACATCTGTTCAAAATTTACAAATTGTTTAAAGTAAATAAAGTGTGAATCGCGGAAAAGAACAATAAACTATTTATCTCGAATTTTGTTTGATTGGTTAAGCTAAATCGGCGTACAACTAAGCGTGATTTGTGATGTCGTCTAGTATTTCTTATAATCACTTTATGATGGGGATGATACTGAATAATTATTTTTCGATCCGCACAATATTGCCTTATATTGTTGACCCACAATCCAAAATCATCTAAGAAGATGTAGCGCTAAAGAAAAATTATAAACGATTGTTTACAAATCGTTTTACAGCCAACTCACTTAACCACGTTCTCGGACCAATTTTGATTCACTCCCACAATGAGCAATGAAATAGAAAGAGAACACTCGTTTGGCCTGAATGGAGGTGACTTGGAATATACTTATCGAAATAATTAAAAAACTGCAATCAAAAAATCCGTTACACAGGCACACACAAAAAAATAAAAATCCCAGAGTTCACACCCCTATCCCCTTGTTTTTTGGGTCGCTGAAACCAAATATGACCATGAAACATTTTTTTCATCGTTTATTTTCCCACTACCGCCTCCTTATACCTGCTCCCAGGGGTTGGAATTTCAGGTTTTAAAAAAAGTCGAGTATAGGGTGTCTATATTCTTGTTTTTTGGGTCGCTGAAACCAAAAAAGTCTACCAAAAACAAATTCTTCCCTCCCTTAACCCCCTACAACGTGCGGTGTTTGATCCTGTGTTTTGTGAGGTGCTAAAAATGAAAATTACCAAAAAAATAAGTTTTTCTCCTTCTTCCTCCCTTAAGCTTCCTAACTACCCACAGACACCTCTTTTTGCAGTGAAGGGGTAAAGTTGTCTGTTTTATGAAAATTCGTGTGGGGTGTGCTGATATGCTTTTATATATAAGAGGTACTGAATCTCATTCTATTGTTCCTGGGTTGCGCTAAGTGTAGTAAGTAGGTAGTATAATAGATATTTCTCTGAATATTCTTAATTTCAATGTACCAAAAAAAGATTATTGCACATTATTCTCAATTACCAAAAAAATAAAATATCAACCTCTACCTTGAGGAGGTTATGGGGGTTGTAGGGGGTTAAGAGAGGGAAGAATTTGTCTTTCCCTTAAAGATATAATTATTTGAATATTTGTCAATTTATATTTCAAAGAAGAGAACTATAAGCGTTGTTTATTTTTATTTCTAAACATCACGTAAGTCGTGGTTTTTTTGCTTTATTCTTGAAAATACGGGCGGTGAGATTAATCTGCGCCAAAGGATATAAAATCGCACTTGCAACGACCCCCGTAAAACGATGCTTGGGATATAAAGTTCGTTCGCACGTGAGTGATGAACCTTAAGTTCCGACTGAACTACGCCAAATACATATACTTCCATTTTTAACCATAATTCCATAGTTTTTAATGTTGTTCTCTGTCTTCTTAACTTTAGGCAAAAAATCGTTACAAAGTGTGATAATGACATTTTCTTCTGAAAGTAAAAATTTAATTTAATTTATTCTTCTTTAGTTTTAATTCTAAACAATTAATAATGATGTTGAAATTATAGATAAATTAAGTTTATTATGAAAATTTTTAATATTTAAATAACATGGTATCATAAAAATTGAATAATTCAATAACACTTTTATATTGTCCAAAATTTCAGAGAATTTTCCATTTAAAAGAGACATAGGGAAAAGGTAAGAAGCAAATTAATTCAAAGCCAAAAAATCTGGAAGATAAACTTTTCGGATCTTGAAACTTAATCATATAATTAATTATGTGTTTTTGTCTCATAATGTAAGAACCATACGAAAAAAATATACTATAAAATAAGCGCAAAAAATGAGTACTAACAATAATTTAATGGAGGGAGTGATAAACACGTATTTCGTATTATTGCCATTGCATTAAAGATAAAACTAAAAAGAAGAAGTACAGAATCCTGTCAAGTTTACGACTTTACTATCAAAGTACTGTTTGTTGTCGAAGCTAGATTTCATTAGATTTCCAACAAGAAATCACTTTTTAGATTTTTTATGACACCCATAAAATACATAAGAGGAAATTAGCTAAAAGAAAACTTTTATGGAATAATAAAGTTACTAAAGTATTTCTGATGTCTTTTACAGTTATACTAGCGCAAGAATAACGCGTGCTGAAACGTACATATGGTTTTCAGTATCTTTCTTCAAAAAAACAGAAAAGCTTAAATTGCATTCAATTTTCCCCTTACAGTCAAAGGATTTGTTTAAAATTGACTCATTAAATTTATTTTTTACTAGCGTTATATTCCTCACTCGCTAACGATCGCTCGGATGACAGTTTACTTATATCTACTTACACATATATTTATTATTTCACAATATTATTATAATATTTTAATTTTTATGATTTATTTAATAGCATCTTTACTGTTACTATATAATATAAGTAGTACATGCACCTTAATATGAATTTTCTACAAAATGCTTATATTAACCCTTTAACGACGAGATGTGTGCTGCTTTTCAACATGAATTTCAATCTCTTACAATTATCAAAAAAATCCATAAAAGTTTTCAAAAGTCCATATCCTACGAATGGCGTAATGATGATGATGATCCATTTGCAACAAAAGCCAAAACACCGAAAGTTTGGTCACAGGAAAAATTAAATGACGTGATAAGAAATCTAGGACTGTCAAAAGATGGAGCTGAATATTTAGCAGCTATGATGAAACAAGATAATTTGGTTGCAAGTAATGTCACGTCATATACTTATCGAAACAGACAAAGAGAATATACTGAATTTTTTAAAAAAGATGAAGAAAATATGATCGTTTCTTGTCATAATATAGAAGGACTAATGAATAAACTAAAGCCTAATGTTTATAAAAAAGATGAATGGCGACTGTTTATAGATGCCTCTAAGCAGAGTCTCAAGGCTGTTCTTTTATATAATACAAATGTGTTTGCCCCAGTCCCAGTAGCTCATTCAGTAGTTTTAAAAGAAAATTATAGTAACTTAAAGTTGATTTAGAAGAAATTAAATATAAGGACCATAAGTGGCATATTTGCGGGGATCTAAAAGTAATAACGATGTTGGTTGGGCAACAAAGCGGATTCACTAAATACCAGTGTTATTTATGCGAATGGGACAGCAGAGATAGAGCAAACCATTATATACGTGAAATATGGCCCAAAAGAACTGTGTTGGAACCCGGGAAGAAAAATATTGTACATAAACCTTTAGTTAATAGAAAAAAAGTTTTAATTCCACCATTGCACCTCAAACTCGGGTTAATGAAGCAATATGTAAAAGCCTTGGATAAAGGTGGTGAATGTTTTAAGTATTTGGTCGAGAAATTTCCAAAACATTCGGAGCAAAAATAAAAGAAGGCGTGTTTGACGGTCCTCAGATACGTAAATTATTAATCGACAAACACTTTGTTCTAAAAATGAAACCTAAGGAAAAAGCTGCATGGTTAAGCTTTAAACAAGTTTGTCTAGAATTCCTGGGAAATAAAAAAGCAACAATTATAAAGAAATTGTGGCAAAAATGGTAGACAATTACAAACGATTAGGTTGCTTAATGAGTTATAAGGTCCACTTTTTAGATTCTCATATTGATGAGTTTCTCGAAAATCTTGGTGATTTCAGTGAAGAACAAGGCGAGAGATTTCACCAAGATATAAAGGACATGGAAAAACGCTACCAAGGTAAATTGAATAAAAATATGTTAGCGGACTACTGTTGGACGCTAAAAAGGGACATACCAGAGGCCGAAAATTCCAAGAGGAAAAGAAGAGCTCCTCTTCGGAGATCCTTTGAATCAAAGAGGATAAGATATTCAAGAAACAAAGATTAAAAGGACTGTAAATTTGACATTTAGAATTTCTGAAAACTGACATCATATTCATTTTCAGCTACCCCGAAAACCCCAGAAAAACGATTTTCAAGTGGATCTGATTAATTTTTAAATTTTTTGTCCGCCATATTGGATCCGCCATTTTGAATTTCTAAGAACCGACTTCAAATTCATAATTAGCGACCCCAAAAACCCCCAAGAAACGATTTTCAAGGAAATCAGAGGAATTATTAAAAAAAACCGCCATTTTGGATCCGCCATTTTTAACATCTTGTATGTATTCAATTTTTATGTAATTAAAGACACTGAATTCAAATCAATAGTAAAAATATGCGAAAAGTCGGTTTAAAACATAAAAATTAAGTAAATCCCCATGCAAATCATATTCTCAGACTTCACCACCTTACTAGGCGTGTAAAAAAAATACCAGCACTAAACTTTTGGTCAGACTACTTTTTTCTCTTTAGATACACCCCAAGGATTTCAATCAGATTTGAGCTATTTTAAAAAAATCTTCATCTTACGAAAAATTAAGAAATTTTTTTGTTCTTCAAGCACCATTTTAAATTCAAGATCGAAGAAAATTAAAATTAGAAATAGATATTCTTCAAGTACAACTATCGGGAACACATTTCTGATAATTTTTGTTGTATTTTAAACGCCTTATGACAGAGAAAAAAATTCTTTTAAAAAAATTACATTGAAACAACTTGACAATTTTTAGTATTTTTGAAAAAAAGAAGGGTTAAATATTATTTTTGAAAATTTTGACCACGCCATTCGAAAGAGTGACTCCAAAAATAGTAGGATTTAGACTTTTGAAAACTTTTATGGATTTGTTCTGATAATTGTAAGAGATGTGAGTGACTACAACTGTAACATACCGAGAAAATGATTTTTGAATCACCCAGTTTCCTATCGGATTTTTCTGCAAGCATAGTAGGGTTGTATCAAAATAAAGAATAAAATAACAAATATATGGGGCAAAATTTCTCAATTGTCCTAACTTAAAATTGAAAGTCTTCAAATCGGGCTGATTTTTGCACAATCATTAGTACTATAGGAGAGTACTTTATGCACAAAATATTAAAATATTTTATTAAAAATTGTAGAGGGGGGAGGGTTAAACTTTTTGGTAACGTGTGAACAGTGGATTTTTTAGCTAATGTAGCTAAAATACAGTAAAGTGGATAAAATTTTGCCCTATATGTTTTCGAAACGTTTTTTCCCCCTCTTTCGAATGGTGTAAAAATTTTTTTTTTAATTAACAATTTAAGTTAATTTTTTCAAAATTAAAAATATTTTTGACTTTTTTTTGAAAATCGGCATTTTTTTCTCTTTCTTTTGCCTTAAAATAAAGCTTATTATATGTACTTTCCATACCCCTTTAGTAAAAAATTCCGTTTTTTTTTGATTTCGAATTATTAATTAATTAATTAAAATCAGTAAAAAATTACTAAAAAAAGAAATACTTTTCAAGCAAATAAACTTTTCTCAATTATGAGCTTATCATCGTAAAGCTGATTAAATTCCGCATCCAACGAGTATAAATACATCTATTTTTATAAATAATTGTTAAATAAATAAATAATTGAAAATTTATTTTTTAATTTAAAAAAAAAATTACATTTCTTTCTTCTTTATTGCTTTAAAATAAAGCTCAATATGTGTACATTCAATACCGGTTAAGAAAAAAATGCCGCTTGATTGGTTTTCAAATAATTAATTATCTAATTAATTAACTAATTAACAGTAGTAAGAAATTACTAAAAAATGAAATACTTTTCAAGCAAATAAACTTTTTTCAATTATGAGCTTATCATCGTAAAGCTGAATAAATTCCTCATCCAACGAGTGTAAATACATCTAATTTTTAAAAATAATTGATAAATAAATAAATAATCAATTATTTATTTACTTAATAATTATTTATAAAAAACAGTTGAGTTTATGATTGTTGGATGCGGAATTTGGTATGCTTTCCAATGATAAACTCGTAATTAAAAAAAGTTTATTTGCTTGAAAAGTATTTCATTTTTTAGTAATTTCTCACTACTATTAATTAGGTAATCAATTAATTAGATAATTAATTATTTGAAAACTAATCAAGCGGCATTTTTTTAACCGGTTTTGAATATACACATATTGAGCTTTATTTTAAAGCAATAAAGAAGAAAGAAATGTAATTTTTTTTAAAAATTAAAAAATAAATTTTCAATTATTTATTTATTTAACAATTATTTATAAAAATAGATGTATTTATACTCGTTGGATGCGGAATTTAATTAGCTTTATGATGATAAGCTCATAATTGAGAAAAGTTTATTTGCATGAAAAGTATTTCATTTTTTATTTTAAGGCAAAAGAAAGAGAAAAAAAATGCCGATTTTAAAAAAAAGTCAAAAATATTTTTAATTTTGAAAAAATTAACCTCAATTGTTAATTAAAAAAAAAATTTTTACACCATTCGAAAGAGAAGGAAAAAACCTTTCGAAAACATATAGGGCAAAATTTTGTCCACTCTACTGTATTTTAGCTACATTAGCTAAAAAAATCCACTGTTCACACGTTACCAAAAACTTTAACCCCCTCCCCCCTCTACAATTATTAATAAAATATTTTAATATTTTGTGCATAAAGTACTCTCCTATAGTACTAAAGATTGTGCAAAAATCAGACCGATTTTAAGACTTTCAATTTTAAGTTAGGACAATTGAGAAATTTTGCCCCATATAAGAAATACAATTGAGGGGCTGGATGCTATAATGTGTTACGCGCCATGTTAAGTAAATGGCGCGTAACACATTATAGCATTCAGCTCCTCAATTATATGAAATTGTTTTAAAATAAAATACATAGTTCCCTTTATATCATGACCGAGTCATAAGCCTTTTTTGCGACAAAGTCGCTTGTCTCCTCGTGACCACGCCACGCCTGATCTTTAACCCATTTAGTCTTAAATGTCCGTATTTCTTTGTACAATTTTCAGCTTTCCGTTCTACGAGTTACGAATTTGGAAAAAATCGGAACATAGGTTTCTTTTATATTTGAGTGTCCTCTTTTAGAATCTGAAAGAAAATTTTAATTTTAATTTAATCATAAAAAGTTGTAATTGTTTAAACAAAAAAAGCAGTTTTTTAAGTGTTTTTTGTCATTAAAATTAGATTATTTACTCGAATTCGGTTGAGAAAAATCCGGGACAAGAAAATATCGCTTCCAAAATGTTGGGACTATCAAATAGGCATAATGCCGAAATTATATTTTTTCTAATTTCAAAATGGCGCCTCCAACTTTTATGCTTTATTTAAATAAATAAATGTTGTTTCAACAAAAAATATTGTTATCTGATATTATTTAACAATAATTTAAACATTTTTTATAAACAATTTAAAATCTGTGGGCCAAAATGGTAAATAAAATTTTTATTATTAATTCTCATTTCTTTTTGCAGTAGAAATGAATAATAAAAGTTAATAACTTAATTTAAACTTTTTTACAATGTTTAAGAATGTTTTAAACAATTTGCAAAACATGAAATAGAATCCTAGAAAAAAATTATATTTTATTATATTACGTTCTCTTGTAATCAAAATGTTGCTAAAGGTTTAAACTTTCATTTAACATTATTTAACAATATTTTAAAATGTTATAAACAATTTCTATAAACAATTGTTATAAAAAAATATTTTCAGAGTGGAAAATAACTTCTTTTCTATCCCACTAGCTTTCTTATGTCATTAAACAGGAAGCTAAAGTATCTAATGCTTATCAAAAATTTGTCAACAATGTATATAAATGTTATAAACAATTCTTATAAATAATTAGTTAAATATGAATTACCATAATAGAAAAAACGCATTTTTTTATTATATATTGCACTCTTCTAATACAAATCTTTGTTAAAGAGATAACCTTTCATTTAATATTATTTAACAATATTTAAAAATAGTAGTTTTTGTTTGTTTGACCGTATTAAATATTCATTATCTTACAAATGAAAATTTAAAAATGTTATAAACAATTTTTATAAATAATTTGAAATTCGTGGGCCAAAGTGGTTAAAAATTTTTTTATTTTTATCAATTCTCATTTTCAGTTTAAGAATATTATAAACAATTTTTATAAACAATTTGCAAAATATGAAATAGAATCATATACAAAAGTTATTTTTTTATTATTGACAAAATTTTAAAAATAATTTCAGAAAATCCTTTTTTTTATTAAAATTGTTTATAAAAATGTAAAAAATGGTAAATAATTTCAGACGAAGATTTTTATTTCAAATATCTATTCTGATAAAAAACCAAGCAGAAAGTGAAAAAACATTTATTCTTCCATCCCTGAACTGCTTTTTCTATGAAAATTGTTTATAACATTATTAAATATTTATAAACGATAATTTCTACTTTATTCTTATTATTAAATATTGTTAAATAACGTTAAATGAAAGTTTGAACTATTAGCAACACTTTGATTGCAAGAGAACGTAATATAATCAAAAAATAATTTTTTTATAGGATTCTATTTCATGTTTTGCAAATTGTTTATCAAAATTGTTTATAACATTCTTAAACATTGTAAAATAGTTTAAATTAAGTTATCAACTTTTATTATTCATTTTTACTGCAAAAAGAAATGAGAATTAATAATAAAAATTTTATTTACCATTTTGGCCCACAGATTTTAAATTGTTTATAATGTTGCAAATAGACCCTAGATTTTTTTAACTTTTAAGTTCAAAATTTTAATTACTGACAAAAATATTGATGCACGACGAGACTCTGATGTCTTTTCTTAAAAGAAAAGAGATGAAAATATCACATTATATTGTTTTAATTGTTTTTCTTGCGAGATTCTTGGTTTATCGAGACGATAATCGCTCGAAGTGCATCACTAGACAAAAATAAGATGTTCATTTTATAATATTTTGTTTTGAAAATTTGAAAACGTAACTGTTACTTATACGGAAATTTTGATAACTTTTTAAATTAACCTTATTTTTATAAAATTTCTGAGACAATTTGAAAAAAAAGACGGTGAGATTTTTTTATAATATTTACAGTTTTCCGGATTCTAGTTTTTCTCGAAATTTTTACATAATGATGAGTTTTTAAGCTCATATTTATAATGAGCGATAAAAATCTATAAATTAGTTTACTTCGAAGCTTGAATAAAAAAAATTGTTTTAAACAGTGCGATCATAATTATCATTTTAAAAAAGAATGTATGTTTAAAAAGAATAACTAATTTAAAAAACGCGTTCCCTATAGACTCATTAAGAACTTTTCATACAAAATTCTAAGTGGTTAATGAGCAATACGGTATCCTTTAAAATTTACAAAGTATTTTTAATACTTAATAATAGAAAATTCATTCCAGGACTAATTTTGCTCTCAAGAAGTAGAGAAAAGAAAGTAAAATTTAGAAGGAGGAGGAAAGGAGATAAAGCTCGTTTCTGAATATAGTATCCATTGTCGGTAGATTTATTTTATGCTCAACTGAAAAATTCTATTTCTTTCAAGAGATACTTTAAAGGTTTTTAGAGAGGTGAAAAAAGTATTCCGATGATGTCCAACGAGTTTCTAGATATGACGCTCTGCCTGCCGACAGAAAAGAGTGCTTCGTTTCATTTTCCCCGAAGAAAACTTTCATCGTGCTACTGCTGCTTGATTAAAAGTAAACGGGAACGTAATCTCGAATTCGTTACATCGGAGACTCACCACGGTTCCAGAGTATTGTTCAATGAGATAAGAGTGGTCGTCGACGTCGTCGTTGTTTTCGTTTTCGTCGAAAGAAACCTTCGAAACGAAAAGCTCATAAACTATTCTTCAGTCTCCTGTTAAACGATTTCCCCTTACCCCTTTGACTTTTCACCTGTTTTCCAACCTTTTATCATTTGTTCCGTATTTTATTCAACAACCTGGCAAGAAGTTAGATTACTTACCAATATAAATTCATTCAAATAAGGGTCAGGCTTAGCCAAACGGATCGGATAAATTAAAAAAAAATTTGTTTAATGAAATAGCCGGCTGAAGCTAGCAGTCTTACTCAGCACCTATCTTTAAGCGTTAACTACGAATATGTATCTTCATCAAATTTAATAATACTTAATGATTAAAAAAACATCGAATATTGTTATTTAAGAATCAATAATCACTAAATAGCAAATTTTGTAAGTTTTTAGTCATTAATTTCATTAATTAGTGGTTGACGCTTAAAGATAGGTGCTGAGTACGACTGCTAGCTTCAGCCGGCTTAATGAAATATCTTTTATTCTCATCTTTATGTGATAAAAATAATGTCATAAAAAATTTAAAACAAAAAAAAATTTTTTGTTATAGTTATTAACAATTAAAGTTTTTAACAATATTAAATAAAAATATTTTTTTCTTGAGTTCTTTTTAACCGATTTTAAAACCCAAATTGGCCTTTTTTTGTCTTGAAATGTAGAATTAAAAAATATATTTTGTTTAAAAAAATTTTTGTTTTTTATTGTTTTTTAAATTATTTATTTATAATATTATAATAAAAAAACCGTATTCTTCACGCTATACTCAAAATTAAAAAATACTTTTGTATTCTGCATAAATTTTTGAGTAAGAAACAATTGAGAAAAAAAATGGCTCGCTATTAGAAATAATAATATTAAATTATTTTTGTCGCCATGTAAGCCGTTTTGATGGTGTTCGCTGCATAAACAAATCATCGAACGCAGATAAATATTAGAAAAAACAAAAGAATCTCAAATTTAAACTTGATGTATAACGCGAAACAGCGCAGCGGGAGCGAACACCATCAAAACGCCTTAAACAGCGACAAAAATAATTTAATATTATTATTTCTAGTAGCGGGCCATTTTTTCTCTCAATTGTTTCTTACTCAAAAACGTATGCAGAATACAATAGTATTTTTTAATTTTGAGTATAGCGTGAAGAAGACTGTTTTTTATTATAATATTATAAATAAATAATTTAAAAAACAATAAAAAATAAAAAAATTTTAAACAAAATATATTTTTAAATTCTACGCTTCAAGACGAAAAAAATGCCTATTTGGTTTTCAAAATCAGTTGAAAAAAACTCAAGAACAAAATATTTTCATTTAATATTGTTAAAAACTTTAATTGTTAATAACTATAAAACAAAATTTTTTTTGCTTTAAATTTTTTATGACTGTCTTTTATAATGTGTTCTCAGAAGGTTAATTAAAAAAGTTTATTAAATTTTAATTGATTTTTAAAACGAAAAAGCAGTTTTTATTCGCATTTATATATATTAGCATATCAAGCGTGTGGTTATAGATTTTTTTCTTTTTTCACAAATTCAACGGTTTATTTTCTAGTGAGAACTGCGCGAGGACCACGAAAATTCAAATGCGACAGCTGCTATTTCACTTCCAGCGCATTAACTGTGCACTGTTGAGAGACGCGGTGGTGGCTGACGGCACAAGCTCTTACGCCCAACATTTTGCATGATTTCACGTGTCAGCGGCTTCGCCGCATAATAATCGCAAGTCCGTGCAAATTTTAATTACATATTCCTGTTGGGAATAAAAAAATAACAAAGTTTTTTTTTATTAAAAAAACATAAATAAAAAAAATTTCTACCGAGAATAATGATTCATGTTTCGCGACCAATACACTGATCCACATATAAAATATATTCATCATATTGCCAAAGATTTATTGCTTTCCAGAAAAAGCTACATATAATACAAAACGCACGTGTACACTGTAAAAAGAAGGCATCTTATTTTAAGATACTTTGGTAGTCACTTTTAAGTTGTTTCCAAAAAGTTATCCAAAGCATCTTAAAATGCATTAGTTTCTAAGATAGAAGATGGAAAAATAAGATGTTTTAATCGTTTTAAAAGTGATTATAATGTATTACACTGATATGAAAGAGACTGGCACATGGTCTTAAATTAAAACATGAAATGTACACTTTAAGAGCTATATATTCTCACAGCGAGAAGCTGTTAATTTAAGAATAATTTTTTTTTTATTTTTAATGTTTTTAATGAAATTGACAGACAACATTTACTTCGATACTGTAGAATAACCAACTGCAATATACGAACAAGAAAATTCTGCAAAACCTGATAATTACATTACTGTAATAGTTTTTTTAAACAAGCCCATACAGAAAAAATTCATTTTTAACCTAATTAATTTTAGGATGTTATGAATTTCGGAGAACATTTTTTTTATTTTTTAAAATTATTTAAAGGGACTGGGAATTCAACGCGAAAACAAAGACCTAACAACCAAACTAACCAACTGAGCTAAATGGCCAACTACTGAAACAAAAAAAAATTTTCTCTTAAGCTGCAAGATATACCAAGATATATAATAAAATCAAAGGTTTTGGCGTTGGAGAAACCGTGTCTAAAGGAGTCATATTCGAAAAGTTATCTGTCGACGGATGTGAAGCGGGTAAGGCCCGTTTTAGAGTTGTAAAAGACAACGCTCAACGCCACAACGTGATTATTGGTCGAAAATATACCGACCAGCCACAACTTGCTTATTGCCAAAACGACAAACTCGAATTTATAAGTCGCGAAGATTTTCCCTTCAAATCTTATCCCGAAGTAGAATGTCGCAAAAGTTTTGAGTATTCGTTTGTGAATGAAAACACTCGAAGTCCCCAGCTTCGATCAATTTTATAAATGTGAATGAAAATGTTCATAACATCCTTTTACCTTTCGAAAATTTGAGTAATAGTGAAATTGAAATTAAAATCGGTGAAATTCTAAATTCCTCGGTTGTAATTAACGAGCCTATGACTAAAATTAAACCGAATTTGAGCCATCTTGATGAAAACGATTTAGCAGAAGGGTTATCGTTAACTAGGGACCAATATGATGTACTTTTAGAATTACTTAACGAATACAGAATGTGCGTTGCTTTAGATACTACCGAACTAGGATGTACCCATCTCATTAAGATGGATATAGTTGAAAAACCGGGTACTGAACCGACTTACGCAAAACCTTATCCGACTAACAACGAAAAGAAAGAAAAGATCAAAGCTAAAGTCGCGACGGCTCATTTCGAATTGTATTAGATTATTTTCGGCCCTTATGACAATAAATTAGCTCTAACTTATTTCAACGACATATTATTACACGCTAAATCTTGGAAAGAATTGCTATCGAAATTAAAAAAATTTTCTAGTTGTTGAAGGACGCTGGTCTCACGTTAAATTTAAAGAAATGCAAATTCGGCGTTGATTAGGTTGACTATCTAGGATTCACCTTTGGGAAAAATGGACTTGTTCCGGATGCGAAAAAGGTTCAAGGGATTACTGATTTTACCGTTCCGAAAACAGAACATCAAGCTCGTAGTTTTCACGGTTTGGCAAGTTTTTTTCGGCGATTCATCCCTGGATTCGCCTATTGTCGAGTTATTTAAAAGGACACAAAATTTGAATGGAATAATGACCGCGATAAAGCGTTTAGGGAAATTATCCAATGTCAGGGTGTTATAATCCGAAGGCGAATAAAACCGAGCTTTATACGGATGCGTGTGCAGATGGACTCGGAGCGATGCTATTTCAGACGAATAGCGACGGATCATGTCCCTTAATTTATGCGATTAGCCGATAAACCTCAGAAATTGAACGAAACTATCACTCGTCGAAACTAGAATTGCTTGCAATTATTTGGGCAATCAAGAGATTAAGAACGCTTCTTATCGCAATACATTTTCATGTAATCACAGATTGCCAGGCGCTAGTTCACATAAACAGAATAAAAACGAAAAATCCGCAAATTGTTAAATGGTTGAATTTGATTTCTGATTACGACTTTGAGATACATCATCGACCTGGTGAGCGAATGAGACATGTTGACGTTCTGTCGCGAGCACCGGTCAAAGATCCTGAAGATTCCATAGAAAACACTGCTGTTTATAATGTTATGATTCCCGAAGATGAAATCACTATGTATCAGCGTAACGACGAACTATTGGCTCGAAAGATAGATTAGATATTACAAGAGGATAAAAGATCACGCACGCGACGAGAACATGGCAAGATTCAAGATTATCTTTTGCGATAGATTGGATATTACAAGAGGATAAAAGATCACGCACGCGACGAGAACATGGCAAGATTCAAGATTATCTTTTGCGAGAAGGTATTTTATACAAGAAAAGTTTACAGGATCCGAATAAAGCACTATATGTAGTGCCGCGAGCAATACGGAAAGCCGTCGTCATTAAGAATCTTGATCTGAGTAGTCATTTTGGTGTTGACCGTACGCTGTCGAGAAAATCTGAAAATTATTACATTCCAAAACTGCGAAGCTATGTACGTCGACACATTGCAACGTGTATCTACGAGTATAACTCCTTTTGAGTTACTCTACGCATGTTTCCCTCGATTTAAGGCAGGCCTTGCTTGAGAGCTGACAGAAGTATCCGAGACTTACCGCATACCTGAAGAGATTCGATACGAAGTTATAGATAAGGTAGAGTGAGAACAAATGGAAGCAAAAGAGCGTTATAATCGGAATCGTCTTAAAAATGTAAAATTTAACGTAGGAGATATCATTGTAACAAAAGCGTCAAAAAATTCCAACGGGGAATCAAAATAATTGCAAGCTTGAAACAAAGGCCCGCTAGTGATCACAAAAGTATTACCGTCGGATACTTATGCGGTACAAAATCTAACTGCGAAGGTCAGGTCGAGAAGGTCGACTACCGCACATGTCAGTCAAATCAAAATTTGTCGAGGATTCGAGAGTAAGAGCGACGATGAAGATGCAAACGAGAGTGAAAGCGAAACCGAATTGCCAGAACAGAATGAATGTCATGAAAACGAATGTCACGATAGCAAATAACGAAAAGAATATGAGTGAACTATAAAAATCAAATAATTGTATAATCTTCGACGAAGTACGCGAATCTGAAATAGACCGAACAGATTATAAGTGTGTTACTTGACAAATGGGCATGGAGGACCAAGGCAGATTATTAGTTATTAATTATATTTTCCTAATTCAAATATACCGCCTTTCTTCAAATTGCAATTTGGCAACAGCGTAATTAGGACGCCAGTCCGTGTAGCGACGCTCGAGACGGACAGTTCGTGCCGAGCAAGAAGGATAAATGTATCATATGGAATCTCGAATCGAAAGAGTGAGAGTAATAAACGAAGTACTAGGTACGAGTGTAACGTGAACGAACAAAGAAACTCGTTAGTTTCTTTAGTTAGTCGAAATCACCGAAAAAAAAATTAACGTGAGAAACGGAATTATCGAAGTTTATGTAAAGAGTCTATTTTTTATGTTCTAAACTGAATAGTTACAAATAACGTAACATAGATATATAACCTAGAAGATAGGACTATAGAGAAAATTAAAAATTAAAATGGTGGTTCAAAAATGGAGTTTGAAGTTCAAATTTTTTTCAAAATTTGATTCGAAAGTACGAAATTTTCAAAATTTAAAAAACCGGATCCAATATCGCCAACAAATTTTCAAAAACTAATTAGATTAGCTTGAAATTTGTTACTCAAAATGTCGGATCCAATATAGCCGACAATTTTTAAAAAAACTCATTAAATTTGCTTCAAACTTGTTACTCCCAAGCTTAAAATTAAAGGATCCTCTCGGGATGCTGTACAGGTCCTGTGCAGGATTCTATACAGGATCCCGTACTGGTCCTGTACAGGATCCCGTACGGGATTTTGGGACAGGGTTCCTGTGCAGGTTCCGATGCAGGAACCTTAGCTATCAAATGTTCCTGTACAGGAAACTTTTTAATTTTTTATAGTTTTTATATGTTAAGCAACATTTGACATACATAGACTTCACATTTTAATATGTTAGGCTCGTATATCAATGTTGGACAGAAAAATGTATTGCGCATTCAAGAAACTCATAGAAAACTACTACGCAGGAGTTAAAAATATAAATAAATTAATTGAGGAAACCGTGTAGGATCCTTTACGGGTTCCCTACAGGGTCCTTTACACTTAAGTACCTGCAGTTTACAAAACTGCAAAGGTTCCTGTATAGGAACCTTTACAAAGTTTCCTGTACTGGATCCTGCAAGTGTTCCTGTACAGGAACCTTTACAGAAATCTTTGATAACTAAGGTTTCTGCATCGGAACCTGCACAGGAACCCTGTTTCAAAATCCCGTATAGGATCCTGTACAGGACCAGTACGGGATCCTGTATGGAATCCTGCACAGGACCTGTACAGGATCCCGAGAGGATCCTTTAAGGATCCTGTACGGGGATTTTAAGCTAGGTCGGGGATATTGGGGTTGCGGGTCACGAATCTAGAGTCCAATTTGTAAAATTAAACATGGCGGATCCAATATGGCGGACGACTTTTCAGTTAAAATTCGATAATCACGTTCTTTAGCCAATAAAATACTTAAAATATTTTAAATGTTTCCCAACTTTCTTCACGTGTAGGTGGGTCGCATGAAACATCCACAAATCTCATTTGACATAATAAAAAATAACCGAAATTGACTTTGCCGGAGCACCAGTTGCCATAGGCTATATTTATTAGAATAATTATTTAATCTAATTTTTATTTTCCCGACTATTCATCAGCTCTAACTTATATTTTGCAGATGTTTTATTTAACAGAGATTTCGTTAGACCGATAAAACATTTGACATTATTTTCATTTGTTCGATTGAGTGTTTAAACTAATTTTTGATTTACCGATATTTCATCTGTTATAATTCTAATTTTTCTAAATCATTAATTAATTATTTTATTTTATTCGAAATGTTTTTAACCTAATTTTCAATTGTTCGAAATGTAGTGAGTTATAAAATTAATTCCATCGAAATATCATTCGTTATAAATACCATTGTCTCGAATGATTATTTACCAGTATTAATTTTTTACAGAATTGTCATATAAACTATATACTATTTGCTCTAATGTTTATTTAACAAAAATTTACTTGCCTCAAAGTAGTAATTAGCCGAATGTTTATTTGTCAGAAAGATTATTAAATCGAATTTTCGTTTTGCCGAAACTTTATTACACCTAATTTTAAAGTGTTCTATTAATTGTTTAACAAATCTATTTCTACTTTATTTTTATGTGACATAATGTTTTTTATTCGAATCGTCGTTTTGCAGAATTACCAAAAATCAAAATTAACAAATTCCATAATTTCCATACGAGAGAAATCTCAGAGACGCATGATTTTCCCCTAATCGCCAAGTAGTCGAATTGTCATTTGGTCGAATACCAAATCGTCGAATCGTCATTTGGTCGAATGCTTAAAATGTCAAATTGTCAATTGGTCGAATGCTAAAAATGTCGAATAGTCGAATGCTCAAAACGTCGAATCGTTAAATAGTCGAAACCTCAAAACTTCGAATCGGCAAAAAGTTAAAAAATTTGTTTAAAAATGCTTGGTTTAAGTTAATGATAACTTACATCAAACAAATTTTCCGACTTTTTTGTCGATTCGACGTTTTGAGCATTCGACCATTTGACGATTAGACGTTTTTAGCATTCGACCAATTGACAATTCAATGTTTTTAGCATTCGACCATTTGAGAATTCGACGTCATTCGACTATTTGATGATTCGACGTTTTGAACATTCGATCAATTGACGATTCGATGTTTTTAGCATTCGACGAATTAACTATTCGATGTTTTTAGCATTCGACCATTTGACGATTAGACGTTTTTAGCATTCGACCAATTGACAATTCAATGTTTTTAGCATTCGACCATTTGAGAATTCGACGTTTTAAGCATTCGACCATTTGACGATTCGACGTTTTGAACATTCGACAATTTGACGATTCGATGTTTTTAGCATCCGACCTGTTGAGAATTCGACGTTTTAAGCATTCGACCATTTGACGATTCGACGTTTTGAACATTCGACAATTTGACGATTCGATGTTTTTAGCATCCGACCTGTTGACAATTCGACGTTTTAAGCATTCGAACAAATGACGATTCGACGATTTGGTATTCGACCAAATGACAATTCGACTACTTGGCGATTAGGGGAAAATCATGCGTCTCTGAGATTTCTCTCGTATGGAAATTATGGAATTTGTTAATTTTGATTTTTGGTAATTCTGCAAAACGACGATTCGAATAAAAAACATTATGTCACAAAAAAATAAAGTAGAAATAGATTTGTTAAACAATTAATAGAACACTTTAAAATTAGGTGTAATAAAGTTTCGGCAAAACGAAAATTCGATTTAATAATCTTTCTGACAAATAAACATTCGGCTAACTACTACTTTGAGGCAAGTGAATTTTTGTTAAATAAACATTAGAGCAAATAGTATATAGTTTATATGACAATTCTGTAAAAAATTAATACTGATAAATAATTATTTGAGACAATGGTATTTATAACGAATGATATTTCGATGGAATTAATTTTATAACTCACTGCATTTCGAACAATTGAAAATTAGGTTAAAAACATTTCGAATAAAATAAAATAATTAAATTATGATTTAGAAAAATTAGAATTATAACAGATGAAATATCAATTTTACGATATATTTGTTTAGAATTAAACATACAAATTTGACAAAGTACATTTTGGAAAGGTTTTTTCATCCTCTTTCGATTGGAAATAAGCATTTAAAAAAAAAAAATTTTTACCCAAAGAAATCAAAATTAAAAATAAATTTCAATTTTTGAGGGAGATGGATACGATTTTTTTTTTTTTTTAAACGAAAGCTGAGGTTTTTTCCTAAAAGGACATATAAATGATAAAGTGGGACTAAAATGTTTAAACATTGAAAAAAAGAATTTTCTCCAAAACGGAGCTAAAAACCAGGTTTAGAGCGCTCCGGCGAGTAGAAAACTCTTTTTTTCAATGTTTAAACATTCTAGTCCCACATTTTCGTATATAAGTCCTTTTAGTAGAAAACCTCAGCTTTCTTTAAAAAAAAAAGAAAATCGTATTCCCACCCAAAAATTCAAATTTATTTTTAATTTTGATTTTTTTGGGTCAAAAAAGTTTTTTTTTCAAAATGCTTATTTCCAATCGAAAGAGCATGAAAAAACCTTTCCAAAATGTACTTTGTCAAATTTGTATGTTTAATTGTTTAAGAGTAAAAAATTATTGAAATAAGCATTACACAAAAAGACCCCTTGATCACTTGACGTGGAATCGCTCATTTTAAGAAAATTGTAAAAGTACTAGGTTACTATAGATTCGTGATAAATTTAATAATCTTTAATATAGATTTTTATATTTATATATATAGTTTTTGTCTCATTTTCCATAAGAATAATTTTCAGATTCCAATAGAAATTAAAAATACCAAATTTATAGTTACATTATTTGTGTTAAAAAAATGGAGGGTTTAGTAAAAAATTGTTGTTCTAAATTAGACCGGAGTATACGCTGATTTTGTCTAATCTGACTGAACTAAAATATTTTCTTTTTACCAAGCCTTATTATATATTTATAAAATTTAACTTCAAATGGAGATCTAAAATCAAATTAAAAAAATTATCGTTAAGATAATAGACCCGAAAATTGAAAACTAATATATATATTTTATTTTTAAATAAATTTTTTTTCAGGTATGCGAATTAGAGCCGAACAGTGGTTTCTATATAGAAAAAAAGGTTCTCAAATTCGTTATAAAAAATTTGAAGACGCAAACTAGTTTAGCACGATCTTTTTTGTGCTCGATAATCAAAGAAGAATTTTTGGTAAAATGCAGCTTAATTGGAAAAAGAAAAGACCAGAGTGGACTTCCAAGATTTGTACTAACAGCAATTTTAAGTAAAAGTATTTAAAAAATATTTAACTTTTAAGCATTTTCTGTTTGGTCTTAATTTCTCATAGACCTCATTTTATTATTCAATTAATGAAACAGAGTTACCAACATTAACGTCGACGAAATGACATTAAAAAAGCTATACAATTTTATAACAACTATTGTCTTCTTTGTCCCGATTGGATTAAAAATCTGTTCAAAATTTAATGAGAACCATGATTTTTTTCTTTTTTTGGGTCCACGAAAACGTTGGTAACTTCAGTTATTAATTGAAGCGTTTTGTGCAGAAACAGCATAAGTCCATACTTAGAAAATGTTCTACACTACCGTCCGAAATTGTGCGAACGCTAACAGCTCGAGCTATTAAAAATCACACCCGCACAGAAACAGTTATAACTCGGTGAAAAATGAAGCTAGATGCTTTTTTTAAATTGCATTGGAAAGCCTATTAAATTTCCAATGAAATGCCACTATTTTAAGTTGTATTGCATAAATAGGAAGCGAGATATCATGTTATAAAGACAAAAAAATAATTCTATTTTTTTCGGAATTTCTTACTCTGACTTTGACTCCTGGCAAAGTTTAGCAAAGTTTATGAAAAAAACTGTTACTTTTACAAACAATTCCTTGTAACCAAAGCTTTAAATAGAGACCAAGAACAGCAAAAAATATTTACGGGTTTCTGAGATATTACAAAAAGAGTCGGAACGTGCAAAGCAGAATTTTCAATCATCGATTTCTCTAATTCGCCGTTGAGTCAATTACTTGTCTGTGAAAAAAGCGTCGAAAATTAATTTTACCAAGTACATTCTTACTGGGATCCATTTTTTAATTTAATTTATTATATATCGATATTTAAAAAGTGAATCCCAGTAAGAATGTACTTGGTAAAATTAATTTTCGACGCTTTTTTCACAGACAAGTAATTGACTCAACGGCAAATTAGAGAAATTGATGATTGAAAATTCTGCTTTGCGCGGTCTGACTCTTTTTGTAATATCTCGGAAACCCGTAAATATTTTTTGCTGTTCTTGGTCTCTATTTAAAGCTTTGGTTACAAGGAATTGTCTGTAAAAGTAACAATTTTTTTCATAAACTTTGCTAAACTGTGCCAGGAGTCAAAGTCAGAGTAAGAAATTCCGAAAAAAATATAATTATTTTTTAGACTTCATAACATGATATCTCGCTTCCTTTTTATGCAATACAACTTAAAATAGTGGCATTTCATTGGAAATTTAATAAGCTTTCCAATGCAATTTAAAAAAAGCATCTAGCTTCATTTTTCACCGAGTTATAACTGTTTCTGTGCGGGTGTGTTTTTTAATAGCTCGAGCTGTTAGCGTTCGCACAATTTCGGACGGTAGTGTACTTACCGATAAGTTAAAAAAATTTAATGTGATTATTTTATTATCTACTTGATATAAGAATTAAAAATTAAATTAACATTTGGACTTGTGCTGTTTCTGCACAAAATAAAATTAAAAACACAGAAAATTTACTGAATCCAGTAAATTATCAAAGTTTTATTAAATATTTAATAACATTTATTTAAAATATTGAATTTGGATATTTTTTAGTATCATTTTATAAATAATAAAATTGTTTTTAAAATAAATTTAACCAATTTTCAATATTTTCTAGTTTAAAAAAAAATTAAATCACCATTATCACTTTATATATTATTTTACCAGATTCAAAAGCTTCATTAAAAGATAATTTTTCAAAAAAGTGATTTTCGTAAACATTGCCTTATGCGGTTTATGCACAAAACGCTTCAATTCAATTTCTGTGGAAGTAAAATGCAAATTAATTAGATGAATGTGTTTAACAAATCCATAACTTTTTATTATATATATATATATTTAATTTGTTTTCAGATAAAACTAAACAGTGTTGTTTATTGTGTATTATTAAATTATGATATTTCAGAATGCGCTCGTACACATGCCAAAACATCTAAATGTACGCTATGCGATGATGGCGCGGTAAAAGACAGTTTGCGGTCAAAAATAAAAGAAATTAAAAAGAAATATTCGAAGAAACAAAAATGACGAAAATCAAGGGCGAAATTTTGTACCAGAAAAACATAAAATGAAATAATTTTCTTATGATTCTAATTTTGAATATCTGTTTAACACTTTAAAAAGTTTGTACCATTACCAAGTATAGTTTGATACAAGTTTAATATCAAAGATAAATCTGTTGTTGAAGATATCTTAATCATTCTTCTATAATTAATAACAAATAAATATACTAAACATAAATAGGCAAAAAGTAAATAAATAATTTAGATAAATTGAAAAAATCTGCCCTCGCAAGAGCGGACACATTCTCCTGCGCGCCCCGCGGCGCGCGAATATTGATAGTCGCGCTTTGCGGGCAAATAAATAGCGGTGGTCTACGATCGTTGGGCACTATTTGCGCTCTTGTGCCTGTTTCTAATTTGTATGTAAAAAAATTCCAAAAGCATTATCTTTTAAAATAATTATGCTAAAATATACTGATTCCTTGCCAAAAAATATTTAGCAATGGTACGAACTCAGTCATCTGAGACTATGTATCAGACATGAATGTATCTAGACAATTTAGAACAGTAATTTGTTATAAATCCCAATAAATACGCCGCCCGAGGTAAACGTCATGTAAATGTCTGAAAAGCTGCAGTTTTTATTAAATAACTATTTTTCTAATTGAGGGCAAATTTTTTTCTTATCGGTTTTACACTCAGAGACGTTAAATGAAAATAATACAATTTTAATTTTTTTGTTAGAACGTACAGAAAATATTTGTTTATTAACATTTTACAAACAAACAATATAAAAAATTATAAAAAATATATTCAAATAGTGCAATTTAAGACGAAAAAACTCATCTTTTTATTTTTAAATCCGTCAACTAGAACTCGAAAAATTTGTTTTTAATTGAACACAACTAAAAAATTTAAATGTTAATAACTTTTACAATTTCTTTTCTTCTTAATATTTTCAGGGATTTTTCAGAATCATTTTAAAAGTCAAAACAAAATAATTTGTTTTAAAAATAAACCTTTTTTGTTCTAAGTGAACCGTCTGACTGTCCCAAAGATTGTGCAAAATTAGACAGTGCTACAAATTAACCTGAAAATGATTAACTTAAACTTTAAATGTGCTCTTGACTATTTTCAATGCAATTAAAACTTTTCCAATACTTACAAACAATTTCTAACCCCCTGATCAAAATTTTTGCGTCAGGGACTTGAGTAACGTTTACCGATAGTGTTTAGCAAGTTTACGAGAATTTTTCTAGGAAATCCTCGAGAAATTCCCGGGAATTGACTCCTGTGAAATTCCCAGAAATCAGTTCCCGAGAGTTTCCCAGAAGTTTCCCGAGAACATTTTCACGTGGGTCTTGCACTTCTCTGCGCCGTGGCTGAACCTCTAGCAATTGAAGCAGGTAAGGTAAAGGTACCAATATCGGAACGCTTTTTAACCTAACTAAATTTCTATGATAAATATCATGGAATCAGAAGTGTTAATATGAATAATTAGGGTATATATTGAAAGATTAGTATTTTATTAATAGTATTTAAGCCCTAAAATGATTCTTTTTTATGAAATAAGAATAATATTAATTAAATTATAAAACTCTGCACTGTACCTATTACGGAACGATTATTTTCTGTATGTACGGGTGTTCCAAATTGAATGTCCCTATTAAGGAACACCTAGAACACCTTATTTGATTCAATAAGTCATTACAATTCTATTGATCTATCTCAACAATTTGAATATTAATTATAAAGAATTAAATACAATAAACAAATTCTAGTTTAATAGATAATTAAAAAGCCAATTTTTCTGGTAGAAAATAAATACGAAAATACTGAAAACATTTGAGGTTATGTTTGCTGTATATTTCCTGTGTGTTCCATTAATCGGGGCATGTAAATAATAAATGTACCTAATGTGGAACGGTAGTTTGATGGACACCTCAACTTTAAAGCTAAAATACAATTTAATATTTCTTATTAAATTAAATACTATACAGAAATAATAATTCTTATATCATGTAAAATTTATTAAAATGACTAGAATTTTCTCACCACCAATTTTAATTGCTTTTATTTCAATTTTTGTGATACTGTTCCGTAATAGGTACGAAATTTTAAAGTGTTCCGTTATTGGTACTTTTACCTTATATGGCGGTGGGTCTAGTGTTGGTATCGTCTCAATTGGTCTCAGTCCTCCAAACATCACTCACCTGGTCTTGATTTTGAGAGCCGCCTTCAATCTTTGACTCCGCTAATCCCTTTTTCTCGTCGTTTTTCTCTCTCCTTCGTCTCTTCCTCATGGACCTTTTTCTCGACTGGTATTATTTTAGGAATCGCTCCCTTATCCTCTGGTTGGTTTGGTAGTCCCGGTTGTAGAGATCGCGACCTGGTTGCTCTCGGTGTTTAGTAAACACCCTCGAAATCTTCCTTCCTCAATTGGGACTTCTCCCTCTCGTCACCAGGCCTTGTTTTTCTGGAAGCTTTTCTAATTCGACCGTGGTTCCTCTTTTCTCATGAATCAGAAACATCAAGTATGAAATCGTCTCCATGTTTTCCTCGCCCAACAGGTATTCGAGGAACGGGCGATGGGCTTATCTCTTATACCTGGTACAAGTATTCTTCAGAAGACTCAAAAGATTTTTACTCTGTGAGATCAGCTCCGGTTTGGTAAAGTATCTTTTTAAACCGCTTTTTACAGACATTGCTGCGTTCAATGTACGTTTATTTATTGACGCTTTTTATTCAGTAAGATATTTGACAGAATAGGAAAATTCCCTTTTGGACTCAAATTTTGAAGATCTTTAGCAAGAAGCAGATTTTTCGATTCCAGAACTTTTTCGACGAGTCCAAATTTTTTTATGGATGCAGGTTTTATTTCTGAAAAGTTCCTGTGAAGCGGTTGAAGATTGTAGCACTAGAAGAAATAAATAGAACTTCAGCTTTCACATTTTTCACTGTGTAGAGTTCGACATGATATGGTTTACTTTTAAGTTAGAGGTCTATCATCAAAGAAATTGTGAACTCTTATTACAAGTTCAGAAACGTTCTGTCCAAATGCACTGATTTCTTTTTAAAACTGTTATGTAAAACATGTATATCTAATTAGACAATGTATATGTGCGGCTTTCCGTGGATTTCTATAAGTTCCTCATTCAGAAGTCGTTGGACCATTTTATTAACATTAAGCCCGTCTACGCCAAGCATTAGAAACCTTGACCGAGAAAGATAAGCACTGTCAATGACCTCATTAATTTTTGAACACAGAGTTTCGCCTATGCCACTTCTAATAAAAAGATTGTAAATGATTATGTACTACCAAATCCAATGATTGCGACCAATATGTAACAATTATTTGCAGCTCTTTAGCATTTGAATTGAATGTTGATTTATCAAATGGCAGCAGTGTTGCCAGACCGTACCATGATTATGTAATCGTATCATAATTTAACCCTTCATTCTGGAAAATTTGTTGTTCACTGGTCAAACCGACATGTGAATTTCTGAGGTTAAGAAGATTAGAATATTTCTAGACTAAGTATATTTTGAGACAAATCGATTAATGTAATAGCAAGAAAACATGAAAATTATGTTAAATTAGCAGAGATAAAATTATGTGGTTTTGTAGTAGAACACAATTTATCGTTTAATACGTCGGAACACATCCCTGCACTTGTGAAGTCTGCTTTTTTGCAAAATGTATTATATTGTATTATATTGTATTGTATTGTATTGTATTGTATTGTATTGTATTGTATTGTATTGTATTGTATTGTATTGTATTGTATTGTATTGTATTGTATTGTATTGTATTGTATTGTATTGTATTGTATTGTATTGTATTGTATTGTATTGTATTGTATTGTATTGTATTGTATTGTATTGTATTGTATTGTATTGTATTGTATTGTATTGTATTGTATTGTATTGTATTGTATTGTATTGTATTGTATTGTATTGTATTGTATTGTATTGTATTGTATTGTATTGTATTGTATTGTATTGTATTGATACTGCTATACTTTATGTATACATTAATCGATTCGTTATTGTGCCAGGGATATAATTTTCCCAAGAATTGATGAAAATTTCAATAAATAAAAAAATTATTTCAAAAAATACAAAAATGTTTTTTAATTAAAAAATTGCTAAAACAATTTTTTAAAGATATTTTTTATATTTAAAATTTTTTATATTATTTTTTTCCTTGGGAATGATTTTTGGTATTCGTAGCCGTAAAGAAAAATTTATTTGATTCAAATAACCAATTAATTAACTATCTATTATCCATTAAATATTTACTTGAATGAAATAATATTTATTGGAAAAATTATTGCTATAAAAATAAAAAGTGATTAATATTTTGACATCTCGTAAGATTTGTGTGTGATGCCTGCTTTTTCTATCACATTTGTTACGGACAAGTATTTTGAATTTCCAAGGGAAATTCGCGGAACTTCGTTACCAAAGATGAAATATTCTAAAAGAATAAACTTCAAATTGAGATATTTTTCATAATTGTTGTTAAAAATGTAGTACGATGCCATTAATAATAATAAAGCTTCAAATGGCTGTGCGCAGTGCATATGCTCAGAATTAACGTAGGATTTCCGTTGATTACCGTCTGCATCAGCTGCTATCAACATCGGAGCGGTAATTTTTGAAGGAGTCTCTTCCTATAAAAGTTATTTATAGTAGTACCCCACATAGCACAAAAACTTCCAGGAAGTTTCCCGTGTCAACCTTCGGAAGTTACCCTTGGTAACATTCTGGAAATTTTCAGGAAATACAATAATATCTGCAGGTTAAAAGCTTCCCATATGAAATTCCTAGAAACTTCCTATAAGTTACCAGGAAGTTTCCAAAAATTATTAAATTTTTTTAGTGACATTATTATTTAATTTGACTTATTTATTTTAAAAGTTTTTAAAAAATTTAATTATTCAAATTTTGCATTGTTCTAAATAAATAAATGGGTTTAATTAAAAAAATTATCTTCATAACTACAGCACACATAAGGGTAAGGCGGACTCGAACCCCAAGTCTCATAGGATAGCCCTCGAAGCGAGCTTCTGGGATAGCGCTTTATGCGCTCAACAAAATCGCCACTTGACTTTACAGGGTTAGTTTATATATCATATATTTTATTTTATCTTTGAGCAAATATATATGATATATAGACTAACCCTGTAAAGTCATGTGGCGATTTGGTTGAGAGCATAAAGCGCTATCCCAGCAGTTCACTTCGAGGGCTATCCAATGAGACTTCGGGTTCGAGTCCGCCTTACTCTTATGTGTGCTGTAGTTATGAAGATCATTTTTTTAATTAAACCCACTTTTTTATTTAAAACAATGCAAAATTTAAATAATTAAAATTTTTTTGAACCTTTTTAAATAATAATTTTACTAAAAACATTTTTTAATAATTTTTGGAAACTTCCTTATAACTTCTAGGAAGTTTTCTTGAAGTTTCTATGGGAAGCTTTTAGGAAGTTTCCATGGGAAGATTCTAACCTGCGGACATTATTGTATTTCCTGGAAATTTCCATGAAGTTACCAAGGGAAACTTCTGAAGGTTGACACGGGAATCTTCCTGGAAGTTTCTGTGCTGTGTGGGAGTGTTATATTACCTATATAATATACTATAAATATATAAGTTAATTATAATAGTAATAAATATAAACTGCAAAACATAATTAAAAAAATTAATTAAGTAAAGGTAAGTTATATGAATAACATTTACGATTCAGTTGGTTTTGCGACTTTAAGTCGTGATGTTAAAGCATAGAATTTTATTTATTTACACGAGAAAAATAAGTCCAGAAACTTTTACACAACTATTGCAAACTAATAGATAAAGCAATTGTCGAAATGGAGTTCGACAAAATGTGATGGATAATACAAGATAACATTTCGAAGATTTAGAATGAATACTTATAATTTTGCTTCCTCTCCAAAGAAAGCCTTGTGGTGATGTTGATTTTGGAATTTCTTATAATCAACTATTTTGCAAATTTTTTAAGTGTAGTATATATAAGCGATTCCACGTCAAGTGATCAAGGGGTCTTACGGTGTAATGTTTATTTTAATAATTTTTTACTCTTAAACAATTAAACATACAAATTTGACAAAGTACATTTTGGAAAGGTTTTTTCATGCTCTTTCGATTGAAAATAAGTATTTAAAAAAAAATTTTGACCCAAAAAAATCAAAATTAAAAAAAAGTTTCAATTTTTTTGGGGGGAAAGATACGATTTTTATTAAACGTAGGCTGAGGTTTTTTACTATAAAAAGACATATAAATGAAAAAGTGGCACTACAATGTTTAACTATTAAGAAAAAGAGTTTTCTACTCATCGGAGCGCTTTAAACCCGGTTTTTAGCTCCGTTCAGGAGAAAATAAAATTTATTTTTAATTTTGAATTTTTTGGTTAAAATTTTTTTTAAATCCTTATTTCCAAACGAAAGAGCATGAAACAACCTTTCCAAAGTGTACTTTGTCAAATTTGTATGTTTAATTGTTTTAGTGTAAAAATTTATCGAAATAACCCTTTAACGCCCAGATGGACAAAATTTTGACATGAAGTTTGAGGACTTATTTCGGTACTTAAAAATCAATAGAAAAATTCACGAATTATCATTTCTTATGTTTTCATATACGCTCTATCGAATGGCGTTAAAAAACCATCAAAAATTTATAAACAAAAAAGTTATTAATGTTTTTTATAAAAAAAGTCCGATTTTTTCCAATTTTTGTTTAATTTTCTATCTTTTCTACTATAAAATGGCATAAAAAAAATTTCAAATATTACAAATAACGTGACATAGATATATAACCTAGAATATAGGATAGTCAAATCATGAGGTTTTTATTAATTTATCGTTAATTTGAGTGTTTAACTTGATTGGTTCTTTAGAAAAAGAAAAGGGCACATTTTGTCGGTCCTTTGCAAAAATATTCCGTATTTTTGAAATGGAGGGTCAAAAAAATTAAAACCTCTTGATTTGTCATCTTTAAAGTACTCTGAACTCAAAACAATTATTATCTGAATAACTTCCGAGAAGAACCAGATATATTAATGTTAGAGGCATTGATTATGTAGTCGTAGAAGTGAAAATTTCGATATTTCGGCAAATTATTCATAATAGAGACTTTGAAAAATTTTTAAATAAGTTTAATTTTTATTCTTTATCTTCAAATGACACAATAAAATCGTTTCCAATCATAAACCTTGTAAAAAAATTGATTATTAATAAAAAAATCGTCTTTTTTAGAAAAGGGCCCATTTTATCACAATCTTTAATTCCGTTTTTCTCGAAATGAGGTATTTGTCACTATAAACTTTGAAATTCTGTAACTCATCAAATTGTTGACCAAAAAAGTTGTATGGCCACTCAACATTTTCGTGATTTTGCAAGGAATTTGCCCATATAGATTAATCCAATAGTGCCAAAATGGGCCATTTTCATGTGGACGTCGACATATATTAGTACTACAAAAGCCCCAAGTTTTGCTAAGATTGGAGAAAATTTCTTCTCCACCTTGATCACTTGACATGGAATCGCTCATATATATATTTATCGTCAAGGGGAACAAATATCCGGTTGTATGTGCTTTAAATGTATGTCACCGATTTTTGTGGACAAAGTTTCCTTTATACGTTTTGACGGATATTGTTAAAATTTTGTAGATATATTACGGTCACAAATATCTGCAATCAGACCGAAGGATTTTAAAAAATATATAAAAAAAAATTTTAGAAATTTTTTGATTTAAAAAAAATAATTTTTGTATTTTTTAAAATAACTTTTTTCTTTATAAAATTTTCATTAATTCTTATCTAAATTGTATTATTTCTGGCATGAAAACGAATAAATGCATGTATATAAAGTATATATATTCTATCATTTTTTATAAAATTAATCAATATTTTTATTTTTCACAAAAAGTTAAAATTTTGTACTTTATGAAATTTTTAAAATTTTACTTTAAAATAATTACTCTACAATAAAAGATTAAGTAAAAGGTATATATTATATTCAGAAAGCTAAATGTTCACGGAATGAACAACTTGTTTTATTTTTATTCTACATTATTCACCAGATTATAAAGAACTTCGTTTCATGAATAACTGTATTGGCTCATCTAGAACGTTCTTTAAAATTGTTTTAATTAATTTTTCTGTGTATATAGGGGAGTGCTGTTAGTGTTGGACAGGTGTTAGGGTTGAGCCATCGCATTTATTTTGTTTTATCACACTAGCGCCATCTGTTTTTATACTTAAATTCTTACTACTAATGCCAGTCAACTTTTCACATGAGTTTCAGTCAAGTATACGAACGTATACTTTTGTTTTTTGCGAGTCATTGTTATACGCTTAACAGAAACTTTTTTGTGGTGTCAAAAAAAGAGAAGTAAATGTAGAAGAAATATTCCAAAGACAAAGTAAATTTATTGAACTTGTTTATTAAGATGTTATACGCAAATGTGAAAAGAAATTTGGGGTTTTGTGTGACGCGTTTGTATTCTGTGTGCACTGTAAAAACACTGCAAAAACAAGTATCTTAAAATACATTATAATCACTTTTAATACGATTAAAACATCTTATTTTTTCATCTTCTATCTTAGAAACTAATGCATTTTAAGATGCTTTTGATAACTTTTTGGAAACAACTTAAAAGTGACTACCAAAGTATCTTAAAATAAGATGCCTCTTTTTACAGTGTGGTATGTCGCAAAACGGCGCGTGAGTTAGCGTTGAGCCAGGCGGTGTCGTAAGGGTTGAACCGCCCAAAATATTGCAATTACGAAGCGTACTTGCAACAGAAATTCATTTTTTCACTTAAGGAGGTGTCAAAAACTTTATTTCTAACGAAAAAAGAGGAAAACATTTTTTTCCATAATCTTTTTTTATTGATTTAATTTAAAAAATTTTGATTTAATTCTTAAAAAATAAAATATCTAATGTTGTGCAAAAATGCACAATATGGGATTTTATTTTAATTTCATGGTTCCTTTCCTCATTTTCAAGTGTCATTCTATTATTTGAAGGACATTTTTAACCATTTATCTAAATATTTAATTGATATTCTACAGTGGCTCAACCCTTACACCCACGTTCAACCCTTACAACATTATTTTTTTTAATTGCTTATAACTTTGAAACTTTTGGCCGAATTTTTTTGCAATGTACAGCAAAACCATTGTATTTGAGTTGATCTTTCGAACAATATGCGCGAAAACGCGAAATTCGCACTGCAGAGGAAGTTATGAAGAAAATTCAAAACTATGTCCAACCCTGACAGCACTCCACTATAATAAAAAAGTCCTTATAATTTATGAAATACTGCCGTCTCAAAAATAAGTCCCTATCTATATTTTGTACAAAAGATAAGGTTTATTTTAATTTAAATTTTTTTTGACAAATCTATAGACCGTGTCCATTTACCTAAGAACGATGAGTTTTTCCAAAAAATGTAATAGGAACAACAAATGGAACTAATGCAAACGCATTTTATTAAATATCTCTATTCGATTTGAAATGTAGATAGTTGCATTCTTTATCAAGATGACAGTATAATAACAAAGACAAATATAATAATTTAAAAATGTTAAAGAAGTGTTGTAGGTATTAAAGATAGTGATCGTCTCCAAATATTCGTGTCGACGACACAACACTCCACTCCATAATCCTACATAATAAGACACTCGCTAATGCCAGTCGGGTAGCAGTACTCAGGACATTTTATTTTTTTCTCATAAACTTATTGCTGTCCCATAATTAAATTTACAGTAAGTATTCTTTACTTTATTGACAGCAATTAAAAAAAATTCATATCAAAAAAATATTTTTTTCAAAATTTCAATTCAAACAATTTTAAAAAATTTTTTCAGGCAAAAAAGATGTTTTTTCTTTTATTTCTCTTCAAAAGAACTTCTTATTATGAGTATTATACAAAAAAAATTATTTTCATCGGTTAACAAGATAAAAAGTTATGTGTCTTTTGTTAAAAACCGATTAAAATTTTGAGTGAGAGGTTTCTCAACAATTGTTAAGAATTTTGATAAAACTTTCATACATTTTTACTCTATGTATATAAAGGAACAAATTCAAAAAGTTGTTTTAATATTGCTAAAGTCATCAAAAATTCTTATGATCACTTAGCGTAGAATTGCTTATTTCTCAATGCGGTTGTTTCATTTAATAGTTGACGAATAAATAAATGTTGTATATTATAAAACCAGAATTTTTACTTTGAAATAAATTAGTCTAATAATTAAAGGGACATTCCAGTTCAAAATAGGCAAAAAGAAGAATTTTTTAGTATATATTATTAAAATAACTATATTTATTTAAAAAAATTTTTTACATTTAATGAATAGTTCATTTAAAAATTTGTAAAAAAAAATTTTCATTTTTATTTCAAAATGGCGGCGATATACGCAATTTTCGAAAATGCCCATTTTCAGTGGTAAGATCGATTCCAAACTTTCTATAAAACAGATAAAACCAAAAACAAAGTGACATTCTCTACGTTAAATATTTATTTAGGTGCAGAATCTCAAAAAAGTGGAATTTTCTTGCCCCCTTTTTTTAAAGTACTTTTTCCCCAAAATATGCGAAAACTGTTACGAGTTATTATAAAATAGATCTAATTATATTTATGGAACTCATCTAACATTAAATAAACTGTTTTGTCAGTTTCACTTACTATTTATAAATCCTTTTTTGAGTACCTAAAAATCAGTTTTCAAAACTCTTTTTTTAATATGAATTGAAATGTTTAATAAAATACCGCAACTAGCTTTGTTTATATTTTGTGAGAAATGAAAAATATAGAAAACTTACTAATTCTTTATCATTCAAAGCTGCATATTTGTTTAATAGGTATTTAGCTGAAAGCTTTTTTTAATTCATATATCCTTGTTTTTCGGGTATCTCTTAATAAACCTTCATGTTTTGTTATATCCTTCTCTAGATTTGAATATTTCTTTATCATTTCTGTACACAAATCATTCATACGATCACCATCATTACTGATAGACTGGGCGATGTTTGTTGCTCCTTTATTGAATCAGGTTTTTTTGTATTCAGAATATGATCTCGAGTAGTTTTATTTTTAATGCAATTAGTCAATGCTTGTATCATTGTGGTCTGAAATACAATTAAATAAAAATGTTATGCCTTTCATGAGAAATGAGAAATTCAATATTCAAACTAATGCATAGAATAAAGTGTTTTTGATCATATGTTAAAGCTGAAAATACAAGCTTTCATTTAGTACAAATGTCAAATTTTTCTGAATACTTTTCAAATAAGTCTAAAATATAGAATCATTTGACGGCACATTTTCTAATCTTTTAAATTTTTGACTGGTAGTGTAGCTAGATTTTTAAAATCGTACCGCTCATTCGATCCGCCATTTTTAAATTATAAAACCCAAAGTTTTTCTACTTAAAAAATTTTTGTTTTCTTTAATAGTAAAATTTTTTTAAATATTAATATAATAATTAACAAATTTTCTACCTGGGGCGGTGGTATCAAGGAAATCAAATACTCGACGCAGACCAAAACCAGCAAACAAGAAACATCCATAATGAGCGATTGTAAAAAAGGAAGAGTACCTGCGGGGTAATGCTGCTACTGCTAAATTCCCAACTGGTTAAGATCGTCAAGCGCCTATCGTGAGGCGCTTGACGAGGACAAAGAAGAAATAAGTCCAGAACAAGAGCGGCACGGGAAAGTCGCGCCAGCGACTACATGGGACTATTTATCTACGAAGTCTGAAGCCACTAGGTAGTTCCGTAGGTGGATAAAAGGTTCAAAACCCAGGGGATCAAGAAGTTTTTTTTAGTCGGTATTCGTGACTGCCTAAAGCAGGTATGCAAGGTTTTTTTATCCTTGCATTTTGTGCGTTGAGTCGGACATACCCCAGCGCAAACGAGAACTTCCTGGACATGCGCTAAAAAAAATTTTTTTTCTCTTCTCCGTGTCAATTAAAAAAATATATTATTAATTTTTTTTTAAATTTCCTGGTAATTTCCAGGAAATTCCAATGGGATGCCTTCAAGTAGTTACTAGGAAGTTTTCATGGGAATCTTCTAACCTGCGGACATTATTGTATTTCTTGGAATTTCCAGGAAGTTACCAAGGGTAACATTCGAAGGTTCCCACGGGAAACTTCCTGGAAGTTTTTGTGCTATGTGGGTAGGTAGGTAGGTAGGTATTAATTATGTATCGTAAGTTAGTTTTTGATAAATTTAAGTTCAGGATGTTTAAAATATTATTTAAATAAAGTTTAGTTAAGAACAAGTTATGTTGATGAATAAATAAAGAATTTTTTTATACCTAACTTCAATTGTTTTATTGGGACAGACACAATAAGAGCAGAAATTTTCCTTCGCATAGCAATATTTGGGACACTGTTTACATTTACAGCCACTCCTTTTTACCCGAAATAAAATCTACAATGCTCAGTTCTGAAAAATAATTTTTGAATTGTAATGCTTAAGTATTATTATTCTTAAATGTTTTATTAATTTAATATTTTTCTTTTTAAATAAAAATATTAAATTTATGCGATATAATTCTATTCATTAGAATTAATTTTTGGCTTAATAGTTTAAAAAATTTTTAAATTTGTAATGAATATTACTTTTAATGAATTATTATTTTTATTATTAAAAATAATTATATATTTTACTAAACCGATTTTGAAATAATTAAATTAGTACAATCACTTAATGAATTTACATGCTTCAAATGATGTTTTCTCCTTCTTACAATTAATTCGCCTGTTGATAAATCAAGAGTCTTCTGTTATTGCTTATTTCTTGCATTATATTACAAGAAGGGCAGCATTTTGAAGAATAGAACAATTTGAACACCATATGCCATTAAAATTTAAAATTGGAATGACACACTATTCGGATGGAATTTGTTGTAGATGGTCATTCTAATATGGTAGGTGGTGGTGGAGTTCTTGTGGGAGTTTGTTCTCAGTCATCATGGAACTTAGATCCGAAAATTTCCAGTTAATGTTGGTGTTTGTAATTGAGTGAAGCGATGTTGGAATTACTTGCTTTCTTGCAGGAGAAAGTGTTCGGATTTCCATTAACAACGAAGAAAAAATTTTAAAAAATTGTATTTGAGGGAAGAAAAGATGAAACAAAAATCATTAATAAAACAAATATAATAGTTAATATCCCATTTCTTTTACTTTGATATTATTTTGAATGTGATATAAATTGATATCATAGAAAATGTCTAAATATAGTTTTTTTTAATTTGGTAAAAGCATTTATTTACTTCTATTGATAGTTTTTTACTTGCATTAAGAATATACTTATCAAGGTTTTCAAGGGGGAAGTTAAAATCATTCATCTAAAATGTTCGAAAGTACATATATGGTTAACTCGAAGACGAGAAATTAAACTAGTATTTGCTCGTGGTATGTTTATTCCAAGATAGCATGGTCTTTTAGTATCAAAGTTAATTTTTGACAAAATTCTATCCGCTGCCGCAGAATGATTCTTGTAGGTCCATATCTCCCTCGATTTTGAGGACATAAATCTTCTGCCTCACGAGAAAACATCTCCAGCAGAGACTATTTTTTTAGAGAAATGTTTAACGATGCAGCGAGCTTTGCAATTTGATCAGCAACTGAGTTCTCTCTAATGTTATTGTGTGAAGGAATCCATATAAGATAAATAGAAAGGGGAAAAGGAGAGTTGATGATCAAGTCAGCTATTTTGAATGGAAGCTTTGAATTCTTGTGTGTTAAAAACGTTCTGTCTGATATTTGTTTAATTGCTGTCATGGAGTCCGATAGGATGACGATATTTTGGAAATTTGTGGAGATCGCGTATTTAATGGATAAGTGTATGGCTGAGAGTTCTGCAGAGGCTAAGGATATGAATCAAGGGAGCGGAACAACAAATCGGGTGATGAGGCAAGAATTGAACTTATCCTGAAGAAAAATAACATATTTATAAATACCCGTTTTTGTTATTTTGAGGTTTTTTGTTAATAATTTAAGAGGTTTACGTTGATTAGTAATGTGAGTTTTTAATGTTTTAAGATTTTAATTTAAGGGATTCTATGCCCATGAACAGTCCCTGACTATAAATCTGGTTGATAAATAATTTCGTCTGATTCTGAGTGGAATTTCACCAGATTCGATAAAACAAAAAATAAATAGGCGTGGATTTACTTTTAAAGTGAAATATTGTAATCTGTCTAATTCCAGAATTGCCCTAACTAATCCTTTGTATCCCATAAAGAGGGTTACCGAGGAAGCACCCCAGGTGATTTTAGAAAGGGCTTTAATAGCTTTGGTTGCTTTAGTCGTGATGGATTGAATGTGGGTTTACCATGTTAGTTGTGAATCAAATATTATCCCTAAGTTTTTAATTTTATTCTCTCTTGTTATAATTTGATTATTGATCTGAATCGTATAATTTGAGGCGTCAATTTTAGATTTCGAAAATATGGGGTGTTTTCGGCAAATGCTAGGAAATTTCAAGGAAATTACCAAACGGAAGGTTGGGTTTTAAAACAATTTTTCTAGAACCTAAGGGATATTTCACAGATTGTGACAATTCATAATATTTGAACCAATGAAAATTAAGAGCTTACCGAAGTAACCAATTAGAACGTGTTACTTAAACAGTAATATAAGCCATATTCAAAAATTAAAGTTAGCACCACTGAAGTAATCTGGAGTATAATCCGAGCATTTGCCGAAAACACCCATGCAAAAGCAACATTTCGGAGTGGAAATATTGAGACCTAAGATGGTTAGCCGAGCTGTGATCTTGTTAATGGATGTATTAAGTTCTACCATTCCTTCCTTAATATTTTTGTTAGCGGTATATAGGAATATATCATCTACATAGATTGTGGCTTTAGTATTTGGATTTAGATGTTGCACAGTGGGCCAGATTTCGAAAAAGCTGGCCAAAATATGAAAATTTACTTAAAACTAGTTGAAAATTTTTACTCGGATCCAATATGGCGGACAATTTTTTTTTTAAATTGACGAAATCGATCAAAACTTGTTCCTCGGGGGTTTTTCGGATCGCTGATTACGAATCTGACGTCAGATTTGCAAAATTCAAAATGGCGGATCCAATATGGCGGACAATTTTGTTTAAATTGATGAAATCGATCAAAGCTTGTTACTCGGGGGTTTTTAGGGTCGCTGATGACGAATCTGACGTCAGATTTGCAAAATTCAAAACGGTGGATCCAATATTTTGGAAGACTTTAAAAACCAATTATTAGTTAGTTATAAAAGTCGTTATTCAAAAGTTTTTGAGGTCGCTGATTATGAATTTTTAGTAAATTTTTTAATGTTTAAAATGTCAGATCAAATATGATGTATGAATTTTAAAAAAAATCATGTTGCATCATCCATGTCCAATTTTGTAAAATAAAGTGAAACAGAACTAAAAAATGGAAAAATACATTGTAAATAGAGTTTTATTCTTTACGTCTTACATATAGAATATTAATAAAAATCGTAATCATCATCTAAGTTTTCATCGTCTTCGCTTTCGTTGGTTTCTTCAGAAGTATCAAAGGCTGTTTCTCGCTGTTGGACTAAAAGTTCCAAAACTTCTTTTGGAAGTGGTTTGCTGTCTTTGGTTTGATATTTTTGCATACTTGTAATAAGTGGATCTGAAGAGGCAAGAAGACGATTGAACACATCTTCCATTGTTTTCTCGCGTGCGTATTTACGAGAAAAATTTTCGCGATAACGTCTGATATCCTTATTGCGAGCTTCTTGCGCATCTTCGGACAGCTTTCCAATTGGTAATGGTGAGGCCTCAATTATAGCATAACCGTGCATAAGAATAACGTGAATCGATGTGGGCATCGGATACCATTCATACAATTTAACATATAGCTTAGCAAGATCTAAGCAGAACAATCTAAATTTCTCAGTATCTATATCGGAGCCGCACGACAATGTTTGTAACACAACTTTGGTTCTCGCAATTAATTCCTCATTTATTTCTAGAATTTCCGCAGTTGAGGAAACATTTTCGAAAAATCGCCTAGCCGTGTTTCAGTCATTAGTCGTACCGGATCCAGCTTTCGGAAAATCAATTCGCAAACCGTTCAGTTGCTTAAAATCATCTTGAATTCTTTTTTTTCGCTTTGCAACGTTTTCTTTTTCTTTTGCCGATCGAGCCTGCCACTTTGGATTTGTTGCATCAGTACTGCATTTGTATGCAAGGTGAAGAAACCATTCCAAGCATCTAATCCATGCGTGCAGCGATGCAATACCGTAACAAAGATTCTCAACAACAACTTTTTGTTTTAAAACTAAATCTAAATTATTAAATTGTTTCGATGTGGCCTTGCAAATGTAACATCGCATAGAAGACTCTGTATGAGTTATAGCATTCTTAACTTTCCCATCAATCATAGTAAAAACCAGTTCGTATTTAATTTCCACTTTTTTTGAATCTATAATAGTATTGAAGGTGATGAGAGAATTAATTTTTTCCTCCATGTACTCCAACTCTTTTCGCGTACAATCCGATGATTCTTTGAGAAATTGTAACCTTATGGGCCTGCAGAATCGTGATGACGAGGGTCTAGGGTTTTTCCATACAACGATTTCTTTATTAGATTTATTGATAGCTGACAGCTGTAGAGGGACCGTTGAAGTGAAAAAGACGTTGGCGTCATTACTATCTGCATCCTCAAATAGTTGCTTGTACTGTTGGCCTGTAGATCCGTCGCAACCCCATTTAAAAGTTAATTTTAAATTTTGCAAACATTCGGAATCCAATTTCAAAAGATCTTTACTAATAACCTGCAATAATCTAGAGCAAGTATGATCTAGTAAATGCTGCAAATTTACTTCCGCACTGGTTTCTGATACAGTAATAGCCGACGAATCAGGATAACAACGCCTTTTAGCAGCTAAGATCTTATGATAAGATGGATAAACCGACGTACACCGATTCGTGTTCGTCACATCTCGCATCAAAAGGTACGTTTCTTTAGACATTTTACCTGAAATTATCAAATTTAGTGCACAATCAGCAGATATTTCGCACAGAGGCGGCTTGTCAAACGTCTCCTTGAAAGCTGATTGATATTTAGAAGCTCGCTTTGGAGAATTTGTTATATCCTTCAAAATATTTGACGCTTTTGGGGCACCAGATGCACGAAGACTCATTTGAGTGGCATATGTTAGCTCTGATGTAGTGTACGATGCTCGTAATTTTTCAGTTTTTCGACGTTTGCTTCGATCACTTGACGAGTTAAATTCTACTGATTTATGACCTCTTGATACTTTTGATGATTTTTCCAGATTGTTCGATTGTGTTTGCCCCTTTTTATCCTTTAAATGTATCTACAATAACCAAATACATTGAAATAACATAAATTACGTGTATTTTAATTGTGCTGAGAGAAGAGGTATAGAAGTACAAAATACTCTACGTAAAATGCAGTTACGCCATCTATGGGTTAAATAGAAAACACTATATAGTTAGTAAAATATGACAGCTAAACATAGTTAACCTCACAATTCATGTTGCCGATCGAAATAACAAGACTTAAGCTATACTCTTCTCTCAGTGCATTGAAAATGAAAATAAATTTACTTGTATATTAATGGTTGTATTAATCCAGTTCTTGTTGGCATTTAAAAATTGAATGGTTCCTCGTGATGACTTGTGCCATTTTGATCTCAATTTTGCAATTAAAGTTTTTAAAATCTTCACTGCATTCTGGTGTATTTTAACAGGAACGTGTCTCTTTTCGGAGAATTTTTTCTCTAATAATAATATCAAATCGTTAACATTACAATTGATCTGTTCTTTTATAATAAAAAATATTTCTTCCCGAGTGCATTTTAACTCAGCACATTGAGAACCTAAAATGAAAATAATTATTTAGTGAGTAATTTAAAAATAATGACACCCAAAGCGTCTAAGCCTATATATGACAGCGGTCACTATAATACGTATATAGTACTGGGGAAGCAGATCAAAGCAGCTATTTCCAGAATTTTTTAAATCAATATAAATTAATTTACATAATTTAATTGGAAATATCGCGGAACTGGGCAGAACTCATACTTTTAAAATGACTTTTAGTTACATTTTCAGTTTTATAAGAATTTTCAACAAGGGCACTTTGAAGCAAGTATCAACACGATTAAGACAATAATATTTAACAAATCTTACTTAAAACTTATCATACATACCCTCAACAACAGTTTGCATACTTTAAAGATGAAATTATATCACTACAAGCGAAAAATAAAGCACTTTTAGCCGAGTTCAAATTGTTACATTTTAACGTGTCTCGCGCATATATGTAAAATTGTCAATTTTGACGTTCTCTTATAGAGTCCCATTGGTTAGATAGAATTCTACCTTACCAGCATTTGATGTAAAAATACCTTGTTTATCTAAAATCTTATTCAATTGACTGTTAAAAAAAGTTTATTTTTTTAATTTTGGCCAGCTTTTTTAGCTTCTGGCCCACTGTGTGTTGCATGATTTGCCTTTTATAGACATTGTATAAGAAGGGTGATAGTACCGCACCTTGTGGTACACCTACGTGTGTTTTTTCGGATCATTATCATTTGCTAAAAAATAAAAGTTACGCGAAGAAGTAATGAAATTGATGAAGTTAAGGATACGTGAAGAAATGTTGAGGTCTTTTAATTGATAAATAAATTGATCATAGTTTTGTTTCTTTCAAAACCAATGAGGATATCAGTATATGAGACGCCTGCACAATCAGAAGATGATCTGGCTTTGCGAGTTTCAAATTGTTGTGGAGGTTAAAGAGAGGAAAAAAGAAAAAACACAAGTAGGTCAATTATACCGGAGAGGAACTTAAAAATTAGATTAGGATTTATAGCTTAAAATATATTTAATGTGTTGTGAATAAAAATATTAATTGTGTTTAACTATAAAATCGACAGGGCCAAAAGGTGTGATGTGTATTAAAGTAGGAATTAGATTAAATTTAAAGTAAGAGTGAGTTTAAAGTTTTTAAAATTTAATATGTTAAATTATTTGGGCGAAACAATAACAATGAACAATAAACGGAAAGTCGATAACATTGAACGTCTAGCTAGATCTGCGGGGGACCTATGCAGACGGCCAATGCATGCGAGAGAGATAGCGATACAGTCGCGTGTTGTTAATGAATTTAGATAGTTGAATAGAGAATAAATAAAATAGATAAATAACAAACAATCAACAAAATCAATAGAAAAAGGAAAATTTATTTATATATAAGGATCGAAGCGCATAATTATAAAATAAATTAAAGTAAATATTCAAATAAATTGGAAGTCAATTTGAATTTAGAAATGGTTATCGTTTACTGATGAAATTATATTAATAAAGCAATGACACAAAACAATCATTGTAGAATCAAACACAAAAAACATACGGCCTATCTAGATCCACGGGGGATTATCATAGATGAAGACGGACAGATGTGCATGAGAAGGACGGCAATATTGTCGCGTATTGTTCATAAGTTTACATAATTGAAAGGGAAAATAAGAACATAATAAATAGTCATTTATATATCTAAAGTTTGGTAGAAGGAAAATCAATAAAAATAATTAAAGAGGAAAAATAAATAGGGGTAAAAGGAGAATAATGGGATACTAATTAAAATTATATAGGATTAATTAAATTGTAGTAAACGTAAAATAAAAATAGGAAGAACAGGACACACATGGGTCGACTATGTGTCAAAACCTTGACTAAAGGATTGAACATATTATGTGTGACTTCCTAATGTTCTATCAATCAAGTGATATTATTGAAAAAGTTACTAGGATTTACTTCAAAATTAAATTTCAATATTAATTAAGATTATTGAAAACGCCGTCGCTCTGGTAATATTTAAAAATATATATGGGACGTTCCATGACAACCGAATCAGATCTCTGTGCATAATTCTATAGGCTCAATTATAACGTATAAGGTATTAAAATGTTGGTATTGAAGTAGTCTATCATTTACGATATGGCCTTTTTAAAAATCCAAAATGGCGGACAAATTATGACACATTTTATTACTGAAAAGTAGAAAATGGCTAATTGATACATCATTTAAGAACAAAAAAAAGTTCCAACTGGCATTACAAGGATCACTAACAGTGTTGGAGATTTAAAAAATCGAAATATGTTGCCATTTTTCAAAATTGTAAGAAATACAAAATTGCAGAATATTTATTTAAATGGACCAATTTACTTGAAACTTGTTAATCCGGATATTTTAACACTTCTCCGGAGATCCAGGTATACGATAAAAATCAGAAGAAATCCGGAGGGTTGGCAACGCTGCTTTAGAAAGTGAAGATGCTGATCCAAGTACAGAAAATCTAACTGCAGTCAGGTCTCGCCAAGTGTCGTCACTTGGAATTTTTCAAAACCGTCTGTCTCAGTAAGTGTCACTGACTTAAGCAACGCCCCTACAGAATGTAAGTGGTAATTTCAGGGTCGTACATTTACAGTACTGGTCAAAATTGTACGTCCACCCATTTTTAGTTAAATGACAAAAATTTTTAAACATCAAATTTATGAAAATTAAAATTTTTTTCAGTGAAATTTTTTTCTTACAAAATGCAGATTGTCAAACTTAGACCAAATAAATTCAAAAAATTTAAAACAAGCTTATTAACAAAAAATAATTTTTAAAATTCAAACATGTTTGTTTTATTACATTATCTTCAAAAATCTACACCATATCATCTTATGAATCGCAGATTAATATCTAAAACAATTTCTTTTATACATTAATTCATGGATTGTATTATCAATAAATGTTGTTCTGCGCTTTCAAAACGATTTTTAGTATCAAGTCATAATAAAAACTCTTAAAAGCTTCGTTATCTTCAGTTATAATGATGTCTTCCTTCCTAGCATAGTCTTCTTCTTCTTTATCTTCTTCATCTTCCTTTTCTCCAACTTCTTCTTCTTCTCCATCATTTTTAAATACAGAATCATTGAATTGAATGCTGAAAGAAAGAAATTTAATTTAAATCTTTATCTAAGAAATTATATGCTTATTGTAAATAATTAAATTTTACCCATGATATATTTGTTGGATATCCAATATATGCCAACCAGTATCATTTTTGTCAACATTTATCGAATTATTAAAATTATTTAATCAACATTGTTTAAATCCTGGAATTCGTTGTAAAAGAGGTAAAAGTTCATTTTAATTCTTCTTTTTTCAAAAATCACACAACATCTTCTATTTATTCTAAAAGCAGCTCTCATAAAAGGCTTTTCCGATACAATTTTTTCACTTTTTCTATAACCCCTTGATCCATGGGTTGCAGTATCGCAGTCACATTCGAAGGAAAAAATTCTACCTAAAGAAGAAAAATATTTTAATATTCAATAAATAAAAAAAATATAAAATTTCCTTCAAAATAAATTAAATTTTATTATTAAAAATCGCTATTTTTAAAATAACTTTTACTATTACCCAAAAACTATTTTTAAAAATTAGACAAATTTACCTAAGAAGTAGTCAAATTAACACGAAGAATTCACGCGAAGATTACAGGAAAAATATAGCGAACATGATTGAATTTGATCTTCGTAATTTTCTCAACGAAAAACTCAAAATTTTTAAAAATTTCGTCAAAAAAGCGTATATTTCTTCCTAGCACTCACAGTTTTTTTACTTAGAGAGCTAAAAATTGGTACAGTTTTGTATCTTCACGTGTAGATTACAAGAAAAATATAATGGAAATGATTAAAATTGATCTTCAATGTGTTTTGAGCGAAAAATTAAATTTTTAAAAATTTTTTTATAATAATCATACCTGTGCTAGTTCTCTCAATTTTTAGTCTAGTGGACTGACGTTATAAATTTTGTATTCATTTTCACGTGTAGATTACATAAAAACACAGAAAAAATTTATATTTATATTTTTTTAAGAAAAAGTAGATTTTTTTTCGTTTTAAAAAAGTGTGCACCCTCTCCCTTTGTTTTCACAATTCTAGACCTATTAGAATGCAGTTTTGCTTATTTTATGTATTTTTGTGTGTAGATTTATTTTTATATTTGTTTAGAAAAAAAATAAATTTTAAACGAGGGTACGGAACCCTCGGTTTTAGTACGAGTTCTACTGGCACTTGTCCGGTTTTTATATTAAAATGTACAATATTTTCAACAAAAAAATTGAAAAAATGGTATATTTTTCGATATATTAAATTCAATAAATTAAACAAATTAATTTTATTATCTTTTATTAGGTAATAAAAACATAACATAAACGCTGTTTTTAAAACTAACTGTAAAATTATTATCAATGGCATCTATCTCTTTTTTTGTTAGATGACACTTCGCATTGTCCAAAATTAAAAGCACTTTATAACTAGTGTTTCTACCTGTTTGATATTTTTTATGTCTGCCATTAACACTTCGATGTACAATTCTCTAAAAAGTTTCCTTGACATCCAGGCTTTATTTTGAGCTGCATATTTTACAGAAAATTGTGACATATTTAAATTTTTGAAGCACCTTGACCGTTTAGATTTTCCTATTAAAAATAATAATATCTTGTAGGATCCATCAGCATTCGCACATAAAATAATAGTAACCCGATCTTTAAATTGCTTAAATCCTGATGTATTTTTTTCCTCTTGACTGATGTAAGTAGTTGCAGGCAACACTTGCAAAAAAAACTTTTTGGTGCAAGACAATGCTTATTCGATTTTCCGTGCAATAAAATGCTTATTCACAATTCTATGCGAAAATGTACATTCTGAAATTAGCTTATTCTATGAATTTTATAAAATTTTCAATTTAGTATAATTTATAATTGCAATTGCTTAAAAAATATTTTTTAATATGTGTGATAGGATCCGTGTTTAAAGTTTCTTATAACAATAGACACGTACTGAAATTCTCAGATATTTAATTGCAATTTAATATTAATAGGAAGATTTAGGGTTACATTTATTGTTCTGTCAGTGGCAATTGTTTTGCACACAATTTTGAATAAGCATTTTATTGCACGGAAAATTGAATAAGCATTGTCTTGCTCCAAAATGTGAATAAGAATCATCTTGCATTCGTTTTTCAATAAACATTATATGAACGGGAGGCGTCGTAATCATTTATTTACTAATTATAATAAAAAATATACATAGTATATAAAAAATAAAATAAAAATTATCAAATTGTATTATTTGTTACGATCTTCTTGTTTTATAATTAATATCGATAGACAAAACGATAAATTCAATCAGCTAAGCAATTGAAATGATTGCGCAACTGTCAAACTCAAAACAAAATCGTTTTTTTAATCGTTTCTCGTATCGTCTCGCTCGAGTGAAACACTAATTATTAACTATTATTTGTTGTTATTTCGTTGTTACAAATTATTATTATTTATTGTTATTATCTTATTATTAACTATTATTGTTGTTACTTTTATTACTATTTTGTTATTATTATTATAATTGCTTATTATTCTTATTTGGTTGTTATTGTTACATTAATTATTACTATTATGTTATTATAATAATTATTCTTTTTTAAACATTATTATTGTTTAAATCTAATTATTATTTTATTATTCTTATTATTACTGTTTTCATTAATTAATAATTATTTATAATTGTTAATAATATGTTAATAACAATTATTTATTGTTATTTCCATTATTATTATTATTATTATTATTATTATTTATATTATTATTAATATTGAAAAATACGTTATATAACTAAATGTTTAGAAAATAGCATGCACATTTTTTATTTGTTTATTTATTGATTTATTTTATAGCGAGAGAAAAAAAATTTGTCTTAATCTTTATATTTTTATTATTTTTCTTGTAATTTAAGCCATTTTTTTGCTACATGATATCTTCCGAAACATCTTTCACAAGAATTGCTCCATCTAATTAATTGGATTTTATCACTCCAAATATCTATTTCTTCTTTTCCTTCGTTAAAATCATATTTATGTTTTAATCTTATTAGCATTATTTCTGTTAATTTTTTTTTATTTTCTAATTTTTTATATTTACTTTAATTTAATTTTAGAATGCGTAATATAACAAAAAAATAAAGTAGTATGAATAGATTTTCTAAAGTAAATTACTCATACTATTAGTTTTGTGTACATAAAATGATAGACGTACTAAAGGTAATTAAACAATAATTTTAAAACAAAATTATATTTGTAAATATTATTTAAATATCTAATTTTTTAGTATTTGAATTTAGAGACTTTAATTTAATGTAACCTGATACGAAAAAGTTTGTTTGGATACAAATATTTATAAAATTTCATGCCATTGTTTTTAATTTAAAATGTTATTATGTCAGATATTTTTTTTATATAAAATATTATGATATTCGGGATCTCTTAAATTTTTGGACCAATATAGTATTAAAAAATTTATCTAATTGTTTGAGAAATTATTAAATGATTTTATCAAATCAATTTTTATCCAACAAGTGACTTATTAGTTTTCATTATTAAATTAAATTTATTTTTTTATACTATATAAAATATGTTAATGTCCTTTTGTTACTAAATTGTAAGAAGTAAGATTTAATTTATTCATTTGAATTATAATTGTTCTGAAATTTGGGTTATTATTTAACGTGTATTTTTTCAAAAAAAAAATAAATTTTACTTCATACATATTTTATTAAACGATCATTTAATTTTTTTAATTCACAGGACATTCTTAAGATTATCTTTTTATCATGTACTAAAGTGGAATATATAGATTCAGATTTAACGTTTGCTTGTATAAAAATTATGTTATTTGTAATTTTAAAAAGAATATTAAGAGAAGATGTTTGAGTCTTTGAGTGTAAAATTGAAAATAGAAAGAATAGTAAAGAAAGGAATGATAAAAGAGTAAAATAACTTAACCTTAACATGCTGCTTTCTTACTTTCCCTAAAAGAAATTTTTATTATATTATTTTTATTTCTTTCCTTGTTTTGGTCAATTATTAATAGATTGATGTTAGATCGCTACAACAGAAAAATTTATATTAGTTTAAATTCTAAAAAACATTTATATTGAATGATGTATGTTTTTTATGCATAGGTATAGAAAAGTGATTTGTTTGTTAGTTTATATAATTTGTATGGTATATTTAAATTACTTTTTAATAAATAACTATTCTTAATATTGCATTTTATTTGTAAGATAAAAATTTTAGTTTGTTATTAATTATATTTTATTTAGTTTGTCTGCAAAAGATATTGTTAGGATACTAGTCCTTTGAAAAGAATTATTTGGCAACCATGTAGAATAAATATTAATTTTAATTTATATCCAGCATATAAGAACGTCGCAACGCGGCGACGCTATGCCTAAGGATATTTGACACCCTGATAACACCGAATACCTCATCATGAGAATGCCTTTAACTAAGAAATGCTCATAGAAATAATTAGAAGGACAAAAGAAATTATTAATTCTCTTCTCCTTCTACTAAATAATAAATAAAGTAAATAGTTATTAATAATTGTATCGGCGCAATCAATGCTGCCTACATCGAACCTTGCGGCAATATTACCTAAACAAATTCAAATATTAATTGTAAAATTGTTATCCACATTTTAATTCTATAAAACATAAAGAAGGCGCATTTGCAGCCAAAATATGTAAATGGATCAAATCTGTTAAATTCAAAATTTTATGTTAGTGATTGAAAGAATTACATTGAGAGGTTGTACGTGTGAGGGAGTGGTCGGCGGCAACACACACAACTGCGCAACCGCTGGTTATGGGCACCAACACACTCACTAGTTCCATGCTACATGCACTAACACAAGCGCGCTATGCTTGCCTCTAATTGCTGCCTTGTGCGTAGAACTTTCCTTTCCCCTCAGGGCCCATAAGCTGTGGAATACAGCATCAAAACAAACGCACGTGCGTTACAGCTGACTCAACGTCATAAGGCTTGCATGCCTTGTGCTATTTAAACCTATGCTATTTAATCTTACGCATCAAGCTAGATGCGCAAACAACAAATTGACAATAGTTAAACATTTTGTTGTAAACATTTTAGTTACAACAAAATGCCGGAGGACATTAGGTTGTGTGTATATGTGCATACGCATTACTCAATATGTAACTACATATGCAAACAAGCTATAAAAAGTAGGAACAATATAATTACAATAAATAAATTATATGAACTGTAATAACTAAGATAAATAATAATTTTATTAATTAAACAATATAATTATTATTTAAATTCTAAGTTATTTCGAAAATAATGTCTCGAAAAGTATCATATTAACAGACTATTTCCGTTCTCACGGACCTACCGTGAGATCCAAAACGTGAGCAAAAATGCATAGACCAATAAGCCCACGATTTTCTCCTATTCCTTACTCCTACTACCCAAATTTTCCGTCTTCCCCACTTTTCGCACTGAAGGTAAGGGTTAGAGGCTTGTCGCGAAATATTAATTAATGCAGTACGAATTCTCGCTTCTTCTCGAAGACACCTCTCCTGGGTCTAACATAGTAAGTGTTTTGGGACAGAGAAATTTCGCGACAAAAGGCCCGTCCGCGACCCGGAACCCGAATTGCATGATTTAGGGCAGACGTTAAAATTTTAAAAATACTCTGAGCCGGTGGAGTCCAGTGCGGGCTGATTTTGGAGAGATTTTAGAATTGTTAATTTGATTGATAATTCTAAAGTCTTTTTATTTCGATATCCGGCCAATGCATAGTTATTGCCCGCGTCCGCTCAAACTTCAGTGGCCCACGAGCGTGATCAAAGCTTTTTATTTGAATTGTCGGTTGCACAGATGCTGCCGGGATTAATTCAGTAGAGGGCAGATCCTTAGTGAGTTTTACACTATTGCTTGAGAAGGCCGGTCATATTGCCCGCGCCCGCTCACCACAAGTGCAATCTCACAACCAGTTGAAAATTGCGCGAATCTTGCGTCGCGATTTCATAAAAACAAAAAGAATTTTCGCCCGACGGAGGTTTGTGATCCAAAGGAGAAGCAGCCCCGACGGTAGTTTGTAAGTAAATAAGTATCGTTTCAATCACATATTCTAACACACACACTTTCTATTTGTAACACACTATAACCATTCTGTATTAACAAGGTATTTTGCTGTTTAAAAATAAATCATGTATTCGTAAAATCAATTTCTTTACTTCCTAACTAAACCCGAAATTCAAAATCATTTCAAAAATAGTGCAATTAACGAATCAGAACGGCAACTTTTAAAACAGTAGGAATAACGATCCCGCAGTAATAAACAGAGTTCAACTCTGGCAGCTTGGAGCCTCCCCAAATCGACTAATTAAGGGCCATCTCAAAAGCCCGATTCAAAATTAATTTATCGGTTTGTAACAAGCTGATGGTGGCAGCGGTGGGATTTTCCTACGCGTTATCGCCCCGCTTCGTTACCTGGTAACAATTGTTACCAGTGGCACCAACATTAAAATTTTAGAATCACTTTCTTTAACTCTATTAATGTAAGTAAGAGGGCATTTCTCTTGCCCCAAGTATTCACAGATTTAATAACGGAATATTTTAAATTCATAGAAGAATTTTGTTTTGAAATACTAAGAATTTGGCTCTCCAATTTCGGTTGTAGATGACGACTGATTCTTAGTGGATTTTGGCTCTCCGACTTCGGTCGTTGCTGACGACTCAATCTATCAGAACACTTGCCTTCTAGAATTTATTGGGTTTTAGGAATCTTATTAAAGAAAGATTTGAACATCTAGGACTCCGGTTGATTGGCAATTTGGCTCTCCGACTGCGGTCGTTGATGATGACTCATTCCTAGTCTTGATCTTGGCTCTCCGACTACGGTCGTTGATGACGACTCGATCGACTGTGAGAAATTGATTTCAAGTGGATCATAAATAAGATTTGTTTTTGACCCTGAAAGATTCTGTTTTATTTATCAGGATGAATTCAAACCATGCCTAATAAACCGAGATTGCGCGGAAAATGTTCAAAAAAACGAGTTCGCAATCAAACTCAACCTAGAGAAATTTCTGAACCAACAACAGAAATTTCATCGTCGGTAATTTTTAAGAGACCTTTAACACCCCTTATCAAAATGAAACAACCCTTAAACGGTTGGAAAGAATTTTCCGATTTCTTTGAACACCTTTTAAACAAGGCTGAAGTCGAAATTAATAAAAATAATAAACGTCGCGAAATTGAAAATAGGATTAAATTATCCCTAGAGCTACGCGAATCGAATAATTAAATTTCGTTTGTATACTATTATTTACTTAACATCCGTTTGACAATCCGACAAATTTCTAATGACTTCGGAGTTATTGTTATCAATTCCGAGTTCTTACAAAACGAAGTAGTGAATATGTCTCTAAACAGTTTCTACAAACATAACTACATTTGTCAAACTGCTTTAAAACTAGACTGCCCTATTTTAGGACACCCGACTGCGGACTATGTTAACGACATCTACATAGGCATTTTAGGCGTGGTGTATTTGCAATTTGAAAATCAAGAACTTTGCTTTCAAGTGGTAGACTCGTTTTATTCAGATACCTGGCTAGTCGCCCCGGCTATCCTTGGGCGAACAAGTTGCGTCGGGTTGGGTTTCTTCTAAATAATCCATAAAAGAGTTCACCACCTACTACAACATATTTCCTAAAATATCTTTTAAGGTCAACTATTAATAGTGCTTTAAAAGCGTAATCGTTAGGAATAGTTTCGACTAATCTCAACGACTAGTAATACAACCTCGCCGTTTTGTGGGTACAAGGCCGCAGGATTGGACTGATCGTCCCGCTTAGGAGAGCATCTCAGGCTAAACTTGTATTTATCGCACTGTTAAATTTTTTTTCCTTTTAACCAATATGTCATCCAAAAATGTCCTCTGATCCAAAGAAACCAAAAAGAGGAAAACGTGCCGGTAAGCGACGCATCTTGATCGCACAGGAATCAGCTGTGAAACCAGAATCCGAGCTTTACTATAGCCTTATAAAACCTTTGGTAAAGTTCAGACCTATTTGTAAGGTCACACCTATCCGTAGACAATTAGAACCTGTCCAACCACTTCCGGTACAACCACAAGTTCAATTTATTGAAATCGACCTCGATATCGAGGAGGCCTTAGCACAGCGGCAGATAGCTCGTGCGCAAGAAAATCATGCTAGATTAGTGCCTGTACAATGACAAAACATCAATCAACCTGACGGTGACTCAGACAGTACACTTGAGTATGACAGTGACGTTATGATTATTGACTAAAGTTAGTTAAATGTGCTATCAACACCCGATACCGGACATCGTTCCCCTTTCAATATTTCAACTTCCTATTCAACCAGAATTCATTCCTCCCCCTCCTGGAGTAGTTCAGATCACTGACGCCTTAAGACGAAGACATCGGAATAGAATTCAAAATAGAAGACAAATTCAACCTTACGGTAACCTAACATCAAACTAGATGACTGACGTATACTATTTTGCGACCTATAGCAATAAATTTCCAATATCAGGACCAGAGTTGCTTACACTAAACGAACTGAAAGGCCTTCCACTTGCACTCATTTCTTCTGCCCATCTTGTTTCGGTAATTCCTAACATTAAACCGATAATCTCAAAAATTGAAACTACGAAGATTAAGATCATTGCATGAAATCTCTATGTTTCCTCGAAGAAGCTTACTCGTCACTGGGTTTTCCCAAGACCAATGGTCTGAATTGGCAGAAGGAGTAGAAGCTGTAGGGGAAAGATATAGTTATCTTATGGAAGAAAATTCGGAATTATCCAAACGAGTGTCAGACCTAGACTCACAACTAACCCTCCTGAATAGTTCGTAAGGCACACTTGCACAAGCCACTTTTGCCCATTCCCTATTAGTTGCCAGCATTGAAAAAAGAGCAGGTAAATTGAAAGCGGCTATGGATGCTTTGTCTAAAAGATTAGAAAACTTAAAAATTGAGTAATGACCCCAGAGTGGAAGAATATTTTCTTCAATAATTCCGAAGAACACGTACAACAGGTGGGAAGATTATTAGTATTTTATTTCCGCGAAAGTAGAAATCTAATAAGATCTAATTCCAGTTTAAGAAGGAAAATAGAAGCATTAGAAACTAGAGTAGAACTGTTGCAATCTTTAGTTGCACAGGAAAAACGACGGAATGCAATTCTTACTAAATCTATAAAAGAATTAGAACAATTAATGCAAGAATTGAAAATTGTAGATTAAATCTTTAATATGAATCCCACCATAGAATTGAAGGTGCGCTCTCCATATTCCATCCCAGTTATTATTGTTAAAAGACAGCAGGGAGAAAAAGATTCAATATCTGTTTCTCTAAGTTAAATCAAACCTTTAAACCCCAGGAACCATCGCCAACAAAACAGGCAAAACAGTAGACGGTTACACCACCTTCTGGCCCAAGTTGCAGGAATTTTCCGCGGTGGCGAATCGCCTGTCCTTTTAAAAGTTGCAACCATATAATAAATTTCTTGTCTGTATCTACTCACATTCACTTACACTTTCTCTTTAACCACAAAACAGTAAGTATAATTTTTATAATTAGTATATGCACTTAAAATATCCTAGCATAACCATGGCTCTTTCCCCACAAAATCTCGACGCTAGTGTAGCTAACGCCATGGATCGATTAAATTTACGAACAAGCGCAAGTGACATCCCTCTGTTCGACGGTCGGACCCCTCGCTAAAGGAATTCCTACAAGCCGTGCAACGTGCAGGAATTTCCCTTACGGATACCACCGAACCTGAATTCCTTAGAGCCGTTTTAAGTAGATTACAGGGAGCAGCATGGGACAGCTGTAAAAATAAAGACTTTGATCAATTAGACGACCTACTTGATCACCTAAGGAAGCGATTTGCCCCGAATAAAAAGTACCAATGGTATTTCGAAAGCATAATAACCCTTAGGCAAAAACAAACAGAGAATGCAAGTGATTATTATGATCGTTTGCAGGGCCTAATCGCAGGTGCTCGTCATGCCTTAGAACCGAAATATAATAGAACGTTCAGGGAAGTTAGGGAAGGTGACGATGGCCCAGAACTCAGAGAGTTTAATATAATCTTGCAACCTATACGTGAATGTGCTCTGGACTCGTTCGTAAGGGGACTTTCCACGGAAGTGTCGAAATTCGTAGATACCAGAAATCCTCGCACCCTGGAGGAAGCTCTGGAATTTGCAATACATGCTGAAGAGCGCGAGAGTTATAACGAAAAATCGCGTTCATCGTCCTATCACATATCTCGAACGGAAGAACGGGCTAGATCTCCAAGCCCATATTCACGACAAATCGAGAAACCCAATGTTACAACGAGACGCAGAACTGACCCTGACAGAGAGACAAATCACTCTAACCATTCCTTTAAACATGCTTCCTCTGAAATGTTACATCTTACCCCAGAACAGCTTGGGAATTTCTATAGATCCATCATGCCCCAATATCCTCCTCCCTTTCCATATCCTACGCCATCTCACATGATCCCACCTCAAAATCCACAATATCCAGCACCTTATGCATACCCGCAAATGATGCCCCAAGTTCCTCCCAATCCTACACCTGTGCCGAACTAATAGTTCGGGGTCCTGGGTCGGACACGGGAATAACTAATCACGCTGTTAGAACAATGGAAACTATTAAGTTAACTATCGATAATGTTCCGGTAGAATTTCACGTTATCAAAAACTGTTTTCCCATTTCGACCCATGGTATCCTTGGAAGACCATATCTACGACAGGTCCAAGCCCAGATTTCTTTCAGGCATAACACCTTAGTGACCATCTCTTCCCCAGTGACCCCTATCAATTTTGTTGATAAGGAATCAGTGGAGGCTAAGAAAACCTTAAGGTCTGAAATCAAACCGTTTGCTCGAGTCCTACGCATAAAATCTCGCACAAAAACCCCAGTAGCGATAGATATAATGAACACAGGGTTAAAGGAAGGATATCTCCCTCGAATTGAAACCCCAGAAGGACTTTACCTAGGCGAAGCCATTGTCACAAATAAGGATGGTGTATGTCACGCTATGGCAATCAACACTACCGAAAATGACATTGATATAACCCTTAAACCTCAGGAGTTAATTCCGTTTGATTTCTGTAAATTCCCCGGTGAAGAATTTACAGATTCTGAGGCAGAAGACTTTCAATTTAATTCAAGACAAACCTATTCTGAGAGAGCCATCAAGGTCAAGAATGCGTTATACTTGGCTCACTTGGCTCCAGATGAGCGAAAGACCGTATTAAAATGGGCGGAAGACTATGCTGATATATTCCATTTAAATGGTGAACAACTTTCGTGCACTCACCTTATCCAGCATAGAATTCCGACCATTGACGATAAAATTATTCACAAGAAACAATATAGGTCCCCCGTAGAGGCCCTAGAACAAATTGACGTTTAATTATTGAAGCAGTTTAATAGTGGAATCATAGGACATTCTAATTCCCCATTCAACTCGCCATTGTTGATCGTCCCAAAGAAACTTGACGCGTCGGGTGAGAAAAAGTGGCGTGTTGTAGTAGACTACAGAGTCTTAAACGAAAACATCATAGGTGACGCTTTTCCACTGCCCAACATAACCTCAATATTCGATAGGCTGGGCACCGCACGCTATTTTACCGTCTTTGACCTTGCCAGTGGTTTCCATCAGGTAGAAACTCACCCAGATGATAGGCACAAAACTGCCTTTTCATCTCGCAACGGTCACTATGAGTACAAGCGAATGCCCATGGGCATAAAGAACGCCCCGTCTACATTCCAACGACTGCTAAATAATGTTTTAAGTACTATGCTCGATGATGAAACATTTGTGTACTTAGATGACATTATAATTTACTCCGACACTCTTGAGGAACACGACAGACGAGCACGTAGACTCTTCAATCGACTTAGGGATGCTAATTTGAAACTTCAGCCAGATAAATGCGAGTTCTTAAAAACCGAAGTCGCGTATCTTGGACATATAATTAGTGAAGAAGAAATAAAGCCGAATCCAAATAAAATCACAGCAATTCGAAAATTCCCTTTTCCAAAAACCCCTAGGGACATTAAAAGTTTTCTTGGTCTTTCTGGATACTATAGACGGTTTATCGAAAATTACGCGAAGTGGGCTAAACCTTTGACTGAACTCTTAAAAAAGGACACCGAGTGGAAATGGGAAAAACCCCAGAAGAAAAGTTTTCGTTTTCTACGACGATATTTGTGTCGTGAACCTATCTTACAGTATCCAAACTTTAGCGAGACCTTTAAACTAAAGTGCGACGCTTCGGAACAGGCTGTAGGCGCAATCCTAACGCAAACAAAGGACAGTGTTGATTTGCCTGTGGCCTACTATTCAAAGGTGTTGAACAGTGCGGAACAATCCTACCCCAAAGCCGAAAAAGAGTGCTTAGCCATACTGTACGCGACCGAACATTTTAAACCCTATTTATATGGTCGTGAGTTTGTTCTAGCCTGTGATTTTGAGCCGGTGCACTGGATGACCTATATTGATAATCCGGGACCGCGAATCCAAAGATGGAGAATTCGTCTCCAGAATTATCAGTATAAGTTTGAGTACAAGCCTGGAAAAATCAATAGGATTGTAGAAGCGCTATCCAGAAATCCTGTCGATGAAGAGAACGGATCGAACTCAGATTCCAGTTGGTCCGAGTCATCCTCATCGGACCTCGAAAAACCTACACCTCGGAAGAAGGTAATTACCGGTAAAACGGAACCGAGTGATCCCAAACCGAGTGAAAAGGTAAAAACGTGTCGCGCACTACCTATCACGCGTTCCTCGACTAGCGAAACGGAAAAAGGTGCGCGAGTGAACCCTAAAGAAAGAGAAGAAAACCCAAGCGCGTCGACAACTCGACAACGAATCGGCAGTCTACAGGAAGGTTTAAAACCGAAACAATTAAGAACACAATCTGGATCTTCCTCCAGAACTGGAACTGTACCAAAGATTTCCAATAATAGGAATACAGAAAAGTCAACCGTGCCCAGCAGATTCTCTGTTACCTCAAGGGCAAAAGGGGTAACAGAACCAAGAAAAACCATCCTGAAGCGTCCAAAGGATCCGGAACCAAGTACCAGCTCGGGTCAACCAAGCAGTTTAAAGGGTCCCCCTACAAAATCCAATTTAAATCCTGCTAAGACGGCTGCTAAAGAACCTGTTGGAAGTACAAAATCTGCAATGGTTGATAGTGACGAAACCTATCGATCCCCGCAGGATATTCCCGTTAGTGAAGCGGATGAAAGCTGCATCGCCAACAGACTACGACCCCGAGAAACCACATCCCCAAAGGAGGAAACAACTAAGGAACCGTCCTATTCATCATCAAGTGATGAAAGTGCAAAAGAAGAATCGGAGGATGGAATATATGAAGATTCAGATCCTCCAGTATTCCGAGAAGACTATAGTGCTTTCCCACATCTTCCTGTCCATGCTACTCCGCCCAAATCACCTAAGCTCAAACCCAACGCCCCTCATAGTCAAGGCCCTGATTCATACACGGATGTTTTCGTTGATGGAGCCTGTTGCGAAAATGGAGGATCCAGTCCAAAAGCAGGAATTGGCGTGTGGTTTGGTCCAGACAATCCTTTGAACATTTCTCGACGTTATAACGGACGTCAAACGAATAACGCTTCCGAAATCGAAGCAGCCACTAAGGCAGCTCGACAGGCCAAAAAGGCGGGCATCAAAAAACTAAGGATTAAAACAGATTCCCGATACTTGGTGCAGAGCGTCGAGGAATGGATACCAAAATGGAAACAGAACGACTGGAAGACAAAAGAAAATAAACCGGTCAAGAACAGGAAGCCTTATGAACGACTAATCAAGGCCATTGAACCTCTTAACGTTGTTTGGGAACATGTCCCCGAACATGAGGGAATCATCGGCAACGAAAACGCGAATCGCCTTGCTAGAGAAGGAGCCTTAAAGGACCCTGAACCAGACTCGTCGCCATCCACGGAATCGGAACCTGAGGAATTACCTCTAGAAGAGGTAATCATTGCAGGTCAACGCAAGGTTGATAACAGTGATGATGAAACTAGTGAGTCAGATGACCAGGACGCAGAACAGCGATCACCACTTAACTTTAAACAGCTGGTACAGGATGTATCGGAGTCCATCAATAAATTCGACCAATCGATTGCGAACGCCGGATTAAATCTCTCCAATACAACAAACAGCACTCTACTTTGGGACTATGAAGGCCTAGACCATAGTCCACGAAGACAATATGTTTCTGACGGTGAAGAAGATCAGGAACATTTGGACTATTTAGAGACTCTTGATCCTGCAGTTGGAACCGATGACGAACTACCCGGAAGAGTAAAGAAGTTCCTGGAGGACTTCAACCGAAGTAGAGCGAAGAAGTTAGCCGAATCAGAAGGATTATCAAGTGATCAACTTGAACTGCCTACTACGGCCGAGGGGCCACAAAAAGAAACTCCTCTGACCAGTAATTCCAGCAAACCAAGAAGACAAAGTACGGTACGATTCAAGGATATTCCAGAAGTCTTTGAACAATCCGAACATGATCAATCACGCCAGTTGGAAACTCAATTATCTACACCAGGGCCATCAACTATCCCTTGTGCACAATCCACTCCGTTCACGAGATTCAAAGATGAAAGTGTCAACTCGAACCAGGAGATCACCACGAGGAACCAGGGCATGAAACCTAGACGAATACAGGATACAGAAAATGATGTGGTAAAGAAGTGCGCGCCTCTTAGCTCTTCGTTCCTAAATTTCAAGAATTCATATTTTGACCCCCCATCCTCTTCTGAGACATCCAGTGAAAGTGATCGTGATAGTAAGCCCCAAGAATCGAAACCAATCAACAATAATCCCCTTGGTGGTGTAGTAAATCAATGGACAGAACCTTTGACGTACAGACGAGACAACTATGCCCATTTCCTTTCTGAAGATTGTGAACCGGTCGATCCAATCTCAAAACTGTTAGTCGCTACAGAAAATATCGACTTACAGGACATTAAAGACAGTAGACCCGTCAAGGGACAAATTTTTATCTCCCCTAACGGTAAATACAAGGTCTTTTCGATCATTGTTAAAAGATGTCATTTTGATGAAATTTGTTGGAAAGATGTTATAGTCAGACTAAAAAATTTGAGAAAAGCCTTAGCATCTAACAATCAAAATTCTTGTCGAATGGCAAATTCCGGGGACCTGCTAGGTACACTCCCTCAAAATAAAATGTCGGAACTTGTCGCAGGAATTTTCCGCGGTGGCGACGCAACCATCACCCTGTGCCACGGAAAAATTGAAGTACCACCTGTCGAATTACGCGGTAAAATTATTTCCGAATTTCATTCTAGCTTGATAGGCGGCCACAAAGGTATAGGCAAGACTTACCGACGAATAAGGGAAAGATACTATTGGCCTCGGATGCGTGACGAAGTCACCCAATTTATTCGGAAATGTACGAGTTGTTTCGAAAACAAACTCGCCAGGGCCCGCACTAGAGAGCCGATGATAATCACTGATACTCCGGCGATGCCCTTCGACAAAGTGTCTTTAGACACAGTCGGAAAATTGCGAACCACCCCAAACGGGAATCGGCACATCCTGACAATGCAGGATAATTTCTAAGTACTGTATCGCGGTCCCCATTCCGAATATCGAAACAAAAACAATCGCCCATGCGGTAGCCACGAACTTGTTCTCCGTGTTTGGAGCACCCCGCTGCATTCTAACGGATAGAGGAGCGAGTTTCGTGAGCACTTTGATGCGTAAATTGGAAAAAATCTTTGGCGTTAAACAACTTACGACATCTGGTTACCGCCCGCAAACTAATGGGGCACTTGAGAGAAGTCACATCGAATTGACGGATTATATTAAACATTACGCGAAAGATTTCGATGACTGGGATCGTCTGCTCCCATTCGCGATGTTTAATTATAACACGTCTGTTCATGAGGCAACGAATTTCACCCCTTACGAACTCGTGTTTGGACACTTGGCTAAAGCGCCCAGTTCGTTGCCTCAAGGGCCCGAAGTCGAAACATATGGATCCTATCTGAAAGACTTAATCACACGGATGAACGAACTACAAAGTTTAGCTGCTAAATATTTAGTTCGATCAAAAGAACGATCAAAGGAAATCTATGATCGTAAGGCACGACCTTTGAATTCCAAAGTAGGTGATCAGGTGTATGTCTTTAAAGAAGTCCGGTCTAATAAGTTTGATAAGCGAGCAGAAGGACCATATACCCTTGTAGGATTGACACAAAACAACAATGTGATCCTCGAAACTAAAAACGGTGAAAGATTCGCGAAGCATAGGGACAAGATTAGAGCCACCAGATTATGAAACCCAGACCCTAGCTTTGATTACCCATTAACCTATTCTTTCTCATTCTAGTTTTGACCCAGAATGATGACGACTACTGCTATAACTATGCTATGCCTATTCTCCATCCTAAAGATGATAACGAAGCGGATTCATTCCCACGATGTACAGGCGACCACGGCCAGTGATCGATACCAGATCATTCCTTTCAAGTCCAGCAGCGGGATATATTTTGAATATATCGGGGATGTCAGGAGGTCCGTAAGCAACTGGAGGATAGCCGTATTCCTGGACGTGGGCAAGCAGACTCGATTCTTCGACGATTTGAGAACCAGACTGAAGCGGATAAAGCAGCACTGCAAACCTGACGAAGAATGGTGCAACGAGTTAATCGAGTATTATGATTGGGAAGATAGATGGGAAATGGTCTCGGAACTCTAAAAACAGTTCCGAGTCCAGATCGAGGAGCTAGAGAATACCAAAAAGACCTTACCAACCAAGATGACTACTCAAATACGAGCAAGGCGTACGGTCCCACTACTGGGTTTCCTGGGAAAGATTGCCGGACCAATCGTCGGCGTATTGACCTACGATGACGGAGAAAGATATAGTGCTGCCATCCAAGATCTTAATGAAGCCCAGGCCAATTTATCACATCTTGTCGGAAAGCAAACCCACGTAGTGAGGTCACAACTTGACTCGTTGCACACCCAGGTACAACAACATGGATCCTTACTGAAGAATCTTCAAGAACAACTTCATACCTTACTCGTGAAGAACCAGCTGAAGTCGAAAGAAGAAAGGGAAGGCAAAATCTAACATATGCCATTGCAAAGGCACTAAGATTGGGCCTCGACCACAGCATGCAAGCGACCACCACTATGTTAGAAGCAGTTCACGAAGCCAGAAAAGGACATCTGCACCCTGGCCTCATAACATCCGAACAACTGGAGCCGATCCTAAGAGAAGTACAGGATAACCTCAAGGATGTTCAATTTCCATTGGCCGGACCAAGAATTAGCATCGACGAGCTGATGCGCATCTCCACCATCACCATCTTGTGCGAGGACCATCAACTTAAGGTCCTTATCGACATACCACTTCTGGAAAAGTACAATTATCAGGCGTTTAAAATCCACTCTCTCCCTACTATTCAAGAGATATTCGAGAATAATACTGGAAGAGCTTATATAAAATCTAAATACGACTACCTTATTATAGACGAAGATCAGCGAACATATCTCTTGTTAAAAGAGCAGGAATGGAACGCGTGCAAGGCAACAACATCATTTCACGCCTGTCTCCAAGGCGCTCCAATCTACGATCTCCGTGAACGAACATCTTGCGAAGCCCTGCTCTTAGTCAGGCCCAACGTAAAGACTTTTAATTCTTGCGACGTTCGAATAACTAGTGAAGCTGATTCCTACTGGAAGCCTTTGACCACCATTGGAGGATGGATGTTTTCTTTTGCCACCCCAGAGATGGCGACGATCGCCTGCCATTCCATGAGCCCCATTAAAATCATGCTGAGTGAAGCTGGAATTCTCAAGTTGGGCCCTGGATGTTCCGTCAAAACTAAGGACGCTATAATACCGGCCACCACTTCTCAAAAGGGACAATCAGAGTTTATATTCGAATCAGATCTGCATTTAAACTTGACGAAACTCTCTCCAACGTTAGTAAAATACAATCACCTGTTAGCGGACACAAGAATCTTAACGAAATCCACCGTTAACGCTGATTCGAGATTGACAACCTTCGAATTGAACTCTAAAACATTAGATGAACTTGAACAACAGCTACAAGAACTCGCCATGCAGCGGTACCATAGAGGAAGACACTCAGCGTTCATCTACGGTTCCTTTGGGGCTATTTCTCTGCTGCTCATACTGCTTACTGTATACCTATGTCGGGCACCACTTAAAACCGAAACGTATAAGCTGTCTCAGTCCATTTTCCCAAACCAAAAAGATAAACACATCCCAATGCCACGACGAAAGGGAGCAATGACTGAGATTCCACCACCCAAGAGTACCACGCAACTATACGAGGATGTTCCTTCCACAAGTAAAACCGCTACCAATAAGGAAACGACTACACAATCAAGGACATCCTCATTTGAGCCAACAACTACTCAAAAGGGGGAGAAAAAGTCTGCAACGGTTGAAGATAAGTCATCAACGAAGATCAGATGACTAACCGAAGGGTTAGATTCTAAGCTACGTCGAGTCCAGGTAGAAGAGACTTCACTGAGAATAAATCGACAGCTACCTTCATGCCAGTAGTCTCTATCAGAATCAACGCCTCAAGACAACGATAAAGATCCTCAACTTGAAGAGGTTAGTGCTCCCAGCGACCTTAAAGGACGTTTTCCATTAAGATAGACTTCGAAAATCTATCATAAAGAAAATTTTTATACAAAAGAATACAATTTATCTTACGCGGATATATCCATGAGATTCTAACTCAGAATTTATGTATTATGCATGATATAAGTTAATATCAAAATTCCTTTCTTTCTACAGGTAATAAATTTTAATTCTTTTATACGCAAAAAAATGTGTTTCCAGGGATTTATTCGTTATTATATTCAAAATATTATAATTTTAATTATTTAAGAAGGATTAATCATTCGTAAAATATAAACTTAAGGGATTTCTTAACAGGGTATCTAAATAATAAGAATTAGTTGTAAGTGGGTTTGCTTTATTTACAAATGTGCAATCAGTAGAAGGCAATGTGATATTGAATGATATAATTGTAAAGGAAAGGGAATCCACTTAATTTATTCTTCGAATCTGACCCACTGAGGCTTATCGCAAACTTCTTGCCTTTCCACAAGATGAAGGTTCAATGGACCCGGTGTCCTGGAGTTAGGTAGCCGCAGAACATATCCACACTTTGTACACCTCCAAACATACGGACGCAACTGTTCCACTACCTGTCGTGGAAGGTCGTGATAAACATCCGCCTTAAAACAAAATACCATAATGATTATATACCCCACTAAATGAAGAAAAAGGTAATTAATACCATACCCGATAAGGCCCCATCGCGTTAATACGATCCACTTCGTCAAGGAAAACCTGCGTGTGATTGAGGCTGTCCGCGTCCTTCCTATGCTGGAACAGCTTCACATGATTCATCTCATGCAACATGGTCCCGATCAATTCCTCCTCATCGAGAAGTCGATGAATTTCCCAGTTTATCCGCACCTCGCGTGAGGGTAAGTCTGTGCATCCTGAGGTTGACGTCATTTTCCGTCCCCATCCTGAGGAATACTTTAGTTTACTCTAAACAAAAATTAGTCAACTTTTGTAAAAGTTATTAACAATTTCCGTTACGCCTCACTTTAGAGCCATTCTTGGGCCATTTCCGTTAAGAAATCGTAACACGTGAGATAAGGAAAAATGTTGAAGCTGGGGACCTGAGGAATACTTTAGTTTACTCTAAACAAAAATTAGTCAACTTTTGTAAAAGTTATTAACAATTTCCGTTACGCCTCACCTTAGAGCCATTTTTGGGCCATTTCCGTTAAGAAATCGCGACACGTGAGAGTAGGAAATGAAGTTGGAACTACGGTCCCGGATAAAATGGGACCAGTATTTAGAAGATTTTTTTTTAATTCCGAGGAATTGTTAACAATTTTCTCAAACAAGCATCCCACCCACGCGCGCGAGGTACTCGACGGGGCACAGTCGCCGTCGACCGAGCGAACGCCGCCGACCATAACACCTGTCATCAGACAACCGTCAGCGAGCGCCGCCGACCGCCGCCGATCGTAACCGTTCTATTTATAGTTACTTTTGGGACATTCCCTATAAAATTTCGAAACAGAATGCTATATGTTAAAAGGTGCAGATTGTGCACTGGGATACAATTTGGCATAATTTAAACAAGTGTAACTCTATTTTCCTTTAAGTTATAAACAATAGTTTTAGCATAGTTAGGCACTCAGAGTACTTAACGGGAAACTTTCCGCCAACAACTACAATATAACCTCATTAGTAGTCGAAGATATCCAGGCTTCTAATTTGATTAAAATTAATTTATAAAACCAAAGGGATTTGAAAGCGAAGAATGAAATTTATAAAAAATTTGTAAGTTCTAACCCTATGAGTGAAAAGTCATCCATAAATCTATTAATATTTTAATAATCAATGAAATGTATATTAAAGATATAACAAATTTGATAAGAATTTGAATTAGTCAAGGTTTTCATAAACCTAAATTATCTTTAAAATCCGTAAGGTTTGATCGAAAATCTTTCAATGATGAGGAACTTAACATTCAGGAGTTTCTTATGAATCTTTGAAATTGAATATTGTTTCTGTACTTTTAACAAGGTCTTCGTACTTTTTCCCGACCTTCCTAAATATATTTAGAAAATGGTGAAGTCGAGTAGAATTCTTTTAAGTAAGTGAATGTTCAATGTCAATGAAACAACAAAACTTTAGCGCGCGTTGTTTTGGTTAGTTAAATTGGGATAATGAGGGTAATTTTGAGTAAGTTCCAAATTCTTAAAAGAAATTGATTATTTTAAAAATTTATTAATGAGATCCTTGTAGAATTTAATTCAACTTAAAAAAAGGGTTTCGATTTAAAAGCGAATTCTGATGGGAATTGTGTTTAAATGTTGAAAATAAAATAATTAATTTCAAAAGGTTAGAATTTAAAATTGGTAAATATAGATGAAGTTAAAAGGAGGGACTGGTTTCACGTTAATTGTTTTGTCCTGAAGGCTTGATTAGGCACGTTCAGGCTGGCATATCTATGGTACTATATCACTGCTCGGGCGAACTATTAAATACCGGCATTGGATTATCAAGAAACTGCTGCAAGATTATTGTTATGCTACAAAAAGTCAAATATCAAATCTTGTTTAAACTACATCATGTCCAATTTACCGTAAACTACCAAATAAATTTCAATAAAATAACCATAAATTACCGACGCTAAATTTTTAGTCCTAATTAAGATTTACATACTTTTGTAAACTTTTGTCAAAATAATTACAAAGTACCTTAGAGGTATCCATGATCTACCATGTAAATTTCAATTATAACCGCGAAAATGCCTATAAATTCTTTTATGAAAATAATAATTGAACTCCTCAAGGAAGGATTTAGTTGCTTGCGAAAGCGGTTGAATTCCTTGTAAAATTTTGATCATTCTGGAGAGTAGTTGAATGTATGCGAGGAATTTCAATGTAATTTTTATAATTGAATTCCTTTGAAGGAGAAAGGAGTTTGACCAATTCAAGGGATGTTATCAATTGAAAGTAAAAAGGACTGAATTTTGCGGCGAGTTTTATTGGGTTTTTTTTTAGAAATGGGTGAATTTTTGTGAAGAACTTTTATTGAATTTTGTTAAATAGAAAAATTTTTATAAAACAATTGCAAATTGTTGAGTTCTTGTAAGGAATTTTATCGGGGGAGATTGATGATTGAGTTCCTCTTGAAAAAATATTTTTAAAATTCATTCATTTAAAATTGCCAATTGATAAGGTTTCAGATATTTTGTACATTTACTATAAGTTATCAAATGATGCCTCAGGCATACAAAATAAACAATACATAAACAGGATTGCCACAAATCCAAGGAAAACTAAGGAATTTTAGTAAAAGTACTAAAAAGGAAAAATCGAATTTCAAAAGAAAATTTTTATGCAAAAGGAAAACTAAATTTGATGTTTTTTTTGTTTGTCTTGTAAACTATAAAAAAACCACGAATTCTAATACAAAACCTCGAATTTTTCCTATTTTGGACAATAATTTCTTTTAAAAGAATTATTATAAAGTTATGACTTATGTAATAATAACTTTTACAATTTTCATAAATACCAGATTGATAAAAGAATTTTAGTTAAAAAAAATTATATTATCCTATTATTATTCGATAGTTATTGAACTTCCCCTTAACTTTTATAATTTCAAATTTCTGAATGTTCAAATAAATGATATAAGGTAAATGTACATATTTACGGCATGTTAAGGCCCTTGTTGAAAAATTTATTTCTGTTATTTTAGTAAATAACTTAAAGTGCAAGAAAACATTTCCATCGTAAAAGTTAATTAATCATTCTCAGTTTTCCATTGTTTTCATCTGTTTAAAAACTAAATTTATATTAATTTTTATTAATTTTTAAAACACTGAATTGAACGTAATTCCGTGCCAAATTTTTGTCATGTGGGTAATTTCTATGGAAAAGTAATAATTAAATGCTTATAAAAAGAAAATAATTTTTAGTTATTCATGATTTTGAATAATTTTACAATTAATGAAATTTGAAAGTAAATTTAATAGAACATTTTTTTTTGAATATCTGATAATTTTAGAGTGAATCGGAATATTTTATGGTAAAAAAAAAATAAAATAAAATTGAATAATTGTGGCAACCCTGATAAACATAAACATAAGACATATCAAAATATATATACATAAAAATATTTTTATAAAAGTTTTCCTTACCTTTAAAACTCACAAGAAGAAAATCTCGTATCGACGCCGCACACGGAACAAATTCAAATCCGCTCACTACCAAACACTATGACGGTCAAAATGTCACTAATGATCCTTGAGTCATGAGCTTGACAATGTCGCATTCTGTTTCTCTAGTCAACAGGTCAAGTGTGAGTCACTACGTACAAAATGTACCGCCGTGAAAATCCGACGGTTGGGTCGGCGACGACCGTATCTGTGGTGTCAAGTTTCCCTTTCAAAGCGCCATAAACTTCAAGGCCTAAAATACTAACGCCACTTAAGGAAAGAAAACGACTTGAAAGAGAAAATATTTTATTTTTAAATATTTCCTGTATATCAGACATCGCAATCCATTATAAGTTAAAAAAAAAATTTTATATACACTTCAAATTTTTAGTAAAATCAAATCCCGCAGTTTTCTTTAAAAAAAAATAATAATAATAATCATAAGACTTTAATTCTGTTGTTTCGAGATAATTGAATTTTATAAACAAATAATTAAAACTTTTGATGTAATTGAAGTTTCGTTAGATTCTATTAAAATAGTTTACTTTAAAGGATTTTCCCTACTTTTTCTAAACAAGCAAAAAAAAATTTTTTATTTAAGAAAAAAAATTTTTTGATGTTAATTCTTGTCCCACGTTTTTGCATCATGGTCTGGCCTTCTTGTCATGGTACGGCTTTTCTGTATTAAACAGCGTGTAAGAACGGAGTAAAGTAAATAACACCAACAGAGTGAAGTAAAGCAAATTGTTTTAATCGTTGAAATTTAGGGAAGGAATAAATAACTATAAAAATTGCCATAAATTACCGCATAATTTTTCATAAATTTCCCAAAAAGTTTAAAAAAAAAATTTAATTCCATTTTATAATTTACTGTTAATTACAGCATAAATTTCTATGAAGGTTTACAAACAAAGTAAAACATTGTTAAAAAAAAGAATCTTAGACAACCTTCCTAATTTTTCGTGTAGAATTGATTAGCATACACAGTTTTTCAAAAAATATTACTGTTTTCATAATTTGTAACAAGGTTTGTTGACGATCAAAACCATATACTTTCTTAAATCATTATAAACTAGCGAAATTATCCGCGCGCAAGCGCGCGGGAATCTTGTGCTCTTTTGATTTAAGTAATTTTTAAGGAAATATTTGTTGTGACACATAACTGAAAACTAATTGCAGTTGAACTTTCATAATAACTACTTTTAATTCACTAATATTAAAAAAGGAATTTTTATTTTTTTTAATTAGCAAAATTTTGTACAATTTATTTTCCCAATATTTTAATTACTTTTAATAATTATGAAATTTTTTTTCTTCATGTGAATTACATTCAAATTTTTGATCGAATTCTAAGCATGAGCATAAAATTCTTAAGAGGATTTCAATTTCTTTGGAGGATAGTAAGGTTCTCAACGGAAATTCGGTTCTTTGAACATTTTGATGAACTTCTTTGCAATAATTCAGTTGTTTCTGAAAACTTAAGAAAGTTATTCAAAAGAAATTAATTATTTTTTTTTATAATTTTAATAAAAAAATTTTAAATAATAAATAAATTTTTAATAATTTGAGACTTTCAATAAAATTCTTTTCAATATTCAATTATTTTCATAAATAGTAGGTTTTTTTTGGAAAATCCAACTATTTTCAAGAAAAATTTAATGGGGTTTCTTACAGGAATTCAATTGTTGCCAAAATTTTAGTGGAGTTCTTTGTAAAACTTACTTACCTTTAAAAACTTTTCACATTTTCATTATTTTCAATATCTACTATTCTATATAATAATCAGACAGAATTCAGTTATTCAAAAATATTTGTGATAAAATTCTAGAAAAAAAAATTTTTATTTTAATCAATTTTAGTGAGATTCGCCGCAAGAATTTAGTCATTTGCCTAATTAATGAAATTGTTTAAGGGAGTTGAATTATTTTATAAATAATGAAATTCTTCTAAAGTAATTAAATTATTTTTCATACCTTAGGCACAAAATAGGCGCTTTTAGATAGCAGCCGACAGGAACTAAAAGCTATTCATTTGTCAACTTGAATGAAAATGGCGACTTTTTTTTCGCATGGGCAAAAAAACAGCTATGGTCCCATGCGTTATTTTGCTCATGGGGAAAAAAGGCCGCTATTTTCATGCAAGTCGAACAAGTGAATGACTTTTACTCCCTGTCGTCTGCTATCTGAAATCGCCACTTTTGGGCCTTTGGAATAAAAAATATCGTAAGTAACACGGGACTTAAAGGCTGCCAATTTATTTACGATGATTTTTGTGCCACTCGTTACGGTCTCAGGGCGCTTACGGCGCCCTCGACCTCCACTCGTGTCACAAAAATCACCGTAAATAAATGGCTACCTTTACGTATCTTGTTGCTTAATATACTATTTTTTTCTCTCTTCTCAATAATTATTAATGAAACTTCTCGAGAGAGTTCGGTTGTTTTCGCGAACCGAACTCCTTGGAAGAAAGTGCGATTCTTCAAGGAGTTCAAATTTTCAGGATTTGTAAAGTCTTTCGGGAGAGTTCAATTATCTTCCAAAAAGTTTTTTTTTGTTAGGATTCTTTCCAGGAATTCAATTGTTTCCAAATAAAACAAAACAAAAAAAAATCTCATCCCGGGAATTCAATTTTATTATAATAATGTATGTGTATGTGTAATTCTGTTTTCTATCAAAACGAAAAAAAAGCAAAAGAATAACTATGACTAGCTTTAAGTGTGGTGACGCGAAATGCCGTGTTGCCCAACACTGCAAGTTGTCCTTTTAGTATCTTTGATACTGATTGTAATGTGTAATACTGGCATTATAAAGGCCCCGAATTTAATTTAGTTTTATGAAAGTATTAAACTTTTTAAATTAACTACTTTTCTATTTTTACAAATATTCAATTTCAGGCATTTTTCCCCAATATTATTAAAAAAAAGGAGGAAAGATTTTATTTTTTTTTATTTTTTAACTTCTCGTAGAATTGTGAGATTTAATTAGTAATAATAAATTAAGTTAAGGTTTCTTAAGAGCAGAGCATATTTGTATCATAATTCCATTTATTTAAGCATAGTTACAAGTTTTTTTTGCAAATCGCCTTGCTGAAGAGCATAAAGTTTCTGTCTCTAATAATAAGCATGTGAGCAATTCTCTGAAACCGGGCGATTTTACGTTACTCTTTATTTATACTGCTTTAATTACAATATTTATTATTTTATTTTGTTATTAGTATTATTTTGATGACTTACTGAACGGAAGAGTTCATTAAATCATAATTTTATACTCTTCTTGATAATTAAGAAATCCTATATGAATTTTAAACGTCAAATTTCGTAAATTTCATTTGTTACACTGGGTATTTTCTTTGCGTTTATTGTAAATAATTTTTTCAGCACAATACTAAATTGGTCCAACTTGTAATGAATAAAAATTTTAATATTATAAAATACATTACAAGCCAAAATAAGTATGTGCTCCTTAATTAAAACTAAATATTAACACTTTAAAAACTGTAACTCTTATTTATCAGTAACAAAAATTTTTGGAGTTTTTTTTCATTTTTTACTTTTAGCGGTAATTCAGTTCTGGTTTTTATTAAATGAGTGTATTGCTTATGAAAGAAGAAACAAATTATGACCTTATTCAATTGTGTGCTATTAAAAATAAAGATAATATAACAATATTTACCTCTTCACATTCATGCGTGAACGAATTTAAATTTTGATTGTTTTCAATGGCATACTTACAGGTTGTAAAATAATAGGTTGAATTTTTTTGTAAACATTATATAATGTTATTAATAATATTATTCCTAAACGCTGAACATTTACTCTAAGTAAAACATTAAAAAAAAACCTTAAATTACAATATTTTAACAACATTTATTATTAAAATAATTGGCATGAATTTATCCAAAGGTTAAGTAGCCTTCATTTATTTTGTCTTTTTAAATAATGTATTTTGACAAAAAAAAATCTTTTCCTTAGACTTTTTTTGATATAATTCTTTTAGCACTAAAGAAAAATGATTCACAAAGGAAAATGACTATTTTTACATGTATTCTTCACAAAGTTGTCTATAAATTAAAGTTGTGCTTGCAATTTAAAATTTTTCATATTTTTCATGTAAAATCGAGGTATTCCAGAGAATTGCCCATATAATCTTCGCGGTGAACTTCAATTTATAATCAGTCGCTATTGATAGAGTAAATAAATAAAAAAAAATTTAATTGATTACTTCTTATTATCCTATTGGCGGTCGTTTTCATTTTCAACACTGTTCTAAATGGAAATATGAAAATTAAGATCTAAATATGATCCCCTGCCTCTTCTAATTCCTCTTCTTCCCAATTCTCTCTCGATTCCTCACTTTCTTCCCAACTGTCTTTTAATTCCTCACTCTCTTCGCCCCCTTCCGACACTTCCTGGTTTTGCATTTCCGAATTCTCTCCCAATCCTTCCTCTTCTAAAACTCTCGCTCTCACGGTGGGAGCAGGCTGAATTCTCGGAAACTCAAACCAAGCCCTTTTATTGTCCACATTGAATCGCTAAAGAAAAGAAAGGTTATAAAATTTAGAACAGTTCAAAATGTTTCAAGTTTTATGTCTCCATTAATTTTACAAAATCTACTATCCGATAATTATTACAAATTGTCACAGTAAAAGAAAACTCAGAATTTACTTATCAAAACTTTATTATTCAGCTAAATTTATGTAAGAGCTAAAATAATTTCACTGCCGAGACCTTTGACGTGCCTCTAACGGCATAATTTTAAATGAAAATTTTTCAAATTTAGTAAAAATAAAAATCAAGGAAAATGTTTTTTTTCCTTTTTTTTAATATATATATTGAGATAGTTTTGGAAAGGAATACTTCTCTGAATTATTATGTTCTAATCTCTGATTCAATTAATTTCAATATTTCCGAAATTTCAAATTCACACACAAAATAGTAAAATTCAAATCGTCCAAAATTTTTTTTTCAACATTTTGGGAAAATAATCATATATTCTAAATTTTCAATAAAACTTTTGGAAACAATTTTGCTGTAAATTGTAAGGAATTTCTTAATTACTCCTTTAAAAAAATTTTTTTTTATATATTACAATATTTAGAAAAGATTAATTCTTACAATTTCCTTATTAAGAATTGTAGAAATGTTTATTCTTATAGGAATTAAAGTAAAATTAGATTTTCCTAGTCATTTTACTTTACTATTCTCTTGATATGTAAAAATCCATTGTCATTCTTCTTACAAAATCTTAAAGCAAACACCAATATAAATCAAAACTTACCAGTCGCCACCACCCTCTAGTTCGTGGCTGGTTTGGTCCCATCCAGTCATGGCATTGGAGAAAGGTAACCTTGAAACCTCTAAGTAGGGGTTGCACGCCAATATTCCGAGGAATCCTCGGCAAATCCTTTAATAGGCTAAAAAAAAACAACACACGCTAAGCACTGTTATAAAATGTATGGATTAGATATCAATCATTTATAATTCAATGTAATTACCAAATTTCTGGGACCCCCTTCTTTGGAAATTCCCCAACCACCAATTCGATACCGGGCAAGTTGGTTTCTATGGTTACCGGATTGCGAAAGCTTTTCTAAAGGAAATGAAATTAATTAAGACTAAACGGTGGCAATATTAAGGCTAATCTAGGTTGTCTCTCTTACCGGAGCCCAGAAACCGCGCCTAATATAGCATTGGTCCTCTTCGTCCCAGAAATATTCCTGGAACCAAGACTGAGCCGCGTGTACCTTCTCCCGGCCCCGCGCCAAATCCCGATCGAATTCCCAGAATTCCTCGTCATTGACACGTACGGGAGCGGGAGCCCAGTTACCAAACTCCACAGTAAAACTAAAAGAAAAGGGAAATATCTATTGATTTCAACATGAAAAACTCATTTAAAAGATTTTTTTTCCGCGCACAAAATACAACCGCTTGTAACGAAGGACGTAATCTGACTAATCACTAGGTCCAGATTACCGTAGCGATAACCAGCGCAGGCATGAGGCACGTAACAAAGAAGTCGGGAATATGGAGACGAACTAACGTTGACATTACGTCACCAACTTGACGGTTCCCTATTGCGTTCACACTATTTGGAGATGTACGAGTATAATGTTAAAGGATTCAAAATAATAACTATTGATTGCTGTAAATAACAAAGTTACCATCATAAATATTATTACGGTCACTATTAAGCATATTGTTATAAGATTTAGCCTAGATCTTCACCATTGTTATTAAGAAACTTTGTTAAAACATCGCTCTACTACGTGCATTTCTATGTTCAAGGCATCAACGTTTTCGGGGACGAAAACTGGAATTTTCACGGTGGATTGTTAGGATACTAGTCCTTTGAAAAGAATTATTTGGCAACCATGTAGAATAAATATTAATTTTAATTTATATCCAGCATATAAGAACGTCGCAACGCGGCGACGCTATGCCTAAGGATATTTGACACACATAACCGCTGGTTATGGGCACCAACACACTCACTGGCTCCATGCTACAGGCACTAACACAAGCGCGCTATGCTTGCCTCTAACTGCTGCCTTGTGCGTAGAACTTTCCTTTCCCCTCAGGGCCCATAAGCTGTGGAATACAGCATCAAAACAAACGCACGTGCGTTACAGCTGACTCAACGTCATAAGGCTTGCATGCCTTGTGCTATTTAAACCTATGCTATTTAATCTTACGCATCAAGCTAGATGCGCAAACAACAAATTGACAATAGTTAAACATTTTAGTTACAACAAAATGCCGGAGGACATTAGGTTGTGTGTATATGTGCATACGCATTACTCAATATGTAACTACATATGCAAACAAGCTATAAAAAGTAGGAACAATATAATTACAATAAATAAATTATATGAACTATAATAACTAAGATAAATAATAATTTTATTAATTAAACAATATAATTATTATTTAAATTCTAAGTTATTTCGAAAATAATGTCTCGAAAAGTATCATATTAACAGACTATTTCCGTTCTCACGGACCTACCGTGAGACCCAAAACGTGAGCAAAAATGCATAGACCAATGGGCCCACGATTTTCTCCTATTCCTTACTCCTACTACCCAAATTTTCCGTCTTCCCCACTTTTCGCACTGAAGGTAAGGGTTAGAGGCTTGTCGCGAAATATTAATTAATGCAGTACGAATTCTCGCTTCTTCTCGAAGACACCTCTCCTGGGTCTAACCTAGTAAGTGTTTTGGGACAGAGAAATTTCGCGACAAAAGGCCCGTCCGCGACCCGGAACCCGAATTGCATGATTTAGGGCAGACGTTAAAATTTTAAAAATACTCTGAGCCGGTGGAGTCCAGTGCGGGCTGATTTTGGAGAGATTTTAGAATTGTTAATTTGATTGATAATTCTAAAGTCTTGTTATTTCGTTATCCGGCCAATGCATAGATATTGCCCGCGTCCGTTCAAACTTCAGTGGCCCACGAGCGTGATCACAGCTTTTTATTTGAATTGTCGGTTGCACAGATGCTGCCGGGATTAATTCAGTAGAGGGCAGATCCTTAGTGAGTTTTACACTATTGCTTGAGACGGCCGGTCATATTGCCCGCGCCCGCTCACCACAAGTGCAATCTCACAACCAGTTGAAAATTGCGCGAATCTTGCGTCGCGATTTCATAAAAACAAAAAGAATTTTCGCCCGACGGAGGTTTGTGATCCAAAGGAGAAGCAGCCCCGACGGTAGTTTGTAAGTAAATAAGTATCGTTTCAATCACATATTCTAACACACACACTTTCTATTTGTAACACACTATAACCATTCTGTATTAACAAGGTATTTTGCTGTTTAAAAATAAATCATGTATTCGTAAAATCAATTTCTTTACTTCCTAACTAAACCCGAAATTCAAAATCATTTCAAAAATAGTGCAATTAACGAATCAGAACGGCAACTTTTAAAACAGTAGGAATAACGATCCCGCAGTAATAAACAGAGTTCAACTCTGGCAGCTTGGAGCCTCCCCAAATCGACTAATTAAGGGCCATCTCAAAAGCCCGATTTAAAATTAATTTATCGGTTTGTAACAGATATAAATTTTTTTTTAGATAATTTTGGGGTATTTGTATTATTTTTTAAAATTTAATTGTATTCGATAATTTATTCTCTACTGGGAGGTGGTTCTAGAGGCGGTCGATATATATTGTCTAATGATTGAGTCTTTTCGATTAATTGCATATAATTTTTAGTAAGACATTTTGTACGTCCATTGTATGGAGCAACTTCCACAAACGAATTTTTTAAGGATGATTTTATTGTTGAAAGGATTTCCCTCGAAGTTACATTTTTAATTTCTGCTATACGTATAAAATTTTTGCAGTCTTTTTTATTACTAGGTTATCTCCTTCTTCAGATGATTCTTCATAATTAGAGGTTTCGTAGCCTTGATCAATTTCTTCGTGTTTTTTAAATTTTGTTTTCTGTTTAATATACTCAGGATAATATTCAATTTCATTAATATAATTTCATTATAATGTTTCTTATTTTTTGTATTACATACCTTTTTCTGTCTTCCTCTCCTCTTTTTTAAGGAAGTATTAAAACGTGTGCTTTGTTTCTTTGGTTTACCTTGTTTTCTTTTTTCATGAGCTTCTTCTTCTTGAATTTCTTGATTCTTCTTGAATTTTCAGTGTTTCTTGATTTTTGTTTCCTTATATTTCTACTTCTTGATTATTGTTTTCTTGTATTCTTCGTTGATTTCTTGTAACAACATTACAAGCTTCACTACGTGTATCGTACTTTTCTATTTTGCAGCATTCATTATTTGACATTTTTTTAATATGGCGGAGATTATTTATTACCTTCAAACTTGAGTAATTATTTTCACTTGATACACAATTTAAGTATTCTTTAAATTTTTCTTCAATTTTTTCTTGCACACACTTATGAATATATTCTTGAGTAATATTTTCCTGAGTTTCTTGAATTTCTTCTGTTTTTATTATTTGCACTTTATTTTCAATAATGTCCTCAATAGGATTTGTAAATAAGGCGTCAGTGTTAATGTTTTTTGTACTTGCTTTGTAAAACACGTTAATGTCATATTCGGCTTCTGGTTGATCTTTATTTACTTCTTGTGATTGAATTTCTCCTACTGCAATATCTGAATCGTCTGTTTTTAATATAATTGGTTTTCTCCTCTAAGTCTTAGCAATTTATTAAGTTGAGAACAGTTTGATACAACATGACCGTTTTTTCCACAAGATGAACAAGTGCTTACATTGTCTTGAACCATATTACTTTTTGTTGTTTCTGCAAAATTTTTATTATTTTTAAGATGGGCATTATATTCAATATTATTCTCACTTTTTCGTAGCTCACGTTGGAATGATAATCTTCTTTCTATTTCTATAGCTTTATTAATTATCCCTTGAAATGTATCAGCTGTTCCAATTCGTAATTCTATTTCTTGTATAAGTCCTCGCGAAAAACAATCGATAGTTGCTTCATCTACTCTATTCCCATTACTAATAATATATGCATCTAATATTCTTTCTGCTGCTTCTGCAATTCTTGAACCGTAAGAAATTACATTTTCGTCTTCCCACATATACATTGCTGCTAGTTCTCCTTGTAATTGACATACAGATTTTATTGGTGCGTAAATTTGTTTTAATCTTTCTATTAATTCTTCTACAGTATTAAAGTTATTTTCTATTATAATTCTTCTTGCTTCTCCCGAAATTCTACTTCTAATTAATTTAACTAAATTTGTCTGAACTTGAGCTACCTCGGGAAGCATAGACTTTGCTTCTAAACAACTTTAGATAAAAATTGATAATGGTATATTTTTTCCGTCAAACATAGGTATTGTTTCTATGGCATCTCGTAATAAGACTTGTTGATTATTTGGTAAGGCCATGTTTTTTTCAAAATTATAACTATTTTCACTATTATTAGAAGAACTGTGTTCGGAAGAATTGTCAGTTTCAATTTCGTCAGTTAAAGTTTTATTTTGTCTAACTAAAGTTTTTTCTGTAATAGTATCTTCACTTACGTCTTTGTCACTGTCAGAAGATTCGCTGTCAAAGAGATGAGAACTTACAAAGCCTGAGTCAAATTGTTTTTGTATTTCTTCTAGGTTAGGGTTTTCTTTAGAATATCTGGGTGTACTTGTAAATGGTTTTGTTTTATAATTAGGGATTCCTGAATGTAATACTATTTCTGGATTATTTTTTATCTGCGAACGAGTTATATGAGATGAATCGATAGTATTTTTATCTGAAGAAGACATTAAAGTGTAACATAATAATAAAATGATAATTTGTTTCTGAAAATTTAAACCGAGAGAATAAAAAATTTATAATAATTTTATAATATTTGTATGTGAATTGTTATTATAAAAGTTGCTAATTGATTTGTTCCTAACCTGCCTCACGTAGCACTTGTGTTTACTATTCTTGGTAAATAGAAAATATATTTGAATAAAGCAATTTTATTGCTTACTTTTAACAGTTGGAGTATGGACAGATATAAAATATGTAAATGCAGATATATTCAGAACACTTGTTATAGATAATATAGTAAATATTATGAGATGAATTGTGAGAAATTTGTGCACACTTGTTATAGATAATACAGTAAATATTATGAAATGAATTATCAGAAAATTTGTGAATAATAACAATTTTATATTTGTATGTATGCTAAAAAATTTTTATATTATAAAATATATATTTTTCTTAAAATTTTATATTTTTTAAACAATATTTTATTCTATATTTTATTATTACCCTTTATTAAAAAAAATTATATTTTATATTGTTTATTTTATTTATTATTTATTTATTGTTTTATTTATTTATATTTTATTTTAACAATTACCAATTTAAAAATATCGAAATTTAAAAATATTAGATTATTATCTTGATTATTTATTTTTTATTATTATTAAATTGCATTTAATTTGTTCATTATTAACTATTTAAAACAAAATTTAATTTGACATAAAAGTAATTATTATATTTTAATTTTTTATTTATTAGTTATTTTTATTATTTTTTATTAGAAATTGTTATAAATAATATTTGATTTGTTATTAAGAATTTATATAAATAATTAATTTATTATTAAATTTAATTCAATTTATTATTTGTTTTTTTAAAAATTATTATTGTTTATAAAAATGTTTATATTTATTAATTTATTTAATTCTAAATTATTATCAGAATTATTTATCTTGGAAAAATTTAGAAATTTATAAAAATATTAAAAGATATTATTTATTTACTTTTATTTATAATTATTTATTATTTTATTAATTTATTACTATTTTACAAGAAATATTTAATTCGGTTTCAAAATTTTTTTGTTTCGGCATGAATAATTTGAAAAATGTTTTTAAAAAAATTGTTATTATTATTGTTGTTAGTTAATTTATTATTATTTAATTATTTTAAATTTGTATCATATAATTTTGTTTAAATAGGAGAAAGGAGAAAAAAAATTTTGTCAGAAATGGAAAATTTGAAAAAACTGTTAAAAATTGTTATTATTATTATTATTGTTATTAATTAATTTTATTACATTTATTTGAATTTTTAGCAAGGTACAAAAAATATTGAGTTTGTTTAATTTTTAAGTCACAAAAATGAAAATTTAAGAAAATAATTTTATAAATTTTATTATTGTACACCAGGAAATTGTACGCACTTCATTTAATAAATTTGATTAATTCTACGCAAATAAATTCTACAGAAAAAAGTCCTACACATTAGAATTAAATAGAACAAAATATATCATTAAAATCTTTTAATTCTACACGATTAAATACTACATCAGAAAATTTGACACAGTTTATTTTAATTAAAATAAAATTCTAATAATAATTTTTTTATTTTAATTTATAATTCTACGCAGTTAAATTGTACACCAGAAAACTCTACACATTGGAAAAATATTGATTAATTAATTAAATAATCTTTAACGTCCGAGATACTTAATAAATAAGTCAAATTAATGAAAACGAAAACATTCGGACAAAGTAACAAATTTTATTTACTCCAACGTTTCGAAATCAAATCGATTTCCTCTTCAGGGAGTCTATTCAAAAAATATATACAAAATTAAAAAATAATAAAAACTATTTTAACAATAATTAAAATAATTAAAGTACATATTCAAAAAATTATCTTACCACAAAAATAATAATTAAATAAACGAAGACTTAAAATTTAAACCCTGACGATGGAGTAGAGTCTGGAGTCAGAAAATAATTGAAATTGAATTAGATAAAATCAAAAATAAAAATAGAAATAAATACAAATTGGAAAAATTAGAAATAAAATAAGTAAATAATAATAATAAACTCAAAGAAGAAACAATAATAAATAAATAAATAAAAAAATATTTGAAAAATCAATAAAAATTTATATAAAGAATAAGTGAAAAGAAATAAAAAATAAAATTAACATACCATAATAAATAAATAATCCGTCTTAGAAACACATAAATAATAATAAATAAATAATAATAATTCACAAATCAAAAAAAAAATAATAATAATAATAAAAAACCACAAAATAATAAAATAAATTGTATTGCAAACTGCAAAGTCAAATTTAAAACTGAGCTCCAAACTCTAACGACACTTTACAATGAACATTAATTGAAGAGAGACAAACAAAAACAAATAAAAACAATAAGATGAATAAGAACAGAGAATGAAACACAATGAGTATTATCACGTTAATTACTTGACATAAAATTTAGAATCATTTCGTAAGATTTATCAAAATTATCTAAATCGGTCATTTTATTTAAACTATTTTCTCCCTCTTTTTTTATGAAAAACATTTCTGACAATAATCGTTTGTTAAGACTTGGTTCAATATCCAAAATATCAAAATCATCCCATTTTATAAAATGTGGAGAAGTGTCACTATTAGAATTTGTCAAATGGTTAGTAATGGCATTGTGATATTTGTCATTTAAGTTAGAATTACTCATATGTTCCTTTCTACGAATATGTAGCGGTCTTTTGGTCTGCCCTATATATGATTTACTACAGTTACATTTGAATTTATAAACACAATTACATTGATTCTGTCGCTCGAGTCTATCCTTACCAAGTTTAATGAATTTATTGAATTTTGAATTAACGCTAAAAACAGTTTGAATATTAAAATTTTTAAGTAATCTTTTGATATTTTCCGATATTGATCCATAATAAGGAAAAACTATTTTTGTAACTAGTGTATTATTATTGTTGTTATTACTAATGTTATCTGAAAATTTTCTATTATTAATTTCAATAATTCTTTTATTCACATGTTTGTCAATAAATTGATCCGGATAATTATTAAGTTTTAAGTCCACTTTTACTAAATTAATGTTTTTATTATGAAATTTCTTATCGGAAAGCATCAAAGCAGTATCAACTAGATTCTTAACAATTGCAATTTTATGTTGTATTGGATGATTCGAGTAATAGTTTAATAGTCTTCCTGAATAAGTATCCTTTCTGTACCAATCAGTAATAATGTTGTTGTTTTCCGATCTTATGATCTTTAAATTTAAAAAATTAATTTCGTTATTGCATTCTATTTCATGAGTGAATATGTGTTTCTAAGACGGATTATTTATTTATTATGGTATGTTAATTTTATTTTTTATTTCTTTTCACTTATTCTTTATATAAATTTTTATTGATTTTTCAAATATTTATTTATTTATTTATTTATTATTGTTTCTTCTTTGAGTTTATTATTATTATTTACTTATTTTATTTCTAATTTTTCCAATTTGTATTTATTTCTATTTTTATTTTTGATTTTATCTAATTCAATTTCAATTATTTTCTGACTCCAGACTCTACTCCATCGTCAGGGTTTAAATTTTAAGTCTTCGTTTATTTAATTATTATTTTTGTGGTAAGATAATTTTTTGAATATGTACTTTAATTATTTTAATTATTGTTAAAATAGTTTTTATTATTTTTTAATTTTGTATATATTTTTTTAATAGACTCCCTGAAGAGGAAATCGATTTGATTTCGAAACGTTGGAGTAAATAAAATTTGTTACTTTGTCCAAATGTTTTCGTTTTCATTAATTTGACTTATTTAATATTGATTAAATTAAGTTTAAAAAAATTCTAAATAAAAAATTTCTACAAATAAATACTCTACACATTAGAACTAAATAAAATGTAACTTTAAATAAAATTTATTTAATTTTGCACGGTTAAATACTACATAAAAAAATTTTACGCAATATAACGAAAAAAATAACAATTATTTTTTAAATTAAATTTTTAATATTTTGCACAGTTAAATTGAAAACTAAAAAACTTTACACAATGAAATAATTTTTTAAAGAAATTTTAAAACTAGTCAAATATATTCTTCAAAAAAAACTCTACACATTAAAATAAAATAAATATAAAATTTTTAATCTAATTTGTTTAATTCTACACACTTAAATTCTATATCACAAAATTTTCTTTATTTTTTTAATTTAATTTTTAACCCTATACATTTTAATTCAACTCTGGAAAAAAAATAATTGTTATTTTTTTCGTTATATTGCGTAGAATTTTTTTATGTAGTATTTAACCGTGAAAAATTAAATAAATTTTATTTAAAGTTACATTTTATTAAGTTCTAATGTGTAGAGTATTTATTTGTAGAAATTCTTTATTTAGAATTTTTTTAAACTTAATTTAATCAATATTTTTCCAATGTGTAGAGTTTTCTAGGGTCCAATTTAAGTGTGGAGAATTATAAATTAAATTGAAAAAAATAATTCATATTTTTCTTCGTTTAAAAATACATTGTGTAGAATTTTTTAATGTAGTATTTAACAGTGCAAAATTAAATAAATTTTATTTAAAGTTACATTTTATTTAGTATTATTATTGTGTAGAGTATTTATTTGTAGAAATTATTTATTTAGAATCTTTTAAAACTTAATTTAATCAATATTTTTAAAATGTGTAGAGTTTTCTGGTGTACAATTTAACTGCGTAGAATTATAAATTAAAATAAAAAAATTATTATTAGAATTTTATTTTAATTAAAATAAACTGTGTCAAATTTTCTGATGTAGTATTTAATCGTGTAGAATTAAAAGGTTTTAATGATATATTTTGTTCTATTTAATTCTAATGTGTAGGACTTTTTTCTGTAGAATTTATTTGCGTAGAATTAATCAAATTTATTAAATGAAGTGTGTACAATTTCCTGGTGTAGAGTTAATTGTGTAGAATTTTATTTTGTAGGGTTTATTTGCGTAGAATCGCTACCACCCCATTTATAGAAATTGTTATTATTTTATAAAAATTATTGTTATTATTCATAAAAATTGTTATTATTTATAAAAATTGTTATTATTCTTGTATTTTTTATGTATAAGAAATGGGTATTTATTCAAATAAAATTATTCCTGTTTTTTTTATTTGTTAAATAATTGTGCAAATAAAACCTATTTCATTGATTTTAGATAGCTAATTTAGTAAAAATAAGAAAATCTACTTTTTATTAATTAATTTACTATGTTTTATATACCAAAAATAATGAGTTTTAATTATGATAATTTATATGCACCAAAAATAATTATACTCTTGTTTTTACTAATTCTCGGCGTTATTTTATCAAAATTAAGGATTATATTATTTCAACTTAACTATTCTTGTACTAAAAATAATGAACTATTTTTTCAATTCTAATTTCTTTGCATTTATCCGTTTACGATGGCCTTTACACCAAAAATAACGATATATTCTCAAATTAAATTATCCTTGCATTTATCCGTTCACGACGGTCAATGCAGCAAAAATAATAATATATTCAAATTAAACTACTCTTGCATTTATCCGTTCACGACGGCCGATGCACCAAAAATAATAATGTATCCAAATTAAACTACTCTCGCATTTATCCGTTCACGACGGCTGATGCACCAAAAATAACGATATATATTTTCAAATTAAATTATCCTTGCATTTATCCGTTCACGACGGCCGATGCACCAAAAATAATGAGGTATGTTATGTCTTACCTTATTATTATATTCCCTAGTGTTTCTCGATTTAACTTTAATTTAGAAAAATTAAAGTTGGGACGAGGTTGGATGAATGACAAGAATAAATTTATTTGAACACAGTATATTTAAAAGAGATCAAAATTATGGAAAGATGAAATGGGCACTAGCTTTCTAAAAGTGAGTCTTAAGTGATTTCTCTGTTTACCTTAGAACAGCAAGTTTTTGGTCCTGGCTGGCGCCGATGAGATACAATGGCAATTGTGCGTTAATGGGTTACTAAGTGGTGCAGGTAGATGATTTACGACACTCGTAAATTAGGCAGTTGAATAGGTATTATGTTTCTTTCAGCTTTTGTCACAACTCGAACAATCTTTCAAACACCAAATTTGACTTCAAGATTCACTGAATTTAGAAATTCACGTAAAGATCAGGACAACTACTATACTGGGGTTGCGAGCACTATCACGAAGAGAACCATTTGTTATGATGAAAAAGTTAAGACCGTAGTACAGGTGACTACTACTACTACTACTGACGATTACATTTTTAAGATTGCCATTTGGTAACTTTTTCTGTTCACTACATTTTTAAGACTGAAGATCGTTTGATAGTCTGGCTCTTTTTATTCCCAAATTTCCCTGTGTATTTGATGAATTGTTACAATTTGCCATGCATTTGAAGCAACTATACGTTTTACCATGTATTTTAGGCAACTATACGTTTTACCATGCATTTGAGAAACCTTTGTTAGAGAAACACTTGCGTTGACTCAGCTTTTAGATCGCACGTGTTCACATCCTCTTAGTCATATGTTTTTAACAATTTAATATTATAGTTTTTATGTTGTTGTTAATTATTTATAGTTATTACAATTGTTATTAACATTTTGTTATTAATTTGTTATTACAATTTGTTATGAACTTGTTATTACAATTTGATATTATTATTCTACATTATTATAACTTGTTGTTAATTATTACAATTTATTATTATCTTGTTATTATTAACTATTATTTGTTGTTATTTCGTTGTTACAAATTATTATTAACTTATTATTAATTGTTACTTTGTTGTTACATTTTATTATTATCTTGTTATTATTTGTTACAATTAATTATTATTTTGTTATTATTGTTACAATTGATTATTATTATTTTGTTATTAATTATTATTATTTTTTGTTATTATCTTATTATTAACTATTATTGTTGTTACTTTTATTACTATTTTGTTATTATTATTATAATTGCTTATTATTCTTATTTGGTTGTTATTGTTACATTAATTATTACTAGTATCTTATTATAATAATTATTCTTTTTTAAACATTATTATTGTTTAAATCTAATTATTATTTTATTATTCTTATTATTACTATTTTCATTAATTAATAATTATTTATAATTATAATTGTTAATAATATGTTAATAACAATTATTTATTGTTATTCCCATTATTATTATTATAATTATTTATATTATTATTAATATTGAAAAATACGTTTCGATGACGTAACAGAGTTTTCAAAATAAGAACAATTTATTCTTTTTAAACATTTACAATAATATTTTTTTGCAAACCATAATGATTATGATACTTATTATAACGAGTTTAATTTTCAGATGAGTTTTTTTTTATTTTTACGTACTAAATTACCACTCATTACTAATATTTATTACTAGCTGTAGTATTCGTCTTATTTTCTACTAATATATTTAAAAAGGGTGACTGACAACCAGGAATTCAATTTGACTGGGAAAACTAAGAATGAGTTACCATTAATCGTTTAATTCATTTGGAAAATATTACTGTTTGAATTAGTAAATGACTTTTTTGGCAAATTATAATTCATTAAAAATTAAACCTAAATTTCCACCAGTTTTTGGACTTATGAAGATTCTAATTTGAACTAATTGTATCGCAAGTAGACCCTGCGTTACGACTTCTAAAATCTAAAACATCAACTATATTTCAGGCTGAAAGTAGAGCTTAAATTTTGATTCGGATCTGTTTACATAAATTTTATATCTACAAAAATTAAAGTAAAACTCAATTTTTAAAAACGAATTAACCCTTTAACGCCCAGCTGGACAAAATGTTGCCATGAAGTTTGTGGACTTATTTCGGTACTTCAAAATCATTAGAAAAATTCACGAATTATCATTTCTTATGTTTCCATATGCGCTCTATGGAATGGCGTTAAAGAAACCATCAAAAATTTATAAACAAAAACGTTATTAATGTTTTTTATCAAAAAGTCCGATTTTTTTCCAATTTTTGTTTAATTTTCAATTTTTTCTACTATAAAATGGCGTAAAAATAATTTCAAATATTACAAATAACGTGACATAGATATATAACCTACAAGATAGGACAATAGAGAAAATTGAAAATTAAAATGGCGGCTTAAAAATAGAGTTTGAGGTTCAAATTTTTTTCGAAATTTTGATTCGAAAGTACGAAATCATTAAAAGCATTTAAATCGGCTTGAAATTTGTTACTCGGAGGTTTTTGGGGTTGCTGATCACGAATCTAAAGTCCAAGTTTTAAAATTCAAAATGGCGGATCCAATATGGCGAACAATTTTTTTTTAAACACATTAAATTTGCTTGAAAGTTGTTACTCGGGGGTTTTTGGGGTCGCTGATCACGAATCTGAAGGCCAATTTTCAAAATTCAAAATGGCGGATCCTATATGGCGGAATTATTTTTTTAAACTCATTAAATTTGCTCAAAACTTGTTACTCGGGGGTTTTTGGCGTCGCGGGTCAAAAATTTAGAGTCCAATTTCTAAAATTAAACATGGGGGATTATTTTAATTAAACATGACAGACGAATTTTCAGTTAAAAGTCGGTAATCACGTTAAATTTTATTATTTCATAATTTATTTAATTATTTCTGAATAGCAGATAAAATAAATAAAATTGTTTTAGTACAAAATTTCTTAACCCCCGAGTAACAAATTTCAAGCTAATCTAATAAGTTTTTGAAAATTTAAACTTAAACTCTCTGCACATTTTTTCAAACTTAACTGTTTTTAAAAAGCAATTTGAATTTCAATAAAAATAGAAACTTTAATACAATAATATGCAGTGTGTGTTAACTTTTGACTAATACAATCAGCATCCTAGTAAATGAATTAAAGGTACAAAGTACAGATGTAAATAAGCGATTCGTTAGAAATATTTATATTGGATAATGGTTGCAATTTTCTTATACATTTTTATATATAAGTTTATATGTTAAAATAGCGTTAAAATTAGAAAAAAAAATTTAATTCATTCAAAAACTAACAGAAAAGAAATATTTTTCTTTTTTTCAACTCCCAAAATTTATAATTTTTAGTAGAAAATTTCTTTTTTGTTATTTTTTTCCAAAAAAAAGAATATGAAATTTTCTACTAAAACGTTTTTATTTGTTTTATCTGCTATTCAGAAATAAGTAAATAAATTATGAAATAATAAAATTAAACGTGATTACCGACTTTTAACTGAAAATTCATCTGTCATATTGGGTCCCCCATGTTTAATTTTAAAAATTGGACTCCAAATGTTTGACCCGCGACCCCAAAAACCCCCGAGTAACATCCGCCATTTTGAATTTTGAAAATTGGCCTTCAGATTCGTGATCAGCGACCCCAAAAACCCCCGAGTAACAACTTTCAAGCAAATTTAATGTGTTTAAAAAAAAATTGTTCGCCATATTGGATCCGCCATTTTGAATTTTAAAACTTGGACTTTAGATTCGTGATCAGCAACCCCAAAAACCTCCGAGTAACAAATTTCAAGCCGATTTAAATGCTTTTAATGATTTCGTACTTTCGAATCAAAATTTCGAAAAAAATTTGAACCTCAAACTCTATTTTTAAGCCGCCATTTTAATTTTCAATTTTCTCTATTGTCCTATCTTGTAGGTTATATATCTATGTCACGTTATTTGTAATATTTGAAATTATTTTTACGCCATTTTATAGTAGAAAAAATTGAAAATTAAACAAAAATTGGAAAAAAATCGGACTTTTTGATAAAAAACATTAATAACGTTTTTGTTTATAAATTTTTGATGGTTTCTTTAACGCCATTCCATAGAGCGCATATGGAAACATAAGAAATGATAATTCGTGAATTTTTCTAATGATTTTGAAGTACCGAAATAAGTCCACAAACTTCATGGCAACATTTTGTCCAGCTGGGCGTTAAAGGGTTAATTCGTTTTTAAAAATTGAGTTTTACTTTAATTTTTGTAGATATAAAATTTATGTAAACAGATCCGAATCAAAATTTAAGCTCTACTTTCAGCCTGAAATATAGTTGATGTTTTAGATTTTAGAAGTCGTAACGCAGGGTCTACTTGCGATACAATTAGTTCAAATTAGAATCTTCATAAGTCCAAAAACTGGTGGAAATTTAGGTTTAATTTTTAATGAATTATAATTTGCCAAAAAAGTCATTTACTAATTCAAACAGTAATATTTTCCAAATGAATTAAACGATTAATGGTAACTCATTCTTAGTTTTCCCAGTCAAATTGAATTCCTGGTTGTCAGTCACCCTTTTTAAATATATTAGTAGAAAATAAGACGAATACTACAGCTAGTAATAAATATTAGTAATGAGTGGTAATTTAGTACGTAAAAATAAAAAAAACTCATCTGAAAATTAAACTCGTTATAATAAGTATCATAATCATTATGGTTTGCAAAAAAATATTATTGTAAATGTTTAAAAAGAATAAATTGTTCTTATTTTGAAAACTCTGTTACGTCATCGAAACGTATTTTTCAATATTAATAATAATATAAATAATTATAATAATAATAATGGGAATAACAATAAATAATTGTTATTAACATATTATTAACAATTATAATTATAAATAATTATTAATTAATGAAAATAGTAATAATAAGAATAATAAAATAATAATTAGATTTAAACAATAATAATGTTTAAAAAAGAATAATTATTATAATAAGATACTAGTAATAATTAATGTAACAATAACAACCAAATAAGAATAATAAGCAATTATAATAATAATAACAAAATAGTAATAAAAGTAACAACAATAATAGTTAATAATAAGATAATAACAAAAAATAATAATAATTAATAACAAAATAATAATAATCAATTGTAACAATAATAACAAAATAATAATTAATTGTAACAAATAATAACAAGATAATAATAAAATGTAACAACAAAGTAACAATTAATAATAAGTTAATAATAATTTGTAACAACGAAATAACAACAAATAATAGTTAATAATAACAAGATAATAATAAATTGTAATAATTAACAACAAGTTATAATAATGTAGAATAATAATATCAAATTGTAATAACAAGTTCATAACAAATTGTAATAACAAATTAATTAATAACAAAATTTTTAAAAAGTAGATTCACTTTCATAAATCTTTGAGACTATAATTGTGAATATTTAATTGTGAGAAGATTACAAATATACATAGGAAAATTTAATATTGTTGAATTAAAAAATACTAGTCACTAAGTTTGCGAGCTACGCACGCCCTCTTTATTCTGCTACACAGAAAAAAACCGGACTCAAAATGAGTCGCATATGAGACTCATTTTGAACTGCAACAAAAATGATACCCCTTAGACTCATTCTGAGTTTCTAGGGAAAAGACTCAAAATGAGTCTTAAGGGGTATCATTTTTTCTTTACGATAAAATTACAATCACATTAGAAAAGCTAAGAATAATTTATAAAAATATGAATTAAAATAATTGTTTATAACTAATAAACACGTTGCACTTGTCAAAACATTAATACTTGCAGTCGATTTATTGTTTTTATGAGAAATAGAAAAAATTTTTAAGGTTAGATATTTGTCAATTGACAGACAGAGATGGGCAACCATGGAACACGAAACATGCGAAACACAAAAGAAAGTAACTAGAATATTGCTATTTTACTCATTTTGAGTCATTTGAAGTTGCCAATTACTCATTTCGAGTCACTTGAAGTTGTCGATTACTCATTTCGAGACCGACTTCCAAATGAGTTGCAACAAAAATGAGTCGGGTTTTTTTCTGTGTATTAAAAATAGAAATGTTTTTACACTGAAAAGTTTCTATTATTACTCTAAAGTAATAATAACTATGTGTGTACATAGTTATTAAAAACATTTTATCTTTAAAGGATAAAATTTTGTTTTAAATTTTGTATACCTATTTTCTTTTTAAATAATATGTTATCTCGTAATATAATATTGTTATCTGTATCATTAATTCACCATTGCCAACTTTAAGTAAAAAATCAACAAATTCCGTTTCTTGCGGTATAGCTCTTATATTATATGTTAATGTGTATTTTTAAAAATATTTCAATAATTTACTATTTTTTATTAATAAATTTACTATTTCTGATCTAGTACCCTGTTCTTTAATTGGTAAAGTTTGTCGAACATCTTCGTTGAAATTTATTACATCTCTTAATAGATAATTCATAATTTCTAAAGCATATTTTGGAGTCATTGTTGGTTCATCCCAAATAAAAACATCTAGGGTAAGTCCGGGGGAGATGGCCATACGGGAGAGATGGCCAGTTCAAATATTTTACAGAATTTCTAAAGAAATATCACTTATTATGGGGTATTCTTCAACCTTCTGTGATTCATATTAAATCTAAACAATAAATTGATAAAAAATAATTAAACTGTAAGTGTAATCCTTGTTTATTTTTTTTGCATGGGTCTAAAATAAGTTGAAAATTTCAGATTTCTTGTCACCATATTTTTATTTTTTAATATAATTTTTAATTTTTAATTTTAATGCGTAGTGCATAACCCACGCTTCGATGTAAACAAAAAATGAATGGGAAAATTATTTTATTTATTTAATATTTTTATGTTTACTTTTATCATTAATTATTGGGTAAGATGTCCACTGATGACTTTTATTAAAATTTTTTGATGTTAATGTTATATACTTAAGAAATATTAATGAAAAACAAATTAAAAATGTCTGAGAATAAAATAATTGATCCAATTGACACCAGAGATTGAGATTTATTTGTAGGTTGACGCAAAAGTTACAATCAAACAACGTTAATTGAAGATTGGATTAAGTGCAATATTTGAAATTTTTGGGTACATAGGAACTGTACTGAATGTCATGAAAAATGTTCAAAATACGACCAGAAAAAGAGGAAAGTAATGTGGACGATTAGAAATTAAATTTAAGTTGAAATTAAAAAATTATAGATAGTGGCCATCTCTCCCGCACACATGTGGCCATCTCACCCGGACATTCCGGGAGAGATAGCCAAATGCACTTTTTCGAAAATGTAAATTTTAAGATTCTAGCTATGAAAATATCTTATTTTATGTTTCGTTATTTTAAAGTGAAGTATTTAATATTCAATTACCAATAAAAGTTTAGACAAAAAACGCTTTTTCATAATTTTTACAGTACTTTAAAAAAACTATGGCCATCTACCCCGGACTTACCCTATATTTTTTATAAAGAGGCCTTCTTTAGATTGAACGTTTCCGCTGCGATTTTGCAGCAGAAAGTCAAATATTTGTGCTTTGGTTGATTTTCATACCCAATAGGGTGACCGTTATTTTGCAAAAGTTGGAATTTCTTAGGTCGCCGGGCAGAATTTGCTTTAGAATGTGAAAAAAATGAGCTATGCACAAGAAATTAAATTAACAAATTCGCCGAAGAGGCGTAAAATGTTACTCTCAAAGATTAACTGTTAAGGTGTAATGAAATCGTTTTATTAACAATTTTACAAAAGTAAAATTGCAAGGTTAAAATTCCCTGAAAGGCGTAAAATCAACCTTTTAAAACAATTAGTGTCTAGTAAAGAAATTGTATGAATTTTTGTCAAGCTAATATTTTATTCTAAGTGTAATTGAATTTCAACTTGCACCACGTGAATGGAAAGAAAATGCTTCGTATAACTCCTAACCGCGAGCAGAAACAACAATTCTAAGTGTTAATTTCCAATTTCATTTTTCGATGGCTTGTTTGAAAGATCATTTAATTGCGCAACTCTTTCCCAGAGACACCTGTACTTTATCTTTTATTGTTTAGTTGCTGTGTTAACTTTAAAAAATTTTGCAAACGGTCCGGTTTGCCCCACCCCCTAGGGTAAACCTGACCCCCCATGGGCAAACTGGACCGTTTGGTTTTTTATTTATAATATTGTTTTTACATAATCTACAATAATAATAAACATAAAGTATCATGTGAACAACGATTGTAGTAAAGAGAATAATAATTCGGAATTGAATTTTAATTAAATAAAGATTTTTTTAAATAAAAAAATAAAAATTTTTGTCATTATAAGAGAAACAATATTAAAGGGTTCAATTTTCATTGGAAGACATTTATTTTTCATTGTAGGGGAGACTAAGCGCGGTTGTTACAGTGCGCAGTTGTTACAAATGGAATATCTCTAAAACAGTGAATTATAGAGATAGGGTTCCAAAGGGAAAAATGTTTAGTTTTTATGTACGAACTTACTGCAATATGTTTAAAAATTATATGCAAGCTTTACAAGTAGAAAAATAGGCACATTGGTTTTTAGAGGCCAAAAGTAAATATTTCTCTGCTTGATATTCTTTAAATAACTAATAGACCTTTATACTTAACAAAGTAATTTTTTTAATATCAATTCTGTGAGAATTAAGCTTTAAAAAACTGCCTTCGTTGTCCACATTTAGTGTATACTTTTTAAATAAAGTAAGTTTTTGTAAAAAATGTACCTGTTGGTCAGTTGTTACGATTTTGAGAAGCGTGGTTGTTACAAGTGATAATGAGAAAGCATATTTTTCCCATAATTCAGCAGATTCGTTTTTTCTAAATTCGACTTCAAAATCATTCAAAATTAATGAAAAAAACTTTTAAAGTTACTTTTATATCGAAATAGTATTAGTGCTGCAATGTACAGGGTGTTTGCTTTGGGCACATGAGGCCTGTACAGGTGGCGACGATAATTTTGTATGTCAAAATTGCAAACTCAACTAATTTTTTCTTTTTCGATTTTCTTTTTTTATTTCGATAAGGTTTGTTAAAAACTATTTTTATTTTAAAGTATAAATAATAGTTGATTTGTTTTATTTAAATTGTTTAAACGTCAGTTGAAGTCTGATATGTTTTATTTTAATTGTTTAAACAATTGTTACTTTCGTTCTAAATAGTTTTTAAGTCTATTTCTTCAAAGAGGAAAATTATTTCTCATCTAACTTACCTCAATTACCAAATAAAACTCAAATTATTTAATATACATTATTGGGAACTATATAACTAATAATTATGTACTTAAATTAAACTATATCATTTCAATATTATCATCTTTGTACCAAAAATTACGAATAATTAATAAAAATAGTTATAAAAAATTATTTGTCTTCAATTTAGAAACGTTGCAGAGAATTCTTGGTATTGTAACAACCGACATTCACTTTTGGCGGTTGTTACAATTTACACGCTGTCACTAAAATTCTTCTAGTTATTTAAATAATAGATATAAAGCTAAATCAATTATTGCCTTTTAAAGCTGGATAATATACCTTTGATTTAATAGTTTGACCAAAAAAATTGGAGTTAAACTCTAATCACAGTAACTGTTTTTATCAAAATTGTAACAACCGCGCTTAGTCTCCCCTAAGTAAATATTTTAATGAAAGAAACATTTTTTAAAAATAATTTTTATGAAACTTTAATTCAATGGAAATATCCTATGGCCGGTTTGCCCCACAGGTATTAAAATAGAACCAAATTACTATTCAGTATCAAAATTGGTCATAAATTGAGGAGCTGGATTCTAGAACCGGCTCTTCGCTCGGAGCGCAAGCGCTAATACCAGTCGTGTGGCAGTTACTGGCCCAGAAGCGCTCACTGCTCACTGACTGGTATTAGCGCTTGCGCTCCGAGCGAAAAGCCGGTTCTAGAATCCAGCTCCTCAATTAGTACCTTTCATTTTACAGTCTATGAGAACATACTGAGAGTGATTGCTTGCGCTCGATGGCTACTTTTAAAACGCTTTTTTCTGTTACAAAAAAAAATAATATATTTTGAAATTATTTATTTTTTCTTCAATATTTTAAGTAGGGGAGAGTGGAGCATGACGGGGTACCGGCCCTTTTTAAGATATTAATTAACCAATCTCTATTTTTTTCAAATCCTTATAACTCGGCCAAAAAGTGATCAAATTAGACGATCTTATAACGAAAAAATTTTTCATAGCTAGTTCTTAATAAAATAGTTTTTAAAAAATATTTTATTTTTTAAAGTTTTTTGTTAAATTTGTCGATTGCTTCAAACTTTGAATAAATTATTAACATTTTTAATTATGTATCATTAATCGTAGAATTTAATAATCTTTCGAATGGTATATTTGTTAATTTTCTGACATTTGTATTTACAACAAAATCGCGATTTAAAGATTAGTATGTATGTTTTTTGGACCCTGCGCGTACCGATAATAATAAATTATTACCTACGGTAGTGTATCTCAGCCAAATTTGAATGGATTATCCTGAAATTTTGCAGGTTTATTGCAGTCATTAATACCTAAAATCTAACACAAGGATTTTGGAATATATATACAAAATTTTTTTTATACAATTATTTCAAAAGTTGAAAAAAATTTTTTTTGTATTTTTTGAAATAACTTTTTTATTTATTAATATATTCATTAATTTTGGTCAAAATTACATTCCTGACAAGAAAACGAATCGATTGATGTATATTGAGTATACATTTCATCAAAATTTTATAAAAATAATCGCTATTTACATTTATCAAAAATATCTAAAATTTTGTATTTCTTGAGATTGTTAAAATTTTAATTTAAAATTATTACTATTCAATAAAAGATTACAAAATTGGTGTATAATATATTGAGGAAGCTTAATGTTCGTGGAATGAACAACTTGTTTATTAAGTTGTCTCTGTCTAAAGACCCAAATACATTTTAAATTACAAGTAAATTCATTAATTGCAACGTAAATTTACAAAAAGTAAATTTATTTTTGCAATCAAAATTCATTAGATGCAACAATTTATGTTTAAAAATTGAATGAACTTTGTAAATTGAAATTTTTCAGTTTTTTGACATTTTTTTCTAAAATATTATTATCAAAAATATCTTGAAGGAAAGAAATATACTTCTTTCTATTTCGAAAAGAAAAAGTTATATTTGCTTAAGATAATGACGAAAGCAAATTGTTTATGATTTTGAATGATAAACAAAACATTAGTTTTTATTAATTTGAAACAGTTCAAAATTTGTAATCATATGCACTTAATATAAATGTATTTGTATAAAAGGTTTAAATTTAGTTACAAAATTTAATGAAAGCAAATTAAATAAACTAACTTATTATAATATAATAATTTATAATTATTATTCAGATATAATATATATTATAATCATTTAATATATAAAATTTCAATAATAAAAACAAAAATAAGTTTAATTATAACCAAGAGAGCGTTGGCAAGTGATGTATAATATTGTTAGTTCAAATTAAATTACAAAATAGCCTAAATTTTAATAAGGGCAATAACTAATTTTTACAGAAATGAAATAATCGCAATTTTTAATAAGTTGTTCATATTTTTTTATAGTTGAAAACAACTTTAAATTGTACAAATGTTTACGATAACTTTATCGTTATTGAAACATCTAATAACCATATTTTTAATTAACATAAGAGGTAAGTTCTCTTTTCAAATGATATTGAGGAAAAATATTCGAAAAATGAACTGTTTTTTAAACATTATATTTTAATATAATTCACAATTTCTCTAATTTTCATAAAATTTAATAATAAAGAAATACGAATAAAATCCAGAACATTTTAACTATAATAACCACTATTACAGAAATAAATTATTTTATGTTGTACATCTTACAATTAGTCTACATAACTATGAAAAATGTTGAAGAAAGAATTTGTATTTGAGACAATAGAGACTCTTTTACTTTAATGATTCTTATTTATAAAATACAATTGAATTGCGAATTTTGGAAAGGGCTCAACTCTGAAATTCGTAAGAATCAGTTTCCCTGTCTTTTGTTACATAAAAATGACACTTACAGTGATTACATTATTATACAGCTTTAAATTGTTTCAAAGATGAACGCGCAAAGTGTGATATCAGAGATCCGCTTTTCGCCCCAATTTTCTTTTTTTTAACGCCTCAACTCTTCAAACTATAACACACTTCTTCTTTCTCGCTAGCCTGTTCGATGCAAAGGCGCGATATTTCTTCTTCTAGTATAGTAAGATGGAGTTTAAAGTGTTATGAATAATAAGCGAGATGAGTTACAAGCAGCTAAGATCTTATCGGTGCTACTGTCAACATCCAACTAATATCACGTACAACGTGGCAGGTTAATTGAAACGGTTCTTCTCTCTCAGATTCTAAGCAGCATTTTGAAGAGCTTAAATCACGTTCGCACAACATCACGATCCCTTGTATATATAAAGCTTCTATAAAGCTCTAAAACTTCCAGCCTTTCGACCTATTCTTTAACAGAGAAACCGACAGACCGCTCTCTGATTCGTATATATAAAAGCGGAAAAAAATTTACAGGGTATAGGCTATTACTTGTCACTGTGTTATATTCTAGTTGCATGATTCTGTGGAATACTCAATTTCCCCTTTTTGTAATATTAAACTATTATCTACTTACGAAAAAATGTCTTTTTAAAACTAACTTGCTTTTCGAATCATCTAATGAAACAGTTAATGTATAAGATAATAATCAAATGGGGAATTGGACTTCGATAAAAGGATATAAAAAGCGAAATTCTATTCGGTGTCGGCCATTATCGCTTTTTGTAAAAGACCACATGGGAATTTTGGTAATAGTAAGATTATTCTGAAAAGGCAAGCAAACGTTGCATATTCTATTGGACCAACATTCTATATATACCTTTTCCTTCGAATTTGCTGATGCAGTCATGCTGATCACGACTCTGTTCATTCTCCTTTCTCCGCCCTCGAAAAAGTTTCAGCTCGTTTTCAGTTCTTCTCAACGATCCAGGTGGGAGAACGTGTCGACAAGTCGTTAGGAGTCTCGCAAAGAATTACGTTGGTTGTAAACTTGAATTTCCAAAGCAAGATCCAACGTCGCGAAAGGGTAGCGGCGCATAAATTTTCCTGTTTCAAGCCAAAGTCCTCTTTGTGTTTCTACTTTTCCATCTATTTGCTGTCCAACAAACTTTGAAAAATTCCAAACTCTACTATATATATAGACGCACAATAAAAATGTTATACCAAAGTTTACTACAGCTTTATCTAGATTCGAAATTTACGATATTTTAAATAATATAGATTTTTTGTAAGTTATGTGTATATAATATTTGAATTACGTCAAAAATGTTAGATATTTGTTTAGAATATTTTTTCAATATTGTTACGTTTCAGAAAATCAAAAGGAAGTCAGTTGATTAAATATGTAAATCATAATAGACTTCTACTTCGTCTTTCACCTTCTATTGTTTTCGCTTATTAAAAAACGTTAATTTGACAGTTCTTAAATTCAACTAAGTAATTATACGTGTACATTTGGCTGCATGTAATTACACGTATAATTCGTACTTTGATATTTTATCAAAATTTATAAAACTGTTGCACGTGTAATTAATACACTTGTAACAATTTCATAATTTTAAAAAATTCTAAGTAAGAATTACACGTGTGATCGGGGATACAATAGGGGATACTCAGAATAATTATTTGATGTAAAATTTTTTTAGTTTAAATACGGTTTTCAATTTGCTTCGGAATGTCTTAAACAAGTTACTCATTCTAAATTTCAGTCCTTTTAAATAAAATTTGTTTGACTACAAATCAATATGATTATGAGGCTTTCTATTTAAAACCGACCACTTTGTAAACAATTATCAATGTAAGGTACTTCTAAAATGCTATTAAATGTGGGTAACTTATACACGTGTCACGTTTTTCTCTTTTATTTTGAAATTAATGTAATGATTTAGTGGAAATTTATTAATCGAGATTTTATTGTTTGCTGATAGATTATAGATAATGAAAATAAGAGCACATTGTTATAGAAATTTTTTAGAGGCGAACTGCATTATTTGCGAATAGTTGCAGTAGCAGACAGTCGAAGACGGAGATGACAATTCTGTCGGAGGACAAACAATGGCTGAAAGAGCTCTTTCCACGCCTGCCGGCAAATACGGGCCCTCATTAACGCACTTACCCCTAATTATAGCGCTCGAGACACTCTCTTGACTCAACTTCGAGCCAACCCTCTAGTAGCACTCTTTAATTTGGCTTTCATGCCAGCTAAATATTTGGCACCCCTATCATCCAATATTTTAAGATTTTCATTTCAAGTACCATCAATTTCATCATTTTTTAAAAATGTATAAGCTATAAATATACAGATTATTAATAAATTTTATTTCTTATATCAAAATAGTTATAAGTCTAATGTATTTTTTACTTAAGTAAATTTATTTATTGGATCTTTATTTGGAAGTTGGAGGTTTAAGTTACATTTTTAGATTGTATTTAGTGTGTAATCTAAAAAAGGAAGCAATTGTGATCAGATGCGCATTTTTCAGAGTATTTCTTGTTGATTCGGTCAAATTGGAAAGTACGAGAGACGAATTCGAAGCCAAAATTCAGGGTGCAAGTTCTGCCACTCGAAATTGACCCACTTTGAAACATGGTTGCTTTTTCTCAACCACTGGGGTTTGTTTGCTGGCCATCAGCTTTTACAAACGCTGCTCCATTTCAGTTGCAACTAACTTTCCAATCGGTGTTTACCTCAATACGTGTCTGAACTTCCCATCGGGAGAAAAACCTTAGCGTAGAAAAGTTTTTAATTTACCGTCTGTCCTTCAATTTCTAACTAATCTCAGTTCAGTTTCAACTTTGATTGCTCGATTTTAATAAAAGGAATAGTAAAAAGCATCATATACCATCAGCTAAGAGTACGTTTATAAGGGATACATTATTTTTTGTCATTTTCAATGTAGGTATGTTTATTTTTTAAAGAAAACACGTTCATGGAAATTACAGGGGGTGTTTACGAGATGCAAAATACTTTGATTTCGTTAAAAAATCATGTTTCTCAATTATGTCCTTTATCAGAGAGCTTTGCAACTATAATTGACTGATCTTATTATCACCTTACAAATTATTATTATATATGATTAAAGAGTTGAAAACTTAAATGACAAAAATAGAAAACTCTTTTTTCTGATACCACTTAACCAACTTTCTAATCGCATCATTTAAGGAAATCTATTTGTCTGTTTTCCCAGTAAGATGAACTAAATTTTTTTAACTTTTTACACAAAAATTTAAGTTATCTTTTTTTTAAATTCCGTTTCAGTTCAATTCATATGTTTTCTTCCAATTCCATTTTAATATTTTATTAATTTTCGAATTTTTCAAATTCCGAAATACTGTATCTGTTAAACTCCTCTATATTCCTTTGTAATATTTCTAATTTTTTTAAATTTCTTTGACGTTTGCAACACTGTGAGATAAATACTTCTTAAATTCAGAATTTATATTACAATTGAAATGGCTGAGCCGACAAGCTGCCTGTCTCCGACAATGAAAGTTGTGGGTTCAAATCTTCGGACTGGCAAATTTTTTTCTCGCGTAAAATGTTAAAATGATATGAGTCATTCTATTATATCTCGACTAAAGTCGTCACCGACTAATTTTAAAAAATTGTAATATTTTGCAGGAATTATTTTAAAGGTATTAGGATCACTGAACAAAAATAATTTTTAAATATTGCTTCCTCATATAGAGGAAGTCTTGTAATACCAAAATTTTTCATGTTCGATTTTTTAACATATCTTTCATAAATATCTCCAAATTATAAAGAGCTTTTGCGCTGAATTTTTTTTAATTGTAGGTCTCACCTGCGAACATAAAATGAGAGTACTTTGAGATAGATTAATAAAGTTTAACTGTATATTTTTTCTATTTTTAATTTTTCAAAAAACTTTTTTTACCCATAAGTTTGAAAAAATGTTAGGACACCTATAAATGTTTTTCTCTAATTTTGTAGAGTTTTTTTAGACGCATCTTTTGAGCACTCAATGAATATTTTATTGAAAAATGTAGAAATAACTTTGAAACTATAGTTAGAAACTTGTAAAGCGTTAAAAACGCTTTAATTGACCTATTTTTGAAGCTAATTCGATTAAAAATACAGAAGTTATTGATATTTTAAAAAACAGAAATCGTAAAGGAAATTTTTTTTCTTGTGGAAGTATTAAATAAAGAGAGAAAAATATTACAGCACTTGAGAATAATTGTTCAAAATTCATTTTTTATTGTTATTAACATCTCTATGAGGAAGCAAAGTGTTCATAAAATTTGCACTTTTTCATCTATTAGAGAATATTAAAGAAATCATATAATTTTCTATGAAAATGTAAAAAAATTATTGGGGTTTATTATGAATAAATTAATTTGTTATTACACAGGCACACAAAAAATAAGTTGTTTGTTTTTTGAACCAGGCATACATATCTTATAGTATTTTTGCTCGCTGAAAACGAATCTGAAGTCAGAATTGCTCCATCACCCTCTCTTTCAACATTTAAAAATCAATAAATCAATACTGTATGTATGTATTTCTTATTATCGTGATCGAACTCAATTCAATAATAATAATAAAAGCCATAATCACCTGTATGTCATTGCATTAGAAACAAATATAATATACCTGATTCAGAACTAGAAAATGTTTCATCAATTTTTTGCTTCCCTTAAAACAACATCTCGTTTCCACCTCGCTTTCAGCTACAATTAATTACATCAACACAAGTTTAGTAGTCTTTACTAAATTTTTTATTTAATATAGAGGCAATTAAGCCGTTTAATATGAGTTACTAAATTTTTGGTGTATAGTTATCATTGCATGTGTAATCACTGTATCCTCATTTTTCTTCGCGTGGTGATTATTTTTACAATTCTAAGAGAAAAAATAGAAATGTATAACTTTTAAAAAATACACTTGGAGTCCATCGATCTCTCTCAAAAAAAATTGCACCGTCAATTTGAAGGTGTTAGAAAGTGGCTGAACGTGGCTATGTACCTACAATATGAGATGCTGCATGTATACACTCGGCAAGGTGAGCACGGCAATTTGGTGTTTATAAACTCGTATGTGTTTATTCAGAGCATGTGCATGTTCTGGTTTGTGCCGTGGTCAATAGGGTGAGTAAATGGCGTCGGTAAGCACACAAGTGGATGGAAACGCCGCGACTGAGAACCCTCCTTGTCTGAGCACCAGGGTGCTTCAGTCAGCTGTTTTTCAGCGAGTCTCCAAACCTGTGTCTTTGCTTTTAAATAACTACACTGCCATTGGGTATATGTTTATATTTTATTCATTTAATAGTCCTTCATTTACAATAGAAAATTCATTTTAAAGTCAAAACTTTTTCATCTTTTAAGAAGTAATAAATATATAAACTAAGATAATTGATTTTAATGAAACAGTCAAGACTATATATACGAACTTACTGCAATAACAAAAAAATTCTATGTATATACATAGATCAGGCACGTCCAACTTTTTTGCCGCTCTCTTTGTTCGGACAATTTTTCAACTCTAGCGCACTTCTCGCACATTTCATGCTGGGATCAAATCTTAAAGAGAGTCTACAGTAATTAACGCAAATCTTATTATGGACCGTGTAAAAATTGCAATGCGGCACTGTTTGGGGCCGTAAATGTTTTTCCTTTCAATATTAGAGGCCAAATTTCTAGGGACCTTACTAATTTCGATACGCAAAATGTTACGGGTCCGTCAGTGGGAAATTAATGTGGACCTATTAAAGCCTATTATGTGGACCAATTATTACTATTACAATGGCAGCCTACATTCAAGAAACCTAGTGTAATACTTTTTAACAATTTCTTGTAGTTCCAAGAGGCGTAAATAATTAGCAGGAAAAGTAAATAATTATCATAGTCTCAAGATGCACCAATAAAAAAACATAGTTGAAACAACTATAAAAACAAATTAATTATTTAAAGTAGTAAAAATGAAATTATTTCTTTATGTTGTGTAATGGTTTAATTTAATTTTTTTATTTTTTTTCGTGACTACATTTGGTTATATATACCTTAGGGGTCATCCATAAACCACGTGGACATATTTTGGGGTGAATCAAAAGTCCACGTTTGTCCACGAAGGGTAGGGGGGTTCTAGGTGCGAATTGTCGGTCGGCCCATAGTCGGGCCAACCGTGTGCATGGTCGGCCCAACTTGATCAGCCAATGGTAGAGCCACCCTGTGGATTGATCACGTCGGCCATCCTTTGGTTGACATAGTTGGACCAACCGTTGGCACCAAAGTTGGATCGTCTATGGAAGCCAAAGTTTTGCCGACCGTGGTATCAAATGGTTGGGTCTCCTTCGGTAACCACGATCGCTCGGCCCAACTTTAGTAAAGTTAATCTGCCCAACCAATAACAAATGTTACTAAAAAAAATGTTTATTGAAGGACCACAAGTCGACAATTACCTTACATTGATCACACATTTATCGCACATAGGGGAGAGTGGGGCAAGACGGAGTACCGGCCTTATTTAACAAACGAATTAACCAAATGCGATTATTTTTTACACAATACTGCACCGAGACGATAGTTTCTTGTTTACAAAATTTAAAAGCGATGAGAACAAATATTTTATCTTTTTTACTAAAAAAAACTGTTTTCGACGGTTTTCTTGTCATTTTTTCACTTTTTTTTAAATAGGTGTTTATTACTTAATAATAATGATTAATGAATTGGATAAATTTTTTTCTAACTGGCAAGGGTTACAGGAGAAGGGAAGAATATGTATTTTTTCTTTGTTGAATCGTAAATTGTAGTAATTAATCGTTTTATTCAATTTCGTAGGTGCAAGCAAGATAGGGTAGGAGAGAGTGGGGCAAGATGGAGTACACAAATAAAGAAAAGAGAAATAAGAGAAGTTAAGAAAACTACTTAAATCAAGACTAAATAAAATAAGAGTGACCAAAAAGAAAAAAGCTTGTAAGGTTAAATCATGAATTAGCAATGGAAAATACACATTAAAAAAAATAATAAAGTATATATTCAATCATTTTCGTTTTTTTATCATTAAACCTTAAGTACCCCATCATGCCCCACTCTCCCCTACATTATATTAGTTATATACATATTAAAATATTTTAACTACAACCGTACCCAACCGTTGGCCCAACTGTGGGTGACATGATGGTCGGGCCGATCATCAAGAAAATGATTTTTTAACTTCCCTACTGAAAATCCCCGTACAACATCTTGTACAGGAAATTTTACAAGATCTTGTACAGGAAACTATACTATTTGTGTCAATGAACCTGTACCATTTTCAGCATAAGAAATTGAAACAACCCTATTGAAAATACCCACATGGGATCCTACATGGGATCTTACGTGGGTTCTTATACAAAAACCTGTATAAAATCCCAGATCCCACATAAGAATCCACATGGGATTCCATGTTAAAGCACATGCATATTTGGGACACGATTTGGAGTAGGAATTCATGTGGGAATTTGAGTTTGTGTATCTACATAAAAATCTACATGGATTCCTATGTGAGAATACATAAAGGATTTCATAAAGGATTTCATATGGGTTTTCATGTTGCTTATATAAGATTTCACATAGGATTTCACAAAAGATTTGACATGTGATTACATTAAGTATATCCATTGTGAGAATTTTCATAGGATTAAAAATTAAATAATAAATTGTATTATCATTTTAAAATAAGAAAAAAAATTCTATAATTTGAAACACTTCTTCTGAGATATAAACTCTCAGTTATATAGTGTTCAAAAATCATGTTAACTGGAGGAGAAGTCGCTCTCGCCACCTGGCGGTGAAAGATGTAAGATCCCATGTGGAAAATTATATGGGAAATAATATACGATCTCACCTGGGATTTCATATAATTTTCATTTCTATGTAAAATCCTACATATATCCTTTATGTATTCTCACATAGGAATCCATGTAGATTTTTATGTAGATACACAAACTCAAATTCCCACATGAATTCCTACTCCAAATCGTGTCCCAAATATACATGTGCTTTAGCATGAGATCCCATGTGGATTCTTATGTGGGATCTGGTATTTTATACAGGTTTTTGTATAAGAACCCATGTAGGATCCCATGTGGGTATTTTCAATAGGGAAGTTCGTGTACAAGATGTTGCACAAGATTTTGTACAAAAACTTGCACAAGTAATTTTTTTCGATTTCGAACAATAAGGTTCATGTACAATTTCTTGTACGAGATTCTGTACAAGAATGTGTACTTGCACATGTAAATTTTTTTCGCTTTTGAATAAAGGTTCATGTTCAATTTCTTGTGCAAGATCATGTACAAGAATGTGTACTTGCATAAGATCTTGTGCAACATCTTGTACAAGAACCTGTATATGTAAATTTTTCGCTTTTGAATCAAGGTTCATGTACAATTTTTTGTACGAGATCCTGTACAAGAATGTGTACATGCACAAGATCCTGTTCAAGTTCTTGTGTAGATAATATTTTTTATTTATGCAAAATATAAAAAAAATTTTAACATTGTTGTTAGAGACTCTTTGCATTTACGATTTAAAAACAACTACCATAGAAAACTACTGCGCAGCCATTAAAGTTATTAATTAATTTGAACATGTATAGGATCTCGTACAAGAAATTGTACATGAACCTTATTGTCACGGTGGCAATAACGGTTGTCCCAACTTTCTGAAAAACTTTTAACCAAAGTCTGGCCATCTTTGGGTGCCGAAAGTTCAGTTGGTCCGACGTTCCAAGTGTGGCGGCCGACCGAAATCGTAGAAGGGCACGTAAATTTTTCTCGGCCTAAATCGAAGTCCCCTGGGCATCCAAAATTCAACTTCTGAATTTAAATGTTTAGAATATATATCCTTATAGGAAATTTCATTGCGCATCATTTTTTCTTTTAAATTTTTATTTCTATCTATTAGGGTCAGCCGGGGTAAATCCGAACGCTTTTAGTAACTTTCAACAATAACATAAATTTTTTCTTTTAAAAGACAATACTTCCGGTATTCTGGTGCATAAAGTTGTTGCTTTATTTCCATAGAACAATTTTATGGGGTAGCAAAAATTTTTGATAAATTACAATCGCAGGAAACTTTGCGTTCGTATTTACCCCGATACTTTGCAACTTTCCTAAAATACCGGGGTAAATACGAACGCCACTTTATTTCAGAAAAATCTTAGGGAAAATAAATTTAAAGTATTGCAATTGTTAAACTTATATAAAAACTCAAAAAAATACGATAATAAACCTATTACGTAATAATGCATCATATATAAATACAAAAATCAAACAGGTTAAAAATTAAAATGCATTTTACAATTAAAACCTTCAATAACTTTATCAAATCATAACGGATTTTTGCAAAACTTGGTACAGAAAGTAGTTTGGAGTGATTGAATGTAAATACAAAAATAAAAGTCAATTTTTTTAAATTCAAACTGGCGGATTCAATATGGCAGACTTTCCTAAAACTTATTTTTAAAAATGGTCAAATTTATTTGAATCTTGCCACTTGGGGGTTTTCGGGGTCGCTGAATACGAATTTGAAGTCAGATTTTTAAAATTCAAAATGGCGGATCCAATATGGCAGACGAAAATTAAAAAATTCATTGGATTCGCTCGAAAATCGTTACTTGGGGGTTTTCGGGGTCGCTGATGACAAATTGGGCATCAGAGCTTCATCGTTCAGAATGGCGGGTACAATATGATACACAAATTTCATAAAAATTCCTCCAGTTTTGGAAATTTTAATCCGCTTCTTTTAATTTTTAAGTGATTTTAAAAATTTTTAGAAACTGACTTCAAATTCGTAATCAGCAACCCTGAAAACCCCCGAGTAACGATTTTCGAGCGAATCCAATGAATTTTTTAATTTTCGTCCGCCATATTGAATCCGCCATTTTGAATTTTGAAAAACTGACTTCAAATTGGTAATCAGTGACCCCAAAAACCCCAGAATACTAAATTTTATTAAGATCCTGAAAAACATTTTTCAACAAACCATTTGGCAAAAAAAGTGGAACACTCCTTGGAGAGAACAGAGATTAAGTTTCTGCTTATTAATTACTAACGAGGATACATATAGAAAGAAAAACTTTTTTTTTGTACTTTTATAATGTTAAAATAATAGTGTAATCAAATAAAAACAATTTTGTGTGGCTCTGATATAAGAAAAAATTATTGAAAATACCGTTCGGATTTACCTCGGTTTTCCAATTTTCCGGGGTAAATACGAACGGTCTGATATTATTAATAAAAATTAACAGAAGGCAAAAATCAAAAATAGTTTCTGTTCTAGTATTTATAACAAACAATTATAAATAATAAAATGAATTTTGAGCTTCTTTTTCTTAAAATACGAGACAAAGTACTGAAAGAGTGTCATCTTTGATTTTTTAGGGGTAAAAACAACCCTTTAATAAAAGGTAACCAATTGTATTGCAAAAAATATAGAAAAATGGTAAATTTTTATTTAAAAATTCTTTAAACCTTATTGGGACTATTAAACATATCCTTACTAATATTTCAGGTCAAACCGTTAACCCCAAAAACTACCCCTCTTTCGATTTATTTAAAAAAATACTAATAAAACTAAAAAAATTTGGATTTTTTAAAAAGTAATCGTTGGTTAATTGTAATATCATAATACAGCCTCTATCATTTTCAATTTTTCACCCCAACCCTTATCTCAAAACCTACCCCTAAGCTAAATCAATATATTGAATACCGCCCTACAATTTTTGGAATTTTATAAAACTTCGTATTTAAGGGTTTTTGGGGTCGCTAGTTACAAATCTGAACTCGTTATTTAAAAATTCAAAATGGCGTATCCAAAATGGCGTACAAATTAAAAAATCATCCGATTTTTATAAAATATAATAGCCGTGGTATTTAAAAAAACTGCAAAAAAATTTTTAAATTAAAAATGGGTTCTTTATTTTTTTTGAGTTGTAATAAATTAAATTATAAATAATTTTTTAAATATCTAAAACAATGTAATGAAAAACAATATAAAATTTTTTAAAATAACTCTAATTTTTTGGAAATTTTGGTTGCTTATTTTTGCGGTTAAATTATTCATTACATTCCACAACACTGTAAAAACACTGCAAAAACAAGTATCTTATAATACATTATAATCACTTTTAAAACGATTAAAACATCTTATTTTTCCATCTTCTATCTTAGAAACTAATGCATTTTATGATGCTTAGGATAAATTTTCGGAAACAAATTAAAAGTGACTACCAAATTATCTTAAAATAAGATGCCTCTTTTTACAGTGAAGTCCGACATACCACGGTTATTAAATTTTATAAAAATCGGATGATTTTTTTAATTTGTCCGCCATTTTGAATTTTTAAATAACGAGTTCAGATTTGTAACTAGCGACCCCAAAAACCCTTAAATACGAAGTTTTATAAAATTTCAAAAATTGTAGGGCGGTATTCAATATATTGATTTAGATTAGTGGTAGGTTTTGGGATAAGGGTTGGGGTGAAAAATTGAAAATGATGGAGGCTGTATTATGATATTACAATTAACCAACGATTACTTTTTAAAAAATTCAAATTTTTTAGTTTTATTAGTATTTTTTTAAATAAATCGAAATAGGGGTAGTTTTTGGGGTTGACTATTTGACCTGAAATATTAGTAAGGATATGTTTAATATTAAACATTGAATTCAACGATCAATTCCGAGTCAGGAATAAAAAAATAAAACAATGACCGTGTCAGTAAACAAAATTCAGGAAATGTCAAGGTAACTCAGAACAGATTAAGAATATTTTATTTCATTTATGTTTAATAGTCCCAATAAGGTTTAAAGAATTTTTAAATAAAAATTTACCATTTTTCTATATTTTTTGCAATACAATTGGTTACCTTATTTTAAAGGGTTGTTTTTACCCCTAAAACCGTAAACGACTTGATCTTGAAAAACGGCCAGACACCGGTATCTTTTTTTTAGCTCTAGTTTCCGAAAATCTTTGGTTCGTTCATGTGTGCAAAATCGTGTCGGACGGTGTAATTGAAGGGTGCGGTAAGAGAAAGCATTAAGCGCCATTTTTCTTAGGTTAGATTTGCATCGACGTTATAAATCTTTTTCTGTACAATATATGGTTAAATCAGTAAGAAATTCTTATTTAGTTAAAAATTATGATAATTACAAATAATTTTTTATTATCAAAGTTAGAATTTATTCGCTGATAGAATATTTTGAAATATGAAGATTTTGAATATATCAGCAGATAGTGACATCTATTAATTAAATTAATTTTAATATTTAATAATTATTTTTAATTATCAAACATTCTTATCTCAATATAATCAATATTGTGAATATTTGTTTCTAATAATCTAATAATAAATTAACATTGAGTCATTCCATTATATTTCGACTAAAGTCGTCGCCGACTAATTTTAAAAAATTGTAATGTTCTGCAGGAATTATTTTAAAGGTATGAGGATCACTGAACAAAACGAATTTTTTAAATATTTTAAATATATATTGTAAAATAAGCATCTAAAGTTTATGAGGTTTCAAAAATTGACACTTTTTTATCTATTAAAAATATTAAAGAAATTATATAATTTACTATGAAAATGTAAAAAAAATATTTGAGATATCATATACTTTAGATACTTATTTTACACTAAATATTAAAAATATTTAAAAAATTCGTTTTGTTAAGTGATCTTTAATACCTTTAAAATAATTCCTGCAAAAAATTATAATTTTTTAAAATTAGTCGGCGACGACTTTAGTCGAAATATAATGGAATGACCCCATTATAAAATTGATAGTTTTTATTTTTAAAAATTTCGTTAAATAATTACATATTTGTACTTTCGTTTACGTGTTAGAAAAACAGTATGTGCACCACGCAAGAAAAATGATTTTCGTCTCGTATTTTTACAGTTTTCGACTTCGGTTAGTACGCTCGCTACGTCTCAAACTACAAACTTCACCTTCGGGAAAATCACTATTTTCCTCCCTAGGTGCACAATATACTATTCCCTGACAAAAATCTTTTTACAGGAAAATATGAATGTTTACGGAAAATTAGTAAAATTTATGATTTTAATTATTTTTTAAAATGGCAAATATAACCCTCCCTGTATTCAATTATTTGCTACAATTTTTAACTAAACTTGAGTTGTATCGAAGAACTCGCTTGACGCTCGAACAAAAAGGATAATACCAGTCAGGCAGCAGTGAGGGCCTCTAGGTCGTTCACTGCTATCGGACTGGTATTATCCCTTTTGTTTGAGCGTCGAGCGAGTTCTTCGATACAGCTACCCAGTTTTTATAACTTTCCATTTGCTTTTAAAAAACAATGATTGCAAGAGCAGCAATCTGATAGTATAATTATGAATATGATTAGACTCACTGCATTTACACGTATTATTTTATATTATGTTGTTTATTTTTTGTTTACAAATCTCTTCAAACTTTTTCCCTAAATTTTTAAGATTTTTACAATTACTGTTAAATGTTTGACTATATCAACGGCACGGTCGTTGCAGAAGTATTTGTAAGGTCCCAAAAAATTTGATCGTAATTTCAAACCAGGTCCTTTTTGAGTGTTGACTAATTCCATCCTTTTCATAGTATTGATCTGCTCACTAGTTAGATTTTCTGGACTTGAATCAGCATCTTCAGATTCTAAAGCAGCGTTGCCAACCCTCTGGTTTTCATCTGATTTTTAACCTATTCCTGGATCTCCAAAAAGTGTTAAAATCTCCGTATTAACAAGTTTCGAGTAAATTGGTTCATTTAATTAAATAACCTGCTTTTTGTATTTTTGAATATTGAGTTCATATTTCTAATCAGCGACTCCAAAAACCCCCGAGTAACAAGTTTCGAGTAATTAAGGCCATTAAAACAAAAATAGTCCGGCATATTGTGTCCACCATTTTATATTTTTTAAATTGAGTTCATATTTGTAATCAGATCGTAATTAATAGAGTAACTCTGATCCGGTTGACATGGAACGTCCCATATGTATGTATGGGATATATATATATATTGTGACATATGATTTTGAACAATTTATCAGATCGCTCAAAACTTCTGCTTTACGTCAAGCAAAATCTGACGCACTCAACAAACAATAAATAAGAAATTTAAATAAATAAATTTCGCCGTCAGGCGCCAATTAATTTTCAAAGGTTAATTAATAAACTTATTCTCGACTCGGCCCAACAAACTCAACTCTCAAACCTCCAAGTTTCTCTCTCACTCAGAGGAGATTCTGCCTAAACAAAATTGGCAGCAGAAAAGCCAATGGCGAGACACGACTGGCACAACACTAGCACGATACTGACTCACCCACGACAGCTCGGTTTGATACTTCTCTCGATCTTCTATCCCTCGATCCTCAGGTTGACGGCTTCCTGGCAGACACCAACCTAATCCAATTGGAAGACAATAATTGGGGAGAAAAACGAAAGATCACCGTCAATTTCACTCAAAACAAATTTATTTATACACCTCTCGCTCTATTACACAACACTGTCTGATCACAACACAACTCCTCGACTCAACTGAAAAAAACTACTGTACTCGACACTCGGCAGTTTCTCTTGACTTTTCTCGTCTCGTTACTCTCAACGCATCATTACACACTATGGCGGCGAGAGTATTACACCTCGTGTGTCTTGGCTCTCTCCCCACGTGCTCGTCTTCTTCATCTCTTCTTCTCTCTCGTTCCACTGGATCTTTTCTCTCTGTCTCTTACTACTCACTTGGGCCCTGGCCTCTACCACTTTCTCTCCTACTAACTAGCCGCGCGACACACATTCACCACTGATAGTGGGTCACACGGCAATTTCGACTTTCTGAATTACCATATTGTACCATAGTGCTTTTTTAGATGAAGAGTAGTGATTGCCCTGCTCAAAAATGCGATGCGAAAATTCACTAAATAAAACTAAGTTAGTCTCAATCGATCTTGTGCTCATGAAGCCGTGCTGCTTATCAATTTTCAAATTATATATTTCAAAATATATAACATTATGTATTAAGCTTTCAAAAATCTTTGGTTTGTCACTAGAAATATATTATCTTTGATTCCAAATTTTTTTGTAAAAAATCCCCATGTCAGACTTGCACATGATTAAAAAAATTTTTTAACTCACTTGCATCAGGCCCATTCCGGATCTTTGTGGAAAATCTTCTGTATATTATATGAAATAAATAAATAAAAAAATCCTACCCAAAGTTAAAAAAATTAATTTGTTAACAAATAAACATTTTTGAATAAAAAATAATTTTTTTACATTTCTTAAAAGTTGAAACAAAACTAAAACTTTCATTTTTTGACAACTTTTTCCTAAACTGTATAGCTTCAGATGTATAAACTACCTAATGTAGGTCTGCAGTTACAAGTTACAAGTTTACAGGACCCAACAATTGATAATATTGAATTCAATCAACAAGAAAATTAAGGGTCTTCAGGTGGGATTGGTCAATAACTTTTCAACAATGTCAAAAACAATTAATGAATTGTCTGATAAAGTTGATTATATTGATTTAGATGTTAATGAGACGATGTCTACTGTTGTTGAGCAATTAAAAAAAATTGCTGTTATTAAAGGTACAGACCGTCCGAAATTGTCAGTCCACCCATTTTTAAAGGAATTAAAAAAATTTCTTAACATTAATTTTATGAAAACTAAAATTTCGTTCGGTTTATATTTTGAAAGACGATAAAATTTTGAAAAGAATAAGACCTTACAGAAGTCATTTGACAAATATTTTTTCAAGATATTCCTAAAAATCGTCATTTACAATGTTTTACAAAAATTTGAATAACTTCTAAAATAATGAACTCTTTTTAAAAATCTTAGGCTTATTTTAAAGGTCATTTTCTATGGAATAAGAATTACTTATAGTCAGTAACCTGCAATTTTTTTCTTGGAATAAGCATGACGTCAAAATTGGACAAAAAATTGAAAAAATTTAAAATCATTTTTTGTACTAAAAACTATTCTAAAACATATATAAAACATGATATGATGTAGATTTTTCAAGAAAATTTAATAAAAAAATTTATTTAAATTTTACAAATTCTTTTTCTTTTAATAATATTCTTGAAAAATCTACATCATATCATGTTTTATATATGTTTTAGAATAGTTTTTAGTACAAAAAATGATTTCAAATTTTTTCAATTTTTTGTCCAATTTTGACGTCATGCTTATTCCAAGAAAAAAATTGCAGGTTAATGACTATAAGTAATTCTTATTCCGTAGAAAATGACCTTTAAAATAAGCCTAAGATTATTAAAAAGCGTTTATAATTTTAAAAGTTATTCAAATTTTTGTAAAACCTTGAAAATGGCGATTTTTAAAGAATATCTTGAAAAAATATTTGTCAAATGACTTCTGTGAGGTCTTATTCTTTTTAAAATTTTATCGTCTTTCAAAACATAAACCGAAAAAAATTTCAATTTTCATAAATTTTAATTTTAAAAAAATTTTATTATTCTTTTAAAAATGGGTGGACTGGCAATTTTGGCCGGCACTGTACTTTACAAAAGATTAATGTTAAACAAATTTCTCGTAATTGCATGTTAGAAATTCATGATCGCCAATCTCGATCTCGCAATCTAATGCTTTTTGGCTATGCTGAAAGTAAAAAATCTTTGGAAACCTCTACGGATATTAATTTTAATTTCCTTTCTCAACTTTTTTCAAAATTTTCCTCTCCTGAACTTTTGGAGAATTCTAAAGTGTTTTGAGTTGGTGTGTTCCAACAGGCATAACAATATCCCAGACCACTGAAAATTATATGCAGTTCGGAGGAAAAAGCAAAACAACTCCACAAGTCATTCATACAAGCAAAAAGGAGTGATGTTTACTCGCTATTCTGAAAAATATGCGTTTGTCGATAAACATGACGCAACTGGAGGAAATGACAGAACTAAGGAAGGAATTCGAAATTCGACAACAGGCAGGGGAAACGAATGTTCGCATAGTCTACCGGCGCGGTGTTCCACTGATTGTGTCTACTGCCCCTCTACGGAAGCCGTAAGACAGTGTATGCCTCTCAAGCTTACTGATGAACATTAACTGGAATAATTAAATAAGGAAATCACCTATGTGTTGTTGGTAAAATTAGCATTAGGATACATACTTTATATTCCAAAAGCAATAAGGGTAATTTGATATCGGTTTTCAGAAAATAAATATGGCGGATCGAATATGGTGGACAACAAATTTTTTAATGCATCGGATTTACTTGAAATTTGTTACTCGGGGGTTTTCGGGGTCGCTGATGACGAATCTGATGTTAATTTTCAGAAATTCCAAATGGCGGTCCAATATAGTGGACAAATTTTTTTTTAATTTATCATATTTCGTTGAAAGTTGTTACTCGAGGGTATAAAAATGTATAACATGTAAAAAATATTGAAATTGACTCAGGCTAAAACACAGTCTAATGATATTCTTTAAACCAAATATTAGGAAAAATAAATATATTAATTGAATTAATTTATTAATATTAATTATAATAATAATTTATTAACAATAATTAAATTTAAAAAAAATTATTTTTACACTTCTTATTGTTTATGTATATTGTCAATATATAATATAAATTAATATTAATAAAACAAATTGAATAACACATAAAGTTAGATTTGTTACAATCATTCTTTAAAATTATTGTTAAAGACTAAATAAACACACGATTAATTAATGGGAAAGTAATATTTATTATAATGAAATGGAATACACGATGTGCACAATTCGTCATGACTCGCTATGACGCCGACTAAATCGGAACTGAAAATTATACGCTTACTTCCGGCTATATCCTAGTTACTACAAGGAATAAATGTCCCTAACAGTCGGCTATCCAAAATTTAAATCTCGACCTCGAGATCGTAGTTATAAATGAAAATGATTAATTTTTTTATATTATATATATTTATATATTTTTTTACTAACTGACATTTTAAAAATTCATAAAATAAGAATTTTCTTTATTTCTTTTAATAGTTAATGCCTAAACGTTTCGGGGGGTTTTCTCAATCTTCTTGATCTTGAACGCGATTCATAATTGTCCGAGTTGGTCTTCGATGGTTCCGTTTCCGAATTGCTCTAGACGCATTTCGTATCGTCATTTTCGGAAGTTGATGAGTCTGAATTTGAGTCTATCTCGATAAAATCCACTGAGCTGTCGGGTTTCCACATTTTTAGTTAGCTAACGTGTGAGGTTGATACGTATCTTCTGCCTCGACCATCCTTTCGGGGTGTAGCGACTCCATAAATGTCACCTGGTTTAACTTTTATTATGACCAGTGGTTTGTATCTTGCTCGAACCTTCGATAATTCTCCCGGTGCATATTTTACTGCTTGCATCATGACTATGTCGCCTATTTAGAATTTGACGTTTTTCACTCGGTTTGTGTCGAATCGTGTTATATATTCATTTTGTCCTTCTTCAATCATGGTTCGAATTTCTTTTTGGATGATTTCAGGAAATGTGTAACGGCTGTCGTCGTCTAACGTGAGCTTCCTTAGTTCACCTTCATCATGTCGATTTATAAATCCGTAGAGTGTTTCAAATGGACTTTTCCCTGTTGTTTTGTTCGGAGATTCGTTGAGATCTCTCTGCACTTGCTTTAATCTTGAATCCCAATCTCGTCCCTTTGAATGTCGAATACTGGCAAGAATTGCCTAACACATTAGAAACTTTAAAAAAAATTTTAACGCACCGTATAAAACTTTCTAAAAATCAACATCAGATTCGGTATCAGCGACCCCATAAACCCCCGAGTAACAACTTTCAACGAAATCTGATGAATTAAAAAAAATTTTGTACGCGATATTGGATCCGCCATTTTGAATTTCTGAAATTTAACAACAGATTCGGTATCAGAGATCCCAAAAACCCCCGAGTAACAACTTTCAATTAAATCTGATGAATTAAAAAAATCTGTCCGTCATATTGGATCCGCCATATTTATTTTCTGAAAACCGACATCAAATTACCGTTATTACTTATGGAATATAAAGTATGTATGTAACAAAACAAAATATTTTGTTATAAAATAAATAAAGTTAGAGAAAATCGAATCAATCCTAAGTTTTCAGGTCCGAACAAGAAAATTGAAATTAATAGCGATTGTTAAGACAGTTTTAAATAATCCAAAATGTTGAGCGTCAGTCCTTTTTGGGACAGTTTTCATAATGCGGATGCTGAATATGCTGTTACGTTTATATTAAAATAATATTCTAATAATAACGGTGGTTTGAACATCGAGCGATGTACTTTCGGAAGTCGCTAGCAATTTTCTCGCAAGATGGTAAGACTTGCGAAATTATTTATTTGTGAGTTCGTTATTGCTTCAGCTCTATGGGAGCTGTTATGACGTTATTCTCAATTTTAAGGAAAAAGGAAATATAGATTTAGAATATTACATTTTTTTATTATAAAAAGAATTCTAGTATATAAAGGTAGGTATAAAATGGATATTCTTGCCGACTACTTACAGTTGTTGCTTTAAATAATACACAAATACTTAATACTACTTTCAAATATTTTATTTGAAAGGCAAAATTTTGAATATGAGTAAAAACGGGATTAGAACGATCCGTGACAATCGAAAACCGTGTTGAAATTTAAAAGCTTTACATCAAAACCCTGATTATTTTGAGTGTTTCGACTCGTAAGAACTTCTATTAAATACAGAATTCGACGGCACGAATAATTTAACAGACTATGTCTTTTGGTACGATTACAAAATAATATAAAAGGGCATCTGTCTGATGAGACAAAATCTTTGGTTACTTCGGTAAGAGAACGGAAGAAAATGACGATTCGGAAGAGGGCTTTCCGGCTTTTATGTAATAGTCCCCACTTGCGAAAAAAGGGCGCAAAGTAATGAGTAGCCAATACAGATGTTTAGAAAAATGTATGTCGTCTTCCAGACCAATCTGGAGCCGCACTATTTTAGTTAACCAATCAAATTTAACCGAACAGGCCCTAGGTTATTGAACTTTGGCTTGAGTGGGGTCACTATACGTTGGATATCCCTCTTTAGAGTCGTTCTTATATAACAAAAATTCGAAGAATTATTAAAGTATTATATAAGTTGATTTTTTGTTACTAACAATTCATACGTATACCCATGCATAGTCACAATGATAATATAAAATTAATAATATAAATTTATAATATAACAATTACTCATACATATGTTTTACTATGAATATAATTTTTATTGGCGGAAAATCTATTTATAATTAATGTTCACACATGCAACTGTGTAGTGATAATAATATATTTAATTATACACTTGTCATATAAATATCTAATTGTTTAAACAATTACAATTTTGGTTTGGTTTCGTCTTAAAATCTCGTGTATTTATGAAAAGGTCAATGCATATAAGATGAGTAATACTCTGACGTCAACAAGAGTTATTAAGCATTCTTTCACGTTTCTCTTATTTTCTACCGGCGCTATGAGTTTCATATCATTTAGAGTGTCAAATTCTGATCATTTCTACTGCACGTTCTACTGAGTAATGCTTAATCACTCCTGATGTTGACAAGTGTATCCTTAAAAATACAGTTTATGCATATATTTTTATGCATGCATATCAAGCAAATATATAAAAAAAAGAAAAGGTTACTACAAACGTAACAATGCAAGATAGACAAAATAATAAGAGGACTAAATTCTCACAAAATATGGTACTAAATACAAAAAGCAAAATCACAAACTATTAGAACTAAATTCTAAAAAGAGAAATAACACAAAAAAAATCAAAACTTCTTAAAACATAAGAGACTATTACTTTCTATGCCGGGCGACTAGCAAAGACGGAGTAGGGAGGGTTCAAGAAAATCATATTCAGAAATTCAAATATATATTAACAATTTATTATAATAATCAAATAAAAAAAATAACATATAATGAACACAATTTTCTCAATATTACAAGATAAGAGAATTGACACAATAAAAATACGTGATCAGCCAAAAAATTGCTATAACACAAAAATAACAAAATAAATTATCAATAAGAACGATCAATTTCATAATTATAGAATTTCTCTCTCTTTTAAGAGAAAAAGGGGATAATTAATTATTACTAGAATAATTTAATCTAGCAAATAGGGTTTTATTAATAAAATAAGGAACAACTAATTATTACTGGGACAGATCCATTTAACAAACAGCATTTTGGTGGCAAAATAAGGGACCTTTTTACTACAAAGGGACAATTAAATTCGTTAAAATTAGAAATTTCTCAAAACAAGAGATAAATTAATTATCAATGGAACATTCAATAAAAGAAACAATTTTCAGTCAAAATAATAAATATTTTACTATAACAATTTAGATGAAAGAAACTGGAATTAATTTAAATCGAAAATACAAGAAATTAACATACTACTAATTTAATCTCACTTGGCCATGAGGCCGGCTGAACCACTTTTACAAAATTTTTAAAGAAAGTAAATAACATTTAAAAAGAAAGAAACGGATAGCATTATAACTAGACTTACATTGTACTTTGTCTCTGATTTCCTTCGATGAGAGAGAAGTCGGAGGATCCGTTAATCACAATTAATTATCACACAAAAACAGAAAAAAGAACTAATATAAAAATTCTAAAGAAATGCGATGAAGAACTTCCTTCAAAACGGCTGCTTCAGAAGGCTGCTAAATCGTAAGAGAGCGATAAGAGTTTTCCTCGTGAGCATGCTGCCTTGATGCCTCCCCTCCGTTCACCCCGCCGGTTAGCAAGGTCCCAAAAATTGTATTACTCCGCCGAAAACAGGAGCGTAATTACGATGAAAAATAGTGACACCGGGGTATATTTTAATTTGTAATTTCGCGCTTCCTGAGATTTTTACTTTTTAATCCTTAATTTCCGTATTGCCAACCTCCGATATTCTCATTCGGTATTGTTAATAAGAGAAACTGATTTCTAAAAAATCAAAAAGGGAAAATTAACCAATAACATGAGAACTCAGGCCTAAGCAAAGGTGTCTCCTTACAAAACGGAGAAATGACAGGGACCACCCTGTTCAATATTCACTCTCTTAACAATATTGAGAGTCCAATAAAATCTGGTAAATGTAGACATAATTCTAAATTTCTCAAAGGGTTATTTGTGAGGTGATTTTTTGTATAGGTCGGGTACGAAAGTGACAGGTCTATCGTTTGTTTGTTTATATTTTTATAAATAAAACTTTGTTTACAAAATTTCTCTAAAATTTTTGCTACCGTACAATATATATATATATATATATATATATATATATATATATATGGGTTGCATATATAATTATATTTCATTTTTTGTGTGTTAAGGTAATTTAAGTAGAATTGTTTTAGGTAGCGTCATATACATATCGTGAATATATTAGAATAATCAACATACACTACCGGTCAAAATTGAGAGACCACCCATTTTCAGATGATTGAAAAACATTTTAAAACAAAATTTGTATGGAACCTAAAATTTTTTATTTTTTGAAAGATGTTAAAATTTTAAAGAGAACAAGATGTTTTAGAAGTCATTTGACCAATATTTAATTTAGATATTTTTAAAAAATCGCCATTTTTAACGTTTTACAAAAATTTGAATAACTTCTAAAATAATGTACACTTTTTAATGATCTTAGGCTTATTTTAAAGGTCATTTGTTACACTATAAGACTTATTTATAGGCATTAACGTGTAATTTTTTTCTTAAAAAATGCAGGCCGTCAAACTTGGACCAAAAAAATCAAAAAATTTGGAACAATTTTTCTGTACTAAAAACTATTCTAAAAAATATTTGAAACATCATATGGTGTAGATTTTTCAAGAAAATTTAATAAAAAAAATACTTTTGAATTTAAAAAATTATATTTCTGTTAATAAAATTGTTCCAAATTTTTTTAACTTTTGGTCCAAGTTTGACGGCCTGCATTTTCTAGGAAAAAAATTTCACGTTAATGCCTCTAAGTAATTCTTATAGTGTAACAAAATACTTTTAAAAAAACTACGATCATTAAAAAGCGTTTATTATTTTAGAAGTTATTTAAATTTTTGTAAAACATTGAAAATGGCGATTTTTTAAAAATATCTAAATTAAATATTGGCCAAATGACTTCTAAAACATCTTGTTCTCTTTAAAATTTTAACATCTTTAAAAAAATAAAAAAAAAATTTTAGTTTTAATAAATCTTATGTTTTAAAACGTTTTTCATTCGCTTGAAAATGGGTGGTCTCTCAATTTTGACCGGTAGTGTACGTTATAGTATATGTAAACTGCTACGTATGAATGCTGATAATTATTAGTATTCTTGTAATTATTTTTAGTATTATTAATTATAATTATTAAATGATTAGAGTTAATTAAACCTAGGATAAGTGAGACTATTTTAAGATAGAGAGAAGCTCGCGAGAAGACGCGCGACCTTATCCCTGACTCAGGCGAAACGCGTGAACCGCACGCGCATTTTGCAGAGTCAAAGATAAAAAGCGCAGACGCGAACATTTTAAGAAAATCTCCCCCACCATACGTTTTTGAAAAGTCGCGGACGATAAAAACCGATGCACTAGACCAAAACGTCAGTTCTGTCTTTGGCTCACCTAGAGGTTGGTTTTCCTGCTCTGCTCAACCTACGCAATACTTAAAAGAAAGTTCCAAAATTGTACTTAGAATAATTCGTGTTTTGTACTTAGAATAATTTCCGAGAGTGGAACTTAGAAAATTGTTTCGAAAGTTGAACTTAGCCAATTTCACGAGTGTCGATACTTAGAAAAATTCCGAAGTGTTGGACTTAGTCAAAATTCCGAAGTGTCGGACGAAGAATAATTTCGCGAGTGCCGACACTTAGAATACACTAGAACCTCCAACGATTGCATCTCTATCTATTGCAGTTGTTTACGAAAGTTTGTTGGTCATCTTCTAGGGGGGTGAGAGGGGAGGACACCGCCATATTAATGCGAAGGCTACTGCCTTCGCATTGTACTAAGTTTAATGTTCTTTTGCGCCCCGTTTTTTCAAGTTGTATTTTCATATTTCAACATGACTGAAAAAGGTCAAAAATGTAAAAGAACGCACTTAGACACCGAAACTAAACATAATATTAAAAAAAAATGTCGAGGATAAAATCAATCATTCAAATAGATACACACATACAGTATGTGTACGGCCCTGAGTGTTGACACTTTTATGGAAAGATGGCGTCAAGGTGAAAACCTCCGTCTATTGCACACAAGAAGGTCACACTGCAATCGTTGGAGGTTCTAGTGTATTTTCAACCCATAGATACTTAAAGATTTGTCGAAGAATTCCGGACTTAATAAATAATTTCAATAACAAAGTGTTCATCTCTTACTTCAATCGACACCCGAACCCAATGGTAAGTACAATTTCATACACTTTTCACACTCTACTTCACCGAGCTGGTTTCCTTTCGAACATCTAACTCTGACTCCCCAACAAGTTGGTTTCCTATTGATGTACACAGACACTCAATACATTTAGCTGGTTTTCCTCTCAATCACCATTTACACTCACCGGCTGAACCGAGTTGGTTTCCTCTCGGCCAGCCCACACACTAATACAGTATCAATCTGGTTTCCTCTTGATACACTTACACACTGACTTACCATCAAGTGGTTTCCTCTTGATGTACACATACACTACCGGTCAAAATTGAGAGATCACCCATTTTCAGGCGAATGAAAAACGTTTTAAAACATAAGATTTATTGAAACTAAAATTTTTCTCTGTTCATTTGTTGATAGATGATGAAATTTAGAAAGAACAAGATATTTCAGAAGTCGTTTGGCAAATATTTTATCTAGATATTTTTAAAAAATCGCCATTTTCAATGTTTTACAAAAATTTAAATAACTTCTAAAATAATAAACGCTTTTTAATGATCATAGGCTTATTTTAAAAGTCTTTTGTTACACTATAAGAATTACTTAGAGGCATTAACGTGTTATTTTTTTCCTAGAAAATGCAGGCCGTCAAACTTGGACCAAAAAATTAAAAAAATTTGGAACATTCTCATTAACAGAAATATAATTTTTAAAATTCAAAAGTATTTTTTTATTAAATTTTCTTGAAAAATCTACACCATATGATGTTTTAAATATTTTTGCTTCCTCGTGAGGAAGCTTTGTAGTCGTTTAATTTACAAAATTTTTAAAAATCCTTTTGACAAATTTTCTTCTATATGGAACTATGTTATATAAGACCCTGAACAATTCTCCGGATGTATGTATGTGTGTGTGGATCCCGTTTTTTGTGAACACGATAACTCGAAGAGGTTTCAACGAATTCGGCTGAAAATTGCTAGGAATATTTATCATAAAAATATCTCGAAATGGATTGATGGACATTAAAAAATCTAATAAAAAAAAATTTTTTTTTACTTTTTTCAAAAAAATTTTTTAAAATTGAATATTGAAGTTAATATACAATAAAATCTTCTTCTTTACATCAAGACGAATCGATTGGTATATATAAAGTATAAATTGTATGAGAGTTTATAGAGATAATGACAATTAAAGCAAAAAAATTACCTTTTTTTATCAAAAATTTAGTTCTTTCATCAAAATTATATTCCGGTACAATAAGATTTTACTCATTTTTTTCAATAATCTTATCCGTTGCATTAAAACGGATCGATTGGTATATATAAAGTATATATTTTATTTGAATTTTATAGAATTAAACATAATTAAAACCAAAAATTCGCACTTTTATTAGAAATTTATTTCCTTCTTAAAAATTATGTTGCTTTATAATAAAATGTTAATCTAGACTTAAAAACAAACTAAAAATCTTCATTTCATCAAGACGAATCGATTGATGTATAAAAAGAATATATTTTATTAGCATTAATAGAATTAAATAAAATGAAAAAATTCACTTTAAAGCAAATTTTTTGCTTATCGTAAAGAGGAAGCAAAATGTTCATGTAATGAACATCTTAATTCACAACTTGTTTAGAATAGTTTTTAGTACAGAAAAATTGTTCCAATTTTTTTGATTTTTTTTGGTCCAAGTTTGACGGCCTGCATTTTTAAGAAAAAAATTATATGTTAATGCCTATAAGTAAGTCTTATAGTGTAACAAATGACCTTTAAAATAAGCCTAAGATCATTAAGAAGTGTAAATTATTTTAGAAGTTATTCAAATTTTTGTAAAACATTGAAAATGGCGATTTTTTAAAAATATCTAAATTAAATATTGATCAAATGACTTCTAAAACATCTTGTTCTCTTTAAAATTTTAACATCTTTCAAAAAATAAAAAATTTTAGGTTCCATACAAGTTTTGTTTTAAAATGTTTTTTAATCATCTGAAAATGGGTGGTCTCTCAATTTTGACCGGTAGTGTACACACTTAATAAATGAGCTGGTTTCCTCTCAACTGAGCAGGATCAAGTTGGCTTCCTCTCGATCACATCTATACTGATCGGCTGAACCGAGTTGGTATCCTCTCGGCCAGCTCACCACCACACTATATCAAGCTGGTTTCCTCTTGATACGTAAACACACCTGCTCAACCCTTGAGCTGCCTTCCTTTCAACAGAAGTAAAAACATCATCGAGTTGGGTTTCCTCTCGAAATACGTACTTATTGGGTTGGTTCCCTTAGGCAACCATTTTCATATCTCTATTTTTCTCAGGGGAAAAAACAGTCCCTTCGCAGGGCTGTCCAGCACCAGGACGGGCTTCGACAGCAGTTCGGAGGCTATTACTCTACGTCTTACGAAGCGGTGCAGCTATTGATTGGAGATGAGCACCGATACCAGCAACACTGTCTTCAACGGTCGAAACCTGTCTCAGGAAATACATCGGTGTTTACGCTTCCCTTACCTACGTTCGGAGCGGACCGTCTGAATTCTGCTGCTTTCCGAGACTAACTGGTGCCTGTCCGAACAACTACCGTTGCTGAAGTAGGATCCGACATCTTCGCTGCTAGTCAGGGGACTAGAAATTCTATGCAGCTGCCTAAGTCCACATCGTCTTGTCCCTCAGCACAGGAGTGCTGGTACCATTTCCATTACGTGACGTCGAATCGACCAAGGCCACGCGCCATCGTCAAACCCTCTGTCAGTCACCGTCCAGTGAGTCCGTCGACCCCAACGAAGAACCTTGCCGCTGTCGGAAGTGGCTCACCAGGTTCCGAGCCAGAAGGGAAGTTCAATCCCGTTATAACCAGTCTCCCTACGTCACCGCCAACGCCGAGGGACACAGCAAGTGCTGCAAGTCCACCCAGGCTCGTATACTTAGCCGACAACGATGTACTAAATCTGCAAGCCTCTCCCATTAGCAGGTTACAAAGTTCCCTAGAAGGGACCCCGGAGGCCGTACAGTTACGGCCTAGCTTCTCCGAACTTCCACCTGCCAAGCGGCGAAGCATTGTCTGCGACTTACTCACTTTGTTTTAACCACACTAACACTTATTTAACTTTTCCCAAAGACTCGAACACTACCGTATTGTAATTGCAAATGTACGTTAAATTTTTATGAAACAATCAATTTTATATTAATTATAAATCATCAACGTGTCTCGCTTTCTTTACGTAGAACGTGGTTGGGTTCCTCCTCGTTACAACGTACCTTCCCTACCACACAAATTAGAGAAAGAAATAAAATAACCGACATTGAACGCCGTCCTTCGTTGCACTTCTGAAGGAACCGTTCGCATATGCCGTCTACCCTTGATCTCGTCGCTCCCCTCACATACTGACCGGTATCAAACTTTTCTCAATTATAAGCTTATCATCGTAAACCTGATGAAATTCCGCATCCAACGAATATAATTACATCTATTTTGATGAATAATTGCTAAATAAATAATTGAAAATTTATTTATTAATTTTTTGAAAAAGTGGCATTTTTCTATTCTTCTGCAAAATAAGGATTAATATATTTATTTTCAATATCCGATTAGTAAAAATTAACATATATTTTTGTTTTAGTATTATTAATTAATTAATTAATAAAAACTAGAAAAAAATTAATATTTTTCAAAAAAATAATCTTTACATAATTTTGGGCTTTTCAACGTAAAACTTAACAACTACTCTCTGCATTTTACAGGGTTGAGACTCCCATTCTAATTAATTAATGTAATTAATTTTCTGTGTTGGCTTTTTTCAGTTCTTTGATTAGTGTCTTTTTGGCAGTTTTAGGGAAGAAAGCTCTTTCTGTGTCAGTCAAAAAATTTTTAATTTTATTTCTTGGTTATTGTGTGGTTTAAAGTAATGATATTGAGAAGTACCAGGTATTGTAATCGCACTGTCAAATCAGGTTTTTAGCATTTGTATCGTTGAAGCATGAGTTTCTTTACTTCTAAAAAAATTTCTGTTTCTTTACAGTTTTTTTAGCCCAATGAAATAGTGCGGAAGGCTGGCTCGAGCAGCTCCTTTTTTTTATAATAGCTCCTATGCCATCGCAAGCACCTTTACCATGACTTGTGGCATGCAAATGTTATTCGGCAGGAAAACCAAAGTCTTTTTCGTAAGCTCGAAGGTTAGCAAAAGAGTTTTTATTTTTGAAGTGTTGATCGCTCTATCTGAAAATCCCGTTCCGTCTTAACGTCGAAATTTTCTTTCAAATAATTTATAATGATCGTTTGACATTCTTACATTTATCTTTTAATTTATAATAAGTAACAACTGTAAAAATTGTAGCATGTTCGTTATTCCAATGGATAGCTTGAACTGAGTTTTCAACAACAAAAGTGTAGTTTTCTGCAAAATCGAATGAAACAATAATTTCACCAGATACTATCTTTTCTCTAAGAGTTTCGAAAAAGCTTGACTGTTCTTTGGCAATAAAATCGTGTGTTTTTAATTTCTTTAAACAGTCACATAAATTTTCTACAAATTCCTCCACGCTCATTACCAAAGTTTTTAATTAATATCTTTCAGTCTAAAGCATCATTCGACTAATGTCGTCACAATTGTAAAAGTTTAGAACTAGAGCCTCAGTTTCAGGTGAAATTTGTTTACCTTTCTTTGGTTTTGGAAGAGACAAAATCCCATTCTCAGTAACTAAACTTTTACAATTTCTTGCCTGTCTCTCAGAGAAATTAAATTCTATCATTATTTTATAACGACTCCAAGACTTTGGCACAAGTGTAAGAAGCTGCATTTTTTCTGATATATTATCGGAATTCTCAAATTTTTATTTAATTTGCTAAAAAACTTCTATACAAGACAATGTGAATTATCTTCTTTATAAAAATCTTCATCATTTTGTAAATTATTTTCAGAAGCGCTAACAGCATCCGAAAATTTTAAATTATCAATTTGGTTAAATGTCTCCCAGAGACAGGCAAGAAATTGTAAAAGTTTAGTTAAGCCGCTTACCAGTAACACAATTAGGTACAGGAGATAACACAAAGCACACGAAAAGCACACGAAATAAAAATTTAATAATTAATTTTTAATTTTATTTTTGACTACATTCAAGGACTGTTGAAAAACGAATGAATGAAACAACAAAATTCTTTACTTCGTGTATTTTGATTTCCATATTAACGTTCTTCATTTGCCGTCTGCTTGACCAAAAACATTCAGTGGTGTAACAATCAAAATAAGGACCCCAATTTTTGAATTCTTCTTACAATTTCCAATTTGTTTAAATCCAGATGTTGTAGTGTTATAAATAATTAATTAGACACTCCTCCATTATCTTCTAATACTTATTTTGATCTAGAAATTATGACACCAAAAACACAACGGGCATAAATCCAAAATTCATTCGTATTTCTTAGCATCTGGTACGCATGACGATTCAAATGGGCCACCGGCATAGGAGCTTCGTGTATAGGAAACGGATGGCTCAATTAATTCTACCAAGCACTATATAGTTTTCTTAATAAAATTTACAAATCCATAAATAAACGTAAATTAATCCAAAACTAACAAAAATGTCGAAATATCCTTGGGCCATGGATTAGAAGAAGTTCAAAAATGGTTTAAGTATTGTGATTGGTTGACGAGGAAAATCGGGTGACATAAGGCGGTAAAGATTGAAATTAATCCAAAATCTTGTAGTAGCATTGTCCGATAAATAAACAAATTGCGTCCAATTTATTCATTAATACAGTCAATAATATCCCACGATGACTCAGGAAACCAGAAGTTGATACAGGATTCGGAAATGAAATTTTACAATAATACAATCCGTTACAATCCTTGAATAAAATAAGTAATAGAAAATTAAATAAAATATTATCAAATATGATATTTAAATTTATCAACATTAATAATTAATTTATTAAAACTAAAAATTGTGACTTGAAAAATAATCAAATTTTTACAGCGTCACATTTTAAGTATTACATATTATTATTACTATTTACTTATAATTTCTTCTAATATTATAAATCTTTTTTATTCAAAAAGTAATTTGTTAATAAGATTTATAATTTTCTTTATTAAATTAACAGATTCAAGTTGTAAAGTGAAAAAATGGGGAAAGTTAGAAAAAATTGGTTTGAATCAACACTTTCCGATGCTCTTGATGCTGTCCATAATAAAGAAAAATCAACATTTTCGAGTCCTTTTGTAGAAACAAGTAGACAATTAATATATCTAAATTGAAGAAATAACGTGTAACAATATTAAATTTGCATTATTTAGGCCATAAATGCTTTTGAACACTCACCACGATTCCTTTTCGTATTTTATAATTACGTGTCATTTTCTACATCAAGAAAATTGATATAATAGATGTAGATTTCAACTTTTTGTATTAAATAAGTTAGTTTTCATAACAAAACCATATAAGAAGCAAGAAAAATTGAATTTTTTATTAATACTAACAAATTCAGTTTGAGATGAGATAAAATACATGGGAATCAGGGGGATCATCTAGTACACCTATTGAGGAATCATCTTGCCCAAAATGACACTAATTTTTAATTTATTCGTAACTTAACCTACCAGCTTTGGTAGTCCAAAGTAACAATCAGAACACTTAGTTGAAGATATACCGAAGCTATCAGTACAAGGAACTTTGAATTCCAGCTTCTACAACAAAAGTTACCTAAGTTTAAAGTTCAGCTTTCCTTAGATCAAAACTATGAAATATTAATTTATTTCCATAAATTTTTTTTAATGACGTGTGTTATCATGTCAGTTTGACTAATTCATAGGTATGTCATTGACAACGTATTACCGTTTTTACCTGAACGCTGACGCTGATAGGCTCTCCAAAGTTCGAAAAGATCATCTCGTACACCTTTTCCCTATCTCTAAACGGAGTAAAGAAACTGGAATTCTAAATTTAACTCTTTTCGACAAATTCAAAGGCGTTCTTAAGACGCCATTCCAAAATTTCCAGCAGAGTAGCCCAAAATATGACGCACGGTTGAGCTTCTGTGACTGAAAATGCCTTGCGAAATCGGTTCGCAGTAGTGAAGGAACATTTAGTTTAAAAACAGTTGCTGAATGTTAGTGGTTCGTGAATATTTAACTTTTCTCTAAAAGGAGAAAGACTGCTTGTAAAAAAAGAAGACAAAGCTGTTTACAACTATACTCAAAATGATGAGATGAAATGTCTCACATTTCTTTTTGCAACAAGTGCTTCAGAACTTTTTGCTCCGCCGTTGATAATCTCACCTTACGAGAGAATTCCTTATAGCGTTACCCAAAGCATGTCTAACGATTGGAGTATCGGAAAGTCAGAAAATAGGTGGATGACTCAAGAGTCATTTTATGAATACATGTGTAACATTTTTGAGCCATGGTTAACGGCTAATAATATTGAAAGGACGGGCGATGTCCAAGTTAGTCCCGTGAGGGGAAGCAGCTTATCCCCACCATGCGGCACAGCAAGTCGAAACCGGCGTGGTCGAATTGCGTAAGGCGGTCAAAAGAGGACCGAAAATTTTCCGAATTGCGGAAGGCGGTAAGTTAAAGGGCCCCATTACTCCTCCGTTCCTTCTTTTCCCTTCTACTCTGCAGTCGGTTTCAGGAGTTGCTAGAAAGGCGGGACGATACAGCGGTTTTCCCTCAAGTATAGACGATTGAGAAAGGGGTTTCCCTGTCTCACACTTTTTCCTTCACACTTTGTACAGGCTTAGGACTGTCAGCATTTGACCGAAATTAGCAATTCATATTAATTAGCTGGCGTGTTTAAAAAAATGGGTGTATACAGTAAATCTATGTATATTTATGTATAATATATATATATATATACATTTTTTGTATTCACCATTTTTTTCTAAAATTGATAGTTTTCGAGAAAAATGCAAAAAAACATGAAATTCCATAAAATGTGGTTAAAATATACTCTCACCTAAAAGGACATCTAATTATAAAAAAATAAAGTCTTATAATGTTTTTTGGTGCGTAATTACGAAAATCATAGTAAAAATAGTCGAATAGTTCAGCTTCATAGTAAAAACCATAAAAAACACCATAAAAGTTTGATTTTTTGCATTTAACTCGTAAAAAACGCAAAAATTTCAAAAAATGTTATATACAAATATTGACTTTCTAGTTGGTACTAGAAGGTACTTAGAACCCAGAACCAATCCCCCTTACAACAAAAAAAAAAATTTTGACAGGTGTCCCTTGAAGAGACCACTCAGAGGCGGGCGAAGCCCGCCGCACCTAGTTCCGCTTCACGTTTAGAGAGAAGTCCTCTTGCTTTTCTATGTAGAAAGGGAGTCAAATTGACTTTCTAGTTGGTACTAGAAGGTACTTAGAACCCAGAACCAATCCCCCTTACAACAAAAAAAAAATTTTTGACAGGTGTCCCTTGAAGAGACCACTCAGAGGCGGGCGAAGCCCGCCGCACCTAGTTCCGCTTCACGTTTAGAGAGAAGTCCTCTTGCTTTTCTATGTAGAAAGGGAGTCAAATTGACTTTCTAGTTGGTACTAGAAGGTACTTAGAACCCAGAACCAATCCCCCTTACAACAAAAAAAAAATTTTTGACAGGTGTCCCTTGAAGAGACCACTCAGAGGCGGGCGAAGCCCGCCGCACCTAGTTCCGCTTCACGTTTAGAGAGAAGTCCTCTTGCTTTTCTATGTAGAAAGGGAGTCAAATTGACTTTCTAGTTGGTACTAGAAGGTACTTAGAACCCAGAACCAATCCCCCTTACAACAAAAAAAAAAAATTTTGACAGGTGTCCCTTGAAGAGACCACTCAGAGGCGGGCGAAGCCCGCCGCACCTAGTTCCGCTTCACGTTTAGAGAGAAGTCCTCTTGCTTTTCTATGTAGAAAGGGAGTCAAATAGGCACGTGACGAAAAAACCCGGGAAATAGCCGGGAAACGAAAAAAACCGGAAAACACAAAAATTTTGACAACACCAGTGTTTACTACGAGCCCGATCCGTGAGAAATGTCTGGCCGTCTAGATGCAACTATGTACCGCTGTGTTATTAGCAAAAATTAGATGTACTGGGGGTAGAGGTGTGACCTAATGAACTCATTAGTCGATCACTCCTCCTTCTCGGCAGCCCCTCCTTCTACAGTCATGGCAAAAGAGTGGGAGAAGGGCTTGAGATTTGACCATTTTACGCAACTCGGAAAAATAAAAGAAGACCCTTTCCGCAATTCGGAAAATATTTGACCATTTTACGCAATTCGACCCCAGCCGTCGAAACTGAGTCCCGAGCGACCCTCGCAGCGGGTGCGCTCGGACCCTCAACCCTCATTAAGGAAAACTCCTAATGACTTTTTATATAAAAATATAAATTTTTTAAATATTAACATTTTTAATTTTTTATTAACATATTCAAATTCCTTATTTTCTCACGATTTCATACATATGTTATAATACAAAAAAATGTTAAAATTTAACAAATTCATTATTTTTATCAATTTGATGCTATTTTTTAATATAGAATGGGAGTGAAATTTACTTTCTAGTTCGTACTAGAAGGTACCCAACCCATAACCATCTTGGACACTGCCCGAAAGGACAGTTACAGTGTTCGCTGATAGTCACAGTTCTCTCTTCCACTCGTACAGTTCTGTCAACAGCATGGAATTGAGTTGATTTACCTTTATCCAAACTCAACGCACTTAACTCAACCTTTGGACATTGGTTTTTGGACCCTTCACATTAATCTGGAAGAATACAGTCACGGAATGGCGAATGGAAAACCAAAAAAACTTCGAAGAGAAGATTCTGGTCCGTTTTTTAAAAAAGCAATCGATTCCATTAATATTAAACAAATAATGGTGAATGCATTCAGAAAAACTGGACTACATTCTTTCTCAGCAGATGCACTAGAGTATAATAATCTGCTTAAAAAGCAAAGAAATTATGATAACCTACATGTTCGAAGGAAAATATTGAAGAGAATTTAAGTTTTGTTGAGAAAAATATTAACCATTTATTATTGTGCCAATTTAAAGAAATAGAAAAAAACAGGAATTAGGAGTGGCGATTTAAGAAAACTAGGCCTTTATTTATTTTGTAAAAAAAAATTGTAGCTCAAGTAATTTATAATTATTTGGTGGAATTAACATTGCCCTTTTTAAATTTAGAAATTTATAATTTTGCATATGAGTAACATATATACAATTTTTTTTATATAATTAATTATACAGTTTCTTTAATTATTTAAACGTTTTTTTAAGTTGAATTATTTTTTGATTGTTTTTTATTGTTATTAGTTTTTAAGTTTTGGCTATACCAAATTATTTTTAAAAGTTGCAATTCATTTTTAGAGTTTCTATTATGAAATTTTTTTTTAAATCAAATACATTTTTTACTGATTTATACATTATTTGTGTACAACAAAACTCAAAATAATGACCAGTTTTTGAGCTACAGAGGCTCAAAGTTTTGAATAGTGTATTAGGTGGCAACAATATTTGTTCACAGAAATCAATCAAATTCACTCAAAACTTGTTACTCGGGAGTTTTTTAGGTCACTGATAACGAATATGATGTTATTGTTATTTATTTCTATTGTTTTGTCTTTTGGTTGCTGCATCTAGGATGTGGTTTAAAAGTGACGTGTCCGGGTATTTAACATTTTCTTGATGCCGTGCATAACCCAGGAACAAAAAGATGCTTGCCATGTGAGTCCGCGAATCAAGTATCCTTGATCCAGTCTGACAAGTACAATAGTTATACCCGGCATTCAGTAATCTAAAAAGCCTTAATAATAAGAAAAACCTTGCCTTACATGGATGAATCACCTGATTAAAACATGCACTTATTTGCCTTTAACGGCTAAATCACTTTATGATGTTGCCTTAAATGGCTTAATCATTATACTATTTTCGCATTAGATTATCTTTTTGTCTATTTTTCTATTCATCTAACTCTCTTTATATCTTTTAAACATTATATTATTTATCAGAGACCCTAAAAACCCCCGAGTTACCAGTTTCAAGAGAATTTATTGTTTTTTCATAAATTGTGTCTGCCATATTGGAGTCATAATTTTCAATTTTAAAAATCCAACATCATATTCGTTATAAGTGACCTAAAAAACTCCCGAGTAACAAGTTTCAAGGAAATTTGATTGATTTCTGTAAACAAATATTGTTGCACACCTAATACACTATTTAAAAATTTGAGTCTCTGTTTCTCAAAAACTGGTCATTATTTTGAGTTTTGTTGTACACATTTCTTCTTTAGAAGATCAAAAACTACAAACCTGCAAAGTTTAAACTTCAGTTTCAACAAATCGAAGTATCAATCGTAGATGGGACTATCCCAGCAGATCTTCAGATATCCCACAGCTGATAGTGAAACCATTTCTACTTCTCATCAAACAGTTTCTGCTCAAAATGATTGCATGAATGACATTCCATCCAATGCTCCTAATGTATTTAAAGATGTTTTGTCTTGTCCAAAGCAGATAAAATCTTCTTCCAAAAAACGTTCCTTAAAAATAAAAACCTTTCTGTGGCAACAATATCACGAACATAAAAAACCGATAAAAATGAACAACAACTAGAAGTACAAGAAAGAAAGAAAATACGTCAAGAAGCTGCTGAATTAAAAATGATAAAAAAACTATATAAAATTTTATTAAAATACTTATTGTGACTACTACCTACGCTTTACATGCAAAAAACGAGATTTTTATGTCAAATATCTCCGATTCCATGCGATGAAAATTCTTAAAATTTTGCAAATATTTCAAAAATGATAATAAGAATATGTGAACAAATTTTGTTAAAAATTTATTCAAAAGCGTTTAGAGAATGTGATACCTTAATAAATTGTTCAATATTTAAATATACAATTGCTGATTAAAGACACATAAGCGACAAATAGGACGAACGGAGATATTTGAGAAAGACCGTTTACACCAAGAACTTTATTTATATCTCATTTTTAATGACTAAAAATAAGCCTATGGGGTAAATCACATGTTCTTTTTCTATTTTTGCAATAAAAAATTTATTTTTTAAACAATCTCTAAAAATAAATGCACTTGAGAAGTTTTTTTAGTGCAAATACAACAAAAAGTCGCTTGCGTAATTTCCCCATTTAAAAAGCATGGAGAGATGGAGGATGCGGTTGTAAACGAAGCCGAGCTCGGCAGCATTTACAATGGAAAAAGAACGCGAGCGACTTTGTGTGTATTTTCTCACTGTATTTTGTGACGTAGTTCATGCCTTTTGCAGATTCTGGACTACGCAAAGTACCTCATGTGTCTTTTTCCATTGCAATTTCTCATTTTTCGCGAATTTCAATATTTTTAATATTAATTTTTTACATTAAATAATTTAAATTTTTCATTTTTATTACGATAGTTAGATGCAGTTTTTGATTACGAATCCATTGATACCAAAAACTTATTTTTCACCAAAATGTCGCTTATGTGTCTTTTTCCGTTGTAGGGCAGACTAATAGGATCACGCCTTTCCACAAATTAGGACAACCAAAACATGAGCGTGCTCAAATTGGTACATTAACCTTTTTTCAAAAACAATAATTTACTATATTTTGTCAATAAAACTTTATGTAAAGTTACATTCGCTTTATAAGTTAATGTATTTTTAAATAACAAGAGAAAGGTTAAAAAATAAACATAAAGGTCATTTTATTATTAAGTGTAGTGGAAATTTTAGTAGTCACAAATAAGGACATTTACCTTAGTAATACACCGAAAAAAAAGTATTTTCAAATTTAGAGAATTCCACTTCTTTTGCAGCATTTTTTCCTCTTATATACCGGCACTAAAGTTTTCTTTTCTAATTGAGAGGATTTTCCTTTATTATATTTGTTATTAAATTTCACTTTTTAGACAGGTTAAAGTTGCATTCAAAAAAACAAAAAGCAACTTAAAAATCTTCTTTTAGTATAAATTTGTTTCATTTTTAGAGGAATAATTTCAATCAAAGAAGAAATATTAAAATTAATCTTTTAGTTAAAAAACTGTCAAATATAAACAAAAATTCCTCTTTTTTACAGATGAATATTCGTATATTGAAAATAAAATGTGAAAATAATTGTTGAGCGGAATTTTCTTCTCACTCTGAGATTTTATTTTTTTCGGTGTATTTGGGTAGTTCCACAATCCAAGGAAGAAAATAAAGAAAATTTTGGCATAACATTTTTGTACGTCAGGTTTTAAAAGGTTTTGGTTTAAGGTAATTTCAGTAGTTTTAAAATTTTTTCTAATTATTTAAATGAAATAAATCATTATGAAACCTATTCTCCTTCAAAATAGATGTATTGAGCTATATAAGATAATTTTTTCAAAAGATAATATCCTATTCCAACTTGGAGAACACACTTAAAAGTCCACTGGTGTCGCACGCCCAGTGTGCGGATTAAGGATGGATTCGTCAGTGTGTGGTTGAAGGGTTAAATTCATGTCAGGAAACTGAGAATTTGTCTGACCAAATGGACATTTCGATTGCGAAGTACACAATTATCCTAGTTAATTGAATCGCAAGTTAGTTAAAATGCAAGTGATGTTATATTTAGTAAACCTTTACTAAGAACTGTGAAAAATGGTGAATTAATTGCCTATGAATGGAAACATTAGGTTTACCATCTTTAAGGGAGCGTTCATAAACTACGTAGACCTATTTTTGTCACTTTTTGACCCCCCCTCCCCCTGCGTAGATAGTTTATTCTTGGCATATAGCAACATTTAAAAATTAACAAATTAAAGGTTTTTTAATAAAATTTTTAAAAATTATAAATTTGTCAGAAATCTTCGTTGAACGGTGAGTCCAACCATTCCCGTAAATCTGTTATCACTGACAATTCCTCTTCCATTGTGACAATTCGGTCCCGCGCAATTTTAAAAGACGCAAAATTAATTTTAGCTTATATGTATTAACTACGTAGTAAGAGTTGATCTTCCCCCCCTCCCCTACGCATGAACGCTCCTTAAGAACATCCTACGTTATCATCAAAATAATGTAGGAAGGGATAATATGTCAGGGAACTCTAAGAATCTCGGGGTGCATTTAGGTCAGCGTCAGAGCAGTCTACCGGCATTAGGAAGGTTTTGTGCTCGTATATCACCATGATACAGTTTTTTCAGATTAAGCTGGTTTCTGTATTATCCCATTGTTACGAACCAAAATTATTTAAAATATTTAATTTAAGAATTACCAATCCAAAATTTTCAATTTTAAAAATTTACGCTATTAATTACCGGGAGAAAGAAAATTCTAATGCGCGCCTGCGATGATTCGCCGGAGGAATCAAGCTGCCAGGGCCGGACGGCCCTGTTTTTATTTTATGGGGTCCGTTTATCTCTTTTAGAAGTATTTACCAAGCAACATCCTTTCAATTTAAATGTGATAGAAATAATTAAGACAGAAAGAAACGAGAATTTGAATAAGAAATACAATTTATTTTAAATCAAGAATAAGAAAAATTAATACATAGATAAAAATTACTTGGAACGATACAATGTTTTCAAGACTCACCCTCTCTGCTTATGCTTAATTTCTTTTTTTTTTAACACTACCGCCTGAGTTTTGAGATGCTCGGCGGGCAAATTTTAAACTGTTTTCACAGATTTTATTGTTTTAGGCAATTATCCTTGGATGGCCTAAACAATTCACACACACAAAACAATTCACTATTAAATTGATTTATGTAATTCTTTTTTTTTTTTAATAAATTCGCGAGTCAAAATTTAATTTTTTAATTTTTAAATCTCGAAATAACGAAAATAATTAAAATTTTGGTCGGGCTTCACTCTCGTGAAGCTTTTACCTTTTTATTTATTTTCGTCTGTCCTAGATCCTAGACACTGTCTTGCAGTGGTCTGTCAGGCTAGGGGTCGATCAACAGACGGGCGCGTCCCGGCATTTTACAATCCGCGAGTATCTCCACGAGGAGTCTACTTAGAGAGCAAAAGTTGTACTGCGATTTTTGAAAATTCTAATTGCTCCTCTACTCCTTGCTTCTAAATCTGGGGAAGATTTTGGGATGAAAGAGGTGGTCGTGGGAGTAAAAGTGGGGTTGGAACTCTGGGCCCATTGGTCGAGAGGATTTTTGCTGAATTGCGAATCTCACGGTTGGCGTGAGAAACGGAAATATACTTGCAAAATCTGATACTTTTCTGGAATTATTATTTTCAATAATTCCAATCAATCAAAAAAAAAATTAAAAAAAAGATAAAAAAAATCAAATTGTTTATTTATTATTATATATAAAATAAAAAAATATTAATTGTTTATAATAAGATTGCACTAATAATTAGTGCCGGTGTTCTGGTTATAATTGTTTGATAACTTCAGACACACCGCATAATTTGATTGGTGTAAATAATTTTGGAAAATATAATTTCCTTTTATCCTGTTGAGTGCAGAAGGAAATAACATTTAGTTTAAATCTCCGCACGTGCATTTGTGTGGTGAGCACATGGGATGCAAGGAAAGATCGAAATTTGATACTTTTCTGAAATTATTATTTTCAAATAATTTCAGTTAAAAAAAAATTTAAAAAAAAGACAAAAGGATAAAATTAATTAAAAAAATAACATTAGCAATGATAAAATATAATAATAAAAGAAAATTATTTATTGTTACTACTAATAAATAATTAAGATTATTCATTAGTAATATTGCACCAATAATTAGTGCTGGTGTTCTGGTTCTAATTGTTTAGTAACTTCAGACACACCACATAATTTGACCAATGCAGATTGATTTGGAATATAATAATTTCTTTATTATTTCTTTGAGCTTTAAGAAATAGTATCGGCCTGAATCATGCACGTGCGTTTGCTTGTCAAAGCACGTGGGGCCCAGGGGAAGAGGGAAAGGTGCAACGAAGGAGAAGAAGCAACGAGAAGAGGCCTGCAATGTGTGAGTGGCCTGTATTACATATAGTGAGTCTGTGTGCGTGCCGTTGTAACTAGTGCGGTCCCAAGGAATTGCATGTGTGCGCGTGCATTGCCATAGCCAACCAAAGTTGTGTAGGTTCGAAAGCAGTACGTATATGGATGATTATTTCTTTTCTTTATAATTAATATTAAAATAAGTGAAGAGAAAAAAAAGATCTTTAATTTCATAATACTCATGCGTACTTTAAGCATACAAATTTCACACGTACTTATACTCGTGGAAATTCCTATTATATTTAAGATTAAAATATATGGGATATTCTAAGATACTCGAAAACAATTTCTTATAATAATTAAGCAAAACATGCAGGATATTTCAGAGTATCCGCATGTAATCCCTACAATATCTTATACCAAAATATACGGGGTATCCCAGGATATTCATGTATAAATGTGTATAACATTTGAACGAAAATAAGTGGGATATCCAAGGATATCCACATATAATGCCTATAGTGTTTAAGTTAAAATAAATGGGACATCCAAGGATATCCGGGGTTAAATGCAGACAACATTTAAATTATCATAAGTGGGATATCCAAGGATATCCACATACAAATACAAGTAATACCTAATCCGAAATGAACAGGATATCCAAGGATATCCATATACAATATAGGTAGCACTCAAACTAAAATAGATGGGATATCCAAGGATATCCACATGCAAGTACATATAGTATTCAAATCAAAATAAGTGGGATATCCAAAGATATCCATATACAATTACAAATAATATTTAAACTAAAATTAGTGGGATATCCAAGGATATCCATATAGAAATACATGTAATATTTAATTCAAAAATAAATGGGACATCCAAGGATATCCGTGCGGTGATATCTAAGCTAAAATAATTGGATATCCGTGCGGTGATATTTAAACTAAAATAATTGGGATATCCGAGGATGTCCACATAGAAACGCAAATAGTATTTAAATTAAAATAAGTGGGATATCCAAAGATATCCTCGCATAGATGCGTGTAGTACTTAACCTAAAATAAATGGGATATCCAAGGATATCCATGTAATAATGTATATATAATATTTAAGAATAAGAAAGACATCCCGGAATATCCGCATACAAATACATATAATATTTAATTAAGATAAATGGGATATCCAAGGATATCCACATATAAATACCCAAGCATTAAAATAAAATAAATGGGATATTCACATATCCATAGACAAACATAATATTTAATTAAAATAAGTGGGATATCCAAGGATATCCATAAGCAAGGTTTAGTAACATATAATAAAAATAATTCCTGAAATTCATAAATTTCTATTAAATAACTAGTCCTTTTGTCGCTAGTTCTAATGGAGTGCTCAAGTAGCCCGAATTCGTTTCCGGTGCGGTGCTGACACTAGCTTATGCTTTGCGATAAAGGTGTCATTTTCTGTCGCGCATAGGTTAATAAAAAAAATTAAGTTATTTCGTAACAACCCACCGTGAATATTCCGTTTTCGTCCCCGAAAACTGGCCGCGGTGGAAACGAATTTGGGGTGCATTTATTTTATGAGTTTCAGGAAAGCAGGCTTTTCTCTGTATATATTCTTTTTTTAATTTCTATCGAGAAGAAAATTTTCTAACACACTATAAGAAGTTACAATGTATTTCTTCTAGTGCGTTCTTAGTCACGGTGATTCTATGTTTTGGTATAGAATTACCGTGATAAGGGCTCGTCGTCGCCGAGGTCCAGACGCAGGTCCCCGCAACTCAGTTTGGTGACGAACGCCTTTTCAATCATTTCATCGCGTACCAAAAGCAAAGAGAGGAAAAAGAAAAAAAATATTTTTTTTTTAAATTTTCGTTTGAATAGAACAGTGCAATAGGAAAATAAGTGAAAATAGTGTAATTGGAAAAGGAAGGATAGAACAGAGTGAAAAATAGATAAGTGAAAGTGAAGTAGAACAGGAGTGAAAAATAGATAAGTAAAAGTGAAATAGAACAGGAGTGAAAAATAGATAAGTGAAAGTGAAATAGAACAGGAGTGAAAAATAGACAAGAAGATGGGCAAATTCGAGGAAGAGGTGTCGAGACTAGGGGCGATGATGGAGAGGCTAGAGGTGGGAAAGGTGAGGGACAATTTGTTGAAAATGAATAGGCGGGTGGGGGAAGAGGGGGAAAATTTAAATATATCAGGTGGAGATGTGTTCCTGAAATCCTGTGTGATTTATAAGGTTCTCCCCGGGGTGGGACAAAGTGACCTCCGGAGGGAGTTTTTAACGAACTATTTCGTGTTGCGCGGGGTGAAAATTAATAAAAGTGGGCCCAGTGACGAGCAGGAGATTCTAATAAAAATGGAAGCCTGCATCGAGGCGATGCGGCTTCTTGATGGATTAAGGGATCCTTCAAGGTGAGTCTTCCTTCGTTTTCCTTTTTTTTTTTTTGCTCTTTCCGGAAAGTACTCTGCCGTCCTGATTTAAAAACATCAAATAATATTCAAAATTTAATTCAACATTTTCAAAAATATTAATTATGAAAATTCAATTATTTCCAAACAGTTCACTCTATGTTTCTTTCAATATTCGATTATAATTTCAAATTTTAAGTGAAATTCATTTTTTTTTAATCGAGTTTAAAAAAAATTCTATAAGAATTTCAATTACTTAAATACAAATGTAAATAATTTATTGAATAATTGAATGCTTCGGAAAAATTAAATTCTCATGAAGAATTCCAGTAACAAATTGGTCAACATCTTAATTCTTTTGTCGAATTTCATTAAAACCCGCGTGAACATAATTACTTTTTCTTAATATTTTAATTTTTAAATAGAATCGTTAAAATGTAATATTTATTTCTCATAATTTTTATGAATTATTTTTATTTATTTGAAATAATAATGGTTTTATAGGATATTTTTCAAATAACATAAATTTAAATACGCGAAATAATATTTTACATAATTTTAATTTAATGGAAGATTTAACTTTTTTTATAATCTGTATTATAGGTTTTCATTAATTCATTGAATATTCTACGAATTCCGTATTCAGTGAAATAAAATAAAACTAAGAAATAATGTTAGCATTAAATTCCAGATATATCTACCTTTTAAGCTAATAATAATTATAAAGTTCAAAACTCCACGATACAACAACTATACAGAGCTAAATCTTCTGCAAAGAGTTTTACTATTTATGAAAGTAATTGAATACTTCCAAAGAGTGTTATTATTTATGAAAATAATTGAATGTTTGCGCAGAATTTTATTAAAATTTTTGAGAAAAAAATAAATTGTACAGAACAATTCAATTATTTATAAAAATAATTCAAATTTTGATAAAATTTAGACAAATTTTTAAATATTATTGAATTTGCGCAAAGAATTGTATTATATTTGAAAACAATTGAGTTGTTTTCTGGAATTTTATAGAAATTTATAAAAATATCTGAATTCTAGTAAAGGATTCTTTTTAAAAGAAATAGTATTCAAAAGAATTTAGTAAATCTAAAGAATATTGCAACTTATAGAAATAATTAAATTCTTGAGAAAAAATTTTTTTTTTTTACTGTTTCTAGAATTAATTGAATTCTTTCGACAAATTTTAATAAAATTTTTAAGAATAATTACATTTTTCCAGGAATTTGATTAAAATTGTCTTAAAGATAATTGAAATTCTGCAATGAGTTTTACTATTTATGAAAATAATTGAATATATTGTGAAGAAATTTAAAAAAATAGAATTATAATTATGGTGACTAACTTCTCGAACTAATTATTTTCAAAAAAAAATTTTAAATAAAATTCTTTAAAAGAATTTTAAACATATCGATATTATAATCGATATGTTTCAATTTGTAAAAGGAACACAAAAAAAATGTTGCCTTACAAAATCGAGAATTTATTCTAAAATGGTGAAAACGGAAAATTTTTTTTTTTAAATACTGAAAGAATATTAAATTTCTAAAATTGAGAACAAAATTCTTGTTTCTTTCATAATATGCTGAGTTTCGAATGAGTTTAGAATTTAAAATATTCTTAAAATAAAATTCTATATCTGGAAATCAGAAAAAAAAAACAAGAGCAAATTGAATACGAATTATTAGTACTGCTTACTATAATTTGAATCAGTGACTGACCTTTTAATAATAAATTTTACGTTAATATAATAACTAATTAATAAGTTGATAAATTTTATTAATTAAATTGCAAGGGTTTCTGAAGTTAGAGCCGAAGTAGAAAAAAAAATTGTTTTCACAAAACCAAAAAAAAATGAAACATTTTTTTAAAGGTTGCAGATTGGAAAGTAAAATTTTCCAACTAAAAACCAAAATATCACTCAGTAGTTCAAAGTTAAAAAAAATTTAATTTGAAAGATTTGGTAGTGCATTTGATTTAAAGGCATATAGTTTTTCTGCAAACTACATATTTAATTGTATAGAATTATTTGGTTTTTGTCAACGTGTAGTTAATAATGCTTAATTCCTAACATACTAACAGAAAAAAAAATTCCAAACGTTGAGAGTTGAACGCATGACCTTGACATTCGTAGACCGATAACTAAAATTTTCATTGAATTAATTCACTGAAAATTTAATCCAGAAAATCATAAAACTTTAAACAAATCTTCAAATATACGTTTTGATAGAAAATATTCACCTTTTTCCTATCCTGCTAATAAATTGAATTTATGCTACGAATTTTATCATTCATGAAACAATTTCAAATAATTTAATTCTCGCGAAAAATAAAAAAATATATGAAAATAATTAAATTTTCAATGAAAAATGCCATGCTTTATAAAATTAATTGAATTTTTCAGAAGAATTTTATTATTTACAAAATAATTTATTTCTTTAGGCAAAGTTCGTTATTTATGAAAATAATTCAATATTTTTGAAATATTTTTCCATTTTTATAAAATAATTGAATTCTTGCGGAGCGATTTTATTAATAACTAGCTGTCGTACCCGTCTTCGACGGGTTTCAGCTTCCACAGACACATTCAGCAGTGCGTCCACCAGTCTCGAAAAATAGGAAACAGTGGGGAACCCAATTTGACTGGAGAAATAATAATTAGCTACCATTAACTATTTCATTATAAAAATATTACTATTTTAAAACAGTGATCGACTTTTTATTACCAAATAATTTATTTTTTAATGATTAAAATGCAGAAAACAATGTTTGTCAATTATTTGTAGAAATTTAATTATAGTATTATAAGTTAATCCAAAATTTCCACCAGTTTTTTTTTTTTGAGTTATAGTAAGTTAAATTCGAACTAATTATATCATAATTGCTTAAATCTAAAATAAGACCTATATTGCTAGATAAATTCATAATTTTTCCCGATCAAATTAAATTCCTGCATATTTCCCGTTCTTCCAGTCGGTAGAACCCCTACCAAAAGTATCCGTAAAAACAAAATCCCGTCGAAGAGTGTTTTCATAAAATATGTGAATTTTGTAGCCATTTGTAGTTTTATCTATCGTCAATACTTATCAGAAAAATTTATATTTGATGAGAAAAATTTAGACAAAGATGGAAAAACCTGACAGTTTGTTACACAAAAATAATAATAGACACTCTGTTTAACCTTTGCCTTTACAATGCTCAAAACGTCTATAACAGTTAAACTTAGAATTAAAATAACAAAACTTTTTACTATCTAAGTTTTTCTTCAGTAGTAGCATAATGTAAGTATCGTTTCACAGGTATTCTTGAATTTCTGCAGTATGAATTTTATCTTAAAAAAATCTCCATTTTCAATACTTGAAAAATAATTTTAAATAAAGCTATGAATTAATAATTTTTAAATATTGTTTACCATTTATTATTTACCATTTTTAATATTTTCGAAGTTTTGCAACTGAAATTTTTTTTTGATTAATGGGATAAACAAAATATTCTAAATTCCATTATTTTGACATTAAAAGTCTAAAAGATATACATTTAAAAAAAATTAGACACTTTCCATTTTAAAATTTTTTTTTTGAAAAAAAAAAATTGAATACCTCCTGTTTTAATTAATATGTTTTTGAAAACTGTAAATTTATTGTTTATATATATCTCACAAAAGTCATAACTGATTAATTTACCTCACAAAAGTCATAACTGATTAATTTACTGCAATATATCAAAATGTAAAAATTGTTTTGTCCAAAATAACGTCCTATGACCAAGATAAGCAAGTAAGTATAAAAATGCTTTCAAAAAAAAAATTTAAAAAAAAATCGAAATTTCTCAAATATCATACCCTTTAATGAATTGTCTCTTATAAATAGATAATTTTTCGACTTTTTTTTTAATTTTTCGAAAACATTTCTATGTTGACTAAAGAACATGTAATACTCAATTATAAATGGTTTAAAAGCAATTCATAAAAAAAATGAAATTCGAAAACCTTCAACTTCCTAAAAAAAAATTTATTTTACTTACATCTTAGTCACAGAATGTTATCTTTGGCAAACTTATGCTAAAATGTGACTAAATAGCATGTATTACTCATTTATAAAAAGTTTAAGAGCAGTTTTAAAAAAAATTTTGATTTTTTTTTTTTTGAAGAAATTACATATATTCCGTTATAATTAATATTTTTCAATTCTTTAAATTTATAAACCTTCCTTGGGTCAATGTCTAACAATCTGCAAAATTTGGTATCAAACGGTTCAGACGTTTTTAAGTGATTCGCGGACAAAGATTCTGTGACATACGGACATACATACATACATACATACATACATACATCCATACATACATACACGAAATTTTTTTATTGGTATATTTGGAATCCTGGATGCTGGAAAGGAATAATTATGTGGGAAATTTAAAGTTTTGAGCAATGTACAGACAAAAGTCTCATCTTATATATAGATTGTTGAAATGAATATTTTAATTACTTTCGAATAATTTTATTAAATTTCTGAAAATAATTGAATTATTCATGGTGACCACTGGTCAGGGAAAACCTGGAAGTCAGGGAAAAGTCAGGAAAAAATTTTTTTTTTTGACTGTTTTTAGTGGCCACCATGTTATTGCAGAAAAGTTTATTAAAATGTTTTTAAAAAAAATTGAATTTCTATTGAGAACTTTATTACTTTTGAAAGGACTTGAAATCTTTATAAGAATTATATGAACATTATTTTAAATAATGAATTTTAAAATGTCATGAAAATTTTATTAGTTTAAATAATTGAATTCTTGTCAAAAATTTTATTTGTGAAAGTAACTGAATTTTACGATTATGAAAATAATTAAATTCATGCTTAGAATTTAATCAAAAAAAATTTTTTTTTTTAATGAAATTTACATGAAAAATTTTATAATTATTAAAAGTAATTGAATTATTGGGAAAAATAAGTTGCATAGAATTTTGTTAAATAAGATTGATTTTTTTTTTCAATATTAGCGAATTAAAAGTAATGGAAATTTTTAAAAAAAAATATTGTTTATATTCTTTGTTCGGAAAGTTAGATATCTATATGGGTGATCCTCCTGAAAGGGACCACTTCGCGTGTCTCCAACGTGAGACTCAATATAATTATTTTCAATTTTGAAAATCTGATGCCAAATTTGAAAATTGTATTGAAATTTGTTTAAATTTTTTTTTTTTACTTTAAAGTTTAAAAAAAATATAATACATCTTGAAAATTTAATTCTAATTAGTTTTTCAGTTATGTATCATAATATGTATTTCCTTAAAAATTACTTAAATTAAAATGACTTGAAATCGTTCACAATAAACATGGCAGTACAACATTCCCGCGCGCTTGCGCGCGGATAATTTTGCTAGTTAATATATAATATTCTTTAATTTTAACTGATTATGCAGTCTAACGTAGCCCAATTTTCGAAAACTCAGTATATAAATCATTAAAAATGGAAATATAAATACTGATTTTTATTTTAATATACGTATATTTGCTAAATTCATCTTAGTAATAGAATATTATAAAAAAAATAACTCACCAGAACAGTGAAATTAGTATTTTTTTTTGAATTTGTACAGTATAAAAAAAACATAATTTTCCTTTGCATATATCTTTTGTGGAGAGGAAAGAATTTTAACGAATCCTTTTAAATTTGATTTCTTAATAATTGTAAATTTTAAATGAAATTTCCTTGGTCACTCTACTCATTAATTATTTAATAAATATGAAAAATTATACGAATTTAACCTGATTTTCATTGAAAAAAAAATTGAATATTTCCAAAATAATTGTCATTGAGAAAGAGAAATTATGCAATCTTCTTTTCTTTATTCAAAAAATTTTATGATCTTGTAACAATAATTGACAAATCAACATCACGCAAACTTCTTACATTTTTTTTTTATACAGAAAATTAAGGTTTTGTAACAAAACTTTGGTTGATAATCCAAAATAATATATTTTCTTTATTTAAAAAAAAATTTTTTTTTTATATTACAGAATGTTGAATTGTATTGAGAAAAAGGTAAAAAAAAAAACTTGAATAACTTCTTTTCTCAATTTTTCAATCAGGACCTTCAATAAAATTCAGATTCTTTTGAAATAAATAATATAAATCATTAAACTTTCCATTTAATGATCATTGTTGTTAAGCTATGTTTGTACTGCGTACTGATATAAGTTTGATTTTATTTGTAAAAAAAATTAGAAACACTGCGATAATAATTGTTTTGGTGCACTTAGCATCTTGTCAACAATAGTTTCTTATTACACAAAAAAAAACTTTCTTAGGGTCGGAATAGAGTATGGCCCGTGGATCTCGGCACCCGATAGGGAGGATCCCGCATTGTGGTGGGGCTTCAGCGAGGAGCTTCTCCAAAATAGCCCTCCCGCCAAATACTCAAGAATGATTTGGCGCCAGGAGTACTTCTGGAAGAAACACGAGAAGGAGGAAGAGGAAGGGTACTGGTGCAGGGGCTTCTGGGCAACGGTATGGATATTGGACTGGGAATGCTCTTCGGGTTTTTTTTTTTAATTTTAATAATCGATCTCTTTTTATTTAGAGCTCCTTCCGGGACCCGGCGATGATTAAAAGCGCGGACGCCTACACCAAAATTATGGTGGGTGGGGAGTTCGAGCGCCTCGAAGAGGAAGAGATGTAAGTTTTATTCCTATATGTATATTTATCGTTGCCCTCTCCCCTTTTGATTGTAACGCAAAAAATTAAGAATAACCCCCCCCCTTTTTTTTTTAGCCCCTTGAAGGACCTTTTGGCCCGCTCACCGCCGCGGTTTGGGGCCTATGCCTCGTGGGCAGGACATTTCCTGTCCTTCATACAGGAATTCATTCCTGTAGATGGGGAAATGTTTTGTTTTAGGTTCCGCTGGCAATTGGTAAAGAAATATATATTTATAGTTTTTTTTTTTACTGTAAAAAAAAATTTTTTTTTTTTTTTATCGGAGAATCTTTAACCCTCCTTTTTTTTTTAGTGCTATAATGTCCCCGTGGATGAAGCCTGGGAGACAATAGGTGACCGTGGTTTGGCGGAGGGACGACAGGCTCGTCGGGAACAGAGAAGGAGGGCCCGACTACAACGTCGCCAACACATCTAAGTAGTTTAGGAAGTAGAGGAAAGAAAATTAGTAATAGAATGTTAGTGGTAGTTTGTACGTGTTTTTTTTTTTGATTTAGTTGATAATTTTATAAATGTGCTTTTAGTTATTAAGTTACTTTCAATATATTCTTCTCTTTCCCTTCTTTGTAAGTATACGTAAAAAAATTCTCTTTCCCTTTTTTTTTTGAATTATGATTATAATAGCATCAATTATAAAATTTTTTTTTTTTTATATATATAATTTTGATAAAAAGAATAAAGGATTTCTTTAACACAATTCTATTCTTGATTCTTAAAAGAAAGCTCCTGGTTGGGTTTCCAATAATTATATAGAATTATATTGATCATTAAAGTCAGCCATAGTTTAGTCGGCAAAAAAAAATTTATATTTTTAAAATAATCCACCTATCTTATTTGATCCGTAACAGGACACGTATCCTTGTGCGTAATAATGTTTTCATGCCGGCTGAAGCTTCTGTGTTGGGAGTTGAATCCGTATCTTCACAGAGGTCTTAGGTGATGCGAGGAATAATACTCGTGTTGATCGAAGAGCCTCTTTTAGTTCTGCCTTCTCGACCTGCTGCAGTTTTTTGAGATGTTGTTTTGGCCTGGGCGTTGTCAGTCATTTGATCTTCGGTGATGACAAATCTTCGGACGTAGCAGACTTATCTCCTCTCTCGATGACAGAGTATAACTCTTTTGACTCTAGAGTTAATCTTGAAGTTGTCGGTTCTTCTTCATCGATAGTTTTGTTCTCTGGTGGGCTGTTTCTTCTCCTTCCTCTTGAAACTTCGACGCGACCTGTTCTTGACCTTTTTGCTATGAAACCGACTAATCTGGATATCATCGGCTTTAAAGGCAGGCGACAGCAACAAAGAAGGAGGAGCACGCACAGTAAAGATGCTCCCACGTAGGATCCATAAACAAGGATGATTTGATTTTTTTTTATGTGTCGTTTAACGGCGAAATCCTCCAGTTGTCGTTCCAATTCGTCCAAAGTTTGAGAATTAGTTTCGAAGGTAGAAAACTTTATATCGGCCTCATCTCTCTTTTGTTTACTGTCACTAGTGAAGGTCAACAGATGTCCGTAGTTGGAGATTATTGGGGATAGCTTCGCTAAGTTTAAGTGCAAATCGGGCTCATAAATAATTTCGGTTTGCCCAACTTGAGAGGTGGTCGCTGGAATCATTGTATCCTGCGTTTTTGCCATACAACCTGGGGCCAATTTCAGAATTCCAGTTCCGTTAAGGTTGATTCTAGCAGGGGTCATGGAGTGACAAATGATCACCACATCCTCTGTTTTGGAGAAGGAATAAAGCCAGCTGGAGAGAGTGGTTAATGGTCTCCAAAATGACTCAGGATTGGCAGTAATCTGAATCTCACAGGACTTTAAATCGTCGATGGTCGGATTGATTAAGAGCGATGGTTCGCAGGCTGGCCTTTCCTTTAAGTCGTAGATAGGGGCTCCATTTAGACAGGCATAGAATGATGTTGTTGACCTGCAGGATTTCCAGTCTTGCTCGGTTAGAAGAAGATAAGTATGCTGTTCTTCATCAATTATAATATAGTCGTATTTTCTTTTGATGTATGCTCTTACTGTCCCGTTTCCCATTGCTTCCTGTATGGTGGGGAGCGAATGCATCCTCAATGCCTGATAATTGTATTTTTCTAGCAGAGGAATATCGAGGAGGATTTTCAACTGGTGTTCAATACACAAGATGGTGACCGTGGATATTCGTACCAATTCGTCGATGCTGACAGAAGGCCCAGGAAGGGGAAATTGTACATCACTAACATGATCCTGTATGTCGCGAAGGATAGGCTCTAGTTGTTTGGATGAGATTAGCCCAAGGTGTAGTTTTCCTCGCCTGGCTTCATGGACTGCGTCCAACATGGTTTGTGTGGTCTTGATATTATGGTCTAATCCTGTTTTCAAGGCCCCCAGTAGGTTAAACAATACGTCTCTTTTTTCCAACGCTAACTTTACTGCTGACAAATTTTCCTGGTTTTCGATCAGTAGATCCAGTTTTTGATTAATGTTGTTTATCAGGGTGCCATGCTTCTCAACCTGGGCGTGAAGAGTGTCAAGCTGGGATCTGACGACATGGGTTTGTCGTCCGACCAAGTGAGACAAGTTGGCTTGAGCGGTGTTCAACTCCTGGATGATGGCGTCGTACCTTTCTCCGTCCTCATAATTTAGAACACCGGCAATGGGTCCAGCGATCTTCCCTAGGAATCCTAATAGGGGCACGTTTCGTCTCAGCCGTAACTGGGCGGTCATCTTCTTAGGTAATGATCCTTTATTGTTTTCTAATTCGATAACTTGGGTTTGGAATTGCTCCTGCAATTCTGAGGCCATTTCCCATTTGTCTTCCCAGGGGTGAAAGGTCACGAAATCATGACACCAATCCTTTTCAGATACGCAGTGACGCCTCAGCTTCTCCACGCGGGTTCTTAAATCATCCATATGTTTGTGTTGTTTGCTCATATCCAGGAAGATGGTGACTCTCCAGTTCGTCACAGATCTCCGAACAGCTCCGAGATGCTCGTAGTATATCCCCGCACTAATGGGCAGCGGGGTAACTTGGAACTGCTGCTCGTCCGGGTGACCTGGCCGTGAGGTGGGTCCATGGGTTGTTGTTGAAGCTGGGGTGGAGATTAGGCACGTCAAGAGAAAAATGGACAGTCCTTTCATCTTAGTTTCCCTTTTTTTTTTCTTTCCCTAAAATGAATAACATGTTAATATTATTATTAGGGAAGACATCGGTTACAAGTGAGTAACCAATATCTTGTCTTTATGTTTGGCAAACCTGTTGCCATTTTCGTTTTCCAGAATGACATTATTATTCTGGGTAATGTCTACAACAGTATACGGACCGCTTGCTCTGTTGTCAAACTTGTTTGTTCTTATCTCCTTGTAGGTATATACCTGGTCTCCAATCTTAACATTCGATGGTCGAGCCTTGCGATCATAAAATTCCTTAGAACGACTTTTTGCCCTTTTTAGGCTTCCAGCCGCTAGATTTTGAAGCTCGCTCATTCGAGTGACAAGATCTCTCAAGTATGACCCGTAAGTTTCAAGCTCTGGTCCTTGTGGAAAAGAACTCGGAACTCTAGCCATATGACCAAAAACCAATTCATACGGAGTAAAATCAGTCGCCTCGTGAATCGACGTATTATAATTAAACATCGCAAATGGGAGCAAACGATCCCAATCGTCAAAATCTTTTGCGTAGTGTTTAATATAATCTGTCAATTCAATGTGACTTCTTTCTAGAGCTCCATTGGTTTGGGGTCGATAGCCAGAAGTTGTGAGCTGTTTGACACCAAATATACCTTCAAGCTTCCGCATCAAGGAGCTCACGAAACTTCCGCCCCTATCTGTGAGCACGCATCTGGGTGCCCCAAATGTGGCGAACAGGTTCGTTGCTATTGCATGGGCAATGGTGGTGGTTTTTATGTCTGGAATGGGAACGGCGATGCAATATTTGCTAAAATTATCTTGCATGGTGAGAATGTGCCGGTTCCCATTAGGGGTAGTTCTAAGTTTTCCCACAGTATCTAAGGACACTTTGTCGAAAGGCATAGCCGGTGTGTCCGTTATGATCATGGGTTCTCGCGTACGGGCCCTAGCAAGCTTATTCTCGAAACAACTTTTACATTGCCGAATAAACTCGGTGACTTCGTCGCGCAGCCTTGGCCAATAGAATCGCTCGCGTATTCTACGATACGTTTTTGTAACGCCCTTATGACCACCTATAAGACTACTGTGAAATTCGGATATTATTTTAGGTCGTAGTTCTAATGGAGGAACTTGGATTCTTCCGTGACACAAGGTGATTCTTATATCGCCACCGCGGAATATTCCTGCTACAAGTTCCGCCATTTTGTTTTGTGGAAGAGAGCCTAAAAGGTCGCCAGAATTTGCCATACGGCAGTGATTCTGATTGTCCAACGTGAGGGCGTACTTTAAGTTTTTTAAACCTTGGGTGACGTCTCTCCAATCTAACTCATCCGAACATCGTTTTTTAGCTACAATCGAGTATACCCTATATTTCCCACACAGCGTGAGATGGACTTGTCCTTTTAAAGGTTTACTATCTCGGATGTCCTGCATGTCTATCTTTTCCGTTGCGATTAATAGTTTTGAGATGGAATCGATAGGCTCGCAGTCCTCTGAAATGAAATGGGCGTAATTGTCTCGTCTGTAGGTCAATGGTTCGGTCCATTTATTGTCGATGTTTTTAAACTCTCGTTTTTCGCACACGGGTTTTTCATCGTCGGACGTTTCGGATGCCGAGGGCGGGGTTGGGGAGTCACAATAGGGGATTTTTAAATTCAAAAAGGGGCTGGATGTTTCCGCGCACTTCACTATATTTTCACTGCAGGAACTTCTTGGTTCTAGTCGGCGTGGCACAGTGTTCCTTTTCCTTTCCCGGGTTGGTTTTTCCAAAACGGGAGTGTCTTTTTCCTGATAGGGGGTGAATGGGGTCGACTGTGCATTTGGAGCGGGCAGGGATCCTGGAGTTGAGATTGATGGGCTTCTTGAAAAGAATTCGTTCTTTTCAGGATCCTCAAAGACCTCGGGGATTTCTTTGAATCGCACGACGCTTCTTCTGGAGGGCGGTCTTGTCGGGCTGGAAAATAGTACTTCGTTAGTTGCGTCTGCACGAGGAGATGTCACTTCGGCTACAACGGCAGGCTGTTCCATTTCTTGCGCTCTTTCCTTTAACCTATTTTGATTGTAGTTTTTAAGAAAATCGCTAACTCTTTTTCCGAAAACATCGTCGTCAGTGCCCTGGCAGGGGTCTAGGTTCTCCAGGAGCTCCAGATACTCTTCGTCACTCTCGCCTTCGGAAACGTAGGGCCTTCGAGACGTCACATCCATTCCTTCATGATCCCATGCTAGCGTCTGGTTGGTGAGGTCTGATGGATTGATACCTCTTTTGGCCAAAGATTGTTCGAATCTTTGGACCGATTCATCAAGGTCAATGCCGGGATGGCTCTGGTTCGGTTGGTCTTCGTCACTTATGGCGTCCGAACTTTCCTCACTGCTAACAGGACGTGGCAAGCCGTTGATCACTATGTTATTGAGAGTTTGTTCTTCCTTGGGTTCTTCTGCAGATGATTCTGAGGAGGAACTCGATTCTGATGGCGGTTCGAGGAGTGCGCCTTCCCTGGCGAGGCGATCTGCGTTTTCGTTACCTTCGATACCATCATGCCCTTGTACGTGCTCCCAGACAACGTCGGCATGTTTCAGGGCTTTTATTAATCGCTCGTAAGCCCTTTGATTTTTGACGGGTTTGTTGTCGTTTGTTTTCCAGTCGTTCTTCTGCCATTTCGGGACCCATTCCTTGATTCCTTGGACAAGGACCTTAGAATCAGTTTTAATTTTGAGTTTTCTGATTCCAGCTTTCCTTGCTTGATGGATCGCCACTGTAGCCGCTTCGATTTCCGAGGCGTTATTGGTTTGGCGTCCCCCGTATCTTCGAGACACGTTGAGAGGATGGCCCGGTCCGAACCACACTCCTATACCTGCTCTTGGCCTCGTTCCACCATTATCCCCACACGCACCGTCTACATAAACGTCTGTGTAGGGTTCGTTTGACAAGGGAAACAGGAGAGGCGAAACCTCGGGGACATCGGGGTTACTTTCGGTAGTACAGGGTTGTTTATGGGTTGGGCTTATGGGAACACTGGGGAAAGCACTATAGTCTTTTCGAAACACTGGGGGGTCCGAATCTTCTTCACTTTCGCTGGTGGGCAGTCGTTCATCCGAAGAAGAAGTGGAGGGTGCTAAATCTTCTAAGGGTTGGGTTGCAGAGGTCGCTCTTTTTCTCAGTCTTTTAGCTATGCAGCTGACATCTGGGTCGATTGAACCTGCTGCTACCGGGGGACGATAAGGCTCCTCTCCATCGGGCTCCTTTGAGTGGGTAGAGCCTTTAGGTCTTCCTGGGCGTCGGGGTGGAGGTTCAGACCTTGAGGAGGGACCAGGGAGTTGGAAATTGTCAGCATTCATCCGCATCGGTCGGCTGCTTGATGTAGCTCCTTTTGGTCCTTTTAAAATGGACGTGGGTTTGAAATTTAAGGGTCCAGGGGCTGTCGCTCTTCGCGTAGGAATCCTAGGTTGGAGGCCCGCTGCAGGCTGTCCTGGTTTTGTTGCGGGGGCCTTTGACGGAGCTTCGGGTAATTTGAAGGTTGGATTAGGTCTCAAAATGGTTCCTTTATCTAATCGAGAAGTTGATCTAGTATGGGGCCTTGTGGAAGAAGTGCTGGGTTGAAGGGGGTCAATACTCTTAGGATCTTTTCCCGCACTATCCTTTTTATTATCCTTGATAGGCAATGCACGGAGCGGCGGGGGTTTTTGAGTAGAGTCGTTTTTAGGGGCACTGATCTCGGCATCTGCGGCATCGTCTAGTGACGAATCGGTCCATTCCGACTCGGAACTCGGATCGGTACGCTGATCATTTTCGGTCACTTTTTCTACCACGGGATTGTTTGATAAGGCCTGCACAATCCGATTTATTTTGCCCGGTTTATACTCAAACCTATATTGATAATCCTGAAGCCTCAGTCTCCATCTTGAGAGCCTTGCTCCTGGATTATCAATATAAGACATCCAATGAATGGGTTCAAAATCACACGCTAGGGTAAACTCTCGACCATACAGATAAGGTCGAAAATGTTCTACAGCATGTAATACCGCCAAACATTCTCTCTCAGCCTTGGGATAATTTAGTTCGTTTTTGTTAAGGACCTTGGAAAAGTAACTCACGGGTAAATCTATGCCGTCTACTTCTTGAGTTAACATTGCCCCTACGGCATATTCTGAGGCGTCAGTGGTTAACTTGAATCCATGTTGGAAATCTGGATATTGCAGAATAGGCTTGCGACACAAATATTTTCTTAGTCTTAAAAAGCTTTTGCTCTGTGATTCACCCCATTCCCATTTTACGTCCTTCTTTAACAACTCCGATAAGGGTTTAGCTAATTTAGCGTAGTCTTTGATAAAGCGGCGATAATAACCGGATAGCCCTAAGAAACTTCTGATGTCTTTTTGCGTCTTGGGTTTTGGAAAGTCTTTAATAGCTTCAATTTTATTGGGGTTGGGTTTGACGCCATTCCCGCTGATAATATGCCCGAGATACGCTACTTCCGTTTTTAAGAACTCACACTTGTCGGGTTGAAGTTTAAGGTTTGCTTCCCGAAGCTTAGTAAACAGCCGTCGAGCCCTCACATCGTGTTCTTCAAGTGTATCCGAGTAGATAATAATGTCGTCCAAGTAGACAAATGCTTCAGTGTCGAGCATGCTACTTAGGACACTATTAAGTAATCGTTGGAAGGTAGGGGGGGCATTCTTTATGCCCATGGGCATCCTGTGGTATTCATAGTGACCGTTTCTTGAAGAAAATGCTGTTTTGTGTCGGTCGTCGGGATGTGTTTCGACCTGGTGGAACCCGCTCGCTAAGTCAAATACGGTAAAGAACCGGGCTTTACCTAAACGATCAAAGATTCCGCTAATGTTAGGCAATGGAAAAGCGTCTCCAATTACCTTCTCGTTTAAGGCCCTATAGTCGATTACGACTCTCCACTTCTTTTCCCCTGAAGCATCGAGTTTTTTGTCACGATTAGGAGAGGGGAGTTGTAATCAGAATTAGAGTGACCTATGATCCCGCTGTCAAATTGCTTTAGGAGCTGCGCATCTATTTGCTCCAAGGCCTCATTGGGGGATCTATATTGTTTTTTTCGAATCACTTGGTCGTCGTTGGTCGGAATTCTATGCTGTACTAGGTGTGTACAAGTGAGCATTTCTCCATTAAGATGAAATATGTCGGAAAAGTCTTCCGCCCATCGATTTACCATCTTCTTACATTCCGGGGTCAAATGAGAGGTGTGTAGGGACTCCTTGACTTTACGGATCCTATCAGAAACTCCAATGTTCGTGATCTTCTGTAATTTCTCGGAATCGGAATCAGAAAATTCTTCTCCGGGGAACTTACAAAAGTCAAATGGAATAAGCTTCTGTGGTTCTAATCGCAAGTCAACGTCATCCTCAGTGGTGTTAATGGCCATCGCATGGCATACACCATCTTTACTTGAAACTAGGGCTTCTCCCAGGTAGACACCTCCTGGGGCCTGCATGCGCGGGAGATAGCCTTCTTTCAACTCCGGGTTGAGCACATCGATCGCTATTGGTTTTCTAGTTCGAGCTTTAATTCTTAGTATTCTCGCGAATGGTTTGATTTGAGGTCTCAACTTTTCTCTAGCTTCCAGTGATTCGCGGTCCACAAATGGAATAGGAGTCACCGGGTTTGTAATGGTGACAAGAGCATTATGTCTAAAGGAAAGTTGAGCTTGTTCCTGACGCAAGAACGGCCTTCCCAGAATTCCAGATGTAGAGATCGGAAAGCTACTTTTTACAACTTGGAATTCGATCGGAACATTGAGGACTGTAACCTCGACAGTTCCCAATGTTGGGACCGAATGATTGGTAATACCCGTAATCTCAGTGCACTTGCTTCGATCAAGTGTGAGCTCGGGTTTCAAAACATTGGCTTTGATTAAATTTGTGTCAGAGCCGGGGTCAACTAGGAAGTTCACCTTTGTTTCTTTGAACTCAGGTGCATCTAATTGAACTACTGGGGAGTCCTCTCCCCTGGACTTTGCTCTACGGATCCAACTTGGTCCGGGGCAAAATGGACGGTCCTCTGACGCTGGGGAGTTGGACTCGGGGCCGCGTCGGAGCGTCGAGTCTGTTGGAAGTTTAAATCCGGTTTTTGGAAACTCGGATTTACCTGTGGGCCTGGCGAGGCTGAGCGAGGTGGGGTAGTACTTGGCCTATAGCTTTGTGTCGGTGCCCTATATTGTTGGTACTGTTGTTGGGGCTGTGCCGACGAGTAAGGTGCAGCATACGTCGGGGGCTGCTGATACGGCATAGACTGGATAGGTGGCGCGTAAGCCATTGGTTGAGCAAAAGGCGGCATCATTGATTTATAGAATGCCGCCAATTGTTCCGGAGTGAATTGCATCACCCCGCTAGGTTGGCTTCGGCTAGGTCTAGGGCCACTATTCTCCCTATCACTATCGCTTTTTCTTCTTTCTATTGGTACTTGCCCTTCTACCTGACGACTGTACGGGCTTGGGGATCGAGCTCTATCGTCTGCTCGAGTGATGTGGTAGGAGGACGACCTAACTCTTTCGTTATAGTTACGGCGTTCTTCCGCATAAAGGGCATGTTCGAAAGCCTCATCGAGATTTCGGGGATTGCGCGTATCGACAAATGTGGACATTTCATCGGGCAGACCCCTAACGAAAGCGCGGAATGCGTTCTCTACTACAGGCTGCATGATTATCTCGCTTTCGGATACTTCATGTCCGCGTTCGTTAGCACCGACCTCATTTCGAACAGCTTCGAAGTAAGTTTTGTTATATTTAAGTTCTAGCGCGTGTCTTGCACCGCTTACGAGACCTCTTAATCTGTCATGATAGTCACTCACTGTCTCAGTCTGTTTGAGCCTAATGGTCATTATATTGTCTAAATACCACTGGTACTTCTTCGAGGACGCAAACCGTTTCCTCAGGTGTTCCACGAGTTCATTGATGCCGTTGAAACGCAGTCCACGGACACTATCCCGGGCTGAACCTCTTAATTTGCTCAATACGGCCTTAAGAAAACCGGGCTCTGACACCTCAGGTATGAACGCGGCACTGTTTTCTATTTCCTGTAAGAAATCTTTAAGAGGGGGTTGACGGCCGTCAAATAAGGGAATGTTCTGAGAGTTGGTCTGCACGGACATTTGTTCGAGCACCGTGACCACGTTGTTTGTATTGTCTAAAGGTACGGGATGGGGTCCTACATTTGGAGCTTCCCCCCCTATATGGATAGATCCATTAGGGTTGAGGTTTCCGTTACCACCACCGGTAGCCATGTTTGGATTGTTTATATTTAGTCTTCAAGGAAATATATACAATAGTCTTAATCAAGGTATAGGGAAGGTGTTGCTTGGCAATTGTCAGAATTCGCGCGCTATGTCGCCACCGCGGATTATTCCTGCTAATTGCTGCCTAAGATTAGTTTCCTAAAGAAATTCCTAATTCTGGTTGACAGGTTCCTTCTGTTACCGTAGACTTTATTTATTTCTGTATAATTAATGTTAAATCTTTTGTTTAGATTTCTTTCGATCTCGATTACGGACGAGCTGTAAGGGCACTGCGTATTAGTCATTTCTCGGTTAGGCTAAGATTTTTCATAGCCAGGCTTAGCTCTGTAATCGATGATTCTAAATGCGCAACTCGATCGCTAACAGCACCTATGTCCAATAAGCTCGAGGCCAGTTGGGCTTCTAAGTATTCTATTCTTCTTTCCAGCAGAAAGTTACACTGATTTAGTTTAGCGCTTTCTGTAAGAAAGAAGAATAAGCGTCCGTACAGTATTTTTAGTAGTTCGTCTGCGTTCGAAAAGCAATTGTTTTTCCACTCCGGAGTCATGTGAAATACAAAATTAATTAATGGTCAATTTGAAAAGTCTTTGTGTCAGTTCGTCAATTACGTCTTGTTGTGCTGAAGCTTGCTCTTGAAGAGCGATCAAATTCTCGGTGTTTTTAGCGTGTGAATCCGCAATTGCAGCCACCCAAGATGACATAAATTGATTTCGTTTCTCTAACCGTTCCACTCTACACCGCAAAGACAAGTGATACACGGCTAGCTCTCTATAATACTCCTCTATGTTCCCTACTCTTTCAGTAACCTCGGACCATTGGTCCTGAGAGAATCCTGGCACGACCACGGCTAAACGGGGAAACATGGATTAGCGAGAGTTAATCTGCGTTTCAATGTTTCAATTTTTGTTATTTTTAATTTGCCTTTTGGCACTATTGAAACTATCCGGGCCGACGCGAGGAAGGAGAGAGGGATACTACTCAATTCTGTTTGAGTCAACAGCTCTGGATCTGATATTGGAAATTTGTCATGGTATCGAACGAAATAATATATTTCTGGCATTTGATGGTAAAAGAAATCAAACTTTAAGATCTAAAACGTTTAAGATTCCAGATTTCCTCTATAGCTCTTTGAATTTTGATTACTTCAACGGGGATAACTCCCGGGGGCGGAGGAATCTCGCCTTCAATTTCTCTCCGAACCCTTTTCAAATTCCTGCGTCTGAGGACTACCTCGATTGGGACAACCCCTGGTGGTGGAGGAATTTCGTCCTCAGAAACGGGATTTTGGAGCTCAGGTTGAGAAACTACGTCAGGGACTGATTTCTGGTTATACATTGAAAATCTTAGTCCAAAATCACGATGTCACTGTCATAATCTACGGTAGAGTCGGAGTCGTACAGTTGCTCTAGATGTTCGTTACTAGGTCCTGGTCGACCGTGATTTTCCTGGGCATAGGCTACCTGTCTGAGTGCCAATGCTTCCTCAATATCAATGTCTATAGTCTCACGCACAATTGGAATTGCAGCAGGAGCAGGAGGGGTGGCGACTGGAATTATTCTAGGAGTAGGTTTGACAGAGCACACTGGACGGATTTTGACTATTGGGTGCGTGAGGTTATAGAAGATCTCTGAGCCCGGTTTAATTCCCGACTTCACGGAGTGTTTGGATCCGGATTTCTTCCCTCTCTTTGGTTTTGATGGGCCAGAAGACATTTTATTTTTACATATTAAGGAAAATTCAAAACAATAAAATGAAACAGGGGAAATTTTAGACTTAATTCCGAGAAGGCAGTACCTCTTCTTTTTAACAACTAAGGTTTACGAACGCAGCCGAGGGGCTTTCCAAAACGGGTGACTAGTACTTTGACCAGCGCTTCCGGAGTGTAAGGAGATAAAAAGAAAATTCGAATTTTCTTTTGGTCTCGATTTTCCTTTCAGAAAATCACTCGGATGCAGCCGAGGAATTTCCCAGTCGTGCGGCTTTGTACTTGCAACCAGCGCGAAAGAATCACTGTTCTTTTAAAATAATACGATTATTTTAAGAGAATTTCGTACCTTAAATTATTAGTAGCATCGAAATCGAGACTCTTTGATGTATTTGGGAGTGAGAGAAAAAAATTTTTTTTTTTTTAGATAAGGATAGGATTGGGAATAATCTCTGCTTCTAAGAGCCCCTCCAAACCAAAGATACCTTGGCCCAAGCAACACAAAATAGCGTCCGGAGATTCTACTACTTTAAAACGAATTTGTTTCCCGTTTATTGGCAGGTAGATTACACCCAGAATTCGAACCAGTGTGTCGTCGATATAGTCGTCGTTGGGTCCTTCGTGTAAGATGCAATTACTGTCGAGATTGTAATCTGGAATGTAATTGCAATGTGTCGATAAGTCCGTGGGGATGTTTAATTTGCCGTTAAGAACTTTATTAGATTCGACAACAACATAAGGAGGCACCTGTAAAGAGTCTCGTTCGTCTCCAATGGGAACTGTCATTTCGATTTATGTCGTCATTTCAGGAGGTTATAGGAAAATGAAAAAGAACAAAGGAATTAGTCCAAAATTACGACGTCGCTGTCGTAGTCCACAGTCGCAGTTGACGGTTGAGGTAAACTAGTAATTTTTACTAGTATCACCTTTTGGTTGTTAAAGTCTTCGATGCGTCTAACTCTTAACTTCAAAGTGCTAGTGTCTGTCAAGAGGTCAGCTGATTGAACTAGCGTCAAGGAGAGTTTTCTCAAGTCGTGATTATTCGTAACTGTGCCCTTATGAAAAGGGAATTTGGGATTAAAAACTAAAAAGTAATGTAATTTTTCCGTGATTTTCCTTTTAGAAGTCTCGCGTCGACGAGGGATGTTGGTTTTAGTAACGGAAAGCTCTCCCTTCTGTTCAGTATTTTCAATTGTTTCACGCCTATTAGTGGGTGGGATTGCTTCGATAGATTTGATATCGCGTAGAGCTTCAACTTCTTGTTCGACAAGCGCTCTCCTTTTTGAAGGGTTCTTTACTTTAGAACGACCACCACGGCGTTTGTTTTTATTCGGCATTATAAAACATTTTATAAGAAAATATTATCGAAACAATAGAAAGGCTGTAGTTTTAATTTTCTCTTTCCCTATTTTCTAAAGCTAATTTTACTCGACGCTCAATTTCCTTTCGTTTGTTTGCAAGGGTTAATTCGGCATTCGCTTTCAACAATTGTTCGACGCAATCATAGAATTCTTCCCATGAGGCAAAGGTGTCTTCCGAATTTTCCGACGAGGTTTCAACTTGATTTTCTGGTTTGCGTTTTGATGCTATACGTTTATTTAAATTTTTCTCACTTAGAAGGTTTTCTTCTATTTTTGTGTAGTTTTTAATTCTTATCAAATTCCTTAGTTTCTTTCCTCCGTAAACGTCTCTACATTTATGAGGCATTGCAAAACATTTTAAACTAAGGAAAAGAATTAGGATAAACTGAAATGAGTTAAATAGTAAGGGAAAATAAATGTTATAGGAAGACAACCAAGTTAAAGAGTATAAAAGTAAAAGAAAATTAATCCACTTTCGTCAGTAAAATTCTAGCTCGACCTTAAACGAATTTCTGGAGCCCCCACTATAGAAATAGGGTCATCACATACTACTCACTTTTAGTGAAACAGGAAAAATTAATTAAAGAAAATTATTTTCTCTTCTTAATTCCTCCAAGCCAATTAAAGTCAAAATTAAATTGAGATGTTGAAGAGAGAGATTATAAATTAAAGAAAATTAACGCAGAACAAAGCAACCTTCTTTCGTCAGTGAAAATTCTAACTTAACCTTGAATGAATTTCTGGAGCCCCCACTATAAAAATAGGGTCATCACATACTTTTCATCTTTAGTCAAATGGTGAAACTAAAAGAAAATTCTACTAAATTTTCTTTTCAATTTCTATTTCAAACTTAAACTGACATTAAAGAAAATTATTCTTCCATCAATAAATATTCTTTTGAGAAAAGAAAAAAAAATTAAATAGCCAACATCTGTTCTCTCTATTGACAGAAACTTTGGTTAAACCTTAAATGAGGTTCTGGAGCCCCCACTATTAAAATAGGGTCATCACATACTACTCACTTTTAGTGAAACAGGAAAATTAATTAAAGAAAATTATTTTCTCTTCTTAATTTTTCCAAACCAGTTAAAGTCAAAATTAAAACTTAGATGTTTAGAAGAGAATTATAACTAAAGAAAATTAAATATAAAATTTAAGAGTGAGTAAGTAGAGTGTCCTTTTTTTTCGAGAAAGACAAATTTTTCCTCCTGTCAAAAGAAATTCTATTTAACGTTAAATAATATTCTGGAGCCCCCACTATTAAAATAGGGTCGTCACATACTACTTATTTTTAGTTAAATAGCGAAAACGAAAAGAAAATTTTTAAATTTTCCTTTCTATTTTATTTGGATTCGAGATGACCTTAAGGAAAAATGACTCTTTACACTAAGAAAGTAATACAATGTCTCACAAAACAAAATTTATATTTCAAAAAAAAATCTTTTTTTTTTTGTAACAAAAAAAATCTTTTTTTTTTTTAAATTAGAAAGGGGCCGGGCAAATACGTGAGAAAGATCCCACCGCTGCCACCATCAGCTTGTTACGAACCAAAATTATTTAAAATATTTAATTTAAGAATTACCAATCCAAAATTTTCAATTTTAAAAATTTACGCTATTAATTACCGGGAGAAAGAAAATTCTAATGCGCGCCTGCGATGATTCGCCGGAGGAATCAAGCTGCCAGGGCCGGACGGCCCTGTTTTTATTTTATGGGGTCCGTTTATCTCTTTTAGAAGTATTTACCAAGCAACATCCTTTCAATTTAAATGTGATAGAAATAATTAAGACAGAAAGAAACGAGAATTTGAATAAGAAATACAATTTATTTTAAATCAAGAATAAGAAAAATTAATACATAGATAAAAATTACTTGGAACGATACAATGTTTTCAAGACTCACCCTCTCTGCTTATGCTTAATTTCTTTTTTTTTAACACTACCGCCTGAGTTTTGAGATGCTCGGCGGGCAAATTTTAAACTGTTTTCACAGATTTTATTGTTTTAGGCAATTATCCTTGGATGGCCTAAACAATTCACACACACAAAACAATTCACTATTAAATTGATTTATGTAATTCTTTTTTTTTTAATAAATTCGCGAGTCAAAATTTAATTTTTTAATTTTTAAATCTCGAAATAACGAAAATAATTAAAATTTTGGTCGGGCTTCACTCTCGTGAAGCTTTTACCTTTTTATTTATTTTCGTCTGTCCTAGATCCTAGACACTGTCTTGCAGTGGTCTGTCAGGCTAGGGGTCGATCAACAGACGGGCGCGTCCCGGCATTTTACAATCCGCGAGTATCTCCACGAGGAGTCTACTTAGAGAGCAAAAGTTGTACTGCGATTTTTGAAAATTCTAATTGCTCCTCTACTCCTTGCTTCTAAATCTGGGGAAGATTTTGGGATGAAAGAGGTGGTCGTGGGAGTAAAAGTGGGGTTGGAACTCTGGGCCCATTGGTCGAGAGGATTTTTGCTGAATTGCGAATCTCACGGTTGGCGTGAGAAACGGAAATATACTTGCAAAATCTGATACTTTTCTGGAATTATTATTTTCAATAATTCCAATCAATCAAAAAAAAAATTAAAAAAAAGATAAAAAAAAATCAAATTGTTTATTTATTATTATATATAAAATAAAAAAATATTAATTGTTTATAATAAGATTGCACTAATAATTAGTGCCGGTGTTCTGGTTATAATTGTTTGATAACTTCAGACACACCGCATAATTTGATTGGTGTAAATAATTTTGGAAAATATAATTTCCTTTTATCCTGTTGAGTGCAGAAGGAAATAACATTTAGTTTAAATCTCCGCACGTGCATTTGTGTGGTGAGCACATGGGATGCAAGGAAAGATCGAAATTTGATACTTTTCTGAAATTATTATTTTCAAATAATTTCAGTTAAAAAAAAATTTAAAAAAAAAGACAAAAGGATAAAATTAATTAAAAAAATAACATTAGCAATGATAAAATATAATAATAAAAGAAAATTATTTATTGTTACTACTAATAAATAATTAAGATTATTCATTAGTAATATTGCACCAATAATTAGTGCTGGTGTTCTGGTTCTAATTGTTTAGTAACTTCAGACACACCACATAATTTGACCAATGCAGATTGATTTGGAATATAATAATTTCTTTATTATTTCTTTGAGCTTTAAGAAATAGTATCGGCCTGAATCATGCACGTGCGTTTGCTTGTCAAAGCACGTGGGGCCCAGGGGAAGAGGGAAAGGTGCAACGAAGGAGAAGAAGCAACGAGAAGAGGCCTGCAATGTGTGAGTGGCCTGTATTACATATAGTGAGTCTGTGTGCGTGCCGTTGTAACTAGTGCGGTCCCAAGGAATTGCATGTGTGCGCGTGCATTGCCATAGCCAACCAAAGTTGTGTAGGTTCGAAAGCAGTACGTATATGGATGATTATTTCTTTTCTTTATAATTAATATTAAAATAAGTGAAGAGAAAAAAAAGATCTTTAATTTCATAATACTCATGCGTACTTTAAGCATACAAATTTCACACGTACTTATACTCGTGGAAATTCCTATTATATTTAAGATTAAAATATATGGGATATTCTAAGATACTCGAAAACAATTTCTTATAATAATTAAGCAAAACATGCAGGATATTTCAGAGTATCCGCATGTAATCCCTACAATATCTTATACCAAAATATACGGGGTATCCCAGGATATTCATGTATAAATGTGTATAACATTTGAACGAAAATAAGTGGGATATCCAAGGATATCCACATATAATGCCTATAGTGTTTAAGTTAAAATAAATGGGACATCCAAGGATATCCGGGGTTAAATGCAGACAACATTTAAATTATCATAAGTGGGATATCCAAGGATATCCACATACAAATACAAGTAATACCTAATCCGAAATGAACAGGATATCCAAGGATATCCATATACAATATAGGTAGCACTCAAACTAAAATAGATGGGATATCCAAGGATATCCACATGCAAGTACATATAGTATTCAAATCAAAATAAGTGGGATATCCAAAGATATCCATATACAATTACAAATAATATTTAAACTAAAATTAGTGGGATATCCAAGGATATCCATATAGAAATACATGTAATATTTAATTCAAAAATAAATGGGACATCCAAGGATATCCGTGCGGTGATATCTAAGCTAAAATAATTGGATATCCGTGCGGTGATATTTAAACTAAAATAATTGGGATATCCGAGGATGTCCACATAGAAACGCAAATAGTATTTAAATTAAAATAAGTGGGATATCCAAAGATATCCTCGCATAGATGCGTGTAGTACTTAACCTAAAATAAATGGGATATCCAAGGATATCCATGTAATAATGTATATATAATATTTAAGAATAAGAAAGACATCCCGGAATATCCGCATACAAATACATATAATATTTAATTAAGATAAATGGGATATCCAAGGATATCCACATATAAATACCCAAGCATTAAAATAAAATAAATGGGATATTCACATATCCATAGACAAACATAATATTTAATTAAAATAAGTGGGATATCCAAGGATATCCATAAGCAAGGTTTAGTAACATATAATAAAAATAATTCCTGAAATTCATAAATTTCTATTAAATAACTAGTCCTTTTGTCGCTAGTTCTAATGGAGTGCTCAAGTAGCCCGAATTCGTTTCCGGTGCGGTGCTGACACTAGCTTATGCTTTGCGATAAAGGTGTCATTTTCTGTCGCGCATAGGTTAATAAAAAAAATTAAGTTATTTCGTAACACCCATGAGCTTATAAAAAATGCAAAAAGAATTTTAAAAAATGAAACTATTTTATAAATAAAAAAATAATTTTTAAAATTCATACATATTATTTTACTAAATTATCTTGGAAAATCTGCATCATATTATGTTTTACATATTTTCTAGAATGGCTTTTAGTACAAAAAAATTATTTCAAATATCTTGAATTTTTGTCTAACTTTGACAACCTGAATTTTCTAAGAAAGAAATTTCACAATAATGTCTACAAGGAATACTCATAGGTATTCATTGTTTAATCAACTGGTTTTTTCACATTAGATAAAAAATAAACAACGGTTCAATAGGGCTAATTGTGCCTTTCGCTCAGGGTTAATTGCGCCGCAGTCAGTGTCTCGCAGATTAATTATTTATTTAAATACATCAAACTTGAGTTTTTTTGTCGTTTATACTCCTGCCCTATTGGTCTTACGCACTCGACAAGAGTCCCTGCTGATACTTTTTATGGATTAAGCATAACCATTCTACAAATATTAGCAAATTTTTTATTTTTAACCTAATGCGCCTACAGTGCGGCTTTCGAAGATAGGAGTACTCGCATTTGCCTGGACCACCCGTAATTGGGTTTTCTCGCCAGAGAAGAGGGAAACACTGTAGAAAAACCTCTTCTGACTACAACCGGTTTATCGACAGTCTAGTTTCGGCGGTAGGCATCGGACAATAATCCACAATGCATACCGTCGCACCTAGACGTCAAACCTCCCGCTCGGAATATCTCACCTGTCGGAAAATTCATTCAAAAAACTAAAAAAATGTAATTCACATTTAAAAAATTTGGATAAAAATGTAGCAGATTATTTTAATCTATTCTGGTGTTATTTTAACACCTCTCTATAGAATATGCGTCAATTATTTTAATCTTTCTTGTGCGTAAAATTGAGGAGCTAGATGCTATAACGTGTTACGCGCCATTTATTTAACATGGTGCGTAACACATTATAGCATCCAGCCCCTCAGTTGTTTGGTGTATTTTAAACAAGTTTACTGCAAAAAATGGTGATCTAAAAATAAGACGTTTAGACGTTTATGAACGTCTTTAACGAAAAACATAAAGAAGGCAATGTATTTTAGAAGGTAAATAAGACGCTTAAAACGTCTTAAAACTGGCCACGTAAACGTCTTAAGCTAAGTCGCTCTTTTTTTAATTAATATTCTATGCGGCACAATCTACTCTAGCGTCGGCACAACCGACCCTGCAACGTGGATCCTTGGAACGCATCGACACACTCCAAAAAATCACATTTTTATTGGTAACTATGAAGAATTGTTCAAAAGTATACATAAATTCAAAAACTTTGTTAATTTCACACATTGTATCTGACGTTTTTTCGGAAAAGTTTTTAGAGATGAGGTAGTGAAAATGAGAGGGATGTACCAAATTTGGCAAAGGAAGGATCGGTTTGTCTAGGATTAGTCCAGGCGCCCTGGCAAAAAGGGCAGTTTTATGACATAAATCCTATTAAAATAAAAAAAATTGCATGTGAAAGATTAGTGGTGCAGAAACAAAGGTCCACAGTTTGCACCAACTTAGACTTTAGACAGTACTCTTTGCTTTCTAGACAGGAATCATTCCTGTCTAGAATGGACTCATTAATGTCTTAGACATTAATGAAACAGACTGATGTGAACGATGTCCGGACAGGAACCACTCCTGTCTAGACATAAATGACAACTCGCTGCGTTTAAATATTATTGTACTTATGTTGATACCGGTCATGGTGTGGATGACACGGTCAAAGAGGGTAGGAGTACAAAGCTGTTTCTTCAACTGGGCAAACGATCGGGTAATAACGCAGAAGAGCGGCTCTTCCGTATATTGCCGGTGACCGGGAACGTATTAGTGCTGGTCGAGCGTGGCCAAGCTAGCGCAGAAGAGAGACTCTTCCGTAAATAGTTGGCAACGCGCAGGCGCCCTGAAAGAAGGTCACCTTCGGTGAAGCCTTCCGGTTATTTGTATTTTTTTTGTTATTTGGGGGTAAGGTGGGAGCAAGGGAAAGGAATAGAATAGGACGAGGTTGTATTAAAATAATTGATCTACAATAAATAAAATATATTCTGTAACCCCCCGTATTCCCCTATAATACAAAACTTGGATGCCGAACGACTAGGGCTAGTCTACCGTGATACATATGGGTGACCCGGGGGTCAGATCGATGATGTCGGGGTCGGCTGCGTCAAGCGCGACCGGGGACGGCCTCAGTGAGATGGAAAAACCAGCAGGCAAGGGTTAAGAATTAGCATACAGTTCAGTAATATTCAAATTATTTTTGATAAGAAACACACACACATTTGCATACAACAGTTAATTAATAATAATCATACTAATTATAATAATAATTTGCGGCTAAGACTCCTTGCGTATGGTTCGTATAGGGTTGGCTGCTATATGTATATATGTCTACTGGTATATATATACTTATAATATATAGGTATATATATACGCATATGAACATATACTCATATGATGCCAACGTATATGTCCATACGTTCTTTATCGATCCGCGATCTTATAATTATATATTACGCGTTTATTTAAACAATTTTATTAATTTTAACGCGCGAGAAGTATTAGGAAAATAGAACCAGCACGAAGGTATTCAAGAAGCGAGGGAGTGAAAGGTACGGAAGGAAATGGTGAGAGAGAGGGTGAAAGAAAATGGGCCGGGCGCCCGCCGGCGAATCAGCGCGTGCCAGGAAAATGGGCCTGTGCGCGTCAACGTGCGAGTGAGACGGGCGTATAAGTGAGACGGAGAGAGAAAGGGGAGCGTGAATGAATGAAAATGGGCCGAGCGCCCGCCGGCGAATCAGCGCGTGCCAGGAAAATGGACCTGTGCGCGTCAACGTGCGAGTGAGACGGGCGTATAAGTGAGACGGAGAGAGAAAGGGGAGCGTGAATGAATGAAAATAGTCCGTGCGCTGGGCATGGAAAAGTGAAAGGAATGTGGTAGGAAAATGGAGAAAATACTATGGTGTTTGCTGACTCTAAAGTCTAAATTGCAGTAATTTTTTAAGCATAAGTTCCTTATATTAAGGATTTTATATATAACTGTATTAATTATAGCTTACTATATATTAATATATAATGATATATTAATTTATATTATGCAATTAATACATAGTTATAGTTATAATTATTAATAAAGTTACTAATTATTTATATAAAAAAACGTAAATAATAGAAGGTTAAAATTATCAGCATTTATGACATTTTCTTACTCGTTAAAAATGGGACGAAAAGTGATTTCTTAAATGATAATTTAATTTAAAATTAAATTAAACAACCGTTTACAATGTTTATTATTTAAAAAAATCCAACCTCAAATCATCGTAGACTTTATTTTATACAAAAAGATTTTATAACTTCTCTGAATATCGCTTTTTAATAATAAAAAAATGAATGCTGAAATTTCTAAACAGTGATCTAAGGTTATTATAACAGTTGTTTAAAGTGTAAATATGGAATCCCAGGGTAAGTTATACGTTTTTATATATCTTTAAATTGCCTTAAAAAATAAAATCTTTTATGATCATTATTCATTTCCAATTGTTTTATAGAATTATTATTCATTATTCTCATTAAAAGTTTTGAGTAAGCTCTTTATAATAAACGTACGAATAAGAATTTTTGTGAAAAATTATTTGCTCTATAACTGTTTTTAATAACATATTTAATTTTTTATAATTTTTCTCTAATCGTGGCACTTACACTTTGCTGAAAATGTGAAATATAAAAAAATTGAAAATACTAAATAAAAATATAGAATAAAAATGTACGATAAAAAATAGAAACAAGATTAGAAAGACAAATTATATTAGACATTATGATTTAAGCAAAAATTAAAACTTTAAAAATTTATCCATTTTTAGAATTTCTTCTGAGATTTTGACTCAACTGTCAGTGGAATGTGCGACTATTTTCAAGCAGCTCCCGGGAGTGTTTTACACAGCAACGAAAACAGTGAAAATTGGCGGCGTGTCGAAAAAAATTCGAGCATCTGGACGATTCGAATCGTATAAATTATTTAAGAACTCTTCTTGTTGAAGATGGATTATAAATAAAAGAATCTTCAAAAGAAGTTAGTGACGAAGTTTATGCTGATGAACAACTTGGTATTTTCACGATTATATATATATATATATGTATATAAAAATAAATTTTGCGACCTTCATATTATGCAATATTTATATTTAACAGATACAGTTGATGAATCACTTAAACTGATTAAAACATCTTGTGAAAATGGGCTTGATTGAGAAATATTAAAAAATGCTTGGCAGAAAACCTTTTTTGCACGGCGTGAATTGTCAAAACAGAGTTTAAACGGAGCCTTATGGCAGTGGGAAAAGTTTCCTTGGCTTGAAAAATATCGTGATTTGGTAAATTTATATTTATCTTTGACATTGGTATTATTTTTACAATTTTAAATAAACATAAAGGTACGCTTTTATATAGATACTGTTGGACTTCGAAAAATACTATGAAACTTCAATAAACGCTGAAGATAAATTTACTAGTAGTACTGTATCGTGTTGTTAGGTGACGCCATTTTTAGAGATAAAAAGAAAGACGTATTGAATTTCTATGTCTCCAAGTTCATGGTCTCTGCCTATTCTGCCCAGTCGCTTCTCCTCTGTTTTCATTTAGTTTAGAGAGTTTGGAGGGAAATTCAAATTTTTATAAGGGAGGAAAAATAATTAGTTTTATTAGTTAGGGAGGGAAAATATTATCTTCGAACAAGTTTATTCATATAATAATGATTGAACTTCACAGGTAAGTTCGTTTAATCTTTTATTATATTTCATTTCCTTGTTCGAAGATAAATTTACTTGTAGATGTTCAGAGTAAATTTATAAATAGAAATTTGAATTTATTTATTAGAACAATTAGTATCACATAGTAACATTAATTTTATAGTTATTTAATACAAAGGTAACTTTTAATCAATAACAAAGTAAATTAATCTTTAATAATTAGAACTTAATTAAACTTTTTCTCCATCTATTATGGCTTCTACAAAGTCATTATTTTGTTGATTATTGGTTTATTGTAAAATTTAGCGAAAGTGGTGGAGTTATTGGACCATCCTGCAGTCTCTTTAATTCTTGAAATGTCTAGTCCGCGAAGTGATGCCTTGGATGTTGAAGCATGTCTGGTGCTGTGAGCCTTATATTCTTCATCAACTCCGGATTCTTTCAAGACTGTTTTGAACCATCTACTAATGGTTTGTTTTCCGATTTTACCGTGTGGTTCTTTATAAGAAATTAATTATTGATTTGTTTTGTCTCTTAAAGAAAAAGGGGGGAAAGCATACCAAAAATCATTTTTCCAATCTATTGTCATTGCGTTGATCAGCTAATTCCCACTCTGTGTCAAGGTTAGAAAGTCTAGAACCCTCATCAGCTTTATTACTCTTTGAAGCCACATATTCTTAAAAAATCCACAGTTTTCTAATTTGGCACCATTCCCAAATTTCTTTTGTCAGGTTGTTTAAATAATTCTATTTTGTGCCCCTCATTTTATTAATATATGCTAGGGCTGTTATATTATCAATTCTGAGGAGAATCTGTTTGTTGAATTCTTTTGCCGCAAAACATTTCAAGGCTAGGAAGGCTCCTTTTAATTCCAAATAATTAATCGGAAATTTGCTCTCCGACTTATCCCAAAAACCACTAGCCTTATTTTCCCCACAAGTCGCTCCCTAGCCTGTACCAGACGCGTCTAGGAAAATTTCTAAATCGAAGGAATTCGTCCTAATTTTATTATTATTTACAAGGATATGAGATTTCCACCACGGTAATTCCTTTATTGTTTCTCTGGACAAATCCAATACTTTATTTGGATCATCAGAACGTTCAAGTGCTTGTATTTTCAAAATTTCTAGATCTTTATAATATAACCAACCGTAAGCTATGCCGGGACAAGCCGCAACTAAAGTTCCTATGCATTCTCGTAATTTTTGAATTTTTATTTTATTTGTTAATAAAATCTTGTCTATCATTGTCTTAATTTTTAATCTTTTATCCCTAGGTAAATCGATGGTCATATTATGAGAATTTATATGCATTCCCAAAAATTCACAAGATTTTTTAGGAATTAATTCGCTCTTTTTCCAATTAATTATAAAACCGAGAAATTGAAGAAAATTAATAAGACCACTCTTCTTTGAACACTCTGTATTTTAAATTTAAAATAAATTTTATTGAGCCGTCTGACTTAGGTGTCAGATAATATGAAGACAGAAACTGATTTTTATCAAATTTACATTTGTTAGAAGGGAATTTTAATTAAATCAATTTTATAACCTTGTACTAAATTGAGAATGGTTGGATCTTTTGTGATTGTAATCCAATTATGGACGAAAAATTTTAATCTGGCTGCATTACTTACTAAATTGTGAATTAATTTCGGTTTTGTTAAGGTTGTGCCTGCATGTAGTGTTTTTTGCAGGAAACGGTCTCGTCTTGAAGTTCCTCGACTGATTTCCTCTTGGGTGATATGGTTTGTAGCTCGTCCGTGGCACCTCTTTCCTTCCGGATGAGCTTTTCCAGTTTAAAGAATTGTTTGGACGTAAGGGTGTTCTGGTCCTCGGTTTCAACTCCGTAGAAACCTTCTCCATCGTCTTAGAGCTTTCAATAACCCCTTTAAGGTTATCACCGAACAGGTAAGTAGTAGGTTCGTTTTTCTTTAGAATTTTCTGAATTCTTTCCTCGTATTTGCCGAGGAGGAAGGATTTCCTAGCTTGAGTAAGAGAAAAAAATAAGTGACTGAGAAGTTTTACAGCGGATGAGAGCTTTGTAAGTACAATTTCACGATCCAAAGGTTCCACATCATCATTTAAAATTTGGTCCAGGGCAGACCAGATATTTGATGAACTAGAACCTGTCAAAGTTTTGTATTCCTTTAAATAATCATCCCTTGCTGCTGACTTCGGATGCAAATCAACAGTCATTTCGTCATTCAAAACTGGAGCCTCAAGATTTAGTTTTCCTTTTCTTGGTATAGATTTGATTAAATTTTATTTTTCCTCCTTGTCTAATAAACCTTTAACCGTCCAGGATTTGATTCTTGATGCTAAATTGTTACTTAAACTGATCTGGAGAGATTCATCAGTTGACGGATTTGAACCAAGGAAAATGTCCGCCTCATCATCCTTCGTTTGTTTTTCGGCTATTTCGTCAGGAGGCTCAGCGTCCTCCGTCATTTTTTCTAGTACATCTGCGAAAATTTTGGACGGTTTTATTTTCAGAAAAAAATAAAAAAGCTTGGCCCTAGTTCTTAACTCTAAGATTAAGAATCGGCTCTAAAAGAATTGATAATTGATTTCAACTTTATATTGAAATTCGACCTGGATGATAGTATTGGAAAAGAAATCGAGAGTTTTTTGAATCTGAAACAAATTGAACAGAATAAAAAAAAGGTGGGAAACTCACCTTCATAAGTAATCTCTTCCTCGTCTTCTTCTGGGAGTTGAGCGATCAGATGAAGAGCTTGGTTCATTTCAGTTTCTATTTCAGCTAATCTGTTTTCCAATTGACGGCGATTAGCCATTGTAAACACTTAAAATTATATTGAGACTCTCACTATATGTAACGTCGATTAACGCCAAGAAACGAATAAAAACTGAGGAGAAGCGACTGGGCAGAATAGGCAGAGACCATGAACTTGTAGACATAGAAATTCAATACGTCTTTCTTTTTATCTCTAAAAATGGCGTCACCTAACAACAAGATACGGTACAACAAGTAAATTTATCTTCGAACAAGAAAATGAAATATAATATAATATATTAATTACGATTATCTATAGATAATCTTCATGAGCGAAATAGCCAATATAAGTATTTTTTAATATTATTTTCATACCTTAGGCACAAAATAGGCGCTTTTAGATAGCAGCCGACAGGAACTAAAAGCTATTCATTTGTCAACTTGAATGAAAATGGCGACTTTTTTTCCCATGGGCAAAAAAACAGCTATGGTCCCATGCGTTATTTTGCTCATGGGAAAAAAAGGCCGCTATTTTCATGCAAGTCGAACAAGTGAATGACTTTTACTCCCTGTCGTCTGCTATCTGAAATCGCCACTTTTGGGCCTTTGGAATAAAAAATATCGTAAGTAACACGGGACTTAAAGGCTGCCAATTTATTTACGATGATTTTTGTGCCACTCGTTACGGTCTCAGGGCGCCTACGGCGCCCTCGACCTCCGCTCGTGTCACAAAAATCACCGTAAATAAATGGCTACCTTTACGTACCTTGTTGCTTAATATACTATTTATTTAAGAAATTAAGAATTTTAAAAAATCTGTGTGAACAATATGTTTTAATTAAAATGTAAAAAAAATATAAATAACATTTATAATTGAGGGGCTGGATGCTATAATGTGTTACGCACCATGTTAAATAAATGGCGCGTAACACGTTATAGTATCAAAACACTCAATTATTTTTTCAAAAGTAGCTTTTTATTTAGAATGTACAAAAATTTAAAAATATTCGATTATTTTCACTAAATTAATTTTTTAAAATTGAATTATTAAATTTATATAGTTTATGAAAGAAATAGTTCATTTTACAATAATTTATTAAAGAAAATAAATCTTTGAAAAATATAAATATTAAGTTAGAGGTAAATTTTTTTTTGAGAAAATAATCTTGGATTTGAATCGCTGAGTAAAAAATACCCTAGCTTTAAAAAAATGATCAAAATCGGCCAATTTTTTCAAAAGTTACATCAATTTTTGCGAAGTTAAATGCTCGAATTCAATTCTGATGCAAGCGAAGATCGCTTGCCGCTGGGCTCCCCACCCAAGCGCAATATTAAGATATATTCTTACTTAGACTTTCATCGCTTGTTTTAAAGATAAATAATCAAGAAATCAATTTCACGATTTTTTAATTAAATTACTGATTATGATCTTACAACCCACATAAAAAAATAAAAAATGTTAATAAACAAATTGCCTGAATTTAATTTAAAAAAAGTTATTTCTGACACCCTTTGAGCTATTTCAATCTTTTTTTTTAAAGTTGCAAGGAGATGCTAAGAATTAAAAACCTTTTATCCCGATTTTGTGAAATGAAATTTGACCAAGATATACTTAATTGTTTATAGTGAAAAAATTGACCTTTTTTATTAGTTATTTATTTGCAAAAAATTTCTTTTTTTAATTGTGCAATACATGTTTTCAATAATATAGATCTTTAGGAAGAAAATGAGCCATCCAAAATATTTTTTTATGGTGCACAAATTTGACATCCAATATAAAAAAAAGTTTATTAATTAACAATTAGATTTTAGCAAAACTGTTTATCCGATTCGGTCCAAATTTTGTATACTTATTAAGGGGCTTGGGAGCAGTAATTTCACCAAGTAAGAAAAAATTTAAATAATAATTAATTGAATTACACTGAGAAAAATAAACATAACTGGGTAATGTCCGGACAGGAATGCTCCCTGTCTAAAAAATTTTTCATTTAGACAGTACTCTTTGCTTTCTGGACAGGAATCATTCCTGTCCAAAGTGGACAGGACATTAGTGACTTAGACATTAATCTTAGACATTAATGAAACAGGCAGATGTGAACGATGTCCGGACAGGAACCACTCCTGTCCATAAATAAATGACAACTCGACACGTTTTAAGGACGTAAGGCATAATTCAAAATCATTATAATTGAAGGTTATAATAATGTCAATAAAAGATCAATCAATCACAGGAAACAGTCGTTATTTTACTGTAAGATGTAAAAGTATAATATATAAATAGTTAAGTGAACAAAGGACTATACATTAATAAAACATTATATACATTAATATTTAGTGTTTTCTATTTTAATCGAAACGCGAAGTCTTTTTTAAGACAATAATCATAATGTCAATTTTATTTATTATTCTAGGCAATTATAAGAGTACAAGAAATTATTAAGTTAATTAAAATTAAATTAGGATGTCTATCGCCCCAGTAGCACAAAATGTTCCAGTAATATTGACAACATTGTGGCAAATATTTATAATGTTGAGGCAATATTTTCAATATTGCTGTAATCTAAGGTGCTACTGGGGCGAGGTTTGAGAAAAAAACTCCCTGATTTTTCTTGACTTTTTACTTATTTTATTTCTGCTCTCGTGAGACAAAAATATGGTAATTAACATATTTAACAATAAATTAATATTTAATGATAGAAACAAATGGTAATAAAAATGTTTTAAGTTTTGGTAGGTTAAATTATTTTAAATTTTTATGGAAATTTATAGAAATTTTCTTATTAAAAAAATATATTATATATTTTTAGTTTGAATAAAATGTAATGAATGCAATACAATAATGTTTAAAATATATGTAAAATTTATTTTAACATTATTTAAAGAGATATACATTGCTGTGAATCAGAATTTAAATTTCCGTAAAGTAAATAACGGACATAAGAGGAAGTTTTATTTTTCTAAAGATAAAAATAAATGTTAATATAATTTTTCTAATTAAAAATTTTAATACTTTGGGATGTACAGTTTTCCATTTTCATTTTTACTGACAAATGAAACGTATGCTGATTGTATTTCTTTATTGGAAAGTCAAACCAATTTGCATGTAAATCACGAGAATACAGTTCGTAAGCTTGGAAATGGTGGTTATATAAATAATTTCCAGTAACGTTTTTTGCGATAATAATTATTTTTTGAGGTTCAACTTCAATTTTAATATAAACAACGTATAATTCTGGATCATTTTTTCCAGGTATCATTAATACTGCATTCTGATAAATGTTGAGACCTTGAAGTAGAATGGTTTGTAACTGCTTCACGTTGTTACGAACTTCAATATCAGCAAGCAAAGAAAAATATAAATGCACGTTCGGCAAATCTGTTACTTGTAGAGTTTACAAAGTCTGATATTCATAAAGTTTTAATTCCAAATTGTTATTACGCAAAAACCTATCAGAAGCCTGCAACTGAGATTTAATAGCCAAAGTCTTAGTAACATTTTGTCTATTACGTGAAACATGAGCTTTCCGTTTTGAAATTCGGTTTTTGCTTACGCATCTTATAGTTGATAGATGCCATATAGGACCAAAATGTTTTGATACTCTAGGATAGTGGGGGAGAAGGTGATGCTTCGATTTCACGCAATCCTTAAACAAAAAAGTCAACTTTCCTAAATATTCTGCTATTAGGCTTTCTAAGTAGTTTAATATATCAACATCCACAATTGGTGAAACGACAATATATATTATTTCTCTAAAAATAATAAAAAGATCCCAGTGCTCATTAGCACGTGGTACGAAATCACCAATTAGTAAACCCAGGTTTCGAATGAAGCTTGTTTTTTATCTGACTTAATTTTATCGGACGTGGCTTATTTGTTTCATTTGACCCGTAATCAAAATTTTGAATTCTAGAATTAAGTTCTGTCAATGTAAAGAAATGATCAATTTCAATGAACTGGTGAAGAATTAATCCAGTATTATATTCAACTACACCTTCAAAAATGTCATGTGCCGGGTCAACACTTATTATTTTCAAGGTAGAACTATATTTTAAATCAAATATAGCTGATTGTTTTGCGACACCTGTTTTTTAAGATCATCTAAAAGTAGATCAGATTGGTATGATATTTCGTCTCTAAGTTTACACTGCGACTCCTTTAGAATTATACTCAATTCTGAACTCTTCACGTGACAAAATCGACATGGGTAGTTAGCCGTGAAACCTGTTGTAAAACCGAGTAATTGATTAAATGCTTTATTGTCACCGATACAAGCTCCTACAGTCAAATAAACTTGTTGAATACCATCTCGAGTAGAAATAGGTATTCCTGTAGTTGCCAAAAATTTAAGTTTATTAACAGACTTTGTAAAAAACATACATAGAGGGACTTTTTCCAAATCAATAGATCTGAACAATGTCAAGATAAAAATGTTTTCTACCTTCGATTGCAGTTGAGGATGTAAACAGGCAATAACGACATAAACAGCTCCAATTTGTCCTATTCCCTTGTGGCATATTCGTCCCAATAAAGAAATAAGGGAAGAACGATCTGGTTACCATAAGCACGTTTTATTATTTTCCAACGTTCACCTTGTACAAAATTAGACATTATAGAGTCATCATTTTCCAGATCAGCAAGATAAGATAAAGTACTTTTAAGTACTCCTGGAATTTCTAAAAAAAATTTCATAGTTTCACGAATAGGGAAAAATTGGAAAGAAACATCATTTTCGGGATCGGAAATATTTTCTTGATTATTATAGAAATCTTCCTTGTCGATAATTACTTCCACAGGTGGAAAGTAAGTTTCTAAATCATTTTCAAAATGACCTAAACATTTGTGCTCTGTACCGATATGAGTAAATGCGTTTTGAAAATTATTAATCATTCGCTGAAATACATGAAGATTTTGTGCATTCTCTCCTAGTTGAGATAACCTACAGAGAACTGTGTGAATTAGATTTGTAACTGATTTTTGTTACAAAAAGGTTGTAATATCACCTATAAACTCAAATGCTCGCGATCTTGTTAAATCGGGTTGACTAAGCCATTTGCTGGCAACTAAATCAGCTTGAAATTTCAAGTTTTTATCAAATATTTGTGGATCCATTTTACTCAATAGGAAATGCCCTTATAGGAAATCAGTGTGAATTTAATGATTGTTAAAAGATGAAACAACTAATAAAATACGTAAACGATCAAACAAATAAACTACGAAGAAAGAACACTCGTTGACTTTTTACTTGCAGGGAAGTTCCAGTTCATTCACGAAGAAAGACAAATCTTTCTTAGTTACTTGAAGCAACTTATCATCTGGCTTATTGATTCGCAAAATAATTTTCTGCATAATAATCCATGCATGAGAACTTTTGGTTGTATACCAAATGCGGTATGCCAAAAAAAATTTTACAGCCAAATCGAAAGCTTCAGGTATAGATTTACACTCGCATTTCACAGTTCTGACAATTAAGTACATTGTTTTTGGATCTTTAAGATTGCCAGTGATGATGACATAAGGTCCTTGTTTTTGGGGGGTTTGTTGTAATTTCCTTCCCACGAATAAATCTTCGTCTTCATCAACGTAATAGAATTATATGCGTTATGAGGTAACAAAATCTTCATGTATTTCAGCGAATGATTAATAATTTTCAAAACGCATTTACTCATATCGGTACAGAGCACAAATGTTTAGGTCATTTTGAAAATGATTTAGAAACTTACTTTCCACCTGTGGAAGTAATTATCGACAAGGAAGATTTCTATAATAATCAAGAAAATATTTCCGATCCCGAAAATGATGTTTCTTTCCAATTTTTCCCTATTCGTGAAACTATGAAATTTTTTTTAGAAATTCCAGGAGTACTTAAAAGTACTTTATCTTATCTTGCTGATCTGGAAAATGATGACTCTATAATGTCTAATTTTGTACAAGGTGAACGTTGGAAAATAATAAAACGTGCTTATGGTAACCAGATCGTTCTTCCCTTATTTCTTTATTGGGACGAATATGCCACAAGGGAATAGGACAAATTGGAGCTGTTTATGTCGTTATTGCCTGTTTACATCCTCAACTGCAATCGAAGGTAGAAAACATTTTTATCTTGACATTGTTCAGATCTATTGATTTGGAAAAAGTCCCTCTATGTATGTTTTTTACAAAGTCTGTTAATAAACTTAAATTTTTGGCAACTACAGGAATACCTATTTCTACTCGAGATGGTATTCAACAAGTTTATTTGACTGTAGGAGCTTGTATCGGTGACAATAAAGCATTTAATCAATTACTCGGTTTTACAACAGGTTTCACGGCTAACTACCCATGTCGATTTTGTCACGTGAAGAGTTCAGAAATGTGTATAATTCTAAAGGAGTCGCAGTGTAAACTTAGAGACGAAATATCATACCAATCTGATCTACTTTTAGATGATCTTAAAAAACAGGTGTCGCAAAACAATCAGCTATATTTGATTTAAAATATAGTTCTACCTTGAAAATAATAAGTGTTGACCCGGCACATGACATTTTTGAAGGTGTAGTTGAATATAATACTGGATTAATTTTCTTCACCAGTTCATTGAAATTGATCATTTCTTTACATTGACAGAACTTAATTCTAGAATTCAAAATTTTGATTACGGGTCAAATGAAACAAATAAGCCACGTCCGATAAAATTAAGTCAGATAAAAAACAAGCTTCATTCGAAACCTGGGTTTACTAATTGGTGATTTCGTACCACGTGCTAATGAGCACTGGGATCTTTTTATTATTTTTAGAGAAATAATATATATTGTCGTTTCACCAATTGTGGATGTTGATATATTAAACTACTTAGAAAGCCTAATAGCAGAATATTTAGGAAAGTTGACTTTTTTGTTTAAGGATTGCGTGAAATCGAAGCATCACCTTCTCCCCCACTATCCTAGAGTATCAAAACATTTTGGTCCTATATGGCATCTATCAACTATAAGATGCGTAAGCAAAAACCGAATTTCAAAACGGAAAGCTCATGTTTCACGTAATAGACAAAATGTTACTAAGACTTTGGCTATTAAATCTCAGTTGCAGGCTTCTGATAGGTTTTTGCGTAATAACAATTTGGAATTAAAACTTTATGAATATCAGACTTTGTAAACTCTACAAGTAACAGATTTGCCGAACGTGCATTTATATTTTTCTTTGCTTGCTGATATTGAAGTTCGTAACAACGTGAAGCAGTTACAAACCATTCTACTTCAAGGTCTCAACATTTATCAGAATGCAGTATTAATGATACCTGGAAAAAATGATCCAGAATTATACGTTGTTTATATTAAAATTGAAGTTGAACCTCAAAAAATAATTATTATCGCAAAAAACGTTACTGGAAATTATTTATATAACCACCATTTCCAAGCTTACGAACTGTATTCTCGTGATTTACATGCAAATTGGTTTGACTTTCCAATAAAGAAATACAATCAGCATACGTTTCATTTGTCAGTAAAAATGAAAATGGAAAACTGTACATCCCAAAGTATTAAAATTTTTAATTAGAAAAATTATATTAACATTTATTTTTATCTTTAGAAAAATAAAACTTCCTCTTATGTCCGTTATTTACTTTACGGAAATTTAAATTCTGATTCACAGCAATGTATATCTCTTTAAATAATGTTAAAATAAATTTTACATATATTTTAAACATTATTGTATTGCATTCATTACATTTTATTCAAACTAAAAATATATAATATATTTTTTTAATAAGAAAATTTCTATAAATTTCCATAAAAATTTAAAATAATTTAACCTACCAAAACTTAAAACATTTTTATTACCATTTGTTTCTATCATTAAATATTAATTTATTGTTAAATATGTTAATTACCATATTTTTGTCTCACGAGAGCAGAAATAAAATAAGTAAAAAGTCAAGAAAAATCAGGGAGTTTTTTTCTCAAACCTCGCCCCAGTAGCACCTTAGATTACAGCAATATTGAAAATATTGCCTCAACATTATAAATATTTGCCACAATGTTGTCAATATTACTGGAACATTTTGTGCTACTGGGGCGATAGACATCCTAATTTAATTTTAATTAACTTAATAATTTCTTGTACTCTTATAATTGCCTAGAATAATAAATAAAATTGACATTATGATTATTGTCTTAAAAAAGACTTCGCGTTTCGATTAAAATAGAAAACACTAAATATTAATGTATATAATGTTTTATTAATGTATAGTCCTTTGTTCACTTAACTATTTATATATTATACTTTTACATCTTACAGTAAAATAACGACTGTTTCCTGTGATTGATTGATCTTTTATTGACATTATTATAACCTTCAATTATAATGATTTTGAATTATGCCTTACGTCCTTAAAACGTGTCGAGTTGTCATTTATTTATGGACAGGAGTGGTTCCTGTCCGGACATCGTTCACATCTGCCTGTTTCATTAATGTCTAAGATTAATGTCTAAGTCACTAATGTCCTGTCCACTTTGGACAGGAATGATTCCTGTCCAGAAAGCAAAGAGTACTGTCTAAATGAAAAATTTTTTAGACAGGGAGCATTCCTGTCCGGACATTACCCAGTTATGTTTATTTTTCTCAGTGTAATTCAATTAATTATTATTTAAATTTTTTCTTACTTGGTGAAATTACTGCTCCCAAGCCCCTTAATAAGTATACAAAATTTGGACCGAATCGGATAAACAGTTTTGCTAAAATCTAATTGTTAATTAATAAACTTTTTTTTATATTGGATGTCAAATTTGTGCACCATAAAAAAATATTTTGGATGGCTCATTTTCTTCCTAAAGATCTATATTATTGAAAACATGTATTGCACAATTAAAAAAAGAAATTTTTTGCAAATAAATAACTAATAAAAAAGGTCAATTTTTTCACTATAAACAATTAAGTATATCTTGGTCAAATTTCATTTCACAAAATCGGGATAAAAGGTTTTTAATTCTTAGCATCTCCTTGCAACTTTAAAAAAAAAGATTGAAATAGCTCAAAGGGTGTCAGAAATAACTTTTTTTAAATTAAATTCAGGCAATTTGTTTATTAACATTTTTTATTTTTTTATGTGGGTTGTAAGATCATAATCAGTAATTTAATTAAAAAATCGTGAAATTGATTTCTTGATTATTTATCTTTAAAACAAGCGATGAAAGTCTAAGTAAGAATATATCTTAATATTGCGCTTGGGTGGGGAGCCCAGCGGCAAGCGATCTTCGCTTGCATCAGAATTGAATTCGAGCATTTAACTTCGCAAAAATTGATGTAACTTTTGAAAAAATTGGCCGATTTTGATCATTTTTTTAAAGCTAGGGTATTTTTTACTCAGCGATTCAAATCCAAGATTATTTTCTCAAAAAAAAATTTACCTCTAACTTAATATTTATATTTTTCAAAGATTTATTTTCTTTAATAAATTATTGTAAAATGAACTATTTCTTTCATAAACTATATAAATTTAATAATTCAATTTTAAAAAATTAATTTAGTGAAAATAATCGAATATTTTTAAATTTTTGTACATTCTAAATAAAAAGCTACTTTTGAAAAAATAATTGAGTGTTTGGATACTATAACGTGTTACGCGCCATTTATTTAACATGGTGCGTAACACATTATAGCATCCAGCCCCTCAATTATAAATGTTATTTATATTTTTTTTACATTTTAATTAAAACATATTGTTCACACAGATTTTTTAAAATTCTTAATTTCTCTATGGTTGATAGAGAAACAATTGATTTTTGTGTATTAAATGTATTTATTAAATCAATAGATTGATTCGAATTTTCCTCTTTCGAATTAGCAAACAAAGAGTTTTTTTCATTTTATTTTTTATTTTCATTTTTTCTCTAAATTTTTTTGGTATTCTGCCTTACTCTTTTTTATTTTCGTAAACGAAACATCTATTTCGTCTAAATTATTTATATTATTAATTTTTCTTTTCAATTTTTGTCTGTCTCGATAATTTCTTTGATTTTCTGTTGCACTATTTGGGATAGTTTTGAATTAAGAATTTGATTTCTCCACACTATCATGTATATTCATTATTGTGGGATTTGATTCATTTGTGTTATCAGCATTTGAATCATTAACTTGTCTGGACAAATTTTTACTCTTTAATAATCCTTCTTTATATTCTTTTTGACATTGTACAGTACTTTGTTTATGAAAAGAGTCTACTGCATTATTAATAACTTCGAAATTTCTTTTCTCCGAATGTTGTCGGTGAAATTCTAACTTACTTGTTTCAATTTGTTTAGAGCAAACGTCTACTTTATCTGAATAGTGAATCAATTTTTCCAGTATGCATTTTCAATTCCAGTATCAGTTTTCAATTCCAATTCCAGTATCAATTTTCAATTCCAATTTCAGTATCAATTTTCAATTCCAATTCCATTATCAATTTTCAAATTTAATACCAAACCAATCCCAATAATAATTTTCAATTCCAATCTCAATTCCAATATCAATTTTTAACTCCAATAATATCAATAATCATTTAATCTTATTTAAAGGACCCCTCACTTGTGCTATTGAATTTGGCTCTCAAACCAATTTTTAATGCAACTTTGCAGATTTGTAGTTTTTGACAGTCTGAACAAAAAATGTATACTACAAAACTTAAAATAATGACGAGTTTTTGAGCTACAGAAGTTCAAAGTTAAAAAAAATCAAATAATGTGTATTAGTTGTTCAAGAATGGTTTGTTGACAAAAATCAATTAAATTCACTTAAAACTTGTTACTCTGGGGTTTTTAGGATCGCTAATAACGAATATGATGTTGGATTTTTATAGTTCAAAATGGCGACTCCAATATGGCGGACACATTGTAAGAAAATCAATTGGATTCGCTTGAAACTGGTTACTCGGAGGTTTTTAGGGTCGCTAATAACGAATATAATGTTGGATTTTCAGAATTTAAAATGGCGACTCTAATATGTCAGACATATTGTAAGAACGGTATTGTAGACGGTTTGATAGTAATAATATTTTTTTATCATCGACCATTAATCGCATTTACTGTCTTGAATCCTTCAAATGGATTGTAAATGACGTTTTCAAAACTACAATAGTCATCAGTTATTCACAAAAACGTTTCAACTATAATAATAATATTAAAACAGTAAAGAAAGCGCACAAAACTTGTTTTTTGTTTTTTAGTTTACCTTGGTAAAGATAGCTATAAAGAAAGATACTATAATAGTTAGGAAAGAATAAGTAGCAATTGTAAATAATGCAAAATAAGATCACATATAAAAGTGAAACGAAAAAAAGTAAATGTCTCAAAAAGACTCGAACTTATCTTGACTTAAACTAGTAAATCACCCCCTGATCTTGCCTTAATTGATTGAATCATTTAATTGTTTCACCTAAAACTATTAAAGCGTCTACTGATTTTGCCTTAACGAGCTGAATCGGATACTAATTCTTTAAACTGCTGAATGAACTCTAAAAACCCCCGAGTAACCAGTTCCAATCGAATTCAATTAACTTTCTTACAATGTGTCCGCCATATTAAAGTCGCAATTTTGAATTTTAAAAATCCAATATCATATTCGTTATCAGCGATCCTAAGAACCCCCGAGTAACAAGTTTTAAGTGAATTTAATTGATTTTTGTCAACAAAACATTCTTGAACAACTAATACACATTATTTGATTTTTTTTAACTTTGAACTTCTGTAGCTCAAAAACTCGTCATTATTTTAAGTTTTGTAGTATACATTTTTTGTTCAGACTGTCAAAAACTACAAATCTGCAAAGTTGCATTAAAAATTGGTTTGAGAGCCAAATTCAATAGCACAAGTGAGGGGTCCTTTGTTTTTAAATCTTATTACTCGCCTACCACTAATGCATAGTGTATATATATATAACTATTAATATAAAATCATTTCGCCGCCGCCGCCGCTGATTCAGTCACTTCCCTTTCCTGCTACCCTCAAAATTTAGGTCAATTTTGAGGGCATTTTTTACCTAGACGTCAAAATTTAACCATTTCCACTACCCTCAAAATTTAGGTCAATTTTGCGGGTGGTATTGACCTAAACTTCAAAATTTGACAGACAATTCCCGTTATCCTCAAAATTTAGGTCAATTGTGAGGGCAGTATTGGCCTAAACGTCAAAATTTGACAATCAATTTTCACTACCCTCAAAATTTAGGTCAATTTTGCGGGCGGTATTGACCTAAACGTCAAAATTTGACAAACAATTTCTTCTACCATTGAGGGTAGTTTTGACCAGACGTCAAAATTTGACAAACAATTTCCGCTACCCTCTAAATTTAGGTCAATTTTAGGGAAGTTTGACCTAAATGTCAAAAATTGTTAAATAATTTCTGTTACCCTCAAAATTTAGGACAATTTTAGGGCAGTTTTGACCTACGGATAAAAAGAGGCCCACAAACGTCTGTTACATTACGTCGAAATCTACATGTAATTTTACATTCTTCTTTTACCTACATGTCATAAACGTTCATATATTGGGCCTTAATTTATGTCAAAATTTATGTCAGATTTGATTTATTGGTAAAGCTGCAAGTAAAAAGGGTCGTATTAATGCCTTTGATGATACTGCAAAATCTATGCCAAATATAACCAATTTTCTTACCTTTAGGTATAAAGAAATATCTATAAGTGCACCATAAGATCATAATCATGTCCGTAAAGTAAAATTCTTTTTAAGTGCTTTCTTTTAGTATCGCTTGATATAATTTACTCTAACTTATTACCATGCATTCATATTAAGAGAACATGATTTGAAAATAAAAATTAATATATATATATATATATATATATTTAAGAATTAGTTAGGGGGAAATCGTCAAAAAGAGGATAAATAACGGCATCACATTACGTCAAAATCCATGTTTTATTTGATCTTTTTTACCTATATGTCAATTTATATTAAGATAATATATTTATATTATCTATAAATAGAAGTAAATATAAAATTAAGGGGTTGGCGCGCGAAGCGCGCAGGGGGGCAGAGCCCCCCTAGTATATATATATATATATATATGTACAAAAGACTCCCACTGATTAAAAGGAACCCTTTGAACAATAGGCCAGGTAATCGAAGAGACCTTTGGTTTCTCTTTACAGATTTTCTGTCTTCTTTTTTTTCTCGGTAATAATAACATAATTCGCTCTCTGTTCATAACGCAGAAAATCTAACGCTATTGGTGTCTTCCTCTTTCAAAGACAAACAACATTCAAATGTCTCTCTTTACCTAATTTGCATATCTACTGATTTCATAGAAGGATGTCATTACCTTTTGGAGGATCGTAAGTTGCACAGAAGCTTGCAAATGCCCATAAATTATGATAAATTCTTATGTTTTGTTTAAAATGTATATTTTTTTCAGAATTACCATAAACTAATGCCCCTAATTCATTTGGATATAATGGATCATCATCTAAACTTACTTTTCCTTTATGACAGCATATATTAAACTTTTTGTCTCTTGTCATTTCAAAGGAAAAATGTTTAGCTTTACAAAATTGACAAATAACATCTAAATTTTCTAAAAAAAATTCTGCAATCAAATTTGCATCTTTAGTTTCTGATATAAATTTAATATTAATATCTTCATCATTTTTAATTGTCTTTCTGAAATAATATTCTTTTTTATATGTAAATTATTTGATTTCTTTTGGACACGTGATTGAGCATAATTTTGTCTTCTTTTTCTATTTTTCACTTCTTTTTCTTCAATTAAATTCTGAACATTACCACTGTTAATTTCTTTATGAAGTTTGGAAGTTCTCTGTAAATTAAATTGAATAAATAAAATTATCATTTTGAATCTACATGTAAATTAATCTGCATTCAAATAAATTTATAAATATGATATATTTGTTATTTGTTTCATAAATTAATTATTACTGTCTTATAATAAAATAAAAAATCAAATTAAATTCCCTTTAAAGTATTTCTTTAACACAAGGTAAAACATCCTAGAAAAAATTTGAAAATAAAAATTTCAATACATGAAAATTTTATCTTATGAAATTTCGGTCCAATAAAATTTCAATTATATAAAAATTTGCTATCATGGTAATTTGTTAGTTTAAATGAACGTGATACCCACATGAAAATGTTTCCGAGAAATTCGTGGGAAATTCTCTGTCGGCTTTTTGACGTAGTAAAATAAAAATCACCAACCAAAAATTATTTATGTACCTCCTATCAATTTTAGTGATTCCTAATAAACTTTTTTGAGTGACTTAATTTAATCCATGTGAAAACGTTCCCGGGAATTCCTCACTCTCGGGAATTTTCCGGAAACCTTGTCATGTGGGTAATAATTAAAAAATCGCAGAAAGAAAATTTCTATTAAAAATATTCTAATTTAATAGAAGTCGGTAATTTCCGAAAATTGTATAATAATTACCTCATTTATTTATTATTATTGTTAATCAATCTTGATTGCAAACTAAAAAAATTAAATTTAATAGTGAAATAAAACTTTTTCTTACTCCGACACAAACATTTCAGCAGTATTGGCATTAGAAATAGTACCAACGCTGCTGCACAGTATTGGTTTGTAAGTGTTTTCTTTGCAATACTAGCATAGTACTGGTTTGACAGTGTTGTCTTCACAAAACTGGTACACTGATAAAAAATATTCTTAATTTAAGAATATCCCTTTGCCGTTTATGTGTTACGAAATATCGTTTAGAGTCTTTTCTGGGGGAACAACCAATGAGGAAAGGAGGTGTGCTTGTGTTGATAAATTAGTTATGTGTGAGAATGTAAGTGTTCTGAATTTGCAGGAACGTACCTAATTAAAAAATAAATCCATTTATATTTTAAAATAAATTATATTTGAAAATAATATTTAATACCTAAAAATCTGTTTTTTGTATAAAGTGGAAGTGTATTTGCAATTTATTACTATTTAAACATAGGGACATTTGATTATTAAAGACTTTTATCAAATCTACATAACTTATGTAAACATAACCTCCAAATCAAACTAATTTCCGGCCCTGATATTATCCACGTGATTCCACTGTCAAACTGATGTTTTCTAAGGTGGGGAAAACTTATGCACGGCAAAGGGATATATACTAAAAAAAGGTGCCAATGATATTTCCCACTTACATAAAGTGGGAAATATTCTTACTTTAAGAATATATTCTTATTGTAAGAATATTTCTCCTTAATTGAAGTGGGAAACATCCTTTGCACCAAATTTGTAGTATATATTTTTAAATTAAGAATTTTTTACCAGTGTACTGTACTGGGACGATATTGGAAAGCCAGTACTAAAGTGCAATAATGGCATAGTAAAGAAATTTCTTTGATGCCAGTACTGCACCAGTACGGGCAAGCCAACTGCTGGTTCTGACAGCATTTGAGCAATACTAAGCCTGTTGTGAATACTGGTATATGACAGATATTATTATTTTTTTGAATAAATTAAAAGATAAAAATAATATATAAAATGTATAAAGCAGATCACAATGTCAAGACTCCAAAATTTTGAGCAAAATTTAGCCGTACTAGAAATAAGTAAAAACAAGTTGTTCACTTCATAACCATTTAGCTTCCTCATGATTAATGATTTACTTAGTAGTGTAACGTCCTGTAGATTAACCAACGTTCTTTTTTTTTAAATTAAACATGTGTACCATAAATTTCACTTTTATCGCTCTTTTACTTTTCTCTTATGAATTTTCTAATTTTTTTTTATCTTTTTAAGAAATGAAATAAGAAACTAAACACATTTTAGAAATAGCGAAACTAATTTAAAAAAAACGAAAAGGAAACAGAACACTTGTAGAAATGCGAAACAGATTTTAAAGAAACCAAAATTCTCGAAAGTAAGGTGAATTTATGAGTTATAAATTTTCCTGAAAACTCGAAACCCTAGTCCCAGATGAACGGAAACTCTCAAGGACCCCATCTGAAAAGACCCATTAAGGTCTATACCCATGTATATATATAGCTATATACCTACAGCAAAGTGAAAGTAAGCATCTAGGGATGTACTGTATATATAGATGTGCACGAAATATTTTATTGTTATTAACATTAATAATCATCAATTTCAAATAATGTTTAAACAAAATATTCAACTTTTGTTATATAAAATAAGTAAAAATTGTACAAATTAAGAAAATAACTATATTCTTGTAAATTGTAGAAATTGGAGTTGGAAGGGGAGATGAAGTTGAGGAAGGTCAAGACACTGCCCCTTTTTCAAAGATCCTCCCACACGTTAAACTCTTAAAAATGGGATGGACCCGAAATTAACCAATTAGGCCCATTTTCCTAATACATTTTCTCTCCATTTTCTTTTCTCAAACCAATCCAAAAATAACCAACCTTTTTTTTTCCTTTCTACAACTTTTCTTCCCCAAATCTTCCTCCCTTAAGAAAATCGAAAGTGGGAATAGTTATATAAATATACGTGTTCCTTAAGGAAAAGTCAGTTCTCGAAAAGCTATCAAATCAAACTAGAGTTCTCGAACAATTGTCAACTATAACTCAGAGTTCTCTCCAAGTTCTAGTTCAAGTTCAAAATCTTATTCAAGTTCTAATTCAAGTTCTTATTCAAAATCTTATTCAAGTTCTAATTCAAGTTCTTATTCAAAATCTTATTCAAGTTCTAATTCAAGTTCTTATTCAAAATCTTATTCAAGTTCTAATTCAAGTTCTTATTCAAAATTCTATTTCAAGTTCCAAGTTCTAATTCGATTTCAAGTTTCAAGTTTATAATAAATCAAAACGACTTCATCTCTGCATCCAGATTCAATTTCGACTACTATCATCTTTAAAGTGTATTAAAAGTGAGTACTATCTTAAAATTACTATCTCGTCTTATTTCTAAAATCTTGTCATTTATTCCATATCCAGAATAGGAGTATACTTAATATTTGTATACGAATATTCCATCGATTCTAAAGTTCAATTAAAACCTTCAGTGATTCCTTATGTGTTAAACCTCTGAATCCGAGATCAAGTATGAAACTCGATATTTGTTAAAGAAAGATCTCATTCCGTCTTTTTATTTTTATCATCCTTAATTCTTTTCTAATCAAATCAATTTAAAGAAATAATATTGAAAGTATTCCCAAGCTATTGGACGCAAGTCTAGGCTTAAAAATAAATCAATTTTAAAACAATAGTGTTGTTGCAAACCATTTTTGGGACGTAACATACTATAATTTTTGGAGGCCCCGGAGGGATAACTTTCAAAATTTCTTCTTTTTGATTTGATTAATCTCTTTTCTATTTTCTACTATTTTTAATAATCTCATTGATTATTCACCCTATAAAATTTTTTTTGAGAAATTTTGAGTTAAATTTAATAAATAAATAAATAAAATTAAATAATTATAAAAAAATTGTTTAAAAATTATAAACAATTTTAATTCCAAATTTGAATTTTAATAATATATAGTCTCTTTCCACATTCATTCGTGTCGTTCTCTCTCACTCTCATTGCCAGCGCGCTGCCTTGCCAGCGACGTAGCAGGTAGAGTACCCGTGTATACGCGGCCTAGTACCCGCGACTCCCGAGCGTTATCTCGCGAACGCGAAGTCCCTCGCGGTTCTAAATACGATTTTTGATTTTTCTGAATATCGCGAATTAAGAAAATTATAATTTCAAAATTTTATATTAAAAAATATTTTATTGTTCAATATAGTAAATTCAGACTTTCTCTCTCACACCAATGGGAACACTGTCTCTCTCCTTCATACCAATGGGAACATCTATTTTCTCCGTCACTCTAATGGGACTATAGTTCTTTCTCTCTCTAACCAATGAGAATGTAGTCTTTCTCTCTTACTCTAATAAAAATGTAGTTCTTTCTCTCTCATACCAATATTGCATACACTGCCTACAGTGCTCCCTACCATTACTATAGTGCGTTCTCTCTCGTACTTACAGTGGGCATAAGGCCTCACGAGTAACGTTGCTGGTATAGACTCCGCGCTAGCGCTGACTACTACCCGCGACTCCCGAGCGTTATCTCGCGAACGCGAAGTCCCTCGTGGTTTTTATTATTATTTTCAAGTTTTTAGACCTTTTTAATATCATATAAAAAAAATATATATTTCTGAAATTTAATTTGCAACTTTAAATAGTTCACTAAATTTTCTCTTAGTTTTTCCTGTTTAATAAAATGAATCATTCTACTTCCAAGAGTCAAAGTTAAAATCGATATTTAAAATAAAAATTTACAAAGTCTTTAAGTTATAATTTTTTCTTTCTTGATATAAAAAAAATTATTATTTCTTTTTGTTATAAAAAAATATTTTCGAAAATAAAACAAAATGTTCTAAATCAAGCAATGTCAAACATCTATATAAAAAAAATCTAAAATAATTAAAATTCAAAATCATGGATATTAAATATATCCAAAAATAATCAAAAAAATTCTAAATCAAAGATATAATGAAATATCGAAATCAAAAAAAAAATTCTAAATCAAAGATATAATGAAATATCTTAATCAAAAAAATTCGAAATCAAAGATATAATGAAATATCTAAATCAAAAAAAATTCTAAATCAAAGATATAATGAAATATCTAAATCAAAAAAAATTCTAAATCAAAGATATAATGAAATATCTTAATCAAAAAAATTCTAAATCAAAGATATAATGAAATATCTAAATCAAAAAAAAAATTCTAAATCAAAGATATAATGAAATATCTTAATCAAAAAAATTCGAAATCAAAGATATAATGAAATATCTAAAATGTGTTTTTATTCAACTAAAATGTTGATGTCTTTTTTTATCCAACCAAAAAGGTGGATGTCGTTTTATTCAACTAAAATGTTGATGTCTTTTTTTATCCAACCAAAAAGGTGGATGTCTTTTTATTCAACCAAAAGGGTTGATGTCTCTTCTATTCAACCAAAAGGGTTGATGTGTCTTCTATTCAACCAAAAGGGTTGATGTGTTACAAACAAACAAACTTTTTTTTTTAAATTCATATCCAACCACAAGGGTTGATGTCTAAAATATTTCAAATAATAAAATACTTTTTTAACCAAAATGGTTAAAGTCTAAATGAAAATTATTGTTCAAATTTAAATATTGATTAAATAAAAACTAAAAATCAAATTCAATGTAAATGACTAATAAAAAAATAAAAATAAAAAAAAAATACAAAAAAAAAAATACAAAAGAAACAATTTTTTTTTCTTTTTAAAATTTTAATTTCAAATAAAATTTTTAATTTTTAATCTTAAAGTGTGAAATTTGAAATGATAAATTAATCTTCAAAATTTGTTTTTCTATAATCCTTTCTATCCAAAACCTTTGAAATATTCAAGAGTTGTAAAATTTGTTTAAAATTTTATAAAAAAAGTTTTAATAAATTCTTACAGTTAATACGCGCGGAAGTATTATAAGTTTAATATTTATTTGTGCTTCTGCAGCCTTTAACATCTTGATTTTTCTTATTGAAGAAAATAGAAATTAATTTTTTTTAATAATAATTAATTTTCTAAAATTCGGTCTCTCGAGTGGATCATATTTATATCCATTTTAGAAGAGTAAGAATTATTTTCTAATCCAATTTTATCCAAATTGCCTGATGTTCATTTTATAATAACAATAAAAGATTAATTTTTATTCTTTGTAATATTAATTAATTTGGTTTAAATTCTGTCTCTCGAGTAGATTATGTCTATTTTAGAAGAGTATGAATGAAATATCTTATTCAATTAACAATAAAAATTCCATTTTTTTTAAATGTCCAAATTGTCTCAAATTTCAAAAATTGTAAATTTTAAATAATAAAATCTAATTTTTTTTGTCAGAAATTAAAAATGTAAATACGTTAGTATTCAATCCAAAATAATAATAAAAAAATATATTCAGTAAATAATGATTTTATTATTAGAATTTTTAAAATTCAGTATCAAAATATTAATCAAATTTTACAATATATAGTCAAATAAAAATTAACTTTTTGGTGATAAAAAGATAATAAGAATTTTTTTTTAAATGGATATTCAAAAAAAAAGTAAAAGAAAATTTATTCTTTTATAGATTGTTTAATATCAGCACTGATACTAAAATAATAATTCAAGAAGAACCCAAATGATTAATATCATCCTTCAAATATAAGAAAATGTGAATATAATATAATATATATTTTTTTTTTAAACATTAATTATGGTTATTATACCATATTTTAATTTTTTTTCTCTTTAAAAATTTTAAATAAGCAATTACGATTCATTTATTACAATATAATTTTAAAATAAATTTACAACTAAATATTTTCATAAAATCCATTTTAATCTATTCATATAATTCTAATTTCTAAAAAAAAATGTTTCTATTGTGTTTCAAAGAGAAATTTTAAATAAATTGAATTTCGTTAGATTCATAAAAATATTTATAAATAGAAACAAAAGATATAAATTATAAATATTTTACAAATGAATTTTACAATATGAACAAAAATTTGAATAATCTGATAGATTTAATAATTTCTTAATGGTTTCTAATGCTTTCAAATCCATTCTCTAATCCTAAAAAGTTATTTAAAATTTTTTATAAAAAAAACCAGAGTAAAAGAGTAAGCCCTGCTCTAGGTTAAATAAAAAAAAATATAATTCAGAGTAATGAGTACGCCCTACTCTAGAATAAATCATATAAACATAAGGTTTATATATCCAATACAGAGATAGATTTTGCGAAGCAAAAGAACTGTAGAAATTAGTATATTTACAGATGAAGAAATTTTGTCTAGCAATTAACAATTTTTTTTTTTCTAATATTAAATAGAAACAATTAATTTAGAAATTATAAAAGATAATATAATTTTGTGTTCCGATTAAATGATGAATCATGCATGTTAAATGTGCATAAATAATTTTATTAATATAAATAACTAAAATAATTAGATTTTTTTTTTATCTTACAAACACCGTGGTAGCTTGGTGCATTTATGAAAAACGCTGCATATCAAAAATATCAGAATTCATAAATTAAGGTTCGTTTCCTTTTTATCGCGCAGCAATGATTGTATTAAATAAATCTTCTGTTGTTTTGATTATTTTTTTTCTCCCTACTAGTATTTACAAATTAAATATAGTATATTTTTTTCTTTTTTTTAAAATTAATTGTAATAAAAGAGTTTGTGCAGGCAAGGTTGCATTTGTTAATGAATAAAGTTTCAATTACTTTGAGACACAACATAAAGTTTGTGCAGGCAAGGTTGCATTCATTACAAGTAAAAGTTTCGATTACTATCAGACACAACGTGAATTACAAATTAATTCTTTTTAATATTTTCTTTCTTAAAACCAAAATTATTTTATCGGAATTGAATTGTTTTGAAATGGAAAAATAAAAAAAAAATAAAAAAAATTTTTTTTTGATTGAAGAAAATCATATTCAATGAATTGTAATAATATGAGGATATAATTGATTAATTAATTTAATCAAGAGAAACAAAAATATGTTTCTTGTTTTATTAAAATTTTTATGTACACATTTTTTTTATAGATTCTGAGAATGTTTATTAATATGATTTTTTTATATGTTACAGATCAATCTATATTCAAACTTTCACACTAATCTTGAATTTTATAAATTAAAAATTTAGGTCCGGAAAAACTTTTAAATTGTATAAATTCACAAAAACACATAAAAATTTGTAAGGAACCCATGAAGAGCAATCATCTAAATCTTCAACAAGGAATACAACAACTAATAACACAAATCATCATTTAATACTGGAAAATAAAATGTTGGAATTACGTAAATGTCAAATGTTTAACCTAATTGTTGTTGTTACAATTTTTTTGTATTGCTTTGTCAAATTAACAACACTATTTTCTTTAAATTTAAAAAAAAAGTAGAAGTTGAATAGAAATAATATTTTTATGTATTCGTCAAATGTTATCAAATATGAAATTTATATGTCAACACTAATGTTCTGTCAATTTCGATTTCAAACAAGTTATTATAAAAAAAAGAAATTATCTATATTTTTAAATATCAATGAGCGAGTATCTATATTATTTATGTATATTTGTAAGGTCCAAGTTGCATTGTAGTAGTTGTAACAAGAGTACTCAGATGGTCAAATGTGTATCTTTTGAAGTAAAAATTCAACATGGAGGAACGTGTTACATAGAAGTTAAAGTGAGCAGTAATAACGGATCTTGCTACTGATATCAAGGACTCATTTTGAAGATCATGGGAATAGAAGTTAAGTGTAATAACTTGTATCATACCACAAAATCATCGAAAAATGGTACAAAACCTAACCTTATTTGTGGACGCACAAATAACTGCTGTACTTGTACCAGCATCACCAAATACTTTGGAATACCTTAACCGGTTATTTTTCCAAAAGGAAGTTTACATTTTTGCGGGAATAAATGATGTTTCTCGTCAAACCACCGTCCATACTCAACGACTCGGCCAAATCAATGAGGGGACAGCCAGTACTATCTTCGAGGAGGACGTTGTAGGACCCTTTTCAAAGAAGAAGTAATCGAGAAATTGCAGAAAATTCCTGGGATGAGCTGTGGCATATATTCCACATTTGTGAGCACAGTTAATGTAGAAGCTGTACCAGTTTCAACTATCTTTTAAATTATTAAAATGATAGACAATTCCATAATCTATAGATGGGTGATACACAAGTTAGGAGCCATCTGTAGTTCTACACCTTATCATACAGTGCGACTGAGGTCAGCAACCACATTTTAGTCCAGAACCTCAACAACAAACGTATCTACAAGACCAAATTAAAACTACACTCTCTATATTATAACACCTACTTTAAAGAAGACAACATCGACAAAGATTCTTCAAACTTTCTTCATAAGATGCCATTTGCCTATGTGTGTTATCTCAAACAACGAAACATAATTTGGTTCCCTAATTTTCAAAATTGAATTTATGTAAATCTATTTTTTTTTAACTTTCAAGAAATTTTTCTTATAATTTCTCATTTTCCTTGTATTCTATCTTCAAATATTTGTAAAACTATTGTATATCTGCGTTTAACTTTGCTCAGGTTATGGTTATTTTCGTCTTGCATCCTCAACTAACCATTTTACGATGGGGGTGTAACGTCCTGTAGATTAACCAACGTTCTTTTTTTTTAAATTAAACATGTGTACCATAAATTTCACTTTTATCGCTCTTTTACTTTTCTCTTATGAATTTTCTAATTTTTTTTTATCTTTTTAAGAAATGAAATAAGAAACTAAACACATTTTAGAAATAGCGAAACTAATTTAAAAAAAACGAAAAGGAAACAGAACACTTGTAGAAATGCGAAACAGATTTTAAAGAAACCAAAATTCTCGAAAGTAAGGTGAATTTATGAGTTATAAATTTTCCTGAAAACTCGAAACCCTAGTCCCAGATGAACGGAAACTCTCAAGGACCCCATCTGAAAAGACCCATTAAGGTCTATACCCATGTATATATATAGCTATATACCTACAGCAAAGTGAAAGTAAGCATCTAGGGATGTACTGTATATATAGATGTGCACGAAATATTTTATTGTTATTAACATTAATAATCATCAATTTCAAATAATGTTTAAACAAAATATTCAACTTTTGTTATATAAAATAAGTAAAAATTGTACAAATTAAGAAAATAACTATATTCTTGTAAATTGTAGAAATTGGAGTTGGAAGGGGAGATGAAGTTGAGGAAGGTCAAGACACTGCCCCTTTTTCAAAGATCCTCCCACACGTTAAACTCTTAAAAATGGGATGGACCCGAAATTAACCAATTAGGCCCATTTTCCTAATACATTTTCTCTCCATTTTCTTTTCTCAAACCAATCCAAAAATAACCAACCTTTTTTTTTCCTTTCTACAACTTTTCTTCCCCAAATCTTCCTCCCTTAAGAAAATCGAAAATGGGAATAGTTATATAAATATACGTGTTCCTTAAGGAAAAGTCAGTTCTCGAAAAGCTATCAAATCAAACTAGAGTTCTCGAACAATTGTCAACTATAACTCAGAGTTCTCTCCAAGTTCTAGTTCAAGTTCAAAATCTTATTCAAGTTCTAATTCAAGTTCTTATTCAAAATCTTATTCAAGTTCTAATTCAAGTTCTTATTCAAAATCTTATTCAAGTTCTAATTCAAGTTCTTATTCAAAATCTTATTCAAGTTCTAATTCAAGTTCTTATTCAAGTTCTAATTCAAGTTCTTATTCAAAATTCTATTTCAAGTTCCAAGTTCTAATTCGATTTCAAGTTTCAAGTTTATAATAAATCAAAACGACTTCATCTCTGCATCCAGATTCAATTTCGACTACTATCATCTTTAAAGTGTATTAAAAGTGAGTACTATCTTAAAATTACTATCTCGTCTTATTTCTAAAATCTTGTCATTAATTCCATATCCAGAATAGGAGTATACTTAATATTTGTATACGAATATTCCATCGATTTTAAAGTTCAATTAAAACCTTCAGTGATTCCTTATGTGTTAAACCTCTGAATCCGAGATCAAGTATGAAACTCGATATTTGTTAAAGAAAGATCTCATTCCGTCTTTTTATTTTTATCATCCTTAATTCTTTTCTAATCAAATCAATTTAAAGAAATAATATTGAAAGTATTCCCAAGCTATTGGACGCAAGTCTAGGCTTAAAAATAAATCAATTTTAAAACAATAGTGTTGTTGCAAACCATTTTTGGGACGTAACAGTAGAATATACAAATTTCATAATTTTATGCAAATCTGAAAATATTTAATTGATTATAAGTTTAATTTTAAATAAAAGTTAACAGAATTAATTGAGTTCTTTCTTTTAAAAAAGAACAATTGTTTTCTTATTCTGTTAATACACATGTCCTAAATCTGATTAAATTAATGTAATATGACCTCTAAATAAATAATAAATCATAAAATATTTAATCTCAATCTAATTATAAAATTAAAAAGTAAACTTTCATTCTTTGTCAACTTTTTTCTAAACTTAATATTTGTAGACTTATAAGCTACTGAAAATAGGTCTATATTTACAAATCCAAAATTTCAATAATTTACAACTGGAAAATTTTGGCAATTCAACAAAAATAAAAAAATACGTTTTTCATCTTTTTCTATAAATATTAAGAAAAAAATATGTTGAACCAAAATAATTTTGCTTAAAATCATATATAATAAATTATTTTATAAATATATTTATTGAAACTTAAATTTTCTATAACAAATTCCTAAAATATTAAAAAATTTAAAAAAATTATAAAAAGTAGGGGAGGGGGTGAAAGGTTTTGTATTTTTTAGAACATTGACATTTTGAAATCTTTATAAGTAGGATAAAACTTTTTGGATTTTAATTTCTGCATCATTTTTCTACAAAAATTGGGAAATTATGCAAATTATGCTACTATTTTTCTTCATTTTCTAAAACAATCTTATAACATTATGAACAAAATTATGATTAATGAACAGAAAATATTCTAAATGGGTATGTTTTCTGATACTTAATCGTTATAGTTTAACAAATTGATGACAAAACATTTTTTTCCATTTCTTTTGAATAAATAAATAAAGTCTTGTTCAAAATTATGGTTTGATAAATCGGAATTTTTTCCAATTTTTGTCGAAAATTTTATGTTTGGAAGAAAAGGCTAAAAGCTTCAAACTTTCAAAAATTTTTATTACTTTTTTGCACTTACGTTGAAATTTGTAGTATGGAATATTATTTAAATTCATTACTAATATTTATTTACATATTTCCAAAGTCCTAGACCAATCTTTTTGAGAATATCAGTGTTTACAAAAATTTATTCCCTAAATGTAAAAACCATGTCGAATAACTTATTTACTACGTTATAATTTTAACTTAAAAAATAAAAAAATTTTGATAGATGTTAAAATTTTAACTTAGTAAATAAGTTATTCGACATGGTTTTTGCATTTAGGGAATAAATTTTTGTAAACACTGATATTCTCAAAAAGATTACACAGGCACACAACAAAAATTTCGAGTGCGAAGACTGACACATGGTAGGTTCTCTTCTTTGAAGTGTATCTAAAGAGAAAAAAGTAGTCGGACCAAAAGTTTAGTGCTGGTATTTTTATTACACGCCTAGTAAGGTGGTGAAGTCTGACAAAATGATTTGCATGGGGATTTACCGAATTTTTATTTTTTAAACAGACTTTTTGCATATCTTCTATAATATTAAAATGTTTCCTAGTCGTTTCGTCGTTTCGTCGTTTCGTCGGATTCGTCGGCCGGCAACATATATACAAATGTACATAAACATATGTATGTGTATACTCACACATATGCACACAATACATACACATGTTTACTCACACATATGCACACAACACATACACATGTATACTCGCACATATGCACACAATACACACACATGTGTACTCACACATATGCACACAATACATACACATGTATACTCGCACATATGCACACAATACACACACATGTATACTCACACATATGAACACAATACATACACATGTATACTCGCACACATGCACACAATACACACACATGTATACTCACACATATGAACACAATACATACACATGTATACTCGCACACATGCACACAATACATACACATGTATACTCACACATATGAACACAATACATACACATGTATACTCGCACACATGCACACAATACATACACATGTATACTCACACATATGAACACAATACATACACATGTATACTCGCACACATGCACACAATACATACACATGTATACTCACACATATGCACACAGCACATACACATGTATACTCACACATATGCACACAATACATACACATGTATACTCACACATATACACACAACACATACACATGTATACTCACACTTATACACACAATACATACACATGTATACTCACAATTATACACACATAACATACACATGAATACTCACACTTATACACACAATACATACACATGTATACTCACACTTATACACACATAACATACACATGTATACTCGCAGATATGCACACAATACACACACATGTATACTCACACATATGCACACAATACATACACATGTATACTCGCACATATATGCACACAATACATACACATGTATACTCACACTTATACACACAATACATACACATGTATACTCACACTTATACACACATAACATACACATGTATACTCACACATATGCACACAATACATACACATGTTTACTCACACATATGCACACAACACATACACATGTATACTCGCACATATGCACACAATACACACACATGTATACTCACACATATGCACACAATACATACACATGTATACTCGCACATATGCACACAATACATACACATGTATACTCACACTTATACACACAATACATACACATGTATACTCACACATATAATGTACCCAAAAAATATTGTTTTGGCTTTTTCGAAAATGTAATAAAAAGAATTTTGTATATTGTAATTGTCGGTACGAACTACAAGCGAGCTACGAAAAGTTGCTGCTGAAATTAAATAACCATATTTTATTATTGAAGAATGGTAGAAACTTGGTTCTTGGATTGTTCGAAAGCCAATTAAATTCTCCGTCGTTTGATATATAAATAAAAATTATTTTATATTTTTAGAGATTTTATCACCTAAGAGATTTTGAAAAAAATTGATTAATTTTTCTATTTTTCTGCACCATGTTTGTGTGGCTGCACATGCTAGAAAAATTTTAAATTTTAGCAACATAATCTTTAAAGTCTCAGCTTTTATTTGAGCCTTGAAAATGGAAAATCCGTTCAGTAGTTTTTGAAATATCTTAAAAATGTCCAAGTTTCTATCATTTTTCAATAATAAAATATGGTAATTTAATTTCGGCAGCAACTTTTCGTAGCTCGCCCGTCGTTTGTGCTGACAGTTTCTGCCGGTAGTGTATATATATATATATATATGTTTGTAAAGTACACAATATATAATATATACAAAATTCTTATATAATATGTACACGGAGAAAAATGGATTATACAATTAGGAATATAGAAAAAAAGATCATACTGAATATAATCTGATTAATACCCTCTATAATCTATTTACAACCTTTCAATGTTTTAGAATTATTTCTGGTATTCACAATAAATTATACATTTTATACTCCAAAATCAAATCAAATTATAATTTTAGATTATTACTATAGCAACATTTTTTTTTCAAATTGTCATATTATGAGGTTAAAGTCGTTTTGAAAATTTGTTGTGATCGAACTTTTTTACATATGTGCTGCTATTTTAATTTTCCAGGTTTGTAAATTTCTAATAATTGCATTTTTATAAATCTAAAAACAATTATAGCATTATGCATTTATTTACTATTAGCTTATTATATTGATTATAACCATTTTTAATTTAAATATTATAAGAGAAGATTATTTTTAACCATTTCTTCAAAGTATTTTTATTTACTTACAAAGTGTAAATTTTGTGATTAGTAAGAATTTATTTCTTTGTAAATTTATTTATGATTAATTTATCAATTATTATTGAATTGGTAACAATATTAATAATAATTTTTTAAATAATTTTAATACTTTTGTAGATTTAAGAAAATGAAATTACCAGAAATTTACGAATAAATAAATTTAGGGATTGATCAATTTATTTAATTAATTAATTATTAGCAACAACAAATTCAAATTTTTATTTTTTTAAATTTTATTATTAGGCAATTAAATAGTAAATTAATTTTTTAATTTAAGGGTTAGTTCTAATTTGTCAAAATTTTATTTATTTAAAAACGTAAAGACCAATTATATTGATGCAAGTTTTATAATCTAAATTAATATGATCAATAATTTGAAAATGGTAATACTTAGATATTTAATTTTATAATTCTGGTTAACTATCCTATATACAATTTAAAATATCATAAAAAGTATAATCTGAATGATATCACTTATAATCCATTTTTCTCTGTGTATGTATGTAAAAAGGTCAATACCAGGTCCTTCTAAAATACATAAACACTATTTTTGAGGAAGGATGCATCACCTTGAATTTATTATAATGCATGCTTTTTCAATAATACTTTATTAAACAATTTATTAATTTTTTTTGTTGGACGGGGGTCGGTTTTGGGTTCGATACCTTCCAGTACCAAACATAAAGTCAATTGACATTATATTTGGTACTGGAAGGTATCGAACCCAAAACCAACCCCCGTCCAACAAAAAAAATTAATAAATTAATAAATTTTTTTAATAAAGTATTATGGAGGAAGGATATTTTTTTTATTAAAAAATTTATTTATTACTATCTTATAGTGGCACTATCAGGTCGGACCCGAAAAGTCAAAAATGACCCAGTAATGACGTCTACGTATATTTTTCGGACCTGGTATTGACCTTTCTACATACATATATATATTGTTTGTTTAATTATTTAACTAAATAAATAAATTTATATATCTGACTCCGTTTAAATACTGAGAAAAAAATCAAAAATTTTTTTGAACTAAAAATATATGTTTAATTTAAACATATTTTGTTATTGAATTAATTTTAATTTCTACCGAACGAAAATTACTATGCATTGAATCAAAATTATTATGTTTAAATCAAACATAATTTTTGGTTTACTGTATGACTAAGATAATTATGTTTGATTTAAATATATTGTTTTCTCAGTAAAAATGTTATTTTTTTTATAATAGTTATTGCTAAATGAATTTTTTTACAACTTTTTAAACAAAATTTTATTTCTTCTAAATGAATAAACCGATTGAAATAAATGAAGCTTGAATATTAAGGGGATAAGATATACTTTCATTTAGAATTAGAGACTTTTTAAAGAGTTTATTTTTGAATAATTATTTAACAAATTTGTTATAAACAAATTTTTTTTTAATTTTCTGCGTCTTTTAAAAATTTGATAAAAATATTAACATAATTAAAACTATAAGAAATCAAAATGTATAGTGCAACATGACTATACTTAGTTTTTAATCAATATTATGGTTATATAAATGTTAACTCGACAGTATTTTGTTTATTTCATAGATGCAAACAATGTTTTAATTCAGAAAAACATCAAACTTTCATGTCTGTTGCAATATAATTTTGATTGTAACTTTTTAAAAATTGTTGCTCATAAATCTTTTCAACGAATTTTGATTTCTTATAGTTTTAATTTTATGTTGAAATTTAAAAAAAAAATTTAAAGAAGCAGAACATTAAAAAAATTATTTTTTCATATAATTAAATACATAATTATTCAAAAATAAATTTTTTAAGAAGTCTCTAATTCTAAACAAAAGTATAATTATTTTATCTCCTTTATTATATCCCCACTTGATTCATTTAAATCGATTCATTCATTTAGGAAAAATAAAATTTTGTTTAAAAACTTGCAAAAAATTCAATTTGACATAACTTTTATAAAAAAATATTTTTTTTTAGTAAAAACTAAAAATCTATACAAAGTAGTAATAGTTGCTCTGATATATAATAAAAGTTGCTTCGCTCAAAATATTAATTGCTCGAGACATTTTAAATATTACTCGACTTTTAATAACATTTATTAATTTTATTAACAAAATTTTAATTTAACATTTAATTTTAATATCCGACTGGTTCTTAAATTGGAACACTGAGAAAACATTATACTTAAATGAAACACAAAAATAATGTTAGACGATTTTGTTTAAATGAAATTAATTTGTAAGTTTAATCTCAATATATAGAAAATATCTACTGCATTGATTCAAAAGTATTATTTGTTTGAATAATTATATTTAATTCAAACATATTTTCTGTTACGGTTTAAACAAAAATTATGTTTAAAAATTTTATGTTTGAATCAAACTTAAAAGTTAACTACATATAATTTAAAATCAATCACAATTTATGTTTGATTTCAATATATAATCTCTTAAACTGAACCAGAAAATATGTTTGAATAAAACTTAAATATGTTTGACTGTATAGCAAAGATATTTTAAGTTTGATTTAAACAAAATTTGTTTGAATCAAATAATTTTTTTTCTCAGTGAAGCCTCAATTGTAGACCTATATTCAGTAGCTTATAAGTCCGAAAATATTGAGTTTAGGAAAAAGTTGTCAAAGAATAAAAGTTTTAGATTTATTTCGACTTTTAAGAAATGTAAACAGTTTTTTTATAAACAAATTAAGTTTTCCTTTTAAAAACTTTTTTCTAAACTTAATATCTTCAGACTTACAAAATATAGGCAATATTTATATATGTAAGTAAAAATATTTTTATTTTATGATTAGAAAATTAGTACTTTAAAATTAACTACAAGTAGGTAAAAATAAAATATCAATATTTAAAATAATTCAATCTTTTATGAAAAAATAAATGTTGAATAACAAATATTTCAAAACAAACATAAATAATTAAAAAAAATAAATTATTATTTACATACACATGTATATATTTACACATAAATACATAACACACACACATATATATATAAATTAAAATTTTTTTAATATATATAAAATCAATGGAGATGCTATTTAATAAATTTATACAAGTGGAAATAAACAAGTAAAATGTCTTCCGAGCGAGCGTTAGCGAGCGAGGACAACGACGCTAGTTTTTATTATTGATTTGAATTCAATGACTCTAGTTACATAAAAATTGAATACATGAAAGATGTTAAAAATGGCGGGTTTTTAAAAAAATTGCTCTTATTTCCTTGAAAATTATTGCCCAGGGGTTTTCGGGGTCGCTTATTATGAATTTGAAGTCGGTTTTTAAAAATTCAAAATGGCGGATTCAATATGACGTTCAAAAAAATTAAAAATTAATCAAATCCACTTGAAAATCGTTTTTCTTGGGTTTTCGAGGTATCCGAAAAAGAATATGATGTCAGTTTTCAGAAATTCTAAATGTCATGTTCAATATGACTTAGGATTAAAATTTCTGCATATGATCTTCTGATTCTTGTTGCTTAGATGTTTTCTCATATTCTGGTGGCCACTAAAAACAGTAAAAAAATTTCTCTGACAATTCCCTGCCCTTTCCCAGACTTTTTCCCGACTTTCCCTGACTAATATTCTGAGTATTTCTAACTTGGTTTCTAATAAATACTAATAATTTAAATAAAAAATGTATCTCCTTAAATTATATGGTTCATTTCAAACAGGGAAGAAAGATATTTTTAAGGATTTTAAAATCAATTTATAGAATTAGATAAAATTGTTTATTTTAAAAATTAAATCTATGAAATTAAAGTAGCGGAGACTGCGGGTAAAACTTAAATTTTGCAAAGATATTTTTTAGGCACTAAATCCGTTTAGATGCAAATATATACATATACAAATCAATCTTGAAGGGCAATTGGTCCTCACCAACTTTCCACAAAAAAGACCTATTTATTTTTCCCTGACTTTTCCCTGACTTCCAGGTTTTCCCTGACCAGTGGCCACTATGTCAAACCGCTAATTGTAAATTAGAATTTTTCCTATTTCTTAAATGTACCGAAAAGAGAACTTAAAATAAGTCACAATAAAAACTCATTATGTGCTGCAACAAAAATGAGTCCCAATTTTTTCTACATAGTTACTTGTTAAAATACAATTTTAAGTAATGTTTGATTTGTAAAATATTAGTTTCCGCGTTTTTTCCTTTTTCTTCTATTTTTGCGACTAGGACACCTCCCCGTGGTGAAGGCGGACAACGAATTTTCGGCGAAAGATTTCGTCAAGATATAAAGGACATGGAAAAACGCTACCAAGGAAAATGGAATAAAAATATGTAATCGAACTACTGTTAGGCGCTAAAAAGAGACATACCAGAGGCCGAAAATTCAAAGAGGAAAAGAAGAGCTCCTCTTCGGAGATCCTTTGAATCAAAGAGGATAAAATATTCAAGAAACAAAGATTAAAAGTACTGTAAATTTGACATTTAGAATTTATAAAAACTGACATCATATTCTTTTTCAGATACCTCGATAAACCCAAGAAAAACGATTTTCAAGTGGATTTGATTAACTGAATTCAAATCAATAATAAAAATATGCGAAAAGTCTGTTTAAAACATAAAAATTAGGTAAATCCCCATGCAAATCATTTTCTAAGACTTCAAAAATTAAAATTTCAAATTTTTGACTATCCAATTAGTTTTATATTGAAAGTAAGAAAATAAACATACCTATTGCATTCTTCATTTTCCACATCATAAATTTTAATCATTGTCGATTGAACAATCGATATGTAATGTTGTTTATTATAATTTCCAATTTTTTCTCCCTTTATTATTATTATATCCTTTGGCTTCATAATAGGATTTTGTGCTGCTTGATTCCAAAATGCTAATTTTATCGACAAAATATTAATTTTTTTTAATAATAAGACAAAAATGTTAATTTTTTTAAATTGTATAATTCAAATAACAAATACATACTGTGTCATTCTTATCATCCATTATAAGAACTGTTCTTTTTTGTAAATGAATTCTGATTTTTCAAATTCATATTTTCCATTTTATTAACCTTGCTGACAATGCCGCAAACATCTTATAAATTTAAAATAAAAATATCTTATTATTAAAAATATTAAATTTTTTATCGTATTCTACTTATATGAAAATATAACGAAAACATCTCGCGAAATTATTCACGTAAAACTATATCGAAATGAATAAAAATATGAACAATTTCACTTTATTTGTTAATTGAATTTCAATTTTGTTATTGAAAATATTGGAATTGGGATGCGGAGTTGTGACAACAAAATTTTTTAAAATATGTTGCTTTCCAACCTATATTATTTCAAATAAAAATGTAACCTTAAATACTTCCGTTGAATTTTCCAGGAAATTTTCAAAGTTTAAAATTAAAAAAAGAATAAATATTACATTATTAAAAATTTTTTAATTAAAATCTTAAAAATTATATATTCAAACACATTAGTTTATTTATTCTGACTTCAGTTTCTTATGAAATTATTATTAATAAATATAAAAAAATGACCTCTAGTATATCAAAAAACTTTTCGACAGCACCATTAAAAATTGTGCATCGAAATTGTGCTGTAGAATCGAGAAGATCTAGTGAAAATAATTCCCCATTGTTATATGTTTTAATTTCACTTTTTTTAATTACTCGGCAACGGAGTCTCCACCTATAATAAATAAGATACAATTTACATTGTATGAATAGCGCAATAGCTTAAAATGGAACAACGCCAATAAGTTTTTTTTTATTTTTGTTATTAAAAAACTTATTTAAATAAATTAAAAAACACGAGTTAAACTAAAATGTAATTATTTTAGACATTTATTATCATTCTTTCAGATTAAAAATTTAATTAATCAACGAATTAAGTGATTTAACTTGACGATTGTAATTGTATAATGAGAATTATTTTTTTTGCAAAGAACATTAAAAAAGAAATTAAAACAATTTCTTATAATTAAAACAAATAATTTAATGTCTACTCTCATATTGTAATTATTGTAAATTAATTTACTTAAAAAATATATACATACTTTGAAATAATATCCGATAATTTTTTGAATGTCTTGACAGTTCTGTCACTTTCACCTCCTTCGATACTGAGCGAGAATTGATAATGTAATACATTTAATAATTAAACTATTAATAAGGATAACCCTGTAAAAAAAGTATTGCGAGGTACGGGATTCCGTATTGCGAGTGCCTACCTGTCAATGCGGTATTCGCGAAATAGCGCATTGGGTGTCGTGGTGAATGCGGTAATCAAGGGGTCCCAATGCGGTGCAAGTTTTAAGCTTTAAAAAAAGAAAATGAAAATACTAATAGTGAGTGTGAAATTTAAACTTTAAGAGAAAAAGTTAAGTTGAACTATCAAATATGAGTCCAATGCGGCATAGGCTGCTTTCAATGCGCCACAGCAAAAGAACTTTGACTGGTTTGTATGATGTTAAATAGGTAAACAAACATTTTCTAACCCATTTGTCTCCGAACACAGGCACTTTTCATTAAATCTGTCAACGTACAATTGGTCAGCATCTTCTAAATTACAATAATCGAAAATATTGTTAAGATTCATGCAGAAACGCGGTTATAAAATAAAAAATTGGAAAGTAATGTAATGCAAATCGTATGTCAGCTGGGCTACTGTGTTCGCTCGATTCGCTCTGCATGCTTTTGCCCTCTACTGGCAACTTGCACTATGTACCGATTGTGTAATGCATTGAAAGCAGTTTAGGCCGCATTGGACTCATATTTGACAATTCAACTTACCTTTTTCTCTTAAAGTTTAAATTTTACACTCACTATTAGTATTTTCTCATTCCTTTAACCTTGCATTTTTCTCTACTGCTATTCATTATTTGGTCCTGTCATGTATTTTCTTTTTTTTAAGCTTAAAACTTGCACCACATTGGGACCCCTTGATTACCGCATTCACCACGACACCCAATGCGCTATTTCGCGAATACCGCATTGACAGGAAGGTACTCGCAATGCGGAATCCCGTACCTCACAATACTTTTTTTTACAGGGAAAGAGAAATCAATATATTAAAGTAAATAGTTAATAACTTGTTTATTTTGTATTACTCAAAAAGCTATTAGCTGTACTGTAATATGACAATATCAATATATTACTCATTCACATAAAGTTAAAATTTTGATTATTCCAAAAAATAAATATTATACTATTAATGATCGTTAATATACTATTTCAAATGACATTTTATTTAAAATTATTTCTAAATCATTAGTCGTATTTAATTAAATCTTTAAAGATATTTTAAAATTGAGATAAACTTAAAAATATAATGTTTAGTTAATTAACCCATTTAGTCCCAAATGTCCGTATTTCTTTGTACAAGTTTGAGCTTTCCGTTCTACGAGTTACGAATTTGGAAAAATCGGGACATAGGTTTTTTTAGATTTGAGTGTCCTCTTTTAGAATTTGAAACAAAATTTCAATTTAAATTTAATCATAAAAAGTTGTAATTGTTTATACAAAAAAAGCAGTTTTTTAAAGTGTTTTTGTCATTAAAATTAGATTATTTACTCGAATACGGTTAGGAAAAATCCGTGACAAGAAAATATCGCGTCCAAATTTTGGGACTATCAAATAGGCATAATGCCGAAATTTTATTTTTTCTAATTTCAAAATGGCGCCTCCAAAATGGCCGCAAAAGTATTAAAATTTTGAAAAATAATGTTAAAAAGTATTCACATTATTTTTTTTAACTTTTATGCTTTATTTAAATAAAAAAATGTTGTTTTAAAAAAAAATATTGTTATCTGATATTATTTAACAATAATTTAAACATTTTTTATAAACAATTTAAAATCTGTGGGCCAAAATAGTAAACAAATTTTTATTTTTATCAATTCTTATTTCTTTTTGCAGTAAAAAAAAATTTGTCAACAATGTTAATAAATGTTATAAACAATTCTTATAAATAAAAATAATTAGTTAAATATGAATTACCATAATAGAAAAAACGCCTTTTTGCTTCCTCATAAAGGAAGCCTTATAGTGATGTCGATTTCCGAATTTTTTAAAATCAATTATTTTTACAAATTTTCAAGTGTAGTATATATAATTCGTCGAGAGGAACAAATGTCCGGATGTATGTGTGTATGTATGTGTGTGTGTATGTGTGTGTGTGTGTGTGTGTGTGTGTGTGTATGTGTGTGTGTGTGTGTGTATGTCACCGATTCTTGTGGACAAATTTTCTCTTACACATCTTGATGGATTTTGATAAAATTTTGTAGGTGTATTACGGTCACGAATATCTTGAATCAGACAGAAGGATTTTCAAAAATATCTAAAAATAAAAATTTTTTAGAAATTTTTTAATTTTTGAAAAAAATGAATTTTTTTATTTTTTGAAATAACTTCTTTATTTATTAAAATTTTTTATTAATTTTTCTCAGCATTATATTCCTGGCATGAAAACGAATCGATTCATGTATATAAAGTATATATTTCATGAAAATTTATGGAATTAATAAATATTATAATTTTTCACAAAAAATTAAAATTTTGTATTTTTTGACATTTTATCATAACACTTTAAAACAATTATTCTATAATAAAAAATTAAATAAACTTTTAAAATTATATATAATAATATATATTGAGGAAGCTAAATGGTCATGAAATGAACAACTTGTTTTATTATATATTGCACTCTTCTAATCCAAATCTTTGTTAAAGAGAAAACCTTTTCATTTAATATTATTTAACAATATTTAAAAATGTTATAAACAATTTTTATAAATAATTTGAAATTCGTGGGCCAAAGTGGTTTAAAATTTTTTTATTTTTATCAATTCTCATTTCTTTTTGCAGTAAAAATGAATAATAAAAGTTAATCACTTAATTCAAAATTTTTTACAAGGTTTAAGAATATTATAAACAATTTTTATAAGCAATTTGCAAAACATAAAATAGAATCTTATACAAAAGTTATTTTTTTATTATTGACAAAATTTTTAAAATAATTTCAAAAAATCCTTTTTTTATCAAAATTGTTTATAAAAATGTAAAAAATGGTAAATAATTTTAGACGAAGATTTTTATTTCAAATATCTATTCTGATAAAAAACCAAGCAAAAAGTGAAAAAACATTTATTCTTCCATTCCTGAACTGTTTTATCTATGAAAATTGTTTATAACATTATTAAATATTGTTAAATAACGTTAAATGAAAGTTTGAACTATTAGCAACACTTTGATTGCAAGAGAACGTAATATAATCAAAAAATAATTTTTTTATAGGATTCTATTCCATGTTTTGCAAATTGTTTATCAAAATTGTTTATAACATTCTGAAACATTGTAAAATAGGTTAAATTAAGTTATAAACTTTTATTATTTATTTTTACTGCAAAAAGAAATGAGAATTGATAAAAATAAAAATTTGTTTACCATTTTGGCCCACAGATTTTAAATTGTTTATAAAAAATGTTTAAATTATTGTTAAATAATATCAGATAACAATATTTTTTGTTGAAACAACATTTTTTTATTTAAATAAAGCATAAAAGTTAAAAAAAATGTTAATACTTTTTAACATTATTTTTCCAAATTTCAATACTTTGGCGGCCATTTTGGAGACGCTATTTTGAAATTTAAAAAAATAAAATTTCGGCATTATGCCTATTTGATAGTCCCAACATTTTGGACGTGATATTTTCTTGTCCCGGATTTTTCCTAACCCAATTCGAGTAAATAATCTAATTTTAATGACAAAAAACACTTTAAAAAACTGCTTTTTTTTGTTTAAACAATTACAACTTTTTATGTTTAAATTTAAATTGAAATTTTCTTTCAGATTCTAAAAGAGGACACTCAAATCTAAAAAAAAACCTATGTCCCGATTTTTTCCAAATTCGTAACTCGTAGAACGGAAAGCTCAAACTTGTACAAAGAAATACGGACATTTGGGACTAAGTGGGTTAATAAATAATTCATAAATTAATGAAAAGTTTATTTTAAAAAAAAGTACATATAAAGATTTAATTAAAAAATAATATTTAAATACTTTCAGCAGCCTTTAACATTGAGGTAAATAACAGTTGGAGATTATTTTCAATCAATCAATATATAAAATTAATAAAAAATTATATATGTATAAACTTATCACATTTACTAAGAATTGTTTTCAGGCTAAAATTAAAAATATGTAATAATAAATTCTGAATTTAATCAACGTTTATTTTTTTAATATTCTATAATCACTATTATCTATCACTATAGTCAATTCTATAATTAATTAAAACAATAATATAATATAAAAAGTTTTCAAAAATAATAACGAGATATAAGTAACAAGAATTTATTATCATTTATTAAAAAAATAATGTAAACAATTCTAAAAAGTACTCATTTTTTAAAACAAAAATTATTTAATAATAATTTATAACCAATCGTAAATAATAATTTTTTATTAATTATTTTTTATAACAATGATAATTATTTTAAAAATTATAATTATGAAAAGAAATACATACTTCTTTTTCCAGTGTCATTGTTGACGTTAGGAGCATAATTCCTTCGATTATTATAATTTTGGTTGCTATTTTGGCGAGAATTAAATATATCTGAAAGATATTATATATTTTTAAAAAATATATAACCAGCTGTAAAAAATCTTTACTAAGCAAATTTTAAGAAATTATTTTTAAAAAACAATATTGTTCTTTTATTGCTTATGAACGGTCTAATCTCATTAAATATTATTTTCATTTTTTAAAAAATTTATTAATTTCCTGATATACCACAAATTTGATAAAATTGTCTGATTTGTGAGGTGAATCTGGATAGTCACTTTTATGTGATTAAAGCTAATATAAATTTTTTTTACTCCATGAAATTAATCTAAGAAATATCAGGTAGAAATTAATACGGTAGAAATTACCTTTTATAATTAAAAAATTATGTTACTTGTAAAGTATAAATATCTTGAATATCTTGAATTGTAGCTATAATTTCTTCTCTTTGTAACATCTAAAATAAAAAAAATATTAATAGGTTTTGAATAATAACTTTTTTTAATTGTCATATTTTACGTATAAAAAATATATATTTTATACAAATTATTTTGTTTGATAATGAAATCAATAGTGTCAACACAATGTTATATCAATAAAAATTATTTAAAAACATTTAATTTACACAATTTTTATTTGGATTTATTTATTATTTCTGTCATGTTTAATTTCTCTATTATTTCCACAAATAGCATAGAAAAAAATGTCATTGTGTAACCATTAAATATTGCTTTATGTTAAAATCGAAAATAGACATGAATTAAATAATATAAAGTTTTCATAAAAAGACTCAATAATTAAAATATTACAAATAAATAAATAAAAAATCGAAGGATAAATGAATTAATAGAACAATTTATTAGATCGAATAGAAGTCAAGCTTGAATTTATAATAATCAATTTAAAAAGTCATTAAAATCATAGATCTTACCATTCACACAACACACACATACTAACAATTATATATATCCTAATAAATACAATATAAAATTTAATTTTTTTAAAACAAGAAATGCGCAAATCATTGAGATTTTGAATGATTTCTCATGATAATGAGTACAACAAAATAAAGACAATATACGGACCAATTATCGTTAAAGATATTTCCTTTAGTCGAGCGTTTTTTGAGTTGAGAGGACGAGATCATGTTGAGCCATGTTCTCAGTCAAAGTCTATATGTCCAATTTACGAATTCATCAGAGGATAAATTAAAACTCTTCTCCGCAGCTATATTCTGATGCGCGCTGATCTGGAGATTGAATTGTTACTCTGGTTCGCCGTCAATTAAAGTTAGGGAAGACTCTTCAAATATAAACTTTCTGCCATTTGCGTAAATTCGCCACTCTAAATGAACATACAATTATTGATAATATTTTTCCTTCAATCACAAAATTGAATCATTTTATCACACTTATTTTCACAATATCAATTTTTCTTTTACCTTAAGGTTCTGCGCGAGACATTAAAAATGGCGAAAGAAAAACATCCTAAACGCTGTACTATAATTTTATAAACTGGTCTCAATCATTCTCGTCTTCACGCCTGTCCCCACTCATTTCATTTATATGTATGACGAGTGACGATTCAGGAACAAACGTTAATTTTCGGCAAATCGAGGAAACACCTGGGCCAAAATAAGTGAAACCGGCCACTTGAAAAATTTTTGTCTCCAATTTTCAAGTTATCTATGATTTTTGGTAGATATATGAGTACACTTTTTGCCCCTAAGATATTTTTCAAAAAAAAGAATTTATTTTTGAAGTAATCAGGTGTTAAAGTTTTGGGTCATTTTATTTTCATTTTATTATTACTTTGAAACAAATAAAGATAATTAGGTGAATTTTTTTTTTAAATTAAAGCTTAAAGTCTATATTTTAAGGAATAAATAAAGCGATTGCTAAAAAATTAAAATTTATAATTGTTATTAACAATTCTTTTAAACAATTGCAAATTTAAGAATGTTCTCAATGTTTTTGAAACATTACATTTCGATGTTGTATTGCGCAAAACTCCAAGGATTAATTTAAAAAAAAGAAAAATGAGTAACCTTCAATATTATAGAAATTCTGTAGTTTTTTCTGAAAAAATGCAGGCGAAAATCGACTCGAGTTACTGGAAAAAGATAAAATTGCAAACGAATAAATAAGATCGTGTTTTGTTTTTTTAGAAACTTCACGTTTTCAAGCGGATTTTTAAGATTAAAAGTCGATTTTCGCCTGCATTTTTTCAGAAAAAACTACAGAATTTCTATAATATTGAAGGTTACTCATTTTTCTTTTTTTTTAAATTAATCCTTGGAGTTTTGCGCAATATAACATCGAAATGTAATGTTTCAAAAACATTGAGAACATTCTTCAATTTGCAATTGTTTAAAAGAATTGTTAATAACAATTATAAATTTTAATTTTTTAGCAATCGCTTTATTTATTCCTTAAAATATAGACTTTAAGCTTTAATTTAAAAAAAAATTCACTTAATTATCTTTATTTGTTTCAAAGTAATAATAAAATGAAAATAAAATGACCCAAAACTTTAACACCTGATTACTTCAAAAATAAATTCTTTTTTTTGAAAAATATCTTAGGGGCAAAAAGTGTACTCATATATCTACCAAAAATCATAGATAACTTGAAAATTGGAGACAAAAATTTTTCAAGTGGCTGGTTTCACTTATTTTGGCCCACCTCTTTTCTTATCGCTCGAGTGTCCGTCTCACAATTTCATTATCGCACAAATATACTTTTACATATACATGAAATTTAGATCCTTACAATATTCCCCTTTGTTTAGACTAAATAAAGTTACGTCGAAACAAAATACTTATTCATTCAAAAAAACTTAAAAACGGAATTCATAAACTCTCCATATCATATACAAAATGATTCTTTCCTACATACAAATTTAAAAAAATATATATACTAATCGAGACGCAAAAAGAGAAGTCCTGACATACATTTACAATTGTCGACCACTTACACATTAATGATATAATCTAATCATATGGTAATAATTGAAATGATGACAACACTTGTCATTCACTCTGACTCAGGCGATCGATATTTTTTTAAATTAAAGCGATTATAAATGCCAACAATTTTTGTCGGGCCATCAATATATCCGAGTTCGAAAGCATTATTATCGAAACATCTTATTATCTGATACGGACCGTAAAATATATGAAAATTTTTTTTTGTTAATTTCTTAAGGGCATCAGATTGTTTAGGAATAGTCAATAAAACGATCACCTTCACGCAAAACAACATGGGACCACGATTTCTGAGTTCGAGCTCGTTTATTGAAACTTTTATTAATTTTTTCACGAGCGAGCATAATTTTCATTTCTTTATTTAAAGATTCGGTTTCAGGGAAACTTATTATTTGTTGAATCATATCAGAAGGCCTTTCTCCAAAATGTAATTCCAAAGGAGAAAATCCCGTACTGTAATGAGTGGTTTTATTTTAAAAAAAATCGATTTCCGTAATATGTTTACCCCAGCGTGTATGACGCTCAGAACACAACGTTCGAAACAATCGACCCAACTCCCTCATTACTCTCTCGACGGGATTGCCCTGAGGATGACGAATGGATGAAAAGATGACCTTGACTTCAAGTTTACTAAGACAATTACTCCATTTTTTTGATGTAAATTGTGAACCGTGATCTGCTAAAATTCTTTTGGGTTTACCCATCTCGGGAAAGTATGATTCACGCAATTTCTTTAAAACGATTTCGGTAGTTTCTTTTTTAATAGGACAAAGTTTGACGTATTTTGAAAATACGTCTAAAACTACAAAAATATATTGTAAACCACCTATTGATCGAGGAAGAGGCCCGAAAAAATCGACACTTACTAAATCACCCGGTTCAGTCGATTGCACCAATCTATATTCCCCCTCCATTTTTTTATTCAGGCACTTTACTCGTTGGCATAAATCACACGACAAAACTTGATTTTTTACTTGTTTACCTATTCCTTTCCAAAAGTAAAATTGTTTTAAATACATCAAAGTTTTATAAACACCCGGATGTCCAAGTTTGGAGTGGACACAATCGATTAATCTCTTAATAAGAACAGCAGGAATGAAAACTTGACACAATTTAAGAAACTTATCCATCCGAAACAAAACACGATTATACGACAAATAACACTCTTCAGCTTTGCCAATCTTTATTCGATCAAAAATACTCATAGCAAATTCATCTTGATGCTGCAAATCTGCCAAATTTTTTAATGAATTTTCCAAATCAACATCATAAAAGATTTGATTTACACAGAATTCATCATCAAAATCATGACATACATTTACAACATCTATACTTAAATAATTTTGCATGACATCCTCGAATTTACCCCTGGGGTTTCGGCTAAAAAAATCAGCTATAATATTATCTTTTTCACGACAATAGGAAACATCATAATTATATTGCTGCAAAATAATAGACCATCGGATTAATCGTGAACTTTGATAGCAAGTTGTGTTTAAAAAGGTAAGTCCCTTATGATCGGTAATAATCTCGAACCTCTCACCCAGCAAATAAGTTCGTAATTTCGTTATAGAGTAAACGATCGCCAAAAGCTCCTTTTCGGTCGTCGTATAATTTACTTCCGCCGAATTCAAACATCTACTAACGAGAGAAACTATTCGAGGATTATTTTCGTGATCAAATTGGTATAAAACTCCACTTATTCCTATATCTGACGCATCGGTTTGCAATTTATACATAGAGTTTGGTATGTGATGACTAAGTTTCACACTATTTACAAAAGCAAGTTTCATAATCTTAAAAGCTTCGTCATGTTGATTGGTCCACTCCCAAGGATTTTTTTCCTTCAACAAAACACGAAAAGGTTCCAATAAATTCGAATGTGATACTGTAAAATGGCGATAATATGTACATATTCCCAAAAACTGCTGTAATTCTCGCCGATTTTTTGGCACCTGAAAATTTTTTATAATTTCGAGTTTATCTGTTCGCGGTGTTATCCCATCAACAAACAATTGGTGTTCCAAAAAATTGATTTTTTTTTAAAATAACGATTTACTCAACTTTAATGTGAAGTTCTTTTTTTGTAAAACATCGAAAATTCCCTCCAACGCATGCAAATGATCGTAAAAAGATCCCCTCGTGGCAATTAAAAAATCATCTATATACATCGAGAGAACATCCCGAAATTTATCACCCAAAGCAAAATTTAAAGCGCAAATGAAGGCTGAGCCCGCCGTCTTTAAACCAAAAGGCAATCGGCAAAATTGGTATACCTTCGAGTCGTAAACAAAAGCTGTATATTTCCGGCTATTGGGATGCAGGGGTATCTGCCAATATCCGGTTGCAAGATCAGTAGTCGAAATAAATGTAACACCATAATATTTCTGTAACAGTTCATTAATCAAGGGGGGTGACTCATGATCATCTTCAATTATCTCATTAATGAAGCGAGCATCGAGACATATTCGCACAGTACCGTCATCTTTTATAACAATTCTAAGGGGACTGCAGTACGAACAATCTGCCCTTTCAATGATATTAAGGTCAAGCATTTTTTTCATTTGTTTTCCTACAGGTTCACGATGTTTACACGGAATCGGATAATTTCTTCGAATATACGTTTTATGCGGCTTTATTTTTAATTCGTACTCAAAAGTATCAGCGCTCTCATATTTTTGAGTAAATAATTTTTCAAATCTCGACATTCTCTCAATAAAAACATTTTTTTCCTCTTCGCTTAAATGAGAAACTGAGTCAATAATAGATCGTAAACCCTCAATAAAATTACTCGAATCCTGAATCTCATTACAATTTTCATTCAAAAAATCGAGATCGTCAGGACAGTCATTATGAGCTTGAAAATAATCTACTTTATCACAAAAAACATTTCCCATTTCAACCTTTTGTTCCTCCGGTTCACTTCGAAAAATAAACATCTCTCTATTCTCATAAAGATCTGAATCATTTAAACCAAATAAATTCTCCAAACAACCTTCAAAATCTATCTCAACACTATTATTTGTTAAACAATTATTTCCCTGCTTTTTAAAATCGTTCTTTAATTGAATAATGCTTTCTATATCAATTGTTTGAATATATTTAATTCCATCCTGAAATTCCGAGAGAGTTAAATTTTCATAAGGTATCTTATCAAATCTGATCATATCCTGTGGCACCTGAAATCCATTAATTTTAAATCATTATTTTTATAATCAATAAGGACCTCATTAACAATTAACCAATCATTGCCAAGGATAATCGAATTTGAAAGATTAGGCACAATCAAAAAATAAAATAAATATTTATTTTCTCCCAAAAATATTTCGAGCATAATTTGTTTTTTAATATTAGCTGGTTTTTTACCAATAGCCGTAAACAATGACAAATTTGAAACAGGAAGTTTCGTTAATTTACCATGCAAAGATAAATATTGATAAAAATTCTCCGAAATCGCAGAAATTTGACTACCAGTATCGATCAAAGCTGGAATAGGCACAGAAAAAATTGTAAGAATAATTCGAGGACAGAGAGGAATTCGCAATAATTTTTTATTTCCGTTAATATCATTTTCTTTATCAAGATCTTTATCTAAATTTGCAAATTCGTCATATAAACATTGGCGCGAAGTTTTGACAGATAACATCGCGCCTAAAACTCGTTTAAATGGTCGGCGCTACGTTGTTCACGAGACAATCCAAAACGTTCAGAGCCTAATGAAGGAGGGGGTATTTTTGTATCTGGTAGTTGTATAGCGACTCGATTTTCTATCATTCTCGACGAAGACGAAGGCCCCGCACATTTGTCACACATTTGTAAAGAAACATTTGGCCTTTGTATTATACTATTTATTTGATGACAATTTACTGATGTTTTATTTTGTTCATGTTTATTAGATTTTAATTGATTTTTGTTTTCATTATTGTTCATATTTGAAATATTCTGTTTTCTTTGATTATTTATTTTATCATTAAAGGAAAGATCTAATTGAGTTAAAGCTTGACATATTCTATTAAAATCAGAAAAATCAACCGTGGCCAATGCTTCCCTAGCACGAGAAGGCATTTGAGATATAATAGTATAATGCATTTCAAAATTTTCAATTCTTGGTAAAAAATATTGGGCATCCTGAACTTGATTCAAAAAATATGATTGAAGATTACCCTGATTTGTATCAAATTTTTTAGCAAGCCATTTAGCCTTTATTTTTACCTGAATAGACACAGAGTAAAATTCATCTAAAAATTTATTTTTAAAATCATCATAATTCTCAAATAAATCCCTCTGTTTCGAACCAAACTCGAACTCTTCCATCAAAAGAATTTTCTACCATGTCTAAACGATTATTATTATTTATCCTTTTAACAACAAAAAATTTATCCATTTTTTCTAAAAAATAATTTGGATTATCTGTTTCTGAAAATTTAGGGGGTTTTAAATCAACATTAAGAGAACGTAATCCGTCAATTAAAGCCTGAACAACATCATTGCCACCATTTCCATTATTATTAGCAATTTGTTGTCTTAAAATATCTAATTGATTATTTTGCACTACATTTAATTGATGCAATCTCGTTACTTCCTCTCGGAGTTGATCTACATTCATTTCATTCAATAACTCCATATCCCCCAGCTCAGCCATTTCAGTATTAATATTTTCAATAATTACTTGACTTCTATTAACTTTATTTTTAATTTTCTTAATCGTCTCCAAACCTGTCAACAAAGTTCCTTCCTTCGACCTTGTTTTCATATATCTACTTATAACTGATAATATTTCTTGACAAATACAAAATAAAATTTTAATTAAACGGACAACCTCTATCGTGCCCTTCACGTTGAGCGCCAAAAATGTAACCATTAAATATTGCTTTATGTTAAAATCGAAAATAGACATGAATTAAATAAAATAAAGTTTTCATAAAAAGACTCAATAATTAAAATATTACAAATAAATAAATAAAAAATCGAAGGATAAATGAATTAATAGAACAATTTATTAGATCGAATAGAAGTCAAGCTTGAATTTATAATAATCAATTTAAAAAGTCATTAAAATCATAGATCTTACCATTCACACAACACACACATACTAACAATTATAAATATCCTAATAAATACAATATAAAATTTAATTTTTTTAAAACAAGAAATGCGCAAATCATTGAGATTTTAAATGATTTCTCATGATAATGAGTACAACAAAATAAAGACAATATACGGACCAATTATCGTTAAAGATATTTCCTTTAGTCGAGCGTTTTTTGAGTTGAGAGGACGAGATCATGTTGAGCCATGTTCCCAGTCAAAGTCTATATGTCCAATTTACGAATTCATCAGAGGATAAATTAAAACTCTTCTCCGCAGCTATATTCTGATGCACGCTGATCAGGAGATTGAATTGTTACTCTGGTTCGCTGTCAATTAAAGTTAGGGAAGACTCTTCAAATATAAACTTTCTGCCATTTGCGTAAATTCGCCACTCTAAATGAACATACAATTATTGATAATATTTTTCCTTCAATCACAAAATTGAATCATTTTATCACACTTATTTTCACAATATCAATTTTTCTTTTACCTTAAGGTTCTGCGCGAGACATTAAAAATGGCGAAAGAAAAACGTCCTAAACGCTGTACTATAATTTTATAAACTGGTCTCAATCATTCTCGTCTTCACGCCTGTCCCCACTCATTTCATTTATATGTATGACGAGTGACGATTCGGGGACAAACGTTAATTTTCGGCAAATCGAGGAAACACCTCTTTTCTTATCGCTCGAATGTCCGTCTCACAATTTCATTATCGCACAAATATACTTTTACATATACATGAAATTTAGATCCTTACAATTGTGATAAATAAATCTCTCTAAACAATTATTTTTACATTCTATTTTTAATATACGAATATTAATCTATAAGAAGAGTAATTTTTGATTATATTTGAAAAATTTTGAATCATTAAAATATAAATTTTTGACCATTCTGCTTTGATTGAAATTATTCCTCTCTAACTGAAATAAATTTATACTACAAAGTAAATTTTTAAGTTGTTTTTTGTTTTTCTGAAAGTATCTTCAAACTGTTTAAAAAGTGACATTTAATATAAAACATACAAGAGAACAATCCTCTCAATTAGATGCAAAAATTTTAGTGCCCATAAGAAAAAGGAACAAATACTGCAAAAGAAAAGGAATCTTTTATAATTGATAACATTTTTTTAGTGTGAATTTAATATTAGAAAATTAAAAAGTAGAATATAAATATTCGTAATATATATTATATACGAATATTTTTATTTAATTTTAATTCATACACAAATAATAATCTAAAAAATTATAAATAATAATAATTTATATCAGGGTCAATCAATTTTATTTATATTAAAGTGACTGTCGACTAATTTTTTAATTTATAATACTCTGCAAGAATAATTTTAATGTTACTAAATTCACAAAATAAAATAATAATTTTTTATAATGATTTTATATCTTCTGAATAATAAGAATTTTAAATGTAAGAAATTTTAAAAACTGTCAGATTCTACAAATATAAAATTATTCTTCTTAATTCAAAGGGAAAGGAATTTAGTACAAAAATTTAACAAAAAATAATACATTTGTTAAGATTATCTAAATTTATTATTATAAATTAATATGCGCATTAAAAAATATAAAATATTGTCACAAAATTTTAATATTTATAATAATAAAAACCAATGGGAAAATAGGATTATCAAATTAAGTAAAAATAAAAGGAATATTTAAAATTTGTGATGAATTGTCAGTTTCTGTTTAAAGTTTTATTCTATTTATTTAATAAAAAATATGTTTAAAATAAAATTATCAAATTGACCGTTTTCACGATTTTTAAATGCATTTAATTTTTTTGGGGAAATCGGAAAAATATGAGATTCACACGAAAAATTGAATGAACAATATTTAAACACACTCAATAATAATAAACAAATTTTAACTTCATAAAACTTATTACATTCTGTATTTTTTAAAAACGTAATATTTTTTTAAAAATAATAATTTTTTCAAAATTAAAAAAAAAAATTTTTGTATTTTTTTTAATAACTTTTTTATTTCTTAATATTTTCATAAATTATTCTCAAAATTACATTTCTTACAAGAAAACGAATCGATTAATATATACAAAGTGCACATTTCATCAAAATTTATCAAATTAATCAATATTTTTCTTTTTCACAAAAATTCAAATTTTGCGTTTTTTGAAATATTACCTTAACATATTAAAATTAAATTAAGCAATTGGTTTATGATATTTTGAGGAAGCGAAATGGTCATGAAATGAACAACTTGTTTAAACTTGGCTCACGCCTACTTTATTTAAAATAAGATGCATTGACCCAAAAATAAAAGAATAATTTACTATTGCTCCTAGAAGAAGAAACATCACTATGATTTCTAGAAGATGCATCGTCATCATTTTTCTTCTTAATCTCATCTAAAAACAAGAAAAGATTTATTTAATAATAATAATTTCGAAAATGATAAAATATCTTTCATAAAAAAATATGAACAGTATTTCGTTCACTATAAAATAAATAAAATATTATTTTATCTGATTAGAAAAAATTTATCATAAATATAGTTAACTAAAATTCCAAAAAAATATTGCTGATAAAATAACGATATAAAAACGAATAATATAGGGGAGACTGGGGTAAACCCGCGCACAGGGTAAACCCGCTCACTAGCGATTTGAAGGTATAAACTCAACTTAAGATGGAGATATTTGTACTGTGAATAGTACTTATCATACAACTGATGTTAACGAACTTTCGTTTACTTTCATGAATTTGTCATAGAATCAGAGGCGGTTAATTGTTTTTAGAAGTGCAAAATAAAAAAATGATTTTCGGATTTTAAGTTTTTCGATTATTATTTTTAAAAATTAATTTATTCGACAAATTTTTTTTGATGCTATTAGATGTCCCTTTTCGAAATATATATGTAGTTTTGTTTGATTTCAAAAAGATTTATTTAAATTTATTCTGAAATGTGAAAAATACATTCGGGGTAAAGTCGCTCACATTAAGTCGGGGTAAAGCAACTCACTTATTAAATTTATTTAGGAAGCCGAATCAGTATTAATAGTATTTGCGTTATTTTGGCGATTTAAAAATTTTTAATATTAAAAATATTTATTAAAAGATAAATCATATTCATTTCCTAACAATATTATTGAATTATTGGGTAATTAGTTGAATATTTAACATTTTGAATGTCCCGAATTTCGCGATTTGTAGCGATTTTTTTCAACAGATGGCGCCGAACTATCAATATTTGTTGGCAACATTGAGCAGATTCATGTTCATATCAGTCATTATTAGTGATTATTAGGTTAAAACGGTTATAACAAACAACGCAAATAAATAATCAAAATTTGTCGCTGTCTTTTTCGGCTAAAAAAGACATAAATCTAAAGTTCGTCTTCGTTCAGTTCACGTTTTATCATTGTTTATTTTTAAATTTTAAATTTCGAATTTCATTTGTTATATTTTATTAATAATAAAATCTATAATTTGTTACATCTAAAATTGTTACTACATTTAAATTTTCTCTTAATAAAATATTATTTAAACTAACAGTCAGAATCATGTTTATATCAGTCATTATTAGTGATTATTAGGTTAAAACGGTTATAACAAACAACGCAAATAAATAATCAAAATTTGTCGCTGTCTTTTTCGGATAAAAGAGACAAAAATCTAAAGTTTGTCTTCGTTCAGTTCACGTTTTATAATTGTTTATTTTTAAATTTAAAATTTTGAATTTCATTTGTAATATTTTATTAATAATAAAATCTATAACTTGTTACATCCAAAATTGTTACTACATTTTAATTTTCTCTTAATAAAATATTATTCAAACTAACAAGCGCAATTCATGAAACCTATACTTATTATTTAATAAATCAATATTTATTGTTTATAGAACTAATAATTTATCATGAATAAATCATACTGAAGACGGAAATAAGGAGAAATTTAATATATACAAAATAAAACTGTTGGTATTACCTTAAATTCTTGAAAAATCAATGGATCAGGTTTACCCCGAGGGGTGAGCGGATTTACCCTGGAAAATTGTGATTTTGAAATTTGGTATATGTGTATTAAAAATGTTACCTAAGTAAAAGTAAGAAAGATAAATAAAAAAAATTTTATTTTGTTCATAGAAATCATAAGCTATCTTTTTTAAACTCAGTCTCCCCAATTATAATAAAATTTTTAATCTTACCATAATTTTTTTCTACATCACGAGAATTCATAGAAAAAGTAGAATGCTGTCCTAAGTAAATTTAATCAAAAAGTTATAAATTTTTTTAAAAATATAAATATAAAAAAAGGAAAGGAAAATTACTTTTAATTTACAAAACAATTAATACAGGGTTGTCACAAGTCATGGAAATCAAGTAAGTTAGAGAAGTGACATGGAAAAATTTTTTGGTGAGAGTAATCAGATAAATGTATTTGAATTTAGTAAAAATTGCTGGAAAAATTCTATAATATTATTTTTCTCAAATTTCATTTTCCAATATGTAACAATATTAACATTTTTAAGAAACTAAAAAAATGGTAATAAAAACAATTTTTATTCATTTTAAGTTTCAGTTAATATATTTTTTTAAAAGAACTTTCATTTTCTTGAAAAAACTAATATCAATATTTATTAACAATAATAATTAATAAAAAAATTAATTTTTATTTACACTTACCTACTACACAATGTCTATGAGACATAATAAAATTTCTTGGTACTTTTCTTTTCGAAAGAAATTTACACATTTAATTTTAAAGATTCAGTGAGTGTCATTTGAATAGGTCATTTCCTTAGGACGTCCACAGATATCCTAGGGACATCTTAAAAATATCCTAATTTCCCCGGACAAAATAATATCCCTAAAACGTCTTTAAGATATCCTGTTGCTGTGAGGGTAAAGAATAATTTTATTTATTTATCACAGCAACGAATATAGCAGATTATCCCTGGGACGTATAAGGGATATCATTTTAAATTTGGCTATTTGGATATCGGAATAATTTTTCAAATTCAATAAGTTTATATAAATTAAACTGATTATTGTTGCCCGGGGTTTCATTAAGAAGCGTAATGCGAATACGAGGTCATAATTTAGAAATTCAAAATGGCAGATTCAATATGGGAAAGCTTTTTTTTGAAATTGTTAAAATCAGCTAAATATTGTTACGCGGGGCTTTTAGGGTCGCTGAATACGAATCCAAGGTAATAATTTAAAAAATTAAAATGTTAGATTTAATATGGCGGAAAAATATTAATTGAAAATTAATAAAATCAGCTGAATATTGTTACTCAGGGGTTTTTTTTGGGTCGCCGAATGAATAATAAGTCCTAAAAAGGACTTTTTAAAAATTATTAATTACAATTACAATTACAGTTTATTAATTACATTATTTAATTTTTTTAAAATAAAAACTTACTTGAAATAATATGGTTATATTAAATAAGAAATCAATAAAATTTTGATGCTAAAACACTTCTCTCGTAGATTTGTTTTAACTTGCAAAACTTTTGACTGTCATAGCACAAGTGCATTGAGAGAAATTAAGAAACACTAATATTTATCATTTTTATCTTTTCAAGTTCACTTTATTTCCAAAAAAAACTTTTCAAACCAAAATACTGCTCAGCTACTTACTCATTAGTTCGACATTCAAAGATTAAATTTAAGATAATGGATACTACAATGTTTTTATACTTTGCAGAAATAAAATAATAAAGTAAAAATTTACTATAAATAAAAAAATTATAATTAAAAAATAAGTTAATAAAAGAAAAAAAATTTATAATTACGTACTATTTGGGTATTATATATTATTAAAATAAATAAAAATATTTATTCTTTAAAACAACTATAGAAATTGTTTAATGTCCTAATAGTAACAATAAATGTTTCATAATTTAATATGTATTTTAAATTCATCAAATCTAATCAATTTTGTTTCTAATTTGTACAGAACAATTTTTACTTATAATACTATTTCAAATTATTCTTTTATAAATTATTAATTATAAAATTGTGTCATCACATTAAAAATTTAAAAATTCTTGATATCAATTTGTTCAATAAGAAATGAAAAACAAAATTTTTTAATTTTATTTAATAAATAAACAATCTAATATTTTTTTAATTGACAATTTGAAAAGACAATAATTACGTATTTATTATCAATTCTATTTTAATGTATTAATATTATTTTTTGTTTTATAAAACTTAAATATATAAATTAATAATTTTAATCAACTTAATAAAAAAAATTAATTAATTAAAATTAATAATTTTCTAAAAGTATAGTGCTATACAACATATATTAGTAATTAAAAAATTAACAGTACAATAGTATCCTAGCGAGCGTCAGCGAGCGCGGAATTCATCGCTAGTGTTACGTCCATAACTTCTTATTAATATTCTTTAAATACTTAAATATTTCCTTACAAATATTCTTGATTTTACTATGTATTTTGTTATTAATATTCTTAAATTATATTTGTTAATTCTTATTAATATTCTTAAATTAACTGTACAATTTTTATATTTACTTGTATGTGTATGTGTGATTTATTTGTATGTCATATATTATTGCATTATATCCAGTACATTTTCTATTATTATGGTATTTCTTATTTTATATTTTCTATGTATTTAAAACAACATTATAAGTTATATCAAATCCAAGAAAGAGAAGTTTATATTTTAAAGTTATGTAAAAGGAATAACGATTACGCATCAACACGACAAACCTTTACTAGACCACACATCAGGAGGGAGAGAGAAAAACACATACCAACCCAGGTCCTGAGAGTCTTATCAAATCCCGTAGAAACTAGAAAGAAACATCTATATCAGACCCCTGTTCTAAATGCCTTACCGAGTCCCGTCGAAGGTGGTTCGGTGACGTCACGCTGCATTTACCTGCACTAGACGAGTTTCGGCAAGTGTATTTTTCGTTTATGATATTCCATTAGAAGATTTTGATATAAAAAGGGGAAGCATCATCGTTAGATCAGAGAGTATCTATTTGAAAGCCAACATTATAAGTTATTATAATGTATTTTTTTTGGAAATCAACAAGTAAACATCGATACCGATTAGAAGTACAATCCCAGTTTACAGTTTAGAAGTTAACTAAACTACATCCCCAGGTATATTTTTGAGACAATTTGCGGACAACAATTTATAAATACACAATATGACCAAGTGTATATTTTAAGAAGAGATAATTTGGAAATAAGTCCAAATTTAATATTGAAACAATTTATCAAATTTCGAAGCATCGAAATTTCTTTTGGAGGCGACAGTCTGGAAAAAGAAATAAAATCCCTAAGAGTACAATACACTAAATCCCATTAGTGCAAACATAAGGCTAATATACAACCATTAAGGACACCAACCATAGGCTCCTTTGTGTCTACTCTACTATACCACTTCAGATTGGAAATCAAGATAACAATCACCAGCTTCAACACCTACAATAATCGTTATTCTTAAAGTAAGATTTTTCATTTTCAAATATACTCATTGTATTTTGTATTATTGTCAATTCTTTTCTTTCTTGGTTGGTTTTTAAATAAATATTCTCTCACAACATTTAGTAGGCTTATTGACTTATCCTCATCCCAAATTAGATTCAATTTCTGAAACTAATTTAAAACGAGGAACGTTAGGTAAATTTAAAAAGGTTTCTTGTTTTGACGTAACACTAGTATAAATATTAATTTAGAGGTAGAAATTTTATTTTTTTGAGAAAAGAATCTTGGATTTGAATCGCTGAGTAAAAAACACCCCAGTTTAAAAAAAATTAACAAATTTTTTTAAAATTAAATTACTAATTATGATCTTACAAGCTACATAAAAGAAATAAAAAATGTTAATAAACAAATTGCCTGAATTTTATTGAAAAAAAGTTATATCTGACACCCTTTGAGCTTATTAAGGGGCTTGGAAGCAGTAATTTCACCAAGTAAGAGATAAGAGATAATTTAAATAATAATTAATGGAATTATTAAATATTTAAAAAAAGAAAAAAAAGGCGGAGGTAGAGAAGTTTTATAAGGTTACGGTGTATGTGAGAGTAATTATACAACGACGAGATATTGTTATGCTCGAACAATGATGCTAATCCTAAAAGGATAGGTGATCCATGATTGGCCTAATAAACATTTTTATGACAGCTTTTTCTAAATTACCACTCGACAATTTAGACTAGCAAATAACAATAGAAAATTGTAATTTTGTTATTTACAAAGGAAAATTTTTAATTGAATTGTTGCTGCTGCACTTCGTGGTCAGACTCTACAGTAAATCTCAATTAGAAGGGGGCAAAGTTTTTTTACGCAACGTTTATATTCTCTAGTACTAGTCAAATACTCGCGATTTAAAATCCCTCTCTTAGAGAAAAGTCTCTTTAATGATGCTAAGAATGCTTCTGTAGTAAGATCGCTTATCAACTCTAAATGTTCAGCTTTGGTACTTAGACACATAAACAGTGCAAGGTGTGTTTTAATTTTATTTTTATTTCGACAACGTTTTTCCTTAATGTAGAAAGGCCCACAATAGTCGACTCCAACATTAAGAAAAGATCGAGTATACAATATTCGTTCTTTCGGCAAATTGCCCATGACATAATCGACATTTCGAGGTTTTGCGCTAAAACGTCGAATGCAATCGTGAATGATTTTTCGAATTGTGTTTTTAGCATTTATTGGCCAAAATAATTCACGCACAGAAAACAGAGTTTCTTGGGTACCTGCATGCTTTAGTTTTTCATGCTCATTACGGATAATAATTAAATGCGTCACGTGATGATTATAAAGCAATAATATTTGATGTTTTTGTTCAAAAAGCAAATCGGCATATTTCACTCTACCTCCCACTCAGAGAATTCCCTGTGCATCCATGAATGGGTTTAAAGGAACAATATTGCTTTTTCTGATATGATTATTCCCCTTTTAAGTAAGGATATTTCCTTTAAAAATGATAAGGCTTGTGTTGCACGAATTAAATTTAAATTTGCATTTTAGAGTTCGACCGCGGAAATGTGGCCCTTTATTTTTGTATGTTGATGTCGAGCATTGTTTAGAAAACGCAAAACAAAAGCAATTACCCGTTTAAATTTAATTAGTGAGCTAAATTTTGTTAGGAACATTTTTATAAAATCATTTTACTTCTACAGAAACAGCAGTAGTAACAATTTGTTTCTTTTCTAAATTTTCATTGACACAAACAATCTTTTGGGGCCAAAGATTTTCTTTCTCTTTCAACCAAGAAGGTTTGTCGTTGGTGGACACATGCCTCTATTGACAATTTGTAGAAAATTGATGAATACTTGCAACTCGATTGGACACGAAGTCTTTAATAAATGTGGTTTTGTATTAATCCAATGTAAAGTTATCATTGAATCTGACCATAAGCAGACCTTGTCAATTCTTAATTTCAGCGACTGTTTTGTAGTGTTTTACAAACGAGCGAAAAGAAAAGCTGAACACAATTCTAAACGATGTATGGTTAAAGGTTTTACAGGAGCTACTCTTGATTTTGCACACACTGAAGATGTATGAATTTTTTCTGTTGAATCTATTAAACGCAAATAAATGCATGCTCCGTAAGCACTTTCGCTTGCATCGCGAAACCCATGTATTTGGATTTCAACAAGATTTGAGGTTAGAAGAAAAAGATCGAAAGTAATTTTTTCCAAAAAATGTAACTGATCTTTGAATGAAAGTCACATTGAATAAATATGCGTTGGGACAGAGCTATCCCAAGAAATCCCTGACTTCCATAAGAGTTGCATTATTATTTTAGCCATCACAATCACAGGAGTTAATAATCTTTAAGGGTCAAATAATTTAGCGATCAAGGAGAGAATTGTTCTTGTTGTAATTGTATTTGGAAAATTTGAGGTATCTATGTTGTACATTGTTAAGTCTTTACGAGGGTCCCAATGAATATATGATGTTTTTATTGTGAAATTTTGATCAAGTAACAGGTGGTGATCTAGTTTCAGAATTTTCGGGTATTAAAGTGGGATCGTTTGAGGCCCATTTTTTCAAATTAAATCCCCCCTTTTTTAAAAGTGATGTTAGATCATCACGAAGGAACAATGCTTCGTTGCGAGATTTCGCACGTGTTAAACAATCATCCACGAAGAAATCTTTTTTTAATACAATTAAGCTAATGGGATGATCGATATTTTCGTCTTCAGATAATTGTTGCAAATCTCGTATAGCTAAAAAGGGGCAACAACGCGAGTTTTGGTAGTAGTACTGTCTTTCTTTATCACTGCATGATGAGGAAGGTACAGTCCTTTATTTAGATCGTCTTTATTTTTTACGCGTGATATGTGATTGAGTTTTTCGTACTCATCGATAAATACACAGTAATCATGCTTTAATTTCAGATCATTGGCAAATCGATTCTCTGTAATATGAAAGCGACGCAGGGCAACACAACGAGAATCTCCTAAACCTAACTTCGTATTGACCCGTAGACTTGCGACGTGTATTTTCCTTGAAATAGGTTTCACAAGCTTGCTCTTCTTTAGAAAAAAATTTTGAAGATGGAATTTTTTCTATCTCTCAGATTTTAGTTAGATTGGAATCGCTAGGGGTAGAATGATAGTAATCGAAGGCATTACATTAGTGATATTGTTAAGAACGAGAAAATTTAGATTTTTTGAATAATTACTGAAACGAGATTTTAAAGTGGCTAAGACGGAATTTTTTATCTCAGTAGATAAAACCTACTCCTGAGACAGAGATATCAACTGTCCTTCTGGGCAAATTTAAATGAGAAGCAACAGCCTCTGTTATAAAATTTGCTTGTGAACCTGCATCTAAAAATGCTCTACGTGTTTTATATTCTCCCTTAGCGTTTACAATGTCCACGATAGCCGTAGCAAGTAAACTTTCAGAAGAATTAGGAACATAGCATAATTGAAAAATATTATTTGAAATCGCAGGTGACGAAATAATTGTTTCCTGATTTTATTTATCGAAATGTAGAAGAGTATTGTGCTTTTTATTGCACTTACGATACGAAGATCCGGTAAGTCTAAAACCCGATGATTTGATCGTAAACAATTTATACATAACTTTGCCTTTTTGGCTGCTTCGAAACCCTCTGAAGGGGATAAACTTTTGAAAGTTTAGCACGAAAAAATTACATGTTCACCCTGACAGTGAGCACCATTTTTCGCAAATAGTTAAATTTAACTTCTTTTTACACTTTCGACAAATAAGGTATCCCATTTATCAATATTTAATTATATTTTATCCTTTAATTTAATATAGCTTTAACGTGTGTTTGACGAATAAATTTTCGATTATCATAACGCTCTTTTAATAATTCCCAAATGACTGTAGTTTTATGCAGCTAATTCAATTAAAGCTAAAATTTGAAAAGCTTCACCTGTTAAACATCCCTTCAAGTAATACCATTTTTCGATGAAGGAAATATTTTGATCTTCATCGATGAGAGATTTGAATTAATCATGAAATCCTATCCATGTGTCCTGGATTCATCGAATGAAGGAAGGTTTAATCGAGGTAAATTAGCATTAGAAATGTGATTTGTATTCAATTGATTTACCCAATTAGTGTCTTGCCCATTTGCCGAAAGATTATTTAAATTTTCCCGCGTGGTTGATACTGCACTTAAAAAATTTAATGCTTGAGAATATGCAAAATTATATTTGTCTTCGTACTCGTTTCTAATAATAGCATGGTTATCATCAACAACGTATAATTCTAACAATGTTTGTCATTTTTTAAAAGCCGAAAAGTAGATATCAACGTCATTTTTTCTTTTCTCTATAATAATAAGATCGCGTTCTTCATTAAAATTCTGAATAAAATTGTCAAAATTAGTAACTTTACGTTGAAACTTTGCGACATTGGCCTTTACTTCCTCCAAACTCTGTTCCATTTTTATAGAGTCGATTGTATATCAACATGAGCAATTAAATTTCTAAATTGATAGGGAAGAAAATAAGAATGCAAAGACGGAAATAATATATAAAGGAATATTGGTGGCTTATTTTTGCTAACCTTGATGTTTTCTGATGTTTAGTAGTTGGTTGATAGAACGTTGAATTCAAGATTCACTCTTGACAGCTTGGCGTTGAAATCGTCATTTTCAAACCCGATTTCTCTACTGTAAAAAATAACCTTTTCACTGAGAAAACAATATATTTGAATGAATCATAATTAGCTTTGTCGTACAGTCAGCCAAAAATTATGTTTGATTTAAACATAATAATTTTGATGCAATACATAATAAGTTTGGTTCAATAAAAGTTAAGTTTAATATAATAATAAAATATGTTTAAATTAAACATATTTTTTGGTTGACTGATTATGTTTTGTTTAAAAAGTTTTTTGTTTTTTCTCAGTGTTTAAGTAAACTTCATTTTTAAATAATATTGAAAAAACTTACCTTTCGATTGCAATAATTTATTTTCAAATAAAACTGACTGATTTTTGGAAAATTGAATATTAATTATCAAAAATTAATGTCAATTTTTAAAATATAAAAAAATTAAACTTACTATTGCAAAGAGCATGAGAAACCTTTTAGAAACATATTCAACAAAATGTTCCCTATTACATGTGCAGAAACAATTGATAAAATAGGCGGGGTTTAGCAAAAGGGTTTTTCAAAACCCCCCTCTACCCCCTCCAAATTTTTGAAAAAGTTAAAATAATGGTTTTTGAGTTACATTATACATGTGCGAGTATACATGTGCATATCTGGTATGCATATGTGTGAGTATACGTATATGAGCGATTCCATGTTAAGTGATCAAGGTGGAGAAAAATTTTTCTCCAATCGTAGAAAAACTTAGGGCTTTTGTAGTACTCATAGATAGTAATTTTTCGTGAAAATATTTTTTTACCAAGTCCAATATTTTCCGAGGGGGAGGGGGTTAAATTTTTGTGTTTTTCAGTACAATGCTTATTTCAATAATTTTTTACTCTTAAACAATTAAACATACAAATTTGACAAAGTACATTTTGGAAAGGTTTTTTCATGCCCTTTCGATACTTAGTTACATTTTGTAATTTTTTGAAAGAAAAATATCTTTCTTTTAAAGAGTTCTTCGCTATTTCCTGAGTATCCAAAAAAAGTTCTCCCACTGCTGCAGTGATTGCGGCCTTCTCAGTAACTGAAATAAAACAACCAAAATGATTATTAAACTAGAAGATATTTGCCGGAGTTTAGAAAAAAGCTTTTCAATTTCGCCTAAAAAATCTGATGGTTATTGGCATCCTAAAATTTTATTTATCATCCAATCAAAAAACTGAAGCCTCATTGTACGGGGAAAATAATACTAAATAAGCCAAAATAAAACGCGTTTAAAGATAAAAGTATAGATTTTATTACAATAAATTAATAAATATTATATGTATGGGGCATTTCATGTCAAGTGATCAAGGTGGAGAAAAATTTTTCTTCAATCGTAGCAAAACTTAGGGCTTTTGTAGTACTAATAGATAGTAATTTTTCGTGACAATATTTTTTTACCCAGTCCAATATTTTCCGAGGGGGTTAAATTTTTGTGTTTTTCAGTACAATGCTTATTTCAATAATTTTTTACTCTTAAACAATTAAACATACAAATTTGACAAAGTACATTTTGGAAAGGTTTTTTCATGCTCTTTCGATTGAAAATAAGCATTTTGAAAAAAAATCAAAATTAAAAATAAATTTCAATTTTTGGGGGAGAAAGACCCAATTTTTTTTTAAACGAAAGCTGAGGTTTTTTCCTAAAAGGACATATAAATGGTAAAGTGGGACTAGATTGTTTAAATATTGAAAAAAAGAATTTTCTCCTAAACGGAGCTTAAAACCGGGTTTTGAGCGCTCCGGCGAGTAGAAACCACATTTTTTCAATGTTTAAACATTCTAGTCCCTCTTTACCATTTATATGTCCTTTTAGGAAAAAACCTCAGCTTTCGTTTAAAAAAAATCGTATCCATCTCCCTCAAAAATTGAAATTTAATTTTGAATTTTTTGTGTACTCGGAGAGGTTTTCTACAGTTTCCCTCTCCACTGGCAAGAAAACCCATTAGACGGGTGGTCCAGGCAAATGCGAGTATTCCTAATTTTCAAAGACGTTCTGTAGGCTCAAACTTAGTATTAAGAATTGTATATAAGAAAAACTTTGTATAGCAAGAAATTGTAAGGAACACTTTTATAGCCAAGTATGTAAGGCTGGAGACAGGTGTATAAACCAATAAATAAATATTGAAAAAAATGTACACTCGTACATGTGTATATTGGGAATGGCTAAACTGCGATACGCTACCTGTTGGCGGAACTTTAAATTAATCGAAGTAGGTAAAAAAGTAAACAATCCCATTAGAAAGGTTAAAAAAATTTTGTTGTAGAGTATTTTCTAAGTTATATTTTAAAAAATTTATTTCCATTACACGATATATGGATAAGGAAGAAACTGAAGTGTCGTCATTTGCAATAAAATCGCCGGCAAGCAAAATATTTTGCTGTGTTTATGGGTGTAAAAGTACACCGCATAAAGATCCTAACCTCAGTTTTCACTACTTTCCGAAAAAAACCAAAATAAAGTAAATAATGTTAGCAAAATAGGAATTGACGAAATAATAGACAGGAGAATGTTATGGGAAATAAAATTAAAAATGGAGAAAAAGGTGACAATCTCAATGAGAGTTTGTTCTTTGCACTTTGTGCAAGAAGATTTTACGTTACTGTCACAACCGGGTAAGTGAATAAAGTACTGTATTTTTCTAAATAAACAAAAATTAAATTTTTACAATGACATATAATTTTATTAATATAATTATGTTTAATATTATTATTTGCAAGCAAAATGCTAAAAACGTTATCGAATTCCAATAGCCGGTGTCACTTCCTCGCTCACAAAATATAATATGCCCGGCGTTTAAAACTTTTCACCCTTCACAAAATTTCTACACGCGGGTGTCGACTTTGAAAAAAAACAAATTTCACTTAAAGTGAGACGCATTTTAACTTATCTTTATTTAAATTTTAAAAAACACACGTGTCCCTTGCTTTAGTAACAAAAGTTACCTACTTCGTAAGCCATATTTGTTTCATGACGTCACAATCACAATCTAATTTTAATGACAAAAAACACTTTAAAAAACTGCTTTTTTTTGTTTAAACAATTACAACTTTTTATGATTAAATTTAAATTAAAATTTTATTTCTGATTCTAAAAGAGGACACTCAAATCTAAAAAAAGCCTATGTCCCGATTTTTCTAAATTTGTAACTCGTAGAACGGAAAGCTCAAACTTGTACAAAGAAATACGGACATTTGGGACTAAATTGGTTAAATTAAAGCTTGAATTGTCCACTACAAAACCCATATCCGTAAAACAAAAAAAAATAAAATTTTTTTTTTAAAATTAGGTTGAAGTTACCAAAAATGTGTATTTTTGGGTTGCTTTAATGGATTTTTAAAAATTGTCTTGGATTCGTTTGGAAATTGTTACTCGGGAGTTTTTGGGGTCGCTGATTACGAATCCGATATTAGTTTTCAAAAATTCAAAATGGCGGATCCAAGATGGCGGATGACAAAATTTATAATTGATCGGATTTGCTTGAAAATTGTTACTCGGATGTTTTTAGGGTCGCTGATTACGAATCCTATATTCGTTTTCAAAAATATGTCGAGTTTTACATTTAATTTTAATTTTTATGTTTTATTTATACTTATTTAAAACTTTTTTTTCGAATTCTATATAAAAAATAAGTAAATACGTGTTTTTTAATTTTTTTATGTAATCAAAATTATAAAAGTTATGATTTTTTAAAATTTAACGTTTTCAGATGCATAGAATTTTTGAAACACTTTTTTCTCCATTATACGAGAAGATAAAAAATAATGTAATATATGAAAATGACTGGTTTCTTCTTTAATATTTCAAATATGTAATTTTAAATTATATCAGTCGTTGCTGTAATGTATTAAAATTATGGATAATAATTTAATTAATTAACAATAAAATTAAACGTAAAATATTACACAAGAAATTTGTAACCTTTAAAGTTTGGTAGTGGATCCCCTTCTTCCTACTTATTGTTCAAGTAGTGAGGTGAGAATCTCTACTGTTTGGAAATAGTGGATTTTAAGGTTTTGGAAATGTTGTGTAGATGTTAATAAAGTTAAACAAATTTACAAAATAATGAGAATATATTATTACTTCTAAATCCTAATACAATTATCTAAATTTCCCTTTTTTTACTTTATTTTATAGATTACAATATTTATCTTCTTTTAAGTATGTAATTCTACACAATATCTATTTTCTGCTACGTAATGTATTTATGTGCGTGTTTTGTATTTTGTTTAGTGTGTAAAACAACTTAGCTCACCTTTGTCATATATATTTATATATTTTCTTTTAGTTTAGTTTCATTTAGTTTATTTCCTTTGTGTTGTAACGCGTTTGCACTTTAATATTTCACTTTTCATTTCTTACTTTAGTCACTTTATTTTATAACCATTTATTTATTCACTTATTTTATTACTTAATTCTTTATCTTGGGGTCTATTACTCAGACCTTCAATTTAATTAAACAAACAAGGGCTTCGTACAATAACTTTATCTGACACTATAGCCCTAACTCTCCGTCTTGGTCACGACGAGACACACAGGCAAATGCCCAGATTTCCCTGTGTCAATCGATTTTATTAATCGACATTACAGTGGTAAAATCATACATTAGTTTATTGCACCTGCTCGTTGCCAGGCGCTTTTCTGCAACTTTGCAGTTTTAGGCAGTGGTGTGATTATGGTTCATTAACCTAGACACACCACTCCTTAAGTTTTACAATACATTGGTATCTAAAGCCTCATTCTTTTAATTAAAGTTAAATTCTTATTCTTTTTCAATGTAAATTTATAAAAAATGTGAAATATAATTAACTGCAATAATTGAGAGATATTATATTTTATTAATATTTAAACTCTTTTTAAACGAGATTATAACGAAAAGATGAACTAAGTATGTTTCGTTATTGTGTTTAACATGGATATTTGTATTAGTATTAATATTTTCTTATAAACATTATATTTATATTTTGTTATCACGAAGGGATATTTAGTGACGAAGTCGGTTCGTCACAGTTGCACAGTGATTTATTCGATTTTTACTCTTTTTCAAAGATTAACTTTTAAAAACAAAGAAAACGAATGTTTCGTGGTTAATTTCTCAATTTCTTACTCTAAAATCTGTGCAACGACTGATATAATTTTAAATAAAATTTGAACCTTAAAAAAACCGCTATGGCATAAGTGGAAAAAATTTCTTTATTTATCAGTGGTTTTGATGAAAGAAAATAATCGAAAATAAGCTCAACGGCGTCTAAAATATGCGAGAAAATTTTCAAATGAGTATAAATAAAACATAAAAATTAAAATTAAATGTAAACCTCGACATATTTTTGAAAACAAATATCGGATTCGTAATCAGCGACCCAAAATCAGCGACCCCGTCAAAAAATACTTCGGAAACCACTATCATATCTCATAAAAAAGTAAGCCTTTTTTTGTTCTGACTTTAGAATAATATACTGTATTTCCTTCATGTTCGATAGCCGTCAACAACATTTTTTCTACGCTGCCCAGCTCTTACCACAAGGAAGAACCTTTTTGCACTCGACATTATACAAAGAAAATAATGGCAGATTAGGTAGGGGAGTGCTGTTAGGGTTGGACAGGTGTTAGGGTTGAGCTATTGCGTTTATTTTGTTTTATCACACTAGCGCCATCTGTTTTTGTACTTAAATTCTTTCTACTAATGCGAGTCAACTTTTCACATGAGTTACAGTCAAGTATACGAACGTATACTTTTGTTTTTTGCGATTAATTGTTGTACGCTCAACAGAAACTTTTTTGTGGTGTCAAAAAAAGAGAAGTAAATGTAGAAGAATTATGCCAAAGACAAAGTAAATTTATTGAAATTGTTTATTAAGATGTTATACGAAAATGTGAAAAGAAATTTGGGGTTTTGTGTGACGCGTTTGTGTTCTGTGTGGGTTGTCGCAAAACGACGCGTGAGTTAGGGTTGAGCCAGGCGGTATCGTCAGGGTTAAGCCGCCCAAAATATTGCTATTACGAAGCGTACTTGCAACAGAAATTCATTTTTTGACTTAAGGAGGTGTCAAAAACTTTATTTCTAACGAAAAAAGAGGAAAAAAGTTTTTTCGAAAATCTTTTTTTTATTGTTTTAATTTAAAAATGTTTGATTTCATTCTTAATAAATAAAATATCTAATGTTATGCAAATATTCACAATATGGAATTTTATTTTAATTTCATGGTTCCTTTCCTCATTTTGAAGTGTCATTCTATTATTTAAAGAACATTTTTAACCATTTATCTAAATATTTCATTGGTTTTCTACAGTGGCTCAACCCTTACACCCATGCTCAACCCTTACAATATTTGTTTTTTTTGAAATTGCTTATAACTTTGAAACTTTTGGCCGAATTTTTTTGCAATGTACAGCAAAAACATTGCATTTGAGTTGATCTTTCCAACAAAATGCGCGAAAACGTGAAATTCGCACTGCAGAGGAAGTTATGAAGAAAATTCAAAACTATGTCCAACCCTGACAGCACACCCCTATATGGGGGATTTCGCGTCAAGTGATCAAGGGCTCTTTTGGTGCAATGTTTATTTCAATAATTTTTTACTCTTAAACAATTAAACATACAAATTTGACAAAGTACATTTTGGAAAGGGTTTTTCACGCTTTTTCGATTGGAAATAAGCATTTTGAAAAAAAAAATTTTTTGACCCAAAAAAATCAAAATTAAAAATAAATTTTAATTTTTGGAGGAGAAAGACCCAATTTTTTTTTTTTAAACGAAAGCTGAGGTTTTTTCCTAAAAGGACATATAAATGGTAAAGAGGGACTAGAATGTTTAAACATTGAAAAAATGGGTTTTCTACTCGCCGGAGCGCTCAAAACCCGGTTTTAAGCTCCGTTTAGGAGAAAATTCTTTTTTTCAATATTTAAACATTCTTGTCCCACTTTACCATTTATATGTCCTTTTAGGAAAAAACCTCAGCTTTCGTTTAAAAAAAAAATTGGGTCTTTCTCCCCCAAAAATTGAAATTTATTTTTAATTTTGATTTTTTTTTCAAAATGCTTATTTCCAATCGAAAGAGCATGAAAAAACCTTTCTAAAATGTACTTTGTCAAATTTGTATGTTTAATTGTTTAAGAATAAAAAATTATTGAAATAAGCATTGTACTGAAAAACACAAAAATTTAACCCCCTCCCCCTCGGAAAATATTAGACTAGGTAAAAAAATATTTTCACGAAAAATTACTATCTATGAGTAGTACAAAAGCCCCAAGTTTTGCTACGATTAAAGAAAAATTTTTCTCCACCTTGATCACTTGACATGAAATGCCCCATACATATAATATTTATTAATTTATCGTAATAAAATCTATACTTTTATCTTTAAACGCGTTTTATTTTGGCTTATTTAGTATTATTTTCCCCGTACAATGAGGCTTCAGTTTTTTGATTGGATGATAAATAAAATTTTAGGATGCCAATAACCATCAGTTTTTTTAGGCGAAATTGAGAAGCTTTTTTCAAAACTCCGGCAAATATCTTCTAGTTTAATAATCATTTTGGTTGTTTTATTTCAGTTACTGAGAAGGCCGCAATCACTGCAGCAGTGGGAGAACTTTTTTTGGAAACTCAGGAAATAGCGAAGAACTCTTTAAAAGAAAGATATTTTTCTTTCAAAAAATTACAAAATGTAACTAAGTATGGCCCTTAATAGCTAGCATCCCCACCCGCCCGTATCAGAATATAGAACATTTAATAAAAGTCCAAAAAAAATCATAACTTGAACAATTTTTGACCATATAATTTGTTATTGGTCACAAATTAAAGAGAGATTAATACTCTTTAATGTGTAAATACTGCACATGTTTTTCATTAATTTGTAATAGCCTAAGGAAGAGAACCTACCATATGGCACTCTTCGCACTCGAAATATTATTTGTTGTGTGCTGGTGTATTATGGAATTTTCAAAAGTCAGAAAAGTAGACTGTATTTCTCAGACTCTAACTTAGTTTCTATTTAAGAAATAGTTTTGAACTTTAGCTCATTTTACACAAAATTTTATAAGTTTTTCAATGGTTATTTTAAAAATTTTCTAGACTTATTTTTAACTGAAATATTATCAAAAAATGAGAGGCATGCATATAATACGAATTTTGTAAGAGGATTGACAATTCTGGGCGATACTGTACTTTCAAAAATATTGGTAGATTTTACTAATTACTAATTATTTATAAGAATTGTTTATAACATTTAGGGTCAGCCGGGGTAAATCCGAACGCTAATTATTTCAGCTTAATTAAAATTTAAAAAAATAAGTTAGACATGAAAATTTTAACCTCAGATCCTCTTCAAGAGATTCTAAGTATTATCCCATTTCCAATATATCATTGGATTCGCTCGAAAATCGTTAGTCGGGGGTTTTCAGGGTTGCTGAATACGAATTGGGCATCAGAGCTTCATCGTTCAGAATGGCGAAAACCCCCAAGTAACGATTGTCGAGCGAAACCAATAGATTTTTTAATTTTCGTCCGCCATATTGGATCCGCCATTTAGAATTTTTAAAATCTGACTTCAAGTTCGTATTCAGCGACCCCGAAAACCTCCAAGTGGCAAGATTTAAACAAATTTGATCATTTACAAAAATAAGTTTTAGGAAAGTCTGCCATTTTGAATTTAAAAAATTTGACTTTTATTTTTGTATTTACATTCAATCACTCCAAAATACTTTCTGTACTAAGTTTTGCAAAAATCCGTTATGATTTGATAAAGTTATTGAAGGTTTTATTTGTGTAATGCATTTTAATTTTTAACGTGTTTGATTTTTGTATTTATATATGATGCATTATTACGTAATAGGTTTATTATCGTATTTTTTGAGTTTTTATATAAGTTTAACAATTGCAATACTTTAAATTTATTTTCCTTAAGATTTTTCTGAAATACAGTGGCATTCGTATGTACCCCGGTATTTTAGGAAAGTTGCAAAGTATCTGGGTAAATACGAACGCTAAGTTTCCTGTGATTGTAATTTATCAAAAATTTTTTCCACCCATAAAATTGTTATATGGAAGTAAAGCAACAACTTCATGTACCAGAATACCGGTAGTATTGTCTTCTAAAAGAAATAACTTATGTTATTGTTGAATCTTACTAAAAGCGTTCGGATTTACCCCGGCTGACCCTATATACATTGTTCACAAATTTTTTATAAGCATTAGATACTTTAGTTTCCTGTTTAATGACAGAAGAAAGCTAGTGGGATAGAAAAGAAGTTATTTTCCACTCTAAAAATATTTTTTTATAACAATTGTATATAAACATTGTTTATAACATTTTTAAATATTGTTAAATAATGTTAAATGAAAGTTTAAACCTTTAGCATCATTTTGATTACAAGAGAACGTAATATAAGCAAAAAATAATTTTTTTCTAGGATTCTATTTCATGTTTTGCAAATTGTTTATAACATTCTTAAACATTGTAAAATAGTTTTAATTAAGTTATTAACTTTTATTATTCATTTTTACTGCAAAAAAAATCAGAATTGATAAAAATAAAAATTTGTTTACTATTTTGGCCCACAGATTTTAAATTGTTTATAAAAAATGTTTAAATTATTGTTAAATAATATCAGATAACAATATTTTTTGTTAAAACAACATTTTTTTATTTAAATAAAGCATAAATGTTAAAAAAGTAATGTTAATATTTTTTAACAATATTTTTCCAAATTTCAATATTTTGGCGGCCATTTTGAAGGCACCATTTTGAAATTAGAAAAAAAAATTTCGGCATTATGCCTATTTGATAGTCCCAACATTTTGGACGCGATATTTTCTTGTCCCGGATTTTTCCCAACCGAATTCGAGTAAATAATCTAATTTTAATGACAAAAAACACTTTAAAAAACTGCTTTTTTTTGTTTAAACAATTACAACTTTTTATGATTAAATTTAAATTAAAAATTTCTTTTTGATTCTAAAAGAGGACACTCAAATCTAAAAAAAACCTATGTCCCGATTTTTTCCAAATTTGTAACTCGTAGAACGGAAAGCTCAAACTTGTACAAAGAAATACGGACATTTGGGACTAAATGGGTTAAGTCTATGTAGAAGTTTTTGGCGCGTCAGGTTTGGGAAAAAAAAAATATTGAAAACGTTCAAAAACACGTTTTTTGGGGTCTTTACCCCCTCTTTTCTCAAAATCCTGACGTGATGGCCAATTTTTGGACCCGGGATCGTGTTCAGCAACAAAAAATACTTCGGAAACCACTATCATATCTCATAAAAAAGTAAGCCTTTTTTGTTGACCTGTGTAATTAATAATTAATTTGTGATTAGCAACATTAAATACACTTTTGTTTGTCTTTTTTAAATAATGCAAATGAGAAAACATTTAAATCATTCGATTGCTTCTCCGCATCCAAAAACATCTTTGACATGACGAAGAATAAGAATTTATAACTTTTATTTTACTTCGAATTTTGCAATAATATTTTAGGAAAGTATTCTTGACACTATAAGAAATCCGAAAATAAAAACAAAAAAAATTGATTTTTTTGACATTTTGAACTGGAATTTCCTCTTAATACAAACGTGATTTTTTATTTTTTTCCTTATATAATAAGGAAGAGGCATTCAGGTCACAACAACCATTAAATGTTCTTCCGTATAGTATTAAGTTCTACTTGGGTTACGGATAGTATGCGAGTACTGAAGTTTATAGGAAAGATGATTGTTGAATTTGTCGTCTTTCTGTTGGTTACTAGTATTAAAAGTATGTAGTCAGACCTAACAAATTCTTTTTATTCACTGTTGTTTAGTGTAGTAAGAGTCAATTTTATTGCAACGAAACATTTTTAATACTTTTTGTAATTTTATCAGTAGAAAAGGTAGTTTTAGCCAAACAAACACTGCATTTAACATTAAGATATTTGTGTATTTACATAAAAGTATACAGAATTTTTAACGAAAACATAAATCTTACGAAGGTGTATTTTTGTAGAAAAGAAATTTCTCGTGAAAATCAGAAGTTTATTTTATAGTCTATGAAAGTAGATGTGGTCACTATGTATAGTATATAACATGTGATTTAAAGCCAAGGTGTAATGTTTCAATGGTACATTTTTGTAGCCACTATAAATGAGAGAGGAAAAATATCACGAGCAACGACGACGAAGTATATAAATCGACGAAGCGCAGACAATAAAGTTCGCGGGTGTAAAGTCGTGATTGAATACGAGAAAAGCTTTAAAAACAGCTGCTAAAAAGCAGTGGGATATCACACCTATTATTTTTCCAACATTACACTTAATGTCCTTTCAATATCTCCCCAAAAAATCCTTTGATCCCTCGTAAAGAGTTCTCTTCCGCTATTCATTTGCCATCTTTACCTTTTTCTACTCCGACATGCAGGTATATCTACATTGGTGTATTCTCATTTTTTTAACATCGTAAACACTTTGACTCAAGTTTTATTCTCAGAATACAGGTTTTTTATAGTATTTTTTATTTCGATGCACGGAAAAAATTAGTTGCTGAAATTTTCCTCGACTTTGTAGAAAACTTTCGGATATTTTGAAAATTAAAAATCTCAAATATTTCTCTTCAACATATTTTAGAATTTTAAAGAGTATTTCAGTATACGTTAAGGAGTATTTTACAATTATTTTTAATTTATTAGATGAATAGAAAAATGATAATATTTAATTAAAATAATAATTAAGCCAATAAAATTATTTTCTGTTCATTATTGTAAAAACTTATTTCACAATTAATAATTATATTTTATACACTACCGGTCAAAATTGAGAGACCACCCATTTTCAGATGATTGAAAAACATTTTAAAACAAAAATTGTATGGAACCTAAAATTTTTTTATTTTTAATTTTGAAAGATGTTAAAATTTTAAAGAGAACAAGATGTTTTAGAAGTCGTTTGGCAAATATTTAATTTAGATATTTTTAAAAAATCGTCATTTTCAATGTTTTACAAAAATTTGAATAACTTCTAAAATAATGTACGCTTTTTAATGATCTTAGGCTTATTTTAAAGGTCATTTGTTATACTATAAGAATTACTTATAGGCATTAACGTGTAATTTTTTTCCTAGAAAATGCAGGCCGTCAAACTTGGACCCAAAAAATTCAAAAAATTTGGAACAATTTTTCTGTACTAAAAACTATTCTAAAAAATAGTTAAAACATCATATGGTGTAAATTTTTCAAGAAAATTTAATAAAAAAAATACGTTTGAATTTTAAAAATTATATTTCTGTTAATAAGAATGTTCCAAATTTTTTGAATTTTTTTGGTCCAAGTTTGACGGCCTGCATTTTCTAGGAAAAAAATTACACGTTAATGCCTATAAGTAATTCTTATAGTGTAACAAATGACCTTTAAAATAAGCCTAAGATCATTAAAAAGCGTTCATTATTTTAGAAGTTATTCAAATTTTTGTAAATCATTGAAAATGACGATTTTTTAAAAATATCTAAATAAATTATTGGCCAAACGACTTTTGAAATATCTTGTTCTTTCCAAATTTCATCATCTATCAACAAATGAACAGAGAAAAATTTTAGTTTCAATAAATCTTATGTTTTAAAACGTTTTTCATTCGCCTGAAAATGGGTGGTCTCTCAATTTTGACCGGTAGTGTATATACTCACAAAAAGATTTTAATCCTCCAATATAATTCACAAACACTGTACACAAGAATTTGCAAATGAACGGTGTTAAAATGACTGCAGGTTGCGTTTATCGGTTTATAAAAAGTCCTCGATTTTTTTTAGAGAATTTCTGCTAAAATCATAGAGTATTTCTATAAGTTTATAAAGTATTTTTTCATATCCGAGAGTCTTCGAGTGGTAGCTGAAAACTTCAGCGACTAATTTTTTCCGTGTTTTATTTATAAAACTTATATTTAATAAAATTATAGAAATATTTTATTAATTTTGATTTCAGATTTAAATAATATATGCTCATCTACTACTCGCAAAAATGACAATTACCAATTGCAAATGAAGATTTGTTATTAATATTTGTACTGAATGCCTCATATGCATTTTTGATTAATGCCAAACTGTAGATTTAGTGTTAATTTTCATTTCTCTACCAAGTTCGATGATTGATTATTTCGCTTTATTATTCAACGATAATTACAATTTGCAACTTTCCGTTTTATCGCTTGAATAAAAAATAGAACATGTCAAACAAAATTATAATTAATATATAAATATAAATTAAATAACATAATGTACATAGAGCATTCAAAAATGTAAATTTAAATGATTTATACGTCATTTTTTCAAATATTTAATCATTTAGTTGCGTACTTGAAAATTGGAAGTTTTTTAATAAAAATTTATGATACAATATTATACCTTATTGCTTTTATTGTTTTATTAAAATACTTTGCGAGGTAATAACACATACATCGACAATAAAGCGCTTTTTATGACTTTTTGTAAACTATAGCAATTTTATGCATTAATGCTCGATTGATCGACACATTTTTGACAATTAAAAACATGTTTTAATTAAAATGTCAACTGGGTTAACTCAATTTCCGCGACGTTTCTGATCGGATAAAAAAATATCACAAGCAAACAGCTGCCTAAAAAAATTGCTGATGATTTGCATCCCCACAGCACCGAAATTTTCCTAAATATTTATTAAATATTTACTTGCAATATTCGGCATATGTAACTGAGAAGATTAGTGAAAATTGTTTAAAGATTTATATGTCCCAATTAAATAAGTGTTTAGCGCGAAACTTTCCTGAACATTTTAATTAAATCTTCGCCTAATTATAATTATAATTCGGCGAAATTTTCAGTAAATTCCGAATATTGCAAGTAAATATTTAATAAATTTTTAGGGAAGTTTCGGTGCTGTGGGGGCAGTTGTGTTTGCCTTTTTTCCCAGTCACAGACTTTGATATTTTTTCAGCTCTTCCTTTACTTTACATAATAATAATAAAATATTTGAAAAAAATAGTAAAAAATATTAAAAATTAAAAAATTTTTTTTTAATTATTTAAAATATTTAATTTAAAATTTATCTTATTTAAAATTTTTAGACATTATTTTTAATAATAAAAATACATTAACTAAATACAAAATAAAAATATACGTTTTATTTCTGTTAAATTAAACACTAAATATACGCTGTATTATGAAAAACCAGAGCTTTTTAATCATAATTTCAAGTACTAGTTACCAAAAAAATTAGCTAGAGAATATTTAGCGTTTTATATGGTTAGAATAACTAGAAATTTAGTTATTTTAACTAGACATTTTTAGAAAAGTCATTGTTGCTTCCTTATGAGGAAGCTTTGCATTCGTGGCGATTTTCAATTTTTCAAAAGAAGGTTATATGGACTCATTTTTGTCTAGAACATATGTATATTAAATTCTGAGCAAATGTCCAGATGAATGTGTGTGTATGTGTGTGTGTATGTCACAAAATGTTGTGTACAAAATATCTCGGACAAATTTTATTGAATTGTCCTGAAATTTTGCAGGTTCATTGCAGTCATTAATTCCTAAAATCTGATAAAAGGATTTCTGAATACATCTACAAAAATTTTTTTTACAATTTTTTCTAAATTTGAAAAAAAATGGTATTTTTTTAAATAACTTTTTTAATTTATTAATATTTTCTTTAATTCTCGTCAAAATTATGTTTCTGACATTAAAACGAATCGATTTCTCTACACAGAAAAAAACCTGACTCATTTTTGTTGCAACTCATTTGGAAGTCGGTCTCTAAATGAGTGATCAACAACTTCAAGTGACTCGAAATGAGTAATCGGCAACTTCAAGTGAAGTGTTTTTTTGTGTTTCGCATGTTTTGTGTTACATGGTTGCCCATCACTGTCAGTCAATTCACATGTGTGTCTAACCTAAAAAAAAATTTTATTTCTTATAAATGCAATAAATCGACTACAAGCATTCATGTTTTGACAAGTGCAACGTATTTATAAATTATAAACAATTATTTTAATTCATATTTTTATGAATTATTCTTAGTTTTTCCAATGTGATTGTAATTTTATCGTAAAAATAAAATGATACCCCTTTAAACTCATTTTGAGTCTTTTCCCTAGAAACTCAGAACGAGTCGAAGGGGTATAATTTTTGTTTTAGTTCAAAATGAGTCTCATATGCGACTCATTTTAAGTTCTGTTTTTTTTGTGTATATAAGATACATATTTCATCAAAATGTATAAAAGTAATCGCTATTTATATTTTTCAAAAAAAGGTAAAATTTTGATTTTCTTTAGATTGTTAAAATTTTACTTTAAAATAATTACTATTCAATAACACAGAAAAAAACTGAACACAAAATGAGTCAGAAAAGTGACTCATTATGAGCTGCAACAAAAATAAACCTCCTAAATGGCGCCACGTTCTATGTCATTTAACATAGACTCATTATGAGTTGCAACAAAAATGAGTCCAATTTTTTTCTGTGAAAAGATTAAAAAATTGGTGCATATTATATTGAGGAAGCTAAATATTCGTGGAATAAACAACTTGTTTTTTATTATGTTGTTAATTTGTATAGTTGACTCTATTTAACTTCACATTTGTTTGATATTTTACTATCTATATTCCATAAAAAATGTATATAACTTACTTTTATAAAGGAAACAATTTAAGTGAGAAAGTTCTCATATGGTTTGTGCTAATTTTCCACTTCATCAATCACTTCCACTGTCTCTTATTCTGTCGTTAATTTCGCTGGGCACGTTCAGTAATATTTCATCTGTCAAAAAATGGTCGAGAGGTGCTAGCAAAAAAAGGGGTTGTTTTTCTTAATTGCCCCGTAAAACATTACCAAGTGGAAACACTTTCATGTATCTGCTCATGAGAAGAATTTCATAAATCAAAAAATTAATTGAAGAAATAAAGAAAGAAAAAATATCTCTTGACATTTTTCTTTTTGAAACAAAAATTTCTCAGATTTTCAAAAATGTTATGAATTTTAACCAAACTTACACAAAATATAGCTAAATATAATATGTAAATGGAAATAAAATTATAATAAAGAATTTTCAAAATTCTAACAAAAAAAATTTTTAATTTTTTTGAAACTACTTTTTAGTTGATTTGGCCAGTTATTTGAATTTTCTAATGTATATATTCAGATTCATTGTTATTTCTCCTTTATTTTCAATAAAAAAATTCTTTGAAGACTTAAATAGATTTTGAGATTTTAGTGGGAGCACGCCACATTTTTCAACCAAACTTAATAAAAAATTTCTTTTTTTAAAGCTTATTAGATTGCGTATCTACTCATTAAGGTTAATTTTTAATACCGTAATTTAAGGCTATTACCCTGCAAAATCAAGTGTCTCATTTTGAGACGTTTTGTCCCCATATTTGAAACACGTAGATGTTTTGTGTCCACATATTTGAAACAGATAGGTGTCTCATTTTAAGACATTTCAAGTGTTTTACATATTTAGCAATGCATTTTGAGACACGTTATGTGTTTCTAGTATTCGTCTCACGGTAAGAAAACGTTTTATGTGTTTTATACGAATTGAGTTACTTTAAATGTTTCAAAATGAGACACAAGATAAAATTAAATGTCTCAATATAAAACAGATTTTGTATCTCAATGGTGTAAACGCTTAAAACAACTCATTGTGAGACACTTGTGAGATATCAGTTTTTGCAGTGTAGGAACAGATTTCAGCTTTAAAGACTTACAACTTTTTTGTGTATTGAAATATTGCCTTATTTTTTTCCTTTTCTTGATCTTGGAGAGCACTTTAAAGGATTCTATTATTGTTTTAATTAAAGCTAGAATTTTTAGCAAAAAATACCAAAAAGACGCATTTTTTGAAATTATAAAATGGGGCTATAAGGAACAAGGTGGTAAAATACATTAAAAAAGGTATTTAAAGTTATAAAAGTAATTGTTTATTGCTCTAAAGTTTATTAATAATTTGAAATAAATAAAAAATTAAACTAATTGAACAAATTTACGTTTTAATAATTAGTAATATCGTCAGATAATTGCGACAACGGTGTCACTGGTTATTACCTGCTGTCGATCGAGTGACTCGTCGTGACGTGGTTGATGGGCGGCCTCGTTTCTTTGTTGGTTGAGGAGCAACAATCTGTGACGGTCCCGCTTGAGGCGATTGCGATCGTAAATCATTCGAACTGATGCTTTTGCCTGGAGCAACATTCAATTTCTTCTTGCGTTGTTTTTGGGTGGCAGCTGACGGTCTTAAGTGTTGCAAAAATTCCTTGAATGACGAGTCTAAGGTTTCCTCCTGATTCTGACAGGTCTGCATTGCGATTGGGTTGTAACTCGGAAGTTGTCAAAGCATTTCCGATCGATTGATCGGATAAATTCCGCATTTGCGGAAACCGCTCACAATACTTGCAGATGCTCGGTCATTCATGTTCAGACTACTTATTAATGGACGCAAAAGTATAGGAAAGACAGATTTGGGAATGGATGTCTCATTTTATCCTTCTTTTTGTTTCCATTCGGTGAGAATGGTACGCCAGCTTTGCTTCATGGGTGCAAAAAAGGCGACATCAACCGGCTTTAGTAAGTGCGTTGAATTGCTGGGTAGGAAGACAAAGTGAATGTTGTGTACTTCGCACAATTCGATGGCTGCTAGCGAAATATGCGAACTGAGATTGTCGCCAATGACAACTTTCTTCCCTGAAACGTAAAAAAAATTAAAAATGAGAAAATAATAGAAAAAGAAAGCTCAAAGTGATAACAAACCTAGTAGGCGATGCAAGTGGGGAATGAGAATGTTTTTCACCCAGTCCAAAAACGTTACGTTGTCAAACCATCCAGAAAGTGTTCGGTTGAAACGCGTTCCAAGAGGTCCTCCTTCGATCCAACTGTTGTATAAGTGTTTCGATTTATACACAACATACGGTGGAAGAAGTTGTCCAGCACCACTGCATACCATCATAATAGAGGTCGAAGTTTTACTAGAATTTAACACCCGTTCAACATATTTAGCTGTTCTCTTCGCAATAACTTTTTTCGGCCGGGATCATCTGTTAGATTTGTTTCGTCATAATTAAATATGTTGGTGGGTGGCACTCCTTCAAGTTCTACGGCTAAATTGTCATAGAATCAATTGAAATCTTCACTTGTAATCGCTGCTCGTGATCGTTATGTATATTATTAGTATTTTTTGAATAAATTATTAGTTCTTTGAATGGTTTGGAAAAATATTTAAAAATTTTTGTGTGGATTTCCAAAGTATCACTGAGCAGGATATTATTTGCATATTTTACGGTTAAGAAAACTTTTTTTAATTTATTAAATAATTTTTTAAATGAACTTACTTAACAAAGCAGTTATTGCAATCTCTGGTAATTGTGGTCTTTTTTTCACCTTCATCGATGGCCTTACCATCAATTGAAGAATTATTTAAGGCATCAATTGAAAATAACTCCAGAAGTATTTTTCGCGCTAAAGTATTTTCATTGTTAGCTCTTGAAATTGACAGTTTTAAAGCAGACTTTTTTATGTAAACACCACTATCGACTCCCAATTCTATTACCTAAATACATTTTTTAAATATATATTTAATACTTAATTAATATTAATTAATAATACTATAAGCAATTCAGTATGTTTCTTTTTAGTTTGTGCATTTAGTAGTTTTAAAAATTTTAAATAAGCCATTTATAAGATTAAAGATTAAAATACCGTCTTGTTATCAAAATTTGCTGCTTTGCACTGCATCATCCAAAGATCATCAATTAGAACTTTATCTTTTTTTAATTTATGTATAGGTGTTGATGATAATGCTGCTGCAGTTTCAGGACACGAATCTTTATTAGTTTCTGCTTGAAGTAAGCTTTCCGGAAAATTAGTAATGTTGATTAACTGCGTTGCAGACAAGTCTTCGTCGTCGATATTTTTCGAAGATGAGGTCGCAATAGGTCGACTGTTAAATGTTAAATCATTTAAAAATTCTATTTCGTTTTCGACAGTAGTTATTGAGACGCTAGACATCGGTTGAGTTGTTGAAAGTGTTGTCCATGACACTTCTTGAGCAAGTTCATTACAATTTGGAGCTGAAATCTTAACAGGAGCTGGCGAATGAATTACTGGTAATTCTTCAGCAGAATTAACATTAGATTCCTGAATGACAATCGGCAATTTCTCAATTTCCAGAAATTCTTTTTCTAAATTTAATCCTGCTAGTTCCTTAATTGAATGAACAACATTAAAAATTATAAAAAATATAATAAATATAAATAAATAATAGTTTAGATGTAACTTTTGTTCAAAGTAAAAACTTTGATCATGGATTTATTTCAAACCAAAATTACATCTAAACTAAAATTTTCTAAATCCAAACAACCAAAACATAACAAATAAATAAATAATGTAATAAATATAAATAAAAAATATAATACATATATAAAAATAATATAATATATTTTAATAAATTATGTTATAAATGTAAATAAATAATATATTATAATAAATATAAATAAATAATATGATAAATATAAACTAAATAAATAAATACCTTCTTAATATTTGAAAGCTCTTCATACACTTCTTTGGATAATGTCAAAGCGTTATCAATTCTTGTTTTAAAATCAGTTACTCTTCTATTCTTCACCAAATTTTCTTCCAACTCTATCGCCATCGCAATATTAGCCCGTCTTCTTATTTCGAGAGATTTTAACCTCTTTTCTTCACATTCTACTTTATCTTTTTCTTTTTTGTCTTTGCTGGTCATATTCCTTTTTTCTATTTCTTTTATTCTTCGATTCATCTCTTTCTATCTGTAAACTGTCTTCGGAATCTAAAATTTCATCTCTATTTTAGTATTTATTTAAAAATAAAAACAATTATAGTATAAAAGATTAAACTTAAGTCAGTGAATTAAAAATAATAATATAATAATAATTATAATTTTTACTATTAATATACTGACCCGATTCCATTATTATAATTCCTTTCCGAATTTTTGGCCTTTCCGCATGCTCCGGAAAAGCAAATTGAACTATTTCGCCGATTTTTAATTCAATTTCTTCGGTTACCAAAATTCCTGCTTTGCTAACAATATAAAAATACCCATCGTTTGCATAGGAATTTAATAAATAAAGATTTTCTTTTTCTTTGGTCGACATTTTGTTGGAAAATACTATAAAATTATATTTTGACAGTTCAGGTGAGTTCTGTTCACAGCTTATTACAGCTGAAGTTAGTTTCAGTTAGAGGTTACTTCTTTTTTATTGTCATGTTTTTTTGTTTATTGTGCATTTTTTAAAAATATTTCGAACTTTCAAATTAATAAAAATTTTATTTATTGTTAGAAGATTATAGTTAAAAACACAATTTTACCAAATGAGATTGCTTTTAATTCAAAATAACTATTTAGTTGGTAGTTTTTCTAACAAGTTTTGATTTATAAAAAAGTTTTTCTAAAAAGTTATGATTTATAATCTTTATTTGTAAACTTCCATCATTTTCATAAAAGTTAGAAAATTGTTAATAAATTGAGATTAAGAAGTAGAAAATATTTTATTTTTCTCAATCACATTTTTATTTACCAAATTATAAGTTTCTTTTTAAAAAAGTAGAAATTCTTTTATAAAATTACTATTTTTTATCCCAATTTGTTAACAAAATTCTAAACTTTGTTAAATATATTTCGAAAAATAATCCCTATAATTTCCATTTGTTAATTACTTTTATTAAAAGAAGCAAAATTAGAAAATCACCTTTAGTAGAAAAAAGTTTTCTAGAAATTCACCTTAATTTAAAAAAAATTAGAAAATAGGTTTTACAAAAACTAACCTAACCATTTAGTTTACGAATTTAATTTTTGTTATGAAATGTAAACATAATTATTATTTTTAAAATTAATTTGTCTTAACATGAAAATATTTTTCTCTTTTACCCTAAACCGTTTACAAATTTTATAAGCATTATAAATAATTATTTTTTTAAGTAGTTGAAAATTGATTAAATAAAATTGGTTTAAATTATGTAGGAAGAATACACAAAATTGACACGCGCTTTTTTACGATTTTTGTTCTAAAAGAAAATATGACTGTTACCATGGTAATATGCATATTAAACGAGAATAATTTTCTGAAGGCAAAATAGAAAGGTTTTTTTCTAAATTGAAATTTTAATTAAAATAAAATATAACAAAAATAACATTCCAATTTAATTAATATGTCATTTGACATAAATCTCAGTACTAGCATCGAGAGTAATAATGATATAATAGAAATTGATCAAGTAAGTTTTTAACCTCTATTTTGAAACAATAAAACTTTCTAACTTTTTAATATCTATTTAAACAGCATTTTTATATTTATTTAAATTAAAAATTACAATATTTTCGAACTTATTTACAAAAAATGCATTAAACTTATGAATGAAATATTTTTTTATAATGAACGTATAATCAATAAGTTATAAATTTCTTAAACATTAGAAAATTGTGTTAAAGTATTTAAATATTAATGAGCTTACTGTAACTATTTAGTTGATTAAATTATAAGTTGTATAAACTTCAATTTTGAAGCAATTTTCTTATAATATGTATATTTAGGATATGAATGATGACGAAACTCTGTCAAATGGAACCTGCTTTTCGTTTTCATCATCAACTTCAGATTTTATGGATCCTTCGAGTATTGCTCCATCTGAAGTGTCAATGTCACTCCCTTCTGGAACGTCTGACGATTCATGGAATATATCTGCTCGTTCTTCCATTGATCCGAGATTTGAAGTGTCAACATTATCATCTACCGAAATAGATAATGATGATCAACGAACCAATTCTCTAAGTTTTCCAGTTAATGCAGCAACACCTTTGATTAATGCTCCATTTGAAGTGTCAATGTCACTCCCTTCTGGAACGTCTGACGATTCATGGAATATATCTGCTCGTTCTTCCATTGATCCGAGATTTGAAGTGTCAACATTATCATCTACCGAAATAGATAATGATGATCAACGAACCAATTCTCTAAGTTTTCCAGTTAATGCAGCAACACCTTTGAGTAATGCTCCATTTGAAGGTTCCGTGTCTTCACATTCTGAAATTTATAATGTTGATATTTTGACGATTTCTACTCTTTCTTCAATTAATGCCGTTCATCCTTGGAGTAATGCGTCAACTGAAGTGGCTACATTATTATCAATTTCTTTGGACGTTGATGATTATAACGATGATGAAGTTCGTGACATTTTTTCTTGGATGCATCAGCCTATTTATGAAAATTCTTCTGTAATAGGAGGTGAAGCTTTATATCGAATCCTCAAATTATATATCGACAATAAATTAACAAAAAAAGCTTTCTGACATTTTAGACACATTAGATTTCCTTCTACCGAGTCCAAACATAATTCCAAAAACAAAGTATAAGTTGTTAAATTTAATTGAACAAGTTCTACCACACTCTAATGCAGACGTTTTCACAAAACATCGAGTTTGTGATAATTGCTTTGAATATTTAGGAAAATGGCTTGATAGTATGGAAATCATAAACTGTCCTGCTTGTAACAGTAGTCAGGTTAATGGTATTTTTATAGATTATTCTATTGAAACTGTCCTACAAGATGCATTTAATGTTCGAAAACTTTATAATTTCATTGATAAATTCGCTGATGATTGTTCCGAAAATAGGCCTGAAAATTTATATGATATGATCTCAGGTTCTGAATTTAAACGTTTAAAAAGGTCAGTTATTCCCGGAAAATACGATTTACTTCTCTTATGGTGTGTAGATGGAATTCCAACAGCCGAAGGTGCTGGCAGTCAGTTATGGCCAATACACGTACAAATAATGAATATTTCTCCATGTCACCGCAGAAGTTTCCAATTTGTATGTGGCCTATATTACTGTAATAGAAACATTAAAACACCTTGCATGAATTCTTTTTTACAACCATTTGCCAATCAATTGCAAAATTTATATCAGAATGGAATTAGTTGGTTTCACTCTGAATTAGGTTGTGAAATTTGCAGCAAGGTAATTGCTCCAGTAGCAACTTTAGATGCTCATGCCAAAGCACCAATTCTATGTTCCATGCTATACAATGGCGAGTACGGGTGTTTTGGATGTGAAAATCCAGGTCGAAGTTCGGAAATACACTACCGTCCGAAATTGTGCGAACGCTAACAGCTCGAGCTATTAAAAAACACACCCGCACAGAAACAGTTATAACTCGGTGAAAAATGAAGCTAGATGCTTTTTTTAAATTGCATTGGAAAGCTTATTAAATTTCCAATGAAATGCCACTATTTTAAGTTGTATTGCATAAAAAGGAAGCGAGATATCATGTTATGAAGTCTAAAAAATAATTATATTTTTTTCGGAATTTCTTACTCTGACTTTGACTCCTGGCACAGTTTAGCAAAGTTTATGAAAAAAATTGTTACTTTTACAGACAATTCATTGTAACCAAAGCTTTAAATAGAGACCAAGAACAGCAAAAAATATTTACGGGTTTCCGAGATATTACAAAAAGAGTCAGACCGCGCAAAGCAGAATTTTCAATCATCAATTTCTCTAATTTGCCGTTGAGTCAATTACTTGTCTGTGAAAAAAGCGTCGAAAATTAATTTTACCAAGTACATTCTTACTGGGATTCACTTTTTAAATATCGATATATAATAAATTAAATTAAAAAATGGATCCCAGTAAGAATGTACTTGGTAAAATTAATTTTCGACGCTTTTTTCACAGACAAGTAATTGACTCAACGGCGAATTAGAGAAATCGATGATTGAAAATTCTGCTTTGCACGTTCCGACTCTTTTTGTAATATCTCGGAAACCCGTAAATATTTTTTGCTGTTCTTGGTCTCTATTTAAAGCTTTGGTTACAAGGAATTGTTTGTAAAAGTAACAGTTTTTTTCATAAACATTGCTAAACTTTGCCAGGAGTCAAAGTCAGAGTAAGAAATTCCGAAAAAAATAGAATTATTTTTTTGTCTTTATAACATGATATCTCGCTTCCTATTTATGCAATACAACTTAAAATAGTGGCATTTCATTGGAAATTTAATAGGCTTTCCAATGCAATTTAAAAAAAGCATCTAGCTTCATTTTTCACCGAGTTATAACTGTTTCTGTGCGGGTGTGATTTTTAATAGCTCGAGCTGTTAGCGTTCGCACAATTTCGGACGGTAGTGTAGGTTCTGGTCATAATTGGGTATTTCCAATCTTGGAGAAAGATCCTCCTCTTAGAACAGCTGAGCGCATGAAAAAGCAAGAAGATATTCTAAAAAAGTATCCGACATTGAAACATTTTAAAGGCGTGAAAGGCTATTCTATTTTATCAAAAATTCCTCACTTTGATAGGGCAAAAGGTTGTCCACCAGATTATTTGCATGCCGTTCTTCTCGGAGTTATGGAAATGCTTATAAGTCTGTGGACTAGCACAAAAAATAACGATAAAGATTATTATTTAAATAAAACTGTTCGTATCGCAATTGATGAATTATTAGATAAGATTCTACCACCAGACAACATATCTAGAACACCGAGAAAATTAATTTATTTGAGCTTTTGGAAAGCCTCTGAAATTAGAGCATTCTTGCTTTTTTATGGACCTGTAATTTTAAAAGGAAGGTTAAATGATAAATATTATCAACATTTTTTATTACTTGTGAGGGCAGTTTACATTTTGCTGCAAAAAAAAATTGATCCCATAGAATTAGATTTAGCAGAGACATTATTGCATATTTTTGTAACAGACGTAGAACAACTTTATGGTCTTAATAAATGTTCCTACAATGTTCACCAATTGGTACATATGGTTAGATATGTGAGGATGTGGGGACCTATTTGGGTGTGGTCTACATTTTCATCTGAGGATGGAAATGGAGAAGTGTTGAAAATAGCACACGGCTCTAAAAACATGGATGTGGAAATTTTTAATACCATAAAAATAATTCACGCTTATAAGGCTATTAAACAGCTCATGAATATTGAAAGTCTTCGTAATTTTGGATTAGAGCCAGTAGGTTCTCCTGCAAATTATAATTTAACAAATGATGAAAAAACGGCTATACGAAATTCGTCATTTTTTTCTTGTCAATCCGAAATGCAACAAGCTATTAAAATTTACTATAAGTGTAGAATCAATAATGAAATATATACGTCAGAAATTTACACAAGACAAAAAAGACGTTGCAATACGCACATTTTCTGGAACAATTCCTCGTTGTTTGGGGTTATAAGGTGTTTCGTATTAATTGAAACTCGTTTATTCTCTCTCGTTTATCAACTAGCAGAAATTTGTGATAAGAGTAAAGAAATCATACTAACTGAGACTGCAGTGAGTTTTAATCAATTTATAAAGCCTGTTAACCAATCCGATCACTTGTATTTGATTCCAGCTGAAAATATAGAAGGAAAATGCTTGAGAGTTTTAGATTACGTTTGCATTTTCCCCAATGATGTTGAAAGAAAATAAAAAAATCGTTTTTTGACAATTGTGAATTACAGTTACTAAAAATTTAGGTCTTCTATATTTTATAAACTTATTATTATATAATTATAAATTTATAATAATATCAATTATAAAGTATTAGTTATAATAAATTATCTTGATCTTGCATTCAAATATATGTAGTTATGTACAAATAAAGTATTGTAAATAAAAATTGTAAAACCACATTCTTTAGTATTATTTATTTATAATGTCACTAAAAGAATATTCGAAAAATTATACTTACCATACCTACCACATATCAAGATATATTAGGACTAATAAAAAATTTCACAATCATTAAACACTTACTGAATATAAAAAGAGAAAATCGTTTTTTTTGACATCAAGACAATTAATTTTCATTTCAATAACACTTAATAGTAAACAGATGATAATTTTTTTATTCCATTTGATTTTATGTAAAAATAATACATTTTTGATCATGTAGATTTAATTATTGCTTGAGGATTCAAATTTTTTAATTTTCCACAAAACTTTACTTTCAGCTACTAGAGAAGTGATAAGTTTATTCGTGACGATTTAATAATTTTTGTTATCAGAGGTTAAAAATTAATTATTATTTAGTAAAGAATAAAACTCTATGTTCCGATGACATCTTGTACATTCGAACACTTTTTCTAAATAAATTTCTCAGAGTGATTTTATATATATGCGTGTAAGAGTATTGTCTAAAGCGATAAATTTTCCAGTACTCCTAAAAACTTTCCATGAAATTGCAAAAACATTAATCTAAATTATGATTAAAAATTAAAAATCGAGATTTCCTGTTGGAATTTCCTACTGGAATTTCCTATTAGAATTTCCTACTGGAATTTCCTGTTGGAATTTCCTAGGAGTGCTTTCCCGGGAACTTTTTCACGTGGGCATTGCATGGTAAACTCAATAAAACTTCTCATAATAAATATCTTTAATAAAAAAAATCATTTTGAGAAGCTAAAATAGGAACAACTTACCTCGGCAATCATATGTTTCCCACGTTTGAAATTTCACTAAAACACAGTTACGCACTTACAAGCTGCTACTGTTCACAAAATATTATTAATAGTCACAATTATTTCATTGAATAGTATTGGCAGTTACCCCAGCAACAACTTTTTAAAAGCAAGTAACACAATTTATTCATACACGGCCCCGATAACATTAACTCCACCCGATCACAGAGTTTTGTTCCTTATAGCCCCGGTGTGTTCCTAATAGCCCCAGTTTACGGTATTTAAAATGTAAAATTTTTTATTTGTTAATAAAATTTTTTAAATAAATTTTTAAAATCAAGGGATAATTTTTATAAAATTTACTATATTTATTAGTAAATAAACCTAGTTAATGAAGAAACTTCTCCTGAATCTTTTTCATCAATAAATAGTTGATAAAAAATTTTTCCTATTTGTTATAAAAAATTAAATGAAAAAAATTTTTTTTGATAGTCTTTTAAATTTTGTTGATTCTGAGAAATATTTATACATTGCTTAAAACTTCAAAATGTTATCTTAAATAGTTGTTATTGACATCAAGGATTCCAGAAATAATCTTAAAAATTTTAATGTATGTATTTATGTCTGTGAAAAAATTTTTGTACCTTAATCACACAAAAACGCGTTTACTAATCTAATGTTTTGGCACATTGTTAGATATTGACCAAAGGACGATTTATCAATTTACGGATTTTAAAAATATTAATTAAAACGGGAGATATTCAATATTAAAAAAAACGAAAAATTTTACATTTTTTCATGGATTGCTTTTAAACTTTCTAAACTTGAGTATTACATGTTATTTAGGCAAATTTTAGTATAATTCTGCAAAAAATATTATCCTATAACAAAGTTATAAAAATATTTTCAAAATATCGAAAATTTCCGAATTTCACATTTTTTAATGGAAAGCTTTAAAAATATCTGTTTAAAAATGGTTTTAATGATAGAACGTCCAACGTCCTTCCGGCAGGACCAAAAAGACCCAGGTAAGTCCGTCCAAAATCGCTAAATAAAACTAACATGGATTGACATGAACAAAAAGTAATATATATCATTGGAAAGGTGATGAAACAAGCTTTCGGCGCATGTAAATGTCGAGCTTGTAAGTTCAAACCGAAGAGCAGGGTAGCTTAAAGAAGTTTAATTTTCCAAAAATCCATATAACTTTTTGTCACAAAATGATGGAACCCGGTCCTGCCGGCAGGACGCTTTTCGCTTTGTTTAAAAAAAATATTTGCTTCAAATACTGAAATATTTGATTCAAATAAAAATTATTTGATTTAAGTAAATATTTATTTGATTATAGTTAAATAATCGGTTATTGGAATCAAATAAATTTTTTTTCAGTGTAGAAACATTAAAAATGAAATTATTTTAAATTAAATAAATAGGTTTCATTCTTTGAACGTTTCTGAAGAAAAAGAGACTAGACCGGCCAAAATATATTGATTTTTGTGGATTTTACATTAAATTTACGAAAAAATGTTTTTTTTTACTTTTTAGAAACAGCAAGTTTGAGGGCTTTGAAAAATGGTTTAATATTGTTATTTTAAAAAGTCAAATATATGGATTTTTTCGTATTTTCATCTATTTTAATCCCAAGGATTTCCGGAAAAGAAAAATTGAATTACCTTTTATAAAAGACTTATTTTCTGAACATCCTTCCGGCAGGACGGGCGCTTGGACGTTTTATCATTAATGTCAAAAAATCGAAAAAAATATAATTGAGGGGCTGGATGCTATAATGTGTTACGCGCCATGTTAAGTAAATGGCGCGTAACACGTTATAGCATCCAGCCCCTCAATTGATAGGTACTTATTACTATTAAGCTTGTCAGTAGTATATTTGAGATATATGATTAACATTTTAACATAAAAATAATACAATTCAGAATTATTTATTCATCCAATTTATCCAATATTATTTAATTTCAAGAATCTTAGAAATATTGAAAATGGAGTTTTTTGTTATTAAGGGGTTACACCACCCTGGAATTTTTGTTTTTGGGTTTCAGATAAAAATTGTGCTGTCCAGCATATACACCGCACGGCCGTGCGCTAAAGAAAGAAACTTACGAGACTCGCTTTATCTCCGCTATTTTTTAATATTTTTTCTTCTTCCAAGAATTTTTTTTAGTGAAATACATATACCTTGATATTCCAATTATTAAAATTTAGTATTTTTAAAAATTTTGTCAAAATTAATTCTTGAAGTACCCTTTAATTTTAAGGCGTTCAGGGTGGTGTAACCCGTGCGTTAAAACAGTATAGCAGGATGTCAAGAATTAAAAGTCACCTGTGATACAATACCAGCACTATGCTACTGGGTAAAAACTTATATGTTAAAAATTTTTTTTATTTTAATTCTAGATTTCACTTTTGGAGATGTTTTGAGCAATGTAAAGAGAAAAATTATAATAACAGAGTGTCTTCTAACCGGGAAAATATTGAATTAAATGTGACCGAGAAAAACTGGGAATAAGCTAAACCAGGAATTTTCTTATCAAATAAAACTGAAAAGAATATTATAAATTTTTTTTTACTTTTAATTGTTTATAACAACTAAATTTGTTTCTAATTTCTATACAATATTTCCAAATAAAAAAAATTATTTTGTTAAATAATGATTATTAAACAAAAATTTTTTTCCAAGTTTTTAAAATTATTTTTGTTTAAGGAGAAACTTTATTGCATAACCCTTTAACGACGAGATGTGCTGCTTTTCAACATGAATTTCAAACGCCAACAATTAGTAGAAAGAAGGAATAACATTTTTCAAAAGGCCATATCCTACTAATCTTAGGTTCGCTATTTCTAATAGCGTGGTCAAAATTTTCAAAAAATAATGATAAATCCTGCTTCTTTTGAAAAATACTTTAAAATGTCAAGTTTTTTTAAAGCAATTTTTTTAAAAGAATTTTTTTCTCCGCCATAACATTTTTTAAATAGAACAAAAAGTATCAGAAGCATGTTCCCGATAGTTGAACTTGAAAAATATCCATTTCTAATTTTTATTTTTTTTGATTTTGAATTTAAAATGGCGCTTGAAGAACAAAAAAATTTCCTAATTTTACACAAGATTACAAACTTTTTCAAAATTGCTCAAATCTAATTGAAATTTGTTACTCGGGGGTTTTGGGGGTCACTGATTACGAATTTGAAGTTAGATTCAAAAAATGCAAAATAGCGGATCGAATATGGCGGTCAAATTTTGTGAAACTCATTGAATTTAGTTGAAACTTGTTACTCGGAGGTTTTTGGGGTCGCTGTTCACGAATCTGGTCAGATTCAGAAAATTCAAAATGGCGGTCCACAATGGCTGCTTAATTTTCCAAAATTACTCAGATTTGCTTGAAATTTGTTACTCGGAGTTTTTTTTAGGTCGGTGATTACAAATATGAAGGCAGGTTCAAAAAATTCAAATTTTAGAATTCCTTTTTGTTGTAGAAGCTATTAACAATGAAACACTGAAAAAAAGTTCTGGTTAGGGTATATTTAACACGATATTCTAGTTAAATCAACCAGAATTCTGGTTATATTAACTAGAATTCTGGTTAACCTAACCAGAAAAGTTCTAGTTAGGGTATATTTAACACGAAATTGTAGTTAAAACTGGGATTTCTGGTAATTCCAACCAGAACTTTTTTTTCAGTGTATATATAATTATTTTATATTATATTAGCTTAAAGTGAGAAAATGATTCGAAGAGATTGTTAAACTTAACACCTTCAATATTTAATAACTATTTTTTAAACATAATTAATAAATTTGAATAAAATATTTATTAAATAAATATTAATTATTACTTATACATTTGGAAACAAAAATTGTAACCTTTATTAATAGTATAAAATTAAGGAAGCAGAAAGGAGCGACAACCTCCACAAGAAAAATGAATTAATCATAGAACCAAAAATTATATTTTTCAAAAATTTTTAAGTTTTTCTATTCTTGAAATTATATTATTTTTATCATTTTCACTTTTAAATTAGTCAAAATGACAATAATATCTCATTATGTTATGTATAAATATGTTGTATATATAATGAATATGTTCATTATGTTTCTAATATAATAATATTTTTAAGTACCGTAATTTTATTGTAATTTCTTTTGAATAAAATTAACCTCACAAAATAGGGCAATTTTAAGAAAAACTGACGAGGCCTTGACAAGTTTTTGCCTAAGTAGGGCATTGGTCGGGAACAGCGTCACACACTAGTCGGGCACTGGTCAGTTTCTCTACCCAGAGCCACACCAGAGATCGGGAAAACTGTCCAGTACCCTATCAGGCCCACATTTTAATTTCTGCACTGGTATGACAATTGCTTCAAAGAAGCGCATAATACAAATTAATAGTTTTTAATAAAAAGTTGAAAGAAGTAAATTATAAAATTGAAAAAACAAAAAAAAACACTAAAAAAGTAAAAAGGCGACTTCATATTTAAAATCAGCGTTCCCGAGAACCCCAGAGTAACAAATTTCATGCAAATCAGAACAATTTTGAAAAATTAAGCATACATTTTGGATCCAACATTTTGATTTCTATGAATCTGATTTCATATTTGGAATCAACGGTCTAAAAAACCCCCGAGTAACAAATTTTAAGCAAATCTGAGTAATTTTGAAAAATTAAGCCGCCATTTTGGATCCGCTGTTTTCAATTTTTTGAATCTGACTTCAGATTCGTGATCAGCGACCCCAAAAACCTCCGAGTAAAGAGTTTCAACTGAATTCAATGAGTTTCACAAAATTCGACCGCCATATTAATTCCGCCATGTTGTATTTTTTGAATCTGACTTTAGATTCGTGATCATCGACCACCAGAACCCCCGAGTAACAAATTTCAATTAGATTTGACCAATTTTGAAAAAGTTTGTAATCTTACGTAAAATTAGGAAATTTTTTTGTTCTTCAAGCGCCATTTTAAATTCAAATTGAAAATAATCAAAATTAAAAATGGATATTTTTCAAGTACAACTATTGGGGACACATTTCTGATAAGTTTTGATCTTTTTAAAAAATGTTATGGCGGAGAAAAAAATTCTTCTAAAAAAAATTGCATTAAAAAAACTTGACATTTTAAAGTATTTTTGAAAAAGAAGGGTTTAATGTCTTTTTTTAAAAATTTTGATCACGCCATTCGAAAGAGCGACCCCAAAAATAGTAGAATATGGACTTTCAAAAAATTTTTATGGCTTCTTTCTACTAATTGTAGGCGTTTGAAATTCATGTTGAAAAGCAGCAATTCTCGTCATTAAAGGGATAATATGAATTTTATTTTAAAGATATATTATTATTTGCAAGACAAATATCTTTTTATCTTTGTTTTAAATAATCTCCAAAAGTTAATAAAAAAACATGTTTACTTTATGTTTAAGAAAGGTTCAAAAATTGTAGAAAAAATTAATATTTGAATAAGGTATGTTCTATAAGCTTTCAAAGTAGAATATTTTCAAAACCATGCGAAAATCGTGTATTTTAAATCATTAAAAAGTTATAACATGAACAAAAAATTTTTTTGCATTTGGAAATTTTGTATAGGAATGCATAAATAAATGAGCTACATATTCCACTTTGTCTCATCTCTCTATGTTTTTTTACACGCGATGAGAGCTTTTAAATGGAGGGGCCTATTCTTTTTGAGCCGACAGTATAGTGAATTTCACAAAAATTAGCCCTTGTTTGGTAAATATATTTTTTTAATTATTATTGACAATGTTATGTCTTACCTTATTATTATTATTTTCCCTAGTGTTCCCCGATTTATCTTTCATTAAGAATAATTAAAGTTGGGACGAGGTTAGATAAATGACAAGAATGACAAGAATAAATTTAAAAAAATTTTATTGCTATTTTCTTGTTTACTGACACCCAAACTTTCAATAAACACAAAAAATTTGAAATAAACACAACATGACCTTTTTTGTTACCCAGTGTTATATATGCTCAGATATATAAGGCTGTATTTAATTGGGCGATAGTAAATAGTTTTAAAACAAATTTTAATAAGACTTATTCAATTATAATTGGCTCTTCTTGAAATGTAAACAAAGTAAACTTGAGTGACTGCTCTGTAATAAAAATTAATGATAATATCATCCCATTTGTTGATTTAGTTAAAAATTTGGGTGTTATCTTTACGCCAACTCTTTCTTGGGATAAGCAGGTTGGGAAAATGTGCAAGAGCGTCTATGCCACTTTATCACAATTCACAACAAAAAAATTATAATGCTTACGAATGTATTCAAGTCGTGTAAATTGAGGTGTATAAAAACTATACAGATAAACAAAGTATGTTTGAAAATGATAATTAATATCACTGGATCATGGGTGTCATCATGGGTGTCGGATGTATTGGATCCACCATTTTGTATTTTAAAAATCCAATTGTAGATTCATAATCAGCGACCCTAAAAATCCCTGGGTAACAAGTTTTAAGCGAATCTGGTAAATTTAAATAATTTTTGTTGGCTATATTGCGTTCACCATCTTGTATTTAAAAAATCCAAAAGCAGATTCATAATCAGCGACCCCAAAAACCCCTTAGTAACAAAATTCAAGCGAATCGAGTAAATTTATAAAATTTTCGTCAGCCTTATTGGATCCGCCATTTTTAATTTAAAAAATCCGCGTATATATTCGTGACGAGCGACCTCAAAAACATATAAACACTAAGTTCTATTACATTTCATAGCTGTTGTCTGAATCAGTGCACCATAAAAAGAATTTAATAAGTTTGTGACACTTGTATTCATTTGACAGAAAACGTTTTCAGTAAGAAAAAATTATTTTAAAACAAATTCCCTTTTTTCGCTATTTGATGCACAAAATTCGACATATTTGATTTTCTATGTGATAAATCAAAAATCTGTGCACGGAATCTTGTAGAGCGACCCCGAAAACATAAAAAAACGCTTGTGTTATTTTCAAAGAGCATGTACAGTATATTAAATTAAAGACAAAATTTCCGAGGTTTCAGACGTTAATAGGTTAAGGACATGTCCAAGTTGTGAAATGTAAACAAACCAAGCACTAACATCACCTTTTTTATACATCTTTTTCTTTCACAAAAATTACCATTAGAAAACTTTTTTTTACAAAAATGATAAATTAGAGTGTCAAAGTTTCCAAAAAAATCATTTTTGAGTGTGTTTAATAAATATCAATTAGTAAAACAACTAATTCAAATGACCTGTAAAATAGCATTTTTGACGCGTCGCGAAAAATAAACTGTTTGAGTATATCAACAGCACTGACGATGAAGAAGTTTTTACCCTTTCTCCTTGTAATTTTATGGAGGAAAGGGAAAAATTTCCCTTTCCACATGTTGAAGGTCCAATCGCTGATATGTGACTTCTTCATCGTCAGTGCGGTTGATATACTCAAACAGTTTATTTTTCGCGACGCGTCAAAAATGCTATTTTACAGGTCATTTGAATTAGTTGTTTTACTAATTGATATTTATTCATCAAACTCAAAAATGATTTTTTTGGAAACTTTGACACTCTAATTTTCCATTTTTGTAGAGAAAGTATTCTAATATTAATTTTTGTGAGAGAAAAATATGTATAAAAAATGTGATTTTAGTTATTTGTTTGTTTACATTTTGCTTTGTTTACATTTCACAACTTGGACATACCCTTAATATTAGCCTAAATTAATTAAAAAGTTTTCATTATTTTTGAATATATTCAAATTTTTGAACAACATTAAAAATTATGATTTTTTAAAAATATTTCAATAAACTATTGGCCAAATGACTTCTTAAAGATCTTTTTTTTTAAATGTGTAACGTCCCGCGAACCTTGGAACGTTATTTTATCGTTTCTTTTTTTCCCTCTCTCTCTTCTCTTTTATCATTCTTCTTTATTTTATTTTCTTCCATATCTTGTTAAATTCTTGGAATAATATAAATGTATGGGAGGTTATAAATTTTACACTGAAAATCTTAATCCTAAAAAACAATATTTTCAGTTTCCGAAATCTTGTTAAAATATAATAATTAAAAAACATTATAACATCATAAATTTATCCCATCCCAAAAATCAACACCATCTGCTCGGAAAACGATAAGTAGCGCATTATTATTAATGTTTATTATTAAAAATTGTTATTAATAACTATATATTATTATATGAAACATGTAAAAATTATAGAAATTATTAGAATTTAAGAATCACACCATTTTTTAAATTCTAGAAATTGGAATTGGAAGGGGAGATAAAGTTGAGATAGATCATGGTTCAGCCCCTGTTCAAAGACCCTCCTACGCGTAAAACCCATTAAAAAGGGACGGACCAAAAATTCACCAATAAGGCACATTTCTTAATACATTTTCTTTTATTTTTTTCAAAATGCTTATTTCCAATCGAAAGAGCATGAAAAAACCTTTCCAAAATGTACTTTGCCAAATTCGTATGTTTAATTGTTTAAGAGTAAAAAATTATTGAAATAAGCATTGTACTGAAAAACACAAAAATTTAACCCCCTCCCCCTCGGAAAATATTGGACTAGGTAAAAAAATATTTTCACGAAAAATTACTATCTATGAGTACTACAAAAGCCCCAAGTTTTGCTACGATTGGAGAAAAATTTTTCTCCACCTTGATCACTTGACATGAAATGCCCCTTTGACATTTTTTTCCTCGAATTTTCCTCCCTTGAGAAAATCGGAAGTGGGAATATACCCATAAATATACGTGTTCCGCATAGAAAAAAATTAGTTACAAAAATTCCTTTAACAATTCTCTTAAAAATTCTTTAAGCAGTCTCAAAATTCTTTAAGTCTATTCAAATTCATTCAAGTTTATTTAAATTTTTTCAAGTGTTCAAATTTATTCAAGTATTCAAATTTATTAAATTATCTCAACTTACGAATCTTCAAAACTGCTGGTCAACCTTATCTCAACTCTATTCTCCAGTTCCGGTTCCAGTTCTACGTTTTCAACTTTAAACCAATTTATTAAAAAGTAAGTCAATTTTAATTGCTGTGTATCTTTTCTATTTTGTAGCCTCCAAATTATCCTAAATGTGTAAATCCAAGTTCCGGAAAGATGTTTTTCGTCGCTAGAGAATGTAGTTTACCTATTCCTATGCTTAAAATTCTATTTTTCACATCTTTCCAGTTAAATAAAAAGAAAATAATAGATTGAAAGTAGTCCCAAGCTTTTAGACTGACTTCTGGTTGATAGTCTGGCTTTTTATGCCAAAATTCCGTTCATACATTTTAGAAATTGTTCGTTAAGCCATGTATTTAAGAAAAAGTTCGCTCAACCATGTATTTCTAGAAATCTATTGTTGCAGGAACACTTATGTTGACTCAGCTATTAGATCGCAAGTATCCATATCCTCTTACTTATACGTTATTTTATTACATTATTTAGAACAATTTGTTGTTTATAATTTGATATCAAAATTTTTTATTTGTTAATTATTATTTAACAATTGTTAATTTTTACTGTTTACAATTAAAAGTTGTTACAAATTTTGTTGTAGAATATTACTGTTAATATTTATTATTACAATTATTATTGTTAATTTTGTCTATTTCAATTTTGTTAATGTTAATATTGTGACGTATTATTTTGAACTGTTTTTATTGTAGTTCAAAGTTCTGCTTACGTCAGACAAAATCTGACGCTTTCAACAATCAAAATTTTTGAGAAATTCAATAAAGAAAATCTCGTTGTCAGGCGCCAATTATTTTTAAAAAGATAATTAATAAACCTTTTTCTGACTCGGCTCGACACAAAACAATACAACACATCTGAATTTACTCTCTCACCCAGAGGGAATTCTGCCTGAACAATTGGCAAGCAGAAATGCTAATGACGAGACACGACTGGCCCAATACTGGCAACGATACTGATTCGTCCAACGACGCTTCTCAACTTCTCCTTTCTGTTGGCTTTTCAACAGTTATTTTCCTCGGGGATAAATTAAAGAATAATCCGAAGCAAACGACTTCACTTCTATTTTTAATTTTTATTAATCCTCTTTTTACACAAGACTTCAGTACTTTGAAACATCCAAAACTTTGACATCACTATTACACACTTTTTTTCTTCACGTCTCATTTGTTAGATCAACTCTCTACACCTTTCGTAGACCACTTAAAAAACAATACGTCGGCGAGAAAACTACAAACACCTTTTTTCTAGCTTTTCTCCACACGTGCTCGGCTTCTTCATAATTTCTTCTCTCTCGTTCCACTGGCTCTCCTCTCTCTGTCTCTTCTTAACAATCCGCGGCTCTCCCCTGTAGCACTTTCTCTTCTACTAACTAGCCGCGTGACACACATTCACCACTGATAGTGGGTCACTCGGCAGTTCCGACTTTTTAAATTATCATACCAATTGACGATGACGGTTCAGGGATATATCCGACAGATGACGTGACGATTCATATTGTCGAACCACAGGAAACGACAATTTACAACGTCACAATATTTATTACAGTTTATTATTGTTTATAAATTACAATTGTTTATTAATAATATGTAAATAACAATCTTGTTATTAACTTCATTACATTTATTATTATTGTTAATGTTATTATTAATATTATTAATATTATTAATTATTATATTACATATTATAATTATTATTATTTATTGAAAATAAATAGGTCACGGTGGCGTAACAACAAATAAAAAATTTCAGATATTACATTACTTATTAAAAATCGACCTCAAGAAATCGATACACAATCTAATAAGATTAAAAAAAAATTTTTTTATAAAATTTGATTAAAAATTATGGCCCTAAAGTTGTTTTGTCCAAAGCCGTGTTTTTTGACCCATTGCGATCTCGGCGCGTGCTCCCACTAAAATCTTAATACTTCGAAAACTATTTAAGGGTATGTCCAAGTTGTGAAATGTAAACAAAGCAAAATGTAAATGAACAAAGCACTAAAATCACATTTTTTATACATCTTTTTCTTTCACAAAAATTAATATTAGAACACTTTCTCTACAAAAATGATAAATTAGAGTATAAAAGATTCCAAAAAAATCATCTTTGAGTGTGATCAATAAATAGCAATTAGTAAAATAACTAATTAAAATGACCAGTAAAATAGCATTTTTGACGCGTTGCGAAAAATAAACAGTTTGAGTATATCAACAGCACTGACGATGAAGAAGTCACATATCAGCGATTGGACCTTCAACATGTGAAAAGGGAAATTTTTCCCTTTCCTCCATGAAAGTACAAGAAGAAAGGGTAAAAACTTCTTCATCGTCCGTGCGGTTGATATAGTCAAACACTTAAATTTTTCGCAATGTCAGACGATTGCTCTCCGCGCACGCGCAGACCTTGCCAAGAAAGCATTGACAACACTATGCAGAAAGACACATTTTGTTTTAGACTGAAACTCACTTATTTTCACATACTTTCAGGTATACTAGGTATAGATACCAAATTCAACACTTCAATTTACCATTTTCATAAAAAAACTGTAAATTTTTATTCATTTACGAAAATGTGATGGTCGAAAAAATCCTCAATATTCGGTCTTGTACTGCTGCTTTTTCTCGACCATCACATTTTCGTAAATGAATAGAAATTTACAGTTTTTTTATGAAAATGGTAAATTGAAGTGTTGAATTTGGTATCTATACCTAGTATACCTGAAAGTATGTGAAAATAAGTGAGTTTCAGTCTAAAACAAAATGTGTCTTTCTGCATAGTGTTGTCAATGCTTTCTTGGCAAGGTCTGCGCGTGCGCGGAGAGCAATCGTCTGACATTGCGAAAAATTTAAGTGTTTGACTATATCAACCGCACGGACGATGAAGAAGTTTTTACCCTTTCTCCTTGTACTTTCATGGAGGAAAGGGAAAAATTTCCCTTTCCACATGTTGAAGGTCCAATCGCTGATATGTGACTTCTTCATCGTCAGTGCGGTTGATATACTCAAACAGTTTATTTTTCGCGACGCGTCAAAAATGCTATTTTACTGGCCATTTTAATTAGTTATTTTACTAATTGCTATTTATTTATCCCACTCAAAAATGATTTTTTTGGAAACTTTGGCACTCTAATTTTCCATTTTTCTAAAAAATGTATTCTAATATTAATTTTTGTGAAAGAAAAAGATGTATAAAAAATGTGATTTTCGTGCTTGGTTTGTTTACATTTTGCTTTGTTTACAGTTTGCAACTTGGACATAGCCTTAAGTCTTCAAAGAATTTTTCTATTGAAAATAAAAGAGGAATCACTATGAATCTTATATACATTAGAAAATTCAAATAACTGGACAAATTTACTAAAAAGTAGTTTAAAAAAAAAGTTTTTTTTGTCAGAATTTTGAAAATTTTTTTATCATAATTTTATTTCCATCTACATATATTAAGCTATGGATATTTTATGTAAGTTTTGTTAAAATTTATCTTGTGGATCAGTCGATATTTAATTTTTAAAAATACACTGCCCTGATATTCAACATGGCGTAGCGGCCGCCGTTTTCATAATAATTTACTATTATTTACTATAAGGTCAAAGAAATCCAATGATCACTTGCATATCGCTTAACTTTTGACGAAATATTACCTATTTTTATTTACAAAAAAATCGTAATTTAAAGATTGATATGTTTCTGGGCCGTGCGCGTGCAGCTGTACCGATAATTCCTGACCGTAGTGTATATCTCCTATATTTATGAAATTTATGAATATTTTTCGAAAACAGTTTCACAATTTTTTTAGTTGCATTCAAGAGAAGAATAAGGCAAACTTTCATCTGAATCCCATACAAGAATGAAATTTCCATAACCTCTTACCACGGAATTGATCAAAAACATTTTTTAAATTTAAAATTTGAACAAAAATTCTTTTTATATTTCTAAGGTCAATTTTTATTTATAATATTTTCTACAGCAAGGACATTTATAAAGTCTTGATAAATTAATAATTAAACTAAATTTGCTTCTGGCACAAGAAATTATGTTAGAGAATATTTTCTAAATTGATATAATAAATTGATGTTCTTTAACAAGAGACAAGTTATAAAAGAGAAAGAGAATGGCAAAAGCATCCTTTTTCGTTATCAGTTTCTTTAACTACACCTCAGACGTCTTAGTTCCGTACAAGAAAAGGTAAAAGAATAAAAAAGAAAAATCAGGGAATCCAAGGAGAGATAGTTTCTCGATTTATTCGTGCATTACATTTATATATGTAAGAACAAGCATACAAGTCAAAACCTTAAAAGATAAAGAAAGAATAAAGGAAAAAGAAGGATAAATGGAAGAAGAAGGAAAGGAAGAAAGTAAGAGTGTACGAGAGATGTGGTCGAACAGCTTCCCATTCACATTTTTAGTATGAGTCGAAGGAATCAAAGGCAATTGCGGAAAAGCTCTGTGGCCCGGGGCTTCGACCGTCTGAATGGTTTCTTTCCTCTTTCTTACATCCCCTTCTCACACTCTCTTTCCCTTTTCACCTTCTATCTTTCAGCCTCTCTTCTACATCCTCTCCCCTATTTTCTCTCTCCCTCCATCTTCCAGCATTGAAAACTTAAAACCTCCTACTCTTTCGACTTGCGACTAAGTCTCAAACCGCAGATGAAACTTTAAGATGGGTTTCGACCTTTGCGAAAGTTGACCGCCGTTCGCGGTTTTTATACGCCTTTCCAAGATTCATTGCTTTTGAAAATAACGAGGCTGAAAATCAACATCGGCAGAGACGTTTCTCGCTTAAAAAGAATATATATATACACACACTTTCAACATACTTCATTGGTTTCGATATACGGAAAAATGTAAGATAAAGATTTAATTACCCAGGTGAAAAAGAAGGACGATTTTCGGACTTTACAATCGGCTGGAATCCGCACCCGTAGTACCGATTTGGATGCCAATCAGCTGTCGCGGTACTAATTAAGCTCAGACTATTGGATCCGCCTTCCTACTATCGTTAAAAAAATTCACATATACTTTTACTCCCCAAAAAGTGCACTAATTTCAAAAAGTTATTTATTTTTAAGGATCGGTAGATGACTTTTTTGACTCGATATGTTAAAAATAAATAAAATTAAATAAAAGCATTTGTTAACACTTTTAAAAACTATAAAAATTGTTAAATTTTGCATCAATTGTTATTTGTATTGGTTCTCAAGTAAACCTTAGAAAATTTTTATAGCAATCCAAGCAGACAATATTTAATTTTTCTGGGTTAAAAAAGTTATGGAACAAATTGTCTCAGAGTATCCTTTGTGACAAAAAATAGGTGTGTTTTCCGAGGGTTAAATGGGGACAAATGGGGCAATTTCTACACGAATATAATTTCGTAAATTCACGTCTAACAGATGTGATATTAATTCACTTTATATTATTTCGTGAAGGCGATTTTGATATTTTTTGGTAAATTGTTTTTCTACTGACAGTTGTATAAAAAAAATTTGGGAATTGTATCTTCAAAAATTTTAAATGACCTTTGATTGGTTGTACAAAGAGCTGTGTCTGAAAATAAACTTTTGACAGAATGAATGGTACTTAGAACTTGAACTTTCTCGACCATAACAATTAAAAAACAATTCTTTCTAAAATTATATTTCAAAAAAGTATTTAAATAATTGAAATCTTACTCATTTTAAATTATTAAATTTTAATATAAGTGATAAAAATAATATTATTTACCTTATAAAGTTTTGTTTTGTAGAAATATAATAAATTCTTCTCCGTTTTCTTAATGTTGTTCTTATAAAAAATGGAAACTCGACCAAAGTTGTGCATAAAAAACAGACAACTGTGTTTGTATATGCTCTGTATATATAGAGAAATTCCTCCCGATAGTGTTTTTAAAATAACCTTAGAGAATCTGATAAAAATCGTGTGCGTGATCCTTTATCATATTGTACTTAAACAAATCTTTATCAAGATTCCACTTACGATGTTTTTTTAAGTATAGTTAAGATTTAAAATATGATTATATATTTTATTTCTCAAGTAAATGTAAAAATGCTGAAATTGTAAAAAACGTTTGGATGGAAATAAATATAAAAATCAACAAATTTATTATCTAACAATATAGGAGATTGAGTTTCTATTTTCCACAAAAATATTTTAGTGTTAACCCCTTAATGCCTGAATTGTGTATAAAATGCATCTTTCAAAAAACTGATTGAGAATTCTTAATTTTTGTAATTTTGCTTCCTCATAAAGGAAGCCTTATAGTGATGTCGATTTCCGAATTTTTTAAAATCAATTATTTTTACAAATTTTCAAGTGTAGTATACATAATTTGTCGAGAGGAACAAATGTCCGGATGTATGTGTGTATGTGTATGTATATATCACCGATTCTTGTGGACAAATTTTCTCTTGCACATCTTGATGGATTTTGATAAGATTTTGTAGGTGTATTACAGTCATGAATACCAAGAATCAGACAAAAGGATTTTCAAAAATATATATAAAAAAAAATTTTCAACATTTTTTTAATTTTTGAAAAAATTAATTTTTTGGTTTTTTGAAATAACTTTTTTCTATATTAAAATTTTTAATAATTCTTCTCAAAATTGCATTCCTGACATAAAAACGAATCGATTCATGTATATAAAGTATATATTTTATCAAAATTTATAGAATTAATAAATGTTTTAATTTTTCACAAAAAATTAAAATTTTGTATTTTTTGACATTTTATCATAACACTTTAAAATAATTATTCTCTAATAAAAAATTGAATAATTAATATTTATTCAGGGTACTTTACCCGGTTTATTAATTATATTTAATAAACTATTATAATTATTTAACTTTTAAAATTATATATAATAATATATATTGAGGAAGCTAAATGGTCATGAAATGAACAACTTGTTATTGTAAATATTGACATAAACATTCCTTTATTTATTATTGTTATAATTAAAAACTTGTGAATTATTTAATACAATAGGCATATATATTTTTTATAAAGTGGAATAAATTTGTGCGTATTGGGTGTTTTGAAATCCACAATATTTTAACCCATTAATATTTAGCGCAACCCAGGAACAACGGCGTGGACGTGGTAGTTTTTTATTCCCTTCGGGGTGCTTTTTTAACGTGAGTGCCCTTGCCTCACACGATTCGGGGCTGTTTTTTAACGTGTGTCCGCTTGGTGTACGAATTTGGCTGGCATTTATTTCTGTCTATGGTATCGAACATGCTTGGATTCGAATGACCTCCTGATTTAAGAGAAATAGAACGTCGCTACCAAGGAAAATGGGATGTAAGTATGCTTGCCGATTACTGCTGAAATTTGAAAAGGGATTCAGCAGAAGAGAAAAGTTTTTCCTGGGTTGCGCTAAATGTAGTAAAATAAATTTTTTTTCGATTTTATAGGTGCGTACTTGTGTAATTATGGGTCGACTTTTCGTCAAAAATAAAATTCCAACCCTCTCCTAGGAGGTATTAAGATGGTTTTAGAGAGTTAAGTGAGGAAAAACATAGACCCAAAAAACATAGGAATAGACATCCAACTCGACTTTTTCTTATATCTACAACCCGTGTGGAAAAATTTTATGGAAGTCTGGTGTCTACAAAGAGACTAGACAGTCATAGTGTAGCCCGTCTAATCCAGCCTGTCTTGCTATCGACTAAGGAGCAGCTTAATAGACCTCGTTAAGTCCGTCTATCTAGACGGTCTTTTCAAGCTCAGAGCAGTGACTTGCAAGACGCAATAAGTTATGACAGTTTACAGTTGGCGTGCATAACATTCAGTTGATATTAAACATGGTCGAATTTTAACCCAATTTTGTAATTATATTATATAAATTAAATTAAAGTTAGAATACATAATTTTTTTAAAAACTTCACAATCCAATTATGTTGTAAATTTCCTTGTTTTTAAATAGTGGAGGTAAGTATTGTATTGTAATTGAGCCGCCGGATAGTAAAACCACGCATAAAATTTTGATGGTCATTTTAGTTGGCCTATGAAATACACAAATACAATTTAAAAAAACTTTTTTCTTGAATTTCTGTCTTACAAAAACTTAAAATAATGTAATTAAAATTTTTAAAAAATTTTCTAAGTTTATCTCTGCGTGACAAAGGCCAACTAAAATGTCCATCAAAATTTTATGCGTGGTTATACTATCCGGCGGCTCAATTACAAAACATAACCTAAAAAAAATAATTGACAAAATGAAAAAGTAAAATTACTCATGTGGAAAAATAAAGAAGAAGAAACCTAAGTCAAATATGTCTGTCTAGTACGGTGTCATTAGGACCGTCTAGATTTGGTCTAGGATGTTATATGCGCATGCGTCGATGTGTGCCCAGCTGTTAAGTAACATGGCGCTTAATGGCGTCGCGTCGTTTGGCGTCGTTAGATCATTCAGCGTATGGTACATTTTCTTTGTGATTTTTAGTATTTGTTGTGGTTTCTGTTTTATGTGAATAATAATGTGCTATGTTGTTGTTGTTTTCTGTATAAAGTAATTTTAAATGTGCACTGAAAAAAATTGATTTTAATGTGTTTCTATGAGTTTTGATTACTCGGCTGATGCTAGCAGTCGTACTCAGCATCACTGTTTAGGCGTCATCTATCAATATGCCTCTCCTACAAATTTAGTAATACTTAATAATTTAAAAAACCATCGAGTACTGTTATTTGAGAATCAATATCCACTAAATAGCAAATATAGTAAGTTTCTATTTATTAATTTCATTAATTAGTGGTTGACGCCTAAAGATTGGTGCTGAATACAACTGCTAGTTTCATCCGGCTGTTTTGATTTGCAGTAAATTTTAGGGTAAGTCCGGGGTAGATCGCCATAGTTTTTTCAAAGTACTGTAAAAATTATGAAAAAGCGTTTTTTGTCTAAACTTTTATTGGTAATTGAATATTGAACACTTCACTTTAAAAAAACGAAACATAAAATAAAATATTTTCATAGCTACAATCTTAAAATTTACATTTTTGAAAAAGTGCATTCGGACATCTCTCCAGGAATGTCCGGGTGAGATAGCCACATGTGTGCGGGAGAGATGGCCACTATCTATAATTTTTTAATTTTAACTTAAATTTAATTTCTAATCGTCCACATTACTTTCCTCTTTTTTTGGTCGTATTTTGAACATTTTTCATGACATTCAGTACAGTTCTTATGTACCCAAAAATTTCAAATATTGCACTTAATCCAATCTTCAATTAACGTTGTTTGATTGTAACTTTTGCGTCAATCTACAAATAAATCTCCATCTCTGGTGTCTATTGGATCAATTATTTTATTCTCAGACATTTTTAATTTGTTTTTCATTAATATTTCTTAAGTATATAACATTAACATCAAAAAATTTTAAGAAAAGTCATCAGTGGCCATCTTACCCAATAATTAATGATAAAAGTAAACATAAAAATATTAAATAAATAAAATAATTTTCCTTTTCATTTTTTGTTTATATCGAAGCGTGAGTTATGCACTACGCATTAAGATTTAAAATTTAAAATTATATTAAAAAATAACAATATGGTGACAAGAAATAAAAAATTTTCAATTTATTTTAGACCCGTGCAAAAAAAATGAACAAGGATTACACTTACAGTTTTATTATTTTTCATCAATTTATTGTTTAGATTTAATATGAATCACAGAAGGTTGAAGAATACCCCATAATAAGTGATATTTCTTTAGAAATTCTGTAAAATATTTGAACTGGCCAACTCTCCCGTATGGCCATCTCCCCCGGACTTACCCTATTTTACAAAAAGACTACTATCTCCAATGCCAAAGATTGGGAGGGGCACAAAGACTTACGCTTAAAGAAAGTTGAAGTGAAAAATACAGAAAGTTAAAATATTTTTTTTATACTTTTTATGTAAAAAAAGTCATTAAAATTATTTCAAATATAATTAAGTCTTATCATTCTAAGAATAGTTGTCATAACATACAATGGGAAATTTTGAATAGACGTAGATTAGAATTTACTAGCACTGCTGATCAGACCAGAAACGCTGGTCTATTCTAGACGATAGCGTGGAAGTTTCGTTTCAATTCTTGGTCAGTGCCCTAAAATTTTTCCACACGGGAATTGCAATCCCCGTGACTGGGTGGGAGGGGGTGGTAGCGGGAAAATGGACAAGCACAAAAATTGTTCATGGTCATATTCGGTTTCAGCGAGCCTAAAAACATAGGTGTCACGACTTTTGTTTTGTGTACCTGCGTAATTTATGAACATTAAAAATTTATAGTTCGGAGGTTTTCGGAGTTGCTGATTACAAATCTGATAATACTTTTTTTAAATTCAAAATGGAGGATCCAATATGGCGAACAAAATTTTTAAAAATCAGTTGGATTCAATTGAAAATGATTACTTGGGGGTTTTCGTGGTCGCTGATTACGAACAATGGCAGACAAAATTTTCAAGAATCAGTCGGATTATTTGAAAAATTATTACTTAATGGTTTTTAAAGAAGCTAAATTTTAATCTTTTCAATTATCTTGAACATCTTTAGTAATCATATTGCATAGTAGAATAATTATGAATATTTTGCAGCAAATAAAAATTTGCTGATTATATTAAAGAAACAATCAATATTAATAAGTAAGATAACATTTCAATTTTTTTAAAATAAAATGTTTATTCCGCAGAAAATTAAAAAAATTGTTTAATAATTGATAATTATTTTGACAATTATCATTATTATTGTGTTTTATTGATTTTTGATATTTGTTTAATAAAATATTTAAATCATAAAATAAGTAATAAAAAAGATAAAATTAATATATTAAATGGTTAATAAATAATAACATTTTATTAATATGAATAACGACGAATTAATGGTTTGATATTCATTAAATCTATTTTTGTACTCTTTTACATATAAAGTTTTTATGGTTTTGAAAAATTCGTACTCTATTGTTATACACGGAAAAAATTAGTACATGAAAGATTACTTGACAGTATTTGACTTTTTGATGGGACAATAATTCTGTCAATAATAAAAATTCCTAGAATTTTTCATTGACTTATGAGAAATAATCACAAGCAGTGCTGGAATATTTAAAGTAATCAATTGAATATTTTAAATATTCTAGCACTGCTCGTGATTATTTCACATAAGTCAATGAAAAATTCTAGTATTGTCTGTGAAATATTTACAGAAATATTGTCCCATCCAAAATTCAAGTACTGTCAAGTAATAATTCATGTACTTATTTTTTCCGTGTACTTCTTTTTTTCCTCAAGGTTCTATAAGAACATGCACACGCAGCGTAGAGAAAACTGTTAAAAAATTTTTTTTGTCAATTAGAAGACACGCAAGTTTATCAAAAATCAGAGAAATCCCAACAGATAGTTGATAAAAAACCTGTCTCAAAAAATTCGCGTTTCCAGAAATCGTGCACAGCATCTGTATCAAAAAATTCCTGTACTTCTTGTGAAGGAGAACATTCAACTTTCTCCTGTGACAAATTTCGAAAATTATCACCTCAAGCTCGTTTCGATGCGGTTAAAAAGGCAAACTTGTGTCTTAATTGTTTGCGACACAATCACCGAGTTGTTGACTGCACATTGTCACCTTGTTGTAAGTGTAATAAAAAGCACAATATTTTTTTGCATTTTGAAAAATCTGCTCATGAATCAAACAATACAAAGGGAAATGAAGATCAAGATTTTGATTCAAACAAATTATCTCTTTCTTGTAATGCTGCACAAGTTTCAACAGAGGCATTATTAGCCACAGCCATTGTTGATCTCGTCAATGATGAAGGCAAAGTAAAAACTTGTAGAGTTTTCTTAGACGGTGGTTCTCAAGCAAATTTTGTTACTGAAGAAGTGGCTCATTTCTTAAAATTACCACGAACTTCAGTTGATATTTCTGTGTCTGGCATTAATGATACTAGCACTGAAGTTAAGCATATGGTTTTTGGTATTGTAAAATCTCGATTCAACAAATATCAAAAACGACTCGATTTCCTTGTTCTTCCTCAAATTACAAATGAGATACCTTCCGTTCCAATTAAACCATTAAATTTCGAAATACCAAAAAACATTTATTTAGCTGATCCCGAATTCCGACAACCAAGTAAAATTGATCTTCTCATTGGAGTAAAATTATTCTTCAAGTTAATGTGCTCAGGTCAAATTCCAATAAAGGAACAACCTGATGCTGTATTCCAAAAAACGCATTTTGGTTGGATAGTAGCCGGAGAATTAAAGTTAAATTCGGTTCGTAATAGCAAAATAAAATGTCATCTAGCTATCAATTCTCCTTATGAAAATCTTTCGAAATTTTTTGAACTCGAAGAAATTCCGAATAACAAACCTCTTTCTGAAGAGGAACAACTTTGCGAAAAACATTTCGTTGAATACACTTAACGTCTTGAAAATGGTACTTATATGGTAAAGCTACCATTTAATGAGAAAAAGGAAAGTTTAGGCGATTCTCGTAAGAGATCATTGCATTGTTTAAATAGCCTTGTTAAAAGATTTGAGAAATCTCCTGATTTAGAAAAGGATTATATAGAATTCTTAGATGAAGATGAAACTTTAAATCACATGACTGAATTAAAAGGTAAAAATTTAAATGAGCCTAAATTTTATTTTCCTCATCATCCTGTGTTTCGACATGATAGTCTCACTACAAAAATTCGTGTAGTTTTCAATGCATCTTCCCTATCTGACTCTGGACTCTCGCTTAATGATACATTTTTGACCGGTCCAGCACTTCAATGCGACATATTATCTCTTTTGCTACGCTTTCGATCACATAAATATGCTCTTACAGCCGACATTGATAAAATGTATAGACAAAGTCTTGTACATCCTGACGATACTCCTTATCAAAACATTCTGTTTAGAAAAAATTTCCAAGAGCCTGTAAAAGTTTTCTCTTTAAAGACCGTTACCTATGGAACCTCGTGTGCTCCATATTTAGCGATTCGCGTTTTGCAACAATTGGCCGAGGACGAAAAAATTACTCACCCTCTTGCAGCCTCTATATTGAAAAATGACTTCTATGTCGACGATCTCTTGACAGGATGGGAAACACTCGAAGAAGCAAAGGTTATTCGTGAAGAATTAATGATTCTTTTAAAAAAGGAGGTTTCACTCTTCGAAAATGGGCATCAAATGAGGCTTCTCTCACTTTCGATAATTGAGAAAAAATTAAAACCACACACATGTCGTTAGACAAAGACTCTTCAAAAAAAACATTAGGAGTTCAATGGGATTTTAATCGAGATGTAATATCTTATGTGGTCAATCTTTCTGAGAATAGTTCAAAGGTTACTAAACGATCTATATTATCAGAAATCTCAAAAATCTTTTATCCTAATGGGTTAGTGGGTCCAGTTATAATTACTGCAAAAATAATTATACAAGAATTATGGAAATTAGGATGCGTTTGGGATGAATCTGTCCCTTTAAATATTCATACAAAATGGATCGAATTTCGAAAACAATTACCTTTTTTGGAAAATTTAAGTTTTGAAAGATATATTTCTATATCTGATGCTGTCGAAACTCAACTGCACGGATTTTGCGACGCGAGCGAAAAAGCTTATGGAGCTTGCATTTATTTGCGCTCAACAGACAGTTCCGGAAATCATCACAATTCTCTAATTTGCAGTTTTGCAATTTTGCAATTTTGGCAATTTTGGCCTCATAAAATTATTACAGTCAAGGATGTACCTGAGAAGAAAAAAGTCATTGCATCGTCAATCTGTTTTAAATTAACTATTGTCGACAAGGACCTTCTTAAAAAATACAGCTCGATTTCAAAATTGCAAAGAGTAATTTCTTACATCTATCGCTTTGTAAATAATGCCCAAAACAAAGAGAGCAAAACCACTGGTCCTCTGTTAGCTAATGAACTCAAACATTCCTTGTCAATAATTATAAAATTGACTCAATCTTCCGAATTTGCAAATGAAATTAAAAGTCTTAAAAATGAAATTCCTTTAGTTTCTCAAAATAAATTAGTAACACTAAATCCTTTTCTCGATGAAACTGGAATTTTGCGAGTGGGTGGAAGACTTGCTCACTCAGAATTATTGGATGAACAAAAACATCCAATTTTATTACCAAAAAATCATCACATCACTCGTGTGTTAATTCAAAATGAGCATGTGAGACTTCATCATGCTGGAGCTCAACCACTCTTTATTCAATTCGAGAAAACTATTGCCCTCTTAATGGCCGTAATTTAACAAGAAACATTATTAAAAAATGCGTTCGTTGTTTTCGCGCAAAACCTCGTTTAATGGAACAATTCATGGGGGATCTTCCGCATGACCGAGTTTCTAATTCAAGACCTTTCCTAAATGTCGGTGTTGACTATTGTGGTCCACTGCACATTAAGGAAAAGCGTTTTAGAAATCGCAATAAAATTAAAGTTTACATCGCCATATTCGTTTGCATGGCAACCAAAGCTGTCCATTTGGAAGTAGTTAGTGATTTAAGTACCGAAGCATTTATTGCATCCTTAAAACGTCTTTTTTCGAGAAAGGGTAAATCAAAAGCGATTTATTCCGACAATGCGACTAATTTTTTAGGTGCAAGCCGTGAGCTTGATGAATTGTATGCTCTCGTTCAGTCTGAAAACCATAATGAAAACGTTCAGAATTTTTCGAACAATGAGAAAATTTCTTGGAATTTTATACCTCCCAGAGCTCCTCATTTTGGAGGTCTTTGGGAAGCCGCAGTAAAATCGTTTAAGCATCACTTTACAAGAATTGTTGGTGACACTTTATTAACGTTTGAGCAGCTTGAAACTTATACAATAGAAATCGAAGCAATTCTTAATTTTCGTCTAATTTCTCCAATGTCCTCTGATCCTAATGATTTACATCCTTTGACTCCTGGACATTTTTTGATTGGAGGTCCGTTGACAAGCTTTCCGCAAGCAGACTTCACTACAATTCCTGCTAATCGACTTTCCAACTGGCAACATGCGCAAAAATTGCGACAACATTTTTGGAAAAGGTGGAACAAAGAATATCTCAATCAACTAATTACTCGCAGTAAATGGAGTTCAGGTAGCTGTAACGACATAAAAGTAGGCCAAATGGTGATCATAAAAGAAGATAATGCACCTCCCTTGCAGTGGACAATGGGGCGCATATCAAAAACCTTTCCAAGTCAAGATGGACTTATCCGAGTTGTTATGGTGAAAACGGCTACAAATGAATACAAAAGATGTATTCAAAAATGGTGTCTTCTTCCGATTGAGTGAATTCATATAGACTATTGACATTTTTAACAGTGTAATTCACAATAATAATTCTCAATGTGAATAATTGAAAATTATCATTAATTTTAATATTAATATTATTGTTACAAAAATTTCATTCTTGAAAATTCTTGAACAATTCTAGTTAGTTACTGTCTAACCCTCCAACTCGAAAAAACCAATTTTCTATGTAACAATTTAAACTCTATGTTTTTAATAAAAGTCTTATTAGTTTATATTATAATTAAAATATAAACTCAATCGTTTTTTATTTTTTTACATTATCACTTTTTCTTTCACTTTACATTATTTTGCATTAAACTAAATGCAAATCGAAACAACTTGATATTGAACATCCAATTATTCTCGCTTATAACACCTATTTTGGTTATGACGCAAACGTTAATTAAAATAAACAAGTTTCGTTTTCAGTTGTTTTGTTCAACTAAATTATTTCTTATAAAAACTTTATGAAAATTAAAAAAAGTTCCCGTTTTTTAAACTAAAACGACTAAAAAAAAATTTTCGCGTATAAAAAGATAGTTTTTTATGTGCTGTAAATCTATATATAAGAAAAAATGGAACTAATAAATTTTTAAGATTAAATTAGATAAAATATAATTTATTAAATAATTTTCGATGAAGAAAAAATTAAATTTGACCTTTAAAATGTGCATTAAAGTAAAAAATTTAAACTCCTGTATCTTCGAAACGCATAGTTATAGGGTCCCACCGTTAAGTAATTGAGTGTAGGTCTATTAGGACTACTATTTTGGTAAATATCAACCCGATCCCAAAACTTTTTGGTTTTAGGTAGGAACAGTTAATGAATTTTGCCCCATATACTTCATTATATCTTTGAGAATTTTTGGAAACTTCTTGGTAACTTTCCTGGTCAATACCCTTAGGTCACACCTACCTATCCCCATGTTTTTGGGGTCGCTGAAAATGAATATGTCTATGAAAAAAAAATTTCATCATCCATTTTCCCGTTACCACCCCCTTATATCTGCTTCCCGTTAGTTGGAGTTTCCGTTTAAATAAAAGTCAAGTAGGGTTTCTATTCCTATATTTCTTGGGTCGTTGAAACTAAAAAAGACTACCAAAAATATAATCGTCCCTGCCTTAATCCCCTAAAATCAAATCCTATCCATCCTCAACCCCTTACAACCCCATGTCAAAAGACAACGCAATAAATTTTTTGTGAAAATTCTAATTTCAATGATCACCCTGTGGGTGTTAAGGAGGTAGTAGGGAAGAATTTGTTTTTGTTGTCTTTTTTGGTTTCAGCGACTCTGAAAACAGGTTTTGACGCCGTACTTGAATTTTCGTGAAAATTCGAATTTCAACCTCCACTCTGGGGGTGGTAGGGGGTTAAGGGAAGGACGATTTTATTTTTAGTATTCTTTTAAGGTTTCAACGATCCAAAAAACATAGGAATAGACACCCTACTCGACTTTTTCTTATATCTAAAATTGCAACCCTCGTGACTGGGTGGGAGGGGGCGGTAGCGGGAAAATGGACAAGCACAAAAATTGTTCATGGTCATATTCAGTTTCAGCGACCCTAAAAACATTGGGAAAGGGGGGTGTGACGTCTGGGTTTTGACTTTTATTTTTTTGTGTCCCTGTGTAATTAACAACTACATATAACAATATCCAATAACAATAGAATGATTTAATCTATTCTCAACTGGGATTTTCTAACATTGGGAATTAATTGGTTTCAACGTTACAAATACAGTTTGGACGTTGACTGGGTTGTCCACATTGGAGATTGGCTACCCCAGTTGGGATCACATTGGAGTCCATCCGACTTTTCCACACAAGCGTTTACAAAAATGATACGTGGTCTAGGATAATTTAAGTATGTTAAATAATTTAATTTTTTTTAAAGAATAGTACTCTTCTAACTGAAAATTGAATAATTTAAAATGATTAAAGCACAAAACTGCAAATTTAACATTTTGGTGTGGTTATGAGTAAGTTCAATTAAATGATTAAATTTAATGATTTACTGATAAAACAATATTAAATATTTATTACAATGACTTATGAAATTGTTCTCAATTTTTTTCTTTATTGATTCTGAAGATTAGGGGAGAGTGGGACAAGAAGGGGTACCGACCTTATTTAACAAACGAATTAACTAATCGCGATTATATTTTACATAATACTGCACAAAGACGATAGTTTCTTGTTGATAAAACCTAAAAGCCATGAGAAAAAATATTTATCTGTTTTACTAAAACTGTTTTACTAAATCTGTTATACTTGAATAAAAATTCAAAAGTGTGTCGTTAAAGCGACGTTTCGCTGGTCAGGGTATGCCAGCCTCATCAGGCTAAAATTTTATTAAATACAAAAGTTACACATCAGTATTTTTTTATAAAACGGTCTAAGAGCACTATTTCAATTAATAAACAATAATAATATACTTAAGTTTTGTTAGAACATGGAACACATACTAACGCGTCAAAAAATTAAAAAGATTTCGTCAAATTAAAATAAAAACTAATCATTCCACACTTATAGTAGTAAAATTTTTGAGAAAGAGACGACATTCTCAGAACAGCGATTCACTGTCAACTGAAAAAGAATTTTATTCATCTTATAAAGTCAAGCTAGTAAATACGTCAGAGAAGTCAAAGAACTAAAATGTAAACACATTCATTGAAGAGGTACCAGATATATTGATTTTATTATTTTCATTTTGGACACGAGTCCAAACGTCTAAATAAAGGAAAGAATGTTTTGTTTAGGGTGAAGATATCCTCCTTTCTGTTGATAGTGGAACGGTTAGTTTTTATATGAATCGTTTAAGACATTCGTCTTTTTTTAAAATTAGGTTAATTGTCCAATATTTTTGCATTTTCCCAGTCAAAATCACGATTAAAATTTAAGCGATGTCGATAGAATACAGAGTTATCGTTCACTTTTTTATGTTCGTTAATGCGAGTTTGTAATGATCGTTTTGTCTCGCCAATATAAGTTGCTGGGCAGTCTTTGCAATCAAATTTATATACAACATTCGTTTTGTCCCATTTTATGGTTATATCTTTTCCCAATTTTATGATAGAACTAGAGTTTTTATTTATGATGGGAACAAAAATACAATTAAAATCTTTAAGAACGTTTGACAACTTGAAGAAATATTTTTCATTGAAGAACAAAGACACCTTGGGGATTTGACTATAGATATTGATTCTATTATGGTTATTATTATTCTCATTAAAGAATCTAAGTTTGTTCATTTTAATACCAATATGTTTTTCAATGAAATCCAAGGGGTAACTATTATTTTTTAGAATTGTTTTAATTTTCTTGAAGTTGTCAGAATGGAACTTTTTATTGGACAATAAAATAGCTGTATCAACTAAGTTGTACACAATGTTCTTTTTTTGTTAAGTTGGATGATGTGTAACTTTTGTATTTAATAAAATTTTAGCCTGATGAGGCTGGCAAACCCTGGCCAGCGAAACGTCGCTTTAACGACACACTTTTGAATTTTTATTCAAGTCTCACCTTCCCAAGATCATATATATTGTCAACATTTACAAACTATGGAAGAATACATTTCTAACAACTTACTAGAAATAAGAGAAGTTAAGAAAACGATTTAAATCAAGACTGAATAAAATAAGAGTGACCAAAAAGAAAACAGCTTGTCAGGTTACATCATGAATTAGCGATGGTAAAGTAGAAAATACACCTTGTCTCTATTGTAATGGTTATTATTTACTCAAATGAAGGCTGGGCTGCTTGTTGTGCCTGCTGCCAATGGGTTTACTGCAGTTGTGCTCTGGTGTCGATGACGAAGATGAAGATGCAATCTCTACTTGTGAAATTTGTCGAAAGAAATAGGTTGTTTTCTTGAGTACCCTATCTTACCCCTTTGGGTACTCCATCTTTCTTACCGGTGGAGAAAGATGGAGAGATTTGCAATTTTTTCCATATTAATTTTATGCTTTTTTAAGAAACAAATGGCCTTTGTACGCCTTTATTACGGAAGACCGATTCCCAAAAATGATAATTAAAAAAATAATAAAGTATAATATATTGGATAATTTGCGTTTTTTGCGCTTTAAACCGTAAGTACCTCGTCTTGTCCCACTCTCCTCTACTTAGTTTCATTTTCACAGATTTTTATATATTTTGCTTCCTCATGAGGAAGTTTTGCATTTATAACGATTTTCAATTTTTCAAGAGAAGGTTATGTGGTCTCATTTTTGTCTAGAACATATGTATTTGCTCAATTCTGAGCAAATGTCAGGTTGTATGTGTGTGTATGTCGCAAAATATGCCAGACAAAGTTTAATGGATTTTCCTAAAATTTTGCAGGTTTATTGCAGTCTAAAATCTGTCACAAGGATTTTCGAATATATCTACAAAATTTTTTTTTATACAAACTTTTCAAAATTTGAAAAAAAATTTTTGTATTTTTTTAAATAACTTTTTTATTTATTAATATTTTTATTAATTCTAGTCAAAATAACGTTCTTGACATTAAAACGAATCGATTGATGTACATAAAGTATATATTTTATCAAAATGTATAAAAGTAATCGCTATTCATATTTTTCAAAAAAAGATAAGATTTTTAATTTCCTGAGATTGTTAAAATTTTACTTTAAAATAATTACTATTTAATAAAAGATTGAAAAATTGGTGAATATTATATGGAGGAAGCTAAATGTTCGTGAAATGAACAACTTGTTGCTAGTATAATAATGGTGAACAAATTTACCCTCATGTAATGGTAAAGTCGCTCACAACGAAACAGATTATAAATAGTTTACGCGCAGTAATAGGAAAGAGACAGAGTTGGAGATTATATAATTAAGTAATTTAAAAATTATTTTTTATACACGGACTACTGGCTGGCCACCCGGGGTGTCCAAACGCTTTTTTACTTTTATGTTCCAAAAACGATGAAACTTCATCAAACTTTTTGTATAGAATTATGTGTTAATGCAAATACTGTATTTATTTAATATTTTTATGCATATTGCAAAGTAATATTAACAAATTATTTAAACAAATTATTGTTGTTATTTACTAACTTTTTCCAGAATGCACCTAGAAACCCTGTAAAAAAGTATTGGGAGGTACGGGATTCCGCATTGCGAGTGCCAACCTGCCAATGCGATATTCGCGAAATAGCGCTTTGGGTGTCGTGGTGAATGCGGAAATCAAGGGTTCCCAATGCGGTTCAAGTTTTAAGCTTAAAAAAGAAAATACTTGACAGGAATAAATAATGAATGGCAGTGGAGAAAAATGCAAGGTTAAATGAAAGAGAAAATACTAACAGTGAGTGTAAAATTTAAACTTTAAGAGAAAAAGGTAAGTTGAACTATCAAATATGAATCCAATGCGGCATAGGCTGATTTCAATACGCAACAGCAAAATAACTTTGACTGGTTTGTATGATGTGAAATAGGTAAACAAACATTTCCTAGCACATTTGTCTCCGAACACAGGCATTTTTCACTAAATCTGTCAACGTACATTACATTCTAATTTTTTATTTTATAACCGCGTGTCTGCATGAATCTAAACAAAATTTTCGATTATTGTAATTTAGAAGATGCTGACCAATTGTACGTTGACAGATTTAGTGAAAAATGCCTGTGTTCGGAGACAAATGTGCTAGGAAATGTTTGTTTACCTATTTCACATCATACAAACCAGTCAAAGTTATTTTGCTGTTGCGTATTGAAATCAGCCTATGCCGCATTGGATTCATATTTGATAGTTCAACTTACCTTTTTCTCTTAAAATTTAAATTTTACACTCACTATTAGTATTTTCTCATTCCTTTAACCTCGCATTTTTCTCCACTGCCATTAATTATTTATTCCTGTCAAATATTTTCTTTTTTTAAGCTTAAAACTTGCACTGCATTGGGAACCCTTGATTTCCGCATTCACCACGACACCCAATGCGCTATTTCGCGAATATCGCATTGGCAGGTTGGCACTCGCAATGCGGAATCCCGTACCTCCCAATACTTTTTTACAGGGAAGTTGCAGTTTTTTTCGAATTTTTCGCAATTTACTAAATCTTATATGATTACAGATAAACAGTAAAAATTGAATTATTATTCGAAAAAACTGTAACTTCCTAGGTGCATTCTGTAAACAGTTAGAAAACAACAACAATAATTTGTTTAAACAAATAAAAAATTCATTGTAACATTAAAATATATTGTATTTATTGAGTAAAGTCGAAAATAATTTTTTCAAACATTTTCAAATATTATATTATTTTATTATAGTAAATAATAATCTGAAATAAAAATCCCAGTAATTGGAGCAATCCGAGTAATTGGCGCATTTACGCTACAACAGTATGTATTGCTTGGCCACCCCAGGTGGCCATCCGGTAGCGCAAAGTTATATTAATTACAAACATGTTCATAAGTTTTTATTCACAACACTTATAATTTTTTCAGATTAAATAATAATTTTATTATTTTATATAACGCTTAGAAATAAAAATATCCGCTAGCTTGTGGGAGCGAACTCATGTCCTCGCCCCGACGCATACCGGAGGCATTAAACTGTACGTTCTCTGATACCTGGATGAGAACTCTCTTGTCTAGAATACATGTATATGAAATTCGGAGCAAATGTCCAGATGTATGCAGATTATGTACAAATTATCTCAGATACGTTTCAATGGATTTTTCTGAAATTTTGTAGATACATTGCAGTCATTAATGCATATACGGAGAAAAAAAACAAGCGTTAATAGCATAGAGCCCTTCTATACTAAGTTTGTATAGACGTTCCTGCTCCAGTTGCATGAAACTATACTGAAAAAGCATGGATCTCTTGCAATCGTAGTATACGACGCCCCAGAGTCTAAAGGTCCACATATTGAGGAAGCTAAATGTTTGTGAAATAAACAACTTGTTGTAGTAGTTCTTTCAGTTTTGTAATTTAAAAAATTTTTTTAAATGGATTTTATTACTGATTCAACCTAAAACATCTTGCCTTTAAAAATGTTCAATGGATAAATTAATAAAATTATCTCAGGTACGTTTCAATAGATTTTCTTGATATTCTATAAGTACATTGCGTAGCGTTACCGTTTTCGATTGACAAACTTCCCAAAAAGTTTAGAAAATGACAACTGGGTACGTGGGTCACCCAGTTTGGGAGTGCAGATGAACAAGTTTAGTGGTGGCATTGACGCATAAGTTTCGGGTGAGCAGACTGCTTAAAGGTTTTTCCGTGTAGGTATTAGTCAAACCTAAAATCTTAGCCATATCCAATTGAAAAATATTAAAAGGAACAAAAGTTAAAACTTTTTTCATAAAATCAAAAAAAAATGCTAATTTTTTAATTTTTTGTCAAATTTATGTGACATTTTTTGTAGCAACTTTTTAATTTAAGTACAACTTATTTTCACTATAAAAATGAAATGTAAATAATAAATCTGAATTTTTAAGCCAAAATAATTTTTTTGCAACTAACCTGTAAAATTGATTTTTACACACTAAAAACAGTGTGTTAAATATTTCTTTTTATAGCCGTATTTAAAGAGTTACTTTACACACCGCTAGCAGTGCGTAAAGTAAAGTCCAATGTATAAAGTGATTTTCATTGCGTAAAATGATTTCTTTACAAATTCTGGTGACTGTTTGATGAGAAACGATAAAATAAAGCTTTTAAAAAACAATTTACAACCTCATTTTTTTATTTTAGCTTCAAGAAAATTTCATTTAACAATTCCCCCACTACACCTAAACTTACAGTAATATTGGCAATAGTGCTGCTGTTTTCGGCTCGTGCTGCAAATGTCAAACTCGTAAAATCACTCACTTTACGCACTTGCATAATAAACAGGGATCGTCACAGAATCAAATCAAAATTAAAATATACTTTTGTTTTGATTTGGATATGGGTAACAGAATCAAAATTAGTCTCTAATCAGTTTTGATTCAAATAACCAAATCAAAAATAAATGTTGTTTATGTTCTAATTTCTATATCAAAATCAAAATTTTACTCTATTTAGTTTTGCTTCCAATATCAGAATCAAAATTCATTTTTTTAAATTTTGATACAAACACCTGAATCAAAATGAAAACTTTAAGTTTTGATACAAACACCTGAATCAAAATGAAAACTTTAAGTTTTGATTTCGATATTGAAAGTAAAATTCAGGGAAATAATGTTTTATGTATTGATGTTATGTTTTTTACTCTATAACGGAGCGCAGTAATGTTTATAATTTTGTATTTACTTTAAATATGCGCAGTTATGTTTGGTGTACATTTTACATGCGCAACTAACTAAAATAACCTAACTAACGACACTTACGTAACTTACGCAGGTAAAGTAAGTTAGTAATTAAAGTGAGTTACGTAAATAGAGTAAGTTACGTAACTAAAGTGAGTGTGAATTGCGTTACTTACGTAACTAAAGTGAGTGTGAATTGCGTTACTTACGTAACTAAAGGGAGTTACGTAAATTGCGTAACTAAAGTGACTTACGTAATTATGTTTTCAGTAAAGCTTACGTAACTTGCGTAAGTCACGTTACGTATGTTACTAGCGTAAATTACGTAATTTGCGAAACGTAAGTACATAGTTTACTTTCTGACTTTCTTAGTTAGCTTAGTTAGTTTAGTTAGTTCAACACCTTTGCGCATGTCTAAAGTACACACAGCATTACTGTGTATGAGTTGAGTTCTGTTTCCATAAGAAAACCGAATGTAACGTTACTAGACTTTTGGTTTTGTTTCGTTGCAGTATCAGAATCAAAAGAGAAAGTTAATTTTGTTCCGTTACGGTATCCGAATTAAAATAGAAAGTAATTTTTGTGTCTATATCGGCAAACGAAACTAAAGTGGAATAGACTTTTGTTTCGTTACCGAATCAAAATCAAAATACATTGCCCAATGGGAAATTGCCAGTTGTCTACCATTGGTGCATTAATGGTCCAATATTGGGAGCCATTGGTTTTCTCTAGGCCTATTATTGGTACCCAATAGTGGACCACTAATGGTAAAATCGTGGGATGGCCACGCTGATGCCATTAATTGGCAACCATTATTGTTTCATTAATGGCTGCCATTAAAAAACCAATAATAAAAATTTTTTTTAAATAATAATTTTAAATAAATATTAAAATTATTTTTTCAACAATTATTTTAAAAAATAATTATTTATTTTTCAAAAATATTAATATTTTTTTAAATTATAATTATTTTCACAAAATGGCTTTTTTCACACCAGAGTGTGAATAACCCTTTCGTTCAAAGTTCAAAAATTTATTTACCTCACATCCAGTGCAAAAATTGAAGAGGTAATGGGCAGAATTGTATTCCGCGAGTTAACGTGATAAATCTTCCTTCTTATATACTATTCTAGTTCCTTGTTGGTTGCGAGTAACTTAAAAATTAGCTCACCCTATGGGGCGCTGAGCGTACTAAACATACAGTGCATGCTGACTTGCGTAGCGCGGGTGTATTTGAAACAGTTAAAAGACAATTAAAATAAAAGAAAAATATGTATTACATATTACAATTTTAAATGATGTTTAAAAATATTTAATTTATTAATAAATCAAATGTTTTTTTATAATTAAAAAAAGCTTAACTGATATATTATATTTTTTAAACTATTTAATTTTATACTTCAAATATTTCTTTGCTAAAAACAAAAAATTTTTGATAAAAACTGTAAGTTAAAAATTTTTTGTTAATCTCTCTAAATTTGAATTGGTTAAAAATAACTAATTTAATATCAAAAAATTGATTATATTTTTTTAGTAATTTATTTACTATTAATTAGTGATTTTCAACTAATTATTTTTTAAATTATAATTTTTATATTTTATTTTATTTTATTAAATATATAATTAAATATTTTATTTAAAAATTAGATTTAAATATTCAAATAAAAACTAATTACACACTACAAAAAGTTTTACTTTCAGCCTGTTTTCGAGGCTGAATTTAAGGTGTAAACGGAGTCAGACTTTTTTTTCTGTGTAGTTATTTTTTACTAATTGCTGAAGCAAAAATTCAGTCACGATTTTACTAATAATTCGTAATTTTCATCTAATTCAGAATTGGAGAAATTACCTTTATACATAATAAATTTTCTTAATGAATAAAATTCAGTGAAATTTTCAAATTATCTCGATTTATAAAGTGTATAAATAAAAAACAGTTTTTTAAATATTTTCTTTTATTATGTTTAAAAATAATGTCTTGAGATTATGGCTCACTTAAGAAATGTAAACAAAAAATAATTTTGGATGTTCAAATAAACAAAATATAATTATTAAAAATATTAAACGTTGGAAACTTTAAGATTCTTGAGAAACCTAAAAATATAAATTTAAAATATTTAGAATAAAAGAAAAGAATTTTTTAAACAACAGATATCTTCAATTATAACTTATACATCTTTTTCAATTTCTGTTGAATTTTGAACATTGTTTTTTTCGATTGAAATTTCTTTGCTATTATTTCGTAGTTTACTTATTTCTATAACATTATGTTTCACAACAGCATTTTTTGATTGTCCTTCCTCTGTCACTGCTTCTTTTAAACCTTTATCTTGTCTTTCTTTTCTGCCTCCCTCTCTGTCAACAGATTGTGACAACCAAATACCAATGGCGCTACTTATTTCACTTTCCGTAGAATTTTTTAATTTGAATTTAACTGTGTCTGCAAAAATTTAAATTAACAATATCAAATTTCTATTGAAAGTTTTATTTATCAAATTATTATAATAACAATGTTTAAGTTAGAAGAAAATATATTATTTAATGAATACCTTTTACGCATCCGTACGTTTCTGCTTCAGAGAAATTTAGTTTTCCAACTTCTTTATTTTTTTCCCTTACCGGAATAGTTTTTCTGAATGTCCTTTTTGATTATTGAAGACATTGCGTACTTAATTGCATCGCGTACATTGTTTGATGAAACGATTTCTCGCAATATATGTGTTTTCTGTAAATAAAGAAAAGCTATTTATTTTAAGGTAGGTATTATTAGTTTTATAGTACAATAGCATTATAATAAAGTAATGCATAATAAACATAAATATATTTACCAAACTCTCACACGTTTTTTTCGTTTGTTTCTAGTTCCTTTTCGAAAATAATAAAATTCTCCATAGTGTCCACAGGTAGTTTTAAATCATTCGCATTTTTAAAAAAAGATTGTATATCTTGAGGAACAGCAGACGTTTTGATAACGTTTATAATTTCTTGTGCCTTCTGAGTAATGTCGTATTGCATTCTTCGTTGTGTATTATCGATTTTTTTGTTAAGATGGTCCATTATATTCTTCTCCGATTTTTCAATAATTTGGGAAAGTTCCTTAGTTACTGAAGGAAAACTTAAATAATTAAAAGAAGTAAACTAAATTTAATGGAATATTAACTAAAAACAATAAATGTAAACTAACGATTTTGTACAATTAACGAACAGTTTTGATGATCACATTCTCTGATTCCAATCGACTCTATTTCACGTTCTTTTTGTGGACTTTTATTTCCAGGTGCAGACTTACCTAAAAAGTATAAAATATAATTATTACATAATTCAGAAATATGATCAACTTTTTAAAAATGTTTAAGATTGATTTTAAAAGTTTCTTTGATTGAAATAAATCGTTTTCTCAGTGTGAAAACTAAAATGATACGAGTTTCTTTAATTAAAATATGAATAATACTATACTTTGTATCTTTAGAAAGAATTTGACTTTAATTTTAATTTATAAATATTTTTACATATTAAGATTATTAAATTATAATAAATTATTAAATAAATTTATTAATTAGTAAAAGAAAAATGATTATAAATGAAAAAAGGTTATAAATTCAAGTTAGTCAAATTTTTCCTATAAATATTATTAGTAAATTATAAAGAATGTAACTTACTCTTTTGAACTTCAGATTGTCCAACACGGTGATTGCAGTTACTTTCTGTTTCCTCTTCAGATGAAGAAGAAATAATCCTTGGAACTTTCTCATTATCTATTTTTAAAAGAAAATTTACATTTATAAATAAATAGATTAAATTTATTTTTATAACTAATTATAAAATTTTTATATTACTTTTCGATTCTTCTTTTAAATAATAATAGAATTGCATGCTTACTTTTTTTGTATTGGGTTTTCTTTTTTTCTTTCTCTTTCTTTGATGATCACTATCACTTGATGAAGAACATTCATTTGACAGAGTAGAAGAGAAGTCGATTGTCAAATTCTGCTTGCCGTTACCTTCACTTCCTTTCCCTAATACAAGATTTGGGATTTTGTTTAATGCCATGGCAGTTTCTTGTTTCGTCAGTACATGTACTTGAACATCTTCACGTTTTTTTGTGTCAGTACTATTTTGGACATATCCGTTCGAACACATTCTTTCTAATCTTCTTTTTGCTTGAACATAGTCTCCTTATTAAAAAAAATGTAGAAGAAATTAGTTATAAATAATGTATAAAAAATATGTTTAATTAAAAGTAAAAATAAATAAATTTTAATATAGGGTAAGTCCGGGGGAGATGGCCATACGGGATAGTTGGCCAGTTCAAATATTTTACAGAATTTCTAAAGAAATATCACTTATTATGGGGTATTTTTCAACCTTCTGTGATTCATATTAAATCTTAACAATAAATTGATGAAAAATAATAAAACTGTAAGTGTAATCCTTGTTTATTTTTTTTGCACGGGTCTAAAATAAGTTGAAAATTTTTGATTTCTTGTCACCATATTGTTATTGTTTAATATAATTTTAAATCTTAATGCGTAGTGCATAACCCACACTTCGATATAAACAAAAAATGAAAGGGAAAATTATTTTATTTATTTAATATTTTTATGTTTACTTTTATCATTAATTATTGGGTAAGATGGCCACTGATGACTTTTATTAAAATTTTTTGATGTTAATGTTATATACTTAAGAAATATTAATGAAAAACAAATTAAAAATGTCTGAGAATAAAATAATTGATCCAATAGACACCAGAGATGGAGATTGATTTGTAGGTTGACGCAAAAGTTACAATCAAACAACGTTAATTGAAGATTGGATTAAGTGCAATATTTGAAATTTTTGGGTACATAAGAACTGTACTGAATGTCATGAAAAATGTTCAAAATACGACCAAAAAAAGAGGAAAGTAATGTGGACGATTAGAAATTAAATTTAAGTTAAAATTAAAAAATTATAGATAGTGGCCATCTCTCCCGCACACATGTGGCCATCTCACCCGGACATTCAATAAAATTTTCTTTTACTTATTATTTCTATTATTATCTACTGTTATGGTAAATAATTATAATATTCTGTGTATACAATATTTATTTATTCATAACGTCTTATTCGTACGTGCTACTCATAAAGTTTATTTTTTATTAATATTAAACAATTGTTTTATTTTTAATGATTTAAAACTTGTTATCTTTATTAAATTACGTCGGGTAAGTTTGGAAGACTATAATATTCTTTTAAGTTTAGAATATTTGTCAAATTGAATTTTGCATTACCATCTTTTTAACGTTTATTAAATATATTAATTTATTTCTCTGCTTGTTAAGATTGTCATCTTGTTGATGTTTTATTTTATAATTGAAACTTTTTTAGGTTCTTATAAAGAATAATGTCTGATACTTTTCGGAAACGAAAGTATCGTGCAATGAAACGACTTTTAAAGGAAGATGCATTTAAGAATAACACAAATTGTGAGGAAAGTATAGAAAAAGGAAAGGCTGATGAGGAGCTTAGGAATGTTTTGTTTTTTCAAGGAGATCAAAATCTTGTGCACCAATTTCCTGAGCAAAATTAAAATGACGAAAACATAGAAGATATTTCTGAAATTGATTCAGGTTCAGCAAATTTAGTAGAGTCGTCTAAATACGAAAAGAAAATTATACAACAATCTACTTATATTGATTATAATATTAATTTGAATGCGTGTAGTGAAAGTTTTAAATTATCTGACAGTAGCTCATCAGAAAGTAGTGACAGTGAATCACAGTGCTCTTTGGAAGAACAGAAACCAAGTTCTTCTAGTACCTCACAGCCATTAAAAAATAACAAGGAAACTACAGTCGTCTTAAAAGGAGATTTGCGGACAAAATTACACATATGGTCAATTAAGCATAGGAAAAGTTTAACCAGAAATTGTAATGAAGATTTGTTACAAAATTTGAGAAGCGAAGGATTGCCTGATATTCCGAAATCTTGTATTACACTTGTTCCTTCTGATTCAGCGAAAGAATTTGATATTAAGGGTATGAAAAGTTGTCGTGGAAAGCTTGGATCTTTTGTTTATTTAGGAGTTGCAAAAGCGTTACAAAAAATTATTGATCCATCAATATATAATGAAAAATGTATCAGTATCGTTGTAAACGTAGATGGAATGCAAGTTTTTGTAAATTCTAGGGCGCAGCTGTGGCCAATACTAGGCAAGATAATACATGAAGATTATAAATCTGAACCTTTTATAATTGCTCTTTATGGTGGCAATTCAAAACCAGTTTCTACGAAAGAGTATTTCGAACAATTCGTCCAAGAAATGAATGATCTCTTAGGTAATGGAATATTAATAGACGAGACTTTATATAAGATAGAATTGCTCGGATTTATTTGCGACAGGCCAGCCAGAGCATTCATTAAAGGATGTAAGGGTCACGTTGGTTTCTGTTCCTGTGAACGATGTGTAGTGCATGGGATAACGGTTAATAAAAAACTTGTTTTTACAGAAGCTTATTCTTCAGAAAGAACCGATTTATCCTTTCGAAATAAAACACAAAAGGAACATCACGTAAAGGATTGTCATCTATTACAGTTAAAAGATTTTGACCCTGTCAAGCATGTTTATTTGGATTCAATGCACTTATTTATCGAAGGTATCATCAAGTTTTATTTTGACCGATTCATGAGTACTGGCAAACAGAAAGGTAAACTAAAGCAAGAAGAGCGAAGCATTTTAGGATCATGCCTGGAGAGCGCATCTTTGGGAATTCCATTTGAATTTCAAAGAAAAACGTTGGACATTGAAAATTTAACGCATTGGAAAGCAACTCAATACCGATTTGTTTTACTGTACTGCAGTTGCATTGTTTTCAAACACATTTTAACGAAAGACTGTTACAAGCACTTTATGTTATTATTTGTTGCTTGCCATATTTTATGCTCAAAACAACTTGCATTGACACACGTAAAGTATGCAAAAATGCTTCTTCAAGAATTCTTTAATTTACTTCCAACATTTTTCGGTGAAGATTCACAAACCCTAAATCATCACAATTTGATACACGTAGCAGATGATGTATTAGAAACCAAAAAATCATTATCTGAATTATCAGCATTTCCATTTGAAAATTGTCTGGGTCAACTAAAGTCTCTGATAAAAGGCCGAAAGGATATAGTTCCGCAGCTTATAAAAAAATTTCGGAAATTGATTATTGCCCTCAATTAATAGATATTAAACTTGCAGTCAATAATGTAGTTAGAAAAAGAAAGAATTTAATTATTGAAGAAGAAAATAAATCCACAAGAGAAATTACGAATATACTATTAACAAATTTAAAAATTACAACAAGGCAACCAGACAATATTGTGCAACTAAAAAATAATGAGTTTTTTAGAGTATATCAGATTCAAAAAACTGATGAAACAGTTATTATTGCAGGGTACAAAATTAAATGTGAAGGAGATTCATTTAACTATCCTTGTGAATCATCCAAAATAGGAGTTTGGAAATTGGGCGTAGAGAATACAAAAATACAAATAGTTGCAGTAAATGAGATAAAACATAAATGCATCGTTTTACAAATAAAAGAAGAAAAACATGCATTCCAATTCCTTCACATCGAGTAAATTGAAAAATAAAATATGTTCAATTATACTTGGCGCCTCGTTCTCGAGATTACATGTAGTAGTGTCTAGCTGCTAGGAACTTCACAACGTTTAGAGTTTGAATTGGGAATTTTTTCCCGCGCGTACGCGCCTGCTGGCCCGCGTGCGCACTCAACTTCATTGTTGTTTCGTTGTGCAAGGAACTCGACACGTTTTTTTCTCAAACGTATTATAATTTCAATTAACTCCAGTTATTTACCCTTATCTTCACTAATGGGTGGTTCAAGCAAGAAGAGATCAAGAAGCAGATCCAGCAAAAGACGTCCCTCCAAAAGAAAACTGGAGGAAAGAATAGTTAGCGTAGAAAACAAACTACATAACCTCACTAACCTCCTAGAGCAGTTCGTTACCGAGAAATTAAAAGGTAAATTAACTTTATTATAAAAGAAAAATACTTAAATGAGACTCCAAACGAGCTCATGTTTAATTATGTAAGTTAAATACTACATAATACGCACAAAATCGTGCAAATATTGCTCTCTCTCATGACGACTAGTTCCACACGAACAAAATTTTCGTCTCTCTTTGCAAATAGCAAATTCTAAATTAGGTATTTTTGAATTTCAGAAATACCTCAGAGCACAGTAACAGATCTTTCGCAAAATGGAACAAAAAGTTAAAACGATAACATTCTCTCCAAACCGTCAGATCAAGGCAATAAGCTAGACGAGGTACAAACTATTCAAATCGATCCACCAGGCGACTCCGGCGAAAAAATCGCCGATCCCGATCCTCAAAATCCAACAGCCACACAGTCGGACACGGATCCTAGCGTCGACGATGACGTCCTGGCAGCCTTGGGGGAAGACCCAAGAGAGTCAGTCCAATATCAAGGCGATACACACGACAAGGTTAAACAAATCTGGGAGCACTTAATGAAAGTCGGAATTAAGGAAGATCCACTAAATAAAATGTTGGAGAAATACCATCGCGAAGGTTCTTTCAGAACTGAAGCACCAAAGGTTAATCCAGAACTTTCGCCTGCCTTATCGGAGATAGCCGTAAAAAGGGACAAACATTTTTCCTTAACACAAAAATGCGCAGGTTCAGCTTTAATATCTCTTGGTTCCGCAATTTCAATGGTCCTGGATGAGTCAGACGAAGGAACAGATCGCTTAGATTTAATTGAGCGTTTAGGTGATACAGGTCGCTTACTGGCTGATATATTCCATCAAAATACAGTTTGCCGCAAATATTTTATCACCCCTCTCATGAACAAAACTATGAAGCCTATACTTGAGGCAACGGTAGCGGACGAGTGGCTTTATGGCAACTGGAAAGGGCTTTTCTGCGCAGACCCAGCAGAGGAGCAATTTCCAAAGGGTCCATTGGAAATCGCAACCGTATTCGAAATCGAGAACATACCATTCGCAGAATCGAGGCCCTTAACTAGCACAGAGTCGTCCAAAGCAGAATTATCAAACATCCAAGAAGAAATAGAGGAGGTAAGGAATTTAGCAGGCAGGTTAAAATATTTTCTCCCCGCATGGGAGTCAATTACTCAAGACTTATTCATTTTAAATGTCATAAAAGGCTTTAAAATACCCTTCAAGGAAACCCCACGTCAAGAATATCCTCCAACATGTACTCCTCAATCGACCGTAGAAAGTGATTCTTCGCAAAAAGCGATTGATCTACTTTTATTAAAAAACGCTATAGAAGTCTGTAAAGACTGCAAAGGTCAGTTTTTGTCCTCATTCTTTCTGGCCAAAAAATTCGACGGCTCTGATAGATTTATACTAAATCTGAAAAAGCTCAACCAATTTATTGAGCCCGACCATTTTAAAATGGAAGATATCAAAATCGCAAAAAATTTACTAAGCAAAAACGCGTTCATGTGCTCAATCGACCTAAAAGACGCCTTTCTTCTTATTCCTATACACGCAGAAAGCAGAAAATTCTTAAGATTTCGTTTCAAGGGAATACTGTACCAATTTACATGTTCACCTTTCGGTCTATGTATGACTCCCTTTTTATTTACGAAAATAATGAAGCCGGTTATGTTGAAACTTCGGTCAAAAGGGTTCTTATCGGTCATTTACTTAGACGATATGCTATTAATCGCCAACTCTCACGCCTTATGCAAATCAAACGCGTCGCAATCTATTGCCTTACTTAAAGATTTAGGATTCATAATTAATTACGAAAAAAGTTCTTTAGTTCCTTCTCAGTTATGTACCTACCTCGGCATGATTTTAAATTCAAAAGATTTAACCTTGGAACTAACAGAAAAGAAAAAAAACCGTACTATCTCCCTTTTAAACCAATTTAAGGTTGCTACCGAGTGCGATGTCAGATACTTCGCAAAGCTGTTGGGAGTGCTAAACGCATGTTCCCCAGCACTTGCATACAGTCCTATTTACTGCAAGAGATTAGAACGAGAAAAATATCTGACATTACTATTCAACGGCGACGACTACGACGCAAAAATGTCAATCAGGGAACACCTTCGAGAATATCTCCATTGGTGGAAATCTCACATTTCAACAGGCTTTAATCCCATTAGAAGCCACCAGTTTTCACTCGAAATTAACACGGACGCTTTGTTAATCGGTTGGGGCGCTTATTGTAACGGTTCATCCGCGCAGGGTTTCTGGTCAGAAAAAGAAAAATCCTTCCACATAAACTATTTAGAACTCTTGGCCGTCTCCTTTGCCCTAAAAAGTTTTGCCAACCAATTAGCAGATTGCGAAATATTATTGCGAGTGGATAATACAACCGCAATAGCTTACATCAACAAATCAGACGGAGTGCAGTATCCAAAATTAAACAATTTAGCTCGCGACATCTGGCAATGGTGCGAAAAACGTAGAATTTGGATCATAGCGTCATATATTGCCTCAAAAGAAAACGTAGAAGCAGACGAAGCTTCAAGAAAAATTAATATAGATACGGAATGAGAAATAAACGATAAATCATTTGAAAGAATTACTCGCAAGCTAGGTCCACCAAAGATTGATCTATTCGCTACGCGTATTAATAAAAAATGCAAAACATTTTGTTCACGTTTCCCGGACCCAGAAGCAAGTTACGTTGACGCATTTACAATTCAATGGAACGATAAATTCTTTTACGCATTCCCACCGTTCGCCCTAATTCTACCCACATTAAGAAAAGTTATTCGGGACAAAGCTACCGGTATCGAAGTGGTACCAGATTGGCCCACTCAACCATGGTACCCACTGTTCCTTTCCATGACGCGCGAACCGATTCTCTATTTCGATCCTTCACCAAACTTACTAATTTCTCCTTCCAGGAATCTCGTTCACCCCCTTGCAAGGAATCTGACGTTAATAGCAGCCAAATTATGCGGGGGAAGCCTTCTTGAAAAGGGGAATACCAGAGGAATCGCTAGACCTGTTTCTATCATCTCTATCAGACTCAACGCAGAAACCATACTCAGCACCATTGAGACAATGGGCAACTTTTACAAAATCAAACAACATCGACATGTTTCGACCGGAAATAAAAGATATAATAAAATTTCTTACATTAAAATTTAAAAATGGAGCAAAATACGGCACGTTAAACTCCGCTCGCTCAGCGATCTCTCTAATATCGGAAACACAGATTTTCAAAGACCCTTTATTAAACAGATATTTCAAGGGAGTCTTCAGACAAAGACCTATAAAACCTAAGTACTCATCCACATGGGATACAGGACCTGTTCTAAATTACATCGAAGAAGTATCTGCGCGTCCAGACCTCAGTGCAACAGAGAGATCAGAAATCACAGCCACCTTGTTAGCGCTTATTTCCGCTCACCGTATCCAAACTTTAGCCGCGCTAAACATCTAAACATCGTCGAAAGAAGTTAGGATTAAGGTTCCTGACTTAATAAAAACGTCGAAACCTGGGCGATGTCAACCAGAAATAATTCTCCCTTTTTATCAAGAAAGACAAAATGTTTGTGCAGCTAAAGCGATACTAAATTACATCACGTTTACGAAAGATAAAAGGGGAGACAATTGCAACCTCTTTATTTCAACGAGAGTGCCTTACAAATCAGTTAGTTCTCAAACGATAAGTCGATGGATCAAATCCTTATTAAAAAAGGCAGGGGTTGACATGAACTCCTTCACTGCCTATACTACTAGACACGCATCGACATCTAAAGCGTACAAAGAAGGAGTCGACATTGACACGATTAAACGGACCGCAAGTTGGTCAAATACTTCTTTAACATTCGCTCGTTTTTATAATTTGCCAATTCAAAAAGAAAGCGACGCTTTCGCTCGTTCGATTCCACAAAAATCGTAGATTGTTTATATTAGTTTCACAAAAAAAAGTTATTTAGTTTAAAGATCCGCAACGATCTATCATTGTATCCAATACCGCGTGTTCATTAAATAATAAATAAAAATTAAAAACTAACTTTAATAAGAAAACGTAAACCTCTGAACATCTACATGTAATCTCGAGAACGAGGCGCCAAGTATAATTATATAATCAAACGAACTTACCTGTACGTGAAGTTCGATTATAATTATACGAAGGCGCCTCGTTCGAAGATGATTACATCTTTCCCTCCCATTATCGCCCAATAGTCTTATCTACCCAATAATCATCAATAAACACGAAACGTTTTCTTATAATAAAAAATAAATTAAACTCTAAAATAATGAAGTTGAGTGCGCGCGCGGGCCAGCAGGCGCGTACGCGCGGGAAAAAATTCCCAATTCAAACTCTAAACGTTGTGAAGTTCCTAGCAGCTAGACACTACTACATGTAATCATCTTCGAACGAGGCGCCTTCGTATAATTATAATCGAACTTCACGTACAGGTAAGTTGGTTTGATTATATAATTATATTATATTAAAATTATTCTGAAAATCAACAGATAGGATTAATCACATTTAAATTTAATTGTTTTAGTTTCAAGCATCTACGTCATTTTAGTTCACATATTAAAATTTATAATAATTTTTAAAAAATAGAAGTATTTTTTCAATATAAGTTTCCAGGTTTAAAAACATTTAAAATTGAAAGAAAATTTTTTTAATTTAATTCTTTTTTTAAGGAACCTAAATAATAAATATTTTGATAATTTTAACATATTTCTGAATTATGTAATAATTATATTTTATATTTTTTAGAAAATCCATCACCAGGAAATAAAAAAAAAACTAAAACAACGTGAAACAGAATCGACTGAAATAAGAGAATTTGATCATCAAAACTATTTGTTAATTATACAAAATAGTTAATTTAAATTTATTATGTTTGTAGTTAATATTCAGTTCAATTTAATTGAAAATATCTGTTGTTTAAAAACTCATTTCTTTTATTCTAAATATTTTAAATTTATATTTTTAGGTTTCTCAAGAATCTTAAAGTTTCCAACGTTTAATATTTTTAATAATTATATTTTGTTTATTTGAACATCCAAAATTATTTTTTGTTTACATTTCTTAAGTGAGCCATAATCTCAAAACATTATTTTTAAACATAATAAAAGAAAATATTTAAAAAACTGTTTTTTATTTATACACTTTATAAATGGAGATAATTTGAAAATTTCACTGAATTTTATTCATTAAGAAAATTTATTATGTATAAAGGTAATTTCTCTAATTCTGAATTAGATGAAAATTACGAATTATTAGTAAAATCGTGACTGAATTTTTGCTTCAGCAATTAGTAAAAAATAACTACACAGAAAAAAAGTCTGACTCCGTTTACACCTTAAATTCAGCCTCGAAAACAGGCTGAAAGTAAAACTTTTTTTTAGTGTGTAATTAGTTTTTATTTGAATATTTTAATCTAATTTTTAAATAAAATATTTAATTATATATTTAATAAAATAAAATAAAATATAAAAATTATAATTTAAAAAAATAATTAGTTGAAAATCACTAATTAATAGTAAATAAATTACTAAAAAAATATAATCAATTTTTTGATATTAAATTAGTTATTTTTAACCAATTCAAATTTAGAGAGATTGACAATAAATTTTTAACTTACAGTTTTTATCAAAATTTTTTTGTTTTTAGCAAAGAAATATTTGAAGTATAAAATTAAATAGTTTAAAAAATATAATATATCAGTTAAGCTTTTTTTAATTATAAAAAAACATTTGATTTATTAATAAATTAAATATTTTTAAACATCATTTAAAATTGTAATATGTAATACATATTTTTCTTTTATTTTAATTGTCTTTTAACTGTTTTAAATACACCCGCGCTACGCAAGTCAGCATGCGCTGTATGTTTAGTACGCTCAGCGCCGCATAGGGTGAGCTAATTTTTAAGTTACTCGCAACTAACAAGGAACTAGAATAGTATATAAGAAGGAATCTTCCTTCTTATATACTATTCTAGTTCCTTGTTCGTTTCCTTTCTAGTTTCCTTTATCACGTTAACTCGCGGAATACAATTCTGCTTATTACCTCTCCAATTTTTGTACTGGATGTGAGGTAAATAAATTTTTGAACTTTGAACGAAAGGGTTATTCACACTCTGATGTGAAAAAACCATTTTGTGAAAATAATTATAATTAAAAAAAATATTAATATTTTTGAAAAATAAATAATTATTTTTTAAATGATTGTTGAAAAAATAATTTTAATATTTATTTAAAATTATTATTTAAAAAAAATTGTCTATTATTGGTTTTTAATGGCAGCCATTAATGAAACAATAATGGTTGCCAATTAATGGCATCGGCGTGGACATCCCACGATTTTACCATTAGTGGTCCACTATTGGGTGCCAATAATGGGACAATAATGGAATGGTGGCTTACATTATTGGGCCATTAATGCACCAATGGGTTTTTTCCCATTATGTGATAATTTCGTTTTGTTTTTAAATATCGTAACAAAATCAAAATTCGATTTCCGTGACGGTCCTTGATAATAAATAATTATTTTCTAATTCGACAAAATTTTAAATTAATTTTTCTGTGAATATTGTTTAATTTTTTATAAAATTATTATTGATATTTTAAAATTTTAACTTACATTTATTATATTTAGTTTATTAACAAGATTAGAGTCATGAATTTGGCGTCTAATAAAATTTTTGTAAAATCAGTGAATTTGAGTTTGCAAACAATTTATGAATTGATATTTTAAGGTTTAAATTTAATTTTTTTTTAAATTTTAGAAATGTTTGAGTATGTTCCTAGTATGCACAGAGACGTCCCTTTTTATCCGCGGACATAGATGGTAATGTCTCTGAGTCATCAAAAATACAACTAAAAGATATCCTATGTCTGGTGCAAAAGACGTCTAAAAGACATAAGAAAACATGTCTAAAGTACATTGGTACGTCTTTTAGACGTCTAAAAGACATAAAAGAGACGTCTTTTGAACTTTCTTTTCACATTCCTTCAAGTCTTAAATAGACATTTCTTTTATAATATTTTCATAGTTAAAACACAGTACTATTGTATTAAATTTATTTTAACTTTAATTTTTCTACAATATGCAGATATAATGAAAAAATTCCTACGATGCTGGGTTCGAACTCGGGTACCTTTGATTGAAGCACTGCACCTTAAGCACCTCAGCCGTTCAAAACAGATATGAACCTCCACAAAGTTTACGATCTTACACGGAAAGAATTTTGGCAATGCTGCACAGTGCGCTGGTCACTCGCAGCATGTTGAACAGTGCAACTTATACCTTGTTGAACCTTGTTTATCAGTAGAAAAAAAAAGAAACGCATTTTATTGCTTCAAGATATTATTTGTAATAAAACTTAATGTATTTTTGTGTATATTAATAGAAGATAGTTTTCTTTTAGCTAAAATGAATTTAAGTTTCATTAATGAAATTAAATAAATTGTACTAATTAGAATGTAAATATAATTAATTAATTAAAAATTTAAAAATATTAAATTTAAATTTTAAATTATTTTATACTTTTTATTTTCAGTTCTTTATTAAATAGAGATTAAATGTTTTTTGATTAAATGCAATAAAATAATAAAATATCTACATTTATTAACATAAATATTTTTATTTAGCCAAGACTCTTAGAATGAGTTTAAAAATTTGAATAGTGGTTTTTTTTACTTTTAATACCATTTATATTTTTTCATTTTATAATCTTATTTTGATGTTAATAACAGTTTGATTATATTTAAATAATAACCCTGTTATTTGAATAATATTAGGAACGAAAATATACATTCGAGTTTTACATTACATACAGATTGACTGACATGAAAACAAAAAACTTAGGGCTTTTGTAGTACTCATAGATAGTAATTTTTCGTGAAAATATTTTTTTACCTAGTCCAATATTTTCCGAGGGGGAGGGGGTTAAATTTGTGTGTTTTTCAGAACAATGCTTATTTCAATAATTTTTTACTCTTAAACAATTAAACATACAAATTTGACAAAGTACATTTTGCAAAGGTTTTTTCATGCTCTTTCGATTGGAAATAAGCATTTTGAAAAAAAAAAATTTTGACAAAAAAAAATCAAAATTAAAAATAAATTTTAATTTTTGAGGGAAAAAGACCCAATTTTTTTTTTTTTAAACGAAAGCTGAGGTTTTTTCTTAAAAGGATATATAAATGGTAAAGTGGGACTAGAATGTTTAAACATTGAAAAAAAGAAATTTTTCCAAAACGGAGCTAAAAACCGGGTTTAGAGCGCTCCGGCGAGTAGAAAACTCTTTTTTCAATGTTTAAACATTCTAGTCCCACTTTATCATTTATATGTCCTTTTATTATAAAACCTCAGCTTTCGTTTAAAAAAAAATCGTATCCATCTCCCTCAAAAATTAAAATTTATTTTTAATTTTGAATTTTTTGTGTCAAAAAATTTTTTTTTTCAAAATGCTTATTTCCAATCGAAAGAGGATGAAAAAACCTTTCCAAAATGTACTTTGTCAAATTTGTATGTTTAATTGTTTAAGAGTAAAAAATTATTGAAATAAACATTACACAAAAAGACCCCTCGATCACTTGACGTGGAATCGCTCAAATACACTACCGGTCAAAATTGAGAGACCACCCATTTTCAGATGATTGAAAAACATTTTAAAACAAAAATTGTATGAAACCTAAAATTTTTTTAACAATTTTTATGTACTAAAAACTATTCTAAAAAATATTTAAAACATCATATGGTGTAAATTTTTCAAGAAAATTTAATAAAAAAAATACGTTGAATTTTAAAAATTATATTTCTGTTAATAAAAATGTTCCAAATTTTTTGAATTTTTTTGGTCCAAGTTTGACGGTCTACATTTTCTAGGAAAAAAATTACACGTTAATGCCTATAAGTAATTCTTATAGTGTAACAAATGACCTTTAAAATAAGCTTAAGATCATTAAAAAGCGTTCATTATTTTAGAAGTTATTCAAATTTTTGTAAATAATTGAAATTGACGATTTTTTAAAAATATATAAATTAATTATTGGCCAAACGACTTCTGAAATATCTTGTTCTTGCCAAATTTTATCATCTATCAAAAAATGAACAGAGAAAAATTTTAGTTTTAATAAATCTTATGTTTTAAAACGTTTTTCATTCGCCTAAAAATAGGTGGTCTCTCAATTTTGACCGGTAGTGTAAAGGTTTTATAAATTGTGATACTAAAGCTTTTCATAAGAGTTACAACTCTGTGGCTCAAAAATTTAACATCTTACCAAAAATCCATAAAGAAAATGTTCCTATGAGGCCTATCACTTCATTCTGCGGATCAAATGTAGTAATTCTGTAAACAAACGAACCGACATAAATAACCTTAGTGTTGTATATTTTCATTTAATATCCGATATGATCTTATAATTGTTTTTAAATTAGTAAATTTCTTAAAAAGTTTATTGTGATAAATATTTTTTAAAAATTTGACTTCGTTGTAATGTGATTACATTAATAACTATATTATTTAATATTTATATTTACAAATTATTAAATATATGATGCAGTTTCAGGAATATTTATAGCACAATTTAATTATCAATTAATCATCTATAATAATTTTTTAAATTTTTATAAAAAATTTGTTTTCCTAATTTATATTTCTTCACATATGATGTCACAAATAATAATTAAATAAAGAAACATTAATATTTATTGATTAATTGGTAAATTGATGTTAATTATTTTTATTTCAAATAATTAAATATAAATATGTGACGAGTATAATTTTTATAAAATTGTTATAAACAAATTATGCTGGGTAAAGAGTAAAGTTTCATTCCGTGCATAATAATTATGGTTTACTTTATAAAATTAACAACTGGATTCATAGGAAATCGGAAAAATAAGATATACCTGTTTTTTGTTTTTAATTTTCAAATGTTTAACAACTATTGTTTACCCAGCTTAATTTGTTCCTAACAATTTTATAAAAAAAATACGACTTGGAGAGAGAAATGACCCATACAATATATTCTTAATTTTTCACGCAGAATCGATTGGCGTTAACAGATTAAAAAAAATTGTAAATTTTTGTTAATTTGTTTAATCAATTGCTGTTAATCAATTGGAAATTAAAAACAAAAAACAGGTGTTTTTTTCCATTTGACTATTAATTCAATTGTTAGGTTTACTTAAAATCCATTTGTTTATGCTTAGGATGAAACACCCTTTACGCAGCTTAATTTGTTTATATCAATTTTATAAACAAAATACGGTCTGGAGAGAAAAATGACCTACACAAAATATTCTTATTTTTTAACGTAGAATCGATTGGCGTTAACAGATTTCAAAAACTTTTAAATTATTGTTAATTTGTTTAAACAATTGGATAGTAAAAACAAAAAAACAGGTAAACCGGTGGTAAATCACAGTGGTGAGACTCTGTGGCTTGCGATCACCGAGGTTATGCAACATTCAGTGCGGTTAGTACTTGGATGGGTGACCGCCTTGGTGCCCGCTATAGCCCCGGTGTTTTTCTCACTACTTTCGTGATTTATCAAGCGGGAGGTTTGACGTCAAGGTATAATGATGTGCACTGTCGATTATTGTCCGGTACACACCATTAGAACTTGACTGTCGATAAACCGGTTGTACTCAAGAGAGGTTTTCTACAGTTTCCCTCTCCTCTGGCGAGAAACCTAATTAACAAGTGGTCTAGGCGAATGCGAGTACTCCTAATAGAGCCGGCTGTAGACGCAAAATTAGGTTAATATTTAGAAACTTATGTAGAATGGTTATGCTTAATCCAAAAAAAGTATTTCTCGGGGACCCTTGTCGAAGCTATTGCTTTCTATCATTAAAAAATGGCGCTAATAAAAATCTTACGATGAAGAGGGGGGGGGGGTCAAAAAACCTCAAAAATATGCTTACGTAATACTTGAATGGCCCTTTATCATAAAAATTCAGTACTAAATAATTTATACATTTAAGTTTAATATTATTTATTTAAATGCACAAGGTAATAATTAAACTGAATATTGTATAAGGATCGATTTAAGCTTGAATCAAGATTAGCTGTTCGAGCCTCACCCATGTAGATTGATCGAGTCTTAAATCGAGCATGGAACGAGCATTGGGTTCAATGCTGATACAATATTGAACCTATATTGAGTGACAGTGATCTAAAGAATGCTTCCACTGCGGGCTACTCACACTGAACGTTCAAGACTCAGTTTAGCTTTAATCTCTTGTTAGCTTTGGTTTTTCTCACCTAGGTAATAATAATATTGGTATCCGAGTATCTTCTGCATTTTCAAATTGATTTTTTCATAATTTTTCAATTCGATCAATACTTAAGGTATTTGGACATATCAAATGTTTCCATACAAAGTGTTTTTATATTATTTCTAATGTACCTTTCTAATTTATACGTTTAAAATATAATAATATGTTTCTTCACCCTAAAAGGCAGACAAGGTACCCGGGTATTTCTATACATTTCATGCAGATAAATGAAAAAATTAATATTAAAAAATTAAGCCTTCTAATTCTATAACGCCTGACGCTCAAATGCACGCGCTAATGACAGTCGAGCACAGTCGAGTAGCAGTGATAGGCCTAGAGACACCCACTACTACCCGACTGGCATTAGCGCCTGTCTCCGATGTCGGGCGAGTTATAGAATTAGAAGGCTCAATTATGAAAAGTTTCATTGAACAATTTTTATAGTATTGAACATAATTTTTTTTTGTAAAATATATAATTTAGTTATTGTAATTAAATAATATAATTCATAAGAAATCGTCAACAAATTGTGCACTAAAAGTTGAATAAGAATGATCTTCCATCTCATTTTTAAAAAGCATTATATCAACGATAGGCGTTGATTACTTTATTAAATTTTAAGGGGAGGCACCACCCCCAACTTTAAACCCTTTAAATTTAAATTATTAAACTAGGTTATATTTTTTTTCTTGCACCATTTTTAACCCTAAAATATATAGGATGGTCAAAATTTTAAAATTTTACATTTTTGAAGAGGTTAGAATTTTTATCTTTTCACTAATTGCATATTTTTGCAAATCCATGCGAGAGGTTGTTTAAAACTATAAAATAAGCTTAGAAAAAAATTTGCGTTAAAAAATATTGAAAATTGTAAGAGAAGATTAATTTTGAATATTCAAATTTTACAACTTTTTACATATTTCCAAAGTCCTAGACCAATAATCTTTTTGAGAATATCAGTTCTTACAAAAATTTATTCGTTAAATGCAAAAATCATGTCGAATAACTTATTTACTAGGTAAAAATTTTAACGTCTGTCAAAATTATTTTATTTTCTAGGTTAAAATTTTGACAGACGTTAAAATTTTAATCTAGTAAATAAGTTATTCGACATGGTTTTTGCATTTAGCGAATAAATTTTTCTAAACACTGATATTCTCGAGAAGATTATTGGTCTAGGATTTTGGAAAAAATGTCAAAAGTTGTAAAATTTGAACATTCAAAATTAATCATCTCTTACAATTTTCAATATTTTTTAACGCAAATTTTTTTCTAAGCTTATTTTATAGTTTTAAACAACCTCTCGCATGGATTTGCAAAAATATGCAATTAGTGAAAAGATAAAAATTTTAACCTCTTCAAAAATGTTAAATTTTAAATTTTTGACCATCCTATATATTTTAGGGTTAAAAATGGTGCAAGAAAAAAAATATAACCTACTTTAATAACTCAAATTTAAAGGGGTCAAAGTTGGGGGTGGTGCCTCCCCTTAAGATCAACAATTTTACTAATAATATAAAAGACTCAAAGCGACTTTTTAAATAAAACTTAAAAATTATTTTTCATAATCTGCATATATACTACTCATATGACTCGCACTTATATACACATTACTGATGACTACCTTGTACGAACGCATCGTGCTATCATATTACTCGCATTACTGACTGCATCACTGGTGACTGCTAAATTGCACGCAAAATGATGTCACCAGTGCATGTGGTGCGAGAAACGTGCGACGCACAATTGTTATCTGGCTGGTCTCTTTTACGGTTTATGAAGGTTTGAAGTTAAAAGTGCTTTCGAACCATATTATATTTGCACTTCACATTTTTAAATTGTCAGTTATTAAATGTCAAAGAAGTATATATATATAAGTCAAATTAATGAAAACGAAAACGTTAAAGACTATTTAATTAATTAATTATATATATATATTATATTATATTTCCCTAATAATATTAAAATATTTGTGTCTTCAAAAATGCGTAATAAATAAGAGAAAAAATAATTTCAAAACAATTCAATTAAATGTATAAAATATAAAATTTTTGTCTAAAAATTAATTGATAAAAGCATTCTGGTATAGAAAATCAGAACAATATTATATATTACTAAAATTCATATAGGTATCCAGTGAGAAATTGCCAATAGACTATAATAATCAGTCCAATAATGGTTGCCGTGCTGGGCGCCGATTGACGCCCAATATTGGACCAATATAGGTTGATGCTTAGGATGTAACGGGTTCGCCAAGCCTCGGTTGTTAATATTGGCAGAATATTGTCAACCAAGAGAAATTTTTTTTAAATAAATAATAACATATTAATTTTTATAATTTTTGTTTAATATATTTATTCATTCACAAATAATAATATTATAATAGTTACTATAAAAAATAATTAATTATTCATTTTTAATAATTTATATAAATATTAAATTATTTACGAATTTTAATTATTTTAAAATGATTAATTGATTCAATGACAGAATTTTTTTGCAGAATGCTATTTCCTAATAGCTGCTGCATTTTAAAATAATTATAATTATATAATATAATAATGACAATTGTTTCGTGGAAAATTCTCGGAAAATTTAAAATAATTATAATTCTTAAAAAATTTATTATTTATATAAACTATTAAAAATGAATAATTAAATAATTAATTATTTTTTATAATAATTATTATAATAAAATATTATTATATTATTATTCATAAATAAATAAACATATTGAACAAAAATTATAAAAATTAATTTATTACTATTATTTATTTTTAAAAAAATGTCTTTCTTGGTTGACAATATTCGTCCAATATTGGACCAATATTAACAACTGATGCTTGGCGAACCCATTAGATCCAAAAGCTGGAAAGTAGGAGACTATTTTTGATACTAATTATAATTTATGCATAAATAATACACAGCGCTGCATTATCAGAAGCCGAGTTAACGAACTAGTTAATGCAACCTAGTAACCTGATAGTCTAAATAGCTCATGAAGCAGAGTTCGGCCGGAGGTTACATACACAGTTAATAGGTTCAGTACCTAGTGGTTGAGCAAACCGGCTAGACCACAATAACCTTTTTAACTTTCCTTCTTTACTTACTTTTTGTACTCTTGAGGGTTTCGTACTGGAAACTTCGAAATAGTAGTAAAGCAAAATTACAAGTCGCTATGTGGCCAATTAACAACATCACTAAAGCTTCCTGTTTTGCAAAAACATAGTCACATATACTTTACTTACCCTTCTTAAGTTTGTTTTTGTTATCTTAAACTTTTAAAAATATGTCTTTCGAGTTTAAAAATTAGAAAAATGTTTGTTTGTTTAATACTTAATAAAATTATTATTACTATATGAGGCATTCCAAATCAATACGACTTCCAAATTCACTTTACGCAAATTTTAATAGTTTCGTCATGGGAAAATGATTTTTACTATTTTTTCAGAGTTTTGCAAGATTATCGAAATTCAGTATTAAATCATAACACATTCATTTTTTAGCATTCGGTTTTGACTAATATTAATTAAAATACTATTTTTTCAAAATATTAGTGAAAAAAAGAATTAACTTTTTAAAAGATTATTTGATTTTCCGGTTTACAAAATATGAGAATTTAAAGATGACCATATCCAATAATAAAAATATATGGGCAATTCTCCGGAATCGGGCGATTTTGTGTTACTCACATTTAAATTAATTTTAGTAATTTTATTGAGGTGCTCGATGCTATAACGTGTTACACACTATTTACTGAACATGTCGCGTAATACCTAATAGCATCCAGGCCCTCAATTTTAATATAAAAAAAAATTTAGTAGTTTTAGTAACAAACTTGACAAATAACAAATTTGTTACTTTGAGAACTTTTTTGATTAAAAGTAGTATACTACTTTTAATAAAGAAAAGTACTCAGAGTAACAAATTCATTCATTCAGCATCAAACTAGGATAATTTACAATTATAATAAATGATAATTCTAATACTAAAGAATTCTTTTAACGTTGAAAAAAATATATGCTTCGATTTATAAATAAAGTATAGCAATTCAAAAATTGTTACTCATAATTATCAGTAAAACAAAAATTTTAAATTCTTTCCTTTTTTGTACTTTCAGCAATTAATCAATCGTTTTTATTTTTTATCCATATATTACTTACATATAAAGGAATGAAATAAAATTTTATAAAAGTTTGTGCCTTTCAAAATAAAGAATAAATAACATCTACTGTCTGGAAATGTTCATGCGTGAATGACATTAAATGTAGTTATTTTTTGATGGCACATTGGTAGAGTAAAAATAAATAATATGAAATCATTCGTTATCGGTAGATAAAATTATATTGTTATTTTATAATGTTTATTAATTATTACTATTTTATTAATCAATTTATTAAATTAAAAAAAATTTAAAATAGCCATTGTCTAAGTAGTAAAATAAATACAAGTTCTTTAACCTATTTGTTATTTTCACTCTATTTACAAATTATTTTCTAGTTCTTATAATGGATTTTTAATTTAAAAATAGATGAACCTAAACATAATCGTACTGTCTTTATTTTCAATTGATATAATCATTTTAAACAAAAAGTTAAAAAGTGAATTCGTTTAATACAATAAATCGATAATATATGAAAATCAAAAATATGTGAACGTTCTTTATGAAAAAAATAACTTTGGTACTTAACCAGACAAACAGATGAATTCGAAGCAAACAAACTGCCTAATTACTCAAGTCTAAAAAAAATTTTACATCATTTTTAAATTAAATTATCCTTTAAAGAAAGTTAGATCTCAAAATGACATTAATTCAAAATTATCAGAAAATAAAAAAAGATGCTTGTAAGCATATTATATTTTAATATTTTTGTGTGTTTTGTTTAACAAAGAGTCTTAAGTTCCTAAATTGACAAGAAAGCACAATTATAATTTAATTTAAACTATAATTTACTGTTGAATCCCAATTTTTTAATGTAATCACAGTAAAATTGTTGTTCTAGAAAGAAAAATATGTTTAGATATAATATAACTAATCTTTCACTGTAATTAAAAATTCGAAGTAATTTTCAAAATTAAATAACAAAAAGATTATCATATAATAATTATCATAACATTAGTAACAAAATAATGAATAAATCATAAAAAAAAATTTTCGTTGGAGAAATACAAAAATGCTAAATAAAATGTTAAAAAACAACTAATCTTCCATTTCTATAACACAAATTCGAACTAAAAGCTAAAATGATTTTACCAATTAACTAACTCGCGTATTTATAGTAAAACTTTTTATTTTGAAAATGCACAAATTTTTCAATAACCTATACTGACCGCTGTCAATTAAGTTTACAAAAAAACAATTGACATGAAGTGTTGCATTAAAATGATCAAATTTTTAGATCATATTGATCCTTTTTTCGGATCAATTTGATCTGCAACGCTTTTTCACACCTCCCGATTTACTGTGTACGTGCATTTGTTTATAAATAGTGGGGACACTCGGCAGGAAATTTTTCTCGCTATATAGAGAGACAGGGCCCTCGTTATAGAGAGCGCTCGTTATAGAGAAGGTCGTTATAGCGAGATTTGAGTGTACACGTTGTATTTGACAGACTATTATGAACGATTTTATTCGTTAACAAAACGTGTGCCTTAAAAATAAATTGACCTTTAATGTTAAAATATTCTAAAAGGTAAAGTGTAATCTTTATTTAAATGACACCTTATTTGAAGGCACATTTACAAAATAATTAAAAACCACCTAATTTCTTTTGTAACAGACAGTTTTCTCATTTTTACATATATCATTAAAATGCTTCAAAAAAAAGTTTATTAGGAACATATAAAAATTGTGATTTACTGCATCGTGTGGATTTTCACGTGTGTATTTTGAAGTTAGCGTAGAGTTATGATTTTCAAATTAGATAACTTATGTTTTTTTGTAAATGACGAAGTTCATACTCATTATCAATCAGTGCGGCCAAGCTGTAATAGTGACATGAGAAACATTGGTTAGTTCGGCATCTGGGGGATGAGGGCGCGTCGATCAACACAAACTCGTAAACAATGTGTGTCGTGACATGAGAATTTCAATGTGTTTGTATTTTAAATCGCGGTATGTTTTGAAATAAAGAAAGGTTAGAGAGTTTAAAAAAAATTCTTTTTATTACTTTTAAGCAAAGGAATAGAATTGGCAGAAGATGGAGTAAATATTTTACAAATAAAGAGTAAAATATTTTGTATGGATTTTTTTACAATAAAAACGAGAAACATTGTTATTTATTTCACGTATTTTCGTCAAAAATTATCAACTAAATTAACCTTTAAATAGTAAATAATAATTTTTAAGCACCAAGCAGACAAAATAATATTAAGTTTTGAATAAAAGTAAAGTGTATCAAATAGATCGCTGGATATAACCTATTCTCTAAGAAAACTGATTTTGGTCGTTGGTTATTATAAATTTTAGCAAATAGAAAGAATTTCTGTATCATCCTCGAAAAAGAGTTCGTACTAAAATCGTCAAGATATGTCTTAAAAGTCACCTGCTTTCTTAATACAAATTCTTAATACAAAACCAAAGATTGCAATATCAATTTTTTATTTATTGGCACAGGTATGTAAAAAAATAATTAGATTAAACGATAAATATGTCTATTTAACTATATTACACAAAAATTTCATTACCTTACTTTTCAGAATTCAGGAGTTGGTATTCGCTAGTCAGGATTTTTTTAACACTGTTCTCCGAATAATTTATAAAGTCCGAAATATGACTTTTTCGACATTAAAAACTTACTGAAATCATAGTTTGCAAATGGAAAAGTAATGAATTCAAGTACAAATAAATATGTAGCATAATAAATAAAACATTGGATTATATGTAAACAATAAAAATTTATTGAATAGATGCATAACATTTATAAAAAAATATATAAAATAAAACCAAAAACTTAAGGCAAATTTAATAACATATAATAACAAAGAACGAAACAAATTTTTAAACACTTCATAAAACAACACATTAGCAGATGTTATTTTTTTTCTTTTGATAACGCGTACTTCAAACATGCACAAGCTTTTGCAAAGAGTCGCTATTACTAGGAAAATCAACTTTTCTATTCATTTCGAAGTGGAAATAAATATTTCTGTGAATATAATCTTTAATTTTCGCTAAAAATCCGATTTGATGGGAGACCAATGGGAAGTAATAATTACAAATGTTATGAATGCTACACGATATGTGACTTAAAAGAGTTCCATCACAAACAAATTTGCAAGGATTGTCTACGCACTCTTGAAAAAGGTTTGTATAACACAATAGACAATCCTCTTCTATCAGGAGGAGTATTTTTTCGCTTACAACATTCTGAAAAAATGGAATTGTTGAAACATCAACGGTCTTGTTGCAATTAAAGTGTGGTTATATAGCTGGCATTTTCCAAACTGGATTTGTATCATTTAGTCTTGCTGATAAAAGAGTTTGTAAATCACAAATGAACCCAGAAGAATTGTCTCTTTTACAATTTGCCGAATTTAAGACACAAAGAGCATTATCAGCAAATAAATTAAAAAGTAAAGTTATAAAATAGTCTTGAAATGCGATACAATTTGGTTTATTATTTCGTCCCCCATGTTGTTTAATTTGTGAAAAAAAATTATCTAATGGATCCTGATTAAAGAAGCGTCCTCCTAATTCTTGGAATCCGTAGGCAGCCATCTTTGTTCTTAAAATTTTAAATCCTTTTAAAGTATGAATCCAATTGTTTAACACGGGAGGCCTTTCGCGATCAAGTTTATTAACCTTAACAAATTTCATACTTTCGAAAATTTTAATTGCATTGTTCCATAATTCCACATGCGGACAATCGCCCTCCGTAGGTATAGTTGCTTTGTAAATAGGTTCATTTTCGTGATTCTTTTTACCACCATCACCATTGACGCTATCCAATACCTCGTCCAAAAAAAGGCAAAGATGCCCGAGTCTTCGCCCTGTTTATGCATTTTGAATTTACCACACTTGCTATTTACTTCATTATGGCTCATTTGAACCAAAGTTGAAGCCATTGTGTTACTGAAAACATGAGTACAATATTTTACTCTCATCTTTTTTTTTATCTGCAATTAAGGATTTCATGGCAGATTCATTTGTTCTACCCTGATCACAAATGGATGCAATAACCTAAAAACCATTAGCTCGCACACGTCGTACAATTTCTTTATAAGTGCGCACTAGAGCTGTTGCTCCTATATAAGATTTACAATAAGAAAATGCAATTGCTTGATTCCAGGGTTTCTCAAATGATTTTTTTGGTATACCTTTTAACATCCAGACACTAGCATGATCAGCAATCTCACATTTACGTGTGAAACCATCATCTACAAAACCTTCAACCATATCTTTCGATTCATCAAAAAGAATGGTTTTATCTATTTCCACGTCATCCATCAGAAGGATGCAATAGCGATCATCAGGAGGCATTTTTCAGCTTGTGGTTTTAAACTATCAAATACAGATGTGCATAATCCAGGCTTTATAGCAAGTGTTTTTGCCAGTTGTCAAAGTGTTTCAGCACTCGGTAGACAAAATACTTGCCATATACCTATATGACGAAGGGCTCCGCTTATACAATGAAAGATCAAATATTTTGTCTTCCGTAGTATACTCTCTTCTAAACTTATTAACGTAATTATTTTTAAACTGGGACAAGATAAATTTACGCACTGAAGGAACCATATCATTTAAGATTTTTGTATATTCCATATCGACCGCTCATTCCGCCCTCTGAAGACGTTCAACGAGGCTTTCATTTCTCTTCTTTGATGAAATGGGTTACCAAAGAGTATATACGCATATCACGAACATTTAATTTGTCCTTTTGAGCAACTTGAAAAATACTGAGTATAGATCCTTAAAAAATCAAACGTGATTATATAAAATCTCAAATAGCACATTTTGCAGGCAGTTTGAAATGCGAATTTTGTGAATTCGCACAGCAAACAAGCAGTTAACTTTTATCAAAAACTACCCAGTAAAAAAAGAAAAATTGGAAGAGAGCGAAATCGCATTGGCAGTGAGTTTCTGTCAATCCGTTTTCGAGAGAAAACCGAATGGGGAGAATTCTGCCAATGCGATTTCGCTATCTTCCAATACTTTCCTCTTCAATCTTTCGATTGAACGATTATTAACCCGATCTGGCATTCAAATCGATAAGATTAAATGTTCTCAAGATTAAAAATACTCATTACTAATAAGAAATATGCAATATTAATAAAAAGTGTAAAAATAAATCTGACATGTGAAGAGATGTTACCATAAGCTTGAGCATGGTAAGTAATGTGCAGTGCAACCGATGTTTCTGACAGTAATTTGATGAAAAGAGAGGCAAATTCAAATAGTGAAAATGAATAGTCAATTTCGAAATGGGCTCAACTCGGAGTTTTTTCAAAATTCACTTTTTTATGTTTTTTGCATTAATCAATCCGAGTTGAGCCCTTTTCGAAATCGACTATTCATTTTCACTATTTGAATTTGCCTCTCTTTTCATCAACTTACTGTCGGCAACATCGGTTACCCTGCACATTACTTACCATGCTTAAGCTTATGGTAACATCTCTTCACATGTCAGATTTATTTTTACCCTTTTGCTTCCTCGTGAGGAAGCTTTGTAGTCGTTTAATTTACAAAATTTTTAAAAATTGTTTTGACAAATTTTCTTCTATATGGGACTATGTTATATAAGACCCTGAACAATTGTCCGGATGTATGTATGTGTGTGTGTATGTGTGTGTGTGTATGTGTGTGTGTGTGGATCCCGATTTTTGTGAACACGATAACTCGAAGAGGTTTTAACGAATTCGTCTGAAAATTGCTAGGAATATTTATCATAAAAATATCTCGAAATGGATTGATGGACATTAAAAAATCTATTTAAAAATTTTTTTTTTTACTTTTTTCAAAAAATTTTTTTTAATTGAATATTGAAGTTAATATACAATAAAATCTTCTTCTTTGCATCAAGACGAATCGATTGGTATATATAAAGTATAAATTGGATGAGAGTTTATAGAGGTAATGACAATTAAAGCAAAAAAATTACCTTTCTTTATCAAAAATTTAGTTCTTTCATCAAAATTATATTCCAGTACAATAAGATTTTACTCATTTTTTTCAATAATCTTATCCGTTGCATTTAAACGGATCGATTGGTATATATAAAGTATATATTTTATTTGAATTTATAGAATTAAACATAATTAAAACCAAAAATTCGCACTTTTATTAGAAATTTATTTCCTTCTTAAAAATTATGTTGCTTTATAATAAAATGTTAATCTAGACTTAAAAACAAACTAAAAATCTTTATTTCATCAAGACGAATCGATTGATGTATAAAAAGAATATATTTTATTAGCATTAATAGAATTAAATAAGATGAAAAAATTAACTTTAAGTTTAAAGCAAATTTTTTGCTTATCGTAAAGAGGAAGCAAAATGTTCATGTAATGAACATTTTAATTCACAACTTGTTTATTAATATTGCATATTTCTTATTAGTAATGAGTATTTTTAATCTTGAGAACATTTAATCTTATCAATTTGAATGCCAAATCGGGTTAGTAATCGTTTAATCGAAAGATTGAAGAGGAAAGTATATGAAGGTAGCGAAATCGCATTGGCAGAATTCTCCCAATTCGGTTTTCTTTTGAAAACGGATTGGCAGAAACTCATCGCTAATGCGATTTCGCTATTTTCCAATTCTTCTTTTTTTACTGGGTAAATATGTGATCACAAGAAGAAGGTTAATGAAAAGCCTTACTTCTTTTCTTCTTAAGTTTCGGTTTTGAGCCTTCAAATTTACTACCACCACGTTTATGCTTCTTGCTTAACTCGTTATTTTCTACTTCCCTCACTTCGTTTACCATTGGTATCACTGGTATCACATCTAATGCCAATATAACTTATCATTTAAAAAAAATACAGGAAGTTACCAGTGCAAAGTTTTAAAAGTAATAGGAAAAGTGAAGTTAGAATAAAAGAAATTAAAATATTTAAATTCATTGATAAAATAACTATATGAAAATAATATGTGCAATATATAAAAAAAACCATTGTTTATAAGTTGGTGAACATCAGGAACGTCTACAATCTTATTCTGTTCAATTTCCATATCTTCTATTAAAAGATTTTCACATACGGTGCCATTTTCATTACCATTAGCATTGACTGTAATGTCGTTGCTTGCGATTTCGAAGTATAAATATCTATCTAACTCTGGAAGACGTATAAAAATTCTTTTAATTATGTCCTACTACTATTTTTTAAAAGTATAATTTTAAATATTTGTAGCAAATAGTATTGGGAGAGTGTAAATAAAAAAGTAAAAATAATTAAAAATTTTATAAATCAATTGAATAAAAATAACCGTCGTTCACAACTTCTTGAATATCAGGAACTTTAACAATTAAATTCTTAGCAATTACACAGTTTTGAACACTCTTCAATTCTGAAAAAATATATAAAAATAACGCTGACTAAGTACATTTCAAATTAAATTTTCTAAAAAATATATCTTTAAGAAACCAAAAATATTGTTTGAATTATTTTTTTAATTTACCCAATGGAGAAGGCAAATCTAACGTAGGCACTGCAAACTTCATTAACCCCTTGACAGTCAATGGCCCACATGTGGCCACAAAAAGTCGTGCCACCTTTACGTCTGTGGTCATATATGTCCATCTCAAGAATAAAATACTAAACATAATTCGATTTGAATGACCAAGTGCCTACTAAGTTTTTAGGGGTCTCTGAATCCGAATTTCAAATCAGATTTTCAAAATTCAAAATGGTAGACCTAAAATGGCGACTATGAAGATTTAAAAATTTATCAATTACGCTTGAAACTCGTTATTTAGGGGTTTTCGGGGTCGCTGATTACGAATATAATGTCAGATTTACAAAATTAAAATGATGAATCCAATTTGGCGGATAATTTCAAGATTCATGCAATTTGATCAAATTTTAGGTCCGCCATTTTGGGTTTCAAAATCTGACATCGGATTCGTAATCAGCAACCCCGAAACCCCCGAGTAACAAGTTTGAAACAAATCCGTTGGATTTTTTATTTTCTCGACCGCCATATTGGATCCACCATTTTGAATTTTGAAAATCTGACATTAGATTCGTAATCAGAGACCCCGAAAACCCCAGAGTAACAAGTTTCTAGCAAATCTGATAAAATTTAAAAATTTCGAATTCGTCATATTAGGTCCGCCATTTTGGATCCGTCATTTTAAATTTTGAAAAACTGACTGCAAATTTTAATTTTGCGATTCCAAAAACCTTAATTACAATGAAATCACATTTTTAGAAACTTTTTTTTGGACCGTTTTTTGACCACAAGACATTTTTAAGCTGGACTGCGAAGAGGTTAAACTTTGAGATGTCGCTTTGAAACGTGGTTCAAAATGTTTTTCGTAAACCCGCCTGTTTACTATACTCTCTACTGATATTTTTAACAAGTCAGAATTCCCACTGGATTTTATATTATCAAACAGAATAAAATGTATTTTGAAAATTATTACCCAATTGTGAAAACTGATCTCTCCGCTTTCCTCAAATATTATAAGCTGATATAAATAATGTCATTTGACAATTGATATGAGGTCTGTTTATAAACTTTTATAAAAAACACAATAAATGGCTAATATTTTCAGTGAGAATAAATTATCAGTGATCTATTAGTTTTTTAATTTTTGTCGAAAATACAAATAAAAAATAAATAAATCTTTAACCTTTCTTTATTTCAAAACATACCGCGATTTAAAATACACACACACACATTGAAATTATCATGTCACGACACACATTATTCACGTGTTTGTGTCGATCAACGCGCCCTCATCCCCCAGATGCCGAACTAACCAATGTTTCTCATGTCACTATTACAGCTTGGCTGCACTGTTATCAATTGTAACCTACTCATTAATATCAATAATAAAGAAACCGCAATGTCTTCAGGTAATTTAATAGTATTTTTTACATTTTTATTAAATTTAAAAGTACTTTTTTCCTTGATTAGTATTTACTGATTCCATGTATTTATTAATAATTTTGCTAGATTTAAAAATCCTCAAACGAGGTAGAATGAGAGAAAAAAAAATATATCTTTAAAAAAGGAGGAAGAACGTTTGAGAAAGTTAGAATATTATTCTGGCATAATCCACTGCGTCCATCTACCAAATCATTAAATTTAAATGCGGATAGCTCTAAGGAATCTTCGTGCAGAACTCAATCGAAAAAAAAATTGTCAAACATCAATGTGCATTCAATTACTTCGAATAATTTTGAAAAACAGTGTGAGATTGAAGACTGTTCTATGTTCCTTCGATATCAAATGAACCAGTAGATTTTAGTGACCCAGAATAGAGAAAATCAAGTAAGTGTATTTTATGAAAAATATAAGAAATACTTTAGATTTTTCTCACTGTATAAGTCACGACGTATTTAATACTTGTTACAATCACTTATCCTCGTTCTGTTCTGATTTTATTTGCATCTTTTCATATCTTCAATATTAAATACATTTATTCATATTATATCTAATAATATTTACAAGGCTAACTGGGTCAGGGAAGACTAGGATAATTTTATCAAAAGTACAGAAAAATTCTAAGTTTTTTGAAGTATTAAAAAATTTCCAATTTTTGATAATCCTAATTCAATTCTTTGTTTTTAAATTTCTGCCTAATTTTTTAATAATAGAAACCTTTTAAAATATTTTATCACAACCGGATAAGAAATTAAAATTTTTAAAAGTCATGGATAAGCAAATAAAATTATGTCAACTCTATATTTATTAGTAAATATTAATTTTGTTATTAATTCAAACTTACGAGAGTTTTACTATTGTAGGTGCATCAAGTCTTTCAAATACTTTCAGTCACCGATCTGCTAACTCTAATGACTCGAACAGTGAAGACAAACGTCAAATACGCACTTTGTTAGCACGTCAACAAAAATAATACAGACGTATTCGATCATTAGAAGCGACAGTGAGTGAAAAAAATAAAATTATTCATAAGTGGACTTCTCGATGTTCAAAAATGCAAAAAAATTGGATAAAGCTGGTAATCAAAATCATCTATTAAAGGCAGTTAAAACGATCGAAAAACAAGGTCCTGCAGCTATTAGAGACGTCTTTTGCATTGCGAGGTACTTGATCAACAATTGCAAAGCCGAAAAGAAACTGTAACTGATGAAAGAAATCGAATTATTTTTTAAAAAATGCTTTTAGGCTCTATTGTAAAAGAAAATAAATGTATGGAAAAATTATCTCATTTAGTAAGTCTAGATTCGCAGAGAAAATATAAGAATTCCAAATCATTTCATGGTGATAGATTATGTATGACGGCGAGTCAAGAAGGATCAGAAATGTCGAATATTATTACAAGATTTTTTGAATCAGATAAGAATTCTTCGATCGCGTGTTTGTAATGATTTTAGTAAAGAATGTTGGTACTGTGAGTGTGAAGTTTGTAAAAACAAGAAGCTTGATATGAGAAACTGTAATAATAGAACTTGGTGTTTTAAATGAGTAACTCGCGATGTTAGTAGAGTAGGCGCTAAGGACAAAATGTACAATGTTAAAATTACATATATGATAATGCTGCTGCTGTGTGGACTCATTCACAACCAATGTTAAAATTAATTAGAGCAACTTTACCAAAATTATTAGCAATCCACATACAAACCGACGGCCCTAGTTTACAGTACAGAAACAAAACTTGTTTCCATCTTTTTCAGCAATTTTGTGTAAAAATAGGATTTAATTACGCTACTTGGAACTTCACAGCACCAGGACATGACAAAAGTGTGTCAGACGGAACCGGTGGAACAATTAAAGCTCCATGTGATCGAGCGGTTGCGCTCGGTAAAGATAGTCTAACAGCAAAGGAAATGATCAACGAAATTCACACCTCCACAAAGGTTAAGACATTCTTAATTTTAGAGGATGACTTTCAAATTATTGATAAAATGACAAATGTTCAAATAGCAGCAGCCCTGGAACAGCGAAAATTTAACAAATAAATTTGGCTCCAAAAAAATCAGAATGCTCTGTTGCTTAATGAGCTGTCCTGTTCTTACTGTTACACTAGGGGGTTGTATGAATCGCCCCGTCGACATTCTGCTTTGTCACCGCATACATGGATACCTGCCGAAAAAACTACCACTAATAAGAAACGAACTACTCAAAAGTCTAGTGGAAAAGTAAAAAACAAAACATTGACCTCTGAAATACTTGAAGAAAATCAAATTACACCTACAGTAGACGGACAGAAAATAAGAATGAGGGTGCAGTAACTAAAGGTGTGTATAATACGAGGCAAAGGAAACATTTAAATTAATTTTTTTAAAATAATTATTAACAAAATTTGTTAATAAGTAGTAATACAAATTAAATTTAAAATATTTTTTGTTGCGTATGTGAAATAACTAAACAAGTCGCAGAAAATGTTAAAGTTAAATTTTATAAATTACTATTAATGTTTACAATATTAATAAAAAATAGTATACTTGTGAATTTTATTTATTTCTTGTTTAATATTGCAAACTTCAGGTCGTTCGTATCTGTGATATAGCATATCCAAAGTTTATTTTTCGTCTAACATTTGAAGCAATAAATGAATATTAACCTATTAACGCCTGAAACCTCTAAAATTTTGTGTTTAATTTAAGATATAATTTCATATACTAAATATGCTTCCTGAAAATAACTGATGCGTTTCTTTATGTTTTCGGGGTCGCTCTACAAGATTCCGTGCACAGATTTTAAATTTATCGCACAGAAAATTAAATATGGCGAATTTTGTGCATCAAATTGCGAAAAAAAATGAAAAAAAAAATTTTTTAATAATTTTTTTTACAGAAGACATTTTTTCAAATGAATACAAGTGTCACAAATTGGCACAAACTTATTAAACTTTCAAAATATGCAAAAGCGGAAATGAAAAAAACAAAATGGCGCTAATTTGAGAAAAAAATTTATCAATTCTTTTTATGATTTAAATTAATTATTTTTAGTAAGATCCATGCAAATGTAATTGTTTAAATATAATAGTATTTAATTGTTTATTAAAAGAATAAGAATTTTTAATTAATTCTTACATAAATTTTTTTTATAATTTGTTCAAACAATTCATTTCTTTAGAAGAATGTAAATAAAATTTCAAAAAGTAATTGTATTAAACTTTTTAGAAATAGTTTAGTTCATGATAACAATTTTCTTATTTGTGAAAATAATTAAATTCTTGCAGTAAATTTCTTAAACAAATTTTTTTATTCATTACTTTTTTCTAAAAATTATATGAAAATTGTATTTCAAATATTGTATTTCTATGAAAGTTATATTATTTAGGAAAATAGAATTTTCTTAAAATTTTTTGTATTGTTTCTAAGAGTTTCCTTTTTATCTTTTTTTCTTTCTTTTTTAAAATTTTATAAACATGTTCCTGTTTCGGTTCTCCTTCTTTTCTACATTTTTTTACTTATTTCTTATTCTTATAATTTTTTACTTTTCTTCTTTTCTTAGTTCTTTCAACTTACTGCTTACTGCTTTTATTGATTGTTAAAAATTAATTTTTAATATTCTATTTTAGTCGCATGTCTTATTTCTTACTATTCTTTGCTTTTCTTGTAATTAGAACAAACATTCTGCTACTTTCAAAAATAATTTGAAAAAAGACCATTCGAAGGAATTCAGCGATGTAATTTACGAAGAGGCGACAAAAAAGAAAAATGACAATTCAAAAGAAAATACGGAAAAAACTTTATTTTCAATGACACCAGAGAGACTGAAATCTGCTTGCGTTACTCTCGTGACAGAAAATGGCCGGCCATTTTCCCTTATGGACGATAGCGGTTTTAGAGAAATTATCGACCCTTATCTTGAAGGATTCAGAAAAGAGGACAAAATTTGTATATCGCGGAAATCTATAACCGAATTGACTAAAATGTCAGCTCGCGATATTCGCAATACAATTATTGCAGAAATTAAAGATGTAAGTTTCTAGACAGTTTAGAACGAGGGATTATTGACCTTTTGAAACTATAAAAATATATATTGCTTTACGTTGTCAATTTTTTTGTAAATCATCAAAGTTATGAATTAAAAATAGAGATATAATTTTCAGTATTTAAACAATGTATATTTAAAATTTTTTTTTATTTTATAAAAAATTTTCTGTATACTTGTTTCGCGATTCACGTGATTCAAACATACAAATTTCTTATATGAAGTTTTAATTATAAACAAAAAATGTTCTCAAATGAAAAAAAAATAAAAATAGTTATAATTAATATAAAGAAAAAATTAATAACTGGCGCAATATAAAGCCACTAAATTCATTTAAAATGTTTCCAAATAAGAGAATTTTTTGTTAATTAAAAACATTTGATTTTTGTTGTTCTTTAACTTTTTTCTATTACACTAATTTCAAAAAAAAAAATTCATTTTGAGTGTGCTTTTTTACAAATTTTCTCAAAAAAGCTTTTTGTGAGATATTAGCAAAAAACATATTTTCCGGTTTATTTCACATTGTTAATTGTTTGTAAGAAATCTTAAAAATGATGAGAAGAACAAATATGAAATAGATAGAATTTGTAAGAAAAGTTATTTTTCTTCGTGATGATGTATTACTTTTATGAATTATAGTAATTTATTTGTTTCTTATCGCTAAAAGTATAAAATAGAATAATAATAATAATATATTAATAATAATAATTAAACAAGTAATATAAACATTTTTTCCACCTAATTTTATAATTGCATGTCAAAAACAATTTAAAAATATATTATTATGCATCATTCTCAGTCATTCTATCTATTTCACATTTGTTTTACTCATCATTTTCAATATTTCTTTATTCACGTACAATAATTATAAAATCCACTTATTTATTATATTTGTAAATTCAGATTTATTGTTATCAAACTATTTAAACAAATTTTAATCTAATTATGGAAATCATTAAATTAATTAACAATTGGATAATTTTAATTTGATTTAGTTTTTTGTATAATTATAATTATTACTGTTACAATATATAATTCATTTGAGAACAATTTAAAAGCTAAATTTTTATTTCTTTTTGATTTGTATTATTATTATCTTTCTAGATTCCTCTTCTTAGCATTAAAATGGACATTGCGACTAGACACAACAGATCGTTTCTAGGATTGAATATCCAATTGATAAAGGATGGATGCCTGAAGTTAAGGACGTTAGCTGTTAGAGAGCTGACGACAGCTCATACGGGGAGCAATTTGAAGGATGAAGTTTTAGATATTCTCAACGAATATCGTATAACTATTGACAGAATATATACATGCACTACTGATAATGGGTCGAATGTCATAAAAATGACAAAAATGTTACAAGCAGAAGAATTCAATTTTGATGAAACAGATGTTTTAGATGAAATAGAAATAGAAGAAATAGAAACCGAAGATGTCGAAGAAATCGACGACGCTGATGTACTGCTGAATAATGAAGAGGATGAAACTCTCGATGATTCTCTGCAAGAAGAATCCACAGAGGACAGTATTATTAAAACGGAAGAGGTGATTAGACATGAGGAATTTGATAATGATGCAGCAGATGTTTCGACACTTCTAACTTTAGTGAGATGTGGAGTTCACACACTTCAGTTAGCAGTTAATGGGCTCATAAAGGAACCTAACTTCTCCTTTTTTGCCACTATTAACAAGGTTAATTATTAATTATTACAAGGTAAATTATTAAAAAATTTTTTTTTAATTATTTCAGGCCTCAGATTGACTTTAACGATTAATAAAAGTCGTTTTAGTCGATTAAAAATAGAAAAAAAGTTGAAAAAGTTGTTCAGTGTTATCACAAAAATTAAAATTAATCGAAACTTGTACAACTTTGCTAAATAAATATTCAAATACTTCCTATTTCTTTATTCATAGGAAATAAAATTTTAAAAAAATTGAAAACCAAAATGTAATAAATGCTAAAAATTAGAACTATAATCATTCCAAAAATTTAATTAATTTTAAAAAATTTTTACTGAACTTTATCTCTAAATCAATCTTATATATAAATTTTTAAATAATTTTTTGCAATTTATTTCAAAATTCAATTATTAAAATACAAAAAATTCAATTTTTTATAATAATTCGAACAATCCGTTTTTCTTTTTAAATACATTTAATTAAAGTAGAGTATTTTCGAAAATTTTAATAAAGCATTTCGTAAAATTAACTTTTTAAAAATATTTCTAAATTAATTTTTGAAATACGATAAGTTTTACAATTAAGTAAATACAAAATTAAAAAACATCCAAAAAAATTGAAGATTTGTTAAATCTTTTAAACAATTATTTAAATTTAGTAAAATCTTTGAAAAATAATTCAAAATTTGATAAAACCTTTTAAAAATAAATTGAGATTCTTTTAAAATATAAAAAAATCACCATATTTCTCCAACAATTTTATTTATAGATGATGTCTGAAAAATTATAAAATAGTAAATTTTAAATAATTTTAATTTACTTTATTCCAAGGTAACTGAATCTTAAAAAATTATGATAAAATAATTCTAAGAATTAGTTTTCTAGAAGTATGGTAATATAAACTTTCAAATATAATTGTAGAATTTTTGTACAATTTAAATTTAATTTAATTTAATTAAAATTTTATTATTTAGTGTATGAATTGAAATTTTCGGAAATATTATGAAAATATTGATAGTAATTGAATTTTTTAAAAATTGAAACTTAATAATTCAGAAAATTACTTTTTTTCAAAACTATTTTAATATTACTTTTGAAACCTATGTTACGTCAAAACGAGAAACCTTTTTAAAATATACCTAACGTTCCTCGTTTTAAATTAGTTTCAATAAAGAATCTAATTTGGGATGAGGATAAGTCAATGAGCCTACTAAAAGTTGTGAGAGAATAATTTATTTAAAAACCAACAAGAAAGAAAAGTATTGACAAAAATACAATGAGTATAGTTCTAAATTATAAACCTTACTTTTAAGAATAACGATTACTGGTGTTGAATATTGTAGTGATATTATCTGGTAATCCGATCTTGGATGGTGTTGAGGGGGCTAGTCGCCAAAGGGCCTCAATAGTTGTCCTTAATGTTAGAGTATTAGTCCTCTTGTTTACACTAATGAGATAGTGTATTGTATTTTGGTAATATTTGCTTTCTTCCAGACGAACGTCGCCTCCTTAGCAAATTTCGATGGTTCGAAATTTGGAATGTGTTGTTTCAATATAAGATAGATACTTGAATTTATTTTCAAATTGATATTTTTGAAAATAGTAAAAATTGCTGAGGGGAATTAATTCTCTTTAACCGTAGTATGTTTCAAAGCAAAACTTTGAAAATAATTTTAAAGTTCTCTTTTAGAGGAAACACTTTCAAAATAATACTTGGGGATAACTTGTTGATAATAATGTTCAAAGGTTTACTGGGAGTTCACTTTTGAATAATGTTTAAAGGTATACTGGGAGACTGTTCACTTGTTGACGATAAGATGAATACTGATGATTTCCAAAAAATTACTCTCTGTTCTAATCAGAAATGGTCACCCTTTTTATATAAAAATTTCCTCATTAGACGAGTGCTCGTAGCTAGAAAATTCGTCTTGACCTTAATAGATTTCAGTGCGCATGGCATCGCTGCGACCTTCCATAGAGTTGAAGTTGGAAGACATCGCTACGACCTTGCATGGAGTTGAGGTCGCAACTTCGTCTTGGATCCTCAAGCGTGGCGTGTGTACATATTAATAATCTGTATCTTCGATCTTGATTTTCTCGTAATCGTTATTCTTTCGACATTCTTTTAAAATACTATTCCTTCCTGGATTTGTAATAATGAACATATAACATAATTATAATATTTGTTAGAAAATATATCGAATATAATGCAATTTTAAAATACACATAAAAATAACATTTATAATATTTGTTAGAAAATGTATCGAATATAATGCCAATTTAAAACACACATAAAATAGTAATTATAATATTCGTTAGAAAATATACTGAATATAATGCAAATTTAAAACACACATAACATAGTAGTTAGAAAATATATTGAATATAATGCAAATTAAAACACACATAAAATAATAATTAAAAGTACTGCATATCATATCATAATGAAATACATTATTTTAATAGAAGATATATGCTTTATCGATTAAATATAATATATGAAAATAAACATATACGTGAAAATATATAGTTAAATTAAATATATTAATCAGAAGTTACGGACGTAACACCTATTTTTCATCAAATTTCATTTTCATTAAATTTACACTTGAAGGTTATTCATTAAAATTTTTCTGAATTTAATATTATTTCAAAAATGTTCAACTAAAATTCTTGCAAAGTAAATATTTAAAAATTGTACCATAATACTTGAAAAGATGATTTAGTTTGAATTTAATTTTACAGAATTTGAATTATTCAAAATGTATTTCAATTGTAATATTTTAAACATTTAGTTTAAAAAATTATTCAAAAAAAAAATTATTTGTCAACAGTTATGCTTTTCACGCTATAAAAATCTAAATAAGTTGCATTTTATACTAAAAATTTGGTATTTTGTCGCAAAATTTGAAGTACAAGTAGTAAAAGTCGCAATATTTTAGTAAAAGTCGATACAAGACGCATTATTTGAAAATAGTCGGAAAAAGTTATAATATCCGAGGCCTGTTATTCCTCTAAATCAATTTTTATTATATAGTGTTGACAAAAAGTTAGAAAACTATGATTTTTAACAAATTTTAATATATTAAAAAATTAATTATTAATTCTCTTTAACCGTAGTATGTTTCAAAGCAAAACTTTGAAAATAATTTTAAAGTTCTCTTTTAGAGGAAACACTTTCAAAATAATACTTGGGGATAACTTGTTGATAATAATGTTCAAAGGTTTACTGGGAGTTCACTTTTGAATAATGTTTAAAGGTATACTGGGAGACTGTTCACTTGTTGACGATAAGATGAATACTGATGATTTCCAAAAAATTACTCTCTGTTCTAATCAGAAATGGTCACCCTTTTTATATAAAAATTTCCTCATTAGACGAGTGCTCGTAGCTAGAAAATTCGTCTTGACCTTAATAGATTTCAGTGCGCATGGCATCGCTGCGACCTTCCATAGAGTTGAAGTTGGAAGACATCGCTACGACCTTGCATGGAGTTGAGGTCGCAACTTCGTCTTGGATCCTCAAGCGTGGCGTGTGTACATATTAATAATCTGTATCTTCGATCTTGATTTTCTCGTAATCGTTATTCTTTCGACATTCTTTTAAAATACTATTCCTTCCTGGATTTGTAATAATGAACATATAACATAATTATAATATTTGTTAGAAAATATATCGAATATAATGCAATTTTAAAATACACATAAAAATAACATTTATAATATTTGTTAGAAAATGTATCGAATATAATGCCAATTTAAAACACACATAAAATAGTAATTATAATATTCGTTAGAAAATATACTGAATATAATGCAAATTTAAAACACACATAACATAGTAGTTAGAAAATATATTGAATATAATGCAAATTAAAACACACATAAAATAATAATTAAAAGTACTGCATATCATATCATAATGAAATACATTATTTTAATAGAAGATATATGCTTTATCGATTAAATATAATATATGAAAATAAACATATACGAGCGATTCCATGTCAAGTGATCAAGGTGGAGAAAAATTTTTCTCCAATCGTAGCAAAACTTGGGGCTTTTGTAGTACTCATAGATAGTAATTTTTCGTGAAAATATTTTTTTACCCAGTCCATTATTTTCCGAGGGGGAGGGGGTTAAATTTTTGTGTTTTTCAGTGCAATGCTTATTTCAATAATTTTTTACTCTTAAACAAATAAACATACAAATTTGACAAAGTACATTTTAGAAAGGTTTTTTCATGCTCTTTCGATTGGAAATAAGCATTTTGAAAAAAAAAAATTTTTGACCCAAAAAAATCAAAATTAAAAATAAATTTCAATTTTTGGGGGAGAAAGGTACGATTTTTTTTTTTTTTTTTTTTTTAAACGAAAGCTGAGGTTTTTTCCTAAAAGGACATATAAATGATAAAGTGGGACTAGAATGTTTAAATATTGAAAAAAAGAATTTTCTCCAAAACGGAGCTAAAAACCGGGTTTTGAGCGCTCCGGCGAGTAGAAAACTCTTTTTTTCAATGTTTAAACATTCTAGTCCCACTTTACCATTTATATGTCCTTTTAGGAAAAACCTCAGCTTTCGTTTAAAAAAAAAAAAAAAAAAAAATCGTACCTTTCTCCCCCAAAAATTGAAATTTATTTTTAATTTTGATTTTTTTGGGTCAAAAAAATTTTTTTTTTCAAAATGCTTATTTCCAATCGAAAGAGCATGAAAAAACCTTTCCAAAATGTACTTTCTCAAATTTGTATGTTTATTTGTTTAAGAGTAAAAAATTATTGAAATAAACATTACACCAAAAGACCCCTTGATCACTTGACGTGGAATCGCTCATACGTGAAAATATATAGTTAAATTAAATATATTAATCAGAAGTTACGGACGTAACACCTATTTTTCATCAAATTTCATTTTCATTAAATTTACACTTGAAGGTTATTCATTAAAATTTTTCTGAATTTAATATTATTTCAAAAATGTTCAACTAAAATTCTTGCAAAGTAAATATTTAAAAATTGTACCATAATACTTGAAAAGATGATTTAGTTTGAATTTAATTTTACAGAATTTGAATTATTCAAAATGTATTTCAATTGTAATATTTTAAACATTTAGTTTAAAAAATTATTCAAAAAAAAAAATTATTTGTCAACAGTTATGCTTTTCACGCTATAAAAATCTAAATAAGTTGCATTTTATACTAAAAATTTGGTATTTTGTCGCAAAATTTGAAGTACAAGTAGTAAAAGTCGCAATATTTTAGTAAAAGTCGATACAAGACGCATTATTTGAAAATAGTCGGAAAAAGTTATAATATCCGAGGCCTGTTATTCCTCTAAATCAATTTTTATTATATAGTGTTGACAAAAAGTTAGAAAACTATGATTTTTAACAAATTTTAATATTTCAAATTGTTTTAAAATTAGATATTTACGTTTAATTGATTATTAAATATGTATAATTAATTTTTGTAAAAGAATATTTGTAAAAAATCACTAAAAAGAATGGATTTTTGATGAGTTACATTTTATTGTAGATAATAAATTATTTTCAAAAGTTATAAAATTTAACCAATTGTAATTATTTTTAATTTTTAATACAATTTTAATTAAATTCTTAAAAAAATGTTATTAAAATTCATTTAAAAAATAAAATTTATATTAAAAAATGTGGTAAAATTCTTTATAAGAGTTCAATGAAGAAACTTTTAATTAGTTAATAAATTATTTATTTTTAAATTCGTAGCATTTTCTAATAAAAATTTCATGCAAAATTAAATTTTAGATAATAATTGAACTTTTTTAAAAATTTTATATTCATAAATTTTAATTAAATATTATCAAAAATAATAATTTAATTGAAATGATTAATTATTGCAGGCAAGAAGTGTCGTCAAGGCCTTGCGCAATAATGCCAGTTTACTTGCAAAATTTAATATTAAAAAGCCATCATTAGACGTCCCAACAAGATGGAACTCAACCGCAGATATGCTGTCCTCCCTTTTAGCTACAAAAACTTTGTATAAAACTCTTTCTAAAAATCAACCGAAATTTCGGCTAAAAGAGAGTGAGTGGAAAAACATCGAAGATTGTTTGGCGGCATTATTACCTTGTAAAAAGGCAACATTGGCAATGCAAAAAGAAAATCTTTTGCCAGAAGATTTATTCGGAATTTGGAGAAAGTGCAAGTTATACACTGCCCAAATTAACAATTCGTTAGCAAAGAAACTGCTTGATCTAATTACAGAGAGAGAGAGAGAGAGAGAGAGAGAGAGAAAGTTTTATTAAACAATGAAGCTTTAATTGCTTCAATGTTCTTAGATCCGAGATTTTTGCCGTTTCTCGACGAGAGAAATAGCAGAAATGCAAAAATTACTCTACAAAAAGTGTGGGAAAATGTCAACTCCTTTCAATCGAAAAAAAGTCCTACCGCAGAAAAAACTAGAGAAAACGGTTCAGTTGAGGTAAGAAACAATTATTAAATATTTACTTTATAATAATTTATTTAAACTACACAATTGTGTACTTAAAAAGGTTCTATTACATTTATTTGCAAATTTCTTTAATTACAAAATTATTAAAAAAAATATCAAGCACTTGTTTTTTAAATAAATATTTAAATAATCATTATTTTCCCACAGTAATTAAGATTTTCAAATATTTTAAATTAAAATCTTTACAAATTCAATTAACTACTTTACTAATTAACTTATGAGTTAATTTACTAAGTAACTTACTAACTAATTTACTAACTAACCAACTCACTAATTTAACCTACTAATTAATTTTTTACCTAATTTACTAACTAACTCACTGACTACTTTATTACCTAACTAACTTACTTACTAATTAAAAACCTTAATTACTAATTAACTAATACAGTAAAATATAAATAATAATAAATTATTTTTACAAAATCCCAATATTTTCCCTTACCAGTATTGTTCTTCCTGACTTCCCTTCCAATGTCCAGTTATACAAATTTTTCTTAAAATAAGAAATTCATGATATTTTATATTACCTTTATATTTTTCAGGTAACGGCTGAGCAAAAGGCTGACAATATTTTGGAGCAGGAGAGAATGCTCATGGAGGCGGAGAGACAAAAACGTTTATCAAAAAACTCTTACAGCATTGAACAACTGTTAAACGAGTTTGAGAAAACACCGGCAGCAGAAGAGGATTTAGATTTACTACAATTCTGGGAAAGTAGAAAATCGACTTCCCCAGAATGATATTTACTGTCAACAATTGTCCACGCTGCACCAATGACACAAGTCAGCGTAGAGAGATTGTTCTCAGGGATGAGATTTATTTTTTCAACCCTGAGAGTAAATCTCAATAATAATATGTTGGAGGACATACTCATTGTGAGAACTAATAAAAATTTTCTTATGAACAAAGAAAAAGAAAGGAAAACAAAAAACTGCTAAAAAAATTGTTGTAGAGCCTGTGAGGACTGCTAGCTCAACAAGAAGTTCAGGAAGTAGTACTCAATTAATGGAAGAAAGAATGGAAACTGATGTATCCTAAAAATAATTTGTATTAAAAAAAATTACAAATTTCCTAAATTCTTTTACTTGCAATTGCAGATTTAGTCTACCTTTCTTTCCATGCATGTTCCGAAATTTAAATTCTATACTACCTATTTTATTTAATTAATTTTTTAACTTTATAATAATAATTAGATAATTAGATTTCACTTATTTTTAATAATTGTAAATTAAAATCCTTAAAATATTATCTTATCCAGGGCTTAAAGTTCGTGTTTTATAATAATTAAAGATGACCATTGTGAAATGAGAATTCAACTATTCAAAACAAAAATTTTTTGATAATAATTTATTGAAAATAAAAATGTTTCTTAAATTTGAATTCCCATGGAAAATTTTATTAATAAATTTTTAAATAATTGAAATCTTTTAACAAATTTTAATAAAAAATTTTAGAATAATAGTATTATTTGAGGATTTAGATTAAAATTGTAATAAAAATAATTGAAATCCTGCATTTACATAATCTAGAATAATGAAAAACAATATTGTAATTTAGAAATGATGAAAATTTTTTTCTTCTGAAAATTAAGAATTTTATAGAATAAAAGGCAGACAAAATTCTCACTTTTTCCCTGACTAATTCTAAAAAAATTCAATTATTTAAATTGAAAAAGAAATAATTTATTGAATAATTATATGTTTGTTAAAATTGAATTCTCATAAAGAATTTTATCAACAAATTTTAAAATAATTGAATTCTTTTGAAAAATTATAATTAAATTTTTAAGAATAATTACATTTTTCGAGAAATTTGATTAAAATATTGTATCTAAAATTAATTAAATAATCCTGCGATGAGTTTTATTATTCATGAGAAGAATGAAAAAAAATTTCCAAAAATGTTATTAAAATTTTTCTAAAATAATTAAATTTCGGTAGAGAATTTTATTATTTATAAAAATAATTGAATTCTTGTAAATAATTGATATTTTTCAAAAAAGTTTATAAAATTTTGAATATTAAATAATTGAACTCACGTGAAAATTTTATTATTTATGAAAATAATTGAATTATTTTTAACGAAATTTATTAAAAATTTCATAATTTATTGAATTTCTGTAAAATTTTAACAAGAATTTCATTCAAGTTTTTAAATATATTTTAATTTTGAAGAAGAATTGTATTATTTATAAAGATATAATTGAAATTTTGACGAGAATTTTTAAAAAAATTTTGAACATAATTGAATTTTGGAGTAGAATTTTTTTATTTTTAAAGATATAATTGAAATGACCAGAATTTTTTTAAATTTTTGAATATAATTGAATTTCTGCGAAATATTTTATTACTTTTGAGTTTTGAATATAATTTAATTTCTGTAATTATGTGTAACTTTTCCAAAATTAAAATGTTTTTAGTATTCTTAACTAAAATTCTTTTATCAATCTAGTATTTTTGAAAATTGTAAAAGTTATTCATTACATAATTTATAAGTCATAATTTTATAATAGTTCTTTAAAAAGAAATTATTGTCTGAAATAGAAAAAATTCAAGGTTTTGTATTAAAATTCGTGGTTATTTTTATAGTTTACAAGGCAAAAAGAAAAAAACTTAAGTTTTCTCATGAATTTTGAAAATTCAATTTTTTCCAGTACTTTTACTAGAAATCCCTGACTTTTCCCTGACTTCCCTGATCAATATCACTTTCCCTGACTTCCCTGATCAATTTCACTTTCCCTGACTTTTACCTGAATTTCCTGACCTGTGGCAACCTTGATAATTTACAAAAAAAGATTTCTGCCATTTCAAATTTAAATGAAAAAGTAATTGAAAATGTGAAAAAATTCGATTAGTCGCATTTTACTCTAAAAATCTGGAAAAAGTCGATTAGTCGCAATTTAAAAAAAAATTCGATAAAGTCGCACAATCCGAGCCTCGGTTTATGTATGTGTGTTTATAAAGAAAAAAAAGTGAGTAAGAGTTACTGTGTGTAAGTATGATAGAGAGAGAGAGAGAGAGAGAGAAATTTTTTTAATTAGTGTGTGTATGTGTGGGAAAAGTAAATCACAGTTTAAGTTTGCATATGTATTTGTGTGGGTTATAAATAAAATTGTTTGAGTATGTATGCGTATTAGAGAGACAAGTAGATTAATAACTTGGGTGCGTAAGTATGAGAGAGTGAGGGGAAGAACGGAATTTAATATTTGTAATTTTAAAATAATATTAAATTAATTAATTATTAAATAAATTAAATAATATTAAATTGATATAATATATATTATATTAATATTTAAATAATAATCTTATGTAATGTTTGGATGATGTTTATATTATTAAATATAAAATAAAAATAATAAATTTAATAGGAAGAATTATCAAAAAATTTTCTTGATAATGAAAGAAAACTACAATTATTGACTATTTTGTCGATTTCGCGGAAGAAAGTGTAAATGCGATAAGGTGAAAAGAAAGTCATTCGTCGCGTTATGTACCTGCGCATCAAGAGGATAATCTCATAGATAAGGGAAGAACACATTAATAGTCCTTATGTATGGTTTTTGTTGTTTCATTGATGTAGCAGCGAGAGCATATTTTCTTCAATAGTATCGAAAACATGACAGCGAAAACACCTTTTTTTATGGCCTATGAGCAGGGCCTCCTTTTTCATAAGGACATTATAGGTATGTATAACTTACGTACAATATTACAATTAGTCATAATTATTGCAGTAAATAAATTAATTTCTTTCAGTGTAGCTAACAATATGAAATTATAATTAAAATTTTATAAGTTAATGAATTTTGTTAATAAATTTTAGATATTACATTGTCGAAACAACAATACACCGAAGAAGAAATAAAAATTATAACTGGTTTACAATGTCCAAGAAGATTGTTAAATTGTAAGTAGATGCTAAAAAAATTATATTTCTGGGAATATTTTTTATATTTATCAAGATATTTAATTTGTGTCTAAGAATTGAGTTAAAAATTATTAAAATAATGTTATATATATATATATATATATATATATATATATATATATATTAATAAATTCAATTAGGGTAAGTCCGGGTGGAGATGGCCATCCGGGAGAGTTGGCCAGTTCAAATATTTTACAGAATTTCTAAAGAAATATCACTTATTATGGGGTATTCTTCAACCTTCTGTGATTCATATTAAATATAAACAATAAATTGATTAAAAATAATAAAACTGTAAGTGTAATCCTTGTTTTGCACGGGTCTAAAATAAGTTGAAAATTTTTGATTTCTTGTCACCATATTGTTATTTTTTAATATAATTTTAAATTTTTAATCTTAATGCGTAGTGTATAACCCACGCTTCGATATAAACAAAAAATGAAAGGGAAATTTTTTTTTTATTTAATGTTTTTATGTTTACTTTTATCATTAATTATTGGGTAAGATGGCCACTCATGACTTTTATTAAAAAATTTTGATGTTAATGTTATATACTTAAGAAATATTAATGAAAAACAAATTAAAAATGTCTGAGAATAAAATAATTGATCCAATAGACACCAGAGATGGAGATTTATTTGTAGGTTGACGCAAAAGTTACAATCAAACAACGTTAATTGAAGATAGGATTAGGTGCAATATTTGAAATTTTTGGGTACATAAGAACTGTACTGAATGTCATGAAAAATATTCAAAATACGACCAGAAAAAGAGGAAAGTAATGTGGACGATTAGAAATTAAATTTAAGTTAAAATTAAAAAATTATAGATAGTGGCCATCTCTCCCGCACACATGAGGCCATCGCACCCGGACATTCCGTGAGAGATGGCCGAATGCACTTTTTCGAAAATGTAAATTTTAAGATTGTAGCTATGAAAATATTTTATTTTATGTTTCGTTTTTTTAAAGTGAAGTGTTCTTTATTCAATTACCAATAAAAGTTTAGACAAAAAACGCTTTTTCATAATTTTTACAGTACTTTGAAAAAACTATGGCCATCTACCCCGGACTTACCCTATTTCAATTAAATTGAAATTTTAAAAAATTATTTTATTTTATTTCAATGAAATGTTCAGGAAAGTTTCTCGCCAAATATTTATTTAATTGGGACATTTAAATCTTTCCACAATTTTCAATAAACACTGCAATTAAATATTCCGAATATTGCAAGTAAATATTAATAAATTTTTAGGAAAATATCGGTGCTGTGGAGGTGATTTTATTAATAATTTTAAAATTTCCTAATAAGTGAAATGTGACGAATAATTTTGTAAATTCTAACTAATATTTTTATGTACACAGAGCACAAAATTAATTATTTGAAATAAAAATGTATATCTATTTTTAAAAAATTTTAGAACTTAAAAATTTAAAAATTATTAAAAATAATTGACTTTATTGACTTGCAAATATTTCCAGGTCTAAATAACAAATACTATTTTACACCAACAAATCAATGATTACTAGAAAATTTTACATTTATACTATAATACTTTTGTTTCGGGAGTATATTTGGGAAGGATTATTTCTTATAATATTAAATTAATTTTTTCTTAGTTAATAACTATCATTGCTATTAATTTACAGATGAAAACATTAATGATTTAATATATAACTGGCTAATTATAAGGACAACGATGGTGGACCTTTTTTCCATGAAAAGTGCGAAAATTTTATATAAGAGGACTCTTAAATTTCAATTGAAACACCAACGCGCTCCAACGGAAAATAAAATTTACAATATCATTCGCAATGATGAAAAACTTCAAAAATTTACAAAGGCCATTAGAAGCGAATGGAATGAGATGAATTTAGTTCCAGAAGCCAGTTTTATCGATAGATGCGAATATGAGCAAATTCTTCATCAATTAAATCAGATTGCTTAAAATGCAACATGTAAGAAATGTTATTAATTATTTTTATTGTTTTAGTAAATCTATTTAGAGTCTTTAAATTTGAATTGCAATCAAATCTCGCTATATCGAGAAGTAAGAAGAAAATTGTTGTTAGTACTATTTTTTTTAGTTTTTAAAAATTATTTAATATAAAATTATTATTAGTAAATAAATATGTTTTAAAGTAGTCAAATTAGAATACGTAAATTAGTTAGTAAAGTAAATAAATAAGTTAGTAATTTTTAGTTCTTTTAATAAAATTTGAAAATATATTTTAATAATAATTAATCACTATTATTAATTTTATTATTAAAAATATGAATATTTGATTTAGAAACTAGTTCCTTACTATGAAATATGTATTTTTAAAGACTTTAAATTTGGAGAGCATTTATTATTATTTATTTTCAAGTATTATAACTAACAATCATTTTAAAAAATTTAATATTGCATATTTATAAAAAAAATTTCTTCCAGATATTACTCCTAATGTTATCAAAGAGTAGGGTGAATCATCCTTTAAAAGAAATGAATAACATAAGAACATTTTAAAAATGACATTGCTATGTAATAAAAAATTGAATAAAATATTAAAATAATTAAATTTATTGTAATATCTTACGTTTAAATTTAAACAACATTATCATTAGTTTTAACCAAAACTTGCTTATTTGTGTGTGTGTGTGTAAAAAGAAAAAAAGATAGAAGATATGTGTGTGTGTGTGACTAAAAATGAAAACATGTAAGACTGTGAGTGAGTGTGTTCTGTAAAGCCATAAAATGATAATTTGTGTCTGTGTGTGTAAAAAAGAAAAAGAGAGATAGAAACTGTGTGTGTGTGAGTGTGTAAAAACAAAAAGATGTAAGGTGTGTGTAAAAAATAAGGTAGAAGGTGTGTGTGTGTGTAAAGAGATAAAATATTAATTTGTGTGTGTGTATGTGTTAGTGTAAATAAAGTAAAAAATATAAGTCTGTGTGTGTAAAAAGATATAATATTTTTTATGTGAGTGAGTGTGTGTATAAGATAAAGTTTATTTGTTGTGTGCAAAAGAAAAAAATTTTACTCTGCTTTTTTGTGTGTGTATAAAAAAAGATAAAATCTTTATTTGTGTGTGTATGTTAGAGATTAAAAGTTTATTTGTGTAAGCGTGTGTGTGTTAGAGATAAAAAGTTTATTTGTGTGTGTGTTAGAGATTAATGTGTGTGTGTGTGAAAAAATAACTCGCACGGGTGTTGATGAAGGAAGTTAGTGAATTAAGGGGAGGTTCCCATTGCGGGAGTCAAAAAAATTGATTTCTTTTTAATTGTATTTTTTTAAAGCTATATATATGTAGAATAAGTGTGTATAGCGATTTTTTGATCCGAAGAATATTTTCGTTTTTATGGAGTCTTGAACTCACCGCCGTCCCGAGCACTGAGTAACAAGCGTCAGGCAAATGGAATCAATTTTGAAAAATTTTTCAAATCTGACCTCAGAATCGTAAAGAGCGACCCTAATTACCTACATATTTATCATATACGCAAATTGAACAAAGAATTGCAAAGAATACAATTATTGCACAAAAATGTTTCTCAATTATGGAAAAATTTTTTTAAAAACGTGTCCGCCATTCTGTCATTTTGTTAACTTTTTAACTATTTTATAGGTATAACCTATTCTTTAGGATGTCACTTTTATAAAAAATTTTGAGTTTTTGTTTTAGACTAAAAATTGCGCAGTGTAGAATGCCCACCGTTTTCCCTATTTAAAAAAAACATTGTTTTCTAGATGCGCCATTTTGGCCGCCATTTTGCATTTTTTTAAAAATAAAATATATATTTTAAAAGTTTAAGAATGCATCTTTATTTAGAAAAAAACTTACATCGTTAAGTCATAGCCGTTCCTCGCAAAAAATTGGCAAAGTTTGTGTTTATTTTAGCCTCCGCAATGAGAACCTTACCTTAACTCTCTTTTGGAGTTGATCTTTAACTCGAAAAATTTAACTCCCGAATCCGTTAACTCTTTAAATGTTTTACAGTGTAACAAAAAAAAGTTAATTTGTTTGTGTGTGTGTGTGTTAGAGAGTAAAAGTATATTTAAGCATGCATGTGCATCATAGTGCACTACTGCGCATTTATTTTATTCATAGTGCATTACTGCGCATTTATTTTCATCATAGTGCACTACTGCGCATGTATGTGCTTCATAAAAAAAACTACTGCGCAATTATTTTCATCATAGTGCACTATGAAGCACATACATGCGCAGTAGTGCACTATGATGAAAATAAATGCGCAGTAGTGCACTATGATGAAAATAAATACGCAGTAGTGTACTATGATGAAGATAGATACTCAGTAGTGTATAATGAATAAAATAAATGCACAGTAGTGCGCTATGATGAAAATAAATGCGCAGTGTATTATGATGCACATGCATGCGCAGTAGTTAATTTTTACACTTATTCATGTTCAGCTGGGTAGCGACACGATACGCAATTGACGTGTCGTGCATGTTAGAATAAAAAATGCTTATTTACAACACATGGCGACTATACGGCCATCTTATAAAAACCAAAATATATTTGTTTTAAGTTGCGCAGTAGTCTATCACTGCATTTGGACATGCGAATTCGTGCCAATAGGGATTTATGGACTCGGTACCGACACAATACAAATTTTCGTGTCAAATCGTGTTTGTCAAAAAGAAACGCTTTGCAAATTCATCAAAGTATTTGGTGGTAAATATTCCTGAGATGTGTACCTTCAAAACCCAAGACCTAATATTTGGAAATATTACACGATTTCTTCAGAATTTCCTGAAGAAAAAATTCGTCAAAGTATAGAAAAATTTTTTAAAAACTTTTGCTCCCAGCGTTGCACAAACAAAAGTAAAAAATGTCAAATTGAAAAATAGGGAATACTATACATGGTTGTTTTAAATTTCTAAATATCACTTTTGACAATTTCGCCATTTCGGAAATATTGAGAGGGGTCCGGTTTACACACCGGTCTGGTTTGCTCCACTCTCCCCTAAATTTTGTTTATTATTTTCTAATTTTTTAAACAAATTTTGCAGATTAATCTAAATTATGCAAATTTTTCTCCTCTTCATTTATAAAAAATATTTAAAAATTCACAGTAAAAGTCAATATTATTTAAGATCAGTCTTGAATTCAACACTGCCTGTTTTAATGCAAGACCGCATTTCTACCTTAAAATAAAAAATTTTTTGTACTGTGTTGTTAATTGCTGTTAGAAAACTATGATAAAGAAATGGGAAATACACCCATTTTATGCATATTTTTAATTTCTCAATAACAATTTTCAAATCCATAATTAGTAATAAATAAATCAATACTTGATCGGTGTATCATAACATGCACCAAAATTTATAATATTCCTATGAATTCTAGAAATTGAATACTTTTCAAGTACTTTTGATAAAATTCCTGGACTTTTCCAGGCATCTAAGTTGCGTGACAACCCTCTTGATTACAGAACTCGTGACGAAAACTAAAGTTGCAGGTGTAAAAAACTGAAATTTATGTTCATTAGCAGGAATTTTTTGTAAAGTTAATAAGCTTTGATAAATTTTGTAAATTTCGATTTTTAACAAAATTTATTTTGCTTATGTAAACGAAAAAATTGGCATAATTTTTGCACAAAATGTTATGTTTTTTTAAATATTTAAAATATGTTTTGTGATTACATACGTGTAGGTACCCGTTTTTATTGTTAATAGACAGTATTATTAATTATCTATGGACACTATCAAGAGAAACTACACGTGCGATTTAGTGCGCATTTTTTTTAGCTATTAACTATTATTATTGTTACGTCAAAACGAGAAACCTTTATAAATATACCTAACGTTCCTCGTTTTAAATTAGTTTCATAAATGAATCTAATTTGGGATGAGGATAAGTCAATGAGCCTACTAAATGTTGTGAGAGAATAATTTATTTAAAAACCAACAAGAAAGAAAAGAGTTGACAAAATTACAATGAGTACAAAAATTATGAGTCTTACTTAAAGAATAACGATTACTGGTGTGATGATAATCTCTTGTCTATCTTAATGGTGTTGAGCGGTAGATAAAAAGGGGCCTCCCGTTTGTTGTCCTTAATGGTTGGGTCTTAATCCTCTTGTTTACACTAATGAGATAGTGTATTGTATTGTGAAAATATCTGCTTTCTTCCAGACGGTTGTCGCCTCTTGAGCAAATTTCGATGGTTCGAAATTTGGAATATGTTGTTTCAATATTAGATCTTCGTTGATTATTGAGGTTATTTTCCAATTTAATGATTTTTGGGAATTGTTTAAAATTTATATTTTGCAAATTGATGTATTGCAAACATTTGATTTAAAGTTCACTTCAAAATTAACATTTGGGGATATAATGTTCAGTTTCGAACAATATTTGGAGATATACTGTTCACTTTCAAAAATATACTTGATTTCGCTTGCAAACTATGTGATGTTCACTTGTAGATAATCTGATGTCAACTGAGCGATGAGTACTGGTTCATTCCCAAAAATTTACTCTCTATCTCTTGTACTGAACGATGTGTTCAGGTTGATTTCTAAATGGTTACTCTCTGTTCTCTGCAGAATTTGTATCCCTTTTATATAAAACTGTCTTCATTAATGTAATGCTTTGGAATCATTCAAGTGTGGATTTTAAGTCACACGTGTCGATATTGGTCAGATTTTAAGTGAGAGTATCGGGCGACGGCAATGCTGCTGCAATACGGGGGGGATTGTTGACTCTTCTTCTTTAGCACGTGTCGATTTTGGTCAGATTTTAAGTGGGGGTGTCGGGCGACGGCAATGCTGCTGCAATACGGGGCGACTGTTGACTCTTCTTCTGTTTTTTTAGTCAGGTTGAGGGGCGAGTCGCTCGTTGCCTTGTTTGTTTTCCTTCATGTGGCGAAGATTTTTTGAAGGTCGTTTAACTGATGCACTATCGTTATTCTTTTTACATGATTTAAAATATTACTCATCTTTCTTGAATTCATTATACTTGCAAATTGTATAGATACATAGGAGATATATAAAATATGCTAATTATAATGCAATGATATGAAATACATAGAATAATAATGTAGCTTATAAGAAAAATACAATATATAAAAAAATAGGAAATACATTCATAACTATCGGAGTTAAATTAGGTATATTAACAAGAAGTTACGGACGTAACATTATTGTCAATTTGCGTTAATATGTAAAAGTTTTTGTGTCTTAAAAGATGCCATTTTTTAAAGTTGGAACTTTTTATACATTTTTCAAAGAATTTTTTACTGGAATTTTGTACAATTGAATTTTTTGAGTAATTTAATTAAAATTCTAATGAGAATAATTGAATACTTGTAAAGAATTTTACAAACAATTTTAAAGAATTGAAATCTTTCCAGAAATTTTATTGAAATTATATTAGCAATAATTTAATTTTATAGAGAAATGATTAAAACCATATTAAAAATTATTATATTTCATGAAAAAAGTTTTATCCAAATTAAAAATGAATATTTTTGAAGAAATTTATTAAAGTTAATTTTTTTATTTTAAATCCGAAATTATTTACAAATAAATTGTAAAATATAGTGATTTACATAATTAACATAACAATGATAATAAATTAAATACTTCGTCTGGCTGACTACTTATTTATATTATTTATTAGAGGTATTAGAGGATTAAATTCGAGGTTATATAAAAATTAAAATATAAAAAATAATAAGTAGAAAATATCGAATTTCCCCTAAATGTCTAACGTTAGTTAGTAAGTTAATTATTTTAACACCTATGATCAGTAAATACCTTAAATTAAAAATTTTCTACTTATTAATAATTTTTTAAATAATTTAAAAGCTCGAATTCAATCGAGTACTCGAGATTATTCGAGCTTTTTATGAGGGTCGACTCGGCTCGAAAAATGAAAAGTTCAATTCTTAGAAATAGGAAAAGTTTGAAATAAATAAAATCATTTCAATGACGAGGAATATATAACATTCGGATTTTTTTTAATGAATTTTCGAAATTGAATATTGTTTCAGTACTTTAGACAAAATTTTCTTACTTTTTCGTTTTTCCTGAATATATTTAGAAAAATTGTGATTTTGAGTGGAATTCTTCTGAATAATTGAATGTTTCAATGAAATAAGAAAGAAGGAACTTCATGCGCACGTTACTTTAGCTACTTTTAAAATAAATACGAACATAAAACTTGGACCATAGATATCCCTCAAAAGGTTCTAAGTATTCTCTCATTTTCCGTTTGTCAATTAACACACGGAAAGAAAGGAATTAGCTGCAGCAGTAAACAAATGTTTGCTGTAAAATCTTTGAAAATTAGCTACTACAGCTAAAAAGTGCGCAGTGGCAGCGAACATGTTCGCTGTGACAGCAAACATCAGTAAAGTTTATGCAAGTTTGCTGTCATAGCGAACTTGTTTGATCTCACAGCGAACTTTTTCGCTGTCCCTATTTCAACGAACAAGGTTTGCTGTGGCAGCGAAGAGTTTGCTGCCACAGTAAACCCTTTCTATGCGTGCAACATGTGTACACAAAAAATATTTACTATTGCATAAATGATTGAAAATTAAAAAAGGCACCCTTTCACTTTTTTAACTTGCATTTGAAAAAACAAACAAAACAATATTTTATTGAAATATCGTTAATTTTTTTCCTATGAATTGAGGGTTCACGTGCGATAAGGGGATACGCATGGAAGTGAAAGTCCCCGCGTACAGCGATTCTAAGGCTGCGCAAGGGGCTAACGTATCGCCTGCGCGTTCCCTTATTGCACGTGAACCCTCAATTTATCTTCAAAGTTAGTATTCTAAATGCTGTCATAGTGGGGTAAATAGTGCCACGAGTTTGCGCGTATGTCATTTCACAATCTCACACTGCCTGGCTAGCACCAGTATGTCACAGTTGACGCGTTGATGTGGAACAATTAACTTTGAATCATGAGTGCAAAAAAATGTGGTCGCCCGGAAACATCAGAAGCCTATAAATATTTTAAATATTGTGAAAATAAAGAAAAATATTTGTGCACAATTTCCGACTGCAAGGCAGAATTTAAGGTACGTTATAAAAAATTTTTTTTAATTAAGGTTTCCGTTACTTTCTTCTATGTGTGACACAATGATCATACACTAGTTTAAATTGACTTAAACAATTATTATCATGTTATTTAATAAAAATTTATTCCATCTTATAAAATATAATTAATAATAATTATGCAAATAAAAATCAAATGTTTCCACTATATTCTATTAATTACTATAAAGAATTGTACAATTTTCTTGAAATTTAAAAAAATTTTATACATAAAAAAATGTTTAACATATGAAAATTTTATAAATTATGAAATGATTATTTTCTCTTTATGAAATTGAAAAAACTCATTATTTATTAATTGCTTCTATTTTTAATGTAAAATAAATATTAGACATTTTTCAATGTAAAAAAATGTTCATTTGAATATTGATAGTTATATTTTACTCTTAGAAAATGTATATGTATAATGCTGTACTTAAATAATGAGATGTGACAGTAAACAAGGATTATTATTTTATAAGATTTTCGATAATCTATTTTTCTAAAAATTAGTCTTCAAAGTTGCGATCACATTATCTAATAAGAGATAACAGTCATTCTAAGAAAATGTCCTGTTTACTATTTTCCCACCTAAGGGTGAACAGCGAATATATGTATATCAGCGTTGAATATATATATATATATATATATATATATATATATATAAGGGTGACTTTTTACCCGTGACATACACAAATACTCTGTCTTGTTATTAATATTCAATATTTACTCTCCCACTTTCTGACTCTCTCTTACTCCTCTCTCTCTCTCTCTCTCTCTCGCTTGCTCGCTTTTTTTACTTAATCTCTAACTCTCTCTTTTCCTTTTACTCAATCTCTTTGTCTCTCTCAATCGCTCACTCTCTAACTCTCTTCCTCTTCTTTTCTGGTGCAAATTTTTTCAATTCTAAATTGATGTCGCATTACATTTGTTCCTATTTTTTAAAAATAATTATTGAAAAATAGAATTATTTTAACAATCATTTATAAAATAAAAAAAATTAATTTCTTTAAAATATAAAATTTACTTTAAATGAATAATTTTTATTAAATAAATATTTAAATAATTTATTTATTTAAATACACACAGAAATTAATTAATTACAATGTTTAAATTTTTAATTAAATTGTTCGAAAATTTCAATTTAAAATGGTTATAAAATTAATTTACTTAAAATTTTGTACTATAACTCACTTTCTTTTTTTTTGAGTTTACGAATAAAGAAAGATATTGAAAACATAATTATAAAAAATTTAAATTTGACCATTATAAATTAAGGATAATATTAAATTACGTTTACAAATTACAACTATATTTTTTTCAAAATTGAATCAATTTCTTTTTGAAATTTTTTAATAAAACTAATTAATTAATTTTAACTTAAAAATAATTTTTAAAACTAATTGTTTTTAAATTTATATTATATTACACTTATAGTATTCGAGTATTATTTAGAATATTAACTGGAATTCTGTTTTAAAGTGCACTGATTCAGAAAATGAAACGTAGTACAACTTAGTTTTTATATGTTTTCGGGGTCGCTGATTATGAATCTACTATTGGATTATCAAAATTCAAAATGGCGGATCCAATATGGCCAACGAAAATTTAAAAAAATTTACTCCATTTCCTTGAATTTTGTTACTCGGGGGTTTTTGTTGTCGCTGATTTTGAATCTGCAATCGGAGTTTTAACATTCAAAATGGCGGATCCAATATGGCCGACGAAAATTTAAAAAATTTACCAGATTCGCTTGAAACTTGGTACCCAGGGGTTTTCGGGGTCGCTGATTATGAATCTACTATTGGATTTTCAAGATTTAAAGTGGTGGATCCAATATGGCCGACCAAAATTGTTTAAATCATTTCTAGTCATCTCAAAATTTGTAAAATTGTGACTGTCTATTTGCCGTCAGCATAAGGCAAAATATAAATCAAATTTATTAGAAATATACAACGAAAAACTTGTTAGTCTAAATCTAATTGGCTTAGGTCTAAAAAATTGTTTTACTCTTTTAGTAGAAGACTTAATATTGCGAATCTTATAACCTAACATTGTTGATGAAACAAATTGAGATGACAGATAAGGTGTAGTTGACCAATATTATGGAATTTTAGTATTAGTCTCTTTATAGAATAATCTTTTTTACCCATGATCCAGTAATATTGATATCATTTTCGAATTTCTATTCTTATCTGTATAGTTTTTATACAAATTCGCATAATTTATTGTAGTAATTAAATCGTTGTCATTACAAATATTCTCTTCGTCTTCAGATTCCTCATTATCATTATCTAAATTATCTTCATTAGGAAGTATAACCGAATTGTCATAATCTTTATCAGAATCGTGTAATTCAAATTATATTGCAGGATATATGTTCCTAAAAACGTATCCGTTTGTCACAAAATTTTCAGATTCAACTTATTTTATTTTTTGCATTTTGCATGAATCCTCAGCAACTTCATTGCAATGAACTTGCTGAGGAACTCCTGAGTAACAAATTTCAGGCGACTAGAATTGTTTTAAACAATTTTTGTCGGACATATTGGATCCGCCATTTTGAATTTTGAAAATCCAATAGTATATTCATAATCAGCGACCCCGAAAACCCCTGGCTAACAAGTTTTAAGCGAATCTGGCAAATTTTTTTAATTTTCGTCGGCCATATTGGATCCGCCATTTTGAATGTTAAAACTCCGATTGCAGATTCAAAATCAGCGACAACAAAAACCCCCGAGTAACAAAATTCAAGGAAATGGAGTAAATTTTTTTAAATTTTTGTCGGCCATATTGGATCCGCCATTTTGAATTCTGATAATCCAATAGAAGATTCATAATAAACGTCCCCGAAAACATATAAACACTAAGTTCTACTACATTTTATAGCCATTTTCTAAATCGGTGCACTATAAAAAAAATTCATTAATTTTTTTCTCAAATTAGCGCCATTTTGAAGCTGCCATTTTGTTTTTTTCATTTCCGCTTTTGCATATTTTGAAAGTTTAATAAGTTTTTGCCAATTTGTGCTGTTTAGAATATAAATACTATTAGGTAACACCGATCTTTTGAATCTAGTTTGAATGTTGTACCTAGATAAATATCATTAGGAATGGAAAAATAAAAAATAAACACGGTTTTTTTCTAAATTTTTGTAAATTGTTAACTTTAAGTAACAAAAAAATATATAAACAATTAAAAATTGAAACAACGGGTTTCGGGGAAACTTTTAGAAAAATTTATTTTCTTTCATTTAAGACCAAGATTATTAAAATCGGATAAAATTTGTAGGCTCTACACAATTTTGAACTGTAAAGTGTAAGAATCCTATTGTGCGAGGCGTACCGGGCACAAACACGGTAGTATGTGATATTACCCAAGTTTTGTTTTACCAAAGTATGAATTGACCACTATTGACAGTATTCAGGGCGCTATGCATATGGCAATGTAAACAAAACATGTAGAATGTCATGCGTGCTCCTGAAATTAAAAATGTCGGTAAATAAACTGCAATTTAAGTGTGCTTAATAGAAATAGATGGCGCAGTAAGTAAGGGGATAAGGGTTTTGGGGCAATGGGGGGGGGAGAAGGAGAAGGAATAGGAGGGAGAGGGTTAAAAATAGGGTTTTGGAACATCTCGGGTATGAAAAATAAGGATGAAGGGTTCTGGAAAGCGGTGGGTAAGTGGGATGTGGTGATGTTAAGCGAGACGTGGGTAGAAGACAAAGAATGGGAAAGGGTTAAGGGTCTACTACCGAAAGGGTTTATTTGGGAATGTCAAGGGGCGAAGAAAGAAAAGGTAAAGGGAAGAAGTGCAGGGGGAAAGGTGTCGGGCGTGAAAAGGGAGTTAAATGTGAAAGATATAAAGGGTGGTTATAGAAAGGAGGAGGGATGCATGGTAAGGGGAGTTAAATATGGATGGGAGAAATTAACGGTAGTAGGTATATATAGAAGAAGAGGGGAAAGAAGGGGATGGAGACAATTGGAGGATTGGATTGAGAGGGGTAAGGGTGAAAGGATACTGATAGGGGGGGACTTCAATGCGTGGACGGGGGAACTCGGAGGGGGGGATTGGAATGGGGCAGAGGAGAGGTATAGGAGGGTATCGAAGCATAAAGAAGTAGATAAGGATGGGAGGAAGTTGATTGGTATTTTGGTGGAAACGGGGTGGGAAATTTGTAATGGGGGTATAGAGGGGGACAGGGAAGGGGAATATACGTTTATAGGGAGGGGGGAAACCGTGATTGATTATGTGGTAACGGATGAGGAGACGAAGTGCAGGGTAAAAAGGATGACGGTGGGGTTGGAGAGTGATTCGGGACATTTTCCATTAATTGTAGAGATGAAGGGAGGGGGGGTAGTAGGGCAGGGACGGGCGAATGGAGCAAGGGGGGGAAATAAGAGTAGGGTAAAAATGGGTAAGTGGGCAAGAGAGAAACTGGTAGAGTTTGGAAATAAGGTGCAGAAAAAAGCGGAAAATTTTGAAGAGGGAGGGGGGGTCGATGAGAGATTAGAAAGATTGAGAAGGGTTTTGATGGAGGTGAAGAAGGAAATAGAGGAAAGAGAAAAGGGAGGCAATAGAAAGAAGAGGGGGTGGTGGGATGAGGAGTGTGACTTGAGTAGGATGGGGTTGAGAAAGGCGGTTAAAGATTGGAGGGTGGGTAGGACAGATAGAGGGGTTTATAACAAGATTCATAGAGAACATGGAAAGCTGGTAAGGAGAAAAAGAGAGGAGGGTAAGGTTAGGTTTCTGCAGGAGGTTGAATTAGCGATTAAGGAGGGAAGGGAATGGGAGGTGATTAACAGGGAAAGGAAGAGGTGGAAGGGGATAAATAGTGACATAGAAATGAGTGAGTGGACGGATTATTTTAAGGGTTTAAGTGGGGGGTGGAGGGTAGAATAAGAGGGGAGGGGAGGAATAAAGATATAGGGAGGGAGGAAAGACAGATATCAAAGGAGGAAATAAATGAGGCATTGGATAGGATTAAGAAGAATAAGGCGGCAGGGGGTGATGGAGTGGAAGGGGAATGTTTGAAATATGGAGGAGAAATGGTGAGGGATGAGATGTGGAGGATTGCAAACATGGTGTGGAGGGGGGAGGGGTGGCCGGAGGAATGGAAGACGGGTTTGATCGTGCCAATAGTAAAGAAAGGGATTGGGGAAAGGGTGGAAGATTATAGGGGGGTCACGCTGTTATCGGTGGGCTACAAAGTGTATGCGGAAGTAGTCAGAAGAAGACTGGAAGAAGAGGTGGAAAAAGGGAGAGTGATTCCACATAACCAAACGGGGTTCAGGGAGGGAATGGAGACAGTGGACAACATCTTCGTATTAAATTATCTGGTAAACAGCAGGCTAAGGGAAGAAAGGGGTAAAATGGTAGCTACGTTTGTAGATTTTAAGGCGGCATTTCCGTCAGTTAACAGGGGGATCTTATGGAGGGCAATGAGGGAGAGGGGAATAGGGCAGGGGTTAATTGAAAGGGTGAAGGAGTTTTATGAGGACACGAGGGAGAGGGTGAAAATTGGGGAGAGTTTAGGGGAGGTGTTTTGGATGGGGAGGGGATTGAGGCAGGGCTGCCCCCTTAGTCCAATTTTGTTTAACGTGTTGTTGGCGGATGTGGAAGAGAGAATGGGAAGAAAAGGCAAAGGAGGAGTGATTCTGGGAAAGAGGAGAGTATATGTGTTAGCGTATGCGGATGATGTGGTATTAATGGCCGAGAACGAAGGAGGAATGAAGTTGCTGATGAAAGAATTCGAAGGATATGTTAGGGAGAGAGACTTGATGGTGAATGTGGAAAAAACGAAAGTATTAAGGTTTAGAAAGAAAGGAGGAATAGATGAGGAGGAATGGAAGTTGAATGGTAGAAGAGTGGAAGAAGTGAATGAATTTTGTCATTTGGGTTATTGGTTTAATTGGAATGGGGGGCAGGATTTAAATGTGGAAAGAAGAGTGGAGATGGGTGGTAGGATGATGGGGAAGGTATGGGGGATTGGAGAGAGAAGATTTAAGAATGATTGGAGGAAACGTGTATGGTTGTTTGATATGTTAGTGTGGGCAGTGATTGGATATGGCGTGGAAGTTTGGGGGTGGGAGGAGATAGGTAAGATAGAGAGGTTGCATGAGAGATTTTTAAGATGGACTATGGGGGTGGAGTGGAACTGTCCGGGGTACTTGATAAGGGAGGAACTGGGTAGGGAAAAGATGGTGATGCGGCAAAGAAAGAGGGCATTGGGGTTGGAGGAAAGGTTGGAGCAAGGGAGAGGAAGTGATATAGCTAGGGAATGTTTGAGGTGGATAAAGAAAGGAGAGGGGAAAGGAAGAGAAGGAGTGTCAAGATGGGAAAGAGGGAGGAGAGATGCATTGGAGCAGGGGAATAAATGTAGGGGGGATAGTAGGGATGTTATGGAGGGTTGTAGGAAAATGGATGAGGATAAAAGATGGAAAAGAATTGTGGATTCGAGGTACAATAAATGGTATAGAATGGTGAGAGGGGGGAGTGTGCCGTTGTATCTGTTGAGAATGGGAAAGTATGAGAGATGGAATAGGGTATGTAGGTTTAGGATGGGGGAGGGGATGAAGGAGTGTAGTTACTGGTTGGACAGAGATGAAAAAATGTGTAGAATGTGTGGGTATGAAGTGGAAGGGTGGGAGCATGTGTTAGATAGATGTATGGGAGGTATGGATGTGGGTAGGGGGTTGTGTGGAGTGGGTGATACATTGATGTGGATTCTGAATGAAGATGGGAAAGGGGAAAGATGGTTGAATGAGTTGGAGAGATTGAGAAAAGAAAGATTGAAGTAGGGAATGTAAAGGGTGGGAATTGGGTAATCGAGAAGATTTATTATTTTAACAAAGCCGTAAAGGGCATATGGAACTGGAAGCGGAAACCAGGGCTCTGGCGGATTATTAATTTGATAATTTATTATTAAGTTAGCATAAGTAGTGTAAGGTATGCGTGCGTTATAGTTGTAAGGATTGGTTGTTTTTAGGTTAAGTAGATAAACGTGTATTAGGGTGTCTCGAACCCTGCGTGAGCAGGGAGAGTAAATAAATAAATAATAATAAATTTATTTTAAACAGTTTGTTTTATTATTAATAATAAATGAATAAATAAATTTAAAAAAAAATAATAAAATTAAAATATAAATAAAGGGAATTAGGTTAAATGAAAAATAATAATATTAATAATTGCAATTTATTAATTTAATAATGAAAAATAATGTAAAATGAATAAAATGTGTTTAAAATAAATAAATTGAATAGAAAATAATGAATTAAATTGCATTTTTTTGTTTTATTGACATGAATAATAAAAGTATTGGTTTTTTAAAATAATAATATTAATTTATTAATAAGGAAAAAGTTTTTTTTTCATAAGCTTGTTGATACTTAAATAAATAAATACTTGATAAAATGCAACGCGGCGCGGAGGAAATATACCCATTCTAAGGGAGACCCCGCGCTGCAAGAAGATTGGCATGAAGCCAGACGCATCTTTAAGCGGGCTATAAGGAGTAGCCAACGAAAGTGCTGGAAGGACCTAATCGGAACGACCGAGACCGATCCATGGGGTTTGGCGTTTAAAATTGTTACTAAGAAATTAGTTTCAAGGCAACAAACCCCCGGCCTAGGCAATCCGATATGGGTCCAAAAGATCATAAAAGCGCTATTTCCCTATGTGGAACCGAGCCCCAAGGAGGATTATACTTGCGTAGTACAGATGGAGGAGCTCTTCAAGCTGGAAGAACTAATAATGGCGGCAAGGACGTTGAAGAACGGCAAAGCGCCAGGCAATGATGGAATACCGAGCGAGATCCTAAAAGAGGTGATCGCAGTGTACCCGGAGTTGCTTCTCAACGTCTTTAATGCATGTTTAAAAGCTGGAGAGTTCTTCAGCGACTGGAAAGTGCAAAAGTTGGTCCTCCTTCGGAAAGGCAATAAGCCTCTGGATGAAGTCTCATCGTTCAGACCAATTTGTCTGTTGGATACGATGGGAAAACTTCTAGAGGCTATGGTTCTAGAAAGACTTCAGGGAATCCTGGTAGGCGAAAATAGCCTATCGGAGAACCAGTTTGGCTTCCGCAAAGGCCGGTCAACAGTTGATGCAATGCTCTCTGTTGTGAACCTGGCAAAGGAAGTCAATCAGGGGAAGAAGAAGGGTTTCTGTGCTCTTGTTTCCATCGACATACGGAATGCGTTTAATTCTGCGAGATGGGACATCTGCATTGAGTCGTTAAGACAAAAAGGAGTGCCGACTTATCTGTTGCGAATGATGGACAACTATCTTAGCGACAGATGGGTCATGTACGAAAGCAATGTGTGCCATCTCAAGGAAGAAATGACCTGCGGGGCACCACAGGGGTCAAAGGTGGGTCCATTCATATGAAACGTCATGTACGACGGACTCCTGAGAATGGAACTGCCTGAAGACACTACCCTGAAAGCCTTTGCAGATGACGTACTTCTGGTGTGTAGAGCACGTGAAACCAAATTTCTTCAGATAAAGCTCAATGAAAGTCTGCGGCGAGTAGAGCGTTGGTTATTTCGTCATGGGCTGCAAATGGCCCTAGAGAAGACCGAGGCTTTGCTCGTTACAGTCCGGAGAGCTTTTGAAACTCCTAAGGTGAAAATAGGTGGAACTGAAGTCTCATGGGGAAAAAAGCTTCAGTACCTGGGAGCGACGTTGGACCAAAGGTTAAACTTTGCCCAACATGTGGATATCACAGCGCTCAAGGCCACCGAATGTATGGGTAACCTATCTAGGTTAATGCCCAACATTGGTGGTCCCAGGGAAAAAAAGCGGCGCTTAGTGGCGACTGTGGGTCTAGCAAAGCAGCTTTACGCTGCCCCTGCATGGGCTGACGCCCTTACGACCCGCAGCATCTTGGATAGGTTACTTTCTGTACAAACAGGGAGTTCACGGAGAGTAATCTCAGCCTATAGGACGGTGTCTGATTGCGCTGCTCTGGTTCTTGCGAGTACACCGCCAACAGATTTGTTGGCAAAAGAAAGACAGGAAGTCTTCCAAGTCAACAAAGAACAAGCGGTCTCGCGAGAACAACAGAGCAGAGGTAGTCTAAAGTTGGCTATCCGCAAAGCGGCAAGAATCAGACTCGTCGATAGTTGGCAGGCAAGATGGGATGGGGAATCCAAAGGAAGGTGGACTTACCGCCTGATTCCCCACCTCGCCACATGGTTAGAAAGAAAGCACGGAGAGGTTGGCTACTACCTTACGCAAGCAATGACTGGTCACGGCTGCTTTGGACAGTACCTTCATAGATTCAAAATCAGAGAAGAGGCAAAATGTGTGTATTGCGACGCTGAAATTGACGACGCGGAACACACTCTCTTCTCCTGCGGGCAATGGAGTGAGCTGAGACGGGCCATGTTTGACGCAGTGAAAACTCAATTCACTGCTGATAACATGGTCTCGATTATGCTCCAAAGCGCGGACTCTTGGCGCCACATCGAGTTCTTCATTACTACGGTAATGAAGACAAAAGATGTGGATGGAAGAAGAGGTTGACCTGGAGAAATCGCTGGGGGCGTTTTGCGGGGGGGGGAGGAGGAAATAATTTTAGTTCCTCCTCCCACTCCCGCAACTCCCCCCTGGTGGTTAATGGAAATAATTGTTAAACACGACGGACAGGGAGGACTTAGAGAGAGGACTTCCACTTGCGAAGTAAAGCCAATAGGTAGTTCCGCAAGTGGATTAGATGTCCTAGAATAAGACGGGAGTGGTTTTTAGTGGGTCCACCAGAACAAGAGCGGTCATCCCCACATAACCTGGGAATTCATTACTCAGGTATCTGAATTCGCAGATTTTCTACTTCCGACTACAAAAAAAAATAAAAAATAAATACTTGATAAAGAAATAAATAAATACTTAAATAAATACATACATGAATAAATAAATACTTAAATATATAAATAAACTTTATTAATTATTAGATAATTAAACATTAATAATATTAATGAAATTTGTTAAATGGAATTAATTTATTTATTGAATTAAATTAAATTAAATTAAATAATAATACCCGCGTTGAAGAGGAAGCTTGAGAAAAATACAGCAAAGTATGGGAAAGCTTGGCAAAATTCGGCAAAGCTTGGCAAAGTGTGGGAGCATAAAAATTTTATTCTTTTTTTCTTATTTTTTTTTGAAAAATAAAAAATCTCAATTTCTGGAGCTTGGCAAAGTTCGGCAAAAGTCGGCAAAGTGTGGTAGAATAAAAATTTTATTCTTTTTTTCTTATTTTTTTTGGAAAAATAAAAAATCTCAATTTCTGGAGCTTGGCAAAGTTCGGCAAAAGTCGGCAAAGTGTGGCGGAATAAAAAAATTTATTATTTTTTCCTATTTTTTTAAAAAATAAAAAATCTCAATTTCTGAAGCTTGGTAAAGTTCGGCAAAAGTCGGCAAAGTGTGGCAGAATAAAAAATTTATTATTTTTTCTTATTTTTTATAGAAAATGAAAAATCTCAATTTCTAGAGCTAGGCAAAGTTCGGCAAAAGTCGGCAAAGTGTGGCGGAATAAAAAAATTTATTATTTTTTCTTATTTTTTTAAAAAATAAAAAATCTCAATTTCTGAAGCTTGGTAAAGTTCGGCAAAAGTCGGCAAAGTGTGGCAGAATAAAAAATTTATTATTTTTTCTTATTTTTTATAGAAAATGAAAAATCTTAATTTCTAGAGCTAGGCAAAGTTCGGCAAAAGTCGGCAAAGTGTGGCAGAATAAAAAATTTATTCTTTCTTTCTTATTTTTTTTTGAAAAATAAAAAATCTCAATTTCTGGAGCTTGGCAAAGTTCGACAAAAATCGGCAAAGTGTGAAAGAATAAAAAAAATGTTTTTTAAAATATTTTTTGTCAAAAATTAAAAAAACTCAATATCTGGAGCATGGCAAAATTGGAAAAAGTCGGCAAAGTGTGATTTAAAATTTTTGAAAAAAAATATAAAACAAACAATTTTTTTATTCTCCCACACTTTGCCGACTTTTGCCGAACTTTGCCAAGCTCCAGAAATTAAGATTTTTTAGTTTTCCAAAAAAAATAAGAAAAAAAGAATAAATTTTTTATTCTGCCACACTTTGCCGACTTTTGCCGAACTTTGCAAAGCTCCAGAAATTGAGATTTTTTATTTTTCCAAAAAAAATAAGAAAAAAAGAATAAAATTTTTATTCTCCCACACTTTGCCGACTTTTGCCGAACTTTGCCAAGCTCCAGAAATTGAGATTTTTTATTTTTCCAAAAAAAATAAGAAAAAAAGAATAAATTTTTTATTCTGCCACACTTTGCCGACTTTTGCCGAACTTTGCCTAGCTCTAGAAATTAAGATTTTTCATTTTCTATAAAAAATAAGAAAAAATAATAAATTTTTTATTCTGCCACACTTTGCCGACTTTTGCCGAACTTTACCAAGCTTCAGAAATTAAGATTTTTTATTTTTTAAAAAAATAAGAAAAAATAATAAATTTTTTTATTCCGCCACACTTTGCCGACTTTTGACGAACTTTGCCAAGCTCCAGAAATTGAGATTTTTTATTTTTCCAAAAAAAATAAGAAAAAAAGAATAAAATTTTTATTCTACCACACTTTGCCGACTTTTGCCGAACTTTGCCAAGCTCCAGAAATTGAGATTTTTTATTTTTCAAAAAAAATAAGAAAAAAAGAATAAAATTTTTATGCTCCCACACTTTGCCAAGCTTTGCCGAATTTTGCCAAGCTTTCCCATACTTTGCTGGATTTTTCTCAAGCTTCCTCTTCAACGCGGGTATTATTATTTAATTTACTTTAATTTAATTCAATAAATAAATTAATTCCATTTAACAAATTTCATTAATATTATTAATGTTTAATTATCTAATAATTAATAAAGTTTATTTATATATTTAAGTATTTATTTATTCATGTATGTATTTATTTAAGTATTTATTTATTTTTTTAATTAAGTATTTATTTATTTAAGTATCAACAAGCTTATGAAAAAATCTTCCTTATTAATAAATTAATATTATTATTTTAAAAAACCAATACTTTTATTATTCATGTCAATAAAACAAAAAAATGCAATTTAATTCATTATTTTCTATTCAATTTATTTAATTTAAACACATTTTATTCATTTTACATTATTTTTCATTATTAAATTAATAAATTGCAATTATTAATATTATTATTTTTCATTTAACCTAATTCCCTTTATTTATATTTTAATTTTATTATTTATTTTTTTAAATTTATTTATTCATTTATTATTAATAATAAAACAAACTGTTTAAAATAAATTTATTATTACAAACATTTATTTTATTTAATATCATTCATTTATATTATTCTTAGAATTGTACTTACTGCGCCATCTATTTCTATTAAGCACACTTAAATTGCAGTTTATTTACCGACATTTTCAATTTCAGGAGCACGCATGACATTCTACATGTTTTGTTTACATTGCCATATGCATAGCGCTCTGAATACTGTCAATAGTGGTCAATTCATACTTTGGTAAAACAAAACTTGGGTAAAATCACATACTACCTAAATGAAGTGCCTTTATCGGTTAATAGTATATTACATTATAAGGGCAGAAAGTTCGAAATTCCTGCACTGCGCGAAATGATGCCCGAGGCGAAGCCGAGGGCATCGTCGCGTAGTTTAGGGCTTTCGAATTTCTGCCCTTGTAATGTATACTATTTTTCTTTATATACGGTCGAAAGTACGCTCGTTAATTTATTTTTTTAAGAAAATTGCAATCGTGTTTCATTTGACAGCCGGCCATCTTTATTTACTTTTGCTCCTCGCTTCAACGCCGCTAGCGGACACTCGTGAAGCTCTGGTTTATTCTCTGTCTCTCTTGCAAACAACATTCGCCTGCCCCGACATTTGATGTACGAGCGAAGCGAGTGCTTCTTGTCGGGGGCAGGCACGAAAAAAATGTGAAAAATAAATTAATATTATATTTTCAAAAGAAGTTTTCTGTTGATACAAAATTAATTTTATGTTTCTGAAATTCTAAACGTTCTAATGAACAAAATTTCATTATTTATTCAAATTATTAAAATTTTATTATAACATTTTGGCACGTATTAAAAAACAAATTACAAAAAATTCATTTATTTATAATAATAAACGAGCAACAATATTTAATTTTATGAAAAAATTTTCTTTATTTTTACACTATAAATGAATAACAATGCTTTATTAAAATCAATTCTGACGATATTTAACTGAATAATTTTTCAAGTGTTCATGAAGAATAAAAATTGTTTGTGATATTCCCGTGAAATACACAGTTTTCATATTTTATACATGAATTTTTATCGAAAGTTGAATTTATATCCTTATTAATTTCTACTCGTTGAAAAGAAGATGAAGGTTGCAAAGTTTGTGCAACTGCATTAGTTTTTGCTGATGAAATTTTAATTTTTTTTTGCGGTGGTCCATTTGGTGATCCCTGAAATGATACTCTAACGGGTGGTTTAGAGGTAAAATGTTGAGCTGCTTTTGGTTGATTATTGTTCGGCACGAGGATTTTATTGTTTTTTGCAGTTGTAAATTGAGGTATCAATGAGCAAGGTTCTTTTGGTACATTTAATTGATCTATTAAATTTAGTTCCTGCTCAGTTACCTCAAAATTCTCAAAAAAATTATCCAAATCTACTTCTTCAGACTTATCATTTTTATTCTGAATGATTATTTTCGTTGAACTGTCTCTGCTCGTCGATGGTTTGAACTGAGCAGCTTCATGAGTTATGCATTCAAAAATTTGTTGCCTATTTGTCATCGAATTTTCTACATAACCTGTAAATAAGTAAATTTTTAATAAATAAGTTATATAATAAAAAAAGTGCTGTTTATGTAAATAGTAAAGAATCAAATTCGAGTTTTATATATAATTAAACGAAAAATAAATTACCTTCTGCGATATTGCTTGATTGCCACCCTCCTAATTGCCTAAGCAACGTAACACTGGCACCTGAATTAGCTAAAAGAGTAGCTGACGTTCTCCGAAAACAGTGTCCAGTGTAAAGTTTTGAATTCGGCAGTTTCAAATATTCAGCGATAAGTTGAGGAATTTCTCCAATTTTGTTTCGGCCAATGACTTGGCGAATACATTTCCCTTTTTTATACTGGACAAAAAATCGATCCGTAAATTCTTCATTTGGTCTCAACGAAGAGTAGTTATTAACTGTGTATCGGTAATTGACACAAGATACTTGTTGCCCAGATTCTCGATGTCCTGCACCTTAAGGTTTTTCATTTCGTCGCACCTAAGTGCTCCGCAAATTCCAAATATTAGAATAACCTTAAAAACATTTTAAATGTGAGAATTCAAATTCATAGTGTAAACAATTAAAGTAAATATAAATAAACTACAAAATAAAATAAAGTAAACAAAAATAATAATAATAATTTATAAATAAAGTAGATATAAATAAAAGTATCTACCTTTACACCTAAATAAATGTGGTCTGATGCACTTTTCATGAATTTCATTACTTCTGCCCATTTGAATACTGCCGATTTTTTAGGTTTATACCCTTTATGATTTTGTTTGATTAAACTTTTTAAATTTTGAAATTTGCTGATGTCTACATTATCTTTCGTGTTTAGTGTCTTTTTTAACATGGAAAATATGCTCCAAAGGGTCGTTGGTTTTAACTTGGCAATTAATTCTTTGAAATAAACAATTAAGTTTGTTTCGTGAGAATCTGATAGAGAAATTTTGTGTTCTCTCTGCCAAGTTTTGTAGGTATCATAAACAAGCAAATACCTATCCGCGGACTTTTTTGGCAAAGTTGCATTCTCCACTATTAGTTGCGCTTCTGCATTAAAATCACGCAACACTTCTTCCTCGTCTGAAGATTCATCAGATGTGAGTTCTTGATTCATGTTTCTATTGAAATTCAATTGACGTAGAAACTTTGAGGTTAAGTGATAAAGAACAATCTCGCGCTGCGTACAAACAACAAGTTACCGACAGTATAGCCTACAAAAATGTTTTGCTCCCGCTGTAATAGATGGCGTGCAAGTAAATCCATCAATGCACGAATGTTAAGCTTTCTGCTGCGATGTTGACGAGGGAAATACGTACTTTCGACCGAGGTATGAAGAAAAATAACTTTTGGTGCTCCGTAAACTGAAAATAATTCTTTAGCAACTGCGTAAGTAATAGTAGTTGCTGAAATATCGGGTATTGCTACGGCTATGCAATATTTAGATAAGTGGTCTTGCATAGTTAAAATACGACAATTTCCGTCTGGGGTCGTAGGAAGTTTTCCTACAGTGTCCAATGAAACTTTGTCAAAAGCGTCCAAAGGTGTGTCGGTTATAATCATTGGTTCCCTGGTTTTTGCTCTAACTAATTTTTGAGTTTGACATGTGGGACATCTTCTCACAAATTCTGTTACTTGTTCTTTAATTCTAGGCCAAAAGAATTTTTCGCGAATTCTTCTGTAAGTTTTTACTATTCCTTTGTGCCCTGCTATTTTACTTTTATGAAATTCACTGATAATATCTTCTCTATTTTCTTCTTTTGGGACAGATACTTGTCCATAACAGATAGTTATATTAATATCACTTCTGTAGAAAATTGATTCGATTATTTGTGTTAATTCTCCTTTTCGTAATTCATCCGTAAAATCACCGTGTCGGGAAATTCTTACTTCTTTTGCCTTTTCTTTGTGTAAAAGAATTTTTAATTCCTGTATTACTGAAATTAGATCTTCCTTAATTAATGGATCGTAATATTTATCTTTTACTATTATATACATTATGTTTTCCTCTTGGGGTTACAAGAATTTGTCCTTTAATGGGCTTTTAATTCTTAATTTCTTCAGGATCTATTACTGCAATATCTATAAGCAGTCTGCTTATTGGAGTGGTAAATTCACAATCAGCAGATAGAAAATGCACGTAATTGTTTCGGTAATAAGTTAAATTTTCTCTGTAACTGGCTATATTCGAGGATTTTTCAGGTGTTTTTGAATAACATGAGGGCAAATCTGGAGGAATACTTTCTAGGAGTGTTGTTCTTAAAAAGGTTGTCTTAATTTTATTTTTCTTAATTTCATTTTGAGCTGTATCGCTTTCCTCTTTGTCGTCTGTTTCATTTTCTGATTTGACATCTGTTTCATGTAATGAAGTGTGGTAAGGTGTTGACATAGCTTTTGGAGTTTTGAAGGTTACAGGTGTGTTGGGTTCTAATGATGCCGATCTAAAAGTTACATTTTTAGCCTTAACTCGTCTGTGTCCATTTTTCAGGGTGTTTGTTGTATTTCTTGTTCTGGTTCTTCGATTTCTTTGATCGATACTTCGCTATCTGAACTTTCTTTTTGATCATTTTCCCATATGGATTCGCCTTTAGCATAATCCCATTGGAAATCCATTTTATGAGAAAATTCTGTATGGTCTCCTGGAATCAATTCATTGGCTGCTTTGTGAATTCCTTCGTCGTCGTTTCCATCAGAAAGACTAAGCCAATCTCTTGGAGATTGTGGTGAATCCATTAACCAATCTTCGTGTTGTTTTACGGATTGATTAAAACGAGATATGGAATTTCCTAAGTCCTTCGCTATTTCTTTTCTGCTTAAAAGCGTTGTATTATCTTCCTCTTCCGAACTTTCTTCGCTTTCACTAATTGGTGATTCTATCGTTAGTACAGTTGTTTCTGGAATTGGAAAATTTACAACTTTGGATTGCGTTTCTGGCGGTGCACTTTTAGGGCCTGGTATATTTTTGATAGCTGCTGGCGGAAGTTTCAAGCTGGGGAGTACGCTTTTACTTGCCTTTTGAATAGGAGGAATTGGTGTTTCTCTCTCTTCGTCAGTGCTACTTTCAGATGTATCTTCGTCTATTGTTTTTATTCTTGGCTGTAATGCTCTTCTTTGTGATACTCTTGAACCAATTGTGCTTTGGTCTAGTGTGGATTTTAGAGTAGGTGATTGTAATGTTCGTCGTTGTGCTAATGTTGAACCAATAGTACTTCGGTCTAACGTAGATTTTGAAGTGGATGGTTTTAATATTGATTTTGGAGGTTGTAATTTCGATTTTTGAGAATTAGAAGGAATGGCTGATGAGGTTTTAGTTGGATTTTTAGGGTTTTTTCAATACGTTTGTTGATCAAAATTTTTACTTGTTTTTGGTCGTTACTGGTTTGGGAATTTTCTTCGATATCTTCTTCCATAACATTTCTGGATAGAGCATCGGCATTTGTGTTTAGTTTTCCCGATTTATGTTGAAATTCATACTCGTAATCTCTCAATTTTAGTCTCCATCTTATTAATCGTTGTCCTGGATCCTTTATAGTGTCAATCCATCTTAATGGTTCGTGGTCGCTGACTAAAGTGAATTTCTTACCATAAATGTAAGGTCTAAAATGATGAACTGCATATAGAACGGCTAGACATTCTTTTTCAGTTGTAGAATAGTTTAATTCTGGCGCGTTTAATACTCTGGATAGATAAGCAATAGGTAGGTCGAATCCATCCTTTTCCTGACTTAGTACTGCACCTATAGCGTAATCTGATGCATCTGTTGTTAAAGCGAAAGGTTTTTCATAGTCTGGATACTGCAAAATTGGATTGGTGCATAGAGCTTCTCTTAGTTCATTAAAACTGTCTTGTTGTTCTTGTTTCCATTCGAATTTTACATCCTTTTTTAATAAATTGGACAATGGTTTAACTTTGGCTGAAAAGTCCTTGATAAATCTCCGATAATATCCCGCTAATCCTAAGAATTGATTGACATTTCTTAGTGTTTTGGGGGTTGGAAAATTTTTGACTGCTTCAACTGTATTTGGGTTGGGTTTTACTCCATCACTACTTATTATATGTCCCAAATATGCTACTTCTTTGTAAAGAAATTCGCATTTTTCTGGTTGTAATGAAAGATTAGCACCTTTCAATTTTTGTAATAATCTTCTTACATTTTCACCATGTTCTTCCAAATCATTTGCGTAGACCACGATGTCGTCTAGATATACAAATAATTCAACTCCTTGGAGTCCAGTTAGAACTTGATCCATTAATCTTTGAAAGGTAGATGGTGAATGTTTTAGTCCCATAGGCATTCTTATGTATTCATAATGTCCATGTGTGGTAGAAAATGCTGTTTTTGATCTATTAACTGGATCTAGTTCGATTTGATGAAATACACTGGCTAAATCAAATACGGAGAAATATTGTGCGCCTCCAATGGTATCCAGTATACTGGTAATATTGGGCAATGGATAGCAGTCACCAATTGTCTTCTCATTTAGTGCTTTAAAATCAATTACGATTCTCCACTTTTTCTTACCACTTCCATCAATCTTTTTCGGAATTATAAGCAATAGCGAGTTGTATAGTGAACAGGAAGGATTTCTGATTTCATTCTATCAATAACTTTATCGATTCCCTCTTTTTGAGATAGGGAAAATCTATATTGTTTAACATGAACTGGTATTTCATCTTTAGTAATGATTTTATGTTGAACTTTATGAGTTGGAGTTAGTTGTTCTCCAGGGAGATGAAAACTGTTCGGGAATTCTGTTACAATTTGTTGGACATGTTCTTTTTCATCTTTATTCAAATGATCCAATCTTAGATATTCTAATACTGCTGAAACTCTATCTATTGGAGGTGTATATTCATCTTCTGTGGAGTATTCATCCGAATCTTCACCTGGTAATTTGTAAAATTCGAAAGAAATTAATTCTTGAGGTGGAATGTCGATTTCGGCGTCTTCAGATGTCATATTTATGGCATAGATGTGACAAACTCCATCCTGATTGGTTACTGCACCTTCACCTACTAGTAATCCTTTTGCTGTTTTTATTAGAGGTAAATATCCTTCTTTTAATTCTGTGTTTAGGACATCGATTGGTATTACTTGTCTAGTTCTGGCCTTAATAGTTACATTCTTTCTTTTATTACCCTTATTTTCTGTTAATGCTTCTCTGGCTTCAGTTGATTCTTTATCTGCGAAGAATATTGGTTTTATAGGATTGGAATGTGTGACAATTGTGTTATGCCAAAAAGAAATATCAACCTTTTCTTTGCGCAGATATTCTTGGCCTAATATACCGTCAGATTCTATAGGGAAATCTATGGGTACTACTTGAAAAGTTATTTGTTTTGTGTTTATTTCAATTTGAACAGTTCCCAATGTTAAAATTTTTATAGGAACGATTCCGTCTATGTGTATAGCTTCTTCTCGAATTATTTTTAAATCTGGTAATATTATGTTTTCCTTGATTATGTTTACATCTGCTCCTGTATCTATTAACAAGGTTGCTGAGGATGTTTGAAAGCTTGGAGAATTTATAATTATTAGTGGAGATTCTCTTGAATTTCTTGCGTGGAAGATGTGTTTTGTAACGATAGAATCCTCGCATTGGCTTGACGCTCTTTGTGGTCTCCACTCGTCGTCGCGTCTGTCCGTCGAGTCATGTTTAAGTTTAAAGTATTCTTTTCAAATGAATGTGGGGATTGAGAACGGGGTGGTATTCTACTTACATCTTGGTTTTTATTGAAGTATCCTTCTTGCGGAGGAGGATATGGATAGAAATGATATGCTGTGTAAGGCATATAAGCGTTAGGAAGATGAAAATTAGGTTGATTAGGATATGGTTGTGGGTAATGATTATTCGGCATATAAGGAGGATATGGGTTTCTTAAAATTCCAGTGGGGGTGGGTGATTGAGAACGATATCTCGTTTGTCATAAGGGTAGGAGAACTGTACTCTATTACTAGGGCTTCTTTCTCGATTTCTGTAGTCTTGTGATTGATGTCGTAAATAATGGTATGCATTATAATCAGGTTTAAAAGTTTCATGACATTGTTCACATTTTAAGGCAATGTCGAAAGTATCTTTAAGATTTTAAGGATTTAGTGCCTCTATTACAGTTGACATTGAATCGGGAAATCCTTTGATAAAGGATTTCAATGCACAGAGATTTAGAGGTTGCATTTGAATTTTAGCATTAGGAGCTCCATAAGAACTAGCGAGTGCCGCATTTGCCCCTGCTAATAATTGAGACAATCTATCATAAAATTCGCTAACATTTTCGTTTCGGTTCATACGAATTGTGGATATTTCTTGCAAATACCATGCATATGATTTATGAGTGGAATATCTTTGTTTTAAATGGTCTATTAATTCGATAATGGTTCCAAAAGACTTACCTTGAGTACTGCTTCTAGCAGCACCCTTTAACTTAGCAAAAATAGATTTTAAATACTGATCCTCACAGTTTTTAGGAATGGATGATGCAGCATTTAAAATATCATCAATAAAATCTTTAACCGGCATATTATGCCCGTCGTAAAAAGGAATATTCATTATACCTTGTTGTAACGCAAAACATTCGGCCATAGAATTTACCATAGTGTCATGAAGGGTTCTATTCATAAAAGTCGCAAAGGTTACATCGTTGGCTGGAGCAGTGATATCATCATCATCATTATTATAATCTTTTTGATGTTTATTTTTACGAGTCATTTTGTTGTTTACTAGAATAATTCGTTAATAATATCAAATGAAATTGGCAGTCCTAAAACTCCAATAATATCTGATCTGTCGTCACAAATTATGGTTTGAAATTCTATTACTGTATGATTAATGCAAATTTTCGCTTCCCCGTGTTTCGTATAGTACCATCTCTCAAAAAGTATTTTAATACTCGATTTATTCCTAGGAAAGGGTTAACTTTGTCTTCTTTAATTAAGTTTATTGGTAAAGAAAGATCTAGTAGAAATCGGCCTTTGTTACCGATAAAGAATGATGAGTTTAGTAATAATTGAGGATATAATTCGTTATTCCTTATCAAAAAGTGAAAATATGAATTCATAAGGAAGTTCAAAATGGTAGTTTAATAGAGAAGTCGCGACCGGCTTAAGGTACGTGTGAGAGTTGCCTTTAAGGTGTACGTCTGACTTGCCTTGCGGCGTACTACTTGTAGCTTTCGCGCGCGAAGTCAATACGTAGTTTAAGTAAATGAGGCGATGATTAATGATATTAACCGCGCGATTTAAATATGGCTTCTTATATTAATATGTTTTCCTAATACTTTTCTTGCTTGAAAAATTGTTTAAATCAATATATCTGTTAATTTATTGATTTAAAAATTTTTAAAAATATGCCAAATTTTTAGGCACCAAATTAACGAAAAGATTGCTATGACAAAAATTGTTGTTATTAGTGAAAAGTATCGCATGTTCTAATATCGATGATGATCATAATACAAACTCATTAGGATCTGTATTTAGGAAAGATAATCCCAATATACCTGTCAATTCGTTTTGTCTATTATTAATATAAGTTCGAAACTTGATTGGTTTACTTGCAATTATTATTTCTGTTGTTCCAGAAGTAACAAAAGAACCTGAATTCAGAGTGATTGATTCTGTTCGATCGATTTTAATACCTGGTGCCAATTTTCTCTCGTTTATTAAATTGATGTTTAAAGCAGGATTTATTAAGAAAAGACCTCTTTTTCCTTTATATTAGGTGATGATATATGAATATTAGGAAAAATATCCGTATTAAATTCAATATTATTGACGTAACAATTCATGGATACTTTCGGCAAGACGAATTTCTTATTATTCTACAAATGCGTTTAACAAATCGCTGTCTAAATGTATTTGCTCTTCTTCGAGCTCTTCTATCGTATTCTCTAGCAATTCGACTAAAATGATTGGTTTCGAATAATCGATCTAGGAATGGTGCGCATAAAACACCAATAATTTCGGAGTTTCTTTCGTAATCGATAGTTTCAAATTTCAAAGAAAAATTACAAAATTCTATTATGGCACTACCGTTGGTGTGAATTGAGTTTTGTCGAAGTGTGTATCGAATATTTCTATCGATATTGATAAATGAGGACAATTCGGTTTCTTTTATTATATTTAATCGACTAGTATTATCGATAAGAAATATACCTTTATGAGATGATAAATCTTCTGAGACTAATTCAATTTGAGGATAATTAAAGTTGTTAATTATGTCAAAATATCTATCCATCTAGCTTCCGATTATATATATTTTTTTTGTTAAGAAGATGATTTATTGATCAGCTTATTGTTTATTTAATTAGTTTTATTTCAATTTTTCTTTTTGGACTTGTATACCAAATTATTGCAATTAATATTAGGTATACTATTATCATACATCAATAAACAAAACACATTAATTTTAATGAGTGTTTAATTTTGTTATTTATTTAATTTTAATTACACCTTTTATTTTTTTAAATTTGCTCCGTTTTATTTAATAAATTTTCGAAAAACTTAGAAAATTTTTCTTGTGTTTTTAGTTCTTTAATGGTATTTTTAGTTTGGAAATTTTATACAAATTTTTCTGATTCTAGTGATGATTCAATATTAAATCTTCTTTGTGCCTTGATTCCTCCTCGATTTCTATTTTTCCTTGTTGTTGGAATTTTATCGCACATAATTCTCAACTGCAAATTAATTACATTTTTAGATTTTTAATGTCTTTAATAATTTTGTTTATTAATACATCAAAATATTTTAAAAGCAGTTTACAATTATTTTAAAGAGTCAAAGAAACATTGGGAGAAGGTAAAAGGAGTGAATAAGTTGACAGATTCGCCGGACGGCGTATTTGTCGTTTTGATCAATTAAAATTCGCCGAACGGCGCAATAATAATTTCACAAAATATAAGTAAATGTGATTTTATTTTAATTGGAAGAAAGGAAATCCTTAATTGAACAGTCCCGCCGGACGGCGCAGACTATTCTCAATTTCGAGCCGAAATTCGCCGGATGGCGAAGGACAGCTCAAATTCAGGATTATTTAAGGAAATAGGAATTTGTTTATAGTTTGTAAACAATTAAGAGTTGGTTAAATATGGTTTGAATGTAATTTTTGAATTTAGAGTTAGTTTTGACTCTTAAATTAAAAATTGTAAAATTTAAAAAAAAATTAAAAATTTTTTTTTTTTGAAAAATTAATTTGTTTATAACCAAAGTGAGAATCCCACCGCTGCAACCAAATTAGCTGTTATGTCCCGAGCAAGAGAAAGGCTTTTAAATAAATTTAATTATTTAGATACAATAGGTTTTAAAACCAGTTAGCTGATTAATCAGGTTGGTAAGGCCTGATCTTTATTTTTATAGTAGGATCGTGATCACTTGTCAAAACTATGGGTTTTGCGTTAAAAGCACACGGTGGTCTTGAATCAACTTTGAATATAAAGTCTTTGCACATCCCTTTTTTTTGCTGATTTGGGTTATTTGCATTCTAAATAATGTGTAAAAAATTTATAGCCCATAACTTGTCGAGCCGTTTTTGAGAAAACTCATTTTGAAAAAAAATCATCAGTTTTTTATTTAAAATGTTACATATTTGTATCAAATTATGGATTTAAGCATAATATTAATTAAAATAGGGTCAGTTAGGGTAAATCCGGACAAAATACCTATTTTTTACAAATGACGTAAGTTTTTTTATAATAAAAGGAAATTCTTTCGTTTTATACTGCATTAATTTCTGTCTTGAGTTCCCTAGATTTATTGTTCGGATTTACCCCAAGATTTAGAAAATTTCTTTAAATTTGGGGTAAATCCTGACAGCTTAGTTTCTAAGAAAGGTTTAAAATAAAGTTATCTTAAGTATACTACTCTATTAAGGGATAGAACAACTTGAAAAAAATTCATACTAGATGTACAAAAGTTGAATCAGTTAAGTGTTGTAGTATCATAAAAGTTAATCAATTAACGATTCAAAAAGTAATAATCAAAAACATATATAGCTTTAACAAATTTTAATGGATTTTAACAAACCTTGATAAAGAAAAGTTTTTGGGATCATTGAATACGAATACAAAGTCAGATTTGAAAAATTCAAAATGCCGGATCCAATATGCCGGACTTTTTTAAAGATTAATCGAATTACACTACTTACACCACTTTTTAAAATGTAATAGAAGCTCTGTCCAGATTTACCCTAAGTTTTCAAATTATCCTGTTGACAATTGTCGAGATAAAATCATGGATGTAGTCAGAATCTCTTTTAAAGGATCTGAGCTTAAAATATTGACGTCGAACTGAATTTTTAATTTGTAAATTAAGATCCAACACCTTTTGTCCGTATTTGCCCTCTGTCCGGATTTACCCCAACTGACCCTAATACTTTTCTTTAATTTTAAATAATATAATATAACAATTTAATTAATATTTCTGACACAATAAGTCAGTTTTGTTTAAATATTACAATACATGTTAAGGCACATATTTTTGCCAATTTATGGAAATTATACCAGTTACTGTACAGAAAAAAAATTAACGAAAAGGTTATATATAATAAATATAAAAACGGCTCGACAAGTTATGGGCTATAAATTTTTTACACATTATTTAGAGTGCAAATAACCCAAATCAGCAAAAAAAATGATGTGCTAAGACATTTCATTCAAAGTTGATTCAAGACCACCGTGAGCAGAATAATATTCCTTTTATAAATTTATTGTTTATAATATTAATTAAAGTTATAATTATTACAGTAGTTACTTACGTTTATTACACAATTTTCGATGATAAAGTACAGCAAAGTCGTTATATTTAGGTTCTTGATTGGTTTCGTTTCAAGTGAATGAAACTTAAAGTTTGTTATGTTACACTTATGTAACTTTCACAACTATGTAAGAGTTTTGCTATAAATTAACAGTTTCACGTTATCTAAGTGTTAAATTATTTATCTTGCACTTTTTACGGAAAGAATTAATGAAATTTACACTGTTAATTGTGTATAACAAATACGACAGTTAAAACAACAAAATTAATGATTCTAAGTGTTAAATTATTATCTTGCACCTTTTTACGGAAAGAAACTTGTTTCTAAGTGATAAATAATCTAACTTGCACCTTTTTACGTAAAGAATACAGTAACTCGCGTTTAAACTGAAGGGTCGCTCTACAATAATACTATTCGCTCTGAATCACACCGGAACCTTTGACAATTGCTCTGATTTTTGCTGCAGCTTATATAGTTTCTAATCTAATGCATTTTAGGGAAGCTAAGTGGTGGAAGCATCTTGTTTTGGGTGTTTTCGCCACACGCCGTTTTAGGCACGTACGACATGCACTGTTTTAGGCACGTACTATTGCAATATTATCTTTTTATTCTATTATTCATTCCTTTCATTGATTATTTCAACTTATAATCGTTAATAAATTCAGTACTGCTAAATTAAAACATCAATATGCACATTCAACTCATTAATCGAATCAACAAACGATATTCGATTAATCGATTGTCGATAATCGATTTATCTTCGATTCCACCAATTTGACTGTGCTTACAATTCCAATTTAGCAATAATGATACCCATTAACGATTGATTAATGTAGAAATTTATTTAACAGCTATTTTTATTGCATATATATAAATATATTATGAACAAGTTTTATTCTAATAGTATCTTCCTTTTATCATGCGTCATCTTTTTCATTCATGCTTGACACTTGTCTTAAAGCAAGGTTCATTGACTCGTCTTACTCTTTTATTTATATGAGTAATAACACGTGTTGGAAATTAATATGAACGAAATATTAAATTGTGCCATCATCTCAATTTCTTGATGTTCTATTTTAATACTTCTTATAAACAATGAACCATGTTTTTAGACATTTTTCTAATAAAATATTTAATAGAAATCATAATTTATGAGAATTATTTAAAGTTTAAAATATGTCGGGATGTAACATTGAGCTAAAGAACGTAACGTTAAAACATTAAAGAAAATAAAATCCTGATTATTAGTGACTATTAAAATTTGATCTTATTATGCTTATAACCAATTAAATGGGCGTCAAAAACTGAGTAAAAAAAGTCCGAAGACTTCCAAAAGCTATTAAACTATTATTTTAAAAAATATTAAATATTCTAAAAATAATTATTATAGAAAGTTAAAGTAATTTCTTTAAATTTTAGACTTTTATGACTCAGTTTTTGACGCCTATTTAATTAATGATAAGCATAATAGGAATCGGTAATAATTATAATATAAAATTAATTACAGTTTTCAGGCTTGTCTGTTTGTAGCAACTTGCTTGCGAATTCGACTTTTAAAATAAATTCTTTATTTATTTATTTATTTATAAAGTGGCTCTAAGCAAAGAATATAATATAAAATAGTTAATTAATATAAAATAAATTAAAAAATTCAAAGATTTGGTTGTTTTTATTCACGATGTCCGATTCAGCCCCACACCGTCATCTAATAATGAACCTGCAATATATTTTTTCTTCTTAATGTTTTCCATTAAACTTTTTTTCTACTAAACTCAGTACACCTTGAGCTAAAAGAAAAATGGCCGTATGATATTTGCACTTTAATTTTAACGATAAAAACCCAAAAAATTAAGAAAAAATTTTTTACTTTTACTTCAAGAAATGACATTTTCACATATTAACGGCAACTATTATTACAAGAAAATTGACACGTCCCTAAAACCTCATGCAGCATATGCATCACGAAATTGCGCGTTCATAGGTTATTTACACGATTTGAAATTCTTCACGGTTTCGGAAATATTTGACTTGTCCGGTTTAGCCCCGGTCTCCCCTACTCAAAAAGCCATTTTTAATGTTTGATTAATTGTAGTTGGATGATTTAATGCTCCTTTCAAGCCTTTTGCGAAACAGCTTTTAAAAAAATTCGGAATTTCTTTGACTCAGTTTTTACGGATTTTTTAATTGGATGTAAGCTTAATAGGAACGAAATTTTAATATTTACTCTAAAAGCCATCGTTAATGTTTGAATAAGTGTAATTTGAGGATTTAATACTTCTTTTAACCCTTTTTCGAAATAGCTTTTGGAACTCTTCGGACTTTTTTTGACTCACTTTTTGATGCCCTTTTAATTAATTATAAGCATAATGAGAACAAATTTTAATAGTCACTAATAATCAGGATTTTATTTTTGTTAATGTTTTAATGTTACGTTCTTCAACACAATTATATTTATTAGTAAAATAAATATAATTTCAAAAATATTTTACATGTTTTAATGTTCTTTGAAAAAAGCTAAAATAACATTCAGTTTCTTTTAAAAATATTATTGTTTTTGTTTAAAAAAAAGAATATTTACCATTAAAATTTAATTCTAAAAGTTACAGATACTAAAACTCTAATCCAATTAATATAGCATCTATTTATTAACTTTCAGAGTTGAATTTTATACATACCTATATATTCTCTTTTTAAAAAATAACATAAATATTTTAAAAATAAAATAAAAGCATTTAATACAAAATAAGAAAATAATGTTTCATTTTAAAAGGAAAGTACACAATTAATTTGTTAACTTTTTGTTTAAAAAATATTATTAACATTTGAATATACTCAGGTTTGTATGGAAGGATATCTTGAGAAATTATTCTCCTTTTGTGTAAAACAAAAAACACTCAAATCGATTAAAAATTGTAGTTTGTATATATTTTTGAGAAGTAAGTTGTAAAAAAATCCTATTGTGAGGCGTTTCATAGAATGCGAGCATCTTGCACGTGCTTTTTAATATTTTGTAAAACTCATTAAACGCATCGGCTCGCTCCAAAACTTTTTAAAAACACTTCTGTATATTATAAGGTATAATTAAATTTATAAAAAAATAAAAACTTAATACTTTTAGACTTATAAGCTACTAAAAAAGTCTATATTTACAAATTAACAATTTTGAAAATTCATAACTCAAAAATTTAGTCGATTATAAAAAGGAAAAAACACGTATTTCTTTTTTTCTATACACATTAAGCAGAAATAAATTTAACCAAATTTGTAAGGTCATAGGTCAATCATATGAGGAATTGACCATATATAATTTTAAAATTATTTTGTCAATATTCACTTTTTATCATCTCATATTTTCAGAATAATATTAACAATGATAATTATAATAACAATGATTTAAGAAAAAACACGTATTCTTCACTTTTTAATCACTATTCTCATCAAATATCGGTCAGTCATAGGACTGACGTATAGCTTTTTCTACTGTAAATATATATATATATATATATACTAGGGGGGCTCTATCCCCCTAACTGATTATTATATTTATTTTAATTTTCAAATTATGTTCTCTTAATATTAATGCATGGTAATAAGTTAGAGTAAATTATTTTAGGCGATACTAAAAAAACACTTAAAAAGAATTTTACTTTACAGACATGATTATGATCTTATGGTGCCCTTAAAGATACTTCTTTATACATAAAGATAAAAAAATTGGTTAAATTTGGCATAGATTTTGCAGTATCATCAAAAGCATTATTAAGACCCTTTTTATTTGCAGCTTTAACAATAAATCAAATCTGACATAAATTAAGAGCCATTATTTGGTTGTTTATGACATGCAGGTAAAAGAAGAATGTAAAATTACATGTAGATTTCGACGTAATGTAACAGAGGTTTGTGGGCCTCTTTTTACCCGTAGATCAAAACTACCCTCAACATTGACCTAAATTTTAATGGTAGTGTTACGTCCAAAGATATAACATAGTTTAGTTAATAACGATATATTAACTTATTATTTTAACCTAGACTGTAAAGTCTAATAGCTCGGGAATAATTTGATCCATTTTAATAAATTGAATTGTCTTCAAATTGTTGTTAAAATATGTGTTAAAGAAAGAAGAAAAAGAAATTAACGGAAGAGAATTGAAAATGGATAGCCTACGCGCTTAATAAGTTAAGGTTAGCAACTATACATATCAATACCGCGCGTTTTTCCTATTTAAAAAAAATATAGTCATCATGAAACTCGGTTTTACAAGTTTCTATTTCTGACGAAAAATGTAAAGAGTAGAAGAAAGAAAAATCATGTATAAGGGTCAATCTCTAGAAAGAGACAAATTCAAAATTGAAATTTTATAAAAAAAAAGTTGAAAAATCACTTTTATTATTAATCCTGTGGCAAAAGGGGGATCTTAATAAACCTATAAAATACGTGGTTACAATCTTTATTAACATTATTATTAAAAATTAATGTTTTTTATTCAGAATTTTTGTTGAAAATTTATCGCAACTAAAATATTTTAAAAATTGATGGAAATTACATAAAATTCGTTACTCGGGGGTTTTCGTGGTCGCTGATTACGAATCCGATATCAGTTTTTAAAAATCCAAAATGGCGCATTCAATATGGCGGACACTTTTTTGAAATATTCATCGTATTTGCTTGAAACTCGTTACTCGGGGGTTTTCAGTGTCGTTAATTACGAATCCGATATCAGTTTTCCAAAATCCAAAATGTCGGATCCAATATGGTGGACACTTTTAAGAAATAATTGGGATAATTTTAAAGTAGATACTCGTGTATTTTTAGAGTTGCTAATTTTAAAAATAAATTTTATTATGTTTGTATCCCGTAATGATGGGGAATTTCGTGCGGTGGACAAAACTAATTCAATTCTAGGAAAAAATACCTTTCAAATATTTTACTTTATTCTTGATGAATCCGCCATTTTGGATTTTTAAAAACTGATATCAGATTCGTAATCAGCGACCCCTAAAAACTCAGAGAAACAAGTTTTAACCGAATCCGATGAATGTTTCAAAAATGTATCCACCAGATTGGATCCGCCATTTTGGATTTTGGAAAACTGATATCGGATTCGTAATTAGCGACACCAAAACCCCCGAGTAACGAGTTTCAAGCAAATACGATGAATTTTTCAAAAAAGTGTCCGCCATATTGAATCCGCCATTTTGGATTTTTAAAAACTGATATCGGATTCGTAATCAGCGACCCCGAAAACCGAGAGTAACGAGTTTCAAGCAAATCCGATGAATTTTTCAAAAAAGTGTCCGCCAAATGGAACCCGCCATTTTGGATTTTCAAAAACTGACATCGGATTCGTAATCAGCGACCCCGAAAACCCCCGAGTAACGAGTTTCAAATGAATCCCATGATTAATAAAGTCTGCAATTTAGGTACTGTATAATGGAAATATACCATCGGTAACGGAGGGGAGTTATCTTTTATAAGACAGTTTCGAAATATGTTCATTGTGTTGCAAAAAAATCAATTTTATAAATAAATTAATAACATCTTTAGTTTTCTTTGTTTTTAAATAAAACAATGTGAATAAAATTATTAACAATTATTATTATTTACTTTCAAAAAACTAAATTTATTGCGGTAACGGAGGGGAGTTTTTATTATGTCGATGAACACTGACACACTAAAAGTCCTTTTAAAACTGACTATTTTCTTTTTATTTCATCATTTTATGTAATGACCATAACTATACTGACACTACAAAGAGTTTTGATTTATTTATTTTTATGTTGTCGTTTTTTTCTATATTTTATAATTATATTTGTGAGTGGTAACGGAGGGGAGTTTTATTTCTGCACAAAACAAATTTAATTCTAAGAAAAAATACCTCACAAATATTTTACTTTACTCTTGATGAATCAATTACAAATAGAATAATAAGTAGATTTTACCCAGCAAATTTTTTTTAATATTGCAAAATTAATATAATACCTCTTTTATAAATGAATCTTTCTTTATGAACAGTAACGGAGGAGAGTTTTTATACTATATAAACATGTGTATCTCTAAATATTTCAAATTTTTTATTTATTTTTCATAGGATCCGATTAAATCATGATGAATGCTATTATTAGGAGGTAAAAGTTTTTAAAAATTATTATTATTTATTTAAAAAAATCTAATGTACGGGTCATTTGTCCCGATTGTGAGAATGGCCCATAAATTAAATGTAGATGAATGAGTTTATTTTATAACATTTATTTATCAAACTTACTTTTATGGTTGTAATTTGGAAATTTCGGCAATCAAAACAGGATAGTTAATTCGTCGTTGAATCCTTGATATTTTCTCCAGATGGTTGTTGTAAATTGGAAAGTTTATTTAAAACTTTAAATACAGTCTTTAAAACTTGTATAAAAATTTGAAAACAGTGTCAAATTTGTTTCAAACTTGGAAAACATGTTTAAAACTCGTTTAAAACTTTAAACTTGTAACTTTGTAGAAACTTGTGAGAACAATCTTAAAACTTGAAACTTGTTAAAAACTTTTGAGAACAGTCTTAAAACTTGTAAACTTGTTAAAAACTTGTGAGAACAATCTTAAAACTTGAAACTTGTTAAAAACTTAAAAAATTGAGAGTGTAAGGTCTTTTCCAAGAGTTCCAATTTTTATATTCTTATCCCCTCTATAGTTTTCTGCAAATTGAAATAGCAAATTTAAATAAAATAAAATTAAAAAGTTTTCATAAAAATAAATTTTCTATTTTTTGTTAATTTTAAATTGTAAAATCAAAATTAAATCAATGATAATATAATCAGAACGCAAAATAGAAAGGAACAAAATGAATATTTTTTTGAATATTTTTAAAAATTTATTAAAAATTTATTAAAAACTTCAATTTATAAAACAATGTAAGGTTTTGTATTTATTGCGGTGAATTCACAAGTTTTTTTAAATAGTAATTAACAGGAACAATAACATATGTCTCTGACATACTTTTTACGTTATATTAAATAGAAAAATGCTAACAGAGCGACAATTATAATTATAAAATTAAAAAGAAAGATAAAGAAAAGATTATCAAAAGAAAATTAAACACTTAACCAAGAATCTAAAATTTTAAAGAACTTTTGTTCTTCAAAGTGTAGACAAATTAGAATCAAATATCTTTTTTTACTTTTGATTCTGCAGCAGCAACTGCGGTAACATCTGAAAAATATAATTAGTAATTATATGGTTTTTATTATAATTATTAATTAATAGAAAATAGGAATGATAAAGAAATAAGGCTGTTGTAATCTAAATTAAAAAGGACTATGAAAATAGTATATGTGATTAAAACAATTAAAAGGAATAAGTAAATTGATCAAAAGGGAAAAAAATTATAAAAAAGGACAATAAAAATTTATCAAAAAAAGAATAATCATAACAGATTACAAATAATTAAGTTGCGAAAAAAAATTATAAATAATATTTAATAATTAAGACTTAAAAAACGTTTCAATAAAATAACAAATGTAACGTCAATAAATAGAAATTTTGAAAAACGATAATTTAGACAAATAGAATAACAATGTTTTTTTAAGAAATAATTAAGAAACAAATTAATTATATATGTAAATAAACGTTTAGGCGTTTAAACGTTTAAACATATTGATTCAAAACTAACTAAAAGAAACATAAGAAAATAAAAAAGGTTAATTATTTCTGTTCTTATTTTTAATAAATACTTTTGATGAGAAGTGCATAAAACTGAAAAACAAGGATTTTCTGGAGAATTATGGTACAAAATAAAAAATTAAATAGGTTATACTGCAACCTAGCCTAAATAAAGTTCTATATATTAATATTTACGTAATTCAAAAAATTTCTATAATGATAGTGTTTTTTAAACCATTCTTAAACTCTCACAATAAGACTAAATAATTTAAAAAAGACATTTTACTAAATTTGAATTTTATATGGCAAAAAAAAAGAAAATCGCGTTTTTTTCCATAACTGTCCCAGTTCCCAGTATATTTAAAATCATAGGAAAGATGCTTAATATTAAATTAAATTAATTTATAGAGGTAACTTACCGCAAACGCTTGTCATTGTTTTTACACTGGTACAGCCAATTTTTTATTCCCAGTTTGGCGGATGCAAGATCAGAGCTCGTAACCTTCATCGCAGCTTCTAAAACAATTAAATAGAGTATTTCTATCAATCATTTTTATGCTAAATTTCTAATTTCATACATAATATTATAAAAATTTGATAAAAGATGTAAAAATTTGAAAATTAAAGAAGATTACTTACTGCAAACTATTGACGATATTTTTAAACTTTCAAATGCCGGTTTATTTTGGCTTCGCCCTTTAAAAGTATATTTTTACCCAATTTCAAAGGTCATAATATTATTCATCATATTGGATACAGTCATGTTAACATTTTTAATTCTTCCTAGTGACAATAGCGCTTTTATCTGAAAAATAATTTATTTTTGTAATATTGGAAAAAAAATTTATTAGTTATCTTAAACTATAAAACGTAATCCTTTAATGTATTTAATCACTTATTTATAAATTTCCGCAAAATAAATTGCACATGAATAAGTACATAAATAATAAAAGAAACTAAATAAATTACCACTGTACGGCGAAATTTTCCTGAATTCAGCTTGTCTTCAAGAGCTGTCATTTCCTGTATATTTTTTATTGAAAAAATACTTAATTCCTCTTCTCCGAACATTTTTATTCCATCTGTTATCTTTCCATCGGTGACATTGTCCAATTTCATGTCAATAGATGTTAATTTCTTTAAAATTAATTTTGAATCTATGTTTGCAATAAAAATAATTTTTTAAATCATGCAAATATAAAAACGAAATTAAAAAAATTGTGACGCGCTCCAAAGAAAGGTACACAAGAAGGAAAAAATCGTTCTGGTAACGTTTCATCTAACAATTGTTTTGTAGTCGATGTTGCTGATAATTTAGGCTCAGAAGTATTGTCCGTTTCATTTATATCCTCTGGTAGAATTTGTTCAGAAGAAGCCCCAGTAGCACGTAATATTACTAACATTACAACATGATTCTAGAACCATTGGTAATATTAAGGCAATATTGGTAATGTTAGGGAAGTTCTCTCAATATTGCTGTAATATTACGTGCTACTGGGGAGTGTTGTTACCTGTTTCTAATATTGCATCGGTTGGTTCATCGGCGTCATCTACGTGATTTTTAATTTCCATAAGAGGTCGGGGCCACAAACTATTATTAACAGGAGCTGTTATATATAAAAAATAAAAAGGTTGTTTAAATATAGATACAATAAAATAATAGTTATTTAAACAATAAAACATTACCTGAAACTTTCTGTTTTTTTAATTGATTTTAATTATCGGGTTACTCTTCTTTTACCTTGGTGCATCTAAAATGTCTTGTCTTTTTTAATTTCTCCATATTTGTTACATCATCGCTGTCAACCTCGGATAATTTTTCATGTAATTCTTTTTTTTAAGGCTTTCTTGTAACTTCCTGCAGTGTATACCATTATTAAATAACATCCACAAATAATAATTATGTGCTTTTGTAAAATAAAATCTAACTATAGATAATAAAGTAAAATTTTACAAATGGGGCGAAATTTCCCAAGTGTTACACGTCGAACAATTAAGTTTTTGAATCGGGATAACATTTTTAGAAATTATTATAGTATTATACATTAGATTAATATTGTATTACGTAGTATTTTCGGTGACTCATTAAAGACAACAATCATAAACTTAATTATATGAAGTAAAATTTCTATTTAATTTGTTTTTAGTTACAATGTAAATTTTATTCATATAATGAAACAAATTATAATGAATCAATCGATAAGATATTTAAAATTTAGAAAAAAGAACAATAAATTATTCCCTTAGTATAAATAAAAATTAAAGAGGATCTTCAATACGCAAATGTAACTAAATTAAAAAAACTTTTTTTTAAAATATATGCTTGATTGATAGGTGCAAATTACTTTTCAAAAGAAAAGAAAAACTATGAAAACTCATATTAGTGAAATATACATGCATAGCAATGGAACTGCACAATTGGAAGTAGTTTAGCATTTTCATTCGACAAGTTGCTTCTTGCTAGAAGTAATTTTACTATTTTCTGGCTACTTATATTAATTGGATAAAAACTTTCAGTCATTGTATTTCCTTGGTACATCGCCCAACAAGTTGCTATGATGCTTAAGCCATCTTCAAAAGATACTATTGAGTAAACGTCCCCAGTTTCCTGATTCTCCATAATCTTAAAAAATTGAAATAATCTACATTTATTCAAACGAATTTAATCATTATACCTGAATCCAACATTTGTAGCTATTTACACACACAAACAGCTAATAATTTGAAGAATGGAATCGTAACTGCTAGCGCTTCTTAGTAATTATTTATTAGTTATTACTAATAAATTACTTTTTTTAAATAGAATTTGTTAAATAATAATTTTTAACATTTTTTTCCATTTTTAAGAACATTATTTGAGAAAATTATTAAATTTATTCTCAACTGCGAAAGAATAATTAAACAATCGACATTATTATAAATAAATTTATGTTGAATAAATAAATTTTGAAAAAAATCTAAGCTAAACACTTTTTATAAGATTTTTAAAGTACAATGAGTATATTTCATTATTTGGAACAACTTATTATTTACTCAGAGATTAATTAATTTTATTTTAAATAGAAATAATTATTTATTTAAAAAAACAGTTTAGAGCATGCGCACAGCGGAATAGTGCGCGGCAAGAAGTGTTAAACAACACAACAGACAATCTAGACACATGGAGGATTTGAAAACACGCTCGGGCACTGTGAATTCTTTTTACATAGCGGACTCTTTTGTGAGTACAAAAATAATCTGTGGAGTGTACCGTCAATTGGTGAGTGTACAATTAAATACATCTCATAAAAACATTAGTTCCAATATACATTAATTAATATAATCTTACCATTTTCCAACTTGTAATTAAATCATAACCTATAAATACAGACAATTTAAATAAATATTATGTAATAAAGTAACGTACACTATAAAATTCTTATTAATATAAAAATAATAATTTTATGAATTTGTTTAAGTATTATAATGATCTCTTATACAGAAAATTTACATTTTTTCAGGATATATACATTTAATTAATTATTTGTGGAACAAAAAATTTTATTTAGTTATTAGATAATAGATACTATTGCTTTACTATTTATTTGTATTTTTTGTCAGTTTATATAAAGACCGTTAAGCTCTTCATTAGTTTTTCATTTCACTGAATTGTCACTTTATATTATTTTTTATAAATTGTTACTATACATACAAAAATATATAATAAATAGTAAATTACGTATTGAGTGCGAGCAGTTGTCAATTTTTGAATGAGCACTTTTTTTGGAACAAACTGTAGGCGAAGCGAAGCACTCTGTGCTCATGAAACTGATTCCCCAACTGAAAAAGTTCTATAGAATTTCACTAGAATCATTCTATAGAATCATTCTATATAAATTCTAGAGAATATTCTATAGAATTTCAATAGAATGATTCTATAGAATTTCTACGTGAATTCTACTAAATTTTAGTGGTTTTTAATTAAAAGGAATATAAATTTCGTAAAATAATTTTTTAAACATTATAGTTATGTATGGTTACGAAGTTCAATGAATTTTATATATTTAAAGGATATAAACAATTATTTTGGCCTAAAATTTGTTGAAAAATATTATGTTACAAATTTAAAGTCTTTCTAATTAAAAATCACTAAAATTTAATAGTATTTATGAAGAAATTCTATATAATCATTCTAGTGAAATTCTATAGAATATTCACTAGAATTCATATAGAACGATTCTATAGAATGATTCTAGTGAAATTCTATAGAATTTTTTCAGCTGGGTCTTGCCTTTCAAAAGTCAGAATCAGCCCCGTGAGGAGTAGATGTTGCCTTTTGCGGAGCGGCTACGAATCGTGGACAGAGAGCGCCAGCGACTCTCATGAATTCCCGCAGCGTCCCTAAAATTTTCTCAGTGTAGCACTAGTTACGAACGATATTTTTTATAACAAGGTGCAAAAAAGTGCCCTTTTTGCACCGCGTTATAAAAAAAATTGCTAAACATTAAGGGAAAATATTTAACAAGAAACTCGAGAATTATTCAACCGTTCTAATTTAATTATTAGGAAGTTGTAAACGTTCAAATGAACGAAATATTTTTTTATATAAATATTTCCAAAAATTGCTGTCTAATAAAAAGCAAAAAAAACGTTTTTTAACATGTTGCAGCTTTAAAATTTATTTTTCAATAGGTTACACAATATTATGTTGTTATATTGATTCAGGTTCACTTCATTGCCTCATTCATCAAATATTATAAATACATACGAGAATATTGTACAACCATTGCTCTCTCATTTAAATGAAAATAATGGATCGAATGAAGTTAGCGAGGAAGATATTATAGAACAATTCAACGTTAGCGAAGAAGCTTTTACGGACCATTTCGAGGACTGCAGGTAATAAGAGAAAAAATGTTTATTAGAACTATTTTAAGGGTATTCCGAAGAAACCTAACGATATACGTTGTTGTTAATCTTCTGAAGGATAACGTCGAACGTTAGCTATATATTAAAGTTAAATTTTTGAGATTATGTTGCGCTCTGGTAAAAGTTTTAATTTACTTAATTAAAGTTTTTTGACATAAAAATAAGATAAAAATGTATGAAAACAATGCACTATAATCTTCCTTAATTATTGCGAAACTCATTTCTGAAAAATATTTAACTTTTTTAAATGTACAAAATAGCCCTCAAAATCTTTCTTTTAAGTTTTTTGCACTTTCCTCTTAAAATAAGCAATAAAAAGTTAGCGCACTACGTATATATCGTCACAATAAAATTAAGAACAGGCTACCTAACACCGTTTTTTGGTATACTTTCAAACTGGAGATCTGGTTTAATTTTTTAGAACTTAAAAATTTTTTAACACAAATTTTCCGTTTTTATGACTTTTTTTAACTGCTAAAGAATTAAATAATAACAATTAGTGTCCTCTATTGTCATGTACTCAATTAATGTTTTAAAAAATAGTAGATTAAAATAATTTATTTTAAAGATTTTATTCATTGAAACCTTGCGTGCACAAAATACCCCGCTTGACAGTACATTTAGTTTTACTTATTAAGTTTTCGTCTATACTATAGATACTTATATAAATCTTTTTCCCCTTTTTTTGCAGTGAAAATTGCGTTGACAGTAAGTCAAATATATTTGAAAACGAAGAACACATTTGGGATTATGGGAGTTTTGACGAATCATCATCTGACGGTTCTTTCATCAGCGACAGTGAAGATACAAAATCGTCAACTGACGAAGAAACAGATCAAGATTATGACAATGGTGCCAATGAAGATACAGTATTTAAAGAGAAATTAAAAAATTGGGTTTTAAAATTTAATATTACCCATGTTGCATTAACTGCACTTCTTCTACTATTACAACCATTACTCAATTTTCATTTACCATTGGATGCAAGGACAATGATGGCAACAGTAAGGCACGTAGAAATTTCGAACATGTGCGATGGTTCGTATCATCATTTTGGTGTTGAGAGAGTGGTTCGTGGAATTATACGAGAATTTCAAAGTAATGGTAAAAGCACAAAAAACTGAAATTAATATTCAATATTGATGGGTTACCAATTTCGAAGTCTGGAACCGACAATTTCTGGCTAATTCTTTGCTCAGAAATGAATGGCGAATTAGTGTATCCTGTTGGAGTATATTGTGGAAAGCAAAAGCCCAAAGATGCAAATGTATTTCTGAATGAATTTGTACAAGAATTGATTTATTTAATAGACAATGGTTTAGAAGACGTTAAGGTATCAATATCTTGTGAGTGTATAGTTTGCGATGCCCCGGCAAAATCTTTTGTTTTTCATCTAAGAGGGCACACTGGATACAATAGCTGCTCGAAATGTCAAATTGAAGCAATTTATATTGAGCGAAAAATGGGAAAGAAAAAGAAGAAAGGAACAGTATTTTTTCCAGGTGTAAAACTATCAAAACTGAAGACTGATAAAGGATTCAACCGCAATGATTATGATGATGTCGACATTCAAGGAGAAACAACAAATAATAAAAATTGATAAGAAATTGTTAACTCTTCGCCACAGTAAACCATGCGAATTCGCCATAAAGCCTCGGCCATTATTGGAATATTCGTACTGAAAAGCAACGGAGTTCAGGACATTTCCCCTTTACACAGGGCCAATTGTTTTAAAAAAATGTTCGACCGGATAGCTATGAAATTTTTTTGCTCCTGCACACTGCGATAACAGTGTTAACCAGCGATTTTCATTTGCAAACAGCGTCGAATATAGATCTTTGCCAAGGTATGTTGGAACGTTTTGTCGAAAGCTTCCAAACAATTGACGGACAGCAGTATGTCTCACATAATGTGCATAATTTGTTGCACTTATGTCGCGATGTTAAAAAGTTTGGTCGCTTAGACATATTTAACTCATTTAGATTCGAGAACTACCTGTCGACTGTAAAAAATGGATGCGAAAAGGAGATATGCCACTTGCGCAGATTGCTCGCAGGTATTCTGAGCGAGAAGGTTATTTTAATGACTTGAAGAAAAAAGAGAACAAAACGACTTTGGAATATCCCCATAATACTGGACCTTTGGTAAATGATTCTATTTCCATCAAACCACAATACAAAATCTTACGCAACAAATCATTTAAATTAAACTTCTTTGAGCCTAAAAATAGTTGTGTTTTATTAAAAGATGGAACATTCGGTCTAGTAATGAATATTGTTGATTGCGATAATGACAGAAGATTGATAATGAAGAAAATTAATTCTATTTCTTCTTTGTATAATAACCCAGATTCCAGATACATCAACATTCACAAAGGAATTTTTTCCAATCAACCCGAATTCTCAAGTTCAGTTGATAATATACTTTTCAAAGAATGAAGAATACCATGCAAAACTGGAATGATGTTGCTTCCATTGCAACATACTGCATAGTTTAGTCGAATTATTGCTGTAAAATATTGGATAATTTTTTTAATAAATCTTTATTTATTGTTGCATTAGTTTATGCATTTTACTTATTACTAATTGTTTTTTTCTCAGTTTGTTTATTAATACATTTTTTTGTATTTTAGGTCGGGGATAGTTACTTATTACCTAAAAGAGAGTGGGGTATGTTCTGCACTTACAAAACAAGGTTTTAAAATTGTGGGTTACGGCTGAATTACCTGTATTGAAAAGAGTAGACCTTTTATAGAACCAATATTTGAATCAATATAGAAGGTATTTTTTCTATTGTTAATTATAATAAAAAAGAAAATTATTTTTCAACATTTTTTGTCTTCAATGTGAAAAATAAAGTGCGAGATATATTGCCTACTTATGGAGAAATTCCAGCTGTTTAACACAGATATGTTATTCCGGTAATGTTCAAGGAGGTTTATATTCGACTGAAAGAAGGTTGCAACACCTGGCGAAGCTTGAATAGGTAGCCAAACTTATCTTTAGGATTCAAATTCGGATTACTTTGAAAATCTCATTAAGGTAAAATAATAACTACATAATAACATGAATTGGAAAATTAAATTTATTCAAGGAACAACTAATATATAGTTGTACTTATTTTATTTTTTAACCAGAATATTAATTTTTTATTTCCTTATTTTCAAAGTGCACATCTTGATAACAATTTGAAGTCACTTTGCTTTTTGCATGATTTTTAATATAGTTCACAAAAATTTATAAATATTTAGCAAATACCAGCAATAAACATTAATATTAGTTAGTAGATGTATAGTTTTCACTACAATTTTTATTCGTCTCTATAAAATTTGATCATTGACAATAGTAATAGAAATTGACGTCATTTTTATTGACGATTTCTTACTGGGATATTTTTATTAAAAAAACTTTATGAGTAAAAGAATAAAAAATAATTATTTAAAAATAATAAATATATGATAGTAAAATAATAATTTAATGGTTTTCAGATGGACATTTTAACCGCAATGGAAAAATTTATTAAATACGATACTCCCCTGTTAATGTTTGCAGCTATTTTGTAAATTAAAGTTTTCAATAAACTTTTTAAAATATTTAAAATCCTATACTTTTTGTTCCTTTCTATTTTGCGTTCTGATTATATTTTCATTGATTTAATTTTGGTTTTACTATTTAAAATTTACAAAAAATTAAAAATTTATTTTTAATAAAACTTTCCAATTTAATTAGCTATAAAATTGCTATTTCCATTTGCAGAAAATTTTCACTGCAATTTTTCCACAAATTGTTTTTGCAATTGTTGAAGAAATTAGATTTTCAAATTTGCAGCAAGTTTGCACTGCGAACTTGAAACATGGGGGACATTTAGGTATTTGCCGCAAATTTGCTGCAGAATTGACGGGCAAATTTCCGAACTTTGCACTGCAAACTTGCAGTAAACTTGCAGCAAATTGTTGTGCTATGTAGGTAGGCGTTTGAATTGGAAAAACTTTAGAGTGGGGTTAAAATTTCGAGTTTTCACAAAAGATGGAGACACTGTTAGGTTTTCCGTAAAAATTCAAAGTTTGGAAATTCAACCTTTTTGAGAAGTTATCAATGATTTTTACATTAAATCGTGTACTAAACATTGTTTACCTGTATTCTTCTCTCTTAACGCGTTTGTTTACATTTTCCACATATATATGTGAGCGGTTACGGAGTGGAGTTTATAATGGCGCACAAAAGTAATTTAATTCTAGAAAATACAAATTAATATGTTTTGCCAAATCTCTTCGGAAATCTATTAAAATGAAGAATAATTAACAAATATTACGATCGTGACTGAACATAATTTTCTTGAAGATAAAAGCTGGTTAATACAAATTTAATTTCTATTTAATAACCAAGATTCCTGGTTGACACTGAAATTGAGGGTCAGAATAATTAGGGGAATTCGTGCTGATTTTAAATATTCTCGAAATTTGCAAGTAATTTTTGAAATTAATATTGAAAAACGTAATTACAAAAGTTGTATTTTTGGCGAAAGTGGGATGCAATATAGCGGCGAGCACATGGACAAGTGGATCTATGTGTCAGTGGTCAAGGATGCCTCAAATTACTTGACTTTCAATCGTTAATATAATAAATTCCTTGCAAAATTATTGCAAAAACGGAGCGGACCGCTCCTCAGTGAGTCTCCGTCTCTTTCACCGAACCAAATATGAACAAGAAATATTTTATCCTCTCAAAATGAGACGGTGATACCGCACCGTTAAAAACCCTATTTTTCGGTATGTTTCAACAATTTTTTCAATTATTATTTATCAAAATTTCGAGAGGACCTCTAGTCCTAGAGCGTTCATCTATATTTACCAAATATTCACGATTTTAAATATTCTTTTCTTTTTAAATAAGACGTTGATCACGAAACCACTATTTTTTCCCGGATGCCCTTAAGAGGTTAAAATTTTCATCTTATTTCGGAATTTATTTTTACAAAGTTTATAAATAATTTAGTCCATCTTTTGTTTTTATAAAAGTAATTATTTATGAGTCAGAATTCCTGAAAGGAGCCACCCAAAACCTTTTAATTTTTTTTTGTACTAATGTGGTTATTTTAATAGTATTTTATATAAGAAATCATACTACCAAAGTATTTTGCAAAAAAAAATTTGTTAATGTTATTAACTATTGAAAATTTTGAACGTATTTAATTGAAAAAGGAATTTCTCAAAAACTTATTGATCGATTTTAATTTTTCAAGTAAACATTTTTATACCGTGATGAATATTCTGATTCATTCCAAAAAAATTTTTTATATGTTAAATTCTATGTGAAATTTCATTTTGTTTATTAATTCCAAAGCAAAAAGTCAAATCATCAAACATTTTTATTAATTAAAATTGAGAAAGTTTAAAGAATTTTTGTGATAATACTGAATAAAGTAAACAACTTTTTTTTGTTACTAAATAAGCGACTATTATTTTTGCGCCTTAAAGTCGATCCGAGGACTGTTTTTATGATTTTAATCGATTGATTAGAATACGTAATTTATCGGAGAGAATAAATGCTAAACTATTCATTTTCTTATTTTATTTTAGAAACAGAACTGTTTCTAAACAATAGTTTACATTTTGAATTATTGTTAAAAATGTTTGAATCCAATCCAAATTTTAACTCTAGTTCGCTCATTATTCTTTTTTAATTTCAAAGAAAATTCAACAAATTCTATATTTTAACAATTTATGCAACACATCTGTAATTACCATTCAACAAAAAGAATTATTTAAATGTTCCATTAAAAAAATTAAATGTAAAAATTACGTTAAAATAAATTTATTTCCAACATAGATGTAGTGTTTGAGAAGCGCAGTCGTTTCAGCGATCAGAAACAATAACACGCGCGCCAACGCTCAATAAGGCCCAGAGTCACGCACTGCACCGCGGCACAAATGCTTAAAATTAAGCAATTTAAAACTTCGTGCCATTTTTTTTTCAACTGGAGATTTTTTAGTGGTTTATTAAGAACATTTTAGTAATTTTTTCAACTTAAAATATCATCTAGAACACTATTTATTTTTAATTGTTTATAAATAAACAATTGCATTTTGCACTAAAATTAAATATTTTTATCTGAAAATATTGTCAGTTATGTACTTCATTTCAAGACAAATAAAATGCAACTTGAAAAATTAAAATCGATCAATAAGTTTTTGAGAAATTCATTTTTCAATTAAATACGTTCAAAATTTTCAATAGTTAATAACATTAACAAATTTTTTTTTGCAAAATGCTTTGGTAGTATGATTTCTTATATAAAATACTATTAAAATAACCACATTAGTACGAAAAAAAATTAAAAGGTTTTGGGTGGCTCCTTTCAGGAATTCTGACTCTTATATTTTTATGAAATTGTCAATGCAATAAAACATAATTTTGGAGGGCAGTTTCAGTTATGTCAAATATGCACGACGCAATTTGACAAATTTTCCTCGTGTACTTAAACATCAGAAGACAGAAATGGTAAAATGGTCTACTGGATTTGCAGTTTAAAATTTACTGTCCATAAATCAATCCACGGTAATTGATTCCAGTTTCAATATTATTGGTTATCTAATAATTTTTTTATTTATTTATAAAATAAAAACCAATTTTTAATTGACAGTAATAATTTTCAAGTATACTTTTATTTTTTTCTCCATGTAGAAAGAAATTCATAGAATTATATTAGCACAAAATTCAAATTTACTAAAACAACATAAACTTACAAAATGTTAAAAATATCTCTTATAATTAAAAAAATTCGAAAATTAGAAGAAAAATTTTTAAATTTCTTTTAAATAATAAAATTTAATTGTACATAAAACCTGAAATGTGTCTAAAATTGGAATAGGTAGAGAAATTGTCAGTAAATAAAAATAAATAATTTTAAAAACCAGAAAAGTCAAAAAACCCCCAGAGAAAAAAATACTTTTTTGAGAAAAATATTAATTTGCAAAAAAAACAAGTTTACAAGTTTATTTTGCAGAAGAAAAATGCTAAGACATGAAGTTAGGTAGTGTTTAAGAAAAAAAGTGCGCCCAAGAAAAGAAAGTGGAAAGAATGTTCTCGTGAGCTTATTCGTCGATAAAGTGTACGTGATGCACGTCGCAATGTGAGATTTCGTTATTGCAAGAGCGTCTTAATGAAATATGGTAGACGTGTTTTTCGCGAGTTCACTTGTATAAGAAGAAGGACGAAGGAGACGATCTTCCTAGGTTTCTGAATCCACCCTTGGGACGTACCCACTACTACCTATCTTTCAAAGAGAAGTTGAGCTCTGAAATGATCCTGGATAGTTGAAGTATGTGCTACGTGCTTCCTTCGAGACTGACAATATTGAGACGGGTTAAATCCTTGGGAAATTGGTTCATTTATCGCACCGCATCACACCTAAGACGTACTGGCATCCACTCTTGCAAAAAAATAAGAGACCTTCATATTTCACTTTTTTTAATTTCCTTATATTACGGGTCGAAATAAAGTATTCTCTATTTTATTAAACAATATTTTATTTTCTCTCTCTCTCTCTCTCTCTCTCTCTCTCTCTTTTGCCTATGTTTATCTATATATCCATTAGAACTCATACTTTATTACTAAATATTTATAGTATTAATTTATTATTATTATTGAATTTTTAAGCTATTTTTTATTTCTCGCTTTTACTTTAAAATGTGAACTTCTTTTCAATTTTGTACTTTTTGTATGCTTAAATTTAAGTTTTACGCTAATATATGTAATTTTGAGTACTTTCGCCTAGATGGCATGAAAATTCACTCGTAAACGAGGTAAAGTTTGCGGGTTATAAATAGAAATACAGATAATATTGTGATAGTTTAAGTAATATGGTTTTTTTTGTGTCTGAAAAACATTCATATTAAATCAGGAAATCGTGTTAATTAGTTATTTAACAAGGAAAAAAAGAAGCATTGGATTTTGAAAATACTTTTCACTTTTTATTGAAGTACTCGAAAGCTGAAATGCACGCGACGGCAAACAGAGGAGAACATGAAAAACGAGATGTCCACGATTCCCGAATGTCGTTGAAGTGGCACTCATGTAAGGCAAACAGTCGAAAAACGAAAACATAGAAGCGCCGAGACTTTCTGAAGAGGAGAAATCTCAACCTGACTTTTAGTCTTTAATTAAAGCACAGTTCAGAAAGTTTGAATACTCAAAAACACGGTCTCCTGATATTTTCGCACCAAGTAGTCGATTAAAACATCATTACTTATAGTCTCTGGTCGAAAATTTTAGTTTTTCTTATTTCTGTCAATTATCGCTACAGACTTGAAAACTTTCAAGTATACTTATTTAGTGTAACTGCATAAAAGTTAAAATTAATCCTCGAATCATTGACAATGATTCTCGAATTCGTATACTAAACAAAACTAAATGTTATACGTTTAACTTCGTAAAGTAAGTTGTTTTAATATTTATAAAAACTATATTAAAATTATACTTAATTAACTTAAATCAACGAATACGAACCAAAATATAATAATACTTTCTTCAGCTATGCAAATTGTTAACCTAAATTAAATTCTAATACAGATATTTTGATAACCGAAATATTACTGTATTTGGTAATAGGGTTGAGTAACATATATATAAAATGATTATTTTCCAAATATTTTTCCATATAGGATTTACTCAATATTTCTAAAGAGATTTCTTAATACTAGGAGTGATACATCCAAGTTACTGAATTTGTGTATTGTCACTCCCTAATTCTGCAAGGTGGTAAAAATCCTCTTAGCAACGACAAAAAGTAATAAACTGTAAAGAGGATTTACTCACCAAATAGTCTTTTTATAATAGCAATTGATATGGAGAAATTTGAACAGTTTCTCGTGAATTTTGGCGTAACGAAGTTCTATATTTAGCCAGTCAGCCGATTATCACAAGCCTACAAAAAAATTGAAAACTTCCGTTCATCTGGCAATGAAAATTTCGCCTCACGTTAGGATTTAAAAAAAGTGTGTGTTAAAATTCACAGAAACCACTTTTTTTAGCAGTTTTAAAAAGATTATATGGATACTTACTACTTAGGTTAAATTTCGGAATATCTGGGATCGGATTAAAATTCTATTTAAACTTTAGCACTGTAAAAAAAGAGCGACTTGGTTTAAGACGTTTCCCTAGCAGAAATTTGTTGTAGTATTTGTAATACAACTGTACAGTTTCGCTGGATAATTTCGAGGCACTTTACACTTAAACTAGCTGAAAACTATAAAGTAATGTCACGCAAATTTCTTCAAGTTACTGTCTAGTCAAATTTTTCAGTTTTTGATTATCAGTCCTGTAGGAAAACTATATAAAATAATCTATTTGAAAATTGCAAAACTTTCATTATATTGACGTTTTGTATTAAACACGTACAAATTTATAAACAGAACGTTAAATTTATTAGACATCCAATTCAATAAATTAAAATTTGATATGAAACTATATTTTTACTTTTGGTATATCTATTGCTCGGTATAATAAATAATAGGGGAGACTGGGGTAAACCCACTCACTTTTTTTCATAACGGTAAAAACATAGGAAATTATTCTCTAAATCCAAGTTAATTTATATATTTTGAAAGCTTATGATTTCTACTAACAAAATAAACAAGTTGTGAATTAAGATGTGCAATACATGAACATTTTGCTTCCTCTTTACGATAAGCAAAAAATTTGCTTTTTCGTGGAGGAAGCCTTAATCATAAAATTTTTTTTTAAACATATTCCATATTGTTGTCCTAAGAAAAACAGAATTTTAGAAAACAGAAAAAAATTTTAATAACAAAGTGAATTTTTTCATTTTATTTAATTCTATTAATGCTAATAAAATATATTCTTTTTATACATCAATCGATTCGTCTTGATGAAATGAAGATTTTTAATTTGTTTTTAAGTCAAGAGTAACATTTTATTATGAAGCAACATGATTTTTAAGAAGGAAATAAATTTCTAACAAAAGTGCGAATTTTTGGTTTTAATTATGTTTAATTCTATAAATTAAAATACAATATATACTTTATATATACCAATTGATCTGTTTTAATGCAACGGATAAGATTATTGAAAAAAATAAGTTAATTTTTATTGTACTGGAATATAATTTTGATGAAAAAACAGAATTTTTGATAAAAAAAGGTAATTTTTCTGCATTAATTGGCATTAACTCTATAAACTCTCATACAATTTAAACTTTATATATACCAATCGTTTCGTCTTGATTAAAGAATAAGATTTCATCATATATTAACTTCAATATTCAATTAAAAAAAAATTTTTTCTAACAATTTTTTTTTTGAAAAAGTAAAAAAAAATTTTTTTACAGATTTTTTAATGTCCATCAATCCATTTCGAGATATTTTTATAATAAATATGCCTAGCAATTTTTAGCCGAATTCTTGTCAGAATTTTAATATATCAAAAACCGTTTAATTCTTTGTCTGAAAAACTAGACAACAAATCTCTCAAATTTAACATTTCTTCCACATAATATTTTCTACGGGAGAAGATTGTCCAAAAACACATCATTTTTCGACTTTTTAAGATCAATGTGTAGGTATAGAAAATTGTAAAAGATTCAAAAAATAGTTTTTGAAGTTTGTTTTCTAGAAAAAACCTTTATAAAAAGAATGCCGTTTGAATTCTTAATTTATGTTTCCTAAAGAAACCCAAAAGGTTCCTCGCAGAATTATTATTGAAAAATGAATTAAATTTGTTGTAAAAAACTATCACAATTTTGCAGTAATTTATAAAATTTTTCGCAATAAATCATCAAAATTAGTTCCACATAAATAACAATTAAAAATTTTTATTTTAGCAATTTTTGGAAATTTTCGCGGTAATTATGAAAATTTTTGGTAAATTTCGGGATAATTTATAAAAATATGTAAAGCAAAAATTACCATTAAAATTTTGGATTTCAGCCATTTACGAAAATTAAACGTCGGTAATTTATGGAAATTTATGCGATAATTTACAAAACTATGTAAAACTCAAAGGAGAACTACAAAATTTAACATCGGTAATTTATGGTAATTTATAGAAATTTTAGAGGTAATTTATGGAAATTTGCTAGATAATTTACGGTAAATTTACCAAGATGTATTTCATAACAAGTTTTGTTATTTTTCTTTATGTACCATAACACGAAACTTGCAGTAGTTTCTTGATTACACAGTTAAACACTCTTTATTAATTGTAAGTGTAAAAGGTGACGAAAATTAAAATTTATTTTCTTGTAGCTTCGATAGAGTAGTGGTTAGAGTGTTAGGCTAGAAGTCTGTAGGTCGTAGGTTCGATTCCCCGCAATATCAAATTTTATTTAGTTATAGGTTTGTGTTTATTCTGTGTCGTGAACATTAATTTGAATGAAAGTTAAAAGTTAATGATTATTTTATGTTTGCAAATACAAATGAATTTTTTTTATATTATATTAACATTGAATTTAAAAAAATTTATCATTTTTTTTGTTAAATAAACGATGTTGGAGGGCTGCTTTATTATATTTAGAAAGCCTTAAATATCTATCTTGCTGTTGGTTAGCGCCTGGCAAGCCGCCTGTCTAGGATGTTTATTCAGCGGCTGACCGTTTCTAGCGTTACACTTTTCGCCAACCGCTGACCAGAGTTTCAGGCCAGCCACTAGACTGAAAAATAGACGGTCTGGTCTGACTCAGGCCAGCGCCAAAAGATTTTTCTACACGGGAAAAACGGGATCCACACACACACACACACACTCACACACACATACATACATCCAGACAATTGTTCAGGGTCTTAAATAACATACACTGTAAAAAATTTAGGGAGTTAACGGGCTCGGGAGTTAAATTTTTCAAATTAAAAATCAACTCCAAAAGAGAGTTAATTTCTAACTCCCTTCATTCAACACCCGCGCGAGTTATTTTTTCCATGAGGAGTTAGCAGTTGGGTGTTAAATTTTAACTCTCTTTATTTAACTCCCCTGGCATTAACTCCTCAATGGGTGCGACTTTCATAGAATCCCCTGGGAAGTTAAAATTTAACTCCCTTTTTACAGTGTAGTCCTATATAGAAGAAAATTTATTTGAAGGATTTTTAAAAATTTTATAAATTAAACGACTGCAAAGCTTTCTCACGAGGAAGCAAAAAGAATTTTTAATTTATCTTTCTTACTTTTACTTAGGGAAAATTTTTAATACACATATACCAAATTTCAAAATCACAATTTTCCAGGGTAAATCAATCCGCTCACCCCTCGGGGTAAACCCGATCACTTGATTTTTTACGAATTTAAGGTAATCCCGACAGTTTTATTTTGTATATATTAAATTTCTTCTTATTTCCGTCTTCAGTATGATTTATTAATGATAAATTATGAGTTCTATAAACGATAAATATTGCTTTATTAAATAATAAGTATAGGTTTCATAATTTGCAATTGTGAATTTAAAGAATATTTTATTAAGAGAAAATTAAAATGTAAATACAATTTTGGATGTTACAAGTTGTAGATTTTATTATTGATAAAAAATAACAAATGAAATTCAAAATTTTTAATTTTAAAATAAACAATGATAAAACGTGAACTGAACGAAGACAACAAACTAGATTTATGTCTATTTTCATCCGAAAAAGACAGCGACAAATTTTGATTATTTGTTTGCGTTGTTTGTTATAACCGTTATAACCTAATAATCACTAATAATGACTAATTAGGCATGATTCAGCTCAATGTTGCCAACAAATATTGATAGTTTGGCGCCATCTACTGAAAAAAATCGCCACAAATCGCGAAATGCGGGACATTCAAAATGTTAAATATTCAACTAATTACCCAATAATTCAATAACATTGTTAGGAAATGAATATTATTTCTCTGTAATAATTTTTTTTTAATATTAAAAATTTTAAGATCGCCAAAAAAAAGCAAATACTGATTCTGCTTCCTACACAAATTTAATAAGTGAGCGGCTTTACCCCGACTTCATGTGAGCGACTTTACCCCAAATGTATTTCTCACATTTCAGAATAGATTTAAATAAATCTTTTTGAAATCAAACAAAACTACATATATATATTTCGAAAAAGGACATCCAACAGCATACAAAAAATTGGTCGAATAAATTAAGTCTCAAAAATAATAATCGAAAAACTTAAAAATCCAAAGATAATTTTTTCTTTTTTTGCACTTCTAAAAACAATTGACCGTCTCTGATTCTATGACGAATTCATGAAACTAAACGAAAGTTCGTTAACATTAGTTGTATGTTAAGTACTATTCACAGTACAAATATCTCCATCTTAACCCCTTAACAGTCCATGGCCCACATGTGGCCACAAAAAGTCGTGCCACCTTTACGTCTATGGCCATATATGTCCATCTCAAAAATAAAATACTAAACATAATTCGATTTGAATGACCAAGTAAGTGCATCATAAGGTTTTTGGTGTCGCTGAATCCGAATTTCAAATCAGATTTTCAAAATTTAAAATGTTTTACTTAAAAGGGCGACTATGAAGATTTAAAAATTTATCAAATACGCTTAAAATCACATTTTTTAGAAACTTTTTTTTCTTGGACCGTTTTTGGACCACAAGCGATTTTTAGCTGGACTGCGAAGGGGTTAAGTTGAGTTTATATCGTCAAATCGCTAGTGAGCGGGTTTACCCTGTGCGCGAGTTTACCCCAGTCTCCCCTATATTATATATATATATATATATATTTAAAATTGTTTTTAAATAACTACATAATTAAAAATAGTTATTTATGATACAAGTGCGTAAAGTGAGTGATTTTACGAGTGATGCAAATCACACGAGTTTAATCAACTTTATGCACGAGTGTCATATAACATTTTTTGCAATATTGCCAATATTACTGGAAGTTTAGGTGTAGTGGGGGAACTGTTAAATGAAATTTTCTTGAAGGTAAAATAAAAAAATGTGATTGTAAATTGTTGTTTAAAAGCTTTATTTCATCGTTTCTCATCAAACAGTCACAAGAATGTGTAAACTAATCATTTTACGCACTGAAAATCACTTTACATACTGTAATGCACTTTACGCACTGCTAGCGGTGTGTAAAGTAACACTTTACACCGCTATAAATATAAGTACTTTACACACGGTTTTTAGTGTGTAAAATTCAATTTTACAGGTTAGTGATGCAAAAATAGTTATTTATGATACAAGTGCGTAAAGTGAGTGATTTTACGAGTGTGACATTTGCAGCACGAGCCAAAGGCGAGTGATGCAATCACACGAGTATAATCAACTTTATGCACGAGTGTCATACAACATTTTTTGCAACACTAGAACAACTAAACTTGCAGCACTATTGCTAATATTACTGTAAGTTTAGGTGTAGTGGGGGAACTGTTAAATGAAATTTTCTTGAAGCTAATATAAAAAATGTGATTGTAAATTGTAGTTTAAAAGCTTTATTGCATCGTTTCTCATCCAACAGTCACAAGAATGAGTAAAGTAATCATTTTACGCACTGAAAATCACTTTACACACTGGAATTCACTTTACGCACTGCTAGCGGTGTGTAAAGTAATACTTTACACACCGCTATAAAAAGAAGTACTTTACACACTTTTTTTAGTGTGTAAAATTCAATTTTACAGGTTAGTGTTGCAAAAAATATTTTAAATTAATTAATTTTGTACATTAAACAACATTCACTTTTTTCTTGAATTAAGCACAACACTGAAAAAATATTCTTATTTTATTACACTACAAAACTTATAAGTATACGAAAAATATCAAGCGGTAACGGCTACACTTGAAAATGAGTATGTGTACCAAATTTTAGCTCACAAGATCACGATATGTAGAAGTTCAGTATGAGGACAGGGTCATTTTTTGACATTTTCAAAAAAATTTAATTTCTTTCTCTCCTAGTTTACAATAATATCTTCGTCTGCATGCCCTCTATTAAATACAAAGTGGTACTTTTAAACATTCCACATGGCGCTTTAAAAATGGCGTATTATGTGAAAAAAATTATTTTTTCAGTAATAGTATTCAAAATTTAATGTCGTAGCTTTATTCCTTACAAGCTAGTACTGAAAAAGTTAAAACAAAATTGAAACTGAACGTTTAATATAAATTGAATAAAATTTTAACGTTTATTATGAATAACTCCTTGATGGGCACTAACGTTTCAGGAATAGTTCGGTAAAACTTTCTTAATTTGCCTAAAAAGTTAGTTTTCAGAAATAGTTTAGTAAAACTTCCTTGACTTGACAAAAATATTAGTTTTCAGGATTGAAATACTTTTGTAAGTACCTACTTGCTTATTTCCGCTCTGCTTACTTGCTTACATACTTATTTACTTTTTGTTTTCTTTCTTATTTATTGCTTAGTTTATTATTTGATTACATTCATACTTTCTTATGCTTGGCGAATTCCTTGCCATTACCCGTGCAGAAATTAAAATGTGGGCCTGATAGGGTACTGGACAGTTTTCCCGATCTCTGGTGTAGCTCTGGGTAGAGAAACTGACCAGTGACCGACTAGTGTGTGACGCTGTTCCCGACCAATGCCCTACTTAGGGAAAAACTGGTCAAGGCCTCGTCAGTTTTTCTTAAAATTGCCCTATTTTGTGAGGTTAATTTTATTCAAAAGAAATTACAATAAAATTACGGTACTTAAAAATATTATTATATTAGAAACATAATGAACATATTCATTATATATACAACATATTTATACATAACATAATGAGGTATTATAGTCATTTTGACTAATTTAAAAGTGAAAATGATAAAAATAATATAATTTCAAGAATAGAAAAACTTAAAAATTTTTGAAAAATATAATTTTTGGTTTTATGATTAATTCATTTTTCTTGTGGAGGTTGTCGCTCCTTTCTGCTTCCTTAATTTTATACTATTAATAAAGGTTAAAATTTTTGTTTCCAAATGTATAAGTAATAATTAATATTTATTTAATAAATATTTTATTCAAATTTATTAATTATGTTTAAAAAATAGTTATTAAATATTGAAGGTGTTAAGTTTAACAATCTCTGCGAATCATTTTCTCACTTTAAGCTAATATAATATAAAATAATTATATATATATATTAAAATAATATAATATATATACAAAGCAAATGATAAATTCATCCTATAAATTAATAATTATTAAAATTCATTAAGTATAATTTATTAATAATTGTTTATTAATTATTATTTTTCAAATTCATAATTTTTATTTTTAAATAAATGTATAATAATTAATTATTTAATAACTATTATTATTCGTTATTTATAATTTAGCTGTTATTATTAATAAATAAACTTTATTATAATATTGTACTTAAAGAAAAAAAATTATATGTATTTTCGTTTTTTAAATATATTACCATAATTATTTTATAAATTGTTTTAAAAGAAAACGCTTTCTTAACTTTAATAACTGTTTTAAAAAAGTTAATTTTAAAAAATTAAATTTATTTACTTGCCTTTAAAACGAGGAAAACTGTCGAGGCCCTGATCAGAGCCCTATTTCATATGTAGGGAACACCCCACTTACGGTTTTGGCCAGAATTTCTGGTCAAACCCATAAGATAAAAAAATTCTTAAAAATGTAGTATAATTACTCCGTTTAATTAATTTTTTCAATTGTTTATAATTTTATTATGGGAACTAATTTAAAAAACTTAATTCATTTACATTTTATTTAAACGAGGAAAACTGTCGAGGCCCTGATCAGTACCCTATCTAAAACCTAATGAACACCCTACCTGGGGTTCTGGCTAGGAATTCTAGTCAAACCCCTAAAATAAAAAATTTTTTAAATAACTAAAATAATGATTGCCTTTTCATTGTTAATAGCTTCTACAACAAAAAGGAATTCTAAAAACTTTATTAAAAAAATTTTTTTTATAGGGAAAACTGACAAGGCCCCGACCAGAACCCTGTTTTAAATAGGGCAAAGTGGGACATTTTCTGCACGGGTATTGGAACAATAATGGGCAACATACAATGGCCCACCATTAGTTTTCGTTTGGGATGATCACGCTGCTGCCAATGATCGGTAGCCAAGCATCGGGACAATATTAGTTGCCAAGGAAACAAAAAACTATTTTCGAAAGCTTGATTTTGAAAATCCATTTTTCAAATTATTACTATTAGCTAAACAAGTATAGTCAGTTGGCTTTGAAAACTTATATCTCAAGTAAAAAAAATCGCAAAATATTGAAACAACTTGGAATCAGTAGCTACAATATTTCTACATTACTGTAGAAAATAAAAAAAACAAAAAAATTATTTCGAGAGTTATTAATTTTTGAAACAAAAAGTGCATGTTTTTTGGCATCATTTTCACTTGTATCTACTTTCGGATCTTGTAGAATGTTCAATATGAAACCTATCTAGTTCCTAAATTTTTTCTTCACTACTTGATCCTTTCTGAACAATAATATCTAAACGATTAACAATTACACAGGCCTACAAAATTTAAGATTTTGTCAAACCCAGAAACCGGGCAAGTCATTCCTGATGTATTTTGTCACCCTGAATCCAAAACTGGCAGCGAAATTTCTCTATCACGTTAGAATTCTGAGATATCAGATTTTCGAAATTCAAAATGGTAGATCTAATATGGTGGATATATTTTTTAAAAATTCAACGAATTCGTTTGAAACTTTTTACTTTGAGGTTTTTGAGATCGCTAACTACAAATCTGACGTCAGATTTTTTATACTCAAAATGGCGGATCTAATATGGTGGATATATTTTATAAAATTTAACTTGCCAAAAAAATTTTGCTTCCTCATAAAGGAAGCCTTATAGTGATGTCGATTTCCGAATTTTTTAAAATCAATTATTTTTACAAATTTTCAAGTGTAGTATATATAATTCGTCAAGAGGAACAAATGTCCGGATGTATGTGTGTGTGTATGTGTGTGTGTGTGTGTATGTCACCGATTCTTGTGGACAAATTTTCTCTTACACATCTTGATGGATTTTGATAAAATTTTGTAGGTGTATTACGGTCACGAATATCTTGAATCAGACAGAAGGATTTTCAAAAATATCTAAAAATAAAAATTTTTTAGCAATTTTTTAATTTTCGAAAAAAATGAATTTTTTTATTTTTTGAAATAACTTCTTTATTTATTAAAATTTTTATTAATTTTTCTCAGCATTATATTCCTGGCATGAAAACGAATCGATTCATGTATATAAAGTATATATTTCATGAAAATTTATGGAATTAATAAATATTATAATTTTTCACAAAAAATTAAAATTTTGTATTTTTTGACATTTTATCATAACACTTTAAAATAATTATTCTATAATAAAAAATTAAATAATTAATATTTATTCAGGGTAGTTTACCCGGTTTATTAATTATATTTAATAAACTATTATAATTATTTAACTTTTAAAATTATATATAATAATATATATTGAGGAAGCTAAATGGTCATGAAATGAACAACTTGTTTTTTATTGTTATAAACAATTAAAATTTTTAGACACTTTTTTTTAAATTAATCAAAAAGAAACTTGTTAACCGATTTTAATGATCCAAGAGGCATTCTTTTTTATTTGAGTCAAGGTTTTGAATAACATTTTTTTTGTAAAAAAATATTGAAATTGAATAAAAAAACAAATTATTTATTTATAACAAATTAGCAAAAAATCATGTTCGAAATCGAATTTTAAAATGAAAAATAGTACTTATTCTCTGACTACCACTGAGTAATATTCAGTTGAAAAAAAATTGCGCGGCTTAGGCAACTGACTTATTTAAACATTGTTTATCCCGAGTAGGATATTGCTTTTTTTTATAAACTGCAATTAGGATTAGAAATTACTAGTTTTTTTTTATATTATGCATTTTTTGTAACTAATAAGCACTTAAGTATAAGAAAACTAAAAATTATCTAATTATTTAAACAATTTATTTTGTTAATTTTTATACTTACGGTTCTTAACTAAAAATTCCTTAATTTTTCTCAATTGTGAAATTTTTTATAATTTAAACACTTAAGTATAATAGTAAAAATAAAAAATATCATTTAACCATTGTTTAAACAATTAATATTTTTTCAATTGATTATAAATTTAGAGCTAGAAATTTATGCATTTTTGCCAATGATGAAACTTTTTATAGTAAAAACTATATATATATATATAATTTATATTTATTTTTAAATAAATTAGTTTTTATGATCAGTAGCTTTTTTCGTAAAAAATTGCACGATTGAAAAAACTAAATTTTTAACCCTAAGTACAGTTTATGAAAAAATAACAATTAATTATTGTTTAAACAATGTTTAATTTATTTATTTTTTATCATTAGTAGATGTTTTACTCTTTGAAAAATTGAGCAATTGAGAGAAGACTAGAAATTCCTAGCCCTTTGCGGGAGAGGCGCAGGTACTTATAGAATCATTGAAACAGCTACCAAGCGAAAAGAAATGAGACACATGATTTTCCCCCAATCGCCAAGTGGTCGAATGTTCAAATGGTCGAATACCAAATCGTCGAATTGTCATTTGGTCGAATGCTTAAAACGTCGAATTGTCAACAAGTCGAATGCTAAAAACATTGAATTATCAACTGGTCGAATCGTCAAAACGTCGAATCGTCATTTCGTCGAATGCTAAAAACATCGAATTGTCAACTGGTCGAATCGTCATTTCGTCGAATGCTAAAAACGTCGAATCGGCAAAAAGTCGAAAAATTTTATTGGTTTAAGTTAATATTAACTTACATCAATCAAATTTTTCGACTTTTTGCTGATTCAACGTTTTGAGCATTTGACGATTAGACGTTTTGAACATTCGACCATTTGACGTTTCAATGTTTTTAGCATTCGACTTGTTGACAATTCGACGTTTTGAATATTTGACTAAATGACGATTCGACGATTTGGTATGCGACTATTCCCCTAATCACCAAGTGTGATTAGGGGAAAATCATGCGTCTCAAAGAAATCACTAGCATGCACTCTAGTGGCGCTTGTCGGAAGTGGTGCAACGTTGGTTACCAATCGTTGTTTCCAAAATGTCAGGATATGCATGCGCGCAAGAAAACACTTCCGACAAGCGCCGCTAGCGTGCATGTTAGTGATTGCTTCTCGCTTGTAAGTTGTTTCACTGACTCTATAAGTACCTGCTAGATAGGTTTCATATTGAACATTCTACAAGATCCGAAAGTACACGAAAAAAATTCCGGGACATTAGATGCGCCGAGGTCAGTGTCAACAGTAGTACATTTCATTTTATAAGGTGTTAGTCTTTATCTATATTTATGTACTTGTGTATGTTTGCTTGTGTGTATATGCCTGTAAAGGTTTTGAAGATCGACGACAAATGATGACGAGTCAGTCCGACGTGAGCCCTTGCCAAAAATGTATCTCTATAATAGTCGACTTTTAATTAAATGATTTTTATATATTTTACTCCGTTTTGTGTTATTTTAACCTGGATACCCTTAAAAACATCCCTGACAATTTTGCACATCTGAGGTGCCATTTCGAGATATCAGACGTACATAATGCACGTCTGATATGCCAAACTGGTACAGATGGCGTACAAAATAAATGTAGAAGAAAATTTGACACAACCTGTACATCTAACGTGCCGAAACTTTTTCCGTGTAGATACAAGTGAAAATGATGACAAAAAACATGCACTTTTTGTTTCAAAAATTAATAACTCTCAAAATAATTTTTTTGTATTTCTTTTATTTTCTACAGTAATGTAGAAATATTGTAGCTACTGATTCCAAGTTGTTTCAATATTTTGAGATTTTTTTTACTTGAGATATATAAGTTTTCAAAGCCAACTGACTATACTTTTTGAGCCAATAGTAATAATTTAAAAAATCGATTTTCAAAATCAAGCTTTCGAAAATCGTTGTTGTTTCCTTGGCAACTAATATTAGCCTGATGCTTGGCTACCAATCATTGGCAGTAACGTGATCATCCCAAGCAAAAACCAATTGTTAGTAGCCAATAGTTTTGCCAAGAAAAAAGCATTAGGCACTAATCATGGCCTATTATTATTGAACCAATGGCTACCATGGGCAACTTCTCATTGGGTTATTCCTGGTAAAACTGAATTTGGTGAATTTTGACAATTCATTGACATGTTTTTGTTTTGAAGTAAAATTTCGTTCACAGTAACAAAAATATTAAAATTGATTATTTTAATCTATTTTGGTGTGAATTTAATCTGCAACGCTTTTTAATATCTCACAATTTACTGTGATAAAAATTTGTAAATAATAAGAATTTTAATAAATTATTGTTTTATTGTATAAAATACAAATTTAAACATTTTTCCTCATAACAATAAAAACATTATTTAAAAATATTTCATAAATTGACCTTAAATAAAGTTAGAAATTATTTATTAATATAGATAATTTTTTTATTTTGTACAACTATTGTTTATTAATTTGAATCTTTCTTACAACGATGAAATAAAATACAGATTAATATATAAGGACAGTTGAAACTTTCAGAAGTAATAATGTAAAGCGTGCGAAGTATGTATTAGTGTATGCGTTTAAAATGTACTGTAGGCAGGTATTGTTACAGGTATTGTAAGCGGTTTGGGTAGTGATTACATTAGTAAATTGAGATTTACGACAGTATAAATATATTTTATTTGCTTAGGGACTTTCGGGAAATCTGCTTACAGATACCTTGGATTCCGCACTCCAAGAATATGTGCACTGAGAAAATATTTTGTTAAAAATTTTGTCAAAGTTGGTTAAAATGGCAACACATGAACTTTTTGAAAATGTTTAATCTTTGCTTATGTTGTTATTGAAATACATTTTTAAAAGAGTTTTCAATAAGTAATGTGAAGATCATTAGATCATTGAACATAAATTGATTTACTTTTTGTAACATATTCGTAATTAGCGACCTCAAAAACCCCCAGTAACGATTTTCAAGCAAATCCGATGATTAAAAAAAATCGAAACTTATGAACAAAAACTTTAAATACGTTTTTCTTAAAATGTCTTTTTTGAACTGGTAAAAGTGCTATCTCGAGTTCTTATGAAGCGATTTAAAAAAATCAAACGGCATTTGATTTAGCGTCATCATGTCTATAAGTGGAACCTCAAGAACTAGAAAATTTCCAACTTCCCTCTTCTTTATAAGAGAAATTCTGAATAAAAACACCTGTTTTTGCATGTTTTGGAGAAAAAGTATTCTAAAAAAAGGGGAGGAAGAAGATTCTACTTTTTTGAGGTTCCACACCTAAAGAAACATCTGACGAAGAGAATCTGACTTTTTTTGTCTTTATCAGCTTTAGAAAGTTTTGAATCGATCTTACCACCGAAAATAGGCATTTTCAAAAATGTCGTATATTGCCGCCATTTTGAAGTAAAAATAAAAAAAATTTATTTTTACAAATTCTTTAATAATTTATTTATTACATGTAAAAGAAATTTTATAAATAAATGTCATAGTTATTTTAATAATATACACTAAAAAAGCCTTATTTTTCATGTTTTGAACTGGAAATTCCCTTTAAATAATTAGTTAATTCATTAATTAAGTATTAATTAATATGAATTGCATTCCTGGCACAAAAACGAATCGATTCATGTTTTTTTTTTAATAAACCACTTTCAAGTTTCTGAGATAAATATAGATTTTAAATCATCAAAAGAAATTTTTTCAATTTACAAATAGGCGGAATGTTATATTTTCTAATCTGCTTTTCTTAATAGTATAACAATCTTTTATCCCTGACGTCAAAACAGAATATTAATTACAGTAACAAAAAAATGTTTTTCTTTGTTTCGAATAAAAAAGAGAACAAATGAAAAGTCTTGCTGAGAAAAGAAAATGAAGTACTTACACTTATAGTAAATCGAACAAAATGTGATCCTTGAAATTACATGTTTGTAGATAATCCTTGTCTTCAATGAATCGTTCGAATTTGAATTCCGATGGTGAAAGATTCTACAACCGCGCAATAAAATAAATTAGACTTTGGAGAGCTACCGAACGATACGAGACCCACTCTGATTTATGGTATCCCAGCTCAAAGCGTCAAGTTTTATTAATGTCTAGACGTGCTTCTAAAACATGGGCTAAATTTGTTTTTATTTTATCAACAAATCAAATTTTTTACTTTCAATATAATTCAAGGACATGGTCACATTTTTCTTTTTCACTAAAATTATTTTACGGGTTGAATTGGACATACATACATCGTCTAATTGAAGTCAATTCTTGTACGACTTTTGTTACCATTTGATCGAGGTAACACTAATTAATGCTTACTCTAATTAAAGCTAACGCTAATTGAAGTTAACGCTAACTAAAGCTCCCACTGCCGTTGTAATTACAACTGATCTGTATTTATTGAATTTCGTTGACATTTTCCTTTACCTTGTTGCTAAAAGAAATATGCCATGTATTTATTTGGCACATTATTTTTAATTGTTTTAATAATTCAAAGCTTTATTTTCTTTTATTATACAAATAAAATCATAAGTGTGCATATAAATTTTTTAATATAAATATACAAACTTATGTATGAACAATTTTAAAGTATTTTACTTCATTTTCTTAAGTGTAAAAATAGTAGGTATAAATGATTTAAAATTCTTCTAACTGGAGAGAAAAATTAATTTGTTTTAATTGGGGTCAGGTGGAGTGATGTAAAAAGGGGTATATACTATTATTATTAGAAGCTTAATTAAAAATTTTTTAAGTAAGAAATCTTTAACATTCACAGCACATAATAATTCTTCCAGTGAAAAAGTTTATTTCACAAAACCAAACTGTTTAATTAACCTATTTTATTTCTCGTAATAAAATAATTTTGTTGTTTCAAATAAAAATGTAATGTGTGAAAAGAAATGTATTACTATATTAATTAAAAGTTTTCGTCGAAGACAATTAACTTTGGCGGCAGTTGTGTCTCTTAAATGTTGCGGAATTTAGCTTCAACTCTAAGAGCCACCTTCTTCTTTGCTATTGGCGCACTAATTAGGCATCAAGTTTTTGATAAAATTACCGACTCTGTGGAGTAATGTATTCTAATTTCAAGACTGGAAACGCTAAAGTATCCGTATTCCTAGATATATTTTAGAGTAATTGGTCCCTCAAAGGGAAAACTTAACTTGGGCTCCATACCTTGTTTAACCGCGATTGTTCTAAACAGTTATGTGTATAGCAACAAGTTCGGTACAAATAATTAACAAAGTTATCTAAACTTTGCTTGCGCTTATGTTAGATCCACAAGAAGTGGTAGCCGTTTGAAGCAAAGACCACAACATTATAAGAACCGAAACTTATTACCAAAATATTGGTTTCTTCATCTCTACATTGCAGTATATATATATATATATATATATATATATATATATATATATATATATATATATATATATATATATACGTATAATCTTTGGGTTCTACTCATTGACTTTGAACCCATTTAATGCCTGAGTTTTCAAAAAATGTTTTTTTGCAAACCACTTTATTAAAAGAATCATAAATTCTTTTCTTTAAAAGTATTTTCACACTTGTATAGTCTGTCAGTTTTAAAGTAATAACTATTTGTGCTTTATAGCAATTCCATGGCAAGTGATCATAGAAATTCCCTTCTAGTATGGGATTTGGATAAAACTGTGCTTTACTGTTCCCTTGGATACCACTAAAAAAGAAGTGAAACTTTTTTGGAAAAATATTCATACACATTAGAGATACACAGCTTTGAAATTTTTTAGCTTTTTTTCTTTGAAACCACATATTTTTTTTGTTTTTTGGTAGAAGATATTAAGGATAAGTTTTTTTAAATTGTCAAATAAAAGACAACTTTCAACTAAAAAAATTTTGGATGAAAATTTATTCGATTCTTTGTTAATATTAAAGAAATAACATTTTATTTTATTTTGGCTAATTTTTTGTGCTAGTACATATTTACATTCAAGTGCCGCATTGTAGAAAATTAATTTTTTAATTTCCTTTAAAAAATTCTTCGAAAAATTTATAAAAAATTATAAAAATATTATCTTTTAAAATAATAGGAATCAGCTAAAAAATATGGTTGTATTTTTTACTAGTATCAATAGATAATTAATAATAATGTCATTTATCAATAAAAACAGGTACCTACACATGTGTAATAACAAAAAAAATTACAAATATTTTCAAAAACAAAATATTGTTTTTGAAATATTTTTATAATCAAAAATTATGATTATAGAATTGGCAACTTTTTTACTTTAATTATCCTGTTCCGATTGTCAAGATAATAACATGGTAATACTTAGAATCTCTTGGTAAGCGAACTAAGCTTGAAATATTGACGTCGAACCTGATTCTTAATTTGTAAATTAAGCTCCAACACCTCTTGTCCTGATTTACCCTCTGTCCCGATTTGCCATCATTGACCCTAATAACAAAGAAATATTTATATTATCAAAAAGAGATTTTTTAATCTTCCTTTTAATTAAATGGAGATTCAACGGAAATTATTGGATACATTTCTAACAAATAAAGACAACAAATAATTTACAAAAATAACAGAAACTTCATTTTCACTGGACTCCGAAGAGGTTAAGGGGTTTCAATTATTTTTATTTAAATAAATTCGATAAATGTTTTGAAAATTCATGTTTAACAGAGACAAAATTTTATACAAAGAATTTGCTATGTAGTATAACTGTGAGTCTATTATTGTCTGTAATAATTCAGGAGTATGTTTACATAAGCACTCTAGTCGACTACAGGATCACAGACAGAGCAGAGACATGCAATTCATGAGCCTAGAGCAAAGTTTCAAGATCGTGCCTGAAGTATAATTGCTGACGAGACGAAACTGAGCTGTTGAAGGGGAGGAAGAGGGTGGTTAAGTATACTCACCTTACTTGTCACATAAAGTCACGACAGAATCGTTTCTTAATTTTTTGTTATTTGTAACTCCTTCAGACCAACTTGTTAGTCTCCTTTGTTTTCATCCTTAGACAATTGGAAGCTTTAAAGTTATTTTTATTTCTCATTTTTCAGTCTTTCTTCCAAGACGTGATTGTTTTTTTGTTGACTGTGACCATTTATTATTTATTTCTTTAAAACAATAGTTTTTTTGGTAGCAATTTTTATTTGTTTCTTTTGGTAAAAATTAGAAATTGAATGTTTTGAAATTACCACAAAGAATCTCTTTAATTTTTATAATATTAAAAATAAAATTAATAATAAATATTATTAATCATACAAATTCTACAAAAAAAGGAAATTTTTGAAAAAAAATTTTCATTTGTAAGTTTACACATAAGTCAATCAACACTCGGGACATCATTGTAAATTCCCAACTGTGAGAAGATATTTCGCTGACGAAATATACAAGTTCCTCGCACTAGTTTCCCCTGACACAAGAGGCAATATATAGCATGAATTGTTAAATAGAGGAATATTACTAAGTTGAAGATATATATGACTGTGGAGAATCCGTCTTTGTGTGACTAAGTGTCGAAAGATTCAAAATTTCTCAACTTCTGAACAAAATACCTCGGCGAATCCCACCTTGAGCCTTGACAAATACAGGAGAATTAATTTTCCTGATTGTATTGGCTTTACTTCTGAATTATATTTACCTTGAGTCAATTCAACCGGAACAAAAGATCTTTTGTGAAAATGAATCTCTTGTAGAAAACTTTCCAATCATAAAATATTATAAAATTAAAATTATTGAAAGAAGTAAACAAATTTTTAATTATTTTAAAGCAAATGAAAAACTAATATTCATTATAAAAAAACCAACTTTTCTCTTTTGTAAAAACGTTAATTTACTATAAAGAAGGAAGTAAATGAAATTATTTTTCACCCAAAAGTAATTTTAATAACTTTCTGATTTATTTTAATTTAAAGTTTAATTTATAAATTAAAATTAATTTATTACTACATATATTTAATAATAATAGACGAAAAGGTTTGAAAGAAAAAGAAAACATTTTATTTGTTGAGTCTTCGTCATTTTTATTTCTATTCACAGTCAATAAATTAACAATATTACCGTTGAAACCATACGTAGTAAAAACTTGACGTAATGAGAATTACAGTCGTTGTTTATCTCATCATCATTTTTTTCAGATAATAATTAATACATTACAAAATCAGTTTAGAAAAACTTTGGGTGGCCCTCGTTAACGATTGTAGCCACATTTATTTATTTACAATTTTACGCGATTCGACGCATTTATATACTGGACTAGACCTTTATTTAATTTAAATCTCATCATGCTCCAGGCGGATTAAAGACTAAAAATCAATGGCTAATTATTACATTCGCAGTTGCTGGTCAAAGAAAAAACCGTTACTAACTTTCGTAACAAGGTTTACTATTATTTTTTCTTTTCAATAATAACTTATTGATTTTTCGATTTTAATTAAGAACAGACTTATAGCCTCTTTAGGAATAATTTGCTTTCTCTTTCTTTATTCATGTTCTATTTATTTACTTTTTTCTTTATTTACTCTTATTTATTTCATTCTTTATTTATTAACTTTTTTTCATTTTATATTTACTTTACATTTCTCATTCATTTTTTAATTCTCAATATTTATTTTTATTCTCTTTATCCCTTGCTTTAATTTATCATTAAATTTTCATTTTGATGACTTTAAAATTCGCGAATTCATTTTCTACGGGGCCTATAAGTAAAATGATTTACATAGAGTGATACCCTTCGAGCTAATAAAATCACTGTCGTGTCTATTATACAAAATCTCATAAACTCATTATTAATTAACATATTTTTTCTCTCTCCTTGTCACCCCCTATTTATCTATATTTAATTTTCACTTGCATTCATTCTCTCGCTCTTCTTTTTTATATGCACCTTAAAAATCGATGGAACGGATAATCTACTGCAACATTATCGAAACCAGTAATATCTCTCTTGGAGATGATTTTTTAAAGTTATCTGGAATCGAAAACTAATTTAAAAAAAAAAGTTGAAAAATAGTAAATTATAGAACGAATGATATTGCTTTCGAGGCTTGATCGTTTACGACCCATAAAGGTTTCGAAGCATACAAGAAAAAAAGGATGTCTCGTGGCATTAATGAAAATTTTTTATAGGCTTTCAATTTCTTCATTTTATATTTATACGAGCCATTTATTGTGTATTTATTAAACGCAAATTAAATTCGTATAAAATGTATTTTTTAATGTGTTAATAATGCAGATCAAGTTATATATTCTTAAAGTAATTTAAACATCTTTATAAATACATGTAAAATCCGAGAAATGCTGACAATTGAACCGATATACTTTATCAAGAACACAGAAGCTTCGAACCACAAAAAAACAACTTTTATAATTATTATTTAAAAATTAAAAATATTTTTAAATAATAATTGATACAAAGCAGATTCACTTCAAGCCAACGAAATCATGATTTTTCCTTGCATGCATAAAACAATTGTTACAAAACTGATATTAATTATTATTCGCAGAAATAAGTTCCAATAATTATTTAATTATGTGAAATGAGTATTTAATTACTCAAAATAATTATTTAATTATTTCAAATAATTAAATGAGTATTTGAAATAAATTATTTTATTATTTAAAATAAAAATTTACGATAATTATTAAAAATAATATTTACACAATATCAGAAACTCTGTGTGATTTCATATAATATTGGAAGAGAGTTTGTTCGGAGAATAAATTTTAGAACGTTCTCAATATTAAATTATAAAACAATAGGGAAGCTATCGATTGAGGTTTTTGAAATAGTCGCGATCATGATATAATACGTATATACACACAAAAAAATTTTATCTTTAATTATTAACATTTTGCAAGCTGGCTTTCATACGCGTTTGATGATGCGAAACATCATTTTTATTGTTTATTTACATTAAAGTTTCTAAATTCTATATATTTATATAACAACTAATAATAATATATTTGCCATTTTTTATATTTTATACATACATGTACATAAGATTCAACGTTATTGTATATATAATCATTTTTTTAATAGAATCTAGTCTTGAGTTTTGGCAAAGACATGTTCGATATACAAAACATCATTAGGTCTTTTTAATGGTTATTTACATAATTATTTATTCTCTGTAAAGTTTTAACGTTCCCCGTGAGGCCAATGTACAGATTTTACATTTCACAATCGTGTCGAAAACTATATATATATTTTATTTCCTACAATATAGTTTTAATCGCGATGGCGAAGATTGTCTATCGTTAGAAATTTTAGTGCTTGCTTCAATAGTGGTCACTTAGAAAATATTTTTCTATCGATGTGAAAAATTATATATTTGAAATTTTTTAAGAATAATAATTTAACAATAATCTGTCATTGTAATAATTTAAAATTAATAATTTTAATGAAAATTAAATAATTAAAATATTTCATTACCTGAAAGTAATGATTTTTTTTTTGAAAAATTAATTTTGTTAAAAATATTAATACAATTTGTTTTATAGAAACTCTTTTGACAGTAAAAATTCTGTTCATAAGCAAAATGGAAATTACTTTTACTCTCAGTTTCATATAGTTATTCTTTTGACTTTCAGTGGAAATTCTTTTTGATTCTCAGTAGAAAATTTTGTTTCGACTTTTAGTATATAAATTGTCTCGCCTTTGTATCATCCCTGCAGTTATCATTAACTCTCGTAGCACAAAAAATTCTGGCAACGCTCCGTATTTTAATACAATTAAGTATTCAAAACTGTATGAACTTAACACAACACAATTTTCTGTAAAAATTAGATATTATCATATAAAATTTTAATATTAACATTTTAGAAGAAATTTTTTTTTTTTGCAATTAGAATATCTATGAAAAAAATTATGTTTAATTATTAAATATATAATTGTTTCTTTCAAATATTTGTGATCAACATAAAATTTTAATAAAAAAATTATAACGTTTGACTCCTCTCCACTTGATAATATTAACAATAATAATAATAAATACTAATCTGTTAATTGAATATTTTTGTATTTCTTTTAAAATTATGAATTAGTTGTTAACAACTATGATAATTACGTTTCATTATTCTTTCAAGTTATTTCGATGTTTCTGTATATTTATTGTTCTGATTTAGAGCGACATTTTTAATTTAAAAAATGTTTAAATTTTTATACATTCGTTCTAAAATTGAGATATTTTTTTTTCCTAATACAATGATAGATTATTATTGGGTTTCGATAAAATTGCCAAGCGCACATAACATTAGTGTTGAATGTCGATATTTATGCGTAGGATCGTAATTTTTTTTCTTTTAAATTATGTCTACCTATTGCAGTGATCCAAAGAAAAAAAACCTTTGTTAATTTTTTTAACAATAGTTTTGGGATAAAAATTTATTTTTAATTTGAAAAAAATAATTTTTAATTAATCTACAAAAAAGTAGTTATCATATTGTCTTCTCTAAATTTAAATTTTGTGAAAATTTCCACTATTTTCAGTAAAATTTGAAATTTTTTTATGAAGTAAAAATTTTTGTATGTGAAAGTTTTATTAAAAAAAGACTTAAAATAGTAGAATATTTTCAAAATCTTTCAAAAATTCATATTATTAATAAATTTTACTATTTTTCAGTAAATTTTTAATATTTTATTTGGTCATTCAGATTTTTAATAACGTTTCAGTAGAAGAAATCTACTAGAATGTGTAAAAATTTTAAAAAGTTGCTTTGGAATTTTAATTAGTGAAAAATTTATTATTTTATTTTAATTTATTAATAATGAATAAATAATAAAAGTTTACATTTGTTTGAAATTTAACTCTATTTGAAAGATTTTTGTTGCAAACTGAATTTTTTTAAGACTGTTTTTTTGTAAAAATTATAGTTTCTTGGAAATTTGTGTTTTTAAACCTGCTTTAATTAAAAACTTCATTTTTTAAAATTTTATTTTGTCTAAAACTTAATTTTATGAAAACATTTCTTATATTTATAGAACTTAATTTTTTCATAACTTTCTAACATTGTTATTTAGAATCTAATTTGATTTTGAATTTAAAGTAATGTTAATTCTTTATTTTTTTTAATTTGACTTTGATTTTAATGTAATTTGCAACTAAATAAATATTTTTTTCATTGGGTCACTATTGTATATACATCGATCGCCTATTGTTATGATATCACATTATTAAAACTTACTAAGAGCCTGGCATGCCAGTTGCCAGGATTAATGATTTATTCCATAAATTTATAAAAAGCACTTTGCTTCATGTCAATTCTTTAAAGCACCGCAAATTTTTCACATTTTAATTCTTTTCTTTGAGTAAATATGTATAATAACAAATTCTTAACTGTAATACTTTTTATGAACAAAACAGAATTTGAATTAGTAAATTTAAAAATATTTTCTATTTACAACAACAAATTTTTACGTCTAAAGAAATAAAAATTTATAGGTAGTGGAAAATTTTAATTTTAATGTTTATTTTCTATTGACTTAAAATTTTGTTGTATTGGGAAAATATTTGTAAAATTGTTGTAATGTTAGTTTTACTTAAATATGTCTGACATTGGGCAATATATGTAGTTCAAAGTGTAAATACTTAAAATCTACTTTGAAAAATAAATGTTTACTCACAAGGAGGAAACTTTTATTTAAAGACACGTTCAGTGTATGATAATTTCCTTGGACTATTTATTCTAAAAAAGAAATTTACATTTATTTAGGAATAATGAGCTTATAAAATAATACGTTTTGTACAGTTTAAATATTTCAGTTTCATTTTCGTTCGTAAAAAAACACTCCGTAGAAAAAATTAGATTCTATATTTTAGTTAATTATGTATTTTGGTGTTTGTGTATGGAAAAAGTATTTCTTTCGTTTGTTGCTTAAACCTACAAAAATATTGCAATTAATAAAAATATTAGATATTTAATAGTTAAATAATTTGTTGCTTTATTTGATAACATTGACGTCTTACGAATTTGATATGTTAATGGAAAATTTATTCTAAATTAGTTTTGGTATAAAGGAAAATTTGCAGTAAATTAAAATGCTATTTGTAATTGCGGTGCTTTTGAAGAGGACATTATTATTTTGTTTTATTTAACCTACTGGAAACTGGCATCATTGCTCTGACTTTTGGCAGCAATGACATGAGAAGTTGGTGAGCTTCGTGAGAAATTGGCAAAGTTTTTGGTCGGCGAATCGGAGGCAACAGTGGCAACGAGATTCTTGTCTCTTGGTGGTGGTGCAGAACTGAGACTCGAGGAACTGACACCCGAGTCACTTGATTTCTCACTCAGACAACCCCTTTGACTCAAATTCACTGTTGCATTTCCCGTCTCACAATTTAGACCAAGATCATTATTGGCGCCAACGACATACTTCACCATACCAAGTTTATGCGTATTTTCACAAGCATCTTCAATTACAACAGTTTCACCGAAATTCCCTCTTTTCGCAATAAATCGAACGTTCCCGCCGCGTAACAATGGCGATTTCTCAAAGGCCGGCTCCTTTTGTATTGCCCCCGATATCGGTATATTTGGATGAAAATCGTCTTTTGATTCTGATGACAATTGAATGCCATCGCTAATTGCGCACTTACCACCACTTTGAACACTGCTAACATCGAGATTATTCTCCCTGATGACTTTTGTGGTATTATCGGGACTCACAGTGCGTCTCGTGGGATTCTTATTGTGGGCGTCATAGCATCCTGAATCACGGGGGAATTGGCGTCGATTGAACGGCGAACAGTGTCCGGATGTCTGACTTGAGGTTGGCGCAAGTCGGCCAACCTCATCGCCCTCAGAACTTGATGCTAAGTCTCCTTCACTTCCGGCTGTTGAAAAAACGGAAACTAAATTTAAAGTACACATAAGGACTAGAAATCTTTCTTTCAAAAATTTGGCAAAATCTTTAGTCAGAATTTACATTGAATTGCAATCTTCTTCTTTATTCCCAAACAATCGGACTTACTGAATACATTCATTTAAATTTACACTGGTTGACAAAATTAAATTTTTACTACAAGAGGAAATAATGGTGACTCTTAAAGAATTTTTGCTGTAGAATACGAATCTGAATTAAAAATATCGTATAACGTCTTAATTTTAGAAAGGAGGGATCAAAGTTTTAAAAAAATCTCATTATTTGCATGTTTTGGAACTCTATAAAGAAGAAACGGAACATTGATATACAGCTCAAACGATAGCTTGCAATTTTAATTTTGACCTCTAGGGGGTAAAAAATAATGTAGAAAGGTGTCATGACAAAAGGGGTCAAGCCACAATTTTTCGAAATTAATATTTTTTTTATTTAAAAAATCAGGTAAATTCATTTACACAGACAGTTCTGTAAAAGGACTTTTGTGTAAACTATTTTTTAAACTCATTTTTAATGAAAATAGGAATAAAATTTGCCTAAATTTTTACTTACAATGCAATTCAGTTAAAAAACAAAAGAAATTAATATTATTATGAATAGGTTAATATGTGACCTGAAATGTTAAAAGGGACCTTAGGTCAAAAAAATCGATTTTCAGTTTTTTAGTGATTCTTATAGAAAATGATCTGCTCTTTTCAACACAATAAATCCCACACATCTAGCTTTATTAGTTTTTTATAATTGCGTTTCAAAGATGGACGCAATTGGCTAAAAAAATGTAGAACAAAACATCAGCACAAAACAAATGTATAAAAAGTGATTATATTTGCTTGAAACTTGTTACTCGGGGGTTTTGGTGGTCGCTGATTACGAATCTGACATCAGATTTTCAAAATTTAAAATGGCCCATCCAATATAGTTGACAAAATTTTAAAATTATTTAAATTTGCCTGAAATTCATTTCTTAGGGGTTTCTGGGGTCGCTGATTACAAATCTGGAATTAGATTTTTAAATTTTTGTCCGCCATATTGCATCCGCCATTTTGAATTTTGAAAATCTGATGCTAGATTCGTAATCAGCGACCCCAAAAACCTCCTAGCAACATGTATAGAGTAAATCTGATAAGTTTGCAAACGGTTTCAAGCGAATCTATTTTATTCTTACATTTTTTTGGCGCCATATTGGATCCGCCATTTAGAATTTTGGAATTATGATAGCAGATTCGTTATCAGCGACCCTAAAAACCCCCGAGTAACGAATTTCAAGCCATTTTAATATGCAGAAATATGAATATCGGTTTGTTAACTTTAAGAACGTTCTTCTCGAAAACTTGATTTTGGACGTAAGGTCCCTTTTAACATTCCAGGTCACATATGGTGAAAATATTGCTTTCTTTTTGATATCATTAAGTAAATATTAAATTTCGCTAAAAAATTGTAGGTATGTCTAGTTAGAAATAGTTTTATTCTTTATTTAATTTTCAATAATTTAAATATTATTCTTCTGTTAATTTTTAAATATTGCTGTTTATAGTTTGCATTTAAAAATTTCGGTACTGTTAAATTTCAAAAGCAAACATTTAATTAACAATTTTTTTGAAAACAAACAACTTTTATAAAGCAAACTTTTTTGCATTTAATTCGTCACCCAGTGGACACAAAAATCGCCTTACGTTTTAAGAACATTCTTAAAACGTTCTAATAACCTTCCTGATGTTCTGTGCCGACAGGGCAATTCAATATTAACAAACTAATTTTTCAGTTTTTCTTTAAACTATATATTTTAATAATTAATTTTATAAGAAAATATGTGCATTTGACCTATAACCCCAAAATAGTATACTTTTACTTATTTTTCTCACTAATATGTAGGTTTATCTTCATAAATTTTTCATTCCAGTGAAAATCGTCTAGAGCTGGTTACTCAATTATTTTAAAAATTGCTATTATTAGCATATTTGTTTTGGACACTCTACTTACTAATTACACAGGCCAACAAAATTTGTTTTAATTCACTTTCCAAGAATCAGACAATACTGTTTCGTAGGTTTTCGACGTGCTGAAACCTAAAAGTGCGCAGAAAACCTGTTTCTAGTTACATTTAATGATATTTGATGTCATGTCATCAAGAGATAATTTTTTCTCTGAAAGGTCAATATTGCATCTAAAAGTGCTACTCTTCCCCTTTAATATTCATTTTGAAAATTAAAAAAATCTTTATTTGTCTCTGAGTAATCGTTCATTGAATTTTCTGAGTTTGACGAATTCTGCGAAAACTGAGTAAAAAGAGACAAAACTTAGATAATGAAGATGAATGTAACTACAAACTTATAAATTTAAATAGTTCTGAGAATGTTCAATATAACTGAATACGAATTCTATATGTCAGATTAACAGAATTACAAATGGCAGATTTTAAGCAAATACAATCAATTTTTAAAAATCGACTGCGTTATTGATCCGCCATTTTGAATTTTGTAAATCTGACATGGAATTCGTATTCAGTTATATCCAACATCCTCAGAACTATTTAAAATTTATATGTTTTAGTTATATTCTTCTTTATTATAGAAGTTTTGTCGGTTTCTACCTAGTTTCCGAAGAATACACCAAACTCAGAAAATTCAATAAACGATTACTCAGAGACAAATGAAGATTTTTAAAATTTTCAAAATAGATGTTAAGGTCATGTTATACAGTGTGACATTTTTTCATAGTAAAGTATATGGGTCACGTTACTACTGAATGGAATGACCCTAAGGGGGAAGAGTAACGCTTTTAGATGCAATATTAAACTTTTAGAGAAAAAATTATCTCTATGGTGCGTTGAGCGAACTACATACTTACATACCTTATAATAATTTCTGCAGCGCGGGTAAGAACATAGTTCGCCCAACGCTCCGTAGGAGGTGTTGTTTCAAACTCTCTCGCAACTAACATGAAACTTGAAAAGTATATAATGAGGCAGCATTCTAACGAATATTTGTGGAATTTTATTATGCTTGTCCTCTCCTATTTTTGCACTGATGGATGTGAGGTAAATAATTTTTAGACTCTGAATGAAAGGGTTATTTACATTACGATGTGATAGAAAATAATAAACATTTTAATGAAATAATCAATTAAAAAAATTAATATTTTTAATAATAAATAATAATAATAAATAAAATAATTATTAAATAAATAAATTTATTATTGAATAAAAGTTCATAAAATTGTTTTTATTATTATTGGTTTTTTAATGGCTTAATGGTTTTCAATTATTGGCCCAATAATGTGCCAATAATGGTTGCCAATTATTGGCATCGGCGTGGACATCCCACGATTTTACTATTAGTGGTCTACTATTGGGTGCCAATAATAGGACAATAATGGGACAATAATTGAATGGTGGTTCCCATTATTGGACCATTAATGCGCCAATCGTTTTTTCCCATTGGGTGCATATTTAAATTAAAATTTATTAACTTACAATTCAGTATATTTTTACTTTTCTTTTTAAAAGACACAAAAAAATTGTACCCAATTAGATGGATTTAAAAATTTGAAATCTATTGATTTTTTTATATTTATGGTGCCCTTGACTATAAACAAATATTATCTCAGTAACTTCCCAGGAAAATATCACAATTTTTAATTCAGTTTTTCTCGAAATGAGGTTTTTATACTACATGCACAAAAATAACGCTTTTTTATATCTGACAACAGGGTGTAAAGTCATTCATTTTCATACAAGTCTAACAAGTGAAAAACTTGTACTCCCTGTCGTCGCCTGTATGAAATCGACACTTTTGTGCATTAGCAATAAAAAAAATATCGCAAGTAACTCGGGAATAAAGGCAGCCATTTGTTTACGATTATGTTTATGACACAAGGATCACCGTAAACAAATGGCTGCCTTTAATCCCTTGTTGCTTAATATACTATTTTAGCATTCTCAACTTTAAAATTCTGTAACTCATCGAACTTTTCACCAAAAACGATCTAAGACAGCTAAAAATTTTCCAAATTTTACCAGGAATTCGACCATATAAAAATTCAATAGTGCCAAAATGAGCCTATTTCATTAGCATGTCAAAATATTATAAAGTTAACTTTATTTTGCGCTGATATGGTTGAACTTGAATATCTACTTATCTAGCAAACCCTATAAGCTAAGATTTGTTCTAATTTTGTTCTAATTTTGTTCTAATTCTTTAAACAGACATAAATCAAAACCCACTTACAGGTTTTGCGTTCATTTTTATTAAACCTAAAATTCTCAGTAGCCTATTGTGAGACCATTCACGATTTTTTCACCGAACTGCGAAGGAGATAAAAATTTTCTAGAAAATAATAAGCAACATTTTTGGAAGTAAAAAATAACAATTTTGCTTTGTTAATCAAGTGAGGTTAGAAATTTAACTTCCTCAACTTTGTCGATAAAAAGTCTGCGGGGAACTTTATAATTCAGAAAACTTCCAGTAAGGCATTTGTTTATTATCATTCAAGGAAGTTTTTTAGAAAATTTAAAAAAGATTCGTTAAAAACTAACGAAAATATGGATAATTTAAGAATATTATCCATAAATAATTATTATAAATACAAAATTGTTAGAAAATTAAATTTTATTTGTACCTATTTACATTAATTTTTTTATTTATTAAATGTTACAGTAATTACAAATTTAAAGCTTTGGGGAGAAAATTGTATAATATTAAATAGTTGAATACATTTTTGTATGAAATAACTTCTATTGTTATTTTACAAATGTTCGAAATTAAATTAATTTGATTTACCAATGACATTGTTGATAACAAACTTAACTGCCGTATAAATAAATAATATGATATTAAAAAGCAATGCGATTTTACAAAAAATGTAATAATATAGATGTTTAATTCATTAGTATCGTCTTTGAAAGAAACTTTTAAATTAAATGTTAAAAATTTTAATTTCAATTATTTTCATATTAGGTACTTTAAAAATAATACGTAGGTTTTACAACAATTAAATTGTTAATTGATTTCGTAGTGAATACTTAAGAATTTAATTAGTTTTATGATTGTAATATTTAATATATTAATTAATACATATAAAATAAATACAAATATAATTTAACTATTAAATAAATAAATGGTATAACTGTTATGATTTTTTTTAGAAATTTTGTATGAAGAAAACACAGATGCTGCATACATCTGTGAGTATATAGGGTTGACGTATAGCGATGTATAACGCGCAGCGCATTTTTTTAAATTATCCATATTTCGATCGTTTTTAACGAATCTTTTTTAAATTTTCCAAAAAACTTCCTTGAATGCTGATAAACAATGCCTCACTGGAACTTTTCTAAATTAAAAAGTTCCTCGCAGACTAGCTTGTAAGCGTACAGTTGAGCGGATATTCGACCCAGACGCTCAATTCTTTAGTGTTTTTCAATTTTAACTCTTAAAATAGTACAAGTCAATTCAGGAGTTCAGTCCAATTACTCGATCTTCGCTCGGCTTGACCGCTGAGAAGCCAGTCAATGGTATCAAATATAGGAAAAAATAAAGTCAAAATTTCGATATTTTAAAAACGTTATCTTAAAGGAAATGAAAAAGCACAATTTTTTTCTCACTGTCATTTTTTTATAGAACGATTATTTTTTACAATAAAAAAAAACTCAAAATTTTTTTTTCTAAAATTTAATTAAATTTTAAAACAAATCGTATTAGTTAATACAAATTTAAATGAATTTGATAGCAATTTGGCATGTATACTCATTTGGGTCTCCTGAAACTGACAAAGTCTTAAAAAGTTAAAAAATTATTAATTGTTTATAATTTTTTTTATTATAAATGATGACGTGTCATCGATAAAGCTTTGTTACATTCAATGAGAAAAAGTATGCAGGGAAGTTTTGAGTTCAGAAAAGTTGCAGTGAGAAAGTTGTTCCTTACTATTTAAGGAAGTTTTTTGGAAAATTTCAAATAAATTCTTTAAAAAATAAAAAAGTTATATGATTTTCAAAGAACTGCGCGCTGCGTGTAGACTTCAACGTAAGCAGTAAAGACGTAAAAATTGTCTCATTTCAGAATTCTATCAATCACATTTTATGCAGTTAATTCATTTCAATGCTTTTCTTATTTTAACCCCTTGACAGTCCATGGCCCATATGTGGCCACAAAAAGTCGTGCCACCTTTACGCTGATTACGAATATGATGTCAGATATACAAAATTAAAATGGTCAATCCAATATGGCGGATAATTTCAAGATTCATGCAATTTGATCGAATTTTAGGTCCGCCATTTTGGATTTCAAAATCTGACATTGGATTCGTAATCAGCGACCCCGAAAACCCCCGAGTAACCAATTTTAAACAAATCTGTTGGATTTTTTATTTTCTCGACCGCCATATTGGATCCGCCATTTTTAATTTTGAAATTCTGACATTAGATTCATAATCAGAGACCCCGAAAACCCCCGAGTAACAAGTTTCAAGCAAATCTGATAAAATTTAAAATTTTCGAATTCGACATTTTGGGTCCGCCATTTTAAATTTTGAAAAACTGACTTCAAATTCGAAATTTGCGACTCCAAGCGATTTTTAGCTGAACTGCGAAGGGGTTAATAATAACAATTTCATTTATTTACAAACATTAGAACTTAAAAATTTTTTTTTGTTTAACTATATTTATATATTTCAGCAATTTTCATTTTCATTTCCTTTAAGATAGCGTTTTTAAAATATCGAAATTTTGAGTTTATATTTTTTCCTATATTTGATACCATTAATTGGCTCCTCAGAGGTCAAGCCGAGCGAAGAAAAAAGGAGCTTAAAAGAGAATTGGCAAAGATTAATGGGATGAACGTGAAAGAATAATGCAAATCTCTCCAGTTTCGGCTGCTTATTTTTGAAAATAAACACTTACATTGTAGGTCGTGTAGAAGCTGAACGGCAGTAAGGATCTTAGCCCGATGTTCCGGTTGATGAATGCGAAGGTAGTCTAAATCCGCTGGCTCCAACTCCCTAAACAGCTCGAGATCTTCGTAACCATTCAGCACGAATACCGGAATATGTTCCTGTACATCCATTATGCACAACGAGTTAGTTCAATGTAGTTTGTGCTTTCTGCAAACTTTCTAGGTTCGAGTCATGCTGAGACTAAAGATCGATTCTAGAAACTTGCAAGTAGCCACGTTGATTGTTTGCTATTCGGTTTTGCGATTAAATTTCTCTACACTCGATGCATCCCTAACCTTCTTATTCAAGTTTCCTCATTGCCCCCCTAGTTTAATTACTTTTCTCTCCAAATATTCATTCTTTTCAAATTAAAAATTTTCTACTACGGAAATTATTTTTATTATTACGAAATTTAGAGAGAATAAAGTCGAGAACTTTATTCTTATGAAAGTAAGTCGGGTCGAAATATACCTAGTGTAGAAACTATTACTTTGGAAAAATTATAGTTGTAAAGGTTTGATAAAAAATTGTAGATTACTACCTGGAGATTCATTCTTTGTAAGAGCTCTTGAACGGATCCGGGTTTCTGTCTATATCTGTGGCCCCACTTTCCTCGCTCCGGTTCGCCTCGCCTCAGTACCCTCTCATTCAAAATCTCCACATTTATAAACTTGAAGTGTCCTGTTCTATTGTGTACAACGCCTTTCCACAAACCGCTTTTGTTCATTTGCACTACATCGATAACGTCTCCTTTCTGAAAAAATTGTTATTGTTGTCTTTTTAATTACATTTAATTTGAATTTCGGGTTTTTTCTCAAGCTTTTTCTAAAAGTAAAAACATTTATAAAAATCTATAGTCCACAACGAACTAAAGAAACACTTTGACCAATTTATATAGCTTTAAAATTAAATTAAAATTTTTATTACTTTTTTTACATTGACAAACTTTTGCATCATTTGAATTAAAAATTAATGAATAAAAATTATTTTGTGATAAAACAATGCGGATTTTTTGAGTAGTTAATTAATTATAAACATGGCATATCTTTGACTCTTATCTTTATATTCCCGAAAAAAAGTTTTGCATTTTTAATTAAAACGAGAGATTTTGAATTTTTTGTTGTATCGTGTACCGACCACCACAGTGGTTTAAAATCGAAAAACTTGGTTCAAAATAACGTCAAGCACGTCATTGTTAACTGATTTTTATCTTTTTCTTAACACTTGTTTTTAAAATTCTATAAGATTCCTCAAGGCCGATGTTAAAAGAACAGCATTTGATGATTAGATTTGATAAATAAAAAAAAAATATATATTTAATTATAACTCAAAAACGGTTTGACCGTTAAAAACGAAACTTGTCAGTCTCTATAACTGATATTTTAAGGTTTAAAATTTAAAAATTATATAGTATGTATCGTCTTATTTAACGTAGAAAATGAAATTTGATATGTATGTTCAATGTAAAGCATAGGGGAGACCGGGGCGTAATGCATTACTTCAATTTATTCAAAAGTGGTAAATCTAGAAAAAAAAGTATAAGTGATATTAAGGCGTACTTTTTTTAAATTAAAAGCTGAGATGTTAGGCTAAGTTTTCCACATGATGAAATTTTTATTAAAGCAAGAATGATGAAGTTAGGCAACAAAAAGTGAAAAGTGATCCATTACGCCCCGGTCTCCTCTACAGCATAAGTGCGTCAATAAAACTGAAATTTGATTTTACCAGGCATTGCAACATAGAAAGCCTTTAAGGTATCTTTAGAGCAAATTAGGATTTATGAATCAAAATTTTCTTATTTTTAAATTCTATTCTATGTCGAACCTTATATGAAAGCATATGTCAAGTCTCATATAAAACCCAATGTAAAATCTCGTGTAATATCCCATGTAGGAATTTTCAATAGGGATATGGAAAAATTATATTTGAAAAATGAAAATATGTAGATTTTACATGGGATCCCCATGAAAGATTTAATATGAAAATATTTTTTGGAAAATGAAAAAAGATTTCACATGAGAAACAATATGGGAAAATTACTCTTGAGAAATGAAAATGAAATTGACCTATAATATTAACAAAACTAATCTGAAATTTTAGCAAAAAATTCTCTCAACTCCTTTCAACTTCCCTTTTAAATATGTAACTTAATTTAAATATGTAACTTAATTTAAATATTTAACTCATAGAATGAACCTCAGATTGAAATGACAAAATTTTAATTAATGAATCGAATAAAAAATGATTTCGATAAAATAATTGCGGAAAAAGTAGTTTTCTGGATCATTTACATGCAAATAAAATTGAAGGAAAAAAGTAGAATTGTAAGTGAAATAAAAGTGAAGAAAAGTAAGGAAATCGAATCGAACCTTAAACTTCAAAGCGTCCTTGTCATATGGACTGGGTGTGTAATCGACTAGTGCTCTCGCTCTACAGAGAACGGGACCAATGGACGTTGGACTAATGGCCTCCCTATCTTCGCAGGATATCGAACTATGATTACTTCCCGCCCGTACCAAAGCTTGTGTACTGGAACCACTTCCACTTGGAAGACTTTCAACACTGCTTGCACTACAAGGGAATGCCTCCGATGATGCTCTGTCCTGTCTTAGCCGTGATATCTTTTTTTGTACATCTTTCCTCAAGTACCTCGCTTGACCCGCGATTCCTGACTTCCCATCGCCATCGAGTAATGCACTTGCCTCCGACTGGAACGAGTTGATGCTCTAAATAATTAGAAAAACAAAAAAATATTTATACTTTGTTGTAACGTGCATCGAAAATCAGAGAAATAATTTTTATATTACAATCTTTTTTAAAAACTATTTATATTGAAGAAAAAACAAATAATTTTTGAACGGAAAAAACCAAATAAAACGTTACAAAAAATATATTGACTTCTTTCTGAATGTCAGAAATAGAAGTTAGATATTTTTATCATAAAGGGTTAATTTCATATTTTTACAAATTTTTTCACATTTTACGGAATTTAAAATGTAATTTTTTTTTTAAATCATTTTTTTCTTATTAATAATTATTTTTAATTTTCAAATAGAAATATACTATTAAACTTTTTTTTATTGTGAAACGTTTATTCATTTTACGCAACTCAAAATTAGAGAAACATTCACTCCAAAAATATTGTTTTAAATCTGTTTAGAAGGTTGTGAAAAAAATGTTCATATTCATTTCGAAAGAAAATAATATCCTGAAAAATATTTTCTTCTTTAAGGACATTTGGAACATAATAATGTCAAATACTGTGCAAAGCATGTACTCTATAAAACTGTGACATAAAGGTTCAAATACCCTTAACAACAAATTACAACAATTTTACAAACATTTTTTTTGTGTAAAAAATTTGTAAAAACGAAATATATATTTAATAATTATAAAATCAATAAAATTTTTGGATGGAACTAATTGATTTTTTCCATAAAATGTTTATAATTTTTAATAAATTAAATAAAGTATGTTTTACATTAAAGTATAAAATTTTTTATTCTTTAAGATAAACTGTTGTATCTAAAATGTATAAACTTTAATTTTAATTGAAATAAAAAAAAAATTAAATTGGTTAAAATTTTATTGAGACAATCAGTGTTTCATTTCCTAAATGACAAATGTCGAATTCTTATGAAAGATTTGATTGTTCTCCATGAAGTTTATTAAAATTCCATTATCATTGGTTAAAACTTAAATTATTAAAAATTGAGTATCATCATATTATACGTATAAAAATAATAGTAAATTGTTATATTATTAAATATAAATATAATAAGTTTTATTATTACAGAATAATACAAAATCAAATTTTATTTTACTTTCAATTTTGCATCCACAACCGCTAAAAGAAATGTAATGTACGAAAATACTGAAAATATACGGTTTAAATTTTACAAGATTTTTAAACTTTTTGTTTTGAATGAAATAAAAATTGTAATGCAATTTAACGAATTACCTTTTTTATTATTAGTTTCATAACACGCGTATAAGAGATTTTGTTAATTTTCTTATGTTATACATTCGTTGAAAAACAGATATCACTGTTTTAAGTTTTCTAACAAGAAAAAAAAATGTGCATGGGAAGCTTTTCGATGCTATGTAAAGAAACCTTGTTTAGTAATTTTTTTCAATTAGAAAAAAATAAATCAAACTTTTTCATAGGAATATCTTATCCTATGTAAGATTTTCGAGTTTATATGTGTGGGAATCACTGCCAACGCATGTGTTACAGTGTTATGTAATTTTGTTCGGAGTTTTTTTTTATTTATTTAATTTTTTTGTTTAGCAAAGAATAACCCTCTACAAAAATTCATGCACTACTTTTTAGAAGCTTTCAATACATTTTACAAAATTTTATTCTCTACAATCACCTTATCTGTTTTTGAAGTATAATAATTTTCATTTTAAGACAGAAAGAAAGTTTTAAATTAAAATGCAATATTTTTAAAACACACTGAGACAACATTTTTTAATTCAAAAATAAGTAGTAAACCAAAAAATATGTTTGGATTAAACATTTTTTATAGAGTCATTTGGGGTAAATGTAAACGGAATATCTATGTTTCACCAAAAACATTAGTTGAAGAAGAATTTTTTTTTTGCAAAATGGCCCGTCTTCATCCGCCCGACTTATTACGCCCGATCTTAAATTAGCTCGATCTTTTTCCCTGATTCCTACAGTGAAGTATAAAACTTTTTTAGTGCTAATATGGATTTAGACGTTTTAAGTCCGCGAATTGTCAATAAACATTTAATTTATAAAGGTTTTGTGTAAATAAAATCAAAAGTAGGAAGTAATGGAAAATTTAATTGGGCTTGTCAAAAATTACGCCGCAAGATGTGCAATGCTCGATGCGTGACTATAGCAGGTGGCCATGGATTAGTTGTTACTCGCAAGAGTGAACATTCTCACCCTGAATACAAAGAAAATTTATGCAAAATTTGAAGCAAATCGGACGAGTAGATTCTGAGATATCATGTCAACCAGGTCAAAAAAAGTAGTTTCGAGAAAAAAACGTTTAAAGTTTTATACAAAAGATCCTAGGCAAAATACCTCTTTTTCGTTTATAATTATTTATATTCAAACAATAAGGTTAAAAAATTAAACAAAATGGTTCCATTAAGATTTTTGGTTGCTGAATACGAATCTGATGTCCTTTTTAAAAAATTCAAAATGGCGGATCCAATATGGCAAGCGAGATTTGTAAAAATTCATCGGATTCCCTTGAAACTTGTTACTCGGGGGTTTTTGGGATCGCTGAATACGCTTATGATGTTAGTTTTCAAAAATTAAAAATGGCAAATAAAACAAAGGAGAATTTTTTTTAAAAATTTATTGGATATTGGATTTACTTGAAACTCGTCACCTCCGGGATATTTGGTTCGCGAGTGTAAATTTGAAAAATGAACATCGGATTCGTAATCATCGATCCCGACAACCCCCCTGTAACGAGTTTCAAGTGAATTCGATGAATTTTTACAAATCTCGTCTGCCATATTGGATCCACCATTTTGAATCTTTAAAAAGTGACATCAGATTCGTATTCAGCGACCCCGAAAACTCCCGAGTAACAAGTTTTATCAAAATCTTTCAAAGTCATTGCCCGAAAGAACGATGTGTTTAAAACGTCCCACTATGCATATGACCGGCTGAGCAGCAGGGAACAAAATTCGCTGTAACTCCGAAAATAATTCGAAAATTGTTTTTATTTTCGGATTTCTTATAGTGTCAAGAATACTCTCCTAAAATATTATTGCAAAATTCGAAGTAAAACAAAAGTTATACATTCTTATTCTTTGCCATGTCAAAGATGTTTTTGTATGCGGTTAAGCAATCGAGTGATTTAAATGTTTTCTCATTTGTATTTTTTTCAAAATACGAACAAAAATGTATTTGGTGTTGCTGATTACAAATTAGATATCAAATTTTCAAAACTCAAAATGGCGGATCCAATATGGCTGAAAAGAAATTTTTTTATTTTAATATTGTTTTCGTTTAATTTTTTTTCGTCCATCATATTGCATCCGCCATTTTTAATTTAAAATAAAGGATGCCATATTCGTAATCAGCGACCCCAACCCCCCGTAACGATTTTCAAGAAAATCTAATGATTTTGAAAAAAATGTCCGCCATATTGGATCCGCCATTTTGAATTTTAAAAATCTGATTCCATATTTGTAATTAGCGACCTCAAAAACCCCCGAGTAACCATTTTCAAACGAATCTGATGATTTTTTTTAAATGTCGAAACTTATGAACAAAACTTTAAATGCGTTTTTCACAAAATGTCTTTTTTTGATCTGGTAAGAGTGATATCTCGAGTTCTTCTGAAGCAATTTTAAAAACTCAAACGGCTTTTGATTCAGCGCCATCATGCCTATAAGTGGAACCCAAAAACTGGAAAATTTCTAACTTCCCCTTTTTATAAGATAAATTCTAAACAAAAACACCTTTTTTTGCATTTTTTGGGAAGAAAGTACTCTAAAAAAGGGGGGAGAAAGAAAGTTGCACTTTTTTGAGGTTCCACGCCTAAAGAAACATCAAACGAAGAGAATGTCACTTCGTTTTTAGTTTTGCTGAAATATCTACTGTTTACATTAATCCCTTGTTTACATTTTCCTCAAATGACCCTAATTGAATTAAATTTAATTTTTATTAAATCAAATTTATTATGTATAACAAAGACAATTATGTTTGATTCAAATATATCGTTTCCTCAGTGCAACGCGGAGAAAAATAAGATTGATAACTGTTTTTAGCTTAGACGGAAAAATCATTAGCTGTGATAGCTGTCAATAGTTGCTATTCATATAAAAGCAAATGAGTTAGCTTGAATTTTATGTAATTATTAATTTATTTTCAATTTTATAAAGTTTTGCTTAATTTAAGGCTAATTCCACCAACTGCAATTAAAAATTAATCAATGTTTAAAGCCATTTTAACGGCTCATGATTTTTTGGTTGAGGGTTTAATCATTGATTAATTTTTAATCAGTATTGGTGATACTAGTCGTCAGTAATTATTATGAAATTTAAATTTCTGAAAAGAAATAATATTAATAATATTAATGATTATTATTATTTTTTCTTATTATGTTTTTAGGATTTTTTTATATTTATTTTTTATAAAATTAAAATATAATAATAAACTTATTTTCTCATATTTTTTATATTGTTCTTCATGTATACCCTTTTCGGGTTTTTACATATCTAACAATTACATGTAAATTTTTCAAATCTTATATTTTTTATTATCAATTTATGAAAAATATTATAGAAAATTTAAAGGTGATGATATATCATTTGCCAGGAAATTAAAAGTATAGTGCGAAAAGTGAAGTATGTACCAGGATTTCGTTGCATGCATCGAAAAAGAAATAACTTTTTTGAAAGGAAATGCAAATTTTCAGGTTAATAGGTGAAAAAAAGAGTGCGTGGAAAATAAGACAAGAGATGCAAGTATACTGTTTGAATGAGGATTGTGATGACGTACTGTGTGGATGGCAGCGCAGTGTTGACTCTCTAATTCTTCTTGATCCTCGTAGTCGCTGCTTTGGCTGGGAGACAACCCTTCCTCGCCGCTACTCCGGCTCTAAAATCGACACTCCGTAAGTCGGAGACAAATCTGACTACTCAGGAATGCGAATTTAAAATAAACTTTAATGACAATAAAAATACAAGTAACGATTTTTCTTGCCACTAATGTTATTTTTTCATAAAATGGAAAATTAAATTCCTACATACTTTAAAAGTCCCGATTTTTTTCTCACTTTCCAGAAAGTCAATTTAAATTGATATAGTTGTATATTTATTCCACATTAAGTATATTATATTCAATAATTTTACAAATATTTTCAATACATACTTATTAAAATTACAACTATTTTTCAAAATGTTTTTTTCTTTTCTATAAATATTTAAAATAAAACAATTCAATACAAAATAATACATGAATTAAATAAGAAAAAAATATAACTTTTCTATTTTTGCGTAATTTTTAAACCTCAGTAACTCAGTAACAATCGCGAAAAAAGAATACAATTAATAATAAAATTATATTCATAATGCAATTAATATTTACCATATTTAATTGCTTCTTTTAAACTAAACAAAAATTTATAATTCTAAAATAGATAAAAAATGAGTAAATAATTCTTTTTAAGAAATAAAAATTACTTTAATGGGAATAAATATCAATTTATAAAGAACTTAAATTAAGTTAAAATTTAAAATTAACGAACTGTTAATTTTAAATCGAGATAGCTAATTTATATTTCTAAATACAATATGCGAAATCTTGTTCTCTAGGTGAACCAAGAGGCAAGATTTTTGCCACTTTAATTGGTGTACCAAGTGTACAGTGTGCAGTTATGAAAAACTAACGAAAAAAAGTATCAATAGAAAGGGAGTTAACGTGCAATAAACAACAAAGGGTTTGAAGGGCGACTGATTAGAACAGATCTCATGTACTATAAATATACAGCACATATTAAATGTAATATATTACACTGAGAAAAAACGACAGACTGCGTAATGTCCAGGCGGGAATGATTTCTGCGTTCAAAAAATGTTTACACTTAGACAGTATTATTTGTTTTTTGGACAGGAACCACGCCTATCTAGAAAGAACCTTATAGCAATATCCAAACAGCTGTCAAACTCGATTGTTTTGTTTTGGACAGAAACCGTTCTTGTCCGGACTCTGTTCAGTCAAGTATTTTTTCTCATTGTATAATATTTTATAAATTAAATTTTATGCTATTTATCATACACTGAAAAAAATTTATTTGAATCAAATAAATTTTATTTCCAATGTATATTGTATATTATAAATACAGAGATATGTGTACGTTCTCATGAAAAGAGTCCATTTTGTCGCGGTTTTATTTTAGACGATAACCGCAATTGTCTAAAAGTGGTAATTAGTCGTAATTACAACAAATATTAATATTCTTTTTAACTTTTAATTAACATGGTATCTAAGTATCTCTATAGCTTTGATACTTTTTCACCTAGATGTGTTCTAAGAATGTTCGAAAGCTCAAAATGGTCGAAATTTAATCAGGAACATGATCGTAGAGATAAGCCTAATAGTGCCGAAACGGGCTTAATTCATGCGGATGTACACATACAATATAATATATATACACAATATAATGTAATATAATATATTACAATTGAAATATAAAATATGTATATATATATAATATTAATTAATACAACTATTAGTTTAGTAGGATTAGTTTGGTTAGTAATATATTGAATGATGTGTTTGTGCGCAAGTAGGAATATATATATATATATATATATATATATATATATATATATATATATATATATATACACTGTAAAAAATTTAGGGAGTTAACGGACTCGGGAGTAGGGAGTTAAATTTTTAGAGTTAAAAATTAACTCCAAAAGAGAGTTAATTTTTAACTCCCTTCATTTAACACCCGCGGGAGTTATTTTTTCCATGGGGAGTTAGCATTTGGGTGTTAAATTTTAACTCCTTTTATTTAACTCCCCTGGCATTAACTCCCAAATTGGGTGCGACTTTTATAGACTCCCTGGGGAGTTAAAATTTAACTCCTTTTTTTTACAGTGTACGTATATAAAATATATGCCAGTGTTCTGTTATGTAGTAGGGGAGAGTGAGTAAAAGCCCTTCTAGCTATACGCTACAATTTTAATCATTACACGGGACATTAAGCTACCCTCTAACTATATATAGTTACACAGTTATTCACTAACTTTATAAACAGTAATAAAACTTTGACGTACTATTATACGGCATGGATAACATATTTCCAAACGTTGCAACATTCTTCATTATTGAACATAAATTTAAAAAGTGTGTTTTAGTACAAGACCGCCATTTTTCAAGGGTATATGTACATAATGTATAAAAGAATATTTTCCAAAGTGTATTTTAAATATAAAAAGTACGGTGCAAAACACCCTACCTGAGAGTCGTCTTGCATCAATAGCGACTTTCTTTCAATTTTGTTATCATGATTGGATCATTTTACAACGAGACATTTATATACATATTTTTAAATCATAAATGAGTGATTTTTTTCATTTATCGTATACAACCTATAAAATAATTGATATTATATAATAAAAGTTTTTTAAATAAAAAAACATTTTTGCAACCAGCCCTACTCTCCCCTATCTTAAATAAATAATACTAAACTTAATTGGATTAGAGTGACGATGGGTGTACTAAGACGATAAGATCTTGGAGTCGTTGAATTGTTACATCTATCAAGCAGATTGTTAATTTAACAAATCAATTGTTAAGAGAACAAAAAGAATTGTTGCAACAACAAATCAGATTTGCTAGTTCTATATTGACAATCCGCTTGATAGATGTAACAATCCCTTTTTCTCCGTGTTGATATCAAAATAAAGCATAAATATTCTATTTTTATTCCTGCAATAATTACAGTGGAACCTCGATTATCCGAACTAACCTGCGCAAGGCCGGGTTAGGATAATTCTATTATTGCTAATAAAATATATTCTTTTTATACATCAATCGATTCGTCTTGATGGAATGAAGATTTTTAGTTTGTTTTTAAGTCAAGAGTAACATTTTATTTTAAGGCAATATGATTTTTAAGAAGAAAATAAATTTCTAATAAAAATGCAAATTTTTGGTTTTAATTATGTTTAATTCTATAAATTCAAATACAATATATACTTTATATATACCAATCGATCCGTTTTAATGCTATGGATAAGATTATTGAAAAAAATGAGTAAAATGTTATTGTACTGGAATATAATTTTGATGAAAGAACTGAATTTTTGATAAAAAAGGTAATTTTTCTGCTTTAATTGTCATTAACTCTATAAACTCTCATACAATTTATACTTTATATATACCAATCGATTGGTCTTGATGCAAAGAATAAGATTTTATTATATATTAACTTTAATATTCAATTAAAAAAAAATTTTTTTAATTTTTTATAGTTTTTTTAATGTCCATCAATTCATTTCGAGATATTTTTATAATAAATATGCCTAGCAATTTTTAGCTGAATTCGTTGAAACCCCTTCGACTTATCGTGTTCACAAACAACGGGATCCACACATACATACATACATCCGGACAATTGTTCAGGGTATTAAATAACATAGTCCTATATAGAAGAAAATTTATTTGAAAGATTTTTAAAAATTTTATAAATTAAACGACTACAAAGCTTCCTCACGAGGAAGCAAAATTGAACAGTGAACTATATATATTTAATTTAATACATTTTTTAAATAGGGTAAGTCCGGGGTAGATGGCCATAGTTTTTTCAAAGTACTGTAAAAATTATGAAAAAGCGTTTTTTGTCTAAACTTTTATTGGTAATTGAATATTGAACACTTCACTTTAAAAAAACGAAACATAAAATAATATATTTTCATAGCTACAATCTTAAAATTTACATTTTCGAAAAAGTGCATTCGGCAATCTCTCCCGGAATGTCCGGGTGAGATGGCCACATGTGTGCGGGAGAGATGGCCACTATCTATAATTTTTTAATTTTAACTTAAATTTAATTTCTAATCGTCCACATTACTTTCCTCTTTTTCTGGTCGTATTTTGAATATTTTTCATGACATTCAGTACAGTTCTTATGTACCCAAAAATTTCAAATATTGCACCTAATCCTATCTTCAATTAACGTTGTTTGATTGTAACTTTTGCGTCAACCTACAAATAAATCTCCATCTCTGGTGTCTATTGGATCAATTATTTTATTCTCAGACATTTTTAATTTGATTTTCATTAATATTTCTTAAGTATATAACATTAACATCAAAAAATTTTAATAAAAGTCATCAGTGGCCATCTTACCCAATAATTAATGATAAAAGTAAACATAAAAATATTTAATAAATAAAATAATTTTCCCTTTCATTTTTTGTTTATATCGAAGCGTGGGTTATGCACTACGCATTAAGATTTAAAATTTAAAATTATATTAAAAAATAACAATATGGTGACAAGAAATAAAAAATTTTCAACTTATTTTAGACCCGTGCAAAAAAATAAACAAGGATTACACTTACAGTTTTATTATTTTTCATCAATTTATTGTTTAGATATAATATGAATCACAGAAGGTTGAAGAATACCCCATAATAAGTGATATTTCGTTAGAAATTCTGTAAAATATTTGAACTGGCCAACTCTCCAGTATGGCCATCTCCCCCGGACTTACCCTATTCATAAGTATATATATGTAAATATATATTAATTCGTAATTTATTTTATTCGTAAAGATTTTTTTAGCATAAATTTTGTTACTTACTTTGCTTTGAAAGATTCTGGAGGTCAAAAAAAAGTTCGGATAACAGAAGTTCGGATAAAATGATTTTTGGTTCGGATAACAGAGATTCGGATAATCGAGGTTCCACTGTATCTTGGACATATCAGTGGATTTTAAAAATCTAATATTAAAATCTACAATCGTTTCAAAGGTTAAAATATGTATAAATTGAAAACCACTTATTAAATGGTGTGACATTTATTTTTATTAAACTTTGATAATATAATTATCTATATATATAATATAATTTTAGGATAACAAAAAAAACAAATAATGCTGTATTTAATAAGTGCTTTTCAATTTGTACATATTTTAACCTCTAAAACGATTGTAAATTTTAATTAGTTTCTTAAAATCCACTGAAATATCCAAGATAATTTTTACAGGAATAAAAATAGAATATTTATGCTTTATTTTGACATAAATATTATCAAAATCGGATTTAACGTGTTTTGAGATATTTAGAAGTTTAACCTTCAAATCACGTATTTTGTTATTAAAAAAAAATCTATTTACTATCATAAAGTTCAAGAATTTATTTTTCAAAACTGCTAGTAACAAAGTCCAATTGGATTATTTAAATAAGAGAAATATTTATTTGAAAATTGCCTGAAATTGGCAATTGTTTACAGAGGGGTCGTTTTGAAATGGAATGCCTCATATATTATAATGGGCTACTGTATCTGATAGTCGGATTTATTTGAGTGGATAATTTAATGATTTGATAATAATTAAAAATAATTTTTGATTGATAATGAAAATTCATATTGATTAACTATTGCGATCAAATTAATGTGAATGAATAGGATGCATGGTAAACAAAATCGAGAGCAATCTCCCATTTCCTAGTGGTGGAAGATGTTGATGTTTGTTCTACTGATACTTGTGTACCGATTGGTTAGCATAGGTTTATGAAGGTTTATGCAAGCTTACATTGAGTAAGCTTACATCCAAACAAATAGATAAACCTATTTGAAAATGAGGTTCTTCTATTGACACAAATCTCAAACATTTCCAATACTGTTTTAATGCTTTTTAATGAAAAAAATATATTCCATAAATTCCAATATGATAAATTTCCCACCAAATTTTATATTTCGAATTTAATTTTTTAGTTTAATATTCTAAATAAGGATTCTAAATTTTAAATTTATGCTTTTGATTGTTCAATTAAAAATTAAAACTTTATGTCTTTTATAAAACTTTTCTTTAAAGAAAAGTAGTTTTAAAAAAAAAATTTTGCAAATTTTAAAACTAATGAGATTTACGTAGAAAATGGTACAGAAATGCTTTTACCAGAAAACAATCTATTTAATAATAAATAGTGATTACTGAAATATTTAAAATTAAAATTTTGGTATTTTAAATAAATTTTAAATAATTTTTAAAAATTTTCAAATCATTTTTTAAATTTTGTTACCCAATCAATAATTTTATCATTCTTAGTTTATTATTCTACCTGATGATCAAATAATAGATGAAAATTATCGGAAATATTTTCTCTTTCATGATTAATTCAAAAAATTTCATTTACATAATTGAACCATTAATGGTATAGACAATAAAGAAATCTAGATGCGAAAAGTATTGATTCCCAAACCTTATGATTTATTAATACGCCAATTGCACTTTCTTACTGGAAATATGTTTTTTTCTAACACACGTACCGAAAGTACGTAAACCATTTCTTATACAGAGAAAAATTTTATTTAAATCAAATATAATTTGAGTTAAGTAAAAGTATATTTGTCTAAGAGCCAACTAGATGCACAAATATACTAGTTTTCCTTTTTTCGGTTAAAATATTTCTCGAAGTAGAAGAGAGGATATCTCGTTCGATTTCGGGAAAAGAAACGTGTACGTATATATTTATGTGAGTGTGTATTTGTGAAAATTGTAAGCGCAAAAGACACAAAATAAAAAAAATAAATAAAAAATTGAATGTAGAACGTGCGATATTATCAGGGTGAAAAACAGGCAGTGCCTCATGAAAACGAGAGGCAATAAACTAGTTACACCCAACCTATAGCGGCTGTTAAATTGCAATCAGCGACAGAGGTTCGTACAGTATAGTCGAATCCCCACAATCCAGTTTGCTTAATATCTGGTTTATAAATGCTTCATATCGACAACAGCCTGAGTGACATCCAAACACTTTATCGACGAATCGTACTTTAATCAAAAACTCGGTTTGACTCGTGATTGAAAACTGGTCATTTATTATTTGGAAAATATACAAGAAAGAATAAAAGTTATTTATACTTTAATTTTCTATACGTAAAAGTGTTCTTTTTATTTCTTTATCTTTCACCCATTTTATTTAAATAGATTTGTATAATTTGTGTTCCTTTTGTAAAAGAATTTTCACAATTTTTTTTGTAGGTACATTTTAAATTGTTTTCTCTTTGTGGTACTTTTTGCCTTTGTTTGGATTTTTTCGGTCTTTTAAAAAAACATTAATTGCTTCGTTTTGTTTTTGTTACACTTGAAGCTTTTTAGTGGAAATTTTATTTTACGCACATTTTTATTCACCAATTTTTATATTTCCTATTTTTTATTTAAGCTTTTCGTACGTCATTAATTTCTTCGCGTTTTATTGATAAATCGTAATAATAATAGTAGTATTTTAATGTTGTCATATGTGTAAGTATTTCTGAAGCGTGTTACTCATTACTCAACAATTTTATTATTTTTGTTTTTATTAAAAGTTGATTTTCCTATACTGCTTTATATGAAAAATTACTGTATAATAGGATTTAAAAACAGTTTTTTTGTCTTTGTTAGTAAAAATTATAAATATTATTATTATTTTTAAAAAAATATTGTTAATAGATTTTAATGATTTAACAGGCACTTTGTTTGTCGACTTGCAGCCAAGTTAGAAATCAGGAACAATCGTGGAAATTTCTGCAAGGGTTGTATCCTAATAAACAAGAAAAACGTTTGTTTATAAAAAATATGTAATAAAATAAGTTACCCATCGAATTTCATATTGAAAAAATAGCTACATACTTATTTTTTCAACCTTTTTGAATATTATTCTTTTAATTGTAAATCATTGAGTAACAACAATTTTATACATCTGACCATAACCTTTGATTCAGTAGAAGGGATTATTTTTTTTCTGTAATTCATTTTTTTAAAAGGATTAAGAGTATTAAATTGTTGATAAAAAGAACGAAAAATATTTTTAAATCCTTTTATATATAGTAATATTTTATATAAAGACTGTAAAAAACAATTTTTTGATAAAATACAAATTTTTTGAGTTGTACAACAAAATATTTCAGAAATTCTTACCTACAAATAGTAATTTGATTAAGAAATTATTTTTGAAAGCAAATTAAAAATTAAATCACTTTCTTCTTTTGTTTAAAAATTGACAAAAAGGTGAATATGTTAATTAAAGATATACTTAAAAAATGCTTCAATCACGTAGTATTTTATTAATTAAACATAATTAAAACTAAAAATTATATTAAATTAATTAAATTAATTAAAAAGATAAAAACACTAAGAAAATTGAATTTGAACACAAAGGTATTTTATCCCTTCGAATTATCCTCATTTTTTATAAAGTTCATCTCTTTATTCATTTTTCAATGGTTTTTATTTGCAATTTTTCAATTTTCCGGGAAAATACTTGGAATCAATCGTCTCTCTTGAATTCAATCGTATACGATCTACTTTCAATCAGAGTATACTTCATTCTTATATATATATATATATATATATATAGACAAACGAGTAAATGAAAATAGCGTTTGTGGAAAAAATCTCAAATCAAACGCCATGGGGTTAATTAAGAAAACAATGGATGGCTATATTAGATTTGAAAAATCCAATATCTTTGCTAATTAAAAAATGAGGAAGAGAAAAAAGGAAAAATAGGTACTGACCTGTACGTCACTGCTCGCGTAATCTCCACTTTCCCTGGAAGCTCTTGTTAGAGGAATGATTGCTGGTGGATTGTTGAGACCCTGTGAAATGATAAGACCTCTCATAGTCGACGAAGCTAATGCTTTACGTGAACGATCACCGGATTTTCGAGAGCGATCTCTCGGTAGACTAATGTCACCGGCTGTTGGTAGTGAAATAACTCTTTCACCTCGATTTTCCGGTCTTAAATTCAATGTGAACCACACTCTGAAATTATACATAATCATGAACATGTAATTTCAACTTTGAAATCTAATCGGAAATAATAAAATACACTCAGAAAAAATGTTTATTTCACTTAACCAAACTGTTTAATTAACCTATTTTATTTGTTACGATAAAACAATTTCTTTGATTTAAATAAAAATTTGGTTCATTTTAATAAATACGTAAAATTTGTTTGGTTATCCGAAAGAAATTTTATATTTGAAGGTGTTTGTTTGATTTAAAAAAATTAGTGTTTTGGATAGAGAATATTATTTAGTTGAATACAATTTGTTTGACATAGCACACAAATTTGTTTGATTCAACCAAATCATTTTATTGGAGTCAAACAAAAATATTTGCTTGTCTAAAAAAGTACATGTGTGAATTTAAAAATGTCGGTCTTACTTGTCTACAGTCCGCGTTCGCGTCAAATTCATTAGCTAAATCGGTAAATCAAAGAAACAAAATTGCAAGTGTCGGTTAAATAATTGCATTGTGTTCATTGTAAGACTTACTGCATATTTTATTTGTATACCATAGTGAGAAGAAAATTTCCAATAAGTTATTGTGAAGTTTTCAGTTGGTTGTTTTGATTAAACTTTTTTCAGAGTGCATGTATAAAAATCATATATAATATGTTTAATGTAATATTTTAAATGTTTTTTATTATTAAGTAATTTTGCAAATATATATATGAAGAAATAATTAGGTATATAATATTCTATTTAATTACTATTTATTTTTCTCTAATAATGTTTGAATTTCCTATAATTTAATATTTTCTAGTATACATATTATTGGTTCATTTATAATATTTATATATATATATTATAAATATAATATTATATATATATATATATATAATTATATAATAAACAGGTTGTTCATTTCATGACCATTTAGCTTCCTCAATATATATTATTAGGAGAGTGCTGTCAGGGTTGGACATAGTTTTGAATTTTCTTCATAACTTCCTCTGCAGTGCGAATTTCGCGTTTTCGCGCATATTGTTCGAAAGATCAACTCAAATACAATGGTTTTGCTGTACATTGCAAAAAAATCCGGCCAAAAGTTTCAAAGTTATAAGCAATTAAAAAAAAATAATGTTGTAAGGGTTGAACATGGGTGTAAGGGTTGAGCCACTGTAGAAAATCAATGAAATATTTAGGTAAATGGTTAAAAATGTCCTTCAAATAATAGAATGACACTTGAAAATGAGGACGGGAACCATGAAATTAAGATAAAATCCTATATTGTGCATTTTTGCATAAGATTAGATATTTTATTTCTTAAGAATGACCCGTGTAGAAAAATTTCGTGGAGCTAGGCAGGAACCACGCTAGTGTTCCATTGCACTGTAATGGCGCTACTAGCATTTCAAACACCTTTGTCGTCTCGCGCCGTCCTCGCAATCGTCGAATATCAACGTAATGATGCTTATGCATTCATCAATTTTATTTCTATTTATTTATTCCATAATATTAACAAAAAAGAAATACGGCCAGCTGATCAGAGAAAAATTTTTTTTTACAAAAAGTGTGTTTAAATTGATTATATATGTGTATATACAAAAACAGAATAATATATTTCTGCTATAAATGTAGAACATATTTATTGGTTTATTAATTATTCAATTAATTCAAGTAATTTCAAAGTTAACAATTTACAAAAAAAATAGAATTTTTAAGGTTAGTTGTTGCAGCAGAAAAAATTTTTTAACCAAAATTTCCTTTAGGTGAATTTTTATTAAGACCAATTTGCGTCCGATCGAAATTTTACTAGCCCGAATTTTCATTTAACAAAATTGTCATTCGCTCAAAATTTTACCAACCTGAAATTTTATATAATCAAATTTTCATCATGCAATATATTTACCTAATCGAATTATCCTTTGATTGAATTTTTATTTTTTAAAAATATAACATTCAATCGTCTTAACTATTTTTTATTGAACCGAATTTTTCTTTGGGTCAAATACGATAAGAAAAAAAATTATTCGTAGACGTATAGTAAATCAACCAGTTGACTGATAATGTATCATATAAAATAAACAATTAACCATTACAAAATTAGTAATGTAAAAACTTGAATAACTTGAACAAATTCTAATAGATTTTCATTAAACTTGGTAAAAAGAAGTTTTTAAGGTTGCTGAATAAGAATCTAAAATCGAATTTTGAAATTTCAAAATGTCGGATCTAATAGTTTATTCAATTATTTTCTTTTAAAATGTAGTTGGAGTACTGTTTACATTTACCCCGAGTTTTCGAATTCTCGGGGTAAATGTAAACACTTAATTATTTATTAACTAAATTGACGAAAATCAAAGATCAAAGTCAATTTTTGTTGGGGCATGAATAAGGAAGAATTACATATTTTTGTTTGATTTTTAAATTTATTTTTATGCTAATGCGAGACAAAATACTGAAACAGAAAAATTTTCAATTTCAAACTTTTTTGCATTAAAAGATAACTTACACTAGGCATTGCCAATTGTCAAAATAAAATATTAGCAATAGTCAGAACATCTTGTAGGTGAACTGAGGTAAAAATATTGCCGTCGTACTTATTTTTTAATTTGTAAATTTAGCTGAAACATCTACTGTTTCAAAAAACCAAAAAAATAATTTTTTCAAAAATTAAAAAAATGTTGAAAAAAAAATTTTTTATATATATTTTTGAAAATCCTTTTGTCTGATTCTTGGTATTCATGACCGTAATACACCTACAAAATCTTATCAAAATCCATCAAGATGTGCAAGAGAAAATTTGTCCACAAGAATTGGTGACATACACACACACACATACACACACACATACATACATACACACATACACATATACATCCGGACATTTGTTCCTCTCGACGAAGTATATATACTACACTTGAAAATTTTTAAAAATAATTGATTTTAAAAAATTCGGAAATCGACATCACTATAAGGCTTCCTTTATGAGGAAGCAATTATAAATTGACCAATAATATGTACTAGAAAATATTAAATTAGGAAATTCAAACATTATTACAGGAAAATAAATAACAAAACTAAGTAAACAAAAATATTTATTTAAATGAACCAAATACGTTAACTGAAACTATTTATTTGAATCAAACAAATCTTTTCTCTTAAAATAAACAAATTATTTAGTTATATAAAATAAAATTTTTTGGTTAAGTGTAATAATCATTAGGTTAATACAAATAAACGTATTGGAAGAAATTATTTGGTTGAACCAAAAAAACGTTTGGTTGACTGTATAGGAATGCATTTATTTGGTTGATTCAACCAAAATTTGGTTGTTTCGAGCAAATTTTTTTCTGAGTGTGTACGTGTTTATAGTTTACATTTAAAAAATTATAATTAGTGGAGACCAAGACGTAATGGATCACTTTTCACTTTTTTTTGCTTAATTTCGTCATTCTTGCTTTAATAAAAATTTCATCATGTGGAAAACTTATTAATATCACTTATATTCTTTTTCCTAAAACAATATTTTTGGAGAAATGCAAGGTTCGCCATTTCGCCTCGGGCCGGGGCGTAATGGATCACTATACCCGGGGCGTATTGGATCAACAATGTAATTATAATTTAGATCATCAAATATTATTACGATATTGACAATTTTTGTTTTTATTGTATATTTATAACAAAGAATATTAAATCATTTCTTTTCTGATAATTATTAATAAGTGTTGAATTTTCTAATTTCTTGGGAATTCAAGTTATTATTATTTGATTATAGCTATTTTAATTAATTTTTAATTAGATTTTACAAATGTCAATTTTTTGCACTTTTGATCTAGTTTTTTCAAGAACGTGAATTAAAATTTTTTATTCAAATATTACTTAAAATTAAGTATTTTTAATTTACTTTCAAGTCATCTATTAATTTTTTTAATTAATAAACTGAAAATATGAAATATTTTACCTTTAATATTAAATGTTTAGAAATTTTCGCAGATTTCAAACACTAATAACTCCTCCCCAGAAAAACGGAAAATTATCATCCTTGTTTTAAAATTCGAATAAGACCTTCCTTTTATTGACATGACAAATTTTATTAATTAAAAATAAAGTTTTCAATAGTAATTAATGTAAATATTTATTTAATTCATCAATTTATTTTTATTTGAAAATTGTATACTTAGGGGAGAGGGCCCCAAGGTGGTCACCCTAAGAAAATTTTTGTATATTAGTTAGTATCTTCAAATGTTTTCTGTTATTGTTATTATTTGAGAAGACAAAGATTTTAATAAAGTTTTGAGGTACATAGTCGTATGAGTCTCTTTGTAACGTGAACGTTGTAAAATTTCTGTTTTTAAATGATTGAGAAATTTTTTTCTCAGTGTGTTAAAAGCATCGAAATTAGCTATTTTAAATTAGTAAAAATCGTTATAGTTATCTTTATATATCGTACAATAATATTCCAAATGAATATAATTAATATTATGCTTTAAAAAAATTTTTCATGAACGTTTAAAAAATTGTGTCTTGGCCCTAAGGTGAACAGTTTTTTGGCCACAAGGTGGTCACTTTTGATTTTTTATGAAAATGTGTTAATACGCTATATTTATCAACATTTATCACTGTGAATGTGAATTTTATCAATTTATAAGTTTTATGATGAATAATAATGAAATAGAATTATTTTCAAAATTTTACTGTCTAATACATACACAAAAAGTATCTTTTTTGATGAAAGGACAAAGTGCAAAAAAATATGTAATATGTTTCTATGATCCTGAAAAACAATTAATATTAAATAAACAACTTAATAATACGTTTTTTACATTTTTTAAAAACTTTTTCAGTGAATTTTTGTATGGTGACCACCTTGGGGCCACTTTTTTAAAAGTCGAATTTTCAACTTTTTTTAAAAAGTGACATAACTTTTTTTTTATTAATGAAATGAAAAAAACTTTATGATAGGAAGTTAGGTATTAAGACAAAGCTTCAAACGCCGTATTATTGACCTTCATATATAATTCCATTTGAAATCTACAGTCGTTCAAAAGATGGGTGACCACCTTAGGGCCCTCTCCCCTACAATTACATGCACGGAGAAAATTTATTGCTGAAAACTTACCGAACTTTGTTCGTTAAAACTGGAATGAAGTGTCAAAACTGTAAGTTTTAAGGAATAGGACTGTAAAAGCAATTGCATTGAAAAATAATGTAAAAATAATAAATCTTACGGTACATGTATTAGCCCTTTACTTACAGTTCGGTAAAACGAGGATAAGTGTTCACTATACTTATTTTTATTGAAAGTTCAGTACAACGTAAGGTACAATGTTCGGTAAAATTTATATTCATTGAATTACTGAATAGTTCGGTAAAACTTGAAGAATAAAAAATAAAAAATAATGTCATTGCAGTAGTTCTATAGTAATACTGCCGTAAATCTCATTTTACCTACTGTAATCACTACCTAAACCCCTTACAATTATTCACGAACAAATACTCATTCATTACACCTGCCTACAGGTGTAAAAATTTACTCGAAACAACCAAATTTTGGTTGAATCAACCAAACAATGAAACTTGGTACAAAGTTACAGTATGCCAAGTAAATTATTTTGATCAAAAACCGAAATTACTTTGATTTTCCACTTTTGAATAAATTGAAGTGATTCATTACGCCCCAATCTCCCCTATTACAAATTATATACTTTCTTAATCTGAATTAGTGTGGATTCGTTTACCAATTTGAATTAGTAACATTTTTACTAATTTTTAGTAGTTTTTTACTAATTGCTAGTAGAAAATTACTAATTCAATCAGTAGTACGTATTTTTTACTATTTCAAATTAGTAAATTTTCTACTAATAATTAGCAAAAAACTACTAAAAATTAGTAAAAACAGTTACTAATCCAATTGGTAAACGAATCCGCACTATTTCATTAGTAGAAAACTACTAATTCAGATTTAGAGAGTACTTAAAAATTTTCAGTTGTCATGGTTCGATTTCAAAGTGTTTTATTATAAATTATTTTTGAATTATTAAAACTTTTGCATATCACTGACCTTTTTTATTATATTTTAGACTTTCTTACAAAATTTCAGCTCAATTAATTAATATTATTTGTAAATTATTTCTGAATAGTAACATGGAAAATAAACTTACTTTCCGTTTTGAATGGTTGTTGTTGGAACCGGGCCTCCAGCTCCCATAAGAAAATCTTCAGGATCGGATTCGTAAGGTGGCTCGTCGTACCAATGCTGACCTCCTGGTCCCGGTCCGAGACCACCTGCGATCCCACACCTTGCATCATCATCATACATATAGGTGTCGTCTAAAAATCAAATCGAATCCCTAATTTAATTTCAATAGACAGGTCTATATATCATCTCTAAAACACTTCCGAAAGTAAATTTTGTTCCAGAACTGCTCCTGACAGATTCACTATAGGGTTATTCGTTTAAAACTTTGATCCAAAATCAATAAATCATTTTTAAAAAACTTAACTAATATAAGCATAATGAACAACCACAAAGAAGTCTTAAAGAATTTTAGTAAAAAAAATCACTTTTAAAAAAGAGAAGCCGGAAAGGGTTTACCATTTGTATTTTTCTAAACAAAAACTTCGAAAAATTGGTTCAAAGACAAAAAATCTCAAAAATAGGTTATCAACCAAGTAAAACCGTGAAAAATAAACTCAGAAACAAATAATACCTTAAATAAGAAACCCGAAGTTACACGTAAAGGACAAAAGTATCATTAAATTTAGGTTAAAGTCTTACATATGAGGACGAATATGACTAAAAAATTAGAGTAAAATTCACAAGTTAAAAAACAAACAGGATCTCAAAATTTAGGTCAAAACTTTTACAAGTCAAAAGCTTCTTTTGAATATAAAAGTTCATGCTAATTCCTTGTTCAAAAGAGTTTTTTTTAATACATCTATTAATAAATTAAACGCTGAAAAAAATAATCTCCAGATAAAAATGTCATCTAAAAATCGTTGATCATATATATGAATAGATTGTGAAGTTTAACGTAATAATTTTCTGCTATATATAATATTACATATTCAGTGGCCTTGTGCAACTGTGAAAGGAACAACTTAATAAGGATCAAAAGGATAAAGATGGGAATGTGTAAAGTGAAAAAGAATAAATCACTCTGAGAATTAGCAACAGTGGCGTGTAATTCTAAAGCGGGGACAGTGCAAGAGAGGGAGAGAGAGGCTTGAAGGGTGCCACAGTGTATTAAGGTATACATATATAAGGGTACAAAAGGATTGTGGTACGATAGGGAATTAAGAATATAAGTGTGTGGGCCATAATCTCACGAGAAATCATCAGGTTTCACAAAAGCACTATACGAGAGAATATAATGTGATAAAAAATATAAGAAAAATTTATACGGAAAATTGATAACTTTCACAAGTTCTATTGAAACTTAATCTTTGTGATTAATTTTGCACATGATTTTCTTTTTTAAAACATCTTTCTTCTAGAAACTTCAAACACTAAAAAATTTGAATTAATGATAATTTCAACTAATCTTCATTCATATTTTCAAATAGTTTTCGAGATATTATTGCAATATTTGTGGAAGCGCGATTACGTTTTGGTGTCAGGGCTGTGTTAGTTAGTGCCCGGAACGCCTCGCACAGTAGAACTCTTACACTTTACAGTTCAAAATTGTCTAGAGTCTACAATTTTTATCCAATTTTGATGTTCTTGGTCTTAAATGAAAGGAGATACATTTTCTAAGAGTTTTCCCGCAACCCGTTGTTTGAATTTCTAATTGTTTATATATTTTTTTGTTATTCAAAGTTAACAATTTACAAGAATTTAGAAAAAAATTGTGTATATTTTTTATTTTTCCATTCCTTATAATCGAAATCAATTTAAATTAGTCTAGGATGACCACCCGATAAATAATAATGCATCATTCAGTTTTTTTAAAATAATTTCGTTAATTAACAAATCGATAACTCTGGTCCTTTTTTAAAAAAATTGAAATTTTTGCAGACAAATTTATGTTCATTTAAGTTATATCTATTTTGTTAAAAAATAATTTTATAGTTAATAATTATCATTGCTATTAACAATTATGTTTATATAAAATATAAATTTAAAATTAATTAATCAATGTTTTAATACTTATTTATATCTTTATATATATATAAGCATAAATTTGTCTCTAAAAAATACAATTTTTTTAATAATTGTTAATAACAATGGTAATCATTAACTATAAAATTATTTTTTAACAAAATAGACATAACTTAAATGAACATAAATTTGTCTGCAAAAATTTCAATTTTTTTAAAAAAGGACCAGAGTTATCGATTTGTTAATCAACGAAATTATTTTAAAAAAACTGAATTATGCATTATTATTTATCGGGTGGTCATCCTAGACTAATTTAAATTGATTTCGATTATGAGGAATGGAAAAATAAAAAATATACACAATTTTTTCTAAATTCTTGTAAATTGTTAACTTTGAATAACAAAAAAATATATATACAATTAGAAATTCAAACAACGGGTTGCGGGAAAACTCTTAGAAAATGTATCTCCTTTCATTTAAGACCAAGAACATCAAAACAATTTTGAACTGTAAAGTGTAAGAATTCTACTGTGCGAGGCGTTCCGGGCACTAACTAACACAGCCCTGACACCAAAAACGTAATCGCGCTTCCACAAATATTGCAATAATATCTCGAAAACTATTTGAGTCTCCATCGATTTCTTTTTTTTAAATGAAAGGTGAAATTATAAGGAATATTTTATTAATTGACATGAAAACTCAAAAATTGGTCCCGTTCGGGCAAAACAGTTTAAAAATTTTTTTTTTACTTTTTTTGGCCAAAAATAATTTCTTTGTTTTGTTATGTGATACAGTCAATCCTCCACAATGACGAATTAGCCCGAAATTTCCCCTTCTCTTATCCTTCACTTTGACGGTTGCCTACGTCATACCCCCTCACTACTTTTTCAGGGCTGTCCATATTGTATACATAAATATTGTTTGGGACACACTGGGAGATTTTTCGTAGAAAAATGATATATGTATATATTATTTATTCAAACGTACTAATTATGAAATTAATTAATTATCAATACTTAAATGTATCTAATATATTACATTTTAATTCTTATTCAATTAACATGATTTTAATAATTGATTTTCTATATTATACTAATACTATATATGCATTATTATATTAATATATATGTAATTAAACTTTTTAATTATTTATTTACATATTTAAATGAATAATGTAGTTAAAATAATATGCATTATCATTTTAATTATTTAAGATAAGAATAAGCATTAAATAAATAAATTTATTTATTCATATTATATTATACTTATAAATATAATAAATAGATTTATTTATATTTGCAAATTTTTTTTCTATCCTCCCAAAGAATACGGCACTGAAACTTGGTCAAATCAAGTAACGCCATCCCACCATTATGGCGGATATTGAAACTAAACCGAACCGTCATTATGGAGGATTCTTCATTGTGAAAATCGTCATTGTGGAGGATTGACTGTAGTCAGAAAAAACATGATTTCAAGAGTAAGCCTTCCAAATTTTATTAAATTTCATCGAAAACTTTCGGAAATATTAAGATATAAAAAAATTATAACAAAAAAATTCAAAATGGCGTAACTTCAACAAATTTCAAAATCTTCAAAAAATTGTTGGCACACTAGTTTTTAGTATCCAATACTACAATTTCACCAAATTACAGCCTAATCCAAAGACCCCATGCAAATCGCATATTTTCTGACGGAGTCTTACCCTTAGGCATTTTCAAAGTTAATTATTTTGGTTATTACACTTGTAGAAAATTTTCAGAATAACAGTTTCTTATGTATTTTTTATCCCTCTTTCAAAATCCGTCATCAGAATTTAAACAAAAACAAATTCCGAAAAGCTATGGCCATTTTTTGGAAAAAAACGCAAATTTTTGACATTTTTGGGTCAAAAATGATTTGTAACCAGTAGTGACCAAAATAATTCTGATCTATAAAATATCGCGTCCACAATATCCAAGCTTCAAAACTACGGATCGTACATTTAAAAATGTCAAGATGTCTGAACCCAAAATGTCGACAAAAGAATTTTTTTTGACAAAATAGATTCCCGTATGAACTTTTTTAAAAAAATAATGTTTTAATTCTAAAAATCATTAAAATCCCATCTGCGCGGCAATTTTTTTCAAATTTTTAAAAGTTGTAGGACATTAAAAAAGAAATTGTTTTATAAAAAATTTATTAAGGGGATTCCAGTTAAAAACAGGAAAAAATAAGGCTTTTTTAGTATACACACGGAGAGAGAATATTTATTAAATTTTGTAAAAATATTTTCAAATTCAGGAAAAAGTGCAACAAAGCGAAATTTTGATATTGAAAATACTAAACTTTAAAAATAGTTTTGTGAAATTTATTAAAGTTATATGAGAATTTAATTAATATTCTTGATATTTGATATTTGATATAATTAAACTAAATTTCACATAAGTTTTTTTAAAGTTTAGTATTTTTCATATTAAAATTTTGCTTTGTCGCACTTTTTCCCCAATTTGAAAATATTTTTACAAAATTTAATATATATTCTCTCTCTGTGCATTATTAAAATAACTATGACATTTATTTTAAAAATTTCTTTTACATGTAATAAATAATTTATTTAAGAATTTCCAAAAAATAGATCGATTCCAAACTTTCTAAACCAGATAAAACAAAAAACGAAGTAACATTCTCTTCGTTTGATATTTCTTTAGGTGTGCAACCTCAAAAAAGTGGAATTTTCTTCCCCTCCCCCCTTTTTTAGAGTACTTTTTTCCCAAAATATTCCCAAAAAAGGTATTTTTATTCAGAATTTCTCTTATAAAAAAAGGGAGTTTGAAATTTTCTAGTTTTTGAGGTTTGAATTATATAGGCATGATGACGCTGAATCAAAAGCCGTTTGAGTTTTTAAAATTGCTTCAGAAGAACTCGAGATATTACACTTACCAATTTGCATTTGTTTAAAAGAATTGTTAGTAACAATTAAAAAAATTTATTTTTTAGTAATCGCTTTATTTTATCTTCAAAATAAAGACTTTAGACTTCATTCTAAAAAAAGTTTACTTAATTATCTTTATTCGTTTCAGAGTAATAAGAAAACGAAAATAAAATGACCCAAAACTTCAACACGTGATTTCTTCCAAAATAAATTTTCTTAAAAATTATATTGTAGGGGGTAAAAATGTACTCGTATATCTACCGAAAATTATAAATTACTTGAAAATTGGAGACAACATTTTTTCAAGAGGCCGGTTTCACCGATTTTGTCCCTTGTCTAAATCAAAAAAATCAAATTGATTATTTTTCTGTATGTCAGTGGCAAGGCTATGTCCCGAACTAGAAAGAAACAGTTTTGTTAATTAATAACAAAATAACGGACATTTAAACAAACAAACAAATAAAAAATTGACAGTTTTTATTGACCGAAAGTAAAACATAGAAACAAGTTATGATTCAAATTAAATTATTCTAGTTTAGGCCATAACCATGGTACACGGAGAAAATTTGTTCCTTATATTTTACCGAATTCTTCAGTAAAGTTGGGATATAGTGGCATAACTGTAATTTTTAATAATTTTTAAATTATTTTTTCAGGAATAATATTCAAAATTTAATGTCATATCTTTATTCCTTACAAACTAGTACTGTAAAAGTTAAAACAAAATTGAAACTGAACGTTTAATGTAAATTAAATCAAATTTTAACGATTCTTTTGAATACCTCCTTGATGGTCACTAACGTTTCAGGGACAGTTCGGTAAAACTTTCTTGACTTGACTCGAGTGTTAGTTTTCAGGAATAGTTCGGTAAAACTTCCTTGACTGGCCTGAATTGATAGTTTTCAGGATTGAAATACTTTTTTAAATGCCCCGTAGTAAAAAAAACTTTGACGTTAATAGTTAGTTGTTTCTAACCTATTTGTACTCATTAACTAATAATTAATAATTTCATTTATAGCAGAAACCGCTTCTGAAATGAAATTAAATAGCAAAATACTTTCTTTTTAGTTCTTAAATAATCCAAAAACAAAAGTTACGTATGTTACGTATCCAGAGTAAATAACGTAACTACAGTAACTTACTCCAAGGATACAACTTACGTCAGTTACGTAAATGGTACAACTTGCGTAACTTACGTAAACGGTACAACTTACGTAAGTTACGTAAACGGTACAACTTACGTAAGTTACGTAACTACAATAACTTACGTAATTTATCAAGTTTACGTAACTTACGTAAATAATCAATTTTACGTAACTTACGTATGTAATTTACGTAAAAGATCAAACTTACATAAGTCACGTAACTAGAATAACTTACGCAAGTTACGTAAATGATGAAACTTATGTAACTTATACAAATGATCAAAGTTGCATAACTTACGTAACTATAACACCTTATGCAATTAAAAAAACTTAGGTAGGTTTGACCATTTACATAATTTACTGTAGTTACGTTATTTAATCTGGTTATGTAATTATAGTACTTTTCTTTAATTATGTAAGTTACTATAGTTACGAAATTTTACTCTGGTGGCGTAACTTACATTAATTACTTAAGTTGCTCTAGTTACGTAAGTCAGGGAAAATAATTTTTTGTGTTTGACACTAGATAGATTATTTTAATCTTTTTTTATGAAAATTTGGAAATAATACGAATTTTAATAAACTATTGTTTTATTACATAAAATACAAATTTAAACATTTTTCTTTATAACAATAAAAATATAATTTGAAACTATTTCATAAATTGACCTTAAATATAGTTAGAAATTATTCAGTAACATGGATTTAATATGGATGATTCTTTTATTTTATACAACTATTGTTTATTAATTTGAATCTTTCTCACAAGCGGTGAAATAAAATTCAGATTCATATATAAGGACAGTTGAAAGTTTCTGAAGCAATAATGTAAAGCGTGCGATGTATGTATTAATGTATGCGTTTAGAATGTACTGTAGGCAGGTGTAATGAATAAGTATTTGTTCGTGAATGATTGTAGGGGGTTTAGGTAGTGATTAAAGTAGGTAAAATGGGATTTACGGCATTATTACTGTAGAACTACTGCAATGACATTATTTTTTATTTTTTATTCTTCAAGTTTTACCGAACTATTCAGTAATTGAATGAATATAAATTTTACCGAATATTGTACATTACGTTTTACTGAACTTTCAATAAAAATAAGTATAGTGAACACTTACCCTACGTTTTACTGAACTATACAATAAATATAAGTTTCACCGAACACTGTGCCTTACGTTTTACCGAACTTTCAGTAAAACTATAAGTATAGTGTACATTTACCTTACGTTTTACCGAACTGTAAGTGAACGGCTAATACATGTACCATAAGATTTATTCTTTTTACATTATTTTTCAATGCAATTGCTTTTACAGTCCTGTTCCTTAAAACTTACAGTTTTGACACTTCATCCCAGTTTTACCGAACAAAGTTCAGTAAATTTTCAGGAATAAATTTTCTCCGTGTATATAGAATAAGATGAAAAAGGAAAGTTAGAGTTAATATTGTTACTAATTTTCATGAATGAATAACATTTTCTTTTTGAATTAAATAAATTAAACTAATAAAAAGCAAATAATTATTTAGTAATTTTCACCTGATTAAAAAGCAAGAATTACTCAAAATTAAAGCAGCTATAAATTTAGAGAGTTAAAATATTTGATTAGCGATTTTTGTCTACTTCTCTTGTTTATTTTGAAGACGTTCTCTCATATAATCGTTTGGGAAATCCTCTCGCGTGTTTGATTCAAAATTCTTAGCACGAGTGTAATAGAAAGACCAATGAATAGAAGGGAGAGTATAGGTATGTGTGTGTAGGGTCGAAGGTTGAACACAAACAGGACGGGACAGGTGTAGGTCGTAAGTGCGTATACTATTGGTGTAAAAGATCGTCAGATTTCCAAAAGGATAGGTTTCCTTACATATATACCTATATCTACTGGAGAAAGAAGGGTGGTGGAAAAAAGACGAGAAGCATGACGCGACGGGTGTTTGCGATAACGAGATTAACAGCACACACGAGGGGCTTCCGTTCATCGTCTATTTCGCCAGTGCAGTGTTGCTCGCGAGCTTGACACCTCCGAATGATCTCTCTCTCTCTCTCTCTTCAGATAAACTGTCAATAAAATATCTTAACAGCTTTGCTTTTGCCGTTCAACTAATCTCAAAATATATATATACACCACGACATGAGACTCAACTCCAAATATTTATATATACGTTTATATTTGAACTTTGGACTACAAAAATAATATAATATAAAACTAATTAATAATTATTATTAATAAAATATAAAAAATTTAATTTAATTTCTTGACTCATACAAGAGAGAATTTAATTTATAAATAATGTTTAATCCACAGAAAAATGTAATTCTGAAGTTAACAATACCACCTTGGCACCTATTTAAGAGTATTGTATACTTAAATTAAGTATATACTACTTTGAAAATAAGAATATATTCTTAATATTAGAAAAATAATTTTACGAGGAATATCTACTTAAAATATATTTCTGCATATATTCTTATTTTAAAAATAGTATACATATACTTAATTTAAGTATATAATACTCTTAAGGCGGTGTCAAAGTCAATGCGATTTTCCCATTCAAGCTCAATGTACAAAACCAATAATCGACTATGGGATCCCCTTAAATAGGAGCCAAGATGATATTCTTAAATGCAGAATTGCATTTTTTCGGTGTAGGGAAGACTGGAGCGTAATGGATCACTTTTCACTTTTTATTGCTTAACTAGAACAATGTTTTTGGAGAAATGCAAGGTGAGGAATTTCGCCTCGGACCGGGGCGTAATGGATCAGCAATGAAATTATAACGTAGATCATCAAATATTATTACGGTATTGACAATTTTGGTTTCTATTGTATATTTATAACAAAGAATATTGAAAATGGAGCGTATTTAATTTAAACTTTGAACATTTTCATGCAATTGAAGTGATCCATTACGCCCCGGTCTCCCCTACTTAAAAAATAGATTTTTTAAAGAAAGGAAAAAAGAAGATAAAAATACCCAAGTAGCACGAAACATTGCTGCAACATTGCAGTAATGTTACGTGCTATTTGGGTAAGGTTTACATGAAGGATTGAAGGGAAAAAAGAAGAGAGAAAAATGAACGTATTATTATCATTGTAAATTTACTTTAAATAGTAAAGGATCAAGAGAGGTGTCATTTGAGAGTAGATCGCATTGTTTGTTGTCACGTATTTGAGTTATTTGACGTTGTAGGAGGATTTACTGAGTTTAAACAAACATTCTAGAGGAGCACAGGAAACAACTAAACTGAGGTCAACGAAGTACTTTAGTAAATATTCATGTACTAACCACCAGGAAGCTGACCTCGACCGTCTCGACCCAACTGCATTAATCCCTGTCGGATGTCCCTCAAAATCTGCAAAAAAACACGAATAAGAGATTTTAATCAAATATCCATTCAATTCCATAATTAAATTTTCTTCTTAAGTTTTAAATTCTTAGAATATTGTTATTTTTTCTCTCTCACTCTTCCTCTTCAAAAAAATATAATTTGTACAATTATTGCAGTAGAAATTTTTTTTTATTGCAATAAAATAACGGTTCTATGAAATGAGTTACTCTTTAAAAAGTAAAAAAAAACAAATTTCAAAAAAGAAATAATAATGGATACGGTTTTTTTTCTCTCAATTGTTCCGATTTGCTCATCTTCTCCAAGTCAATGCACTTCAATTCCTTGCGGTGCCCAATTACGAGAAACGTTACCGGCAACTGATTGATTTTTAAAAGTTTATTCCTCTTTTGTTCATTTTGAAAAGGTGAGTAAGAAAAAATAATTGAATGTAAACATATTTTTGTTCGAGAATATCTCTGAAAAATATGGAGCAATCAAGTGAAAGTATTACCACAGAAAATATGTTCTTTAAGTTTCGCTTGACGTATGAATAAAATAGTAACATAACAATAATATAATAATGTAAATGAACTGCTACACTGAAAAAATTACATTCTAAATTTAAGAAAATATTTTTAAATCGTCGGCTTGAACGATTGTTTTAATAATTATAATAACTTCTTGAAATAGTACAGTTTTCCACCAAATCGACGAAATATGCGCCAAGAATATTCCCCACTTAAAGAGAATATTCTTACAATAAGAATATTATTATTTGTATTATCCCAGAATTTTTCACGACACAATTGTCAATTCAATTATAAGTCCCGGTTCACTAACTGTGAAGCTGAAACCTACTATATCGACCAAGTTTAAAATTCTAAATCTAGACGTCACCCGCCAAATAATAATAATTGCTTGTCCCCCATTTTTTTTAAAGCTTTTTGATGAAAAGGTATATTTTCGAAAAATTATAATTACATATAACATACGTTCAAAAGCAGATGTCATTAACTTGATGTGATATGGAGTCTATTTTATAGCACTGCTTTTAAATCAAAAAATGACTTCTCTGATTCAATAGCGATGTCATAAAATTAACTACATATCGCATCAAGATCTGCTTTTGAACGTATGTGAATATGCGTGCTATATATTCAATAGCATTTTTTTCTCAGTGTTTAACTTATATTATTCGATATAAATATTAATTAAAATAGCGTTAGTATTAACAATATTCAAAAGTAGTTCTATGTATATCACTTTCTTTCCGCTCGACATTCTTGAAAAATATTTAAGTTGCTTTCCAATCATGATGAGAAGGTCGAACTTTTTAATCGAAAACTGTCGAAGAATTTCGTTTTTCTCGTATAGTAAAGTACTACGAAAAATACTTATCATATTCGATCGTTTGAAAAGAAAAAAGTGTGTGTGAGAGAGAGAGAAAAGTATACCGCTCCGTTGGGCATATGGATGTTTTTCCACGACTGCGACATACCTTTTTAGGGGTGATTTTTATAAAGGTACATTGCAAGAAGCGAGGGAATAAGCAAGAAAATGCGATGCACGTTACGATGCTTTCAAAGAGTTTCGAAAAGCGAATCGATTATCGAAACTTTATCAAGCGATGGCACGAGAAATGATTTTGTATATAAAAAGGGAACGTAGAAAAGATAACATTAAGTATAAAGGTGTAGCAAGGAAGTAGAGAGAGAGAAAGTGAGTGACACGATTGAGAAGGATTTTCCGATGGTTTCGTCGGAAAGAAAAGAAGAAAATCGCATTCACTGTAGACACAGGAGGTAAAAAAGTAAGAAAAAAAATGGAAAGACTCTAGGGAACCGTAAACTCTACGACGAAGGTGACAATAAAACTTTTATAGCCATGGCGACCTTTATTTCCATATTGCTCGCTACCGGAAAAGTAAGATTTTTTTTGCCCTTCAACCCCTTCTCTCGCCATATACACTCCACAAGCCATGCAGTAGTTTTAACCAATTTCGTTGGTCTTGTTCTCTCTTGTCTGTCGAAAAAAACCTCTAGAAATGGGTCATTGTCTGATTAATTTTCAACAGTAAAAAATTCTTTGTCTTTTATTTACACGGGCATTTCGTAATTCTAGTTGAAAGCAATTCACGCTTTTTATATGATGTCTTTTAAATTAAATACCAGAATGAATGAAAGAAAAAGAAAAATTACATTTTTTCTTCTTTTTAGAAGGAAATAATTTTTACAATAAAATTAAAGCTCATCAGTAAAAGAAAGTTTGTTTGAAAATTCAATAATTTTAAATCAAAATTAATACAGCTTTAATTTAATTCACATTCAGTTCAAATTGAATCAAAATAAAAGTTTAATTCTAATTTAAATCAAATGTAGTTAAAATTTAAAATTTAATTCAAATCCGATTTAGAATTCTATCCAAATTTAAATTTAAATCTTTACTTGAATTGAATATGTTAAGTTGGTTTATTAATTATTTAGTAACTATTCATTAAAAATCTATATTTACTTATGGAAAAAATTTCGTCCAATATTAGAAGTGTAATTTAATTGAGATACATTGAATATCTCCATTATTTATAAGATAGGACAGAATAAGTTGCTTTTAGTAATATATGGAGAATGAAAAAGTTCCCGGAAAGAAATTGGAGGTAAAAGGGACAGACGTGTGGATTTTCACTTCTTGTGTGTCGTTTGTGAGTCCACTGACAAACTTTGCTTTCCCTAGTGTAGAAAACCCTCACAGATAATCCTGGATGATCTCTAGCCGTCCATGTTGTTTCCTTTAAGCTGTGAGACTGGACTCTTTGCTTCTTATATATATATATATATATATATAAAATGTCCCAAAGAACTTTTCGTTTTATTCCGACTTTTTTCTCGCAAAAAAGGTCTTTTAGTACACATGCTTTTCTCTCTCTCTCTCTCTCTTACTCTCTCTTTAACAGAGGTCTCTAACTTTTGAGCCCGCCAGCCGCGAAAGTTGCTTTTGCTTTTAACCCTTCTAAAAATTATTACTGTGAGCGAGCCTTTTTTATTGAATAATAAAAAATAAGTATTCAAGCGTGGAATGTGAACCATGAATTTCAAATTGACGAGAAAAAAGTTTCTACAATATTTTTTAATAAAGATATATATATATATATATATATATATATATATACACTGTAAAAAATTTAGGGAGTTAACGGACTCGGGAGTAGGGAGTTAAATTTTTAGAGTTAAAAATTAACTCCAAAAGAGAGTTAATTTTTAACTCCCTTCATTTAACACCCGCGGGAGTTATTTTTTCCATGGGGAGTTAGCATTTGGGTGTTAAATTTTAACTCCTTTTATTTAACTCCCCTCGCATTAACTCCCAAATTGGGTGCGACTTTTATAGACTCCCTGGGGAGTTAAAATTTAACTCCTTTTTTTTACAGTGTATTTAAAAAAATTCTATGAAGAGAAGAGATGAAAGAATTATTTTATTTTTTTCAAAGGAATGAAATATCTTTATACAAGAAATACAAAAATGTACCTAAAAAATATTGCATTACAAAAATGTATATTTAATTATAAAAAATGTTTGAAATTCAAGTGAAAAGATCTTTCAAAGTTATATGTAAAATTAATTTTGCAATAAAATTATTCTGAATATTTGTTAAAAAACACTACAGAATGAATAATTCCAAATAGATTTCTACAAAATTTCTAATATAAATACAAAATATTTTATGCACTTCATAACAATATAAGTTTAATATATGCAACATAGCCTATTCTTTGTATCAATACATTTAGTTCTTTAAAAATTGTATAATATGTCAAAACAGACTGCAAAAATATTTTACACACTCGATTCTTTAAAATTGAATTTTTCATAGGTCAATGAGTTTACAAAACTATGTTTAAAAAATTTGTACTTCAATTTTACTTAAAATTTTTAATTTAATTAAGTATTAAGGGGACTTTCTGGTTAAGCATTTTTATATTTGTCATAACTCAAAATATAACTTGAAACATTGACTCGATTCTGAAGTGTAAAAAATCTGTTTTCCTTATTGGACAAATATAGTCCCCACCTCGTAATCCGATGTAGTTATCCCGATTGGGGCAGTAGCTGCTGTCATTACGCACTGCTGCTCAATTAGTAATGTTAATAAAATCAATCATTATTAAAGCTTTAGTTATAAATTTTACTTTGTAAACTTTTGTTTCACTAATTGTTTGGAAAATTATAGAGGAGGGTGGTCCCATACCGACCCCTCGTACCATACCGACCCCCTTATGTTTCTTAAAGATGGTACCACTAAAAAAATCGTCAGTACCATCAATCGAACACTTTCACAACACCAACAACTGGGCCACAGGTTTTGTGAATGCGTTTGATTTCATTTTGGAGATTCAAGCAATATTAGATTTTAGCATTGGTTAGATTAATTTTTGACCTATACGGAATTGGAGTTAACAGTGTTTTTTGAATACAGGAAAATTTTAACGAAATTAATTTTGATTGTGTATGACCTTAACTTCAACGCACAACATTGAAATTAAATTGATTCCATTGATATAAGTGATTGGCACATTTGTAGCCTTTGCACTTTAGGGGGTCGGTATGGGACCACCCTCCCCTAAAAATTTTTACTTGGCCGAATTTTTTGCATCATAAAATTAATATCTCGAAATATTACGAAAACTTTAAACGTATTTTTCTCAGTACAGTCGCATATCTCGTGAGAGAGACAGACTCTGTATATTTATAAATATATATAAATGTATAAGAAATTCACGACACATCGTGGCTGGTATACGCATTGACGATTATGATATCGTCTCTCTTCGATCTGGCCTGTTTTGCATAATAAGAAGCAAGGGCACGCATGCAAATTTTCCATACACACTGATAAGCCCCATTGCAAAGATGAAACCAGATGAAAGAGGTATATAGAAACTTTGTTACGATATCAGATTTGAGACGAAACCCGCGCTCACATTTATCCCTCGAATTGTATAGGTGCATATCTGTATATACATTGAACGGAACGTCGTTTTCTGAAACACGCCGTTAATCGCTCCTGCCACAGGCACACGATGGATAACACGATTGCACGTAACTTGAATACAATATTCATCGCAATTCACAGTGTATAACGCTTTTGATCCATCTTATTTAAAACTGGCATTGAGGAAATAGATTTACCTCGTATTGTAGATTGTGAAAAAGCTTTCGTGTGTATACACATTTCAGTGTATTTGTTTGTGGAGAAATTTGGAAATTTAATACGTCAAGTTTCTGTATTTATTCTTTATAAGAGTATATTTGTAATTATTTCAAGAAGATATCAATCAGTTTTTATTAATAGAACTTCCAAGCCTTCAGAAGACCGAAGATCAGCCTTTCTTTGTCATGCCCTGGCATTTAAATTCAGATGGCTGAAAAGCTTGTTTTATTAGCTTTCTAACCATGAATTTAACTTTGCTTTTAACTAAATACATATTAATTTTATATAAAAAAAAATTATTCTTGTTTTGAAAAGAAAATTCCTCTTCTAAAATCTTTTTAAATTTTATTCATTGCCCAGGTAGTAGTGACAAGCGCCACAAGAAAAACAAAGTGTAAATTTTAATCTTATTTTGGGGTAAAAATTCGCTGCAACAAAATATCACTTAGGTGAGGGAGCCACTGTCTATGTGAGTTAACATTGGTTAAAATGACTCGCAACAAAATGTATAGTACTTTTTATGTGTGGAATGAAATTGAAATTTAGAAAATGAAATATTATAATTTTGTGGCCCTTTAATGCTTCAGAATTTAAACCCACTAAGATGTGTTAAATTGCAATATACTGAATGTAAATTCACTTTATTGAATATCTTTTGTTCACACTACTTAACAACGCTACTTATTTCCCAAAATGTTTAACAATTTGTCATAAAGTAGAAAAAAGAAGAAAAATGTTGGAAAAACTTTAATTACAGAAAAATTGGTTTTTGAGGGAGGAATTTTTTTTAGTACCTAAATCAAGATAATATGTACAGTGTGTATACTTCAAGTTGGAATTATTAGTGAAACGAAAGCTTTGTAGACGAGGTGTAGTACAATGCTAATTGCAAACACACCAGTAGAATTATGTGCTAATGAAGTGTTTGCACTGTCAGTTATCGAAGCATAGGTCTGTGCACTTGTTCATATATATATATATACATATATATTGTGTGTTTCAAGCCCTTAGCTCACAATCCAAAGAGATTGAAACCGGTTCTCTCGTTTCAGAATTGAAATATGCAATGTGCAAATGCACATACAAGTAATTTTACTTTTTAATATCTTACTATCAATTTTAAATTTCCCCTCATATAACCACGCCCTCAAAAGAATCTCATTTCAAGCTTTATTTGTTTTTTTACTGAGACGATACTGTTGCTTCAATTATATATGTGTATGATAAAATTCACTTGTTACCGAATCGGGAAGGAATGATTTTTCATTCTGTTTTTTTCACTTCTTTCCATTGTCTGCGCCGGAATTTTTGTTTATTCATCGAATAAATTTTTCAATTTTCAAAGATAGATCAATTAATTCTAATTATTTTTGAAATTTCTATATAAATCTTAAGTCTGATTTTATTATGGATAAAAATGTTGAAAAAAAGTTCTTCTTTTTGTATTAATATTTTTAATGGATTGAGCTGATATTTTGTATAGAAGTAGAGAAGCGTTGATTAATGTTTGTTTTAAAAAAGATTTTTTTATTGTGAAAACCTTTTTCAATTTTGATATGAGAAAAAAGTGAGAATGTCTGAACATTTTTCAACAAATTTATGAGTCTCAAGTTCTCTCGAACTGTGCTGACTCACAAAAGGAATAAGTCTCTAGGGTGATTCGTAAATTTTTATCGCGGAATTACGACATCTTCGTGTCACTAATCGTAAATGCAAACTTTTTGCAATTTTTCCTTTCTTTTCCTTTTTTTGTTTTTACAGTCTGCACAAACTCCCGTAAAATAAAATAAGGCAAAATATTAACTTACATCTTCGTGCTCTTTATGAAATCTCTCTTTCTGCTTCAATGCCTCTTGAACCTTCAGCTGGAACATGAGAAAAATTATCATATTTTTTATAAATCATAATAGTTTAATAATATTGATTTATCAACAATTTAGAAAACTTAATTAAATATTAATTTACAATGAATTAATTGTTAATAACTTGACTTTTCATGATGCGAAGAATTTTAAAAGACGACAGAAAACATGAATTAAATAATAAGTTGAGGAGTGACGGAAGCGTAGAGGACCACTTAATTCTCTCACGAGAGAGAGAAAGGGGAAAAGAGTGAGTTCAATTTATCATCCAGCTTATCATGCTGTAAAACTTTTTCCTCAAATCTGCGAGGGTACTAGCAGAAAAGAAACAGAATAGAAGAACGAATATTAATGCTATTGTGAAGTCAAGAGTAGAGAATATTAATTATAATTTTGAATAAGTAGAAGAAATACTGAAAATTAACTTTGCGTCAGATGTATTTTCTTTATTATGTTCATTTTTATACCGCAGTATTATGTATTTTTAAGTTTAAATTCTTATTCGTAAAGAGAATTTTTTTACTTTTCTTTATACTGTATTTTCTATAATATAAGAAACACATGTAACATTTATTTTGCAACCTATAGTAAATAATTGCCAATGTTAATTCACGATATTTAAACGTTAATCTCTTTGATAGGATAAAATTGTTTTACAATAATAAATAACAATGTTTCTCAGAAATAATAAAAAATGCATATTAAAAATTATTGATAAAAAATAATACAAGTTTTCGAGTTTTTTGTAAAAAAATAGAAGGGTCAGATGGGGTAAATCGAAACAGTAGTTATTTAATTTAAATAAAAAATTTTTAAAATAAATACGGCCTTCAACCGTGAACCTTAGATCACCCCCATCAGGTTCTAAGCATTTTTTCATTTACCGTTTGTCAATTAGCAGCAGTATATACAAAAATATTTCCTATTGCATAAAAAATTGAAAATCAAAAAAGACATCCGTTCACTTTTCTTAATCGCATTTGGTAAAAACTAAACTAAAAATTCATACTAAAATTTATAATTATCTCTTATTAATACTACAACAAAAATCAACTTTGATTTTTTAATTTTGCAAACTTTAATCAAAAATAGGAGACTGTTTCTATTTACCCCTAAAAACTGAAAATTTGGGGTAAATAGAAACAGCAGAAATTTCAATAATATTTCTGATATCGTAAATGACAAAATTGTTTTTCTCAAACTACAACACTATAATAAGAAAGAATAAGAGAGAACGGGAGAGAATGAGAGAGAATAGTAGAGAACAAACTATTATTTGTTTAATGTGTTTCAAATTTTGGCATAGTTTATTTTTAAACTTATATAATAATGCATTATTATTTAGTAGTTTGAATTATTTTATAACTGACGTATCATTTTTTATATAATTCTTTACATTTTTTAACATTTCCATACTTGAAATTTATTTTTTCTTAAATTTTTTAAGAAATAATCAACTGTTTCTATTAACCTTGAATTTTCAGTTTTAGAGGTAAATAGAAACAGTCTTCTATTTTTAATTAAAGCTTTTAAAATGTGAAAATCAAAGTTGATTTATATTATAATATTAATAAAAAATAATTATAAATTTTAGTATGAATTTTAAGTTTAGTTTTTTCCAAATACGAGTCAAAAAAAGTGGAAGGGTGTCTTTTTTGATTTTCAATTATTTATGAAATAGGAAATATTTTTGTACATACTGCTGGTAAATGACAAACGGTAAATGGAAAAACACTTAGAACTCATTGGGGTTTATATAAGGTTAAAGGTTTAAGACCGCATTTATTAAAAATTTTTTATATTTTATATGTTATATGTTATTGGTAAAACTGAGCAAATCTGTTTCTATTTTTACCCCAACTGACTCTAAATAACTATTTGTTATTTAATTTTTAAAAGTATATTATAGATTTAAACACATAAAATTGTCAGGGAAAAGGTGTATCACTCATAAGCTCAAAAAAATTAGATGGATTTGACAAAGTTTGTTCATTTATTTTCGTTCCCGTGCAATTGAAAAAAATAGATAATTATTTTTTATTTATTACTGTACTGATTGTAGTTTTTCAATTTTGTTCATGATCCATTTTTTTTAAATCGTGAACCTACCCTCTGAATGGTTTCTTCGAAAGTATTGGACTGTCCTCCATTCATTTGGAAATACCTCAATCTATCGTAATCTCTGGGGTCCACCATTGATCGCAAGATCGTATGACCCATGTCTGGTCCGAGGCCTAGACCACTCTGTAAAACACTGTCGGGCGTGTCCACCTGCAAAAAAGACCGTAAGACACTAGATCAGAAAATTTACTTTAGTAGAGCTTCATTATTCAAAAGAAATGCCAATAGTAATTTTTTTCTATTCATTTTATCTCTCAGTTACTTTCCTATTATTCCATTTGAATTAAAATTAATGAAATTTCTTTTTCTAAATTCTGTACAAATTTATATTTGTTTTTGGAAAAAAATGTGGACAAAATTTTTAAATTATAATTTTTACAAGAATATTTTGGGAGGGGGAACATTTTTTTGGAAAAACGTTATTTCATAGTATAAAAAATTTTCGTGTATCAAAAAAGTAAACAAAGCTTTCCCAACCAAATTGAATGTTTTTTAATAACAAACTGACTTTGAGTAAACAAGTTCATCTAATGTTATTATTCTTCCTGAATGAAGTATAATGTTATCTAGTACGTAATTAAATTTTAAAAAGTGTCAAATATTCACGATTTGTCTCTCAATTTTCTCATGAGATTTTCTAAGAGGTGTGTCAGCAGTTCTTATACACTTACTCGTCGTAAATTTGTTGAAATACTTCACGAACTACATTTAAAACTTAAGTGGAAAATGCTCAAAATTCCGTCTTAATTATTCGGCAGCCACGTCATTAAAGGTTACGAACCTGCTTCGCATACCAACTATTATGTCCTTTTTTCTATTTCAATAGAGAAGCGTTTATAGTTGACAAAAGAGGTGAAAAAATTGTTAACTCATACTTCAAAAATATTTTTAATGAATACTAAAATATATTGTAAATTCATTCCATTATTATCTATATATATAAGATGAGACTTTTGTCTGTACATTGCTCAGAAATCTAAATTTCCCATATAATTATTCCTCTTGAGCATCCAGGATTCCAAAAATGCCAATAAAAAATTTCGTGTATGTATGTATGTCCGTATGTCACAGAATTTTTGTTCTCGAATCACTTAAAAATGGCTGTACCGTTTGAAACCAAATTTGTCAGAATGTTTGATCATCATCTCTAGAACTAAGATGTAAGTATGAACATGATTTTAAAAAATTCAAAAAATCACAAATATCAAAATTTTATATTTTTTAATAAACTGCTTTTAAACTATCTCTACACTGCAAAAAGAAGTATCTTAATTTAAGATGTTTTGGTAGTCATTTCTAAGATGTTTTGGTAGACACTTTTCAGTTACTTAAAACATCTTAATTTAAGATGTTAAAAGTATCTTCGTACACATTTTCTGTGGTATTTTTGGGGCAAAAAGTTTTGAGGTTAACTATGGGCTCTTATGGAAAACACTTTATGTATCTCAATTTTTAGTAACTCACACTTATGGCGCATCTTACGATTCTCAAGTAACTTATCGCTAAACATCTTATTGCAACAGAAACATCTTAATTTAAGATACTTTAAAGAACTTACAAAAGTATCTTACTTTTTTAAGATGGAAGAAATATCTTTATTACTACTAAAACGTATAAAGCATCTTAAATATCAGTAAGACGCTTTAGAAAACATCTTATTTTAAGATGTAAGACACCATTTTGCCATCTTACATCTTATTTTAAGATATCAAAAAAGACACCTATTTTTGCAGTGTAATTAAGTAATACATGTTATTTAGTCACATTTTAGCATAATTTTGCAAAAAATAGTGTTCTATAACTAAGATTTAGGTATAAAAATATTTTCAATATCAAAAAATCGAAAATATTACACTGAAAAAATTAAATTCTAATTTTAAGAAAAACTTCTTAAATATGCGCTAAGAATATTCTCCACTTAAATTAAGTGGGAAATATTCTTACAATAATAATGTTCTTCTTATTGTAAGAATATTTCCCACTTAATTTAAGTGGAGAATATTCTTGGCGCATATTTAAGAAGTTTTTCTTAAAATTAGAATTTAATTTTTTCAGTGTATAATTGTTATTATTTACTATCAAGCTTAATTCCGTAGTATTTTTGGGGTCTTCGATTAAGATTGTGACGTCAAAATATTGCAATTTATAATCTAATTCATTCAATATTCTTTAATTTAAAGAACTTCAGAAACTTTAAAAATGGAGATGTTTTATGGTTTGATTTTATTTTCATCATTAACAAGCTATAGACCCTTTTGTACAATTTTGTACTTAACAAAAAACATAATACTAATTAAAATTAAATTAACACTAGAAAACAAATCAAGGGCGTTAGACTTTAAATATTTTAATTTTCAATGTTATTTTCATCATTATTATCGTCAAAAATGTGCCTTTTCAAATTCGCCTTAAATTTATAAATTGATTTGATGATGATAAATATTTTATGAAAAAAATGATATTGTATAATATCTAGAATTGTAAGTCACCTGTGATACGATACTAGCATTATGCTACTGGGTAAAGCTTACATGGTAAAAAGTTACGTTATTTTACTTTTTGATTAAACTTCTAAAGATGGTTTGAGCAATGTAATGACAAATCTTAAGCAGGGTGTCTATGTTCGTTTAACAAAATTCCCGGCTTTGCCCAAATTTTTCCCGGTTTATTTTTTTTTAAATTTAAATATACTTGATTTTTAGTTTTAGCCATAAATAAATCTGCAGATGGCTACAAAAATTGATTTATTTTATGAAAATACTCTTTTTTAAGAAAATATGTTATATACCAGTACCAGTCTTTGACAGGTTTTAGTTTCTACTATAATACATTTAACAAAGTGTCTACTTTGTTAGACTTTTATTAAACTCTACTTTGACTCCAAATGCTGGTTTAAATTTAGGATTAAATTTTAATACATTAATTGCAGTACTACAAACACATAAAGTACTAAAAGTTGACAAATACTGTTCCTAAATAACACCGTCCGACAAAATTAAACTTTTTTTTGCACCCATGAACGAACCAAAGATTTTCGGAAACTAGAGCTAAAAAAAAAGATACCCGTGTCTGGCCGTTTTTCGAGATCAAGTCGTTTACGGTTTTTAGGGGTAAAAACAACCCTTAAATATATGGTAACCAATTGTATTGCAAAAAATATAGAAAAATGGTAAATTTTTATTTAAAAATTCTTTAAACCTTATTTGGACTATTAAACATATCCTTACTAATATTTCAGGTAAAATAGTCATCCCCAAAAACTACCCCTATTTCGATTTATTTAAAAAAATACTAATAAAACTAAAAAAATTTGGATTTTTTAAAAAGTAATCGTTGGTTAATTGTAATATCATAATACAGCCTATCATTTTCAATTTTTCACCACAACCCTTATCTCAAAACCTACCCCTAAGCTAAATCAATATATTGAATACCGCCCTACAATTTTTGGAATTTTATAAAACTTCGTATTTAAGGGTTTTTGGGGTCGCTAGTTACAAATCTGAACTCGTTATTTAAAATATTTGTAACTTTGGGGAAAACATTTTTAAATCTTAAAATTCCCGTATCTCCCACAATTTGTATTACAATTTTTTCAAAAAATACTTCTTTTACGCAGAATTTAGAATACTTTTAAGAAATTATTATGAAAAAAATCTGTAAATTTGAATACTACTGTAAAAACCTCGTTAAAGTTGAAAAAATGGAATAAAAATCGACAAATCTCAAATAATTTCAACTACGTTTTCGGCAGTTTTTATTATGAGTAAACGAGCAATATACGGTTAAAAAGGTGTGCTTTTCCCCTTTCAAATAAAAGAACAATTTTGAAAATCGGTTTAAAATTACAAAAGTTACCAGTAATTCTTTACATGAATACACATAAAACGGTTTTTTGCACCTAAAATTAAATTTCGGAGGTGTTTGAGAAATTTCAAACATACTACTTTTTTCAGTTTTTCAAGACGAACAAGTTAGGACAGATCTGATTTAAAGTGCCATTTTACTGCCACACAGTGTAATAACTTCCACTGATGTTGGTATAGATCCTGAAAATGGAATTTTGATCTTCATTTAAAGAAATTGGATCCATTGGAAAACCACTATTGTCATTTAATAGAATTCAAACCACAAATAAATGAATGGTGGTTCTATTTTCAAGAAGCAATTACAGTTTTGGTGTTATGAATTTTATTTTTCTTTCCTAAAAATGAAAAAATGTATTGGTTTCTGTGATTGTTAAAATATTTTTCTGCATGAAATTTAATAAAGAAAATTTACTATTTACTCTCTCTCCCTCCAGAAAATATTAGAATTTCATCAAAATTTGAAAGAAGATTTATTTTAATGTCAACTTACTAAGAGAGTATCATCAAAGTATAAATGAGAAGAAGCCAAAAACGTAAAAGCAAAAGTACAGCCACCAGATTTAATTAAAACGACTCAGTGTTTATGTTAAACGGATTAAATCCGTTTATTTGCATCCACAGTTTTAGTGAAAGAGAAGGGTGCGTAGAAGACAGTAAGTTATAAGCTTGAATAATTTCGAGAACTTGAGGAGAGAGAGAGAGAGAGAGAAATAAAGATTAAAAATTCATATTCAGAATTTACTGGACTTGCTTAGTTGACTTTTTTTACGGAAAAGAAAAAGAGAAAGAAGAGAATATATTATATATATAAAAGTGAAAGAGAGTAAGAATGAGTTGACGAATAGGATGAGCAGAGAGGCGTTTCTTCAAGGGGTGCGTTATAAAAGACAAAGGGACGAATGAATCATTAGTGGGCTCCTATTGTGTTTTGTTTGACGTGTGAAAATCCTAGGCCTCGACGGTAATTGACAGAGTATGAGTGCCCTCGTCTGCGTCTTTGTACATATTCACAGTGAATGTCATTATTTTCCAGAATTGATGAAATTTTCACAATGTTTTATATGTATATTAACAGGTAATAGAAATTACTTTTCAAATTGCCAAACATCTTATTAACCCCTTCGCAGTCTAGTTTAAAATCACTTGTGGTCCAAAAACAGTTAGAAAAAGAAGTTTACAAAAATATGATTTAATCGTATTTTTGGGGTCGTTGAATACTATAATTTGAGGTCAGTTTCTTAAAATTCAAAATGGCGGATCCAATATGGTGGGGTTTTCGGGTTCACTGATTACGAATATAATGTCAGATTTCTAAAATTCAAAATGGCGGATAATTTCAAGACTGATTCGATTTTATTGAAATTCGTTTCTCGGGTTTTTTTTGGGGTTGATGAATTCAATTTTGATGTTCCTTTTTCAAAATTAAAAACGGCTAATCTAATATGACGACCTAATTTTTAAAAAGTTGATGAATTTGTCTACAAATATTTATACTTGGGACTTTTTGAAGCTTTTGAATAAAACAAAAAGACACTACTGCTGCTATATGACAAAGAACAAATAGGATAACTTATAACAAAAAGATTAATTTCATTTCATTAATTTTAATTATCAAATTTTTTATTTTAAAGGTTTTTGTTCAAAAGAGATGATATTTTTAGAAATATTGTAATTTCTTATTGGTTGTTTGAAAGCAATCGGAATCGAGAAACCAGTGTATATATACATATATAGTCGTTACGTAAATCACAATAGAGCAGCCCAGACTGTCGGTTGAGCGGAACTATAAGAGTGTGGATTTCGCGCAAGGGTTGAAAATTCTGGTGCCTCGAGATAGAGAAATGCTAGCGAGAAAGAAGGGCGGGGAGAACATTTATTTTTAAAGTTAAGCAGCTAACTGGCCACCTGGGGCAAATTTTTCTAACCAGGATCGTTTTATCGCAGCATTTATACTCTCTTCTTCCTTATGTCTTGCTTTCTCTCTTTAAGAAAAGCCTACCGGTCAATTTATTACGGCAATTTTTTATAGTTATCCATACATCCACGAAAATTTAATAATAGTAATAATAAAAATAATTATTATTATGACAATAATAATAGTAATAATAATAATAAAAGCAATAATAATAATAATGAAAATTGTATGGCGATAAAGACAATTAACTATCGGGATAATTTCTAAGCTCTTAATCAGAACATCTAACTCGAGTCGAGATCGAATCTTATACAGCTTGGACATTGGAATGTATAGACCGTTTCTCTTGACTCCATTTCTATAGTTAATTTTTTTCATTTCTTGTTTTGCTTAGGAATAAAACGGTAAATGAGATTCTTACACGAGGAATTTAACTAAACAACTTTAGGGTTAGTATTATTTATATAAAGAGAAAATCTCAAACTTTAATAAACAAGATCTTGACATTGTGATTTTATAAACTCTGTTGGACCCTTTGGTTTTTAGTTGCTTTTATATGGATTCACGATTCAAATATTTCTCCCTTCAATATTTTTCATTTGCCTTTTACTTCTCAATGAACTGATTCTATTTTATGCAATAGAAACAGAAAAATTATTTCATATATGTAAAATTTCAGAATAGAGAATTAGTCCGCGGCCCCTTCTCGCGATAAAACGAGACGGGAATCGTAATATTTTCCAATTCGATAATACTGCGCGTAAGTTAATGGTATTTTTATATTCAACGAGTGCTTCACTTTATTTCAGTCATGTCTTCAAATATTTATTTGATCTAGAAAACTTTTGCGTTGAATTTTAAAATACGTAAATTTTTATATACCTATATTATGATTGTTTCAATTTTTTTTAAATTACTTAGTATATGTAGTATGTATGTAACTAATTATGTATGTATTAATTATTAATCCATCTATGTAATACCCTTTAAATTTCAATTAGTAAAAATGTTTACTAATATTAATTAGTGACTAACTTTTTGCTTTCGAATTAATAAATTCAGCTAATAAATACTAATTTCTATTATTTTACTACTACAATTTACTGATTCATAATATGGCATATTTGAATATTTTTTCTATAACACTTTAATTTCAAATTGCAATCTACACGGAAAAAAAGTACGTGAAATTTATTTTCATTGACTCGGTACTTGACTTTTGGATACGACACAAAATACTAGAAACAGTCTAGCACTTTTGCATGAGAGTTTCAAAAGCAGTCAATGAAAATTTATAGTACCTTGCTTGAGAATTTCACTGACTTTCAAAAAAATTGTATATTTCTGTAAAATAATAAAAATAATTTCCACTTGCTCACAGTTTTTCTGAAATTCACTTATTCATTCACATATTTAGAAAATTAATCACACAAACAAAGAACAATTATTATTGTATCACTTTTCGATGTTTATCAACACTTATGGACTAACCTATAACACACAAATATATTCGCGTATAACTTAAATATAAACACACACTTAACACTTAAAAGTACGTATCGAATTGTTCTTATATATACTACATGGTGAAATTTTTCAAGACTTGAGAGACATGCTATTTCACTGAAAACTGAGAATTACATAACATTATCTGTTTTGTGAGAAACACAACGTAATAAATATTTTTTTTTAAGTCAATTCTTGAAGACAAATATATATTAACACTATTTGTTTTGCATAAAATAATAGTACATCCATATCTGAAATTAACACAAAAAGAAACAGACGATCAGCTGTCATTTAACTTGGATGGAAACGCGCAACGCATACTGCGCATGCTCTACAGAATTTTTAAGCGCAGTCAACTAATCTTTCGCGTATACTTTATAAAACTGAACAAATGACTTTTGGTTAAAATTTTAAAAACACTGTGGCCCATACTAGGACTAGAATAATTCTAGGACTTTCTTATATTTTCTAATAAAAAGTATATCATACCGCCTTGTATTTTGTGTCCCATCCAAAACTCAAGCACTTTCAAGGAATGATTCACGTACTTTTTTTCCGTGTATATAAATAAGATCAGACTTTTATCTGTACATTGCATAGAATTTGAAAATTGATGTTTAGGTGTTCTATTCGAGTAGTAAGAATTCTAAAAATACCAATTAAAAAAATTATGTATGTAAGGGAGACCCACGCGTAATGGATCACTTTTCACTTTTTGTTGCTTAACTTCGTCATTTTTGCTTTAATAAAAATTGCATCATGTCGAAAACTTAGCCTAACATCTTAGCTTTCAATTGAAAAAAGTACGCTCTAATATCACTACTACTTTTTTTTCTAGAACAATGTTTTTGGAGAAATGCCAGGTGAACAATTTCGCCTCGGACCGGGGCGTAATGGATCACTACCTGGGGCATATTGAATCAGCAATGAAATTATAATTTTGATCATGAAATATTATTTAATATTGACAATTTTTGTTTTTCTTGTATATTTATAACAAAGAATATTAAAAATGGAACATATTTAAACTTTAAACATTTTCATGCAATTTAAAATTTTTTAAAAGTTGTAGCGAAATGAAAAATCTATTTACTTAAAAAATCTATTCTCCAGTTTTTTTAATAAAGGGTTATCATTGGTACTTATTAATATATAATCCTGCGTGGAAATGAAAGTTTGGGTGAAATCTAGCAAAGTACAGGAGGGAAAGTACGGCAAAATACAGCAAAGTATGGGAGAATAAAAAAAATTAATTTTTTTTTAGTTTTTTCTTCGAAAACTAAATATCTGAATTTTTAGAGTTTGACAAAGTACGGGAAAGTACAGCAAAGTATGGGAGAATAAAAAATTGATTTTTTAAAAGTATTTTTCGTCGAAAATTAAAACTCTCAACTTTTGGAGTTTGGCAAAATACGGGAATATACGTCAAAGTATGGGAGAATAAACAAAATGTTTTTTTATTATTTAATTAGAAAAATGAAAATCTCTATTTTTGGATTTTGGCAAAATATGAAAGCTTATGTAAGATATAATTATAAAACCTAATGTAAAATCCCATGTTGGAATTTTCAATAGGGATATGGAAAAATTATACTTAAAAAATGAAAATATATTTTACAACATATATTCTCATTGTTAAAACAGAAATTTATTTTTAAAAAAATGAAATTGAAACTGAAAAAAATATGTTAATTGAAGAAAAACAAGCAACAAACAATAAAAGGAACACGAATCATTGACGAAAGTTTTAGACATGAGAGCAAGAAAACAGTAAAAGCATTTTAAAATGTTTAATGTGCCATTCAATTTAACGAGCATTAAATCATGCGCGTTTAATGCGCCAATTAGAGATGCTCTAAAGGACAAGATTGATGAAGCAACTTCTTTTTACAAGTCGATTAAGTAGGGAAAAAAATGTTGATAAATTTTTGTTCACCGTTCCTAAAGTTTTTTCATTTTTTCAAATATAAATATTTTTAATCAATTCGATTTTATACAAAAGTAGATAATCGTGCCAATCTTTTGATTAAACACAATACGAGTTTATTTGTCAAAAAATCGTTTAAATGAATAAATGTTAACAATGGAAAAAATTAAATGAAAGATTGGAGAGAATCAATTTCATGGTTATTCCGTTTTTCAAGGTGCGAAGAGTACATGAAGAAATTAAAAAAATGTGAATTTTGAAATTACATGTGCGTTGAAACATACCGCAGGGAATAAAAAGGATTTTTTTCTCTTGCCAAAATACATTTGTTGCGTACGGAACGTGTCGAAACGTTCAATACCCATTGGTGACATCATTTTCCTATATTTATCGAGTATACTCTCTCTCTCTTTCACACACATACACACACACACACACACACACACATGTATAACATTCATTCCAAGTTATCGATGCATGTGACACAGGTACTTCGTCAACAAAGAGAATTCGAATCACAAACTAGCAGGTGATAAATTAATGGATAGAATATATATCATGAAAATCATTCCCCACATGACGTCAATCTTCGTTCCTCTAAACTGTATGGATCCATGAGCGGTGAGGATACAATGCGTAAAACACATTTCATGATCACAATTATCCTATAATTTCACAGTAGAGATGCGGAGGCACACATAACATCAATATGTAGTAAATTTGTCTTCTTTGTATGCCATTTCTCTTTTCAACTGTAAAAAGTATTTTGTTTTGCTTTTGAAGAGTTTGTTTTATTACAGAAGAACGAGTTAGAATATTAAATTTTCTTTTTTAAATAAGAGAGATTAACTGTCAAATTTGTACGTTCCTGATTATATTAGTAGGGGAGACCGAGGCGTAATGGATCACTTTTCACTTTTTGTTGCTATTAACTTCGTCATTTTTGCTTTAATAAAAATTGTATCATGTGGAAAACTTAGCCTAACATCTTAGCTTTCAATTAAAAATAGTACGCTCTAATATCACTTCTACATTTTTCTTACATTACGGTTTTGATAATTTTGAATTCTATTGTATATTTATAACAAAGAATATTGAAAATGGATCATATTTAAACTTTAAACATTTTCATGCAATTTTCAAATTTTTAAAAGTTGTAGCGTAATGCAAAATTCATTTCCTTAAAAAATCTATTCTCCAGTTATTTTTTTATAAAAGGTTATCATTGGTACTTATTAATATATAAATTACAAGAAATTAAACTTAACAGTATTATTTTTTTAACATTTTAAATATAATAGGTTTTTCTTAATAGAATAAGCAAAGTGATCCATTACGTCCCGGAGGTGTTTGTTCAAAATCTTGTTATTTTTTATCAATACCGTAAGTATTAAACAAAAATTGTCAATTGTTTTTTAAGAACAAATGTTGAAAGCTCAAAACCTGATATACAAAATTTTTTTACAAGTAATTTTGAAAAAGATATAAGAAGAAATCAAAAATTTACTTTTAAGCGTCAAAATCACTTTTTCTACTTTATTTTAAACAATAATGAATGAATAACAATGAGACTTTGTACAAACTTACAGTATGACAAGTACATTATCTTGATCAAAACCGAAATTACTCTGATTTACCACTTTTGAATAAATTCAAGTGATCCATTACGCCCCGGTCTCCCCTAGTATAAGTCTGTTACAATCAGACAAACCTTTTTTTTATTTCAACCTTTTTCTATATTAATTATAAAAGCAAGCGTTATTATGACTGGATTTTTTTGTTATTGCAGTATTAGTATAGGAAAAAATAAGTAGTAAAAGTCATTTTCAGTCAGGCGAAATTTAAAATTCTTATTTCTTAACAGTAGATCAACGTACATTTCACTAAGACTTTTAAAATTATTGTTACTCGCACAAAACATTTTTAGTAGATGCCTTTAGTTCTTTTAGGTTATTTCTAGGTCAGTAGTACAAGTCAACTTCTATCAGACAATAATTTTATTTTTTAAATAGTAACATTTAATTTTGTCTTACAAAATTATTGTAATTTTAGTAAGGGAAGTGCGCAGGTTGTGGGCACCCTTTTGTTTTTGCCTCATAACATTTGTCCATGTGCATATTAGTTAAATATATATGTACGAATTTCAGGCTAGAGGTCTAAGGTGGCTGTCAGTGAAGGAATTAAATTGATTCCTTTAAGTAAAAAAGTTTTATTAGAAATTTAGTGAAATGGAAATTTTTTAACAAAAAAATTTTTGTACCCGGTTGTGGGCACCCTTGAAAAATCCACTAGAAATGGAAAAATATTAAAGGAAACCAACACAAATAAAGAGGAAATGAAAGTTTCTTTATTTTAAGAGACTTCGCCGGCATAAAGCACAAAAATGTTTACACGTTTTCACACTATGCTCATCGCTAACAGAAGCATAATGCTAGCATGTGAAGTAGCTGGCCCGCATATCATAACGCACTTCTAATGCACTGAACGACTATATTCATCGCATTTAATGGAGTTTGCGGCTGTCAATTTCCCTGGCAGAAAGATTAGATAGATGAGACAGTAGTCCACATCATTGTCTCTTTGAGCCTCTTTGACATAAAGGTGCCCACAACCGGGAATGACAGTAATTTTTTAAAAAGACCAACACATTTTGTGATGTAGGATTTTGGTTAAACACGAAGGTAAATCACAAGATATAATGACAACACTGCAAAAGAAAAATTAAACCCTTTTTCTGAACGAATCTACACCCATATGTTGCTCTTCGAAAACAATGCAAAATTACTTTTTTATTTATTTAATGGAAATTTTCTTTTTTATGCTCACAGCTATTACACAAATGCATATATTTGTTTTGTTATCAAAACGAAAAATCCGTATTGGCATATGGCTTTAGCCAAACTACAACTAATACACTATTAATATGTACCACTACAAAAATCTAGGAAACCAATAAAATAATAAAGAAATAGTAGTCATAATTTTTATCAAATATTTAAAAGTTTTGGGTCATGTGATTGAAACATTGTGTAACAAGATTTTAGTTTGAAATCGTTACTTGTAATATCCTGCGCTTCAAGTATCTATAGATATAAAAGTAATTGATTAAAGTTTACTGGAAGTTTGAGATTAAAATGGAAATGATTGATCGTGCTTAGAATTAATTTGATTATAATATTGAAATTGTTAGCTCATTTGTGTTGCAGATGATTATGTGTGACTAGTGCACTCAAGTCTGAAGTATATATAAGGAAGTTTGCTGACAAACTAACCGAGTACTAAATCGCAGTAGATTACATCGTAATTGCAAAATGGAATAACCTGTTTAATTACATTATTACGACCCGTAGGTAATAACTATTTTCAGCGAAATGATGAATATCGAAAGGAAAACTTTAAGTACAAGGTTAATTTCTTGTCTTCGCTTTATTATTAAGGTGAAATTAATCATTATAAATTAATAAAATGTCAAATAGAAATTGAAAATTAGTATCAAGAACATATTATTAAATGTAAATGTTTATTATTATTAATTTGTCTATTTTATAATTTACTTCAGCTTACTGAAGTGAAGAAAATAATAACAAAATAATGAATTAAATAATTAAAACCTAATTAAAGATTTAAAGTAAATATTCCTAATTAATCATTATAAAAGAATTAATGATTATTTTGCAATTAATATTTCGATCATAAATTATTTAAGAAGCAATTTTTTGTTGTCATTAGATTTGAAAAAGTCAAGACAAAATTGTCAGTTAGCAAATTAATCTCTTCTCTATTTGTATGTTGTGATAGATAGAAAAAACTTTTATCATCTCAACGGAAAGATGTTAAATCTACAATCCATATTTTAATGTAGAGATATAATGTTTAAAATGCAAATCCGTGTTGGATCTCGCGGCTCACAGTTTGCCCGAGTTCGTACTATTAAAGTAAGAGTACCTTCCTCCCCTTAAAAAAAGAAATTTTGAGAACAGAAAAGAAGACGTTGTTAAGAAGACAGCTTCGTAAAAAAGTCTGCATCTCAGAGCCCAAGAGAGCTGAAGAGTCCGCGTGGATGAAAGAAAGATCTGAAAGGAATGGCCCTAAGGTACCTTACTGATATCTTGTTTAATTGTGAAGCTCAAAGCCACAGCTGTTACTTTCCTGCAGAGAGGAAGAGAGAAAGATATACTAAACCAACTTGACTAACGAAGGAGCTAGAAAAACTTACAGCAAGTATTTTTTTTCAAAATCTGAAGCAAAAGCAGGAGATGAAGAGACAGGCGGTGAATAAATACAGAGAACTGCTATCTATATATACAGTAATAAAACAGTTTCTCATTAATTTGCAAAAATGAATACGCAGTGGAATATAATGTCTACCACTTGGAGACCAACTTTCGAATATTTCCATTCAAATATTCCCAAAGTACAAGTTTTTTTACTCAAATGAAAAAGTTATTATTATCATTATATATTAATTATAATATATTAACTGGAAAAATATATTTGTATATTATATATTATATAAAGAAATAGAATTTTTTTAGTATTAACATAAAGTACATTTATTATTCAAATTCTTTTACTTAAAATGAGGGTCTGGTGAAATTCCAACCCCTTAATATTTGAGTTGTTGAGAGATGACAATTTTTTTCTGATATTATTAAGGATTTAAATTTATTATATAAATTGTCAAAATTAAAAAAAATGTTTACCATTTTGCAAATTTAATTTTTGTTAAATTTAATTTTTTTTTTTAATTAAAATTCTCTAAAATCAAGACAATTGATTATTCAGAATATCGACAATGACCATTTTTTGGTATCAAATTTTTTTTTACACTTCTTCCGTACCTGAAATCATATTACACTATAATAAATTAATAAAAGTAGTTTTTAACTGATTCACCATATTTTTAATTTTTCAAAAATTTCAGATTTCTAGAAAAAATTAAAATTTTTGAAATGTAGGGAAGACCGGGGCGTAATAGATCACTTTTCACTTTTTGTTGCTTAACTTCGTCATTTTCGATTTAATAAAAATTTCATCATGTTGAAAACTTAGCCTAACATCTCAACTTTTAATTTAAAAAAAGTACGCCCTAATATTACTTCTACATTTTTTTCTAGAACAATGTTTTTGGAGAAATGCAAAGTGAGGAATTTCGCCTGGGGCCGGGGCGTAATGGATCATCAATGAAATTATAATTTAGATCATCAAATATTATTACGGCATTGACAATTTTGGTTTTTATTGTATATTTATAACAAAGAATATTGAAAATGGAACATATTTAATTTAAACTTTAAACATTTTCATGCAATTTTCAAATTTTAAAAAGTTGTAGCGAAATGCAAAATTCATTTCCTTAAAAAATCTATTCTCCAGTTATTTTTTTTATAAAAGGATTATCATTGGTACTTATTAATATATAAATTACAAGAAAATAAACTTGACAGGATTATTTTATTAATATTTTAAAGTAATAGGTTTTTCTTAATAAAATAAACAAAGTGATCCATTACACTCCGGAGTTTTTTGTTGAAAATTTTGTTATTTTTTATCAATACCGTAAGTATTATTATATATTTTTACGAATAACAAATGATTAATAATGAAACTTGATACAAACTTACAGTATGCCAAGTACATTATTTTTATCAAAAATCGAAATTACTCTGATTTACCACTTTTGAATAAATTGATGTGATCCATTACGCCCCGGTCTCCCCTATACGATTAATATTGTTATGAAATAAGTGTATTTATTTAGTATTTACTTATTGAAATTTAATCCAACAGTCATACGACCAATTACAGGATTATATATACAAAAACATTAAACGTCGTATACATACTAATTAAGTGGTAAAATAATATTTATACAATGCGATTAAAAAATACAATGAGGATCTACCAACACACTCATGTACCGCCCTAGAAAAAGTAAGCAGAGAATGAAAAAATATATAAAAATCAGTCTCACCGCAAACATAGTTAAGCCGGCCACACATGTCGTAAACAATGGTGTTTTCAAGTGGTTTGCATCAAAGATAGGTAACGTTTGATGAAATAAATTGAAATGAACAGTAACCAAAGTATTGCACTAATATTTTACGATTTATTAAATAAGATTTAATTAAAAGTAACAATTTGTTTGGTAAATCTAAAGAAGCTAAGTCAGAAAGAATTTTACAGAGATCAATGCAATCAAAAGCTTTAGATATATCCGTGAAAATAACATCAACCTACTTATGACTTAACAGAAACGATTCGACCATTTGAACGAAGGTTACTAAATTTGTCATTGTAGACCTACGTGGAACAAAGCCATATTGCGAATCTAAAAGAACTGGAGATAAATAGGACCAAATAACATTGTAAATTAACATTTCAAATACTTTAGAAAAATTACAAATTATTGAAGTTTGTCTGTAATTTACAATGTTTAATTTGTTCCCTTTTTTAAATACTGAGCAAATTCTTGTTTGCTTCCATAGTTCAGGAAAAATACAAGTTTCTAGTGAAATATTAAAAATTAAAGTCAAAGTTTCAACAAGTTCATTTAGACAATCTTTAATAAGAAGACCAGGTATTTTATCCAAGCCTGCAGTAACATTATTCTTTAGAAGTCGCATTTTTGCACATATGTAATTGTTCTTGTGTGAATAAAAAAACCATCTCCCATGAGAATATATTTCCTAAGAGGAAAAAATAATTGTTTTGAAGGCGATTTAAAAACTTTTGAGAAAAGATCTGCCAAAGCATAAATAATATCTTTAGGATCATATTTAGTTCATTATTGTTATTTTTCTATCCATTTATACAATTTATTATAAAACAAGTCAACAGTCACATCAATATCATTATTACCTTCAAGGAAAGTTAAATCTATATTCAATAAATCTAATTTAATACCAACTGTGGAACAACCTTTAAATTTATACTTTACGGTATTAATAAAAAAAACATAAAATTTTTTCTTTAACTACACATTTGGTGTTTATCATCTCGAAACAAATAGTCAGTGGAGGATGGTACATGTATACAGGTAGTAGGGGTAGTTCATTACTTGTAAGTTGTAACCAATAGTGAATCAAATTTGGGATATTAAAATCACCAACAATTATAAAAGGAAAAAATAAATTTATCAGATTTTACAAAACTGTTACGGAGTAGCGGATACAGCTCTTTACGAAACTGAGTTTTGTAAAATGTAAGGAATATTTTAGGATAAAGTACAGAAATTTCGTAGTTTATACTGAATATTTTAGAGTTTATCCTAAAATATTCTTTACATTTTACAAAACTCAGTTTCGTAAAGAGCTGTATCCGCTACTCCGTAACAGTTTTGTAAAAACTGCTAAATTTATTTTTTCCGTGTATAATTGACAGACCACGTTGTACATAAACAAGAAAGTGATTTAAAAAATTCTTCAAAATCAGATAAAGAAATACTAGGAGAAATATAAACTGCAATAAAAATAATAGAGTAAAAATCAACTTGAACAGATGGCAATATTGTAATAGGTCCAAAAACATAACGAGTCTTGACTGCAAGAAGAATACTTATCTATCCTCATCTATCCTATCAGTTCTATTATCTCTATAAACATTATAAATATCCGAATCAAATAACTTTAATATGTCATAATCGGAAATGTCAAGTGAAGATTTGAAAAAATCAATTTTAGTGTTCAGTCCTCTCACATTCTGATAATAAAGAATAAGATCATTAAAATAATCCAAATACTAAGCTGGTGCTTGTTTTTGTCTTTTACAAAAATTGTGAATAAAAATTTCGAAAATAGTTTAAATTTATATTTTTTGAAAATTTTGATATTTATTTAAAAAATAATTAACTAATTAATTTTTTTTTAATTTTCGAATCATTTTATAATTTTAAATACTAAAATTTGTCAACAAAATATTGAACATCCATAAACAAGAAACATTTAGATGAGATGAATTTCACCGGTTCCTTTCCTGAAATAGAATTTCTCGTATATTATACATTGTTGATGAAAAATAGTTATTGGCTTCTTTACTTCATCCAATTCTAATTAATAGTGACAGTTATCGGTTATTATGTACACAAGCAATCTTGGGTCAATAGTCTCGATAAAATAAAGATACTGATTTCAGTTTGTATCATTTTTCGATCAGAAAATAGTTGACATATTGCGCATTATTTTTGCAATGGAGAAAAAGGTTTCAGAAGTAAAATAAAATGGATGAAAGTACCAGGAGCCACACACAAACTATAAAACTGTGCCTATACCCCTTTTGAATATCCTTCGTTTCCTTTTCGGTACTGTTTGTATTTCCGCTGTAACTCTACACGCTAACGACCAATACTCCAATGTGAGTTTATGGTTGTAATGCAATCTTGCGTTATCAGAAGGCCACAACTGACCAATAAAGCCGACAAACGTGCGAATGCAGTGTAGATCTTATCAGTTTGTCCTCTCCTGTTTCCATTTGAAACCGATTTTGCGATAGGTGAGGAGGCGGCGCAGGAATTACCTCTCTAACTATAATCCAACCAACAGGCTAACCTATTCATCCGGTTCGACCGTGCATTGCTACGGGCAATGCATTTCAATACATCTTCCAATCCAACCCACCACTTCCACCACCACCATCAACCAGAATTCACCTACTCTAAACTCGATGCGGCTTAAGTGATTCCGGATTACCGTGTAAATTACTGTTTCATATTCATTACACAGAAGTTCTATTCAAGTTGACCAAAACTTACGCTATCAACCGTTTCAAGTATTATTTAAAAACATTTGTCCATTTTTTTTACTAATTACTTTCATCTAAATTTTCCAGCTAATGTCACAATCCCTTTTTAGCCAATCACTTTGAAATTTTACTGTTATACTCTTTAACAGCATGTGACTGTTAGAAATAAATGGTAATTTTTTCGACCACTGTTCTCATTAAATATTTTATAAATTGAGATGACATTTTGTACGAAAAAGTCTAAAATATAATAAAAGGTCATTGATGTGCAAGCGTTTTTAGCTTTAACAACAACCTTTAGGTACATACATCTTCAGGGGGACTCAAGTAAGGACACAAAAATGCTCTAACTATATTTGCGTTCGAAAGATAATGAATTTTAACCGTTTTGACAGTTTAACATTTAGCCTTAGTCTCCCTTAATTTAAAGAAATATTTTTGTCACAATATTGGATCCGCGAGAAAACATTTTTAGACAATCTCCCTTCAATAGAAGAAGGTAGGTAAGCCATGTTGTAGATTGTTTGCATGTTTAAAGATTTTTGTCCGCATATTGGATTCTCATTTTTTGACATTTTAAATTTTATATTAAATTTGAATATAGTGAAAACAAAAGTATGTTTTAGTCAAAAAAAAGTTGAGAAATTCTTGTCAGAAATCAGTAGTAATAATCTACTTTGGTCAGGCAATTAAGTAAATCTCTGTTTAAATTATAATGATCAACTATAATAGTTCTTATTATGTATGTTATCGTACATTTCTTAACAGATTGTTATAGAATTGTATTTCTTTAAAGAAAAATGACAAATCAGAGACATTTCTAGACTGCTTTGATTGTTGAGGTTTGCAATTTAGTAAAAACAGTTGAACGAATGACTTTGGTGGTGAAAAAGAAAAAGAAAAGTAAAGAATGAAGGACGAAACTGACAGAGAAACATGCCTAGAAGTAAACAAGACAGACTGCTCACTTTATATGCTAATTCGAAAAGAAGCAGAAGCGTGAAATACATTCACTTGTTAACCTCATGAACCTTTTTCCACTTTACATGACATTTTGTCCCGCGAAGTAGTAGTAAGCATTTTAAATGAAAATACTTGCGATTTCGAGTCAGAACAAAAGGGAAAAAAAGAAATTCGATATTTATCTCTCTGAATGTGAAGTTTTAAATATTTTAACTTGAAATTTTTCATGTTTATTATAAAAATATTGTTTCTACATAAAAACTTTGGTTTAGTGAACATTTTCAATAGCGATTTTTTTATTGTTTTAATGTTTTTTAATGAACATTGTTTCGCTTAATAGTTTTGCAAGGCGCATCTTTAATTTTTAATTTTTTTTTGGTTTACATTTTTTATGTGTTATAATAACTTTTTCAAACCTAAGTGTCCAAAGAAGAATTCTGATGCTTAGTTGAATCGATTTAATCGTTTGGTTCTCTGTAAACAGCTTATTACGAAAAGATACCCCATTTTGTCCTATCCTCCCCTATAATAGAGGAGACCGGAGCTTAATGGATCACTTTTCACTTTTTGTTGCTTAACTTCGTTATTCTTGCTTTAATAAAAACTTCATCATGTGGAAAACTTAGCCTAACATCTCAGCTTGAAGTGAACAATAAACAATGAAACTTGGTACAAACTTACAGTAGAAAAAGTTTACATTCTTTCTATTATTATTATTATTATTTATTATTGTTTTTAATTTTATATACTTGAAGCAATATATAATTTTCTGTATTAGCGGTATGATTTGGAGAGAGAGAGATGCAAATATTTGGAAATTCAATAACAAAGTACATGCGTTTTATTATTGTGTATCGAATAATTGTCCGGTTTAAATACCAAAGAATATTTCTCGATATTTAATGAATAATAAACTGGAAGAGACGAATTTTTAAAGCCAATAGGCAATTTATCGAGTATCCTAAAATTAAAAGTTAAATACATACATATAATTGATCCTACTGTTTTATTTAGTCAAATGTGTTCGTATTATTTAATATAATTTTCCTGTGAATTCAATTTGTGTTCAATATGGTTGAAATTAATTTATTCATTTTCAATTACTATGTAGACAGAATTATTATCCACTTTCTTCACAAAATAATTTTAAATTAATTTTCCAACATTTTTGATTGCATCAAAAAGAAATATTCTTGAAACTTAATTCTTAGGTGAGGCAACATTTTATCATATTTATGGGTATTTAGAGTATAAAAGACTTACTATTTCATAGTGAAATCACTAAGGTTTAAGATCTCATGAATTTTACTATGGGAACACGCGTCAGAATGTCATGGACATGACGAAAAAAGAAAAGTGGTACGAAGCATACCCATGGGGATGTCCGTTAGTTTATTTGCAAAATTGTCCTATAAATTGAATGAAAATATTGGTATTATTATAGGTATTAAAATATTAGTTTTTTTGTTTTTAAAGAGACTACTTTTCTTGGTCTTTATACCAATAACTTTTTAGGAGGTGAAAGTTTTTTTCTCTTTTCTAAAAATTATACCTTATCTTGCAATGTAAATGTTTCATGAGATCCTGAAATATGGAGGTTTAGGGCATTTTCTACAAAAAGAAGTAGAACACACGAATCTTGTCTAACTCTTTGCAACTTGGCGGGAATATAGTTTACATCGATTTTTTTAAAGTACGGCAATCTCTCTTCTCTAGATTTAGTAGCAAGTTATTCTAGTAGTAACAGCAGCAGCAGAATTCGCGCACAGGGGTGGTAACTCCATTAAATTCTTTGAGCGTAAAACTGTGTAATGCCATTAGGATAAAAAATATACAACCTCCCTCTCGAGGAAGAGAGAGAGAGAGAGTATCATTCGCTTTAGCCCATTTCAGCAAAAGGCCGCGTGTGTCCTATCTTTCTCTCTCTGTCTTTCCTTTTCTCTGGGTTTGTTTCGTTTTGGTCTCTCAGGAAGAGACTATTTTACATAGCAATGTTGTTGTTGCTCTAAAGTAAAGTTGGCAGCTCGAAAAACTTACGAGGTAGTTAAACAGATCTACCGTGGTCCAGGGTTAACTGCAGCTATATCACAGTTTTCTTTTTTCGTTTCTTAACCCCTCCTAACATTATTTTTCTTCAGCATCACTCTTCTTGCTTCGATATCTTGTAATCCTTGAATACCATAAAAGAATTTACAAAGTAGTTGTATATTTGTGATGTACTTTGCAGGAATCATCGTAATTTTTATGCAACAAGAATAGAAAGGTTTTTTGTGTATAAAATTTAAATTTTTTTAGTTTCTACATTCTATTTATGTTCTAAAAATGTTTCTTCTAGTATTTATAATTGTTTATATACTCTCTAAATCTGAAACAGCGATAAGTATACAACTGATTCCAATTAGCGTATACACTGAGAAAACATTATACTTAATTTAAATAAAAACATAATTTTAAGAGATTTTGTTTAGTTGAAATTAGTTTGTAAGTTTAATCTCAATATATAGAAAATATCTACTGCTTTGATTCAAAAATACTATTTGTTTGAATAAATATATTTAATTCAAACATATTTTCTGTTTCGATTTAAACAAAAATATGTTTGAAAATTTTGTGTTTAATTAAAACTTAAAAGTTGGATATAAACAATTTTAAATCAACCACATTTTATGTTTGAATAAAATATATAATTTCTTTAAATGAACCAAAAAATATGATTGAATTAAACTTAAATATGTTTGACTGTTTAGCAAAGATATTTTAAGTTTAATTTAAACAAAATATGTTTCAATCAAATATATCGTTTTCTCAGTGTATACGCTGCGAATTAGTGAAATTTCGCTAAAAAATCAGTGAAATTTCACTAATTAAGTAGCGTATATACGCTTTCTGGAATTAGTTGTATACTTATCGCTGTGAAATAGTGAAATTTTGCTTATTCAAATTTAGAGAGTATTACTGCAAAAACAGGAGTCTTAAAAGAATTTATTACAATAATCAAAATTTTTTTTATTTTGAGAATGTTTAACATTTTTATAACAAATTTGTTAGTCCGTAGTGATAAGTATTGATTGAAGTCAGACATGATTGTGAAATCATGTAATTTTATTCTTAAAAGAATAAGTAAGTAATATGTCAGTTTTAGTTATGAAATTCATATTAGACAAATGTAACTTTTTTATTCGTTATTAGGTAGTAGAAGAGAAAAATTATGTAACTTTTTTGAACTATCGGAGAAGGCAGTTTTATAAGGCAAGCTATTTTAAATTTTATTTGCGTAATATTTTAAACAATTTGTATTATTATGTTTTCTCTGAAGTAATTTTCATATTTATTCTTTAATCCTGTTCATTATTTTGTAAAAGTGTTGGACTTGAAGAAGAAACGTAAAATAAAAGAAAATCTCTCATAGAAAAATTCCGCTTTCTATACAATGAGAAACTAATTAACACTCGACAGCAAAATATAATTAAACTTCTTATCATAGAAAAGATTCTTTTCATATCCACGAAGCGCGACACGCATTTTTCAAGCAGAAAATGCAGAGCTTTAATCTATTAAAAATAAAAAGAAGAAAAAGAAAATACACAGCACACCCAGGAGTGTCGTTTGGTGCATCCGGTGGCTGAAGCTTCTCCATTAAAATGCTATAAATATTCTAATTTCATGGGCTTCCTCTGCACTGTGTAGCAGTTTTAAAAATCAACACCGTGATCCTTGTCATTTTAGCGAAGGGAAGAGGAAAAAAATAATTATACTGCCTAGGAATTTACGTGGAATACAGACATAATTTTTCTTTACTTCAATGGTTTTAAATTCATTGATTTTCGAAACTGACTTGAAAAAAATATGAAATCGCGCACGTGTAGTGTGTAGGAGATTGTAGAGACCGTGACATTGGGGCGACTTTGTTAAGGAGGGTTCGAAGAACGAAAGGGTTACATACAAGTGAAGAGTGAAAATGTACGAGCCGAGTGAGATAGACACAGAAAAGAGGGTTTGGAGACAAGCCATTGAGTTTTCAAGAGAGAACGTGATACGTGTGCGCAGAATTGATCGTACCTGTTTTTTACCTAATGATTTTTTCCTTTTCCCTCTCTAGTTATATTAACCCAACACTTTTTTTCTTTAAAGACGAAAAATTCTTTGTTTACAACGCATTATTTAAAATTCGTTTCTTCTTCCACATTGTTATTAACTAACAAAACCCTACGTGCAAATAAATTATTCAAATATTATTTTTAAATTAAATTTTATTGTAGGTACAATAATTATTATAAAAAAGATTTTTTTTATAAATATTTGTGTGAAAATATTGCTGCGTGATTAGTTTCAGTTAATAACTCTAAAAAAGATTGAATTTTGGAGAAATTACAAATGATTGAGAAATTCAAATATTTTCAAAACTTAAAAAATTCTTCGCAGAAATTCAATAATTTATTTAAAAAAAAATTTATTTTCAAAAAAATTTCTCGATTTAATAATTTTCAATATCTACCTATTATTTTGATAAAATTTCCAAAAGAATTCAATTACTTAAAAAAATCTTAATAACATTATACGCAAACATTTAATTATATTTTTAAAAATAATAATAATTTCACAAGAATTTAATTATATAAAATTTTTCATAAGTTTCTTCTTAATAATTCAATTATTTTCATAAATATTAAATTTTTTTACGGCGATACAATTATTTTCATTAATAATGGATTATTGTTTAATAATTCAATTATTTTCGTAAATCATTAGAAAGAACACAGAAAAAACGGGTGGTAATAATAAAGTTGGTTAGAGGGTAATAGTTGAAAAAGGTACAGGGTAATAAGTAAAATTCAGATGGGTATACGGTAAACAATAGACAAACTCGATTGTCATGTTACAATCGAGGTTATTGAAAAAATAAACATTTAAATAAAAAGTCGTTTTTATTGAAAAACAGAGCATAAGTGAAAAAGGATAAATAAAAAAGATATTTCCTTTTAGAGAAAGCAAAAGAGTCACATCGAGGGGAAATTTTAAAAGGAAGGAAAAGAAAAAAGATTATCAAATCAGGTAAAATAATAAAATGAGAAAAATGTGATTAATTTCTTTAATAAAGTATTTTTATATACTTCTATAATATATTACAATTTAATATAGTATTTTTTAAATTTAAAGAATTTATATAATTGAATAAAAAACCGTAGTTAATAAATTTATATTAAAATTAAATGTAATTAAATTAAATTCTTCGATTGTTTAAAACATGGGAATTGTCTACATAAGTATTGCTAAAGGCTGGAAACAATTTTTTTTCATGTCTTATTTATTTTTTTTAATAAATTTTTGATCCTTCAAACTATGGGAAGTGTGTATATAAGTATAGAGAAAGGCTGGAATAATTTTTTTTAATATTCTTAGTTTTTTCAACGAAAAATTCTTCAATTATTCAAACTATGGTAAGTGTCTATATAAGTATGGACAAAAGGATGGCGTAAATATTTCTGAAATTCTATATTTTTTTATAAAATTGTTGATCTTTTAAACAATGGGAAGTGTCTATATAAGTATAGTGAAAGGATGGAATTATTTTTTTAATATTCTTATTTTTCTCGTTTTTTTATGAAAAATTCTTTAACTATTTAAGCCATGGGAATCGTCTAAAAATATATGGGAGAAGGCTGGAATAAATAATATTGAAAATTCTTATTTTTTTGGATTAAATTGTTAAAATAAAAATAAAAGTATGAGAGAAGGCTATTTCTTTTTTTTTATAAAATTTTACTATTATAAAAAAACAAAAAAGAAATTTTTACTAGATTATCCACGTTAAAATATACATTTTAGATAAATATTTTGTTAATCTTTCAAACCATGGGAAATATCTATAAAAGTATGGGAGAAAGCTAAAATAAATATTATTCGAATTTTTGAGTTATTTTATGAAAAAATTCTTTTATTTTTAAAACATGAAAAGTGTCTATAAAAATATGGGAAAAGGCTAACAAAATTTTATGAATTACATTTTTTTAGAAAACTAAATATTTGTTTTAAAAAAAATTAATAATTTCTGTTTGTAAATTACTTTTTATGTTTTTATTTATTTATTTTAAATAAACGGGTTTACAAAGTTTACCCTTAATTAAAAAGAAAAGAATATAAAAATAAAAACCACACCGGAAAGAATTTTAAATAAAATTATTTAAAAAATTTTCGTCATTTGTATCTTTAATAGCGATTATCAACAAAATTCTTTTCTTATGTAAATAAAAAAAATTTAATTTGAAAGATTTTTAATTTTATTTTATTTTATATTAACTGAAAATTGTTAATAAGCATTTTTTTCAGATATTAATAGAATTAAAAATATACGCGCCCACTTTTTTAGCTAGTTACTAATACTTTGAAGTATCTAACAAATAAAATTGAATCAAGAACAATCGTATTTTTTTATTATATTTCTGACGTTACTAACTTCATATTAATTTATACGTCAAGTATATGTTTTCAATCTATGAAAGTAAAATATCTCTTTAAATTATGTATATTCTGGTTAAATGGATAAATCATAATTCTGTCACAGTTTTGAAAGAAACAGACGAATATGCATCCAAGAAAATTGGCGAAATAATAAATGTATTATACGGAAAGGAATCACATGAAGGAAAAATCCTGTGTCGAAACGGTAAATTAAATAATTAAAAATTTGTTTTTGAAAAATTATCGTAAAAAATCAAATACTTTTTAATATGAAATAAATAAAATCAGACTTTAATCAAAGAATGAAAAATTCAGAAGCATTTTAATTTTTTCAACGACAATATAGTATATAAATGATAAATAAAGAACCTAACCTTACATGAATATATATTAATAATTGCATTTTAAGAATCTTAGAAAACAAATTTATTCTATTTAATTAAGGTGAAGTGTTAAAATAACATCAGAATTAATTAAAATAATCTACAACAGTTTAATCCCTCTAGGATTAAATTAACACCCGAAAGGATTAAAATACTTTATTTTTGTGTTATTTTTAATATAAATGAAATTTGACTTTAAATAAAACACCAAAGTCAACGATTAATCAAAATTCAACGAATTAAATTTTCTCAAGGAGAAAGGAAAGTTAGTAAGTTAGTTACTAATAATTTAATTACTAACTTACTAACTAATTTAGTAACATAGTTATAATATTCAATTGTGTGCAAAAATTTGGTAAAATATTAATTAAAATTTTACAAAATGTGATTTAAAAAATTTGTTGATAACATTTTTCATGAGAATTTAATTTCAAGACACATGAAATTAATAAATTATTTATTTTTGTAGTCAAAAATTTTAATTCTCATAGAATTTCCCGCGTGGCAATGAAAGTTCAAGCGAAATCCGGCAAAATACGGGAAAAGTCGGCAAAGTATTGGAGAATGAAAAAAATGTTTTTTTAAAATATTTTCTTTGTAAATTAAAAATCTCTATTCCTAGAGTTTGGCAAAATTCGGGAAAATTCGGCAAATATTACAGAAAGAAAATTTTTTTTTTAATTTATTTTTTTTTGAAAATTAAAAATCTTAATTTCTGGAGTTAGACAAAGTGCGGGAAAAATCGGAAAAGTATGTGAGAATGAAAAAAATGGTTGTTTTAATATTTTCTTTGAAAATTAAAAATATCAATTTCAGGAGTTTGGCAAAGTACGGGAAAAATCGGAAAAGTATGAGAGAATGATAAAAATGTTTTTTTTTAAATATTTTCTTTGAAAACTAAAAATCTCAATTTCTAGAGTTTGGAAAAATACGGGAAATATTGGCAAAAAAATAATTATAAAAATAAGAATTACGAAAAAAAAATAATAAATTGTTTATTCTCCTATACTTTGCCGACTTTACCCGTACTTTGACAAACTTTAGAAATTGAGGTTTTAAATCTTCAAAGAAAATATTTAAAAAAAAATTTTTTTTTCATTCTCCCATACCAATTTTTTGTTGCTGTACTTTTCCTAAGTTTTCGCCAAAAAAATTATGTAGAATTAATTCTTTATAAAAGTTTAATAGGATTTTTATTAAAATTATTTTGTTTTTATTTTCAATATATATTTAATTCCACAATTTCCGAATAATTGAAATTTTGTAAATGTGAATTGTAAACGAATAAATTTGAAAATTCTCATAAAACTCATCGCAGTGTAGTAATTATATTCATGCAAGTTTTAATAAAATTTGACAAAAATAATTCAATTGTTTAGAAATTTGTTACTTAAATTCTTGATGAGAATTGAATTTTGAGAAACATTCAATTATTCAATAAATTATTTACTTTTGCTTTTAAATAATTAAACTCTTGTAGAATTTTTTAATAACAAATGATTTTGATTTTATAAAAATGAATTTCAGTTAAAATTTTAGATTATAATTGAATATTTAAAGCAATATAGCGTGAATTTTTAGAAATAAATGATTTTTGAAATTAATTTTTTTGAAAAAGTTTAATTGAAATTTCTTCTATATTATTTAAAGTTTTTATTTTCTAATATGCTTTTAATTAAAGAATTTAGAAATAATTCAAATTTTGTGAAATTGAATATTGTAAATAAATAAATTTGAAAATTGACACAGAACTTTTTCGAAAGTTATTAACAATAATTAATATAAGGTAAAATTGTAGATAAAAATTTTTGAAAAAAATAATTGAATTGAAATAATGAAAATATTTTTCAAGAAGTATAATATTCCTATAATATAAAATAATTATTTTATTACTTGGTTATCTTTAATTATTATAAAACTTGAAGAAATCGATCACTCCGAGTCGAAAACTTGGAGTTATCGATATCTTGATGTTTTATAGTTATAAAAAATTTATTGAACTAAAATTTCATTCGTTGTAAAAAATAACACCAAAATTGATTTTGCTCAATTTTAAATTGTTGTTAAGTAAATAAATAAAATAGTAAATAAGTAAATAAATAAATAAATAAATAATAATAAATAAATAAATAAAAATAAATAAGTAAATAAATAATAAAAAATTACATTTTTACTTTTTAGAGAGTAAAGCATTTTTAACCAAATTAAGAGTAAACAGTAATGGAGAAATAGATACAAGAGCGAAGGAAATTAAGAAAATTAAGAAAATTGAAAAATCAGATGGTCAGAATAAACAAAAGCAAATTATCGTAAAGTCGGATGAAGTGGTTCTAACAAAAGTAAAAATAGTACCCTCTCTGAATGAAAATGAAAATAATGAAGTCCCATGCATAGGTACAAATATTTAAACTTTTATTAAAGAAAATAATGAAAAATAAAAATTAAATAATAATAATAATAATAATAGCAGACAATGATGAGCTAAGCCTTTCAAAACCTGAAACTTCGGTCATGGCAAAGAAGAGACCCTTTGAGACTGAAGGAGATCAAATTCTTGGTAAGAATAAAAAAAAGTAATTTACAGAAAATATATTATAAAAAATATATATTTTTTCATAGAGAAGAAATTGAAGATTGATGATAAAGATTGTACCGATCAAGAAAATGCATCTTCTGCTGAAGTTAAATACCAATCATTATTTAAAAATTTAGGTAATAATAATTAATTATTATTTTTAAATTTTGTTTATATTTAATAAACAAATTATTTTTTTATCTTCTTTTAAGTGATAACATCAGACATGGCAACATTGTTCGAAAGAATGGCAGAAATGGTGAGAAAAGAAGCAAATCTTCCTGCGAGTTCAGAAATTCAAACGAATGAAAGGAAAAACATTGAGTGTGATCAAAAAATCCAACTGGTGGAAGCATTGCCAGTTTACGTAGAAGCCTCAAAATTAGTTCTAATGGACAAATTCAAAAATAACGCCAATAATCTTGCTCGTGCTCTATTAATAGAATTAGTAGGAAAAAAATCATTAGAAACAATGTGTGCCCTGGGACAAGGAGTTAATAAAAAAGGAATTCCCGAAAATATTCGAGAAGCAATTTTTCGTAAGTAATGGAAAAATTAATTAAAAAAAAAAAAATTGAACGGGTCAGAAAATATTATTACAGTAACGATTACCCTTTACTTTATAGTTTACGTGTCGAATACAGTGCCAGGAGGATTTGAGCGATCAAAATTTACAAAATTAATAAACAACACATGCGGGACATTAAGAAGCTTAACGAAAAATAAGTCAAATGTAAACAAGAATAGATCCAAAAAAAATAAAAAAGATAAGAAAGTAAAAGAGAGTGAAACAGAAGAAGAAGAAGAAGAAGATAATGATGATGATGATAGAAACAGTGAAGGAAAAGAAGAGAATGACAACAAAGAAGAAGATAATGATGATGATAGAAGCAGTGAAGGAAAAGAAGAGAGTGACAACGAAGAAGAAGAAGATAATGATGATGATAGAAGCAGTGAAGGAAAAGAAGAGAGTGACAACGAAGAAAAAGATAATGATGATGATAAAAAAGAGTAAAGAAAAAAGTAAAAAAAAGGGATACAGATGATAGTGAAGAAGTGTTAAAATTATTTACCAAATTATCTTTCATAATTTAAATTAATTTTTTAAATTAATTTTTTTTTCATTTAATTTTTTTAGATAATTAAAATATTTGAAAATATTTATTTATAATACAAATTACGTTACTTAGAACTTAGAAGATAAATTATGTTTTCACTAAAATTTAAAAAATACAACTTACTGTAGCTTTTTTCATTACTTTACTATTTTTTTAATAAAAAATTTGGAAAACATTAATTCTAACCTTCTACAATACTTTGTTGATAGACTATTCTTATACTTCTGGAAAAAAATGTTGAAAACCTTATGAAGAACATTAATGCACATCATTCTAGCCTTCTCAAATACGTTGCTACATTCTTACCACACTTCGCGAATTAAGAAAAAAATGTTGGAAAACTTGAAAATTTTTAAATAAATTAATTTTAACCTTCGACAGACAACAATATACATTTTGCCAGACAACAATATACATTAGATAAAATGAAAGGGAACTAACTAATTAAAAACTTATTATTTATTTGCTAGAAAATCCATTGTTATCCCATTTTCAAACTTTACTTAATTTTTTGGAAAAATTGTCAGGTACATATCCATTAAAATAGATACAAATATTAGACAAGTGCGACTTGCACTCGCATTAAATTCGGGGGTTCCATACACAAAATTAAACACCATTTTTTATATTTTCCCTTTCAGAAAAATTAATCTGACAAAAGCCCAAAAATGTAGACACTCTCTAAATCTGAATCAGCGAAATTTCACTGATTCTCAGCGATAAGTATGCCACTAATTTTAATCAGCGTATAAGCGCTAATTAATCAGTGAAATTTCACTAATTCACAGTGCATATACGCTAATTGAAATACTGACACATTTATTACTGATTCAGATTTAGAGAGCACTAAAGAAAAAGTATGGGAAGAGTCTATTAGAGTATGGGATGCGGCTAAAATAATTCTTTACTAAATATTTCTTTTTTTATTAAACTTTTATTAATTATTCAAAGTGTGGGAAGAGTCTGTCAGAGTATTGAAGGCGGCTAAAATACATCTTTTCGAAATATTTTACTTTTCTATTGAATTTTATTGATTAATCTTTCGAAACTTTAGATGATAAATCAATAAAATTCAATAGAAAAGCAAAATATTTCGAAGAGATGTATTTTAGCCGCCTTCAATACTACCCGCGTGGAAAACGAACTATGGGCGAAAGCTAGTAAACCATGGCAAAAACATGGGTACCGATTTTTGCCATAATTGATAAGCTTTTAGCCATGTTTTAAGTATGGGCAAAAAGCAAGCGAATCATTGCTTATGAGCGTTTCCCATGGCAAAAATGCAAATTTTTTTCCTCAAAAAAAGAAAAATACGACTTTTTTGATATCATATTTTGCCCATAGTTTTGCCATAGTTCAAAATTGCAATTTTATTAAGAAAAATAAGAAGTTTCAAAAATATTGTTCCAAGCCTTCTTCCATACTTTGCTAGACAGTTCCTAATTTTGGAATATTATGAAATTAGTCAAGAAAAATAAGAAGTTTCAAAAATATTGTTCCAAGCCTTCTTCCATACTTTGGTAGACAGTTACTATCTTCTAGAAAATTATCAATTTTATTAAGAAACATAAGAAGTTTCAAAAATATTGTTCCAAGCCTTCTTCCATACTTTGTTAGACAGTTACTATGTTTTGGAATATTATGAATTTAGTCAAGAAAAATAAGAAGTTTCAAAAATATTGATCCAAGCCTTCTTCCATACTTTGTTAGACAGTTCCTAATTTTGGAATATTATGAAATTAGTCAAGAAAAATAAGAAGTTTCAAAAATATTGTTCCAAGCCTTCTTCCATACTTTGCTAGACAGTTCCTTTTTTTAGAATATTATGAATTTAGTCAAGAAAAATAAGAAGTTTCAAAAATATTGATCCAAGCCTTCTCCCCTACTTTGCTAGACAGTTACCATCTTCTAGAAAATTATCAATTTTATTAAGAAAAATAAGAAGTTTCAAAAATATTGTTCTAAGCCTTCTTCCATACTTTGCTAGACAGTTTCTATGTTTTGGAATCTTATGAATTTAGTCAAGAAAAATAAGAAGTTTCAAAAATATTGATCCAAGCCTTCTTCCATACTTTGTTAGACAGTTACTATCTTCTAGAAAATTATCAATTTTATTAAGAAAAATAAGAAGTTTCAAAAATATTGTTCCAAGCCTTCTTCCATACTTTGTTAGACAGTTCCTAATTTTGGAATATTATGAAATTAGTCAAGAAAAATAAGAAGTTTCAAAAATATTGTTCCAAGCCTTCTTCCATACTTTGCTAGACAGTTCCTTTTTTTAGAATATTATGAATTTAGTCAAGAAAAATAAGAAGTTTCAAAAATATTGATCCAAGCCTTCTCCCCTACTTTGCTAGACAGTTACCATCTTCTAGAAAATTATCAATTTTATTAAGAAAAATAAGAAGTTTCAAAAATATTGTTCTAAGCCTTCTTCCATACTTTGCTAGACAGTTTCTATGTTTTGGAATCTTATGAATTTAGTCAAGAAAAATAAGAAGTTTCAAAAATATTGATCCAAGCCTTCTTCCATACTTTGTTAGACAGTTACTATCTTCTAGAAAATTATCAATTTTATTAAGAAAAATAAGCAGTTTCAAAAATATTGTTCCAAGCCTTCTTCCATACTTTGTTAGACAGTTACTATGTTTTGGAATATTATGAATTTAGTCAAGAAAAATAAAAAGTTTCAAAAATATTGATCCAAGCCTTCTTCCATACTTTGTTAGACAGTTCCTAATTTTGGAATATTATGAAATTAGTCAAGAAAAATAAGAAGTTTCAAAAATATTGATCCAAGCCTTCTTCCATACTTTGCTAGACAGTTACCATCTTCTAGAAAATTATCAATTTCATTAAGAAAAATAAGAAATTTTCAAAAATATTGATCCAAGCCTTCTCTCCTACTTTGCTAGACAGTTCCTATGTTTTGGAATATTATGAATTTTTTCGAAAAAAATAAGAAATTTCAAAAATATCGTTCCAAGCCTTCTTCCATACTTTGCTAGACAGTTTCTATGTTTTGGAATATTATGAATTTAGTCAAGAAAAATAAGAAGTTTCAAAAATATTGATCCAAGCCTTCTTCCATACTTTGTTAGACAGTTACTATCTGCTAGAAAATTATCAATTTTATTAAGAAAAATAAGAAGTTTCAAAAATATTGTTTCAAGCCTTCTTCCATACTTTGTTAAACAGTTACTATCTTCTAGAAAATTATCAATTTTATTAAGAAAAATAAGAAGTTTTAAAAATATTGTTCCAAGCCTTCTTCCATACTTTGCTAGACAGTTTCTATGTTTTGGAATATTATGAATTTAGTCAAGAAAAATAAGAAGTTTCAAAAATATTGATCCAAGCCTTCTTCCATACTTTGCTAGACAGTTTCTATGTTTTGGAATATTATGAAATTAGTCAAGAAAAATAAGAAGTTTCAAAAATATTGATCCAAGCCTTCTTCCATACTTTGTTAGACAGTTACTATCTGCTAGAAAATTATCAATTTTATTAAGAAAAATAAGAAGTTTCAAAAATATTGATCCAAGCCTTCTTCCATACTTTGCTAGACAGTTTCTATGTTTTGGAATCTTATGAATTTAGTCAAGAAAAATAAGAAGTTTCAAAAATATTGATCCAAGCCTTCTTCCATACTTTGTTAGACAGTTACTATCTTCTAGAAAATTATCAATTTTATTAAGAAAAATAAGCAGTTTCAAAAATATTGTTCCAAGCCTTCTTCCATACTTTGTTAGACAGTTACTATGTTTTGGAATATTATGAATTTAGTCAAGAAAAATAAAAAGTTTCAAAAATATTGATCCAAGCCTTCTTCCATACTTTGTTAGACAGTTCCTAATTTTGGAATATTATGAAATTAGTCAAGAAAAATAAGAAGTTTCAAAAATATTGATCCAAGCCTTCTTCCATACTTTGCTAGACAGTTACCATCTTCTAGAAAATTATCAATTTCATTAAGAAAAATAAGAAATTTTCAAAAATATTGATCCAAGCCTTCTCCCCTACTTTGCTAGACAGTTCCTATGTTTTGGAATATTATGAATTTTTTCGAAAAAAATAAGAAATTTCAAAAATATCGTTCCAAGCCTTCTTCCATACTTTGCTAGACAGTTTCTATGTTTTGGAATATTATGAATTTAGTCAAGAAAAATAAGAAGTTTCAAAAATATTGATCCAAGCCTTCTTCCATACTTTGCTAGACAGTTACTATCTGCTAGAAAATTATCAATTTTATTAAGAAAAATAAGAAGTTTCAAAAATATTGTTTCAAGCCTTCTTCCATACTTTGTTAGACAGTTACTATCTTCTAGAAAATTATCAATTTTATTAAGAAAAATAAGAAGTTTTAAAAATATTGTTCCAAGCCTTCTTCCATACTTTGCTAGACAGTTTCTATGTTTTGGAATATTATGAATTTAGTCAAGAAAAATAAGAAGTTTCAAAAATATTGATCCAAGCCTTCTTCCATACTTTGCTAGACAGTTTCTATGTTTTGGAATATTATGAAATTAGTCAAGAAAAATAAGAAGTTTCAAAAATATTGATCCAAGCCTTCTTCCATACTTTGTTAGACAGTTCCTAATTTTGGAATATTATGAAATTAGTCAAGAAAAATAAGAAGTTTCAAAAATATTGTTCCAAGCCTTCTTCCATACTTTGCTAGACAGTTTCTATGTTTTGGAATATTATGAATTTAGTCAAGAAAAATAAGAAGTTTCAAAAATATTGATCCAAGCCTTCTTCCATACTTTGCTAGACAGTTACTATCTGCTAGAAAATTATCAATTTTATTAAGAAAAATAAGAAGTTTCAAAAATATTGTTTCAAGCCTTCTTCCATACTTTGTTAAACAGTTACTATCTTCTAGAAAATTATCAATTTTATTAAGAAAAATAAGAAGTTTCAAAAATATTGTTCCAAGCCTTCTTCCATACTTTGCTAGACAGTTTCTATGTTTTGGAATATTATGAATTTAGTCAAGAAAAATAAGAAGTTTCAAAAATATTGATCCAAGCCTTCTCCCCTACTTTGCTAGACAGTTACCATCTTCTAGAAAATTATCAATTTTATTAAGAAAAATAAGAAGTTTCAAAAATATTGTTCCAAGCCTTCTTCCATACTTTGCTAGACAGTTCCTAATTTTGGAATATTATGAAATTAGTCAAGAAAAATAAGAAGTTTCAAAAATATTGTTTCAAGCCTTCTTCCATACTTTGTTAGACAGTTACTATCTTCTAGAAAATTATCAATTTTATTAAGAAAAATAAGAAGTTTTAAAAATATTGTTCCAAGCCTTCTTCCATACTTTGCTAGACAGTTTCTATGTTTTGGAATATTATGAATTTAGTCAAGAAAAATAAAAAGTTTCAAAAATATTGATCCAAGCCTTCTTCCATACTTTGTTAGACAGTTCCTAATTTTGGAATATTATGAAATTAGTCAAGAAAAATAAGAAGTTTCAAAAATATTGATCCAAGCCTTCTTCCATACTTTGCTAGACAGTTACCATCTTCTAGAAAATTATCAATTTCATTAAGAAAAATAAGAAATTTTCAAAAATATTGATCCAAGCCTTCTCTCCTACTTTGCTAGACAGTTCCTATGTTTTGGAATATTATGAATTTTTTCGAAAAAAATAAGAAATTTCAAAAATATTGATCCAAGCCTTCTTCCATACTTTGCTAGACAGTTTCTATGTTTTGGAATATTATGAATTTAGTCAAGAAAAATAAGAAGTTTCAAAAATATTGATCCAAGCCTTCTTCCATACTTTGCTAGACAGTTACCATCTTCTAGAAAATTATCAATTTCATTAAGAAAAATAAGAAATTTTCAAAAATATTGATCCAAGCCTTCTCTCCTACTTTGCTAGACAGTTCCTATGTTTTGGAATATTATGAATTTTTTCGAAAAAAATAAGAAATTTCAAAAATATTGATCCAAGCCTTCTTCCATACTTTGCTAGACAGTTTCTATGTTTTGGAATATTATGAATTTAGTCAAGAAAAATAAGAAGTTTCAAAAATATTGATCCAAGCCTTCTTCCATACTTTGTTAGACAGTTACTATCTTCTAGAAAATTATCAATTTTATTAAGAAAAATAAGAAGTTTCAAAAATATTGTTCCAAGCCTTCTTCCATACTTTGTTAGACAGTTACTATGTTTTGGAATATTATGAAATTAGTCAAGAAAAATAAAAAGTTTCAAAAATATTGATCCAAGCCTTCTTCCATACTTTGTTAGACAGTTCCTAATTTTGGAATATTATGAAATTAGTCAAGAAAAATAAGAAGTTTCAAAAATATTGTTCCAAGCCTTCTTCCATACTTTGCTAGACAGTTTCTATGTTTTGGAATATTATGAATTTAGTCAAGAAAAATAAGAAGTTTCAAAAATATTGATCCAAGCCTTCTTCCATACTTTGCTAGACAGTTACTATCTTCTAGAAAATTATCAATTTTATTAAGAAAAATAAGAAGTTTCAAAAATATTGTTTCAAGCCTTCTTCCATACTTTGTTAAACAGTTACTATCTTCTAGAAAATTATCAATTTTATTAAGAAAAATAAGAAGTTTCAAAAATATTGTTCCAAGCCTTCTTCCATACTTTGCTAGACAGTTTCTATGTTTTGGAATATTATGAATTTAGTCAAGAAAAATAAGAAGTTTCAAAAATATTGATCCAAGCCTTCTCCCCTACTTTGCTAGACAGTTACCATCTTCTAGAAAATTATCAATTTTATTAAGAAAAATAAGAAGTTTCAAAAATATTGTTCCAAGCCTTCTTCCATACTTTGCTAGACAGTTCCTAATTTTGGAATATTATGAAATTAGTCAAGAAAAATAAGAAGTTTCAAAAATATTGATCCAAGCCTTCTTCCATACTTTGTTAGACAGTTACTATCTTCTAGAAAATTATCAATTTTATTAAGAAAAATAAGAAGTTTCAAAAATATTGTTCCAAGCCTTCTTCCATACTTTGCTAGACAGTTTCTATGTTTTGGAATATTATGAATTTAGTCAAGAAAAATAAGAAGTTTCAAAAATATTGATCCAAGCCTTCTTCCATACTTTGCTAGACAGTTTCTATGTTTTGGAATATTATGAATTTAGTCAAGAAAAATAAGAAGTTTCAAAAATATTGATCCAAGCCTTCTTCCATACTTTGCTAGACAGTTTCTATGTTTTGGAATATTATGAATTTAGTCAAGAAAAATAAGAAGTTTCAAAAATATTGATCCAAGCCTTCTTCCATACTTTGTTAGACAGTTCCTAATTTTGGAATATTATGAAATTAGTCAAGAAAAATAAGCAGTTTCAAAAATATTGTTCCAAGCCTTCTTCCATACTTTGCTAGACAGTTTCTATGTTTTGGAATATTATGAATTTAGTCAAGAAAAATAAGCAGTTTCAAAAATATTGATCCAATCCGTCTCCCCTAATTTGCTAGACAGTTTCTATGTTTTGGAATATTATGAATTTTGTCAAGAAAAATAAGAAATTTCATAAATATGGTTCCTAGCCTTTTTCAATACTTTGCAAGACGCATTTGCCATGTTCTAGAAGATTATTAATTTTATCAAAAAAATATGAAATTTCAAAATTAGTTATTGTATTTTAAAAAACTAAGAATTAAAAAATATTGATTCAAGCCTTCTTACTTATATAAATACTTCCCATGGTTTTAAAAATGTAAAAATTTTATATTTAATTAATATTTAAATTGTATAATTATAATAATTGAATTAAAAATTAATTGTAATTTTCTTATTATTATCAACTTTATATTATTTAATTTAATAACTATTTTTTTTAAATTTCTTTTTAAAAGTTAATATTTGGATAATTTTTAATTTTGTATCGTTATTAATTATTAATTAATATTGTGTCATTGTAACAATTTTTAATAGTTATATATTGTATTGAATTTTTTTTTAAAATTAATTATATAATATTTTAATATTAAGGAAATATTTAAATTATAAAAAAAAATATTTTTTTAATTTTTATTTTTATCATTTTATTATTTTACCTGGTTTGATAATCTTTTTTCTTTTCCTTCCTTTTAAAATTCCCCCTCGATGTGACTCTTATGCTTTCTCTAAAAGGAAATATCTTTTTTATTTATCCTTTTTCACTTATGCTCAGTATTTAAATAAAAACGACTTTTTATTTAAATATTTATTTTTTCACTAACCTCTATTGTGACATTACAATCGAGTTTGTCTATTGTTTACCGTATACCCATCTGAATTTTACTTATTACCCTGTACCTTTTTCAACTATTACCCTCTAACCAACTTTATTATTACCACCCGTTTTTTCTGTGAAGACATTTGGACCTCTAAATGTTCGAATTTTAGAAATTTCTAAATTGCGTACATTTTGAACGTCATAAAAATGACCACGTTAATGTCTTAAACGAAGACTAAAATTCGTAAGAAGAATTCAATTATTTAAAAATTTGTTAATAATGACAATTATATTTTAATTTTACATACTTAAGTTAAAGTCATCCGGGAAAAATAATGATTTCGTTATCGACGTCTCATTTAAAAAGAAAAGAATATTTTAAGTCGGGAATTTTTGGTAAAATGATAATTGTATCATTTTTAAGAAATTATTCAATAAAATAGTTTAAAAACCCATATTGTTTATAATATAAAATAAATATAGAAATATATAAAACAAAAAATTAAAAACATATTTTTAGACAAATCACCGATATGTTTACACTTTTTACAGTAGGGAAGACTGGGGCGTAATGGATCACTTGAATTTATTCAAAAGTGGTAAATCAGATTAATTTCGGTTTTTGATCAAAATAATGTACTTGGTACACTATAAGTTTGTGCCAAGTACAAACTTTTATAAAAAAAATAACTGGAGAATAGATTTTTTAACGAAATGAATTTTGCATTTCGCTACAACTTTTTAAAATTTGAAAATTGCATGAAAATGTTTAAAGTTTAAATTAAATATGTTCCATTTTCAATATTCTTTGTTATAAATATACAATAAAAACCAAAATTGTCAATGCAGTAATAATATTTGATGATCTAAATTATAATTTCATTGATGATCCATTACGCCCCGGCCCCAGGCGAAATTCCAAGGTCCAAGGGACCCGGCTCGACTCCGTGGAAGGTTAATTAAAAATTTGAATAAGACTAACTAAGACTTTGAGTGAGGGTTTTACAAAGACTTGGACTTTTACCGTGACCCAAGGCGCCATTTCTCCCAATAATTTTTTTATATGAATTGTAATAAATTTATAAATGTAATGTAATTTTATATTTATTAATTATATTATTAAAATAAAAATTATTTTGACACCAGGTAAAAAAGGAGAAATTTGTGAAATCTGCGAAGGGGAGATATAATGAATGAATTTTAGTACCTAGAAGTGCGACGGTTTTAGAATCTAGCTTTGAATTTCCATTTCGATATCTGCCACTAGTCACGCCGGAGAACAAGACGAATAACGTTTTGCGGTCTCGTTGGCAGGAAACGACAGCACACGACGTGTGTATATATATATATATATATAGAGGGGGTTCAAAAGCTAAACCGGTGACAGTTACAATATTCGCCTCTCTCTCACTCTCTCTCTCTCATTTTGCGTTCATGGGTTGGAAACCGGATCTTCACAATGCACTCGAGGATGGACACTGGTGACCTCTATTAAAGCCTGTGGCGGTACCAGGTAGCCACTGGCGTTCCTCGATGCGGTAGTTGCCTTGGCCATACGATATATGATTGTGCAACGCGCGGTTCTGAACACGAGAGGAGAGTGAACTCACTGATAGAGGAACGTGAGAGTCGAGAGAGATGATCAAAGGCTCTCTCTGCATGTCAAATGAAGGCCTCACCTCTCAGTTACAGTGATGGCTGACCAACTCAGATCATCTACCATCACCATTATATATCTTTAGTCAACCCTTCTGTTTCTATCCACTATCCTGTCATTTTGCTTTCTCTTCATTCCTTCCCCTCACGTTCTCTCTCTCTCTCTCTCTCTCTCTCTCTCTCTCTCTATCTCTCTTGCAATCAATGACAGAAAACCGCACGTCTTACCGCTGCTCGTAATTCCTTCTCTAGGGCATAATTCAATTTTCTCTATTGTAGATACACAACTTCAAGCTCTGCTTTAATCAAAATGTGCATTGTACTGCTTTTAGAATATTTAACAAACCTAATATTCTTTAGAGGAAAATTACTTTTTTCTTCACTTTTAATTGACAGTATCTTTAGTTATTATTATTAAACTATTAAATTTAAAAGATAGTTATTATTGAATATTTTGGATTTAACAGCATGTGATTGTTAGAATTTCAATTTAAAAATAAATAAGGTAAATGTACATATTTCCGTGCTAGAACCTAATTCCGTGCTATTTTTTTATTAATTAAAATAAGGAATTGATAAAATATTTTAGCAAGTGGAAAATTGTAGAATAAATTTTCCTATTTAGTAGATTAATATTATGGGTTTTATTTTACTAAAATATTTTATTAATTTTTTATATTAATTAATATTAAATGATAGAACGGAATTATGTTCTAGCACGGAAATATGTACATTTACCTTAATAAAACTTTTTAAAATCGGTAAAGACGAGAGAAATATTGATTATACTCTTTAAATCTAAATTAGTAGTTTCCTACTAATGAAATAGTGCGAATTCGTTTACCAAATGAATTAATAACAGTTTTTACTAATCTTTAGTACTTTTTTAATAATTGATTGTAGAAAACTACTAATTCAATTGTAAGTTGGCTTAACAATTTGAAATAGTAAAAAATACGACTTACTAATTGAAATAGTAGTTTTCTACTAACAATTAGTAAAAAAAAATACTAAAGTTTAGTAAAAACTGTTACTTATTAATTTTCATTTATTAGTGGAAAACTACTAATTCAGATTTACACTGAGAAAAAATTATACTTAATTTAAATAGAAAAATAATTTTAAAAGATTTGGTTTAGTTGAAATTAGTTTGTAAGTTTAATCCCAATATATAGAAAAAATCTGCTACTTTGATTCAAAAATATTATTTGTTTGAATAATTATATTTAATTCAAACATATTTTTAGTTTTAATTTAAACAAAAAATATGTTTAAAAATTTTATATTTTATTCAAACTTAAAAGTTGGTTATAAACAATTTTAAATCAACCACATTTTATGTTTGAATAAAATATATAATTTCTTTAAATGAACCAAAAAATATGTTTCAATTAAACTTAAATATGTTTGACTGTATAGCAAAGATATTTTAAGTTTGATTCAAACAAAATATGTTTAAATCAAATATATCGTTTTTTCGGTGTAGAGAGTAAAAGTGACTGAGACAGGTGATAATTTTAAATTAATCTGTAATAATTAATTTTAAAAATATAAAAATTTTTAAACATCACTGCCCTTCTTTTTTATGTTTTAGACTTTCTTACAAAACTTTTACCTCAATTTATTGAATATTTAAAGAGAAAAGTGGTCGAAAAATTAGCATTGAGAACCTAATAATCACATGCTGTTAATAAAGACTTAAACTTTAATCATCTTTAACAGTAATTGATTCTCTCTCTGTATTTTTACTTAAAATATGATAAACATAATCTACAATTTTTTTGCTTCTTAGGTGCTATATTTGTGAGTGCGTCACATTTCAATTAATTAACTATAATAATCGTGGCATTTTTGTTTCATTCCACATCTGAAGTTAGTCTTTCGTGCATACTTATGTTCTTCGCTAAATTTTTATAAATTTTCTGATTCTTTTTTTGCAAAAAAAGGTTAAAACTAGAAGCATCAAACATTCAATCAAAATTTAAAATATATCATACAAAGGGCATCTAGCCTAATTATAATGTTAATAAGGCCGTTTCATGGCTCCGTACACTAACGAAATTTTGATTTTACTTATACTTTGTAATTTGATAGAGAGAAATGTTTTTTTAAATTCTTACTGCACTATTCTTACGCGTGTCACCAGCAACAACGTCAACAGATTACACATAGCTCTAATTTAAATAATGAATTATTTATATTTTTGTCTAATTACACAATATTTTTAAATAAAATTATTTATATTTACATAAATAATAATAATTTTTTACATTTTTCAACCACTATATGTTTTTAATTTTGCAAATATAACAACTCCAGTTTAGGATGGTAAAATTGTATCGATTATTGTCTAAAAGTGCTAAAACCCAATGTCCATATAATATTTTTATAACAATAAGTGTGCCAAGAAGTTTTGCAAAATTTTTAATATTTTGCAAGATATTTGCCATCATATAATTTCGATACATTTTTCAAGAAATTTTTATCTCGTAAACGTAGATCGTAGAAAAAAAAATTTTATTCAAAATTATACAGAAAATATTGAACTTTAATAATATTATTATTATAAATGACAAACTTCAATAATTGTTTAACAATATCTTTAAACAATAATTTTTTAATTTTGATTTTTTATGAAGATAGTGACGGATTTTTCTTCTTCAAAATACACCTTATTATTTACTAAACCGATCTTTGTAAATATCAAAATGGTGTTTTTTTATTTTTTTGAGTAATATTTTTTTTTATTTTGATATTGTTACAAAACCTTAAAAATGTTATTGCAAGAATTTCATCTTGAGTTTGGATTTCTGCAAGTCTAGATATTATAGTTGTATAACAATATAATGAAGTTTATTTTTAAAAATCCATCACCATCTTCATAAAAAACATTAACATTAAAAAATTATTGTTTAAACAAATTGTTAAAAAATTACATTTAAAGTAGTAGAATTACTATTAAAATTTAATGTTTTCTCTATAATTTTGAGCCACAAAATTTTTTTCTAGGATCAATAGTTTACGAGATAAAAATTTCTGAAAAAATATCGAAATTATATGATTGCAAATATCTTGCAAAATATTAAAAATTTTGCAAAACTGTTTAGCACGTTTATTTTATGACACTAAAATAATATAGCGACCATCGAATGCTCCTATTATTTTTATTATCTTCAGTTATTTTTATTATAAGTAGTATAATAGTTAATAAGTTTAATAAGTATGACGCTATTTAAAAATATAGAAAGTTTCTATCACTTGTCAAAGCCTCTATTAGTCATAACCTTTTAAATATGTTCGAATTATTATAAGCAGTAGTACAAGTTTGATTTAGTCAGACAAACTTGTGAAATGTTTCACATCATTAGTAACTGGTGAAATTTAGTCAGAAAAACAGGTATCATTTGTGTATAATTTTTGTGAATATTAATTTCTCTGAATAACCTCTGACTAACATTTTTTTCTACGACTACTGATGCTAAAACTTGTTAAATGTTATTGGGAACATTGTATGAATGATGTCTATAGCTAAAAGTGACTTCAACTACTAGTAGATAACTTTTTATATTTTAAATAACTAGAGTGACCGCAAAAAAAAATTTATTTTCATTGACTAACAAATTTTTGAATTATTTAATATCCTACATTGGCGATTCAAATTTTTATAATGCTTTGTAAATAACAATTTTATTTATAAACGAAAGCAAGATAATGTCTAAACACAATAGCTAAACAATCATTTTAGAACGGCTTTTTAATTTATGGTTTCATTCGATTAAAATTCTCTGACTTTCGAAGAATTTTTACAAATGCCCTGACTTTTTCGTAATTATCAGTTTTTCTCTGACCTACGGCCATCCTGAATAACGTTCGACTCAAATCGACCTTATTGCTGGTAATTATAAACATTCTTGTGATCTTTATAATAGTAGAAAAAGTAAATTTTAATATTATATTATTAAGGAACAAGAGAAAATTTCCATCAGTAGTTTCGGTCAATTCAAGTCAGACAGAAGTGTAAAATGTGTTTAATGTGATATTTAATATATTAACTGCATTTTAAAATACAGAATTCATAATTAAAGTTGATTATTATCACATAATTTTATTACATGACAAATATAAATATTAAATGTACATCATAAACATTAAATAAAAAATTAATCTATATAGTAAATAATAAATATTTATATATTTAAAATGAAAAATAAATGGAAATGAAAGATACCTAATTAAATAATTCAATTATAAATTAATAACACTAAATAAATTTGCGTGCGCAATTAGAATTAAAATATTTAGTTAGTGTCAAAATAACAATAGACAATGTTACTGTCAAAAAAATTTCTTTTTGCAAACATTTAAAAATTTCACGTGTGTTGCAGCCGCGCGGTCATTACATACTTCGTAAAAATGAATTACTATGAAAAATAATAAAAAAATAAAAAATTCAAGAGTTTTTTAGAGTCACGTATATTTGCATAGGTTGGACGTTATGCAAAGAAATTAAAAGCTCTCAACATTTTGTGTTTATGGGCGCGAAGCGTGTCAATGGCCCGAGCTCTTTGACATTAGCAGTGCAACCATAAAGCGTCGAATTAGTCACGCTGCGTTATAATAGCAAAGTTCAACATTTCATCCAACGAGTATAGAGTAGTGTCACGTGCTCACTGTTCATTGATGTTAGCAATAAACGAGTAAAGCGATACGAGTGTGTCATATTTTCATACAAAATTGTTTAATCACAAAAAGAAAAAGAAATTGAAGAAATTTTTGTTTCCTTCGTTACGATGTTATTTTATAATCAAAATATCGCTATTTGATTATTGTCCAATGTTCCTTTCAAGTTTACTATATATATGCTGACAAACATCAACTTGATTGACAAACAATTTTCGTCGACTTTAATAATTTGTAAATTTTTTAATAAATTTTAAAACCAAAATAATCCTTTGAATATCACAAGATGATAACAATCACTCTCTGTTATAAATTGATGGAAAATAATTCATATAAATTGTTTTATGAATAATTTAACATATTCATGCGAACATTTTCGAAGCTTACGCGAGTATTTGTTATTTATTAGAAAAAAATACGTGAATCTTTTTAATTCATCAAATTGTTTAAATATAGTTAGTACAATATTTATTTAAATATGTAGTTCAAAAATAATAAAATAGTAAATCATTTTTAAAAAAAATTTATTTTCCAAAATAAAAATAATATAATATTGTTTCAATTTTTAAAAGTTCAAGAAACATTTCATTTAGAGAAGTCGTGACAGAACATTTTTAAATATCTTTTATCTATTATTAGTGAGGAAATTTTAAAATGGTTTTTTTCCCTTCGCAATTATTCTTCAATTTTTATACTTTGTCGTTCTGCTCGTTACTTCTTTTTGTAATTATTTTCAACTTTTCATTTCCTTTAAAAATAAAAATGACAATTTAATATTTGTTCGAAATTCTGGAATATTTAAATATTCTATTGATTGCAAAATTCGAATTCTGAATAAGTTTCTTTTTCTTCACATTGTGGCAAAGTGTAAATTACATTGTGCGAGGGTAAACATTAATAAAATGAAGATTTTAAATTTAAATACTCAGGGTGCTGTTAATAAAAATGCAAAATAAAAAAGTGGTTCAAATTAAGCCGAGTTTTTTTTTACACACGAAGGCAAATGGTTCTTCGACATTGGGGGAAGTTTTTTCCGCGGCTTTTTTTTGCACAACATAAAACTCACAAGGCTTCCAATTGCGGCTTTCGTTTTGTACCTATCTCGCGTGAGTTACAATTTCCCCGCTATTTTGTTGGAAGCACGTACGCCTTCCACCGAGCATGTAAAATACGTACGTGTGGGCACTCGTAAAGTATACGAAATTGGTTTGCGATACGCAAAATGTACGATATATCTGCATTTTCTAAGAGAGAAGAAACTTTTCTAGGTTTTGGAAGAAAATCTTTTTAAACGTTATTGAATTATTTT